>OY757217.1:3940714-5254285 GCA_963583965.1 Nomada ferruginata
CTATGATAATGTCTAGTGCAGCGATTAACTTTCTTGCAACTTTCGTATCGAGACATTGGTATTCTAATAAAACGGTACGTCGAACGATCAGTCGGCGTGATTGCGAACGGATGTCATAATAAATTACTCGAGGGTTGTTCGAGCAATCGCGTCCATCAGACACCGATTTAATAACCGCGTCTTTTTACAATTCAGATATCGCGGGGCAACATCTGCCTGATAGTCCCTATGAATCAGAATATCCGATACGGGGTTGGCCGTTAGAAAACGCCAAATTAGATGCTCCCGACAGGCCCGAGGCATGCATAATGAAATTCTAGACAGGATGGATTTATTGCGACAGTATCAGACCGCTGCTTTGCATATAAAATTGACCACGCTCCCCTCCACATATGCTGTTCCATTTTTTATCTTCATAAATACATGCAATTTGACAAACTCGTCTATACCACCCTTAGAGAGTCTAAATATAGAAACATTATCCATAATACTGGGTTACTTCAAATAAAAAATTGTACAGCGTGTGGCAATAATTTTCTCGGCCCGAATGAACTATTCTAAAATTCCGTATCGGACAATCTAATCGCAGCAAATCTCGTTTTTATGGCACAGTGGTAATCTAGAAATAGCTTATCGATTTTTCGTAATTGTTGCACACGTGCTTCTACTAGCTCCCTCGTTTTCGACCAGGAAGAAGGATCTGGTCCATCGATACAGATGTTAACACAATCCCAAATTGACAGGCCAGACGTAAAGGCTTTCTCCATGTAAGGGATCGCAATATTATTTACCTTTTCCATCAGTTCCCTGACGATGCCGTTCCATTCCTTGGTTTTCGGATCGTAGACACCGTACATGTGATCCGGCACCAATCTTATAGCGTATTGAAAGCCGACCTGGCCAGCGATCCACTTGAGCAAATCGATGCAGAACCCCTCGAACCTTGCGTTTCCTGTCAGATTCTTGTCTTCCTTTACCATCACATACGGTTTCTCCTGCGGAAGATAGGATTCCTTTAAAACGCTGACGGATTGATCGAATCGTACGAACAACGGATGCCTTTCTTTATATTCAAGAGAGAAACAAAAAAAATCGGATTCGACGATAGAGGTGCATCGATGCCTCGACAGATCACCGTCGCATCACTGGATGCTTTAATACGGGCGATTCTGATGGAAGCTGCTAACTCTACTGTGGCCTCCTATTCCCGCCGTCTTTCATCTTGGAAAATGGAGAAGCCGGACTGTCGTATCTCGTCGATGGCTTTCTCTTGACATGGGTACCGAGTGAAATTAGTTTCTTTCGAGCAGGCGAGCTTTCCTGGCCGTGGCCAAGAGCGAAAGCTTAATCGAATGTTCGACGGATATATTATGTGCCTCTAACGATTTGGAGAAACTGAGTACTGTTCCGGTTGCAAAGCATATAACGTTGCGGGGAAAAATTTCATTAAGATGTTATTACTTTCTTTGTACGCCAGGTGCTACGTTCCTCTTCCTTTTTGGCTGGAAGAATGTTTGCAATTAATGTTTTGCAATTACCTCTCTCGTCATGACGACCAGGGTGATATTAGTGGCGCTGTTCTCGTAAAAAGCACCAACGTCGGTCACGTTTACGCCACTGCCTGGCTTCCATTCGCCCACTTTCACCAGCTCCTCCTTCTTCAACTTCAGCAGGTCCAGCTTGAAATTGTTTCTTTTCCCTTCGTTGAACTCGATATGTCCGGTTAGTCCGTGTAAGCCTGCCTGCGAACAGAAATGTTCGTAACCCTAAATTCCAGGCTGGATTTATCGTCTGATTTATTGTATCTGCGCGTCGTAATTATTGTTCAAACAATATGTTCCTCAACGATTTATTATATTACGAAATTAATATGCATTAATTAGCATCCTGCTAATATGTTAATTTCTAATTTCATTTCAATCAATGCTTCATTTTAATCAGGTTTCAATTTCGTAGCAGGCAATCTGGTACAACAGTGCTTTATAACAATAGATAGTTAACCCACGTCTATTAGACCCTATGAACCGTCGCACGGTACAATAATTAGTCGTGGAATCGGGACCCGACCGTGCCAATTTTCTAGCGCATAATTACTCAATAACGACACATTACCGTCGTTCAGTGTTCCACCAAATTATCGGTAGTCATCGTCCAACGTGTGCACCCTCGATACGTATTCTATATTTCACACAGGAACAGTCATCTTCAACGATACAGATACCCTGGTTACATTCGCGGAATAACGCTAGAAATCCTGCACGCTAATTGCCACGTGTAAATCGTGATCTGTTTAATTTACGAGATCTTTTTTGCACCGACGATCGTCCGGACTAAATCCTGACCCATTACATATATCCTCCACCACGGGGCTTTTATCGAGCGGCTTGAATCCTTTGCCAACAAACAGGGTAACCTAATTTTTGAATAGTCTCCGCCGGACATCGTTTTAGAGGCACTGCGATTTCGTGGAAACAATGGAAAATAAATCATTGTATTTTTTGCGTGCTTTTTATCGTCACTTTGAATCATGAATTTTAAGTATTTTCATTGTCTCCCATCATATCTGCTGAATTTCTACACACAAAAATCGCCCGTTCTAAACCTTTTACAGATTTGACACAAATGTGCCAGGTGCTTTGTTCACTTTTTCCTCGTTGATCTTCCTGCCCGAATGTACAATGGCTATTCGAATAAATTCTTATTGTATTCCTTGACAAAAGCGTTTTACAATGGAAAGTTTCCTTGCGTGTACCTTCACGTTTCTCTGCACGACAGATAACTGATATCTATATGGACCGAGATTCGAATGAAATCCTCGCAGTGGATGAAAAAAGAATATCAGAATTTATATTTCTATACTTCACGATCATTATTTATCTAGAATACCTTAGACCCAGTTAGATACCTTGATTACGACATTAATCGGGCAGAATCAAACTACTCTTTGTCAGATGAAGAAGTGAATTATGCTGGAAACGTGTGCGCCATAAATCCACTTGGGAACGTTTAGTTAGGCTCCTTCCTTTATCTATGTTCTAGCTGGCGAAGTTGTATCTTTCCTGTAAAGTTTTAGAAATTTTCGCGAGCTGAGCTGGCTACGTTTTCCCCTTTGCATGAGACAAAAATTAAGCGCGCCGAGATAGTAACAGATACGCCTAGAGGCCTAGAGCATTACTACTGTGTGTTCAGCAGAAACTGGAACGTGATTTCAAAGAATGAATATTTGAGGGGTCCTGCCGAAAAATTGTCAAATATACGAAGGTCTGACCACTGCTGACCGCATCCACTTCGCCCCTGTAAATACACTAGGGATACAAATATTTGTTCTGCTCTCGCAATCTCTGCGTAGGTCTGTTCCTAAAACCACCGTATGCAGCTAGGAATAGCTGGCAATAAGTAGAAATAAAATCGTATGAAATATTACTGAGCCGGTATAATTTTCAATTTTTCTGATTGATGAATTCTGATCAGTAAAATAATAATAATAATATATATCAAATATATCTGTCTTCCTCGAGCTAATCTCGAGCAAAATTTCGAGCCAGCATCCAATCACAGAATTGCAAAGATGATGTTAGCTTCCGCCTCCGATATGCGCGTACCAGAAATACTCTACGTACCAAGCGGGAGGAGATGGATTGTTTTCGGCGAAATCGTAGTTTGCGGTTGACGCCACAAGTAGAACCTGCACAAGACCAAACGGGCCACTATTTTCCGCACAGTGTGTAACGAGTGAAATGTACAAATTTCTGTAACTGTTTTCGCGGTATGATTTGTTCATTTCACAAGGGTTCCTTGTTTCGGACTTGTTTACAGAGATTTTAGAACATTCAGCTTGTTGCCAGAATGAACCGCTTTTACTCTCCACCGTGCGGAATTTTTCTGGCTCGAGTGATGAAACAAATTCAACGATTTAGACGTTGCATGAAATGACGGTGCAAAAAAAATTGGTAGATAAAATACCGGCTGTAATTGGTTTTAAAAAACAATGTACAGATGTAGAAAATCGCGGAATAAGAATATCGCGACTTTAACAGAAACGGAATATTTTGAACATTTTCACGCTTCTTTATGTCTTTGCCCGCAGAACTTGTGTCCAATTTCCTTTCTTGTTCGATGTTGGGAAAAGAGGAACTTTACAAAGGTGGGGCAAAGGAAACTGGCATAATACGACCAGAGTCGCCATTGTGTCGTCACAGCATTTCACTTCCTTTCAATATCGTGTGGACATTGTTTCTGCTCTTAGACATTTGTCAATTCAATTTCACTTCAAGTCAAACTTTGAAATATCATTTTTCCTGTTTTCTGTCCCCAACAATTGCCACACTATTTTCCCCACACTATTTGCAACATTTATAAATACAAAAAATTCTTTTGATTTCGTTAAGTTACTGCCGATAGCGCCATTTCAAAGCCAGAATTATTATCCCTACGGAGAATGGATGTGTCGAATCGTGTAGAGAAACATTTATCAGAAAATGACCAGCGAGCTTCAACAAATATTACCGAGCGATTGACCGCCATTGATGGCGTTATTTATTCACCAGCTATGGGAACAATCAACTTATCGTCCCATGTTTTACGGAGTCGCGAGCGTTTTGCCGCGCACCGCGGTGCACTAAATTTCCTGCTCATTTATCAAGCAAACTGTTTAATTTACGCCGAATATGTGCGGTGCAGTTCATTAATCGATACACCACCGCACAACGAACGTCACCCTCCGTGTGATTCCGTCGATGAATCATGGTAGCACGTGGAACCGCTGCTCTTTATCACCGCCCTATGAAACGCATACGAAACTGCATTCATATTTCTCTCTTTCAGTAGCAGTCTAAACAAGGAAGGAAAAAAAAGAAAAAAACCAATCTGCTAAGAAATAAAGGATACGATTTTCGTCTTCTGTATATCGGTGTACAATGTGCACTCAAGAACGTAGTGCATCAGCATCGTTCAATTTTGACAGTGACACAAAGCCACAATTTCAGGTTCTCTATATTCTCCAAGGCTCAATGCAACAATTCAACCACGCAAAGTAGATTCTCCATTATTACTCCAGCCTATTTGATTCCCCATCGATTCAACGATTAATTAATCCAATCTTCTACAAGCCCGTTTAATTCGAACCAGGAAAACAGTAACATTCATGTTCGCAGTTGAGTAGAAACCAATAGGGCCTCTGCACGATTGATTGTCCGATACGTGTCTCTATTACAACGTATTCTGAATGCGTCGTTTCCATGATTGAGTGACGAACGGGTAACGGAGAAGAAGCGATCTTGGACCTTGATTAACTCGAAGTTGCCCGACGAATTTTGCGCTCGCGACTGGATGCTCACGAGTTTATTAGAATGGCATACCGCTCATCCACACCGGAAACTTCGACCGCCCTGGCAATATTCACTTAATAAACCCCGACCACGAGTGTTGTGCACAAGGAGAACGTGAGCTGAGCTCCTTACGAGCTCTAGCACGTGTTACTCCCATCACGGGAGGAAGACAGTCGTGTTGAGCTTACGCGATGGAAGGTGCGAGACGAAAGAGGATTAGATCGAATGGAACGTTACGAACGGACAGTGGGGGTAAGCATCAAAGAGATAAGGGCAGAAACATGATTACAGAACGGAGTCAGGCTTACAAATATGCTCAACTAATATAGAGATGTTCGATAGAATGAAATTCCAAGGTATACCGAAGAGAACGAATTTTCGGACCATTTTCAATTTTCATACCACACCAGATTTTCTCTGTTGCTCAAAAGTATTTATTGTTTCGAACGAATTGCATCAATCCTTTCTCGAAAACACTGCTCGCATCAATTTATCCGAATACATAATTTATAACGCGGGGCAAATGCAGATTTATTGCATACAGAGTGTCGAACGATATTATAAATCATTTCGGACAAGAGCTAAAATTCACTCAAATTACAGAAAACATTTCCGTCATTTTAATGAAATTAATTTCCTTTCGAACCGTATACTCGTCTGTCGATACATTAACCAATCTCCTACATGTACATACAGTGAGCCAAAAAGTATTGATATAGTGCATAGTTTCACTTGCAACTTCATTATTCTGGTGTTAAGACAATTATTCCTAAAACAATGTGCATGGACATGTAGCACATCTGTAAAAGTGTAATCGATGCCCACTCTATAAATTTCACCGCCATAGAGAGGGAGCAGGAATTTTGTTGGGTGAGAAAAAAAAGATGAGCCCAACGAAATTCGGTACAGCATGGTTCAGATAAAGAAGGGAGAGAAATTTATATGTTCGATGGCCTGCAAAGGGAACAGTGAAACTAAGGGAAGCCTGCCAGCCAGCGAAGAAGAAACAGATAGAGGAGACATAAGACAGGAAAGGTCCATTCTCAGTGGCTATTTGCTAAATACGCTGTTCAATTATTCATGTGTCAATGCTACTTCGCATCTCCGTGCACGTTGCCTCGTGTCGTTGGGTGCCTACCAATCTGGCTATATCCAGCTGCAGGGTTACTTCCAGCCATTTGTCGAGATATCTGCGATTTCCTTTCCTTGTACCCCTCCAGCTCGATGTATCGTATTTGTCCCCACCATTTTCTTTGGTAGATGCATGTTTCGTGGCTTCTAGTGAAACATGACATTTGCATTAGTCGCCCATTGTCTGTTACACGCAAGTGACTTCGACGATACGCTGGCACCGTTGTTTGGAATTTTTATCGATATTTAGAAAAACGACTCAACGATCCTTTGTATAAAAACGAGTCTCTGATTACCTCACTTTTGTTGCGCGAAAATAATTGTTAACTTTTTAACTGAGTTTTTAGTCGCAATATTTAGTTGTCTTTAATGCTGTAGCGTACTGGATGTTTTGAGTGCACGTAACTTTGCCCCGTGCTACTCGATCCTGTTAACGTGCACGTGGTGAAAATGGTTTAATAATAATTGTTCAAGCGGTTTCACAAACTTCCAGCGAGCCTTTGGGGTTAATTCTTCAGCTACTGTTGATCCTGAAGGACTTAGCACGGTGCTTAGAGCACCCTTGATCCGAATTAGGTTTCACTTCGAGAAGCTCGACTACCCGGCGTACGTTATAGGTTCATTGATCCAGATGAACGTCGCAACGGCGTGTTCCAATCAATTTAGCAGAGTCACGGACTCATCGTTACCCGCGTATCAAAATATTTTATCACAGCTGCCCCGAGTTTAAGCGACACACACCCCGTATTTATCATCAAATAATTCATTACGCTTGCTCGACAAACGTTCCGGGATATCGCGTCCATCGTAGGGGATTTAATCGAGACGGCCAGACTTTTATTTACAAATCTGCAGGATCGTTCGTTTTTCATTGTAACGACGCTGGTCAAACAGGCGGGAACGTGCTTCTATCGAACAATTTTTCACAGCTCGCTTTTCCTTCTTTGCCAGCGACAAACGTGTCTAATATTTTACGCGGGAAAATTTCTTTCGGACTTTTGTACACGTGCTGATTAACTCTTACGCTCGCTGCGACAATCGCGAATCTGATAATGCGTCCGACACATAAATCGTTACGATTCAGATTAATATGCAAATGATATTTGTGCCCGCTGTTCGAGTTAATTAATCATGGTGCAATTTATACAAGGGATAATATAATATAGTGGGCATATCTACACGCTTCCAGCAAACGTCCCCTTTTAGTACTAAGAGGGTTGGAAACTTGTTTATTCATTCTCTACCATAAATATTGTCGTCATGCTTGTATCGATCGAATTCTTCTCGAATCGTAAGTTTTCCCAAGCTAGGAAGCAGTAAACATCTCCTCAAGTGGAGTATCCGTAAACAAGAGACGGATACAGTCTCGGTTTCTTAGTACGCCGGGACCCGAGTGCGAATAACGGGCGATATTTATTCGCCGATTGCGCTGCACGCTTTTTATGCCCGTCCAGAAGGACTTCTGCAGCCGTAGAGTCATTCTTCTTCCAGAGGAGTGCTCAAGGGAGTTTCGAAACTTCTTTGCTGCCTCTTCCGTTCGCGCCAGACGTACCGTGTACCCCGAGCTCGGTTCTTGTTTATGCAGCACGGCGCAATTAAGGAGAATGGAATTGTTAACGGGGTCTGGGCCGAGTCGCCTTTTGTCCCAGCGACGTGAATGAATCGTAAATCATTTTTAGGGAATCCCGCGAGTTTTGCAATTTTGAAAATAATGCACATTACGGTGCTTCATTAGATATGTGTACATAGTATATCTTTTATTCCGTGCTTATACTTATAATTTATATTTCTAAATATAATTATCAACGTTGTCAATCGTTTCCTATTACAACGTAATTTCCAATTTGTGTACGATATTAATAAAAAAAAATACCTGATGTTTTAAGGGCGATCCTGCAAGTGGCTCTATCACTTTCGTTTCCACTAATTACTCTACTCTCGGCACTCTTTAAGCTCCAGCCGTTGTAATTGTTTCCGTCTACGGCACACAGTTTACAGGTTTCCTCGACTCACAGTGTCGCAGAAACATCATGATCCTTCAACGTCTAAATGAAATTAAACGAACTTGCAGGCTGAACACTTCGGCTGCGCGTTAATTAACTTGCATTTCGTGCTTGAACCACGGGACAAGTTAGGCTTCAAAGTCGCGTGGACCTATCTCGGCAACGTTTATGAAGACGAAGCTGGGGTATACAGGAGAAGGGTAGAATGTAAAGGGCTTCAAAAAATTGCTTCGTAAATTACGGATAAATGACGGAGGCCACGGACGCAGTTACGTAACGCGACCTGTCGGCCGAGTTGACTGCTCGTTTAAAGGTGCTTCTCTCGGTGAAGCATCGTGCGATATATTACCGCCGGCCTATCGCTGCGAATTTATGCGATATACTCGACCCCGCAGCCTAGCTCCCTTTGACAGTGGACCTTTCAACTTCTCCCTTGATATACGGCGAGTCTACAATAACGCCGGTCGATCGACGAATCGAGGTGGAAGAAAATTATTGCGCCTGGAGACTGTTCCCACTGTAAACGAACGAATCGTTTTCGGATATGGCGGGGCGGGCTATTGGAAAACGGCTTATGGAGGCTTTTGTGAGGTACGTACTTTGTAGCGTGCGGTATTAGTCTGTGAAATGTGTAATGTTCAATTGCAAATCATGAAATACTTGATTTAATTTCCCCCGGCGTTCTCTATATAAGAGTTTTCGAAAAATTCAATCCAGAGATATAAAGGTAGACGCTTCAACCTTTCGAACGAGGGTAAGCAGATTGCTGTACGATATTTCTTTCACGAATTAACAGCAGTTCAGAAGTTCGATAATTTTTCAGTCAAGATTTAACGGTGTTTTAGTTTTATTGACATGTGTGTATAATAATTGAGAAAATATATATTGAAAGGAGTACTGTTAGTAACAAAGCAAGCTCGTACGTGTATACGAGTGTGTGCAGAGTTCAGTTGAGAATTATATGCTTATCAAGAGGCCAGAGCATGGCTTTCAGTGAACAGTGAACGAGCACGCGAATGAAAGACCGATGAATTGATACGAACTTCGAGGCTGTCCATTTCGTGCCCCGCTTCTGTTTTTGCTTTTAATTTCCGTACTCAATCACGTCGTGGGTGCGGAAAATCTAGAAACATCTCGCCGATGAATTTCCCGGCGGTTTCGCCGAAACGAGCTTTTCAATTCGCTAATTGAATTTATTAATTGAAGAGAGATTAAAATGCACTGAAGTGAACCATTGTCGTCGAACGTTAAATTAACGAACGCTTGACGAAAAATTACGAGAATGTATACCGTGTTTGTGGCGCTGTGCTTTTGAAACAAACTTTGTCGTTAACTATTCGCGTATGCATTCATTTATATCAACCTTCATAAGATTATTCTCGAAACTTTCGTGAAACTTAATTTTTAATGGAATAGCGACACAAATTTTGTTCCTCCTTCGTTTTACTTCCTTTTATTCTACGATGATACAGTTTCTTGCACCTTTATATATTTCCAGCGCTGTCTGCCGACCTGCCACGATAATGAAAAATTATAGAACGTACGTACGGCGTTAATGTAGTTGTAAAGGGACAGACCGTCGTCCCAGGGTTCCTCTTTTTCACACGACAAATTGGCGGGCCTCAGAACGTGGCTACGATCCAACGCAGCCAAACCGTGCGCGAAAACCTGCACACTGTCGAACACCAAAGCTGGTTCTGCCTGAAACATACGTTTACCATCGTGTGAAAAATTCGTATTGCGCTATGTATTTTCTTCCTGCACATTTTAACGTAATTTAAAGAGCGGTATTGGGGAGGAAGTTCGGCATCTCATAATGGCTTGATAGAAGCTTTCAAAAGAAAATTTAATCTCTGCGAAGTCTATTACTGAGTCGTGGTGAATAACCATCTGATTTATTGAACAATGAATGTCAAAAGCGGAGATGAGACAGGCGAAATTTTGGTGGAGCCATAGAATAGAGATCGAGTTGTTCCCGGCGAACATAAAGGAGAAACTTTGGCAGAAATCCTGTCGGCTTAAAAACAATTAATAGTTTTTTAATGACCTGATTACTGTCTTCGCTTAATTCATCGTTTATTGAACCCGCAGACGTTATTAATCAGCATAGACCTTATACAGAATACTTATAAATTTTCAGGATCCGCATTTGGAGGCTTTCAAATGAAAAATAATTACTCTTCGCTCTTAGTTCCTGCAATTCAGTACATTCTACATCCACGATAATTAAATTGGTATGCAAAGAACATTCGTTCATCCAGGTAATATATTAATTCCGTTTACCAGCGGCATTAAGTACGCGTTCGAAGAAGCTTCACCGCATTCAATATTAAATACGAACCGTATCCTACTATTTACCGGCTCACGCAATACCTTGTTTGCAATAATTCCCAATGCCTGTACCACATAGAACCTTAATATTTCCTCCCAGTATACACTGCCATCATTACGTTAACCATCGAGCCACCGTAATAGTTTTTCATATTTCACGATAACATTGCCTCATTAAAATCTAACGAAAGTACCCTATTTTCCTCGCTCCATAACATCCCCGCAAACAATCACAAAAAATTCTGCTTACGGCAATTAGAAGCGCCCATTCTTCCCCTTTAAAATGGACTTTTGTTCATTCGGATAGGACCAGCTGTTCCCGAGATATGGCCGTTTAAAGATAACCATGCAATTTGATCCTTCGCTATCTCTATTCTCGTCGCACGCTCGGATCTCGCACTCGCACGCCTGTCCCGACCTACCCCACTCGCGTGACGTGTACGCTGGTCAGTGCAGGACGCCGAGTCAGCGTTTTTTTACTACTACTAGACGAGACGTACGCATTTCCAGGAACGAAAGTAGGCCAGACTGTTTTCCTGGAATTAGCCCTCCATTCATAATCCTTCGCGCGCGGTGCACGCCGCGCTTTAAAGCCTTATATCTCGGAAACTAATTGCCCTATCGATCTCGAACAAAGCGCATTTTAAAAGGGCGGATTAAAGCTATCTTCTGGGCGTGTATCTTTTAAAAAATTCAATGTTTTTCATGGCGTAATTCTTGGTTAAAGTTTATTAGGTAGCGTATTTTGGAAGGCACGAGTGAGGTATCGACTCATAAGGGGACTGTTTTAATGGGCATGCTTGCTACTATTTTCTGCGGGCTTTTTTCAATGATATGTGACGTGGAATTTTGTTTACTTAAGTTACATTTTTTTAATGATTGAAATTTTGGCCCTCTGTTATTCTCTGCTTTATCGTTCGGCAATGCTCTCGGTCTCCAACGAACCAGCCCAGACATGTACGATACTTTAAAGCGGCTCGAAATTTGGGCGAGCAAGCCTCCGAAAGAATTTCGGGCGTTGGTTGCGGCTTTTTTTTTTGCTGCAAGCTCTGCAATATGGCCCTATGGAAACACGGAAAACCGTTTTCCGTTTCAGTGGGCAAGGGCCAACGTGATACGAGTTTCGCAGCGTAGCTCGATACCAGCGACTTCCGGCGGCCGAGCATACCTCAGAGTTATCATACTTGAACTTTCCACCAACCTGGATAACTCCGGTTTTGTTGAGGATCGCGTGGCCAATCGGCTGGAATCGTTCCATCTGTCGGAGAACTTCGGCCACCTTTGGTTCCTCCAGGTCCACCAAGCGGAATGCAGTCATGTTCACGCTGTTATACTTGAAATCTTCCAGATCGAACGTCTCGATGTCCTGAAATTGTATTCATTATCGTTCGTGGCGGGAAAACAAAAATTCAATCGCGTTAAAATTTCTATTCTATCACTTTACGCGCGTATAAATGACGAATGAAATTATCAACGATGAAGCACATTTTCCGCTACGCGGGCCACGTATTGTGTTGCCCCGAATTGAAACATTATATAGCGCTTCAATCGTGCCGCCGAGCAAATAAATTCGCGCGAAATTCTGCCGTTATAAAACACAGCAATAATTGGCATCCTAATTTCCGATATTGCGTGCGATTGATCTGTTTGAATTTCACTGAAACCGATCGAAAATGATTCGATGGATAAACGAGAACGATGGGATCAACATTGCCTATCTTCCTTTGTGGCGGAAAATCTACCCTGGTCACTGAAGAGGGTTTCGAAATTAAAGAAAAACATTATTCGAAGCCAGCCAATTATCCTTCTGCTTGCTGGAATTTACTTCGTCCATTTTTAATCATACAAACTGTCCCAGGCATGTACTTTGAAATTATCCAGTCAGTCGGGTATAATAACATACGCGTATTGCAATTATTAAACCACGATCGGTACACCGAAAAATGTATACAAGATCGATTTTCTGCGTCGGAGCACAGCTTTCTCTTTACCGAAACTTTCCACGCGTCCAAATCTATTCCTCCCCGTGTATCTTCAAGATTTTCTGCTCTCTTTTGCTCCTCGAAGCTATCGGGGAGTACCTGTCGGCGCGGCAGATAGACGAGTGATTTATTCCGAGGCTAGTGGTCATGTTTATGTAACGTTCTGCGAAATCCACCACGATGAAGAATCTCGTAGCGATAAGGCAACGAATCGTACTTCTCCGGGGAATTCGGAATGCAGTGTACAGAACAATAATATAAGAGACACGAGCTATTTCGATGGATTCAGAATAATTGTCGGCACACAATTCGAGCCGCGGACATTCGTAGCATCAGGCGGACCAGGAATTTCACTTTCATCGAATCGAAGCATTCCGTATCCGTGCGAGCGACAAGCGCTAGTATTTTCGATGATCGACGATTATGATGGTAACAGGGATCCTGCTGCGCGAGGCATGCGAAACATTAACAATGGTGAACTGTGTCGGTCGGTGCGTGAAATTGACGGACAACCCTATGTCAAGCTGCTCTCGTTCATATTGGGCCGAGGTACACGACGGGACATTTCTATCGACACTTTCACGCTAATAAATATAATAACCTGGCGATTTCATTGTATCGGTTAATATTAACTCGTCGATCGAACGAGAAATAAATATAGTGATCTGTATCCAGGCAACGCTGTTGAATACAATTAGAATACATTTAGAATGCATACTTTTGCACAATTTTCCGCATGGACGTAATTCTTCGACAGTGCAAGTATATCTATTTATTTAATTTATCTATGAACAGTTTTTATAAAAAGCGTGGAAAAAAAGTGAGAAGAATATTTAATAAAGTTCATTAATTAAATCACGCGCCTATGTAATGTGTAAGCTTCTAAAAGACGGTGATCTATTATCTAAAACATCTTGGCCCTTGGCATCCCTTCGAGATTAAGTGAAAATAAATCGCGGAATTTGTCAGTTCTTCACTAAACACTGGTCGTCGAAACGGATTGGCGGTGATTATTATAGATCGTTAAGCCATCCTCGGTGCACGAACCGAAGCTTAAAGTGCATTGTGCAGACGGTTCGCATTCCGCAGCAAAATCCATTTGAGGCAGGCACTGATAGACAAATGACTGCTGGTTAATTCGCGTCGATTCGTGTGGATCCAGGAATGCGATCGCACGATTTACTGGCCTGCCGTGTGCCTCGAATCGTCTGCATAAACTCGAGCATCGTCGCCCGATTGGAGCAAATTCTCGTCAAAGGGAATGCTCATGTGTCGGCTTTAGGCTGAAAAATGTATTGGAATTATGAGCTCGTTGACACAGCGTTTATTCACCAGGTACTTGTGTTTGAAAATGGTCTGAGTTGGTATGTACCCATTTGTATGCTTTTAACAGAGTTTGTTTCCGAATACATTCGTTTGCTTTTTATAATACATTTTATGGATTTTAAGTAGCATAATGCATTCGAGAGTTTATGAAGATATTTCGTGAACGATATTTATACAGCACATAAAATAAATTTCGTATTCGATTTCAAGTGTTTCGGAAGAGTGCCTGCAGCATTTGTTATCGAGGGCTGTCTGTGCTCAGACAAGCGAGCATACAGGGAACACGATAGCCCAGTAATGAAACGAAACAACGACTTCATGTTTCGACATCGAATTTCTATGTAATTGTACAATAGTGTGGCCGCTCCGATTTATAGTAGACAATAAATAAAATAAAGTAAATAAATAAATTTAAACATATATAATTCCGTGCAAAATACTAATGATTTATTTGCCAAAAGATAATCAAGTGAACGCTGTCTATCTCCGGAAAAGCTCACTCATCGCAATCTAGAATTCGACTCTTCAAACATATGCATCTAACTTGCAGAAGTCGGTGCAACGGAGGAAGGAAATTAATGTACGATTCAAAAGCTCTCTGCGCGTCAAAGGAGCAAAGCCAAACAAAACTTTCACTTTTCGTATTCAGGCGAGCTTCGTTAAAAGGGCACGTCAGCTAATTTCCATTACTGTTCGCGGACAGGCGACGGAAACCCAGAACCGTTCAACACTTAATACTTACGAACGTGGTGAACATGTAGTGGTATCTGTAGTCGTTCATTTGCAGCTGAAGGATCTGTAACAGGTAGAAGGCACGAATCAGACTCTTGATTACAGGCTATTCGAGTGGCGGGCATCTATACGCAGCTTTTGAGGGCACCGTGGGTTTTCATTTAGTAGCAGTGCATGTAATTGAACTTCTGATGTTAGCACAGATTACCAGAATGGAGAGACATTTGAAATATTTAGAGAATTTAGAGAATATATATTGATCATTTTGTTTGGAAATGTTTTAATCTGTGGCAAGAATAGTCGCAACTTCGTTTTGATACTTCGTTATCAATGCGACAATTGTTTTCAATTTATATTTAGTCGATTCACGTTACTGTCAATCCCATGTAGCAAGAAAATCCTTGATTTCAACTAGGAAACCATTTGTAAAATGAAGACACTTATCGATTTACTAAAGAAATAGTATAGGAGATAGAGAAGAGACGAGCGAGGAAAGATAAGAGGACTTGGGCGCGCAAAGAGAGAGAAACTAAAAAAGAGCGCAGAGGATTGCACGAAATCTGGGGCGTTTTTTGATAGCCCAAGTAACCAAAGGATATTCGTAGTGATTCCCACAGGATGGGGCATGCAAATAACCCTTTCCTTCGATCACGTCTGAACTAAGATTGCTTTTTGACTAGGCCAAGGCAGGCTCGGTATCAGCCACGAAATTCAACCTAAAGCGATCTTCGATCTACCTATTCTCTGTAACAAAAATCGAAGAGATAAATTGTAATTAAAAGGGAGCAAGAAGAACTATTTATAATAGCATACTTCACGAACATATTAATAGAATTACATATCAAGATATTAAGATATAGTTCTATTAACATAGAAGTTCTGTTTAAACGAATAATCCTTGAATTTATGATTCCCCTAATAAAACTGGTTTCGCGTGAAAAAATAAAATTCTTTTTGCCAACGTTCACTGCCACGTCGTCGATACGATCGATTATTGGAATAGCGCAACGCGTCGTTGGGATAATTAGACATCACGGCTGCAGGCCAACCAAGAACACGATGAAAATTCTATTAATCTGCGTGTGCATCGAGAAACATCGATCGATATAAACGCCACAAGAATTTCTGTGCGTATAATTACCGTGCGATATTATATGCCATGCGCCGCGAAGTTATTCCTTTACCTTCCAGGAATTTATTCGTTATTTATGCGTTGCGTTTAATTCATTTTTTATCCACCGTATAAACCTTTAAGTAGATTCAATCGAGGGACCAGTGGAAGCTGGTTGAACCTGTTAGGAATATCGTGCCCGAAATTCCGCCTCAAAAATGTTTTCGAAAATTGCTGTTTTCGTTGCCGTTTCACGAACGGACGTCGTTTCCCTTATGGATTGCAACTAGAGCGGTCTGGGTTTACATGATTTTGATTGCGAAACTGGTAAAATGGAAACGGGTATCGTTGGTTTCGCAACTTGCCCGCTTTGCTACCGCAGTAGTATTGGAACCCTTTTTCAGTGGACTTTTATCTGCATTTACGCTGGTATTTTTAAAGAATATACCATCAGACGGATTCGAGCATTACGTACTTCCAGCGATTATTATAGCGTAGTTTTCTAATTAAATGTCTGAATGGCAGGATCCTCTTATTTAATAACAGGGAGGGAAAAATAAAAGCTTATGAATCCAAAGGACTTTAAGGGAACAGTCTTGAAGACGATAAGTAACCGTGGGAGTAATGTTTTTTTTAAAGCGGCTAAACAGAATTTTATAGAAAGTCGTGTTAAGTTCCCTTAATGTATTCGGTAAAAATTGAGTCTTCGCGAATGTCCTCCGGCGAACTCGTTTCTGCCTTGCCACGATACAAAAAAAAACTCCATTAACTCGCTGCAACTAAACGATCCACCCCTCGTTCGCCGGAGGAAACAAAATAAGTAAGAAATTCGAATAGCAGAAGAATTTTAACTACGAAGGAATATCTATTTTTCAATCACGAGGACCAAGGATATTATAATAAAAATTGGATGAAAATACGTCCAGCGCTGAACGCGATACAGAAACACATTTTTATTCCAACAAATTATTCAAGCATCCAATTTCCATTTTTCCATAGGTCTTAAAAAATTGATGAAAATCTCGAAACGAGAACTGTTTAAATATACGCAGTATTCAATAACAATATTCACATTTGGAATAATATCGTTCGCCGTTTTGTTTTCGAAGCTTCGAAGCTTAACTCGATAGCGACGACGCGTTCGTAAAAATTCGATCGACCTGTCGCCACCGATTTCTATTTAAATCAACGTGTTCGAATAGGATCGGCATTTTTCGTACCCCGCAGACAGGAATCCAAACATGCGCTGCCTCGAACGAACGTGTGCACTCTTTTTCAAGAGGTGAACCCTGCAGATGAGTTTACCACAGAGAACGCCGATTTTTTTTGTGCGCGTCTGTCAGCGTTTTTATTCCCCTTCGGCGTACACCTTATCCAGGATGGATCCACGCGTGTTTATGCAACATCATTTGCCAAGTGTTTTCAATAAAGAATCTACAGAACGCTTTTATTGGGAATTTCGTTTTATACGGCTCGATAAAGCAACCACGTTGGATGAGTTTCGTAAATATTTTAAGGGACCCTTCTCGGTTCGTGAGTCGAATGATCATTTTCGCGGCACCAGCTTCGCGTTCCTCGCCAGGCTGCCCTCGTTTCGTCGAAATGGAGGCTTTAACGGGGTGAATATTAAACTCCGAGAGCGATCAATCATCGATTACTATCTGACACGAAGTTCGCGCCGGCAGCTAAAGTTTTTCCAATTCAATCATAACTCTGCGAAACGACGAGTACCATTAAACACAACAATAAACTCTTCCTCAATTTCGAAGTTCTGTGACGCTATTCTCTCCCGTCGAATCGATTCCGTATCGAATGGTGTTTCGTTTAAAAGTTCACGCCGCTGAATTAATATAAGGCTGTCACGACGTTTCGCCCAACAGATAGTAACGATTAACCGGAAATTCGACGGGGGCACCGTCGGTAAATTTAATTGCAACAACGCCTCGAGCAAATTGCACCTCTCCGCCAGTCTGATACCCCTTTCGCCTCTGTTATCTTATTATTTCACGCGGAAATTGCGGCGGGTGAATGAATAACACAAAGAAGATCCCTCGGCAATTTGATAACGATGTAAGCAACGAAATAGATTTACCCCGTGCCGCGTTTGCTGCGGTTCTGTGGCGCGAAATACCGTCTAAACGGATCTTCGAAACTGGAAATTCTGAATAAACGTCCATTATGCATCGGTTGCAATCCGTTTCATGGCAAAACAGTGATCCATTTATTGGCAATAATTCTTAGCAACTTTATATTATTTTGACAGCGTTTCATTATTCCCATTATTCATAATTTATCTAGTCTCAACAAACGAACCGTTCAATGAGAAACGAAACGTCACAGAGATCTACTGTTATCAATATTAAATTCTGTACAGCCCGAGGGGACCAATAGTTGCAGAATATTTTTGCTTTCTCGCCGCTCGATTCCATTATAAATCGTCTTTCCGCGATGTATCTTCCTCGATAGCATTACGGAGACTTCGGAGATTAAATACAGCGCGGGCAAGTATTACGGGTCTTCGTTCTGTGTCTATCCCGAAGCTATACATATTGTACTTGCGGTATCGATCGACGAACACTCGTCCCACCGCCCGTCTCGCTCGCTTTTTCCGCTCCTACGAGTAAGGATGCGCGCTTCTATGGGTTCCTAGGCTGCGTACGAAAGATCTGTAGCGAGCTCCTTGATGCGACACGTAACGGGTATAATATTTCGCCGGGTACAGACGCTGCAGACACCCTGTGTCACAATAAAGGCACCCATTCGCCCGAACAATTCGGGCTTTTAAATCCTTCGCACCCTTGTTTCGCTGTATCCCCCGCGCACGACCGATCGGTTTAGAAAATCGGCATGCTGTCTGGGGAAATTTGGAATCTTCGAAGAAGCGATTATATGGCGTTACGAAAGAGCGATTCTGAAGATTTAACACGGTACCCTCTGATTCAGATATTGATTCTTTTTGGCCGGCATGAATGTTTTAGAAAGAAGATAATTTGAAGACTATTATTATTTCTACTGGGACCAACTCACCGCTCGAAAAAATTGTTGCATATGCGCAGGATCCGTGTCGACGATCAACTTGTAGATCTCCTTGTGTCTGACCTCTCTGAGCACCTGCCTATACGATCCAGGCCCTGCCTGGCGAATGTACATCTCCGTTCTCGCGGATGGCGGCGACTTCACGAGATCCTGCAGCTTGAACAGACCTGGACGGGCAAACATAAAGTGAAAATATATTCCTCGAACCAACGGGCGATGCTTATACATTTAAAGAAATACGTTTCGGTTTACACGAGAAAGGAGAACCGGTTGGCACTTCTGCGAGGAAAATCGAAGTTGGTAGAATTGGACGAACTCGATATCCAGTATCCCAGGACGTCGCAAGGGAGCACGGTTCGAAATGAAATTCGCGAAAAATTACACGAGGTTTCGTTGCGCCGCGGACGAAACTTTATTTAATCGGTTCCCGGTTTTATTGCCGACAGGCTTTCGTTTCGTCCCGCTTCCACCTTCGTTCCGTGTCTCGCCACGATTTTTTTTTCCCACCCACCGAGCAGAAAACAAGAGGGCCAGTGCGTTGGATAGAGGATTTTTGACGCGAGTATCGCGGCGAAAACGAATTTATTTCTACTTGGAAATCAGCGTGCCGATTAGTGCATCGCGACGAGAATTTTCTCGTGTCTCGATGCGGCCAGAAATTCGCCGCGAATCGCGTACAATTTTCTGCGAAATGTGACCGATGAACTTTCAGAATAATTCAAAGAGTTTCGAGGAAAATAATGCCCGTAGAATTGATACAATGTAGGTTCGTTTAATTCAAAACGATTCACTCCTTTCGCAACGCAAGCGTTTCTGGAAATATTTATTTTCGTGGGTTAGATTTTATTTCTGCGGACCTCGCTGGGCGAAAGGTTTTCGTTTCTAACCGAAGAGGTAACCGAAGAGAAAGGGAGCTGGTTAAATAATAGTTCGCGAGGCGGAACGATTCAGAATTTCTTCCAACGGTGAAAACGCAGAATTGAAAGATAACAAACCGTTTCTTAGACGTAGTTTCCAATTATCGCACCACCTTTCACTGAGAAACGCGTACACGTCGAGCGCCCCTTTGTACTGGTGTATACATTTCCAGTAACAACGGGTTAACTGGGGGACGGGGGGGTTTAGAATGAACGTACAGGAGCGAATATGGTTTACAGAACAATCCTCTGGTACTGAGGCCCGGATGCTTCTCCTGACTGGTAATTTATGGCGGCTTAACACGATACAGAAGGAATTCGGATGAAAAAGATTCGGGAGAGCTCGTATTCTGTTTGAACCTACCTTTTTTTATCTCAACTCATTCGTTTCGCTAATGAGTTCAGGATTGCGAAACGTATCCGGCGATTTTACAATTACGACTTTGTAAAAATGTTCTTTGAAAACAAAATAAATATAGCGTGCACATAAAGGAACAGAGCATAAACGAAAACGAAGAAAGAAGTGCGAGAAAGAAAATTCGTACAACGAGAATCGAGTGTAGAGAGAAAATTATTTCTTTGAACTTTCCATTGATCCTAAAGCCATTAATTCTTCGGTGGTACAGAAAAACTTTAGTACGAAAATTTTTCCAAAAAATACCGCCAACCGCTCTCTCATGGCGAAATATTCGTATGTACCGGCTGAAAGGATTTACTCAGGCATTCAACGTCGACGAATTTGAAAAGAACTCTTGTTCCACCCGTGGCACAACCGCGATTTAAAATTTCCGAATCGGGGCGTTGTTGCCTGAAAACGCATGCACAATGGCGCGCTTTCGAGCCCCGGTTTCGATGGTGCTGTTCACACGAGCTTAACGCCGTTGTACGGCTCGACTCGCAGCAACCAAACATCCGAATCATCCAGTTCGAAGAGAGAAAGCAGCTTGGGTAATTAATCTGTGGAAGAATAATTGGCGGGTTCGTACAAAGCGCGACTAGCAGTGGAGACGTGTAGCCGGTCTCAATTTGCATACACGAGGCCCACGGTGCCTGTGGTAAACGACGATACGCTACTGGGAAACATTAACAAAGATCTGTAAACCACGATGGAAAAGGAACTGTGCTGGTTTGGGGATTTTTTTCGAGCGCGTCGAATTTTCAGATTTAAAAATATACCAATGATATTATTTTCTTTAATTAATTTATGGCTGTTATAAAATTTGAAGGCAGGCGTGTATATGACGAATTACACTTTGTTTATCTTCGATCTGAATAATGCAGCAATATAAATACGAATTCTTCTGAGCCTTCTGAGCTCGGAGAGCTTGAACTTTGAATGGGGACTATAATTACTTAGAAGACGCTAACTCAACTGGAATTTTCAGCAAGTAATACGCAGGTGGAACGTATACTCCATCATATGGAGTATCGTGGAAATGCATGCTGACGTGTTTAGCTGAGGAAGAATTTTCTGATGCTTCTCGCGAGTGCCGGGGAATTTATGTCTGTCATGGACATCAAGGGGATGTAAAAAACGGAGCAACCTTTCCAGGAGTCTCTCCTTCATCTAATCATGAGAAGTAATTTTGAACACTCGTGCCATCTAATCGGGAGAAGTAATTTTGAAAACGATCGTCCCCATTTTCCGTGCCTAAAATAGAACCGTGAATTTCGCATGGTGAATAGGCCACCTGGAATAATGGAACCATCTTCTCCTTGTATAATTTACCAATCTTACGAAATCGTATATATTTAAATAAGGAATTTCATATTATCTGCAGGCAATACAAATGTTCGAATAGAAATATGGGCGTCGAGAAAAATAATAAATAGAATAATAATAGAAGAGGAATAAAATTCACGTTTTCCTTCCTACTGATTCGATCGATATTTAATCGCGCTGAAATACATTTACCTACAAGTTTCTGATAACTCTCGGGTATAGAAAACGAAACTCTCGACCTTGAAACCACAGTGCGAAAGTGTTTCCTTAATGCATAAAGTTGTTTTCTATATACTTAAACTCGGTAATATAATATTCAAGGAACCCCTGAAGCTGTACTTCAGTGAACTTCGAGAGCTCGGTTGCCCATGGCCAAGATAGTTTAACAGCAAAAAGCTCTAGCGTTTATTCCTGAAAGTCTGCGAAGCTGCAACCTTCAGAGCACGAGCCTTAAAGCTAAAGCTTCCGAATCCGCTAACTCTATCGCTTTCCACCAATTTTAACACGTTCGTCGCATCGTTTACAACAGAATCTGGGTAAATCAGATACCGCACTTTAACGATCTTTCTCCCGAACCTTTAATCGGAAGCATCGTTAGATAGATGGAAAAAACTTGGCGACGATGACGAATCCCGTGCGATTTTCCGTGCGGAACAGCTCCGTTACGTGTGCGTGTGGCTGACAGGCCGACATTTCAGCGGTGCTCTGGCATCCACTTCCGCCGGCTGATTCCGACGTCCTATTTGCATAGGGACACGCCGCGCCAGGCGACGCGACAGCCTCGCTGTTGAAATAAAAAAAAGACAAAAAAACAAACAACACGCAGGAAAATAGGAATAGCGTAATGACTAGGCTGTATGACACGTTATGCCATCCGTGAGAGCGCTGTTCCGTGATTCCTTGGAGAGTACCACTCATATGCTTGCAAATTCAACGGCATACGTACACACCTGCGACGTTTGTTACGTCGTTCGGGCGACGCGGTGTCGCGTCGTTGTCGTAGCCTTTTATTCTACGCTCGTTTCGGGGAACGTAATATGTGAATAACCGACGCCCTCGCGACTATTATAAGCTTTGATAATATTTCTGCTCTTTTTTGTTTTTTATTACTTTATTTTGTCTTGCTTGAACGGGTCACAATGAACGAACTCACCGTAATCTTCCTCGTAGATGATGGCCACTCTGGTCCAGTTTAAGAACGACATGAGATCTTTGAAAGCTTTGTTCAAGTGGTCCTGCGACGGGTACAGGTTTATACTGAACTCCTTGAACGTTGGCTCGAAGTCCACCCTCGCCTCGAGATGCGGCACGTCCAGGGCTTCGCAGATACTTTGGATGTGGGCACCCAGGAGAGGATCAGACGGCCCGAAGATCCCTTGGACTGATCTGGACAGCTGCTTGCAAGCTGCGGAAGGAAGTAGCAGTTTACTTGAGAGTTCTTGGGCGAAACCGCTGTGCGGCATCTCGTTAACAATGTGTACTTTTGGATTGATTAGATAAATTGTTCTATTGTGAACTCCAACAAATTTTCGAACGTGTATTTGGTTCGTTTAATTGTTAATTATGAAAAAGATACTGTTTTGTGGGAAAATTTTGGTAAGTTCTGTGTATGCAATTTTTCGAACTGTTTTTTTTATTATTATTATGCAGTGCCGTTTGATTTCGAGGCAGATAACAAATCAAGTAAAGCCGAAGGTTTCTTCCGTGACAGATTTTTAACCGAATCAATCGAGATATTTTTCCACGAATTGTGAGCCCACATTCGACACACGGCCCGCGGATTAATTTCCCACCGATAGGCTCTCCAGGAGCGACGTGCCCGTATGATTTACGAGTTCTATGTCTATGCGCGCGAACGAGCGTCGTGGAAAATGGACAGGAAATTGATACGTTATCAGACCGCCGGTTTCCTGATCCATTATCCGCGGTGTAACCTTGCAAACGGTTGTTCCCCTTTAGAAAAGAGGACCTTTGGCACGCGTGCCAATGCTCACCGGGCCAGCATAAATGAATTCGATTTGGAAAGTAGGATTTCGTCGCGTCTATGTTCTGCACTTGCTCTGTGCCTGTTGAATTATTCACGAGACTTTCCTCGCCTTACAATCGATAGGCATGACGATCGCCTGACTTATCGTTTCTGCGTTCGCGTCTCTGATTTCACTTAGCTTGCGATTCGAATCTCGTTAGGGGGTGAAACTTATTTGGCGAATGATAGATATCCTGGTGAAATTAAATCGAAATTGGTAATCAATGATATTTTCTTTGCGATATCATAATAATAATAACCGCATCAATTATTTCATATTTCTCGCAATTCATATTTTATACGTCGAATTGAAAATCCTGCACTTCGATATAACGATGTCCTGAATATCCATTCAAACGTGCAAGATAAATTCGCCGAAGGTTCACGTTTACTCTGCTAGCAGCTTCAACGAGTAGAGCAGCGTTTCATCGATTCTCGGCGAAGGCCTTTCAGCCTTGAATTCTATCAGCTGCGTCGCGAAGCAGTCGTAATACTATTTGGAGCCGTTCGTTCGCGTTGTCGAGAACTCAATGAAAATTGCGAATCGGGCGACAAGAGCGAGAACGCGTGATAAGGTGTCCTCCAGTCGCATAGTTAAAGCTTTCTGATCGTACTCGAACGAACGACTCGAGGTTCCAAAGTCGTGGCTGTCCCCTTGATTAAGTTGGACGATGACCGTAGGTAAATAAGTCTCGTAACTTTTTCATGATATCGCTGCTCTGGTTAACAAACCATTGCGATAGACCACGAGCTCGGCCCTTTATGTGTTCCCATCAGTGATCATTGTTGGGAAACTCGAGTTTAAATGTAATGCAGAACAACAATTTTCTAATTAAATTCACGATAAGTATATGCGCCCGTCTAAAATAATGGCTGCCGTTTCGTTTGTTCGTCCTGGCGAACGCTTCATTTTAATATAATAGGTCCTTCATTATTATTATTCTACGCAATTCATTCAGCCAAGTCAACTTCAATCTACATATATTATATAGTTAATTATACATTTTAAAATAGTCCCGATAATGTAGCGGTAATTATTCTGCAAACCCGTATTTCGTTGCATATTATGACTTAAATTATGTAATTGAGGAACTTTCGTAGAAATAGTAATCAAAATCTGACATTAAATTCTGCCAACCTCGATTTATCAAGCATTTTTAAAAAATCGTCACAAATAATTTTTCTAACAAAATTCACCACCCCTCCAAGCAAAATCGCCGCAGTACAGTTTCCGTTTAACGATTGAGAATCGGCACCGTAACGATGGAAGGTTCGTCACCGGGTACGATGAATAGCTTCGTCACTAATTTGTTCGCCAGCTCGTAGAACATCGTTATACCAGCTGCCATTTGTACAGGGGGCCAAAGATTGCGTGACAATGCAGGTTTAACAGTCACGGTGCGCGAATTCACCGGGGAAAATCGTGACGGTTTTCCGCGAACTCTTTGGAAATGGTAACAACGGGAACGGCAAGTTGAGACGCGCGTTAACCGTCGCGTCGCCTCTGCGACTCTGATGTTTCCCAAGGAAACGGGAGCTTCAATGTTCCCGAAGCAATTTAAAACTAAAACGATGAACAGAACAAAGCATTTAAATGCGCCAGAGGATCCCCTCGAATTGCAACGACGGCCCATTTTCGGTCGAAACGAACGTGTGTATCATCTCGTTTTTATTAAATCACACGCGCAGATTTAATTGCGACGTAGAGTTTCGCCGAACATTTTCCATGGAACTGGAAAGGAAAACGCTGGCAATCTTGCGTTCCGGTTGACCTGAATTCCCCGTGGAACCCGCGCTTCCCTACAGAGACAGGAACAAAGATATCAAGGTTTTGTTCGTGCCTCGAAACACGAGACGAAAACGGGAGCAAATAGTGTCCAACGTGGAAGCAGTAAATTAAAAATACAACGGGTGCTCGCGTGTCGGCCGGATTTTAAGCTCCACCATTTAACTGGCCGCCGAAAAAAGTTCTCTATATCAGCGCTTTCAGGCTCGCTTCCTCTTTTAAACGAATTACATCGGTCGCATTCGTGTTCCCGTCCCTTTACATTCTTCACCAAAAAATTTCTGTGGGCACTTTTAAAAAACCGCGCTGCAACGTTGTGCAAACGACATTCGATTCACGTTTCTCTTCTTGTTTGGACGGAGAATAATTCAACGGTTAATGATTACTTTTATCGAGGCGAGTGTTTCAAATAATGGAACGGCGTGAACCCCATTGCGACGTTTTTCTAGCAAAGCAACCAACACGATTCGACAACAAGGATCCAGGCTACAATGAAGCAGTTATAAAAGGTTCGCCTGTAATAAACGAAAAGTTCCATTAAAATGTTCCGCCTGGGGGGATCAAAGCGTCTGGTGGAAGTTATTTAATGGATTTCGAGGATTCGTTTCTCCTTCGCTCTGTGTGTCTTCTGCTTTCTTGTACGCCAGCTCTGGCAGAATTCTGTTTTCTACAACTTCAACTACAATCACCAAGAGGGTCTAAATGTTAATAAAATCATCGATGCAGTGACTTATTACTGGGGTAACACTGTTGCCGTTGAAATTCACGCGGAGACTGTATTTCTAACAATAGACATTGTTACGACATTGTGCGGGGTAATGAAACTTTTCAACCATTATTAAAAGTGGAGGGAACAAAGCAGAAGCGTTTAGAGTTTCGTCATAAAAATACAATTCATTTTTGTGCAAACAGCCATCGGTAAATATTCAACGCGTAGAAAACACGTTGTTACGCACGCTGTATTGTAATAAATATGAATACCGGCGAATTGGAATACTCCGTTTAACGATATGCAAGCATTCGAATAATTGACAAAGAATTTGCTTCATCGTAATTAATGGGCTATTTACCAGAAACGTTAAAACATTGTTCGCTTTGTGTATCGCTCTCGGTGGTAATTGAAACGAAAGCGTACACAATATAGAAAAGTTTGACAACATAGGCTGTATGAAAACAAAATACAACACAAAAAGGTAAAAGAGATTAACATAGATTGTGCTCGTATTTATAAAAATGATAATATATCAAAACCATCGCAAGAGCTAGTCGTTTAATTTCTCACGATACTGCCGGCATTTCTTCCATCCGATCGACCGGATCTCGCGTGGAAATCTAATTTTCCTTGTCGAGCGATCCATTTCCCTTTCCGCTTGATCACCGCGCCAATATAAGCGTCGCATGTAATCCTAACAGGCAGTCCTCAGAAATTCATTGTGCGCCGTTCTCGAGTCGATTTCCCTCCCACGCGAATTCAATTTCCTGCAGGGAAAAGGGACAGAGCTTTGTTCTTACAATTTCGAAAGGTTCGCGAAGCTACGGCGAATTTTCTGCCCAGATGAGAATTTTATTTTTCCGCCAATGTACCGCGGATTCGGATGAATTTTCGCGAAATGCTCTGGCGACCGAGATCATTTTTGTCGGTTCGTTGGCGCGTCGACAACGCTCGTAAAAGAGGTCGAAACGACGATCGGGATTCGATGTTTAACGGGGAATAAATTTGAACAATCGTGGCGCGAATTTGTCGCGCGAACGACGTCGTTCCGGCGCGAACATCGATGCCTGTCAATTCGTGGAAATTATGTTTTCCGTGCTTTCATTGCCGTATGATTTTTCCATCTAACCGTGCACTTCCGAGAAAAAAGCCGTTCATTTGTCGGCCGAATTGTTACACAGCTCGGGAATATAATGGAATGTACAGGTACATTTTGACAGAGGACAAAATAAAAGCTTAGAAAATACGAAATACATAGAAGCATAAATTCTGTTCACATTTATGACATTAAATATAACTAATCGTTTCACAAGTCTCGCGATCCAATTCCCCTAATCATTCTGACGGAACGCTCAGATTTTTTTATCCGATCGTAACGTCAGTCTGCCAGCATCCGAGGATCATTCTCCCTGAATCTAAAACGGGACATTAGCTCTCACGAGGGGTTTGAGCCGGTCTGCACGCGACATTAAGCCCGCGTCGCAGAAAGCTCCCGCGGAAAGGGAAGAAAAAAATACTCGCAGACTCGTGGGTCCCTGGACGACGAAGATTTGTCGCAAGCAAGAAGAGACGCAAACAGCGGGACCAGCCCGAGGAAAATTGAGAAGAACGCGTCGGAAAGCTGTAACCAAAGTTCTCGACGACGCCGCTCGAAATGGAAAATCTTTTCAGACGAGGCTGGAATACCTTCAAATGCGGAAGCTAAGGTAGATTGCGAGATGTCAGCTCACGACCAGCATATTTATGACGCGGCCTGGATCACCCTCGTAAAATGGAGATCCCGAGGAGTGTTCGTGGCCACACGCGGTCGCCAACTGTGGTCCGTCTAACTGTTTCAACGAGTGTATTTCAGGCGGTCCTCGCCTGTGGACGAGGGTTGATTCACGACCAATTTAGTGGGAATTAATTTTCATGAAAACTGGGAACCGTGGTGGTGGAATTGTGGTTTGATTATTTCGTGACAAGTTTGGCGATTGGGGGTTGCTTTAAAATAAATTCGTGTACCGTTAAAATTCTTCCGATTTTCATTTGACAGCTTATAAGGTCGACGGTAGTTTGTCGTCGAGATAATTGTACGGATTCTTGAATAGTAATAATATATAAATAAAGTGAAATAAATGAAATGGAGTTTTACTGTGATTGCATGTTAAGAAAGGGAAGGGCGTCCAAGCTTTTTATTAAAACTCATTTGATGATAAAGTTTGTTTAAGACAGCAGTATATTTTGTACGCGTTTCCTGTGTATCGTAAAAGAACGACGGTACCATTTCTTGGGAGACAGACATTGTCTCGAGAATCGGATTTCCATTGTCCAGCGAGAAATACGCGAGTATGAAAATCACGCGACGCAGGAAATGAAGTGTCTTCGAGTCGCAGCAATCCGCTCACGACGAAATAGATATTCGCAGCTGATAGAACTTTGTTGCAAATTTATTATCGACGTTCGCACGGATTTATCGTTCGCAATTTACGTTCTCTGGCCACCCATGAACGGCCGGCAAGAAACATTGTTATGGTTTCGCAGCGACTCACTCGACCCGACTGTGGAATTATTTTGCATAAATTTCACCTTATGATTTTGTGTCCCCATTGTGCGCCACCGTGTTCCGCGCGCTGGAATCGAATCGGTGAAATAATGATTTTCGCGTATCGTCGGCGACGAATATGCTTCTGGAATGTTCATTGCCTGCTTCGAACTTCAACCGGCAGATAAACAATTTTTTTTTTTACGAAGTTTTCAAGAACTTTGAGAGCACTGGGATCCTTCGACAGGTTTGTGAATTATGGTCAAACTTTTGGCAACTAGATAGAAATTCCAGTTGGAATTGCCAGATCGAAATCTATTTGAAGATTCAAGGGTGGGCGTTCGATGGGATTGAACAAAGACTTTCCACCACTCTGATTTCAATCGATGTTCCACTTTTCGACTTTCTCCGTTATTGCTACGATTTAATTCCGCCACTGGAGTTACTAGTGTATACGTATATATGTGTGTAATTCAAGCACCCGTGATATGCGCTTCGAACCCTGGGAAATTTTTTAAGAGAAATTTTCTACGATCCGTTGCTGGAGAACCGTAAAATTTATACGTTATACGAAATCGTGCGTGAATAAGTACGAGTTCTGTAGTATCCGCCATTTCACGATCGATATTATTGTTCAGGGAAACGGAGTAGACTTCGTTTGCTTTTACCATGGAATTTTCGAGGTTTCTTCGACTGATGTAAAAAGTTACGAGGGCGGCGTAAGTGTGCCTCACGACACGAATGGTAATTTGGTCAAAAGGAAATTCGGTGAAGGATTCGCCTCTAGCCTTCTGCAGTTTACTATGCTTCGAAATAGAATGACTCGAAGCTCGAAAACAGCTCCTGTTTATCAGATACGAAATCCGTGCCTTATCTACTTCGTAATGTCTCCCTGTCTAGATGTTTCAAGTGTTCAACACGTTTCACTGTGATTGGCGAGCAACCGGTGCATTGCATTGAATTGATTTCGTGGATCGGAGAATTATGGAGAATTATGAAGAAAGTTAACAGGATTTCCTTAATAGTTATGAATCGTAAAGCTGATTTCCGTTTAATTTAATAAGCTGAGAAAATGGTATTGCAGGAACTCACCCTTTTTCGAGGTTCTGAAAGAATCGTCCTTAGGCACATATTGAATATCGTAGACCAACGTGGTGTTCGCCAGCAAAGTTTTATCCTTGTTGATCTTGTAGATGGCATACTTGAAGGCTAGTTCCGATGGACTATCCTTTTGATCCTCCGTGAAGATCGCACCTGCAAAATTATGGAGAACCGAAGCGTCAGAAAATGTAATTCTATAATTTACTAAAAAATTTGAAAGCACCAAAATAAGAATAGTAATAAAAGTAATAATAATAAGAAGAAGGAGAATAATAGTGATAAAAAATCATAATTATAATATTAAGTAAAGTATCTAAAATATTTTTCATAGATTTCTATTAACATTATCAATGTACATTTAATTTCTATTCGCCATTAATGATCAACATTATTGGACCTTAATGATTTTGCCGAAAAATACATCGATACAGCTGTCACCGAAGGTAAAATGACGTTTCCGAGCTTTTCGCCGCAACGTTAAACGCGACGAAAGCAAACTCCGAATATTTTCAGCGACGCCCTTTACCTTTTAATTACGCTGCATCAATTAGTCTGCTGACAAGTTGCGCGGACGTAATTAGAGGCAGTCGATGCCTGCTCCGAGACTGTGGAACGTTTATAATCGCGTTTCCTCGTGCTAGTTAATTGCCTACCGAGAGCATTGGCGAAGAATGAATGTTCACGCTGGCATACCTCGAACAGAAATTCAGGAAAAAATGACACCGAGTTTGTCGCGAAGAGTTAGAGAGGAGGGAGATATTTTACATTTATTAATAAAATATACTTTGAAAATGAAACAATTCTTCGGAACAAGGCTCTCAGATTATTTTAGATATCTTTTTTCAAACCTTACCATCATTATGTAATTCTCTTCATAAATCTGCCGCATCGAATATTTACTCTTGTTGACTGTCGACCACAAAGTGTCGTAGGAGAACCAAAAATAATATTTTATCAGGATCCAAGTTAAGAAGGTGGTGGACGAATAACCAAGGCGTCAGGGGCAAGGGTCGTTTCCCCCCTCATAATTTTATATTGCACATCCAGAGGAGCCCCCACTATCGCAGCTTCGATAATCAATTTTATTTTTTAGAACTCGTTGCGCCCCACCGGGCGAGCATCTATGCCAAAAGAACAAAAAGAACTTCCTTCGTTCAAATTTATCTTCTCCCTATCTTACGCCCTTCTTACTTTCCTTTTATTGTAATCCGTCTTGTAGTGCACGTTGAAGAGTTTATTAGGAGTAATCCTTCTTAGTAGAGTCAATCTTCGCGTCTGACCATGTCAATCCCATTCTACTTCGATAGATTACATTATTTCGTGGCATTTCAAAAAGAAATCTACTTTTCGTTCACTTTAATCTTCTTTGCCATTTGCTTTGTTATTTTTTTATTTATCGAAAGTATGAAATTTCATGCTTTATGCGAATATGTGTTATGTATGTGAAAATATTATCTACTGAACATAAACTGACGGAAAACTACTCAGACATTAATTTCCACGGTAAAATTTCCCGCTGAAACGTGGTCAACGCTAATTGAATTTATCCACGTCACGCGGTGGAAGTTTGCGCAGTGGGCAATTTCTTTTTTCAAAGAATCGATCACCATCGTCCTTTCGGGGCGGTAACGAGGATAATTAGCCGTTCTCAATTCATAGTACCCAAACGATCTCTACACCCGTCTGATTACCAACAAGTAAACTAAAAATTGAAAATGTCTAATTAGCAACATAAATTTAAAAATTCTAAGTAAAAATCATTACAATCTTTCGTTCGCTCGGTAATTACAAATAAAAGCGCAGGCGAAAAGAAATACAAATTTCAAGCCAGAAACGGAACAATTTATGGTTTTCTTTCTATTGAAGGATCGTCTTTATTACTTAGTATCCCCTGTTACATACTCCAGAAAATTCTCGAGGAGAAATCGCTCGTTCTAATGAAGTCATCTAGCTATTACTAACGATCGCAACAACCATCGGGGGGTTCCTTTGTCTCCGAATTTTCCCCCCAGGTTCCGTTGGTTGTCGTTCAAAGTCGCATTAAAGGGAGAGAGGCGAGGACGTCGAAGATGCCGGGTATATATTGGGTATATTGAGATTCCGACGACTCGATAAAGATCCCGGGGATAGGGACTCGTGAGCGTTCCTGTTTGCACGCGCAGAGCAAGTTGTGTATTCCGGTCTGTTTCCATAAAGTTCTGTTCACACTGTGCCACGCGAAATTGAACCAATTTTTCACTCCAAACCGCGGACAACCGGGGAGACTTTCGTTGGAAAATATCACGCTATAGCTTATTCGGAAACATAACTTTTTTAAGCTCATAATAATTATTCTGGCAACGATTCATCGCTGTAAAATTCACGATATAATGCTTGTAATGTGACCCAGAATTAGTAGAATATTCTACTTCGGTTTAATTGCAACATGGAAAGCTGGTCTTCGCCGAGGCAAAATTTTGTTACTTGCAAGTGGGGACCAGACTTAAGGCTGCACTCAGCAGTCAGGTATCGAGGAAGCAGTGTTCCTCCATGACTACCGTCTGCCAGCTTTCCAAATCGGTTTAAAGGCGCTCGCAGTGAGACATTCCTTGGAGAACTCTTATTGAGATTGAGTCTGTCGTCTCGAGAAGCTTGGACAAGTCCAGGTATTTAATATTATGCTAAGAGTCATCGAGAACGAAATAAAGTATCTGCGAGAACTGCTGGTTGGATAGAATTGAAAGGAAATAGATTGTTCGAAATAGTGGCTTTGGGTAACGAGTAACAAGAGGCGCCTAGATGTTCGTTCACCGACTTACAATCGAGTCGATGGTGTTTCTAGTCGTCAAGGGTCGAGCAAACTTATTGTAAAACTCTCGACTTGCTTCTACCAGGAACTTCGCGATTTCAGGTTCAGATTCTACGCTTCCATCGTTGTTTGCAGAGAAAGTTCAACGGACAAGCATTGTTCGCTTTGATACAACATTTTTCCAGACGTTCTTATTAATAATGAAACAGTTTACTTCAATTCATCCGAACGATGTTCCCCGAATTTCCATACCATCAGACAATATTCGATAATATTTGGGAGGATATGAGATTGAAATTTGAATAAATATGTTCCTGTGCCCCATAGAAATGTGTTCGCCGTACTTATCTAACAAATCGATGACGCGGAATATAAATATTTCGTGATGAAATTGCAAAGCGTTTCCTTCCAGTATTGTGTTTGCGTATCGATCAGGCCTCCGTATTGATTCCCCGCGATATATCGAACCGGTACATTGGGTATCCGAGTTTGTTTGCTCGTTCAGTGCTGCGCCCGAAAGATCGACTTTGCTCATAATATTTTATCTGCACCCTGAGTAATCAACGTAAAAAGAAGAAAAGGAATAATAATAAGTTCATTCATATGAAATTGTAACAGACCACCCACATGCGGGTAAATTTTCACTGAGTTGCTTTATTATTTAGTCATTCGACAGCTATAGATAATGATCATACAATTAGTATTTCATTTGCGATTCCTACGGGTGGTTCGTGTAGCGATATGGAAACAAGAGCGTGGTATTTATTATTGACATTTGTCGATGGCGATAATAATTCATAAAATAATGTATGGTTAATTATGGAACAATTATAAAGCAATGATGTAATTATTCTCGTAGCTTCGCCAGTTAGTTTATTCCACCGTGTATTGTAAAATATTTACAGAAAATTATTCAAAGGTTCTGCTCTGGAACTATGCAAACGCTCCTGGGGAGAATTCAATGTATAAAATCAGCCTTCCACGGAATGATAAAAAGCAGAAAGTTAAAGGAAGTTTCTGTATCAAGAAATTCGTCGAGGTTCCGCATCTGGATAAACCCAGAAACTGGTACTTTTTAATTAATCGCGAGCGGATACCACCTTTTTGCTCTGTTTCCTCAGGACACTCTGGGACGAGCGTGGATAATTAATGATTTCTTTTTTCGCCACACGGATGCGAGGTGAAATTACTGGTTACACGTGCGGTTGTCCAGATTGAGCCACTAAAAAAGTCGTGCATTGTGCACACAGTGAATTATTTCTCTTTTCTGAAAATGATAAAAGCGAATATAACGATCGCTATGGTATTCCAATTAAAGAAAAATTACAAGAAACCATGTCAAGCACCGTATTTTGCACGCGAGATGTATTCGAAGACTATCCAAAGAAACCACGTTAAAAACTTCGACGTACCCGGCATTCATTTTATTTCTTAATAGAGTGAACAATTATCCGACAAGTTTTCAAGACGATCCCTCAGTCCCTCGGGTATCTGGGTTAAAAACTTCGAAGAACGATACAATCGTTCATTGACACACGGCTTTCGAGACGCCGAAGAAAATCGGCCAACGGCTATTGTGCATTTACTCGCGAATAGTCAGCCTAAGGGCGAGCTTCGAATTCGATTCCCGATTCTGCGGTTCTGGAAGAAAATCTTGGATCGAAGAAGTTCATTCTTCCACGAGCTTCTTTCTCTTCCCGTGGCCATGTAAAATGTATAAGCATTTTCAGCCGTTCCATTGAATTTTCCATTGAACATGTTCACGGAATATCCCTCTAGCCGCGAGCACTGACTGTCGAATGAATGCGCTCCGTTGAAGCGCGTAAGAGAGGGAGGGAAAAAAGGGAGAGCTGGGCAGAGAGAAAAAAAGAAGTGGAAGAAAAGAAATTTCTTCGCGATAATAAAGCTTCTTACTCCTCGTGTTACCTTGATGCCACGCCTCGCGTCGAAACAACCGGGCCTAGAGATTTCGCGATAGAGAAATCGTGGAACCCTTTTATCTGACCGCGAAGGATGAGTTTGGGAACCTCCAGTGTGCCAGATTCATAAATTCTTCCAGTCGTTCTATTCAATTTTGCATGAAATCCGTTCGGCTGTGGTGGATCTCCTTTGCAACAAGATCGTTTATCGTCTCCAGGGGGAAACGGGAGAAGGAAGAAGATAGAAGAAGACGAAGAAGGTGAGCTTAATCGCTGTCTGCTTGGCATCGCCTTCTCGATCGTGACCCCGTCGGCCATTAGTGACACCAAGATTTCCGCGCTGCGAAAGCCGCATTCGTGGCTTCGTTCTAGTGAGAAGAATGCATGCAGACGCGGTGGTTACAAAGGAAGGATTTCAAGGGAACGTTTTGCGGGGACAAAGCAAAGCCCGGCGCGTATATCTTGGCATTTACCAAGCCATCTCGACGGATTTTTTTCTTTATGGGAAGAAGGAGAAATTACTTTCGTCGATGACTGGTGAAAATAGCTGAACTTATACGAGCGATGGTGAGTGTTTAATAGATTATTACTAACAGCTCATCTTAAATCACCTTAAAAACAGAAAGAAAATTTTTGTAAGGGCCGCAATGTGTAATATCCCTTTTAAGTCATCATTAAGCTCCGTGTCATTATTGATTTCTCTTTCCAATACGTATCATCGGATGTGGCCAGGTCAGATGAGCAGTAAACTGTTCAAATTATCTGAGTTATAAATTTCCAGTCCACAAAATTCTAACACTTCACGAGCTCTCAGATAGTCGGGGCCTCGGAATCGTCACGTTCTATAATCGATTCGCCGAACCGATCGATTTCTCCCTGCTTGACCGAGTTTTAGGCGGAGACCACTTATCCCCGTACTCCCACACGGTTTTAATCTACAGGAACGACGTTGTAAGCGGCGAAAATTGAGTTGGATGCGCCAATGAAAGTAATTCTCGACGAGATCGTGGTTCACCGCTCCTGCTATTGCGGTTCGGCCACAATATCCGAGGGAAATACCTGCGTTTGATAGCATCGCGTTCGAATCGTCTACTATGCGCGCTGCATACGAACACGTGTAGAATTCACGCGGACTCGTCGACGACCACCTACTGTCCCATTCATTAATAACTTAGTTGTTTCTCACGCCCCTGGTTCTGTCGGAGATTCAAGGATACGTGTTCTGCACAATCCCCGTGTGTGCAGAGATCAATGGGGGATGCAATTTAATTTTGAACTCGATCGGCGATAAATTGCAAACTTTGTCCAATTTCTAGTGGACAACAAAAGCTGTTCCGCGCTATGGAATAATTATTTTCTAAATTGGACCAAAGTATTAATATGCCTTTTTCAGTATTAAGTATTAAGAATTATCTTCAGTATTAGGAGCGCCTTTTTCAGAATTCTAGCTGCAAGTAAAAAGAAACATCGTGTAATATCGCTGTAGAACGTTGGCAAGGAATCGCGAGGAGGGGTAATCAGTCCAAAACTCAGGTACACGTTAGCGTAATCGTAACTCCCGTGGATCATAATTACTTGGTTCACCGCTATACCATAATAACAAGTTTCGCGATTTGGTGGAGAAACTTCTTATCGTTGCAACCCTTCCCCTACTTAACAGACGAAGTTACTCGGTCTTCTGGACCAGGAACTGGAATCGCAACTACTTAATAGCTCATTAGCAAGATGAAATTGCGACTTTGTCTACGATCTTTCGTACAGTCACAAACTCTCCGCGAATACATATTCTTCGTTTCGTTGAAAGTGCACACTTTAAGCGTAATCCTCCTGCACTTTTTCTTTCAAATTTTCGACGATCAACGCTGTAGTTTGCTAATGTGGCAAAGAGAAAAGAGTGCACCCAGGGTATCACCAGAAGTCCGAGGAAACACGTCTTGACAAAGTATCGGTGGAAGAGTTTGCATGTCAAGAGTCTCGAAGTGCCTGTGGAATTGATAACGAAGCGGCACGATGGTTTTGAATGAAAGAAACGGGCAATTGCTGGCGATACGAATGATATTTCCCAAGAAAAAGTTCCATGGTGCGCTCCACAGACATAATCAAGAGCGGCAAAGTTTCCCAACGCGAGCTTAGGGGTAAAGAAACGAATCAGCAGAAAGGCGAGCGGTGTTGGACCATGGACAATAATAAGTCGAACTCGTAATTAGTAGACTCGTTTCAGTTTCGTACCCGTCCGGACTGCGAAAACTTTTCTTGCTTCGTTTACTCGCCGAAGAAATAGTCGCACAGATATCGATGCCATCAACGAGGCCAGGAGATTGTACAAATTAATTATTCATTTATTTAGTTCAAAGTTCTGTCTACGAAGCAACTCTGCGAATATATTACTAATTAAAAATAACTAACAAATCTCTCTATGCTATTGAGGACGTTATATAGTATCCATGAAATTTAATATTTGTTTAAATTCAGGTAGCTCGATATTTGGATTTCCTTTAGGGCATTAGAAATCGGGCACCTGTATCGCGATACCCAATATATTAACAAAACGTCGAATGGTGTGAATAATTGGGATCAATTATTGCCAGCAAATTGTTACGATTTGCCCGACTGTGTACATAGGTTTAGTACGACCAATTAAACGAGTTAAAGCCGCACGGTACCGATGACGAATTGCACCGGGAAAGCTGACACATCATTCGCTTCAGCCTGACCCGACGCTGGCCAACTTTGCCTTTGACAAATTAAACTGGATACACCTTCGACAAACTTGACCATTGCGGCCAGCCAGTCTGGCTCGCCCGAGCTTGTCAATTTCAATCTTGTCAAATTCGCCAGCCTCTCGATATCGATGAAACCCAATCAACGCTCGGCGCGTGATTAAACTTCGCTGACTACTGAGTCATTCATGGCAACTGAAAACTTTTAACGTCGCACAGGTTGGGGGGGAAGGCACGGTCCATTGTGATTGGAACGAGCGAGCCAAGTGTTAATTGCAGGTAAAAAAATTTCCCTTCCCTGTAGCGTATTTATCCTTCTTTCCGCGTCGATAAATTGGACTGACGTTCTTCTTTTAAGCCAGGCTTCGTTTGTCAGTGCACAAAAGGGGGGCGTTTCGAAAGGCAACTCTCTCGAGGCGCAGCATGGCCAACGACTTCGCTAATTGTGCCTTCGATTCGTCATTGTTCTCGATCCGCCTTTACTTCCAGTCACCGTTGTCCGATCTTACCGCTGGAATTTCGTTCACCAAGCTTTTCCGTCAGCTTAGTCCCACGACTCTTTCCATGTTTCGGTCACGAGAATCACTGCCGCTGGAAATTGTTTCGTTTTCTGAGCAAACTATCGTTGCTACTTCAACCATAGCTTTATTTAACGCCACGATTAACTCGCGAACCTTCTTTGCCGTCGAATGTATAATAAAAGAGTGGAGAGACTCGTTGATCCGATTTCTGTGGACGAAAATAAGGGAAACAATGGAAGATCGACGAACGGGAGCTTTCAATGGAAAAACGAGAGGGTTGAAGAAAAGTTGGCGAGTGGACAAGGAGTACAAGGTTGGCTGCTTGAATTAATGCGGGACGAAATAATTCAACAGCTCAAGCATGAATTATCAAAGCTTCGCCGTGATGCTTGCAGGTATACTGCGAGTTTACTTTCTCGCTATACAATTCTAATAATAATAATAATAATCATGACTTTTAATTCTGTGCGCACTACAACCTATTTAAACAGGTCGATTTCCCTCAGTATATGCGTGCCCAAAAATTTGTGCAGTTTCACGAGAGAAAAGTGTTGCGTTTCGATCACGCGCGTTCGAAAAACTGGCACGTTCCTGTTGGAGCTATGTGTCCAGAACGTACGATGATGAACACAGCCGTTAGTCGCAAACTACTCGCATCGACTCGAGGAACAATTCCACGTGCATGTGGGTCTGGTAGCACCGGAAACTGCCAACGACCGCAATATTGGACGCAGCAGTTACGCGAAAAGCCGGTCAGCGGGATCGAGATTTATTCGCGAAATTGAGAACTACGCCCGAGCATAGATGGTTAGAAGCGCGTATTTCAGCCCCCTTCAGACTTCGCGGCAACTAGCATCGCCTGTCTGTTCGTTTTCTATTCCTATTTTTTGTTTACTCCTTTTAAAAAAATTTCGTACCATTTTTGCTGCGTCAAGCAGATCTCGTTACTGGAATAATTCCAGGCGAAACGAAAATTGTTGACGATCGTACATACTATGAAAATTGTATGAATTCCATTACGCAGAGAAATTATCATTTTCGGAACGCGACACATTATTTCCCCTCGAGCTAGATTTATCGACTGGATATCGTCGCACAAATGAAGATAGAATTTCTGTAATAAATTCGTTGCACCGTTATGTTACACTGCCCGTTATTTTAATTGAAATTCGTATCACGTTTTCAAAGAAACCTCCCGTGACAACTTCATCGACGGCTGCATTCGACTGTTACGAGAAAGCTCGCAGCTTCTTTAGCGGTACCCCGAGGCTAAACCTGAAAGGCAATTACGTGGGTGGATTTACGCGCGACGGTGTACTCGCTGAACGAACGTTGTCATACAGGCCATTCTGTACCACGCTGTTCCTCCCGTAATATTGCTTTTGGAATATTATTTCACGATTTTCTATACCTCCATCCGCCTTTCCATTTTATCTCCGCTATTGTATTCATTTATTGCCACGCCATTTTGTATGTTTGTTATATTATATTTCTACTCACAAGAGGAAATAATCTATAAAATATAGTGCGTGATTAAAAACATTGAATACCCCTTTAACTGCAGGAAAATTCAGCGATAAATTCGTCTACTACTTCACATACATTATTGTTTCACTGCAGTGCCCAATTTATGATATCTATCTAAAAGTCGTCTATCGAGGTTTAATGCCCTGACTTTCCACGTTCGGGGGAAGATCCTCATCATTTTATTCGCAACCTTCGATATCAACGCGTCGGCAGGTATTTCAGAAGACCCACGGGCGAGATAAAAGGGGGAACGGTCCCTGCGGACTAACCTTAAACGCTGAAGCAACGAGGACCAAGATAAACTGTGCGCGAAGAGGTGCAAGCGGGAACACGCTGGTCCACGCTTCAAAAGCGGGCCGATACAGCCGAGGAAATACGATAAAATCGCGTAGGCAAAGGCGCGTGGAAGACGCGAGGAGTCGCGTTTTATCGAGCTTCATCGTGCCGCTACTTCTTTGCAATTCATACCTTCAGCCAGGGGAGCTTTTTACCCTTTCCTTCCGTATCCACGGCGCTGCTGCCAAACTCGAATTTCCGGATCGTACGATCCCCTACCCTCCGTGGTTCTCCGGTGTAGCAAGCCGGGGATTTATGGGCGTCGAATCACTTTGGTGTCCCTTTTATCGGGGGTTCATATTTATATAAGGAATCGGGGCAAGGGAAATTATCATATTTATTTAAGTGAAATTAACTGTGCATCATCTTTTATTACTCATGCATCATCGTATTATTATTATTATTATTATTAGCTGGAATTGTGCCATAGTATATTGATCGTTTAATGTTGTTCTGGATATCCAATAAAAAAAGAGGCCAACAACGTTCCCATAAGTATTATTAGACCGCGTTACTAGGATTTCTTTTATGGTGAGATTGTAACGTTTAAAGATTGGTGCAATGGAGATTCTTATCTGCAATTGTCTGAAAAAGACACATTAACCAGGTAGCCAGCTGAATAGTTTCTAGAACACAACAATGTTTCGAAAAGGCAGCCGCAATCCATTACCCAAACCGAAGTCACAGAAAACTTTCAACTCGCTCCGCCTTATTTTGCCCTTCTTTCACGTTTCTCTCTATAAAGGCAAAGAAGTTTTGGCTTCGACAGTTTCGACGACGGTGCAGTGTTAAGGCAAGAAGGGCCATGGCTGTTCAGGTGTGCCATTATTCTTAACGCTCTGCGATTCAGCCGACTTCCCGCTAACTTTTCCGTGTACCTCAAATCTTTGCACTCCTCTCACGAAATTTAACCACCCAGGCTTCTGACTAGAGCCAACAAAGACTTGGAAATGTATAAGCTAGATGTGGCCACCTTCATATACAAAATATATCTGTCACAGTCGACAAAGCCCAGAAAATTTCAAACGAATATTAAATTCTATTGCAGACGAAATCAAAATAGATATATTACCCAGGTAGAATCACTGGACCCTATTTACCTATATCCCTGTATTCAACGTAAGCATCCAGAATCCCACGATCCATTATTCAGGATATGAGCAAAGCTGAAGACGGATGGAAACCGTCCATTTCCAAACTGACACTGCGCATCAATCGATACGCTATCAAACAGTTATTTCGCCACTCATGAAAGCAATATCACAGTTCACCCCTCACCGGCAAAAGCTTTTTACGTCACAGTAAATTACTCCAAGGGGTCGGTAAAGTCCAGCGTGGAGGCGAAAGACGAAGTGGCTGGCCCCGTCACGAGCTAACGAAGAAGAAGAGCGACGATCTTCGTTTCTTTATGGGCAACAAGCCAAACGACTTAAATCGCGGCATAAAACACGCCGTCCACGGAATTCTACTAAACTTGCGGTCTCGCGAGCGATTTGGAATGTTCAAAAACTATTTGCGCTTCATCTTATCGTTGCAATTTAAATAGCGCCATGCTGTTCCGGGAAATTTTTTCGCCTGCCGTGTGAACCGCTAATAAGAAACCTAGGACAACCAGTTAGACAACAATTTAGAATGTGTTTCGGGGGCACTCGACGAGAATAAACAGCAGTCAGAGAGGAGATTTGCGTACACTTTTAAACGGCATACAAAGCCGTCGTCTCTGCCAAAGTGTTGGCTTCCGGCGCGACTTGAAAAACACTGTTTGCGTCGAGAATCGCAGCTCGTTAAGGGTTCTGCCCGCTGAACTGCTGTGTTGTATTATGGACTTGGTAATTGCCGAGATAAATCTGCGTAGATAAGAGCTGCGCTTAATTCCTCGAATATTGTGCACGTCGTACCGTTCGTGCATGTAAAAACTTGACGATGTTACGAAATGTATGATAAATAATGATTCACAAAAATTCAGGGGAAATCAACGAGATCTCTTTCCCCACAGTGTTCCATTTGTGCGAGCTTCAAAAATTAAGGAATGCGAGAGTGGTACGTGACATTGCTAATTGGCTGATTGCTCGGTCGTTGCGCTTATTCCGCGCGGATTTTATTCTAGAAAGCAGCCGCACACAGAGCTGAGGGGGATCTGTCCAGAGCCCGATAAAGGCAACGGAACAGGGGATAAGGAGCGATACTATTCCGTTCCCGACGACAATGCGCGAGAGTCCGTGGAACTCCCGTCTTCGTTGCGGTAAGAAAATTGCCCCGGGAAAACGGACAAACACGGGTTCGGAGAGACCCGGATATTAGTCTGTAAATGGCGCACGAGGGCACTCGTGGACGAAAGAAACGCGGAGGAACTTTATAACTATCGCTGCACGGGGCTCTCTTCAATGCCATGGAGCACAGCCTCTGTGTACACCGTTAGGAGGATTAGACACACAATATCTGCGAGATAGGGAGTTTCTAACAAAGGCAGTTGTTTTAAATTGTGAACCTCTTGGGCGACTACTGTGCTTCGCACAAATTGCCTCCTGGCTTAGAATTTATTAACAGGTCATTCCGACAGCTTGACGATAATTCAATTGAACAGCCGACCAGCACGGTTACTCTAGGTAAAGAGGTTTATAAGAGTGGCAATTATTTTTAATGAAGGACTTGGCGATGTTTTCTATACTTTACGCGAAGTACCTGTTTGATTCGATTGATTAATTAAGCAGTCATTTAACCCAACGGGACCACTAATGGGCGTTCTCTTAATTACCGTACCATCGGCGAACGCGTTTATTGTAAAAGCATCTTCATTGTAGTTGATTTTAAAGCAGCGCCGGTTTCTCAATACGCGCGGGTGTTCTGTATCCCCTGTAAATATGTGCAACTTCCAGCGCTCTTTCTCTGCCTCTCTGCAGTATCGTATTTGGTTGCGAATACGCCGCGGCGCACACCGGTCCAGTTACGGCGCTTCCTTTCATGACTGTAATTCAGGGATTCAATAACGGCGGAGCTTGAAAAGCATTGGCAACGATTGCTCGCGAGTGGCTGTAGAAAACGGCACTCGGAAATGCGATGTGTCGAGCATGGGGGATCAAGGGAGAGTAATTCGCGCGTGTACACAAAATGTTTAATTGCTGATAAATGGCGTTTAATTAGAAGAACAATTAGGGCCCCGCGTGAAATCACGCTGCTGTGGAGGAATTTAAGTAACAGAATTTTAAAAGCCCTCAAATTGTACAGTATGCCAGAACCAAGCACTACGAGCGGTGCATTCGCAGGCCAGAAATTTGCATTATAAAATTTTCCAAAGTCGTTTCCCTCGCATTATGCAAAAGTACGAAGTGAAGAGTCAGTTTTATATTGTGCAGTGTTATGTTATTTACGTTGGGAAGAAATTTTAAGTACCTTTCCCTTATATTACTCGGCGAATATCCAACGGGGGTTGCCACATAAATTGAGACGTCCTCGCGGTGGAAAGGGAGCATCGCGAGCGATAACGTCGCCCGTGAAAATTAGCAATATCCAACGATACGGCCTTCCAAGGTAAATATTCATTCGATATTTCCAAGCGCGTGACCCGATCCAGTCGAAAACGCCGTGACAGCAGTCGCAGTCGCGCAGAAAATCGAGCGATTTCGTTTCCAAAAAGAAGCACCTTTTAGGTTCCAAATCCTCGGGGTTGCGCGACAGGCACGCCTACACACAGAATATCCGCGCATCAAACGTACGGCATTAATAAATTCCCGTCGCGAACAGATCATAAAAGTGCAGCGGATGCATAACCGGTCCTCGGGACGTTTCTCATCCGATAGACTTGCTTCAACGCGGCGTTACTTTCCGCGCCACTTCTTGGCAACGATCGCTGCCAAGCATCTTCGAGACATAACCGCGTCGACTTTCGTTTCGTCCCTCTAGACGGACTTTCATCGACGAGGCGCCGCTGCGTGTGATACGAGCATCGTTTATGGGGTTGACTGATCGCAGATTTTTTTAAAAATAAAACTGGAAGTAGGACAGTAGATACATAATTTGCACATAATTTTCTTTGCAGCAAATTTTCATCCCATCTCCACGATCGGTCGCAGTCGTAGAATTTACTCGACTGGTTCTCGTTACGTCTCGTTGAGCTTGCGAGGTAGTTTTAAGCAAAGCAAGTTACAACGTTGCATTTCGTGAGCTGCGTGAGAAGCCAAGGGACAGCAACATAAATTCTCCAGACTTTTGCGCGACACTGTTTCGCCTTTCGGCTCCCGTGATAGTTTTGTCATATTACAAATACGAGCCGAGGGGATTCTAAAGTGAGAGTAATCGTATTATAGAACCGTCAGAATAACTTGTCGTTCGCTTTCCTTTTTTTCTGCTGGGCACGGCTTTTGTCCAATGTATTCCGGCGCGGTTTCGTTCATGGAATTGCATTCCGTAACGTGGCGAAAAGTCACTCGAGGGAAAAAGTTTCCGTCTAGAAGGACACTCTAATGCTTTCGGTAACGTTTACTACGTGCCTGGCATCTTTCAGTGGTTGCCGACTAGTCCACGGAGGAGCTTTGACGTTTCTTGGCTTACCTGCCCCTTTGACTTATGATCCGTTAATTGGCATCGTCTGCTGTTCGTATTAGTAAGTATAAATTGTACAGGAGAACTAGATGGTATTCTGTTATTTTCCCTAGACAAAATAATATTTTTTTCTTTACCAACATTACGCATTTCTACAGTGGTAAATAAATAGTAATAATACTATTATTATCAGCATTGATAATATTAATAATAACAATTTTTCTATCGTGCAATAACACCACTATAATCGGAAACGAATAAAACTACGAGGAAGGAAAAATGTTGGGAACGGAATGAAATACACAGACAATGGTTCCCATTATTCGGTTAAGTAGAAAATATATAAACTTGATATCGCATTGGAATACCAATAATCGTGATGCCCTTCATCAAACGCTTTAAGTATCCGACCATAAAATAATTCACAAAAGTGCAGCTGTGAAACTTGTAAAGCGAAATATTCCAGTGAAACGATGTCCCCCTTTCTCACCCCTTCACTCTTTATGCATTACGATCCTATCGGGGGATCCATCCACGCGATAGGTCGAGATTTACCGACGCGAATCTCGAAATAACGCGGGCGACCTGATTTCTCGTGGTCAATTGTAAAACAATGCTCTCTGTCGACGTTCCACGAAAATAATTCGACCGTCCACGGAAAAACTAATTTGATCCGGGGGGGGGGATGAAGGGTGCAGCGGTGTTGCACGGTACGAAGATAATGCTGTTACCGCTTTAAAACGCGGGTCAGGGCGGAAAATTTCGAAGGCTGGACCGCGTGTCGATCCGTCATTCGATTATGCCGGTAATTCGGTCCCGCTTCGCCGTTGTCATTGTGCAATTTCGCACGGCGCGATCAGACGACCGCAAAAATATCGCTCGCGCAACCGAATTATCTACGTGAACATATTCGGACAACCTGGTCTGTTGAAATCATCGACGGATCCAGGTTCATCGAATAATTCCGCGCGTACTCGCCTGGCTTCCTTTCGAATAATGTTCCCTGCATTTGAAAAATCGTGATATTGATGATAGCGAGAAGTTATAGAATTTGAATGGCACAAATCAGTGCGATATTAATATTGAAATGATAAGAGATCTGCGGGGAATCTTCTACGTATTTGTAAATCTAATGATTAGCCTCAACCTTTTGGCGCGTTAAGTTTATTTGTTGGTGCTTTTACCCGCGGTTACAGGAGGTTTCCACGAGTGCTGATAAATACTTGGCGGTCAGATGGAATGGCGTGCACCTTGCAGCGCGATTCAAGCCGCGAAGGGTCAGACGCGAACGAAGCCTGGGAAGCCCTGCGTTGGCGCGATTAGTTAAGTCGACGTCTACCTACATAAAGCGTTATACGGGGTGTTTCGTTTGATTTTGCATTTTTATTTTTAAGGAGTCCTCCAGTAACCAGTGACATTTAACGAGGCGTTGTGGAAAAGATCTTACCATATCTTAGAATGTATCGTTGAATGTTTCAGAAAAAATATTTATAATATATAATATATTAGTGAGATGAATCTTTTTATATATATATCGAATCAGTTTAATAATAGTAGCTAATGTCTGGAATAAGTTGCCAGGTGTGGTTAAAGAATTACCGGGACGTAGAAAATTTTTGTGAAACTGAAAGACGAGAAAAGTAGACTGCGTAGATCTTCGGCCACTTTTAGAGCCATTTGTATCAGATGTATTCTAATGCAATTCATGCGAAAAGTCTGACTCAGTTTCTTCGAGAGGCAGTCTGAACCATTCCTAACACCTGCGAGTACACTCGATATTTCTTTCACAGTGGCTCAACCCCTGAGAACTTATCCTTTCCACCTCAATCTTGTAAAGGAAACGAGGCACCCCGTATAAGGGTGTGCAACCGTCGAAGAGGCGATCCACCCCTGCGTAAAATCTATGGGCTTCCACCCAAACCGCACTGTCGATGACACAAGCACCCTTTCAAACAGAGTTTCTCGAGTTACAATGCGGGGGTGGCTTTCAAGGAGCTAATTCTTCGAATGAAACCCAACAACGATCATAAATTACACGGTAATAATAATATTGCACTATCGAGAAATTATGAGCAGCTTAGAAAACGCGTTTTTAAATTCGCCAATCAATTACGATTACCATCTCGAACTCCTCCAATTCGATCCGTTGGCGCAGAAATAAGCATTTCGTTAAGCGAACAACCAACGAACGCCCGATCTTTCCACACCAATCGTTCGATATTTTTCGATTGCCTTTCGCCGGCCACGTCGACGGAACCGGAAAAACTGGAGGCGTCTAAAAACCTTTAAGGGCACTTTGGCTTTTCAGAAACTCGTCGCACGATTTACTCCAATCGTAGTGGGTCGCGAAAAGAAACGAGACCACGGTGGGAATTGTAAACTGGCGTGGGGAGAAATTTACGATTTTTCGGCTGCACCATTTTGTGTTTTCTCCTTCAAGAATCGGGGTGCATAAAAACTTACACTTCACCGCTATTCTCTTCCAAAACTGCATTAAATATAATACCTCGGGAGAATTTTCGCGCAACCACTATGCGCAACCGCGTGGCAACAATAAAATTCGCGTGCAATTTTTCGACGTGTCCGAAGGGGCTCTGAATTCGCATTTGAAAAATCCCTCCATCATTCCCGCAACAGCTTAGCCCATCGCATCGGCCAGAACCCTGACGCAAACAGATGAATTTCGTGGACTGAATACGAACGACCTGAACGTTTCCTGTGAAATCCAACGATCACGGGGAATCAAATGCACCGTGTTGGATCGAGATCGCCGCACGAGATGTCAGGCAACGGTTTATGGAGCAAATGCCACGTATGCGTGGAATAATTCATGAGGTGGAAACCGCTGGGCGGCGGTTATCGTCGTCATGAAGCTCCGGGTGGGATTCTCGCACTGGAAAGAGGCGCAACCCTTAGTCAGATAGACCCAGGCAAGACTGATTCTCGCATCACCGTTTATTTATATCGCTCCGAGGCACGCGTCGGCTTCTCTGACGGATAGACTGACGCTTTACCAACCTTTCCCTCACGGTTGTTAATATTTTTTTATCATAGAATGCAGGCGATAGAGACAGTTACCGATACGCCGTGACGAGGTGGCGCGTTAATCTTGGCGAAATTATTTTACGAAAACACAAGGGGTGAATCGTTGTATAATTGTGGCTAAATGTAAATCAGGGTGGTTGATTTATACGAAACGCAAAGTATGCAGGAAAGTTTGAAAGAGTCTGCATAGATATTCCTGTAGACCGGGAGATATTCATAACCCGAATCGAGTGGCCGATACTTTCCAGCTCAAGTGCGAGGAAGATAGCAATTAGAACTTAATCCTTCCTGAACCAGAACTTCCTTCGACGTCCCGCGCTACGGTTAACAGAAGCAATTAAAACTTGTACAATATATTCCGCGTAAGTCGCATTTGCTTAGCCGCCAAGTGAAATTGTACGCGTCAATAACTTAAGAGGTTCAAAGTGTCTCCTGTCGGCCTGTTACAGAGCAACCAAATTTTAAAACGCCTTCGGGGCCCTACAAGATACATCTTTCGATTCACCTCTATGAACAGTAAAGTTCTACTGTAAGAGCCAGACGCGCGGGAGTTAATTCTACTTTCATCTCGGACGCTCGCGAGGCAGGTGCTCGAAGAAGACGTTCACGGTGAGAAGAGGACAGGGGCGAACACTCGATGCCATTTCTCCCTAGAGGAGGGAAACAAGTATACATGTTCGACCAAGTCCGATTCCGTGAAAACATCGACGAGTGTAAGCCATGTCTGTCAGTCGGACCGCAAGCTACTCGCACGTTGATACGAACCGTGTCTTTCCTGCAGACGATTCGAGAGGAAGTCCTTGTAAATTTGTGGCTTCGCAGACGCCGTGAAATCGAAATACCGACCGGCTACAATGCGGATGCATCGCGAGGGGGACACGTTTGGATAGGTCACGTTTCAGCTTGGAAATCGTTCGATTATGCCAGCGAAACTGATTTCATCCTGTCCGCTCGTATCGTTCCTCGCATAAATCAGTTTTTTCCTTCCTCGAACGAAGCGGTCGTTTGTCTTTCTAACGACGAGTGCCGCTTCTCATAATCACTTAACATTTCGCGGAGAGATAGATGCTTCACGTGTATCATAGTTTCCAATTGTTTGCTTGAAGATTTTTGGTGCATACGCGTGCATAGATCATGCGCGCATAGATCACGTATACCGTTCAGCTCTCGTCATTGTTTCGTGAACGATTTTTAAAAGTGCATGAGCGTGTTCCATATACATCGTCGCGATGTACGACGTTTTAATTAACACTTCACTTGGAAAGCATTGATTCAGACTTTTTGAACGGTCCATTGTCGTTTAAGTGGGCCGCGCTTCAGTCGCTAATTGGGGTAATCCTTTCGGTGCACACCTCGCGAGAAAACCAAACATCGATCCACGCGTTCCCGGCATTTCGGGGCACAGCGGAGGAAACGTTAGTTTTGCCAATCGATTCGATTCTTTCAAACCTATCGAATTCTTGACCATTTGCTTCGCTAAGATTCCATTCGTTTCATATGATGTTACGTTAATTGTATAAGTCTTTTGTTACGCTGCGCAATAAAGTAACCGAATGCACTCAGGGAAAACGTGAAACGCCATTTAACGATATTCCCCAGCGAAGCAGTTGCATTGAGGATAAATGCTAGTTAAATCACTTATCGAAGTGACAGCTTTTCGAACGGTTTGACGCGAATATGTGGAGAAGAATTTCGTTCGTTCGTCACAGAGTATGAAACAACTTGACTTTGGGAAACCTAGGATGCTGTTCAAACTCGATCCCGTAGCCAGACTGTTTCCCATCGACGGAGAAAGCAAACAAATCTCTACGAACCACACGATGGAGCAGAGAAATCTTCCAAAACTGTACTCATCGCAATTACCTTTATTAAACTTCTATCCAAACATTGTCGGCAAAGAAATGAAATCACAAAAGGCTACGCAGAAAAATGCGGTCCAATCCGAGCAGACTGACCACTCGAAGGCGGACAGTGTCGATGATAGAAGTTTCCAGCGAAAGCGTCGCGTAAAGAGTGCCACGTCGCCGGTATCAGTCATGATCCACGATGAATAATGCATGCAACGAGGCGTGCATTCGTGTGACAATGAGCCAGAGGTTATGGAGAGCTCGATGCTGAAACTTGCTGCTCGATCTCAGCGGCTCGTGCCCACGAGGTGAAATACCGACGCGTAAAATGCCCGTGAACGTCACGTCTGACGCGTCTTTAGGCTGTGCTTGGGTCGCATCAGTTATTTAAGAACCGCTTGCCATTCAGAATCGAAGTTTCGCGAGCAGAACTCGGTCTGGGTAACAAAGTTTGCAGACTTCCACGGTACCGGTGGCTGCAGTCCGTATGACGGAACCGCGAAATACGTTTCGGGGGCTCGTTGCGAGTTTCGTTGCTTCTGCGATTCTTTCCACTGCACGAACGAGAGATCTGGTGAATCTGTTTGGTCAGTGAAACTCAATATCGAGAGTTGATTGAACGAGAGACGCTGTGCAGTTATGGTCTTTGTTATCGGAGGTGTTTCCTTCGTTTTTTCATTCCGCCTGTTTCACTCTTTCATTTGCGGAGAAAAGGTCTGGAAAGTTGTTTAATCAGAAAGTCTTTCGACAAGCAGAGTTCTGAGGCAAGGGATCCTTTGATTTCCAAAGCTATCTGCTTCCGATCGCTGAGTTTTTTTCGCTGCTGGAAACGTTTCCGCTAGATTCCAATCGTTCAGCCAGCAAATATTTAGAAATACTGAGCTCAAGCTGAGTCGATTTAACTTTGATGCGAAAGCCATTCCGAGCCACAGCAAATACAGCGAACCGATCCAGCGAAGTCCATTTCGGGTGTTGGTTCATTACGAGTTTATGATAACGTTTTGCTGATACATCAGCACGATGCGTGCAGATGCACGCAAAATATGCGTAGGTTAACACTTGCGTACGTGCAACATATCCCAGGAATAGTATCATTTGGGAGTTCGAATTGCACGGTGTAATGTGTTGCCCAATCCATTCCAACGTATTCGTTAAGAGAAATTCATGGCCCGTGCGTTGTGCGAATCATCGATTTATTGCACGGAACACCTGCGCGTATTTAAATCTCTAAATAAAAAATGTATCTTACTCGTGAGAGGAAGAGAGACTGGTTCTCAATGTTTCCAAGAGTATTCCACAGACTCTGCATCCATTCGTGTCCTCCGATCATTCGTCGTTTCAATCGCTTTAGAATTTCCATGCGACGCTAAGCCAACTCAGCGTTTCGTATTTTTATTGACGAGAAAGCTTGCATCTAGACCGTCCACGAAATCAGGTCTCGTCTTCGGCATCCGGTCGATATCGCTGACAACTTTAAAATCGCGTCTCATCGATATCTCCGATAATACCAAAAATTAAAATCGCACTTGCGGATCGCAGCATTCGCACGAATCATCGAGTTCCGCGTTAATACGGCGTAAAAGCACTCCGAGCCTGCGACTTGTCCTAATGGAAGTGACGAGTAGCCTCGCGCCGCTGCGGAAAGACGCCTTTCAATATCTGGAAGAGCTTGAAACAGGGTCGTGGCGGCGATCCAAGATTCGAACAAGACACTACCCAATGGTACATGTGCCACTAGTTAAGAGCAGTCCTGTTGACGTAACCGAAGTGCCTGTCCTGGCTCGGTTCGTGCAAGCTTCCCTTGAAATCCTAACAACCGGTCCCCGGTCCCTCGAATCCCGGACGCTTTAACGTCCGCGACGAGAGCGTAGCCGAAATCGAGACAGCGTTGAATCCACCTTTATCTAACGAACAATGTCGCGCCAGTCGTGCCGAATTAATACGATTAATCTCGTTAGACAGTGGAACTTTCTCCCATACAAAGCTAGGTGTAATTAATTTCAAGAAATACATCTTCGTTGCGGGAGACAGGGCTGGGATATTCGTTATCCTCGCTCACGGTACACTTTAAGCTCCTTCAGACGTAGAAGTCGTGGCCACGTTTTGGAACAAGTTACATTTTGGAAACTTTGCCGGCCTTCACAGTCGACGGAATATATAGATGCCGAGTCTGGCAGAATTATTCCTTGAACACGATGTAATCGTGTTGAAAGTTCGCCTCTACAGGTGGTGAACTGGGGCTATCTGTAGTTAGCAATACTTGTGCCAATATTTCGCGAATGTTATGCCCGACAGGTCGCGTAATTTAATTAACGGTACGGTGCAATTTCGACGGAGGACAAATTCACCGAGTGCACCAAGTAGAGCAAAGCAACCCCGTGTCACCGACAGTTCGCCACTTCGACCGTCCGGCCAATTAGCTACGTGATCTGCATTCTCTGTCTCTGTTGGCGTCTCTCTTTGGGCCAGGGATGCTCGCAGACGCCGAGCATCTCGTCTACATCCCACGCCGTTGTCCCTCGAGCGCAATAATGAACTAACTACGGTCACTAAACAACGGCTAATACAACAAGGACAACGGCTATCGTCTACGCGGTGACGCGTCGCGACGATCTAACGGAGTTGTCACTGTTCTCTATCGCAATGCGTGTATAATTGCGTAGTTAGTACACGCACGGTTCATTGGCGACGCTGATTAATGTAGTCACGCTTGCGACAGTGGTAATCGACCTACTTGCTCCTGGAGAATATATTTAGTGTGGTATATAGAGGATTGTATAATAGTATCGGCAGGTGGATTAATTGCGAATGCGCTTGACTACTAGCAGCGATAAGTTTAGGTACTTGGATACCGAGAGTTATTATTGTATATATTATTTAGTAAAATGCGTGCCAAGTACTTTTATTTATTTTTCGTGCCGCGAATATATTGGCATCCACTGAGACATTTATCTTCCAGTATCATTAAATTATAATTATTCTCAATTCCTTTGACAGTTTGGAAGTAAATTAATCAAGTGAATCTAGAATTAATATTTTGCGTGTCGTCTAGACAAAACTCGGATATCATCGTTCATCCCAGGCGCTGAGACAAAGGAGCCAGGAACGACTTCATTAAAAAAAATACACTCTCGCGTTACACAACGTATTTATCAATCTTCAGCTCTACAATCTTTTTAATGCATCGCAGGTTGAGGTACAAACTAGTTGTCTGGTCTGCTTCTAGCCACAGCAAGTGTCTCCTAAAGTGAGACAAACACCTCGAATGGATTCGGCTACAACCGTGTTCGTGTTCACTCGCCTTCCACGAGGTTCACGGCGTTGTCATCGTCGCTTGTTACTTCGCAACTTTTCCCTCAACTCCGTCAATTTCTCCCCGCTGCAGCTCTGTAGAAACTTCTCCCTGCAATCTTCTTTGCCCGCGTATTTTCTTTCTTTTCCCCCTTTTTTTTCCTTCGACCCCACTTTCCACGGTTATCTCGTCAGTTTTCTTCGCCATTGTCTCCTCGTCAAGTTCGTTTTCGCGTCATTTCATTTACCCCGGCCAATTCTTGCGAATAATTTTCTAGCTCGTCCAATACATGCTCGAGCCTGCCTGTATATTTCATTTGATCCCCCCAAAGCCAGACTTATATGAATTTTTAATTCCACTTGAATGCAATCAGTTCAACCACTGCAATTGTAATTGAATGCGTATTCGCAAATTGAATATTACCTATCAAACTATTAAGTAGTACCATCGGGCAGAACGCATACATAATACCTACATAGTTCATCAATAATGATTATTGTATTGATACCATTAGTATAATTATTCTCATTAAACGCAAATTCATCTCCAAAGGCCAATCGTTTATTTCACAATCGATTAGACAAAGAACAATTTTAAGAGCCCCCTCAACCCTCACGCTACCGCGATTACTTCCACTTTCCCCTGTGGACTTCTGATTTCCGAATTCTACGGAAAATTGGCGCCGTGCCAATCGGCACCGCACGGTTCGAGCAACACGCGAGTTATCGTCCCGAAATGACACACGACCGTGGCTACTACGTAGCTCACGGATCGAAAGATCACCGACCCACGATAGCTCGAGATACAGGCCAGCCTCTCCTGTTTCGCCTCCCCCTTTCGAGGGTTGGTCAGAGATGAAAAATAGGACAGCGGCTTCCGGACCGTAGGAATTACGGTCCAAGATAGGAAAATGTGTAACAGGATTGCCATTATTCTTCTGAATTTTGATATATCAATCCTGCTATATACACACGCATATATATTCGAAGATGAAAAATAGACATCCCCTGTTAGAAAGAAGAAGACTAGTCAGCGTACTTCAAGGGAAACTACGGGGACATAATTCGCCAAGAATCGACCGAGGGAACTTTCGCCAATCAATTCCAGTTCCCAGCGTGAAGCACAAGGAGGGAGGAGAAGGTCGACGAGAAAAATCACGAGTAAAGGCACTTTGTTCACGGCACACTCGTAAGACAAGCCCGATAAAACGAAATTGTCCTGGGGATAGGCGACACGATCGTTGGCAACGTGTTCGAAAAAATCGCTCCATTAACCCGCCGTCCAGGAGATCCTTGATCTTTCACCGTCTACAGACTCTTCCCCTCGAGTCTTTGATATTCACGAAGTGTTTGTATTATTTCTAGTTTCGTTAGGGGAACTGGCGCGCTTATAATACACCGCCAGTGGGAACGCCAGTGACGTTGATCAACGATTTCTCGGACAGACGTTTGTATTCGGTCAAGGGGAAGTGTATCGCGAACGAGTCTGGCAAGATGTTAAGTCTTGAGGGTGTTTCAGATGATCAGAATAAGTTGCGCAGGTTGCGCCGGGGATTAATATTGTTCTCCGTTTAATTAGCAATTATATTCTCGCAAGTGTATTAGCATCGGGATACTAGAGGGACGTATAGAAATGATAATAATAACAGGTATTAGGAGTAACAATAATGAGGACGGTGCAGAAATTATGGCTAGCATTTAATGTACGTCAACGATGAAGTGTTGAACGCTGAAGTGTACTGGGCTATCGCCGGTGCTGTAGAGCTTAATGAGTAAAAGTAGATTATGGACGTAGTCGTTACGATGACATGGGTTCGTTGGATGCTTAAGCTGATTTATATTTCTTAGGGGAAGATAGAAATCACTTAACGAGTGTCAGAGAACAATTGCTAGAATGTGATGTCGTAAGCTTTGGAAAATGTTTCCATTGTTTCATCCAAGGTTAATAACAAATTGATTGATGATTAAATTGAAGATCGCCAGGTCTACTGCTAATGCTTCAGACACACAAACGATAGTTTGAAAACCAAGTTTCGCGGAGTGCTCTGTTTGCATGAATCGAGACACTTGCTGGACGCCTCACAGATGTACTCAACAAGTCATTCAATTCAAATTCGCGGCGAACGACTAAAGAATACCACGCCTGAATTCTTCCGTTGATCTCCTATTCCTGCAGCCCAGAATTCATTGATTCACCAGACGGACCAGCCCTCTTTACCAGCCCCGTAGTTCTTCGGATTTAATCAGGATTCCCGGAGTGACGAGACAGACGAGACATACGAGAAGCTGGAAATTAGTTTACACCGTTCGGAAGTGCACTTGGCGGAGTGGAAGACGCGGCAGGGTAAGACACCCGGAACTGTCTCTTAAAATTCGTCTAAAAGAATATAGTTCCACTGTAGATCTAGAAGCACTGGAAGTACAGGCGTAAGGAATTCGTTTTCTTCCGAAGACATTTGATTTTCTTCAATTCACACCTTGACAAAGAACGGCAACGAAGGTACTCTAACTTGACACCTGTCTGATTTCTAAAAGACATAGATGTTTCCATACGCCAAGAATTTTGTTCGCTTCATAATTTCTGCCGGAAAGAAAAAAAACCAAAAGCGACTCACGTTCAACGACCTCGAATTAAATTGGTTAACCCGTTTTCGACATTTTCCCAGCTCTTCATAATTTCATACGTCCATGTGTTTACACAAGATGTAGGGACCGCGTTGCGCTTCGGGCGGGCCATTGTTTCGACGTGGCGTACAAAGGTGTGCGCGCGAGAAGGAAATAGACGGGAAAAGAAGAAAGGGAAGCTGCTGCACATTACGATGATGAAAGGGATTCTCGCGAGCCGAGTCGAAACGGATCCTCTCGCGTGCCATCATCGGAAAGGGAGTCAAGAGACGCCACGGATTAAACCTTACCTCAGCGTTGCGCTTAATATCTGCCTCTGGTACGGATACTGGTTTGGATGAGACGGACAGATCGGGACACGGTACCAGGGTTCACGAGGGCACGTGTGTAATAACGCTGGGTTTGATGAATAAAAATTCGCCGGGGCGTTTTGGTGGAAGAGAGCGGGTACTGGTCGTCCTGCTTTATTGGCGAACTGGGTGAGATTTAACCAGAGTCCGATTTGTCCAAATTCATTTTGACGGAAAATAATTATGGGAAGTTGGTAGCACTTGGAAAGTGTGAAATGTAAATCATTCCGTATAGATAATATGTAAGCTGGAAACTAGGGGTGCTGTACTTAAAATATTAATTTTCATAATTTAACATCATGCCCATGAGTTATCACGTTTATACGAAATTAATGATATTATGGCTTGGCGATAGAATTACGCGTTATTTGTTTGCAGTTCGACTTAACTGCAAACGTAACAGGATTGTTCCAATTAAATCGATGAAGATTTTTAGCGCGTTATTCACTTCTGCGCTTTAATAAAAACAATTTTTAATAGAGAAATTTGCATTTAAAACTTGATACAGGATCGATTGATTTTTACAGTAGAATGTATGGGGATCAGGATGAGACATTGCTCGATATTCTATCCGGAAATCGTCAAATACTCGAAAACTTCATAACGGTTCGTGACGCGATCTCTGGCAATGGGTTCCTCTATATCCCACGGGATTCATCTTATCGATTTTGCCGAATCTAATGAAATTTGCGACCGAGCAGAAACTGCCGCTTCTACGTGGCCGCGCTTGATCAATTGAATCCCTTTCCGCAGCCCAAAAAGGTATAAAACAACGAGCCGATAGCGATAATGAAATCTGTCTGTACTTCTAAATGTACGATCTCCTATATGCCTATCGATTTTATATCAGCGAGTTTAACAGGCAATTTGAAAATTCCTGATTTCCATAGAATCTGATAAGTGATACATCATTTTTTAGTAGCTATTGGTAAAATTGTGAAATAAAGGACCGAAGAAAATGAAAAATGACAAATAAATCAAGAATCGTATTTATACATACTCTTATCTATAAAAATTATTTCCTTCTTCAGGAATGCTTGCTAATTTCAGGAACAACCTGTACACAGTTACCGTTCATATTCCTCTCACAAGCGAAACGATAAATTCGATCATCTCGTTCGGCTATTCCCTCCAGTGCTGTTTATCAGGAAGGAACCGAGGCGTTCATCGATTCTGTCAAATGAATCGTCGTCACGTTACACGCTGCGTTGGGTTAATTACAGACAGCATCCGTGTCTGCGACGATACGATTCGTCTGATTGTGCAACGATTCCAGACCTCGATTCACTTCACCACGCTACAAGAGCTCTTTCGCGTGATATCGAGGCGGTGTTCATTAAGGACGAGCGATCAGTTAATAGATACAAGTCTCTCCTGTCGATTGGGCGAGTTTCGGCTCGTGCGAACGACACCCTTGTGCGTCGCTTCTGCGAAACTTAAAACGCCTCAGCCCTTTAGCTTTGAAATCCCTGTTCCCTTTGTTGATGCCGAGGTCTACTGATCTTTAAGCCACTTGCTAATGAAAATCGAGTAACGAAAGCTTGGTTTTCGAATCGTTATTCGAGAGAAATAGCTTTCTCTAGTTTCCCTAAAGGGAAACTCCTTTCAAGTAATAAAGATTGATACTATCTTCGTGCGATCTTTAACACGATAGGGCTTTTTTTCGTGCTGGGTCACTGGGGAGGTTAGTCTGGCTCGTAAAGGGATTGTAAATTAAAGATCTCTCTTAAGAGGGTCGTTCTTCAGAGTGGTTTCTTAAATGAAGCCAAGGTCAGCTTTTACGATTTCTTTTAGAAACCCCCGCGAACCTAGAGGGGAATACTTTACGTTCGCGTTCCCTTGGAAATTGGTAGCATTCCTAACGAGTTTCACGTGGAACTTTGAATGCAATATAATGTATGAAGTCGGAGGGTGAGTTGAAGAAGATATTGAGAGAAATGGACCACTTGTACTCTTCTCGTAAACTTCGTAACGAGATTCCTTTAATTAATTATGACTAGAATTTTTTCTTTGCATAAACGTTTTACCGAGTATCCTTCGTTTTAGATGTCTTGCATTTGATTAATTACTTTCGAAAATTTATAATAAAATAAATATAATTTCTGAGAAATTATATTCTGTACACAGGAAGAAGTTTTCAGACGGCACGTATCCCTAACAAATTTCTTCGTGCTGTTCCTGAAATACTCAGTGACCGGAATCCTTGCTTACCGCCGTACTTCCGTTGCCACAGGTGTGCTGTCGCCACGGAGCACTGGCTAAATAGTGGCTCCGGTTGCTTCAACACCTCGGGCTTCCCTGCCACCAGTTCTCGTCATATTTCTTGTTTAGTCGCAGACAGAAATAATACTGGAATTCCTGCTGCTGGCCTTGGGAGATACTTACAAGCTCTGATTAAAAAAAGGAGCACATTCAAGTATCAGTTTCGAATTTCCAGTACCACAGTTTGCTTGGACTTCGTATGCACTGCGCGCAAATGGGATTAATCGAGGCGCGATAAAACGGAAAACAGTAATGACGAATAAAATTGCACATGGAAGTCCCACAGGAAATTGAACATTCCACGATTGATTCGTTTTGTAGCGTGTGTAGTTGTCGAAGCATACGAGGCAATCGAGCAGCAGAGGCAATGGTTGTGCTGCAGGCTCTACTGATCCGACCGCAGTTCTGACGCATTATTCGTGAAATGTAGACGCGCCGCCATAAGCGTGCATTTATTATAGACCATTATCCAGAATATTATTCTCATCAATAGCACCATCGTATAGAGAGCGAATGTAATGATTGGGACTCCGATTAAACTGAAAAGTTTTCGAATTTCGAAACTGATGGTGCTTTTCTTCTCCCAAACGCCATTAACTACATTTATAATTATCGTCGCAATAAATTACTGTAGAAATGTAAAAGAGAGAAGCACATTTGTGCGACGGTACACTACGTTTGCTTGTCCTGAATCATTCGTCAGCATTCCATGTTCCACGATTAATCATTCACGCGACTTTCCAACCCCGTCCAAAAGTTGCACGATTTTTCCACGTCCACGGTAACGCGCGAAATAAATGACCAGAAGCAAAAGGTCAATAAACAGAGCCATAATCCCATACTCTGTTTCCCTGAAAGCAAGCAAGAAATGGCTGGGCAGAAGAAGACAGACCAATAGCATCTAACGAGAATTGGACGCGTGGAACCTATCTGTTCCTATGAATGTCTTCCGCCGAAGAGCAAATAGCGTAACAGTGTGACAAGAGAGACAGGAACGGGCGATTTTTCCAGACAAGCGAGTCAGCACAGCAAAAAGCCAGCACGCCAACGAAAACACATGTTCGCGGTGGCTGCAAGAAATACCGAGAGCACGATAGAAAACACGTGGTCGCTGGCCACTGCAATACATCAGTCCTTTGGACAAAAATAATTGCGGACCAGTAAGAAACAGCTGCACGGTTCACCTACTGGCAAACCTGAGCTCTCACAGATTCCCTAGGAGAACTGTGATAGAAGCAGGCTCTGCTCAAGTGCGCGATACATTAAACGATCAAATATTTAAACGGAAAAATATTGAGTTACTAGTTGCAATTACAATGACAACTATTATTATTACGCCCCGTCGAAGGCATACTTCTAATTGAATAACCAGTTAATAAACTGTAATCGTAATTCCGCTTCATCCTTTCTTCTTTCCCTCTGCAAAATGCTTTTAAACTCAACCCTCAGTCGAAACGATGTTAAACAGAACCGAATCGCCGAATCTCCCATTACACACGCACCAGCGACTATAATTCGAACGTCGGCTTGGAACACAGGGGTGAAACCGGATTCGACGAAAATTTCGCGGCGAACCAGGGGCAAGATTTGGTCAGCCAAATTAAGGGATGCGTCGGTGTACATTAACGGACAGGAGCACGCTAATTACATGCCTGGAACAATGAAGGAATGTGTCTGTTCCCTCTCGTCGGACAGGAAGACGTGAGTGCCGTCGCGACGGTTCTGCAATTCGATCGTGGCATCCGTTCCACGTGCGATTCGACTGGAATCCTCGATACTAACGAGATGAGAAGCACAGAAAAGGAAACGAGCGATGCGACAACGCCGAGGAAACAACGCCTGTTGTTCGGCTAATCGATTATGCCCGTTCGTTTATTGTATACTTTCACTGGTTGCGTGACGATATCGAGACTGGAAACGAGGAAAGCGTGGGACCCGGCATTAATACGTAATACGAGCAGTATTACGCGGCTGGTCATTCGGGTTGGTCGGCTGGAAAGCACTGTCTTTAGGTAGACTCCACGTTACTTCACGTCACGCGTTCCTGATCGCGTTAAGTGAACGCCATTTAATCGCCCGCGTGTTCCTTGGTAATTTGTGGCTGTGGAATATAGTCTTTACAAGATAGGAAAGAGTTTGCCAGCGGTTGAAAGTGTAGGATATTGTCAATGATTGTTGGGAAAGATTTCATTCTTCGCGGTGAAAATGGTATTTAACCATTTCGATTTCTATTTAATGAACAGCGTCTGGGAAATGCTTATTTATATTACTTGCGCGAGATACTTCCGAGTGTAACTTTAATATTGCTCGGCGACTTTGGAATGTAAATTTTACTGAACTCTTGCATATCTCTCGATGAATTGCTTTTTATTTTTTTAGAATATTGTACAGCACAATTAGAAATATTAGATAATAGTAAATGTATAAATGTATTGTATAACAAACTAGGAAGCATAAAGCATCGATTCTCCGAATATATATTTTTATTGATTCTAAGCTCACCACACCCTTGTGCACCAGCACATTCATTTCCCTCCGTTTCTTCTTCTTTTTTTAATGTGGATAAGAAAACGGAAAGAGCCGAATAAGCGGCACATAAATACACCCATAAATCTGCGATAGAGTAGTACCTCGTATACGTCTTAACCCAGCTCGGATTATAACACCGTGGCCATTAAATTTTCAACTGCGTTGTACACTAATCGGCTCAAATCGGGCTAACGAGGATCGTGATTTACGCGTCGAGCTTAGTTTGTAGTTTTCATCTCCTCGAGCGAACCGGGCGCGTTCATCTCGCGTATCGCCGCGCATTATCGCGCTGTTCGTTCCAGACCAACTTCACGGCCAGTGATAACTGCATTTGTCACTGGGCCGTACTGGAACTACCGTTCTACGATCAGTGAATAATTTAAGAGACAGCCGGCCGCTAGGTAGCGCAGCAATTAATCATTTTTTCTGTCGTACAAAAATTTTCAAACGGGTATGCTTGGAAGAAAAATTCGCAGGTGAGATACGTATGCAAGTACTCGTTGGTCAACCAAGGTAACGCTCGGCAAACACACCCTGACGTTTAATTAATTTCCAGAAGGCAGCTGCGACGGCGGCTAACGACACAAAGACAGGGCATGAACCGTGGACCTATGCTAATTGACCCTAAGCAAACCCACCACCCGACATCAATCATTCTTTGATCAATTTTCTGCCAACCTCGTAGGTTTCCGCGACAGTCTATTAACGCGCTTAATTATATACAACGAACGTATGTTTCCATAGCTTGGCGGAGGTCGTTGATGGCTGTATTAATTTTGACGAACATTTCGACGAACGACGTTTCCACGGTGCCTCGGCTAATTTTCGCACGTCCCGGGATTCTGGTATTTTTCAAGTCGACTCTGGCGACCGCGTTACACGCAGTTAGATAAGGTCATGCGTTTTAATTACGGTCTGAATTACAATGGCGAAGTGGAGTCCTCTCGTGTGTCGCGCGTCGCGGTCCCCTGCCCTGCGCTATGCATTATTTACATAATCCACGCATGCAGGGAGAGAAAAAAGTCACTGCAGTCTTGTATTTAATGCAACAAAGTGACTCTCTGTTATTCTTTTGATCGCAGTTCTTTGTTGCCCGCACGAAGTTAAAAGTATGCTCGACGTGAAATCGCCGTCTGATACGAGATAATATTCTTGGAAGACTGGAATGAACTCTTCGCCTTAATTAGATCCATGCAACTCTGTGTACATAGTTTAAAATACACTTACTCGCGATAATACACAGAGATTGAAGCGCGACACAACATTTTCACCGTGTTTGCCCGAGCACCTACTTTTAATTCCGTGCTATATACCCTTTTGATGTCCATAAAAATTATATGCACAGAATCTGTTATTAAAAAGAAGACACAGAAATACATTTAGCAGAACGTAGCACGGTCGATAATATTCGCTACAATGTTTCACGTTTAATTAAATTCCAAAGTAAACCTGTCGATTGACCAAGTAGTAATTCCAAAATTAAACGACCCACCCCGTTTTATCTCGATCCCCTTCACATCTGATTCTCCAATACAGAAGGCGTTCGTGCAACGAAATACTCAAAACTTCGGAGCAAGAAACCTTCCGGCCAAATGTCCAAGGAACTATGCGAAGCAGCTAACAAAATATTCCGTGCGCCGCGTCTGACCCACGCCGACCGTTACTACTTGAATCTTCTTGGAGCAGTATCACGCGACACAGTGTACCCGGTCGTCACTGTCGACTAACACCATAGTTCGCTGTATGCAAATGAAATATCTGGCACACTTGCTCAAGTCCCATTAATGTCCGTCTACAATAGCCGGCGGTGAATGAAAATCCCCTTAACGGGCGCGCCTTAAACATCGTTACCGCCTTTCAGAACGCTTTAATGGCCTACCGGTATAGCCGCGAGGATTAATCAAGATTGATTCGAGGGAGCAAGCGGCAGAGGATATAACTCGAATATTCCCAACGACATGGAACATCGCTCCAGGAGACGATTCCCCAAGGGAACGTTCTGCAGTTTCATGATCCAGCGTCTAGGCGATGATTGACTTTCGGTGAAATCCGGGGCACGGTGGCAGGTGTATCCAAATATGGATGTTTGAAGTGTTCGTGTAAATCAGGCAAATTGAAACGGAGTTGAATTAAATACGGGGCACGATGAACAGGAATTAAGGGGGAATTCGATTTGGAGTGAACTGTTGTGTTAAATTTGGACGGATGGAAGTGGCGTCGATCGAGCTACCGATCTGTAACAATTTCTCGCAGGATCGTTGAAACGTTAATACAGTAGCGTTGTCCGTGAGACTGGGATTTCCATGATCCGATTTGCGTTATCTATCCTCGAAGACTCCTCCCCGGAATATCGGCTGGTGGTCAAACCATTGATTGACCCCGATCCACCGGTAATTGTCGGCTTTCCCCAGATATTTAATGGGAAGATCCACAAGTTTCAGCAGAGGGTACGAAATAATTGTTTCCAGGTCTCTTATTTTTCCTTACAATTAAGCGACATCATTAACGGTTCTGAATACCCAACACAGTAACTGTGCCGACGTATCTCGTCGAAATAGAGGATCAGAAAATAATAATAATTTATTTTATTTATTTATTTATTTATTTATTTATTTATTTATTTACGGACAGAAGAAGTCCTGAGTTTACATTAAGTTACATTAATTACGATAATACAATACATTAGAGGAGAGCGACAGTAGTTCGTATGTAGTTTTCTACGGGCAAGCCCGTAGCGACCTTAGTACGTCCTTTTTAAAGGAAGCTAAGGTGCCGCTAAAGAAATCGACGTGTTCATAATAGGCATTTGCGGCGGAACATATACGGTTGACGCAATCTCTCTCGCCTACCAGCGAACGGTAAGGAGAGATGTGGAAGTGCCCTTTGGACCTTAGGTTTCTCGACGAAACGTGGAGTTTCAGGAGCTCCAATATCGCAGGACAAGAGATGTATTGGTTTATCACTTTGTAGGGAAAGATCAGATCCGCTGAAAGTCGTCTATTTTCGAGTGTGATTAATCCCAGCTGGTTTAGAATGCTATTGTAGTTGTGGCACGTTGCCGGCATCGGTTTGTTAAGCTTGTACAAAGCGTATCTCAGAAAACGATGCTGCACACCCTCTAAGAGGTTTATGAGGTATTTCTGTTGGGGATTCCAAATTATTGACCCGTATTCAAGATGAGGTACCACGAGCTGTATATAGAGTGCTTTGAATGTGGACGAGTTCTTAAAGTCCGCAGAGTGTCTGCGGATGAAACCTAGTACTTTTGTGGCAGTGTCGGCAGCATAGTGTACATGTTCAACAAACGATAACAACGATGTGAATATAATACCTAGATCCTTAGCGGACTCGCGTACGGCTAGCGGAGATGCGTTAATGCAGTAAGAGTAGGTTATAAGGTTAGACGGGTTTTTCTTTTTCGCGAACCTGATGATGAAGCATTTGGAGATGTTAAACAAGAGTATATTTTTTATGCTCCAGTAGTGTAGGTTAATTAAGTCATTCTGAATAAACTGAGTGTCGCGTAAGTCTTCAACTATTGAATAGATTTTAAGGTCGTCTGCGTATAGTAAGAATTGACAGTGCCGAATTTGTTCCGCTATATCGTTTATAAAAATATTGAACAGAAGTGGGCCGAGGTGCGATCCCTGGGGAACGCCGGAGTAAACTGAAAACTGGCAGGATAGACTAGATTTGTATTTAACCATGAGGGTTCTGCCGGTGAGGTAGCTAGAGATCCACGCAACAATTTTGCTCGAGAAGCCAAAAGCTCCAAGTTTCCGAATAAGTAGCTCGTGGTTGAGCGAGTCAAAGGCTTTCTGGAAGTCCATGTAAATGGCATCGACTTGTTTGCCCTTATCTAGCGCCTGGGAGATATAGGAGTGGTAAAGCAGGAGATTAGTAGCCGTCGACCTTCCATGGACAAATCCGTGCTGCTCATCGATAAAACGATTTTTTATTATTGCTGTGATTTTATCAGTGATGATACTCTCGAATATCTTTGGCATAACGTTGAGCCCACAGATTGGTCTATAGTTTGTGATGACGTCTTTGTCTCCTGCTTTATGGATGGGTGTAACGATGCCGTTTTTCCATTTCTGTGGAAAGATGCCTGTTCTTAAGGAGGTATTAAATAAGATCCATAAGATTCTCGAAAAAGTAAACTTGCATGCTCCGAAGAATATTGGAGGAGTGAGATCTGGTCCCGGACCTTTTTTGGTGCAAATGCAGTCCAATTTCTTATAGACTTCACCGATGCTAATGTGTAGACTGTCAATGTTTATATTAGTATCAGCCGAGGAGTCAAAGATGCTATTGTTCGCAGGATCACGGTTAAAAGTGGATTGAAAGAAGGTGGCAAACGCTTCGGAGATGTCCGCAGGATGTTCAAGTACAACGCCGTTAAAAGACATTTTGTCCGGGATCGCTTTATCGGTTCTGGTGCTGTTTACAAACTTCCAGAAAGCCTTTGAGTTATTTGGTATCGAGGACTCAATATACCTGATGTGTGCTAACCAACAGGATTTTACAAGGACCTTGCAACGTGCTCTTAGGTTGGAGAAGACCAGGTAGTCGACGTATGTGTTGCTAACCTTGTACAACCTGTGGGCTGCTTTTTTGCCTCTTATGTTTCTTATCAACTCAGCGGAAAACCAGGCCGGAAAAGACGACTTACGTGCATACGTTACGGGTACGTAATGTTCGCACGCGAATCTGATGTGTTCATAGACTTTATCCAAAGCATCGTCTGGGGATAAGGCCCCGATCTCGTTGTCCCAGTTAAAAGAGTTAAAGTGCTCATTTATTGCCTGGTAATCAGCTAAGTTGAAGTTCCGCCTTGGTAGATATGTATACGCCGATTTGTGGACTTCCTGAGAATCGAACTTAAAAGTAAGTGCCGGATGGTATCTGTCAAGTGGAAGAAGCGGATCGTCAGCTAGACATATTTTAACCGAAGCGTTGTTTGTGAAGCAGAGATCGAGCAGCCTACCGAATTCGTTAGGAATGGCATTTTTCTGGTGTAGGCTATGAGGATAGAAAAAGTTACAAATTATATCGTATTTTGTACGAGTTGATGGCTGTGGAATGTAGTGGAATTGAGCATCGTTGGTTGGCCATTTAACTTGAGGTAGGTTATAGTCACCTAGCAAGTAAACATTCGCTCTGGGGTACGTCATGATTACATCGTGAACCGTTTTACAGTGTCTATCGAAAAGGTCAATGTTGGTGGATGGCGGTAGGTAAACAGCTGCGATAATGACAGTTCTGCCTGCCAATTCTAGCAAAACAAATACCTGCTCGATGTTTTCTTCCTGTAGGACGATTCGGTTACATTTAAGTGTACTACGAACGGCGATCAGCACACCGCCACCGCGAAGATATCCGCTCGTTTTGTGGCTTCTGTCGCAACGAAAGACGGTGTATCCCGTTAATGATAACTCAGAATCACCTAAGTCATTTGAGAGCCAGGTCTCCGTGAGTACAATGACGTCGCACGCATTGGTAGAGTAGGAGATGGACTGAGCTAGCTGGTTTAATTTGGACCTTAGACCGCGAACATTTTGATAATAAACAGTCGGACTTACCATTAGTTTTTTGAACTTTGCCGCGGTTTGTTAACGATCTTTGGTGTGCCGTGCACGTACCTAATAGTTTTATTGAGAACACCGGCAGCCTCAAGATTTTTTAATTCGTCGCGTAATTTCTGGAGGTACTGGTAATAATAATAGTAATAAAATAAATATTCTCCTGGTCCTAGTAAAAATGCATGAAATAATATGGAAACAGCAGTTTATTTATTTTGTCAGCAATCTTTTCCAGAAAAGAAGCGAATTAATTATTTCACATCTACCAGCTAACAAAAATTGAACAACGGAAAGGGGGGTATTCAAATGGAATTATTAACGAGAATAATGACGAGGAACAGCCACCAGATATTTTTCAGGCAATATTACAATGTAAACATGGCGAAAATCGATCCGCATTGTGCGGCGTATAATTTAATTCAGCCAGTTTCCAGAGATCCTCCGGTGCGGCCTATGCCGGCCTTTGCGAGATTAAATCGAAAGCTCGAGGATCTCCGCGAGAATCGTTGGCAAATAATTTCTCTTTCGCGACGCGCAGGCCAGACCGTAGAGATTACCAGCAAGTTTAATCAAACCGATTGTAAATCCCATGAGACTGCTGAATCGGTTCTGCGAAAATTCATTTACGCGCCTTAACACACCTTCGTCTAGCGCCACTAAATTGTTAATTAAACGAGGCTGACCCTGCTTTATCATGCATACAGTTTGCATTTAATGTCTTGTTGGCCATTAAGATCAAAATCCGCTCCTTTGTTGTTACTGTCAATTGTCTGTTAATTACTCCAAGCTTCCATGTATTTATTATAAACTACTGAAACTAAATGGTCTTTCTATGTACCTACTGTATAAACGGGTACAGTCTTACTCATGATTATTATTTTACATTTCAATCCAAATTGTGCACAAAAATGGCACAAAATTAGATTTAAAAAAATGGCACGTGAACGTTATTTCATCAGGCACTTTTTCTGTGTTCGATAAGATGTCGTTCGCATAGTTTCAGGTTCGCACGGGAGTAGCAATTACCGGGTAAATGAAGCGAGCAATCATTCGATCGACAGAGGGATAGTTGAAGCGTTTAAACGTTCGCTGATAATTGATTCCTTGCATTGAATCCCCAGCAACCGAATGCAGACTAGGCCCTAGCGTCGCAGCCAGAAAGCGGAGGATCTCTCTATTACGAAAGGACAGGTAGACAGGCCACTTTTTTGTCACGAGCGCTTCCCTCTTGCAACCCTTTCATCCAGCCGACGCTCGGCAATGGAACTCTGCCAAATGTAAGAATCTGTGCCCCCTTTCGTCGTGTACGAGCGACAGAATAGCCTTTGTAACGTTCCCGGGAATATTCAGCGCCACCCTTTGACTCATTTTCCCCGCTCGTTGTACTACGTGTTACTGCAGCGAAGAAATAATTCGTTTCGTCTCGTTTAGAAGGGCGTCGAAGCTTTGAATAAGGATCATTGGAAAAGCGATTGCACGCAACACTCGTTCGAGAGCACCTTTTGTTCCCGCTGATTATTATTATCATCATTGCTGTCGCTACTCCGTTCGATCGATTTTTTTTCCTTCGTTGCGACGATCACACTGTTTAATCACGCGGGAGAATTATTTCATAATCTCTGCATGCGTGCCGCGCTCGTTCTTCATTAAAATTCGACGCTCGTGCAATTTTCTGGTCGGCGAAGGAGTGAGATATTTTCGCGTGCACGGTGCTATTACGTTCCTCTCGCGTCACGAACGAACCGGATTAATAAACGGCGGATTAATGAAGCAATCGTCGTTTTTGTCATGGGCGAAAATCTCTCGTGCGTTCGAACTCGCACGTACGCCACTGTCGATCGACGATTGCATCTAGTTTCATTGACACGAGGGTGGAAAAGTTTGGGAAATATTATATACATACTTGACGCGAGAAATTTAAATTCGAATAGAGCCGTGGAAAGTTGATTTCTCGAAAACCACTCTAGGTTTACTTCAGCTGGAATATAAAGGTAAAGCTCGCCGAGAAAACTTGCACACGGCCGATAAGACGGTGCCCATCAAATGTCGATGCGAGTTTGCCGCAGCGAAAATTCGCGCGGCATTAAAATTCTGCAGTCCCGACGAAATTTGGCGAACGCTGCGGAATGAAACGAAATTCGCTTGTTATTGGCAAATAGGTGGGTGTATTTAGAATTATGAGAAAGTGGTAGGACATTGGTGAAACTGGTCGAGATGTCCTCGAAAGCAGGACCACGGAAGTCCATTAGCTGGCAGCCATCCTCCTGGAATAAAATCGTCCGAATTGTAGACATAAGTTTCCTCTTCCTCGCTTTCTTCCCTCGCGGGGGCCAGCTGATGGAACAGCCAGCGTGCCGTTGAAAAACGAAACGTAAAGAGGTCGAAACTTATGCAAATTTTCAATTTCATTCGTACGTAATGTTTTCGTCAGCCTTCGGACGTGGATTAGACCATCCCCTTTCATCCCGGTCGTTTTTCCCTCTTTTTCAAATGCAAATCAGTCGACGGGGATAATTCACGAACCTCGTTCGACGAAGTTCAACCGTATTGTGCTGGCATAGTCCTGTGTTTTCTTTATTATCGACTTCGATTTAATTGTGCAACGCATTGAATATTAATATTCGACGTTGAAAAACTGTTTATATATTGCGAAGGAGTCTGTCAGTTGAATGCGGATACTTTAACAGGGATTTCCATGAAAAATTGTTGAAATGTATGATGCTTTCTTTCGTAACTACTACAGCTTGGAAACTTCCAAGCATTCCAGATACGGCGCCATTAAGATTAAAACATGCCATGCACTCTACTGCACATCGCAAGAAAACAAAAACTAGAATTGCATGGCATCGTAAAAATGCAAGAAACGCTTCCACTTCATACATCCGCCGAAAACAAAAAGCTTCCAGACGCGTAGTCATCTAAAATCATCCTGTTTCTCGTATGACTGGAATCGATGTGTATATAACTTCGGAACGTTAAAAGCATTCTGCAAGACGATTCACATTTTTCCACGCTCAATCCCCTCGTACTAAAGGATTATTCACGTTTCCATTATCCCTGTAACATCGAGTACCAAAGTGTGTAGAGATCACGAAACTCGTCGCGTGTTCACAGGGAAACGGAGCTTGTCGATACATCGAGGGCTTTCGATTTTTCAGAGGGTGCAATTTTTGTCTAGGATGATCGCGAGCAAGCAACGAGCTGTGAACGATGAAACTGTTTCACGGTTCGACAGGAGGTCGCAGGAAATCACCTGTGTGAAAAGGGGGCTCGCCTAACAAGAGAGATAAGGTGTGAATTATGAATTCACCGGTAAGCAGCGTCGTTCAGATAGAGGTGTCATTAACCTGATCGTTCGTTATCGGCTCCTCGTAAATTTTGCGCCACTTAGATATCCTCTCGGGTTTCTGCAGAATAATAGGAGCACGAGAAAAGAACTGATTCTATAAAATTAGCAAGATCACAGGATGATACAAAAGAGAGGTCGGATATATTGGCATCGTATCGAGTTGAAAGTACTATATTTTCATCGAGGATAGTAAATTGCAGATTTAAAATTTGAATAGGCACCCAATAAATTCCGAACAGAAACAGAAATCGAATGGCTATCCTACCGTTCCAACCGTCACAGTAAATCCGCTTGGCATCGGGGAAAATCTTTTATTTCGGCTATACTGCTTGCGCGAGGAGACACTGGCGTATTGTAGTGACCGCCTGGCGAAAATATGGTATATTTATTGCCCCAACAAATACGACGTCGTTTGCCATTCACGACGATCGCGATGCGCTCGTAAACGTAAATATCCTTTAATGCGAGCAATTGCACAATTCCGCGGGCCACGCTGGCAGCTTCCACTTTTAAAATGTCGCTGCATTAACCGGGACAAGCAGCGTAAAACAATCCTCGTTGTACGGTAGTTTCACAATATCGTCGCCTTTTATCCATATTATCGTCGATCTTACACCCACCCTCGATATTATTCTCCAGGATTTCCATTTATATCCCGTGTCTCGTTGATAATTACCGAGTACATTCAAGCTCTAAACGTATATAATATTCTCCTAATACAGTGTAACAATATATTTTACCAAATGAATCATTGCAAAAAATATTCACGCTTGGTAAAACTTTGAGAGGAAACAATTTGCAGTAAAAGGTAAGAAGAAAAAGAATGAAAGAAGGGTGTAATAGACTTTTAAACACCCCTAAATTCTAACACGTTTGTGATGGAGTCTGGTGAAACACGAAAGTCTTGGAAGTTAGTCGATAATTTGAACCTTCGCCTCGCTCCAAAATCGAGGGTGTAAATTTAATAAATCCTCCCCTTTATCTAAATGACCGTGATCCTGCGCGATATCATCGCGAACACAGCGAGTACGACGCGACGTTTTAGAGCTTAAAGGGTGGACAGGACTAGTGGAGTTCGACCTCTATCTCTATCGACGAGTTCGTAGTTTCAGGCGAGAATTCTTTCCACTGTAATCCGTTCAGAGAAGAATGCAACCCCTCCCACCGCTATCCACGGACGATCGAACGTTCCAGATTCTACAGTGAATCGCGCGTGTTGAGACTTCTGTGTTAACTTCGTTCCTCGTAAAAAGGGATTGATTAGATTCCTTAGACGTTTAGACTGCGATTATTTGTGGACGCAGGGTTCGAGGGACCGTGGCAAACGAAGCTGCTTGTCCAACGAATCTCTGTTCTTTATTGAATTTAAGGAAATATTTGCGAATAAAAAATTTTAAATATTCCCTCGCCGTCTGAACTTCCGGTGAGCATAGAAAACAATTTCAACCAACTTTCAGGCCACTTAGTCAGCCTTTGAATACGTACCGTCGAGATTATTAAGACGCCAAAACAACAAAATTAACTCTTCCCCTATTCGGTAAAAAGTAATTAAGTGTCGTAATCCAGGAGTCGATATTAAATGTTTATGCCAACTGTTACTTATCCTCGGCCTGAGAAAATATGTAGTTTAATTTTTGACGAATAGTCGCACGGAAGATTACCAGCCACCTAATTAAAAGGCTTTTCGCGGCGCAGGCTGGCAGGTAAGGTGTATATATTCAAGACACATTCAACGGCCCGGATCTTTTGCCGCCTTCATTAACGTCGGTCGTTTACTTTGGAGCACCGGAAAAAAGCGCCGTTTTGCACGCCCGATGAGAATTCTTGAAAAGTGGCTTGTTACGCGCATGTATCAGGTCGGAACAAAAGTTCTTCTCGTTCTTCACTTCAAATAATTCCATGCCTCACGGAAACCGCGGAACCTTTTGCCAGCAGCGTAAAAGTTGGAGAAATTGGAATACCACTGGAAAAGTCCGAGGGTGAATTCCGGAAACTAGCGCAGCCCGTGGGCCAAGTGATTCTACTTCGTGCCTTTCTGCGTTTCCGAATGAAGTTCGCTATTGAAATTAAGCTTGAAAGTTCGTTTCAATGGAATTTCGTAACTATAGGCCTGTGTAATAATACTATCGGCGTGACAATGGAGTACGGCGAATATTCAAAAGCGATGGGAATATTTCGGGAAGGGATAACAAACGGTGTGAAAATAAATGCGCGACGTGGACGAGAAGTAACGATAAACACGGCACAGAAATAAATCATTTATAGATCGCTGGCCCTGTTACAGATGAATTTAATTTTAATTTTAATTTTTATCTGCCAGATGCTCATTGAAAGGCTATCCGTTGCTTTTCGACGAGATTCTCATTCTGCGTAATTACTTTACGTGTCGCCGGAGACCCGTGCTTCTTAAGAGTAGGAACAGGATTGAAGTAAAAGAAACCGAAGCGAGAGTGGTCCTCGTTGGTGGACGAGAAGTTTTTGAAAACAAGCACGCTGGAGATAAGTTTCTTTCTAAGGAAGAGAAGTTCACGAGCAAGCAGACTTTCCTCTGTTAATGAAAGACTTTGTGAATTTGACGCCTTCGTGGTGTCTTCGACAAACTTTCATATCGAATGAATATCTCAGTCGCACACAGATATGTCATTCTCTGAATACCCTTCGAATTGGAATAGCGGTGCAAGGAGGTCGAATATAAAATACCTGGATTCCCGTCGCCAGACATTTCTCTGTCTTGTGTCTTACGAGGAGAATTCTATTATCCTCTGGGATTTCTTCGAGCCGCTCTACGAAACGCTTAAAATACTGTTTTCTTTTACGACGCGCCGCTTTATTATTCCCTTAACCGCGAACTGAGCGCGTAAAATATTCAACGCCACGCTTTGCCCTTTTCCGTTCTCTCGCGGGACACAAAAGATTGCAAAGGGGGCCCGCTGACTTCCAAGATACCGATGCTGCTCATCTGCCAGCAGATTCTGTCGCTTTGCTGTTTAACAGTAGGTGCTTTCTCTATCGTCGAGATAATCTTTGCGGGGACGATTATAAAAGAAAAAGTGAAATTGAAACCTGTAATGGTTTCGTAGGGAATAATAATTCGTTTCCCCCTGCTATTAATGTCCGCGTCGAGGAACGATTTTGATTGCGGAATAATAATATGATAATTTCAAACACTTTGCGCTCTGCCAGTCTATTTAAATACTGAATTATTCAGCAGTCGTGGCGTTGATTCCCGCTGAATTCGTCTATGAGGGTCTATAAATTTGTTGTCGCAGTGATGATTCATTTTAATTAACAAACTTTCTTGATGGAGAAATGTGGTTACTGCCTGATGGTAGATACATTTGTGTAAATGAATGCTGGGATAAATATATTTACGATCAGACGTGAATATAACAGGCGTAGTAATTTTTGTTCTGAAATTTTTTTGTCACAAGAAATTTTTGCCACAATACTGTGTGGTAACATTTAAATCATAAAAATTTATTTCTATGTTTAACTTCATTCGCATCGTTGGAATGAAGGTACAGTGAAATATAAAGTAATGTAAAGCAGAAGGAAAGGAATGATCGATTGTTCGCCGTTTTCATTAGAAATATCTTTGAAAGTCCAATAATGCAAGTTCCTCCATTTAAATCGATACGGTGTTTCTAATTAGAAACTATCGGATGCAACTTCGATGAGGTATCGAATACGAAACTTGCTTTAATTTTCAGCCGGAAGAGCTAGAATAAAAGATAGGTAAAATTGGGCTCCGTCGATTCTCGAATACGTCAGGCATTTTCCAAACTCGATACGAAGTTAACACAAAGTGAAGTACAGCAGAATCCAGGCCTGTTTGTGAAAATTCTACTACAATTATCTGTATCTGTCCCCCGTCGCGATGCAATTAAAATTCGATAAGCGTTAATACTTGATCGCGGCCGGAACGTCGGCCACAGAAACGAATTAACGGCTCGTTAATGGAGCGCCCTTTCAGCTGCACTTGATCGTGTTATTTTGCTGTAACAATAACGAACGCAGCTTGCGTCGTTGTAGCGTGAGTCGAAACGTTAAATAACGCCGTCGACGCACAATGTTTTCTTTAACTGTTGTTTGCATGGCCGCGGGTTAAATTCGCGAAACACGACTACGCTGACGACGTTGTTAATCCGATTCCCATCCACCCATAGAACTGGAACAACGATTGCCCCCCACCAGATCTCCAAGAGTTATCAAACGAGCGTAACACGATTACAGGGAAACGGTGAAGACGCAATTGAAGGGTGTTGAAGATCTCGTAATTACAACTTCTAATAGTCGAAGAATGGTCTCGTTTAGGAGGCAAGTCGAAATCCAATGCTGTAACGCACGTATTGAAGTCTCGATAACTGTGAATTGCACAGGTCCACGAAATTATCGTTACGCCACAGGGGACACTGAAATTTCGCTACAGGTGCGCATCGGGAAGACAAGCGGGCAGACTAAATAATTGATAAGCTTCGCGATTGCACGCTCGATTTGAAACGCAAACAGACGAAGTTGAAGACACAACAACACTCTGCACTCGCGTGTAAACCGGCACAAAGGGAGAAGTTTGCGGCCGGTAACAGCGTTTCGGGAACGCCGAGCGAAACGCTTATCGCGAGGAACGTTTACGCTGTTTCTTGCTGGCCGAACGAGCCGACGCGAACTCTGCAATTGACTTCTAATCTCGCATAATGATGTCGGCGCATCAGAGATACGAGGAATTCGAGACACGGTTGGGGAAACTTCTTGCGGCGAACGCTGCGAGTTGTTCCGGAAATGGCGAGAGATAACTCGATCGTCGTACTAAAATGTTTACTCGGTTTTGTTATTGCAGAAGGGAACCTGAGGAGGGGACGCTAACTCGCGGCGAAGTGAAGGGTTAATCGTTTGGAACGTACGAGCAGCATTGAGTGAGACGGAAAGGAAAATGTAGACGCGATGCGCTATTAGGGAGAAATCTCAGAAGATAATTTTGAACGGGCAGAGAATTGCCAGGAACTTTTTCAAATAAATTTCAATACTGTACAGGAATAATTGTTACAATATTATAGTCGATTTTAGGCGCCAAGTTTTGGGGCATTACAGACGCTCTAATATTCCAGGCGTTTACGGCAACAGTAAACGTCACGATTATAATACACGCCACGAAATTCGACGCACCGAAAATTCTAAGAGCCACAATATTCCAAGCGCTACGATATTTTAAGCGCCGCCGTGTTATGGGCGCTACGATATTTCAACCGGTGCAATATCACAGAGGCCACAATACGGCAAAGAGTACGATAATTCGGAAGTCGCAATGAATATTTACTAACAAGTACAAGAATCCCGGTAACTAATTTATTAAAAAAAAAAAAGAATTAATGTCGCAATATTTAGCAGCCACCAATTGTGCGTGCAAATTAAAGAATACGATCCTTTCGCCACTTTACAGGGTCTAGAATTTTGCCTGGCGTGGTCGCAGAATTCCGCGTGGAACACAGAAATAGGATATTCCCTCGCAGGACCGATCGAGCAAATAAAACACGGCGCAGGGTTCGACAGGCTGATCTCATCGCCGAAATGACTACATGTTCCACACCCCGCCCGACAATATCAGCCTGCTAACCCTGTCCCTTCCGATGGAAGCCCCAGCTTTCGTTCTTTCAGACCGCATTGTCATTTGCATTCGAGAAATGGCAACGATCGTACGTGAACCAACTTATCGACATCTTCGTCGCGTTTTATTCCCTTCACAAGAACAGTCTGTAATTCTATTCCGATCGAAGTTATTCGTATAGACCTGCTTTTCCTATATCTCCAGACAATTTGGATAATTTCACTGGGATAACTGTGCCGCTTATTGTATAATAATCTCTGATTCGAATTATTCGCGGTGAAATTGAAGCGACTTTCGAATTGCAAACTTGATCGGAATGTTTCTGTTTCTGTGATCCTGGCCCAAGATTTGCGAGCAACTTTATCGTTACGCAGACTACCGTGGTGTCTTTGCGTCGCGACGGGAACTACAGACGCCTCTAAATGCGCGGCAAACTACGTAAATTTCACGGAGAATAGATAAAGATGGTTAGGCGAGAGTCGAGTGTTTCGTCGCCCTGCCACGGAAATAATTCACCCGATGTCACCGGTTAATTCGAAAGAATAACCCAATTAAGGCATTCCCTCTGTAGAGATTGCCGGTTTAAGGGGAACCCCGGTTGGTAAAATTTATTTGCTCCGATTTACACCGGCGCTGACCCCGTCGTATTTGCGCCTGTGGAACGGCGCGCGTGAATCAGTTTCGTTTCGATCGCGCCTGAGATTTGCATTCCACGGTTAAACGAGGAAACTTGTACGACAACCCGGATATTTACAGGGACGTTAACTTGCAATTGGGCTTGGAATTGCACGCTAATAAATTCCGTTTAATTACTGAACGCACTAAAAACGGGATTTTGAACAGAAATGACCGGTTTCACTCGTGCAACGATTATTTACGAAACGTCCGCCCGTTCGATTAAAACAAAAAAAGCCATTAACGCACGGGGATAATTAATTCGGTTCATGGAATATTCTGCGAATTTTCGTGGGCGGGAAAATGTGACAGCGTTAAACTTGGGAGAATCCTTCTCGAAGGATCTCGCATGTTTGGTGGAAGGATTAAGTTCGCCTGCATCTGGATAAGCACGTTAGCTGGGTTTCCCGCCTCCGCGCTGGTATTTTATCTCGACGACGCGACGTTTTCATCGTTTTTCCTTCTCTAATGGCCTGCGTCGTTCGATCAAGCAGACGTGCACGCACGTTCCCGGCCGTGTTTAGGGGATGAAAAAGGCCACGATCGATCAATAGACAATCTCAGGGTGTCGGGGCAAGAGATATTTGATCGACGCGGGGTAGACTAATATTTGACGTCTCGCGCAAGCTTCCTATATCCATTTTTTTTTTTAACCGGAAGGATATTGACTTAGGACGGGCTTGCCCGATTCGAAATTAAAAGGGTCAATACTGGACGGATAACAGTATGAAAAATATTCCAAGTGAACATGTTTCGAATAAGTTCCAGCTTTTCGCAAGGATTAAATACGTCGCGAATATTCCAGCCGTGGTACCATTTGTCCACGAAAGAAATATCACCAACCCTGTATTTTGCACGGTCTCCGCCAAATATTATTTCCTCCCCCCGTAAACTTCATTAGGTCGCCTTTTATTCCGCAAACCGGCAAGAAGAATCGTTTGCATAAATTCAAATAAATTTAATTAACCACCGTTTTGCGCGTTATCGCGGAATGTAAATGGCGTAATCTACTTCGCAGTTTAAACTCGCGACTTCCTGGTTGGTCCCCTTTCGTCGCTGGGAACATTCATACAAGGTGCGGGAGAAATTCAGAAAGCACAGGGACACCCGGGCCTGATAATCCCAGTCCTTATTATCCCGACTAACGAACCAAGCCGACTCGAAGAACGCCAATGTGGAGAAATTCTTCGCACACTGGCGCGATCAATTCAAAAAATTTTCCAGTCTCCAACCCTCTATATCCCATTCTCACAGTCCTCCCTGCTTCCGTCGATATGAGAATTCTTCGACGAGTTCCGAGCACCGTTCTTTCCGACGACTTTACACCGGTTATCCAGAGTTCCTCGGAGCGCGGTCGTTGCGACGAACGACGCACGATACCGGCTTGTTATGCTCCAGACGCCGTCGCTATAGTTTAGATACCAATAGGGGTAGTTTTGGCGCGGGGGAAACTAAAGGAGAAACGCTTCGCGCAGACGGTAATTCCTATCAGCTAGGTAAGAAATAGATCTCGTGCTTAAATTAATAGTAACGACATCAATTACTTTATGTTTGTATTAATTATTAATAATCAATGTTAACGGAATAGCTAAACACTAAATTATGCACAATTTATTCAAACTAATATTTGTATGGATGGAATTATTATTATATCCCACAGTGCGAGAAGGATTTATTTCTTTATTTGATCAAAACGTTTGATCAAGATTTAAATAATTATTCGATTTATCGGTACACGAAGTAACACTGGCGGGCAAATATCCTTTTTTTTATACCATGAGAAACGAACGAGTGAAGCGCATCGATTGGTAAATAACACGGTTTAGGACGGCGTTAGAAATTTTCAATCGAGCCCCACTTAATCGATATTTATTGCCCGGCTCGTTATCTAACTCGCGCATGCTCCACCATAGAAATTTGTATGTAAATAGGTGAGGTAGACGGTGTACGATAAATCGCAACATTGTCTACATGTTACACGGTATAACACGCATTATTTGCACACAGCAAATACACTGGACCACGGGAGCGTGTACGAATATTTTTCGTTCAAATAAATCGGCGTGACGGCTTTTATACGTGGGTTATACGAATCCTGTTTGTTGATAAACGGATATCCGCCCTCGTCCCGTGTGAAAGCTCGTTTCTTTCCCGTCTTTGTTTCTCTGAAATATCCGTCATGAAATTTACGGCCGTCCCTTTTGACAATTTCGCCAAGGATCATTCCTCCACGTGCCGACAGGCGTCCCTCTCTTATATTTATGCAATATGGTTACACAGAATCGCCGTGAGCAGCATTTCTTTTTCTCTTTTTCTGTTGTTTTCGCCCGAAAATTACAAGACGTTCTCTGCCGCATCGATGAAATCTGTTCGCAAGACCATAACCATCGTCGTCTGTGCCTCCATTTCCGAAAGACGACGTTCCTGACTGAAAAACTTTCCGGAGTAAGCCAAATTACCCCGCAAATGAAAAAATTCCCCGACTGTACCCGGGACACTTCGATGCTCAATTAACGCGACACCCCCTCGGCGAAATATGCGCGTAGCTCCTGAGGTACCGGAAGATTTTAATATCCACCGGACGTAAATATTTAACTGGCATCTCAATAAAACAGACCGCGGTGTAAGGCCACGGGAATCTTATTGCGACTTCGCCGAGATCCTCTTAATCAATAAAGAATTCTGTCCGGGGATATGAAGTGCTCCATCCCTCTGCAACAAACGTTCTTCCATATTTCCAATTAACTATCACGAATGCAGCTCGATGCCCCCGTGGTTTTCGTGTCCCGACATAGGTGGACATGTTTGTCGTTCGCTTTTAATCGCGGACGAACTTTCGAAGGCGTCCCGCGTCGTCGAGTCGCAGAGCTCTCGGAAGAGAAAAGGTATTAAAAAAAAAAAAAGGGGAAAAAACACAGGACGGTCGTTTGAAAAGCCGCCTCGACACGATCTCTCCGACCGGCTATTCGCGGCTGTGTGCGCAATCTGGATCAAGGCCCGTGTCGATGCTTACCTACTAGGAATTCCGATATTGCAACTCAGCGTTTCGCGCGTTCACCCTGTTCACCCAGCCCTTCCCTCTCCCCCACCACCTGACTTGGGTGAGGACATACGTGTGCTGGTGCAACTAGCCAGGTGCATGTGTCCTCGATGCGTGTGCCCACCGTCGACGAAGGCGAGTGTGCGACTTGCAGCCAGCAAGCACACGAATAAGGAATATACACGAGGTAAGAGAAGTTTGACAAACTCTGCGGCGATCGAACGAAGGAGGGACCCGTGGTATGTATTTGCATGAAAAGTATCGCGTTCGATTAACAGATTCTGGGTTAAAAATTGAATTATTCATGCAGCGGGGTTTGGTGTCTTCAGAGATAGAGAAGGGTCGGTGACGGAGTCTTGGGTCGACGAAAATTGGGGAGATTATTGGCGATAGCGTGAGAATTAAGTCGTGGACAATATTGTGGGAGGCGATGGAAATGTTTATTACATAAGATTAAAGAATATGTACCTTGATTTCATTACTCTAGATTTGCAGGCGAAATATACTCACCGTGTATATAAGTAAAATGTATGAATAATTGAGCAGTCTAAAAGCAATTGAAATCATTTTTGATACTCGCTCTATCGATGAATTAATTGATCGCATTGTCCTTCCTTAAAAATACCCCCGCAACTTGTACAACGATTAACAGCTTCGTGGGAAAAAAAGGATTTCGGGATCATGCTGCAACGCGAATAAGCAAAACAAGAGCAGAGTAAAACGAAATAGGGTGAAAAAGCGGGGAACCAATCAACCGCCCCCTGCGACCCTTGCTTCGGTAAACAAAACTTCGAAACTGGGATTCGCGACTGGCACGTTCAATCGGAAGCAAACAAAATACATCCGATCGATTGCATTCCGCCGATCGTTCCCCCGGAAAAAAAGCACGCTTCGGGGAAGAAATTGCCTCATCAGGTCGCCATTTTACCCAACGAACCTAGAACGTTTCTCTCGCGATTTGTCTTTAAGGCAGGGAAACGGGAACGCTTGGACGTCCTGAATGGCCCCGGTATGCGTTCTCGAAACAACGGGGGCGTTTCCTCGACGGCAACCTCTCGATATGGGCCGCGAGCGTCGACAAGAAGCCTACGAAGAAGCTTCCGTATTATCTTGGCAGCTTTCTCGACATTGTGCCTCAATGTTCGACGATAAAAACTGGCGGCACAAAGCGCGCAGCTTGACGTGCCTCGCGTCGACGACGAAATGGCGCGCATAAATTTCCACGGAATAGCCGCCCGGATAGCCGGAGTCCGTACGATTGCCATTGCAATTACGGACACATCCGCAGAACGGAGCAACGTTCGAACCAGGGTATTGCAGTCCCGGCGGATGAATTATCTCGTTGGCGAGCCGCGTTCTTTGGGGCCGCGAATGCCAGACCAGTGACGACGCATTGTCTCGAGCACTCGCGGAGAATGAAGTGGTTTCATGGAACTGCGAGTGGCTGTTTATCGCGTGCCAGTTTCCCTTCTGGTGTCACGTGGACTTGGAAAAGTAAGAGGAATTTTTTTTTCGATGGAAATAGTACAGGCTTTTTCTGTCTCGTTCTTGGGCGATTTCTTGAATCGTTTTAATTTCTAGGCTGCACGGTCAGTGCTTGGAAATTGTCGAGCGAATAAGTCTTGGAATTCTTTTTATTGAAATGTATACACTGCTCGCGCGCCGATGGGGATAGTTTGCTCGAGGTGTGTTCGCTTGACGATTGCGTCCGAAATTTTTCATCTTTCCACGCGACGTTCATTTTTATTTTCATTTTGTTGGGAATGAAACGTTGATGTTCGACGATTGTCAAGAAACCAAGTTATCGTTGAGGTGCCCGGAACGCTCGAGTCGCCGGCTGGAAGTGCCAGTGAAAGGTGTTATTACGAATAATTTCCTCCGCTTGGAAGGAACATGAAACGTGTTCCCCAGTCGAACGCATGCAACAAATTGATTTTATCTGACTGTAGAATGCCATCCAAGTATTGCCGTGTAATGGATGCGTAATTAACATCCATCGGAGTAATTGTTTCCTGTCAAATTAAGTCGCGTGTTTATGCTCTTGAAGAATGAAACGTAGATCGGAGAATTAAATTGGAGGAAAGGCATTCGTGTAGTGTTCCGTGGTTATGTAAACTCGAGTGACCATTATCGCATCAGGAACTTTATTATAAAACCTAGAAAAGTACTCGCGAATGCTGCAGTTCGATGGTGTTCTCGGTAGGAAAAAAAAAGTAAACAAATGTCGACAGAATAAACAAGAAATATAGTGTAATGTAAACACTTTGTCGAATCCTGCTTTCAATAAGAATACACAATTTTAAGTTGCACATAATCACCCGCCGTCTTGCCGACGGACAAAATTTTCCAATCCACCGGAAGTACAAAATTGTCAGAAAAACCTGGCTCCAGTCTTTCGCTGAACAACGACACCTTTCTAGAGCTTCTAAGCATATTATAATTCCTCGTAGCCGGGCATGCACTCATAAATCTTTAATACTGTTAGCATCGTAACGAACCGCCGCCTTTCAGACTCTATTGTAGGCTTATTTACGCGAAACTATATTCCACTGAATAATCAGGAGGAAAGAAGAGTTCGGCAGGCTTATCAACAGCAATTTCCTCTACCGAAAGACTTTAACCCCAGTGCCGAAAGGGGAATGACACGCATCCCCCGTTTCGACGCGACGTCGCGTCGACGCGTCGCTTAACGACATCGACCAGCGTTGCTAATGCACCTCACTCGACTTATTCGTACCTGTCGTCGGGTAATTAAAGTCGCGGAAGTGCTAGCCGGAAATTCACCAACTTATATTTGACGAGCGTGCTCCGCGAACATGGTGGAGGGTGAACCACCCTTTCGTTCTACGTGACGTCGTTCCAATGGCTGTGTGACAAGACGACGCTTTTATGCGACGTCGCGTATTATATATCGCGAGTTGTCTAGTTTAAATACCTGTGCAACTAATGCCAGTTTCTCAATCGCATTTCCCGTTGGAAACGTTCGGTCTGAACGTCGAGCTAATTATGTTATTTCGGTGATTATAATAACTACGTATACGTGTTGAAACTTGGTCGGCAAAACAATACAAGCTCGAGAATGTTTTTGGAGAGCAGATTTTTTTGTTTCCATTGTGCGGATATTTACCTTGGGTTTCTTTCGTGTTCGCACGTTGCTACGATAATTACGATTTCTCGCGTCTGGCTAGCGGTGAAAAGTGTCGAGGGTAGAGAAAAAAAAATAGAATGTGGAATAGTGCACGGTTCGAAAATTCTTTTTCGCAACGGTGTTTACAGTGAAAGACATTAGTTCCCCTAGAAAGGCAACATGGCCGGTAATTAAAGTTCCGAACGGGACGACTAATTAAAATTTTCATTACGCCCGATGAATCCGGCCTGATTACGTTACGCCAGGGGTGGACCTTAATAGGTTGGTCACACTTCCTAATGGGTTCAAGTACCAAGAGCCTTTGGCCACCCTTTTATTTTATGACCGGTGGCTAAGCTACAAACTTTGCTGCAATCTTATCGATGACAACAGAGCTATCTAATAAAAAAATATTTACTATTCCGACTGCGATGCGTTAATTCATATTTTATATTACTACACTTTCAATTGCTTGGAATTGAATGCCTTGCAAAAAAGAAAGAGACAAGGTACGACGAGAGTAATATAATCTGCGAAAGAAAAGTGAGCAAAAATCTGTAGCATCATTAACGAAGTATATCATAAAGAAAAATTTTCTATCGAACCTTGTTTGCCAAGTAGAATTCGTGAAATCAGCCCCTGCAGCTCCGTGTACACCGTCTAGTAATGAATCGACGCGTCGTGAATTCAGCAGTTTTTCGCCGAAGAATCGGATGTCTGAAGATATCGACAAGAATCAAGTAATACTGGGCTAAGTTTCGCGTGCTGAATCGCGATGAGCTCTTCACACGACGAACGAACAATTTTTTTTTTTTGGCCGTTGAGAACGGCAACGTTTCTTCCTTGTCGAGATCCTGAATAAGATCTCCAGCGCGGAGGGTTAGAGGGGGAATAGAATTTCCGTAGGGTGGAATGACAATGCGTCGAAAGATTGATGTTGCCTTCGCTGGAAGAACCTGTCTCCTCGAGATCCTGTATCAGCGACGAGCTGATTACTATAGTCGATTAAGGAAGAAATCCTATTTATTCGGAGCACTTCATTCGGAGAAAAGTTATTAACTCCGTGCGACGATATGAAGCAATTAATTTGATGATAATCAATACGTTTTAATTAACAATGTCAACGTTGAAGCGTTGCAAGCTTATTTGACTGTAATTGCAATATCGGCCCCTATCGTTGGCCAATCTAAAACACAGTTTCTCTATCCAGATTATTAACACAGACTTCCCCTCTATTCAGCAGATTAAACGTCGATCTTACCTAACATATCTCAGTCAGCTTTATTCGTCAGACAGAAACCATTGCTTTGTACACCATGGAGCCCTTGCAGTAACCGCGTAAGCGGCTTTCACGATTACTAGATTATTCATCAAATCGAATTCTCTTCTACTAACTATTAAATTTGTCGTTTAGATCCATCGATTGCAAAAATTTTTTCACAATCCAATTACGCTACTATTGCGGCAAAGTATCCCCCGTAGCGGTTCGCCGCGTTGACGTTCAGCAATTACGTGGGCCAAAGCTGTGTGCGCCGTGAGAGAAATCACGTTTTCAGGTGTTCGTCGAGGGAACTGTGTACGGAATAGCAAAAAGCCAGCCCGAGAAAGGTGCACATGGTAACAGGTGAAAATTCGATTCCCAGTGGCCACTTTGCGGACTTTCTTACCTCACGAATGGATTTTATAGAATACGATCACGTGGCGAACGGGTTGCAAGTTCGATTTTTTTACCGTTCCGTTCCGGACGAATTTATTTTTTATTTTTTATAAATTAAGATTGTATACTTATTACTTGGTACATCAAATGAGACTTCTAATTAAGAATTCCAGCGCTGTGGAATTAAAATTTAGAACGTGTGTAATAAAATTCGGAATCCCCTACAGACTACTCGGTGTACATCAAGATTAGCTCGTTGGTTAAACAGTCAGACGAGCGAATCCCAAAAATTAAAGTATCGAAATTAACTTAGGTGGTGTTTAATTAGTCGCAGAGTAAATTTATCAGGGCGAGTGCAGAATCTCGCGTGTTCTTTCGTTCTGGTGAAAAAATATTGCTCGTCGAAACGAGGGGAAAAGAATTTTCGCCTGCGTTAATTAGCCATAGAAGTAATTAAAACTCCGGTTACTTCCGAACCGCCTGTCAAAGATTAACTTTGGCCCATTCAATAAATGTTCCCCGCGAAACTTGTCTCTATCTACTCCCCTCGCTTTCCGTTTTTCCTTACCCTTCCCCTTGGCCGTTCGCCTTAACGAGGATAAGCCAGCGTGAAAAAACCGCCGCGAGATCAATTTAATTACTCTCCTGAACATCCTTATTCCCGTAACCGTGCGAAATACGTGGGTAATCGTAGAAAATTCGACCCAATTTCACGACCGATCTTCGAGCACGTCCATACAAAATATACCGTGCTCGACAATTAGCAGCGTCGTGAATCTCAAATCCCGCAGTATCGATACGTTAATTAATACGCCGCAAATTCGCCCCTTCGCTCGAGTTCACGCGCAACCGAATATCCGGGATAAATTTGTAAATTCCTTTTCAAACGATTCGACTCACCGATTCTGATGACCGGAGGCAGCGACATGGCAGTGGTGACCAGGATGACAATAATGGCGAACAACAGTGCCATTGTGCCCGACGTGAACTCAGCTCGCACCTAACTATGACATCGTTCTTGCGTACTTCGTCGCGAGGTAGTATGCGATACGGGTAGGCCAAAGAAACATAAATACCGCGGTTACACCGTTCACGGACACTTCGACAAGGAAGCGTACATCTTCAATGCCTTCCCGCACACGTTGCTGCGTCTCTTCAAATAATCTTCATTGTCCGTACCTGAAAACGCATAAAGAGCCCATTTTTAATTATCCAAAAAGCCTAGCACAGAGAACGTATTCATTAATAATTCCAGATGCAGAGAGGTAATTATTGTTCCACTCTGCGCCGTCGTATCTTTACGGTCGAACAGTTTTTCAATTTCGCGGTATTAATGGACCACCGAATCGGAATTTCGGCGAGGGGGCAAAAAACACAGTCAGTCGGTCCCATTAAACTGATCATTAAGAAACGCGAATGGGTCCCGTTGGGAATCGTTCAATGACAGACGGGCCATTTTTTCCTGCACCGCGGATTACACAGACAGAACGTGCATTCAGGCCGGCCGGATATCATCGTCTATCCGCTATAATTTCACGGACATCGCGAGTGGACCCTTCCGTTCATCTCCTTGCGTATGTGCAAGTTGCCGGCAAGTCGTAATGGACGTCATCAGTTTAATGGAATGCCCACGGCCACGCGTGTCGGTGCGCATAAATCGCGTGGATATTTTCGAGCCGCGTTACACCGTTCGTGCACTCGTGCAGGGAAAAACATTCGTGTGCGTCGGGGTAGGGAAAGCCGCTGCGAACGAGGATTGCCGCTCGATTCGACCGAAGGGGTCCGTCTTGTTTTATTGGAGCGGTATTTCCGTCGAAAACGACCGAACAACTTCTTCGGGGTAATTGAATTTTGCGGGAGTCCCCCCTCCGCAAGACGTTCTCATGATTCAGCCGATACGTTTTAGCGGAAGAAGGATTATCTAACTCGATCGGAGGTTCCGACTTATCGGGGATGGCGCTACTACTTTTGAGCTAATTGGAACTTGGGCCATCCAACGGTCTTAATTGTTTTATACCAGCCTGAAGGTAATGAAGTGCCGTTGTATCTAATCTAATAATTCCATTGCTCCTTTCTTGCCTGCCTCGATTAAGCGTCGTTCATGGGAGAGTAAATTTTGCGCCTGGTTCGAGCGGTACGTTTACGGAATTTACAGACGCAGGAAAGGGTAGTTGTCGATGAATGCGGTGTTAGGGGGAGGCGAGAATCTAAATCGTACGCGTCAATTAACAATTATAACTGAGTTCGGTACGGTGTAAAGCAAGCATACCGTACACTTCGACTAATGGCGTTGACCTCGTTGAAAGTGTTTAATGGTCGTAGAAAGTGCGCTTGCCCTAACGTAATTGAAACCGTTTAAACGCCATTATAAAGGGCAACCATTATTATATTTCGCGGAGAGGTAACGACGGAATTTATTGGCCGTTTAATCGACCGGTCTCTTCGCTACTCCTCGCGGCCGATAACGAGATATTGTATCTGCCAGCAGACACTTAATTATGTTAACAATAACAGTTACTCGCTTGTTTCCACGAGCGTGATACCAGAGACGCGACTATGGGTAACACGAGTACGAACGTGGCACGCAGCAATTAATTGTCAAGCACGCCCTTGCGATACAATAACGCGAGTGCAACTGTCCTCTGTTTAATGACATCGATGGAATTCGTGGCGCTTCCTACGCGCGTCAGTAAAATTCGTGACAACGTACGGGCTACGTACGACGAAGTCTTTTTTTCTATACTATTTACTTACAAGGACAGGTCGCGAATGTTCAGACTTCAATCTTAATGAAACTTTGCAGGCTTGAAGAACTGTCGAAAATATTAAATACGTATTTTTTTTAAACTGCTGTAACTCAAGTTCAAGGGTTGAAACTACCCTCGAAAGTTAAACCCCTAAAGTGCTATCTCAGAAACGATATGAGGTAGAACAAAATTTGTAAAATAAAAATTACATAGTTTTGAATGCTTAGAAAGAAAATACTGGAAAAATTTGTCTATCTCAAACCATTTCCAAAATAACACTTTGGGGGTTCGACTTTGGACGGTGGTATCACCTCGTAAATTTGAGTTACCGCAGCTAAGAAAAATACGTAACTAATATTTTGGACTGTTCTTCAAGCCTGCAAAGATTTATTAAAATCGGAATCTGACCGTTCGCTACCTTTCCTTGTTAGTATTTCCACCTCTATTCACCGAGCAAAAAAAGTGTGCGAACTTCTGTATACAAACAACGTAGCAGCACGTTCGTACCGCAACTATTAAACACGATAACGTAATATAGTACACGTGTTTCGATGCAGCATTACGAATGAAATTTTTCAGCAAGAATATTGTAGCCCTATCTACGATCAACGTAGATCGATAGAAACGCACCGGGCGTACAGAAGGGTCTCCATGGCGGCGTACGAGTTCGGTGTCGATGCCACATGCAGCTCACGCTTCCGCTATTAGAGTTAACGTAAACGGATTTAAGCTAACCCAATTTAGCGAGGGGCAACTTTGCCTCCAGTCGTGTTTGTTTGCCATTTCTCCTCGGCCAGCCTTAAGCGCGCCGCTTGATTACGTACGTGTATCCGTGCCTGTCCCAATCGTCGACGTTTCTCACCCCCCTGTCACAGCCCCTCTGGGCAACGATATCAACCCTATTCCTCATATTCGCTCGTTCTTTTCTATTCGCGAGATTTTACGACCGCTCGAAATCCAACCACATAACTGCCTATCGTTCGATCGAAACTTCGTGGTATTTTCCCGTGAATATTGTAGCAGAAACAGTCCAGGCAAGGGGATCGTCGACGATTGACGTGAACGACGAGATTGATCATTTACTGCGTTTTATTTTCCATCGTTTCTATACTGTAATCGACGATCCAACCACTGCTCGTTACGACACGACAGTGTCGCAAGTGAAATTCGCCGGGTGCAATTTATAAACTTTTACTGCTCCCTTCGAAGGAACTGGATTTCGCTGCAATATTTATTGGCCCCGTTCCTTCCGGCTGGACGAACCGCAATCGTACGAACGACGATTGGAATTCATCGCGGAGGATGAACGGCTATCAATGATGGATGTAAACTGGGAGTCTGAATTTATCTGATCGCCGCCTTGGAGCGTAGAATTTTATTTCATGGGTTAGGAAAATGCTGTTACTCCTAAAACTTGTTATGCAAAGCAACCTTCGATACACATGAACGAACGGGAGAGGGAACGGAGATTGAACTTTTTTAAATTCATGAGAACGTTTCTGCCCTGGTCTGGTAATGCACGATTTCAACGGAATGGATACGTAACGCCTTTAAATCGAGTTACGTAATTTTTTCTTTCCTTCCCCGATCGTGAACGTATTTAACGTTCTACAGCTTCGCTAATGACCAGTACATTTTAATTCAACACAAATTCACCGCCGACTTTTCCTCCCCTCTGCTAGAGAAAATTTACCTCGGTCGAGAATAAAACCGAAAGAAGCATTTCCTTTTTAAGGTGCTAATGCACTAGTGATTCCTGGAAGTGGCGAGAAAGATTAGGAAAAGCTTCGATACCTCTCGTAAAAGTTTCCCCATTAAATGGATATAAATCGACGAAGCTATTGGGTGAATCGTAACGACGGACCGTAATTGTAAAATCGTGTTTACCCCTGTGTCAGGTTAAAAGACAAGGAAATAAACGACAGGAAGATAGTGGTAGATAAACAAGTGGAATCGGGAAACACGTACCACGTCTACTAAGTACAACGCATACAATAGTCGACGAAAATCTTCAACCAGTAACGAGCAACCATTACCATTACACAACGAGTCCGACAGAAATAATTTAAAAAAATTTCATAGCGCGAGAAGTCACTGTTGCAAGACGGACAAGAGATCCCGAAAGGTGCTTAATAATCAAAAGAATTCATCACGAATTCGGATCGTCAATTACGAAAGTAACGGAAAGGTGTACTTCATACTGGATAAATTTGATTGGCGAGGCAACGAAACTCGTCTGCCGCTTCCTCGAAATTTTATTTTACTCTCTTGGAGCTGTCGCCTTTCTTACATATGCACGTCCCTTTTTCCAGAACTAAGCAGAATTTTAATTATCGTCGACCGTCTCGACTTTGAGACCTTTCAGGGAAATGGAGAACGGAAACGGATGAAAAATGATAATTCACGATGCATAAAGTTTACGATGAAGTATAAACTCACCGCTTCGAGTGGCGGGTTGTCTTATTATAAGGTTCTATTATAAATTATTCCACACTTTTGGGTGGAAGTTGTTGAATGGAATATTTAATAATCGTAATTTTTATACAATTTCACGTTACGCCCACGTATGGTACTGCAGCGGTATGAAAGAAATAATTTCATGAAACAAGTAATCCAAGCATAATTCAACCACGATGCGGGATTCATTTTTTGCAAACAATTGTGCACGATTCCGTCATCGACTGGAGAGTTCGCGATGTCGTAAGTTCCTTCATGCATCACACGAGTCGTGTCGCATACGCGGGGCTGTAGGAAATGCGCAGACGGAAACAGCAACATAGTTCCATTCAATATTTTCATTTCCCGAATTGTGCTTCTGTATATTTCGCGGTGGCGACCGTTCGGCAATTGATGTGCTTTGCATTTAATAGACGGAAAAGGGATAGCGATTCTACGGGCGGTGGTTTTTATAAATATTTAAAGACTTCTTCTCTGAAGAATCTTGGAAAATATTCTTAACAAGGATCATCGCGGTCGCAACTAAAGGGGGCAAATTTAAAATGCTGGAAACGACAGGAAAGTTGGAAACACAGTTGCACCGTAATCGTCGTTATTCTTCGGGATGCCTCGTCCCCGGCGAAACCCACTTTGCTTGCGTGGAAGCCCGAGAAATCGTCGACGAGCAAGCTCTGGGAAAAGAGACACGCAGTGAAAAGGACAGAGAGGGGGTGAGCACGTTAAAAAGACTGCGCTCTATCGCGTGGGTCGAACACGCTGTTTCGCTGATACAAATCGAACCATTGTTACAACCGCGCCACGAGCACTCTCTGTTCCGCGGTTTTGTTTCCACTATCCGAAGTATCAGCCCGTGAGTTTCGTTTAATTAAATCGGTTGATTTTCGTCGGCTGACCGTGAACAGTGCATGCAGCAATTTGTTGAAGACCCCGGGGGATGAAGGGGGTGGGAATAACGCGGTTCGAGTAATGCAGAAACTAATTTGGTCGAGGGGCGAGGGTTAAACTGGCGAGATTTATCGGAAAGTTCTTTGGACGAAGGAGTGATCGACAGATAGAGAGTTTGAAGTATAATTATGCGATTAAGGTGTTCGTTAGGTGTAATTAAATTAAAGGAAACGTGGTTAAAGCGGCGCTCAAATCCGAACGTTCCATCGAACCGAAATTAGCCTCCGTTCCTAAATTTGTTGTACAAGCTGTTTCAATTTCTGCGTTTGTAAATTTACGAAACTATTGAGTGGCAAGTTAACTTGCCTGCCGAAGTTAACTTCGATTTAATAAATACCTACGCGGTTAGAAGAAATGTCTGAACACAGTTCGTGAATTCATCTCTACAAACGGTTACCCCGTTAGAATTGTGCCAGCAATTATTTCACAATTGATGGCGAGTCGTCGGGTTTGCAGGGGGGACGAGCGGTAACAATCGTAAATTGTAATACCACGCAGTTTTGTTCGAAAAATCACGCTCATCGGCTTCGATTACTTCATGATAAATATTCGCCAATATCGCGACCACGAACTGATACGCAGGACTATTTACCCAACTCGACCGCGTTAAAATATAATACACAAGTTGTTGCAAACAAACATACGTTGTTTCGTTATAACAGCTATTTACTCAGCATTTAATATTCTTTCGAATGGCCGGGTAGGTTTACACGTTTCGTTAAAAAACTCCCAGCGGCTTCCGCATCTGGTTGAAATAGCAAAGTAGGAAAAAAAGCCTGATTACCGTAATGTACGTTCCCCTTGATACTATACTCATCTTTGATACCAGACTTCTATGCGAGATAAAACTTTTCTACAACAAATAGTTAGCGAATAATTTATGCTGATCGAATTAGGCGAATCAGCCTGTACAAATAATATTTATATCGAAACTTGGGACAACTCGTTCCCGTACGGAATCGAACTTTCTCAGACGATCCCAGCTTTTGGAGAACATCCGCGGGTCTTATTAAACTTTGCCAACGGGAATTGCGTCCGCGCGAAAATAGTGGACGAAAGCGAGACTGAAGCCGGTTCGTTGACCATTAATCGCTAACCGATTGGAAACCGTTGGAAATTCACGCGTATCTCCTCGTTTCAACCGAAGCCGCACAGAAACCACGAGCACCGCTAATGCCAACGATAGTTCCGTCGAAAACTATCGATAATCGTGACCGTCGCCAACCGGATCAGACGTCGATCATTCGTCGACACTTGGCTTGGTAATTGTTAAACGATTATGGAATACCAACTACCCCTCGGAAACTTTTACGTACACATACTCACGTTTCTCTCGTTTCCACGGGCACTTAGTCATTCAGGCCAGTCTACACTGCACACGTCCGTCCTCTCGCCGAGAAACCACCCTGTCAACGCTTCGAAACACCAGACACTCGACCTTCGATATTCACCGCACGGGACTTGTCCTGCGTAGCATGCTTTCCACTGAAATCCGTGCCTCGCTATGGGAGCCTCATCGAAATTTGATTCGAAACGCAAGCACACCGAGTACAGGATGAATTTTATCCGATGGATCTAGCCAGTTCTTTCTTGTGAACACGAGATGATCCCATTGGTTCGCGTGTAACCGTTACGATAGGCAAGTTACATCGGTGATTATCGTGCTCGCGGAATGTGATCATCGGAAATGTTCATCCCGATAGCTGGATAACGGTGCATTATCTCGGTCGAGTTCTCGTTATCCTGCGGGCGATCATGGTGCACCGCGAACCAAGCCGAAAACTATTCCTCGCTGATCGTGCAATTTCTCTTACCGATACTTCGACATTACAGAAGCTTCCATTTGGAAATTGACACTGGTGTAAAAACTAAATTGGACAAACTCGTAATGTCACTTCACCCCAAGATATATTGTACGAAAGCAATCGTTCGATCGGCTTCGTTTCTTTCGATTACGGTAACGCTACCATAGCATCAGTTTGCTTTAATACCGTGAAAGAACACTTCAACCCCTTCAAGCATCGAAATTATTTCGTACTTCATGCCGCATGTGCTTGTTCTCTTTCTTTTTTACCACACTTGGATAATTAATTTCTCTACTAGCCAAAAGATTCGCAACCGGCTACAGGAAGTTCCTCCGGCTCTAAGGGTGAAACGGACACGCGATCGAGAACACCTTCCCGCTTTTCGAACGCGCGGTCCGACGATCGCGAAAGACGCGCGGGCACTGGCTGCACCAGGACTATCTACCACCCCCGGACGATTGCGCGGACCGCTGCTAGAGGGTGGTGGATGGCTTTCAAGGGGTGGGCGCGCGAGAAAGAGGGGAAATGGGGAGGTTACGCGGCTGCGGAGAGGGTTGGAGGGTGGCAAAGGCGCGCACGAAACGCGTGGATCCTCCGACTGGTGTCTCCCTGTTTCAGGGGGCCAAATACACCCTGGTGGGAACCGACGTTGAGGGCTATATGGGTTACTGGACCTCATCGTCACGTCGACCCTGACCACGCACAGAATTAAACTGGCTCGAGGGTTCCATTATTTGGTACGATCGGAGTTGCTTCTCTTACGTAGCAGAATTTGGAGGGAAAATTTACAAGCAGGTGTATTTATTTCACTTTGCGTGGTTGAGTTGGGTTAAATATATTTGCTTGGAAATAATCGAGATTAATGGAAATCGTAATTGAGGGAACACTCGTACGGTGAAGATCTGCGTGTTCGTTACACGAATGCGAGGAAAGGATTGGGTTAGAGTTTATCTCTGGCAGGGAGATTTATTATTTATATATTTATACTATAATAGGTATATTTGCGTTGATTCGTGCGTGAAATAAAATTCGCGAATTACAGTCTTAAAGGAAACGTTTCACCACCGTATAATTTTTGGTTCCCTATTTCATATTTCGTTGAAAGCTCACTTGGGCCACTTCTTACGCCCGGAGAGCTTTGAACAGTCCAACTTCCTCGAGGAAGCAGGTCGCGTTTGATCCTGTACGGTTTCAAGGACAGGTTCAAAGAATGAGGAGAGACTCTCGTAGCTCTCGGAGGGAATTCGACCGACTTCTTGCATTCAAAGTGCGCTAAACTTCTTATTGAACCGCGTTTTATCCAGATTACACGATTTACTCGACCATATCGCGACTTCATCGCCGAACGAAAGACCTGCCGGGGAAAACGTCCTTTTCCTCACTTTGTTCCAGGACTGTCGAGCATAATTCAAAGTTGATTCAAGCAAGAATCTCGAAAAATCTTGTCGGAGAAAAAGTTGCCTTTGCATAGAAACGTACGAACAACTTTTACGAAAAAGAGAATCCTCTGCCAACTGCCGTCTTTATTCCCTGCCAACTGTGAATTTTCGCAAAAGCACTGCGCTACCATTTTCCAACATTGACAAACAAAGAAAAAGATTTAAACTCTGCTGTCCTCGCCGCTGACTTTCCCACCTAACTCTTTTGCACGATGAAAAAAAAAATCCACCCCTGTGTCCAGCACTAAAGACGGAAAAAAAAACTTCGCACTACATTCACTATTATAGTCATTCGAAACGCCATCGCAGACCAGTGCGATGGACCTCCTCCCCGTCGAATTCATCCGCCACCCCGTGTATTCGATGCAAGGGAAGACAGCGTGACTACGGCGGAACATTTTACTGCCGGCGAAACGGGCGGAATTAATGAAAGAGCCGGCGAATAACACAGGGACAACGAGAGTTCGATCGCAGTCAAGGCATGAAGCCAGGCAAAAGAGACGAGTAGGGCGTCCAACGAATGCCGGAGGAAGAAGGAGTCACGTACAAGTCGTCGCCTCCTTCTGACACCCGCTGGAGAACCGAAGATACCATACAGAGAAGCAAAGTCGCTTTATCTGGGTTAGTGGACGTCGACCCTGACCACTTCCTACGCAAAGAGGATTGAATTAAACTCGCATTTATCAAGCGTTACGCTGTTACGTAACATGACCGGCCATCGTCATCGGTCACCGTGGCAATCCTGCCGAAAGATCTTCGCGTTAAGAGGGATCCTGAAGGAGCTTCATTTTTAGAACGTCGGCTGGACGGCTATTTCGAAGGAGACTTCTCTCGGAGACTCATCCAACGGTTGGAGATGGAATTTAATTTGATTCAAGGTGGCGGAGAAAAATATCGAACTGGTATGACGGGTAGAAAAATTCGATCTTCTTTTCTCGCTTGAAGTGACGATGCTAATTAAATCGAACAAGGTGTGTAGATTGTTTGCACAAATCTTCTCAAATTATTCCCACAGTGCATCGACCACCTCTCTGTCCATCGCTCCGAGATTATAAAATTTCCCGCGAGATTCTCTCCTTCTAGAAGTATCTTGCTTATTCAGTCGCCCCCTTCCCTTCGAAGCTGCAAGATCATTTGTATGTATGGAATAAAACGAACGCGTCGCTCTGACGAGGAAAGTTAGCAAAAAAATGAACCGCGCGTTTCCTTTACCGTAATGCTATGACGCATTAAAAAGATGATTCTGTCGTAAGAGTTTGCTCGATGATCGAGCGTTCTCCAACTCCGCGGCATATACTAAATTACCCTTGTTATTCTGCTTCTTTTTTGTCGTCGTTAGAATTAACACGGCAGAGACGGTCGATCATCCGACGCGCTGCTTTCACGACGCATTTGTCAACGAAATAGAAAACTCGTGGCACGCGAGGCGAACAAAAATCGACGCTCGGCCGATTCAGCTAATGCGATCATTTTATCCAACCGATTTCCGCTCTCACAACAAACTGTACCCGCGAAATTTCGAGCACAAACTGCTTCAGATTTCCCGCTTGAGCGTCCACTTCGTCGAGTTTCACGAGTGGTCCCCTTAACGTCAAACCCTCGTCCCCGAGAAACGAATTTCGCGGTGCGAACGAAGTTAGCGTAAGAACCTCGATGAAACTTTCCGCGGGTCGTGCAGGAAGTTCGATCTTCGCCCGAAGCACGTTTGAGAATGTTTAGCGAACGACTACAGAGTCGCGAAAGGGCCGGAAAAGTGGCCCTCCGGGACGTCCAGTCACGCTCGTTTCCCCGTTCGTGGAACGTCTCCATGGATTTTGCACGGCTGTCACGAGGCACTCGACGTCTTCCTTCTGCCCGAAGACAAACATCTTGGCGGCGGCCCAGGAAAACCGCTGACACATTTCCGCGGATAATGTAACACGGTTTGCATGAAATCATCGCTAACGTAACGACTAAATTCGCGTAGCGCCGCTCGAGAGACGCCGTGGAAACGATCAGGGCATCTCGCCGCTACTTTATTTCGTCTGGCACGCGGATCGTTATCGACTGCCCGCGTAATTTTCTCTTGTCACGGCGAGAGTGCATTTTATTGGACGCGATATTTCTGTGATATTTTTTTTTCGCCTCGTCCACGGATGATTTCATCCCAGATAACGAATTTAATCCGAGCTGTGCGATACGATTCCGCGCGCAGCGTCCCTTATGAAAAAGATGATAATAATAATAATAATATATCTCTAAATCGCGCGCATCACGCGCGCTGGATATTTATGCACCGTGCTTGCTCATTTCTTTGACGATAGAATAATGAATTGTCCGTTGTTTCACGTTGACCGAGCTTAAAAAAAAAGAATGAAAAATGATGAACGAGCTATGTAAACTTCTATCCTTGCTGTAAAATAACAAAAAAAGCAGCGAACTTCGTTAATTACATTTCACATTTCACAAACGAGCGGCGAAAATCCTGTTGCTTTTATTATTCGTGCTCGAATTCGCTAACAATGATTGAAGTGTGGAAAAAGGATCGAATCGCCCATAGAAAATATTTCCACGCTATCGTTAAATTTACCCCACATCGACTCGGATGGAACAATTTGTCCAACAATAACAATGACGGCTTTCAATATTTAATACAGAAGAACAACCAAGCATTGCTGCGCCAAAATTAACCAGTGTACTTTGTAATATCAAAGGGAAGTGATCAACGCATCCCAGACGTGTCGTTTCTGTCGTTTCACAGCGAAGCGACGATTCAGTTTGTTTTCTGTTTCAAAGCAGCGTCGTTCTACGCTCAACGTAGACGCGTAAAGCGACAAAACCACGCCAAAATGTATCGACTGTGCTGCGGGGTGTGAGAACCCTATATTGCATCGCGTGACGAAGATTGCTCCTTTCTCCTAGGAACGTTTGCCGCATAAATCACGAATAGACGAGGAGGATCTCTCTCCACCACGGAAGAGAATCGAGCTGGTCGACGCGACGGTGGAAAAACGAACAGCGGGAAACGTGTATCGCCGCGAATCGTTTTCTCCTCTCATTTTTCCACGCAATCAAGCCGCTCTAGTTTCGACTACATGGATTTACCTTTTTTTCTTCTATATCTGTATCGAGATTCGCGGCTGCTTCTTCTCCACGAAAACACCCTGTCTGTCAGTGTTAGCTGTTGATCAAACGTTCGTTTGATTTTTCGCACCTTCTAGGTCGGCGGAATGCGACAGTAAAAATTGATAGCGGTGAATTAATTCCGAGGGTTTGTGGATGGTGCGAAGATTGTCGAAAAGGCGGGGTACAGATGGAATATTTTTATGCGGATTGTTAACGAAACAATTTCTTCTCGTACCACAATTTGGGCAGGAGAAAATTGGAATTTTCCAGAAAGGAAAATATTTTATACGTATTATTCGCCATTTCATAAATACTGCCACTATCTGGATCGCCATGAATTGTCGCGGTTGATATTTGAATTAGCAGGAGCAATACACTTTGGTAAATCGTTTTCATGTTTCTGATAAAAAACAGCTCGCTGAAGCATCGTCGAAACTTTTGCTTTTCGATTATCACGTGCATTACAGTAGGTATCAGTATCCTGATAACATCTTCGCGTGTCATTACCAAGATCGATTTCTACCCCGCCCGTTAATTCAACCGCCGTGATTGTATTCTGTAACGATCGCTCTGTTCTCTATTGTTAAATTTCAATCTTCGTAATAATATTTAAAATTGCTTCAATGATAGCTAACAACCAAATTCTTAGGACACGAGAGAAAATGTTGGACAACGACAAAACAACCACTTCGTTAGCGGCAGTTGCACCCCTTGGGAACACGTGTATCCACCCCCTTTGTGATCAGCATAAATTAAGCCCGCTCAAACTCGTTGCACGAGGATCGAGGGCTCGCTTATTCGCGCCGATTTTCGTGGCCATTGTTCAGAAAACCCTGCGTGCTTGCATCGATTATCGGGATCTTGGATCGACGCCAAATTCGTTCGATTCCCCGCGACACCGTGCGAGGATCGCCACCCCTTCGGCGTTGCACGAATTCTACTACCCCTTTTATCAGACCTGTCTTGGTATTTTGAAAATAAGTCTGTTTCATTTAATCTTTTTGTTCCTTGCGATTGTTCAGCTTTATGGCTGGACATTGTGTATTTGAGGGATTTTATTACGAACGGGTATATAATACTTTATTTCTCTCCCCTTTTATTTCTTCGAAGGCAAGCCTCGTTTTATGCGTACTCTGCGATGCACCGACGTCGAACTTCATTTTTTTACGAGCAGAAGCAAATTTTCGTTTTTAAGATGGTCGAATAATTTAATTCGCATTAGATCTAGCAAAGCGACTTTGCATACCATAAAAATACTTGAATGGTAGGTTCGTACTCAAAATTCGTCGCACCTGGTTGAATGTGGTTTTACGCGCAAGATTTATGTGTGGAGGGGTCACTACCTCCTTCTTATTCCGCCATTAGCAGGGTCGTTAATTAGGATGGTAAAAACGAGGACCGTAGAGGGTTGCGAGTCGCTAAAAGAAACGAATACCAGTAACCTTAAAATGGTCGCAAACGTTTTTCACAGCTCATCCAGCATTTTTGTCTTATCCTCTCGGTCTCTCTACTCTTCTTTCGATATTATAACTTTCAGCCTGCTGGTTCGATCCAAAGAATAGCTTCGATTCCAACGAACACCCTCGTGCTTGCCTGTTGAAGCTAAGAACTTCATAAACCGAATTAACAGTTCACTTAATTTTTCGACTGAATGCACCATAAAAAAGAAAACAAACGAGTAAACAACGCGCCACTATATCGATCTGAATTTTTCGGGAAGGTGTACAATTTCGCAAATATACTCTCCTCCGTTTGTCTAGACAAGAAGCGCCGCCACCGTATATATAAATCACTGTAACGATGCGGGGCGGTCAACAGAGCCAGACGATATTACCGTAGTATCTCGTCGAGGCCGTGATTCATAGAGTAAACGTTCTCAGGCTACAATTACCGGGTATCAGGATGAATTTTCGATGTTATCCCGTTGTCATCGGGCAACGGGGGAGCCTGCTGTCGGCCGCTCGGCTCGTTAAATCCGCGCTGGCTCGAATCGAGGCCGTACATCATCCCCTACAACTTAACTGGGTTAACACGAGTTCGTACGGAGTTGCGCCGATTCAGGCAGGAACATTATATGGAAGCCGAGTGATGTGCTGCCCGGAAAACGGCGATCCCCTCGATTCTACTACTTCCATTTACTTAACAGGCAATTTTCTTCTCAATTTTTTTATTATTTCTGCATATTCTAGATACACTCGTCGTATGATTGTTCGTTTGTACAAAAGACTTTTACGATTCGATGTTTGGCAGCAGTAATAAATAAAGAAGAGTATTGCAAAATTTAAGGGGAGAAATATAAAGGGAACTACAGCAAATATTTATTCAGTTCGAGTGGAAATTCGGACAAACGTATAAACGTAAATACAGATTCTTGGTTTAAATACAAATGCGATTTTTGTAATAAGTATGCTCTGCGATGGGAACCATCATGGCGGACATAAAAAAATTCGTTCAACCGAGCCGACGACTAACGCCTCCACTGCAAGGCTGCGCTACACTAATAATACGATACCAGAAAACTACGTAGGTGGAAATCGATGTTCTCTCGGTGGGTTTCAAGTTTCGCGAAATGCAAGCTGCATTTTCAGCTGGCCGTGAAATCGCGCTGACGCTGTTCGATAAATACCATAGCTGTTTCCTGTTGCAGCGAAGCGAACAAGGTTCAGCGATCCGTTTGGAACTTCGTCGAGGAAGACGATTCGATAATGGATCGTATTATCATCGATGAGATCCGCATCGTTGCGAGCAACATGCAACGATTATAGTTCGGGCTGAATTTCACCCAAGGAAGAAAGCGGAAGCGTCCCGTTTCTTCGTCGATGCGTACCAATTAGGACCAATTTGTATGATGTATCACGGGCGCGATGGAACTCGATGAGGCGTACGATTAATCGCAGCACGAGTGCAAGATCAAGTTTCGCGGAAGACGGCCTACAGCTTCGACCAAGTATGAAATCGTAGGCCAGCATCTAGAACCGCAGAGAGATTACATAATGGCCGGGGAAAAATGGAGAAGCAAGGGCAAACTGAGCCTCCCCTCGTTGCGAGGAGAAACAGATATTTGAGTGATTTCATTAAATTCTTTATCGAAGATGCGCGATTCCTATTTTAAATAATTCCGCGGAAATTCTGGGACTCGATGTAAAGAAACAAAGTATGTCTGCTGAATTTAGACACTGTGAAAATTAGAATATTTCTCATGCATTTCCTTAGTGTTCATGAACCTTTTTTTTTTACACGCGTTCTTGCACGACACCATGCATGGGTTGATTTTCAAACGAGATGACCGTATGCATGTATATGAACTTTGAGAGGCGAACGAATTACGAGAGACCTGTTGCACGACAAAAAATTCGGAAAATTTGAAATTATAATTACAATTAAATCTGCGTTCTGCTATCCAGGGAAGCCGAGTGGTACGAGACGCATGCTTCAGTAGCTAGAGAAACCCGTTTCGCGTCGTGCTGGAGAAATGGATCATTACGAGCTTATGTAACGACAACATCTACGCATTCGCCGTCATTTCTAATGGCTTTTGCGAACTGCTGGATCAAAGTAAAGCAATTCCAATAGTCTAGCTACAAATTCAACATTCTTGGAACACTTTATGAGCACCGTGATTTACAATCGTCTAACAATTGCACAGTAAAATTATTCATGGAGTAACCAAACAAAAAGAAGTACAGCATAGGACAGTTTATACATCAACATAAACGTAACTGTATTATCTTCCAAGCTAATATTTGGCTGCCCTGTGGGCGACACCAATTTTCAATTCACCTCGATGGAGAGAAGAAAAGAATTACAACAACCCATTCGAACATTTCTATTATTCCCGCGGGCGTATAGAAATCTATTCATCGAAATTCTCCCCGTCGCAATATCAGACGTTCAAAGAACCGAGCAAACAAATCGATTCGGCCGACTTAATTAACAGAACGTTCACGTCCACGTAATATTTCTTCCACTGTAAAGCTTCCGCACACTTTTCGAGCTCGTTCATTAACCGTCGAATATTCTGCTGCGCTTCCTGCGGCACCGCAGCTTCCCCTTCGTGACATAATTCGCCGTAAAGACTATTTTAAATGAGACTCCCCGTTAGCAATTTCTCCAGGGCAAGCAGGCGCGGCAACGCTTTCCACGGAACGTTTCGACTGGTTCCGCTTCTTATTAAGACATTACGAAATTCATAGCCCCGCTGCTGATGGCAGTGTGTCGTTCGGACGACTCGAAACGAGGAAGGAATTGGAACGTTTCGGCGGCATACGCGAAACGATCTCTCCGTGTCGCACGAGAGAGAAGGATTTCGACAGTGTTAGACGGACTTTAAACTAAAAGGCAGTGAAAGTGTTCCTGTGGAGCATGACGGGAGTAATGACACTTACACAAACGTGTCGATGCACTTCCACTGCGGCGCTCCATCTGTGTGGAGCCGACCGTTGCCGTGCAAGCAAGCCTCTGTCAGTCGATCCGTTAACGAAAGACCAGTGGAATCATTCCTTCGGTGTAGTTTCATTGTTGCACTGTTTTCAGCATTTACTAAATTACGGAATCATAACGATGGAAGCTGAGAATTTTCGACTGCAACATTTTCTGCAATGCATTTCCTGAAATGTGAAATGAAAACTGGAATTATTTTTCCTCGAAACGCGCACGAACCGTCCGCACTCGAAATGCGAATTCTCGGGAAGCTGCGAATTCTCGAATGAGAGAAACGTTCACGTAGTAAGTACACCATACTGGCAACTAAGTTAAACCCAGGAACTACGAACGCCGTGCGATTTCTTAACGCTGCGGAATAAAAACCAATTGCAATTAATAACTCGTCATAATCCCGCCGTTAATTTCTCGTATATGGCTGGCAGAAACTCTTGCCGGCAATTTAACCGCGACTTTCGAGCTCGATTTACGGGCAACCGGTATCGCGATCATTCTTGCGCATTCGTCAAACTGGCATTCGCACGTGAACAGCGTTTTCGCGCGACCAGAAAATTCGTTCGAGGCTGGAGCGCGTAACAACTGGCCGGGCAGCATTCGGTCTAATTTTCGAACGGCGTTTCCTACAAGGATCGGAACGAACGCGGCCGATCGCCGAGCGGAAAAAGGCGTAGACTCGGGGTCCGGTTTTATTACGGGGACTTAACGCGAAACACGGCCCACACGCGCCGGTGCATCGTGTGTGCGTTTCTGTGGCACGATGCACACGTATCGTGCACGTGATTAACATCCGATGGAGAAATTCGCGATGTCGAATTTGCTGAAACAACGTGTTCCGTATCGCGAGTAATTTTCGACGGATGTCACAATGGTTTTGTGCGAGGCTTCCAATTTTTATGAACAATCGTCAGCGGCAGGACGTTATTGTTGGCGAAATTGCTTGAAACTCTGGCAGTGCTTTGTTCTGTACTTGCTTTATTTTCCTTTCTTTTCTTCTTTTTTATCTACCGAGGCAGGGGATATCGAGGGAAAAAAACAGGGAACAATGAAACGGTGAATTAGCTCGTTGAACGATATTGAACCGCGAATGTTTAGTATCGATGGAATTTGTAAGGTCGTGCTAAGGGGTACTCCACGTTCGGCTGTGAACCATGAAAGAGCATCGATATCGAGAAACGTTGCGCGTTTAATATTCGAGCGAATAAACACGAATGCAATTATGAAAGCCTTTCAATCGCCGCCGTTCTCTCGCTGTTATGTCAACTGTTATTTTATTTAACGTGCACGAATACCGGGCTCGGCGCAAGGAGGTTGAAAAAAAAAAAAATAAAGTGCAGGAAATTAATGATCGACGCGTTAAGTTTGTAATGCAGATTCGCGAACGTAAGCGGGAGAAATTGCGTTTGTTTTCGCATTACGTCACCGATCGTTGCAACCGTTCCTTACACTGAAGAATTCAGCGCAGCAATGCAGCAGCGTAAGGTAGTAAGCGGTGCAACAGATGCGTTCAAATAAATAAGTGACTTTAAAGCACAATTATCCGGCAAGCTTCGCGTACCAACGTCGAATACACGAAACCATGTAGACAATTAATTTCCCGGCAAACCTCTCTCATATTATCATTAGCTTAAACGGAACATCAACGTCGATGAATTCCCCGAAGCAAGTGGCTATTGAATCCCTCCTGCACAATTTCCACCCTCTCGCTTCTCGAGGCTGAAGTTTCTTCCTGAAAATTGGCAAAGTGGAAACGTGAATGAAACTCGAAAGAAACGGTGGCGAATTACAAGAACGCCGTGAATTATTATCGGCTGCAGCTTATTGCGCCGACCAGGCCACACGGCGTCTCGTTACCAAGCGTTTGTGAATTTGCAGGCTCGCCTAGATGCACGCGAGAGAAACGGGAACAAGCGTGGGCTAACGAGCGACCGAAACGAAGGAAAAACGGCAGAAGTAGCGGCGGAAAAATTGCGTCGCGTAAATTCAGCGGCGGGATTGTCGTTCGAGAAGCGGCTACGAAATTGGAATGACGTCGATTCAGCGGGGGAGAAAGTTTGCCAACTTGTCCAGGCCGTTCTGGAGCATCAGCGACGATATTGACGAACACGTTGAAATGGCAATTTGTTTAGGTGAAGTCCTTGACTTCTGGCTGCATGCTACGTTTATATTCCGAACGGAATAGTTTGTCGCTCTGTTGGCGATGGAACACGGACGAGGAAATATTTCCCCTCGTTCTAACAGCAGATAAACGGTTTCCTTCCAAGAATTCCAAATCCATCGTGAAACCTATCAAACATTAGCGTGACCCTAAATCGCTCTAATGTCCAGTCCTCGCGGCAGTGTCTCTGGCGTTAGCTTGCCGTCCAGATGTAAAAGACGGCGCAACGTTGGGCGCTGCTTTTCCCTGGAGTCCTCGAGCCGATTCATCTGAACTGCTTCGAAAGGAGATACGATAAGTAATTGCTTTGTGACAAGAGGACGTGGAAAAGAAGACGGAAATTCTGTGGACCAACGTAATAGATTAACTCGTCAGACCACCTACTGGATTTGAACAATTTAACCGGCTCCTTTGTGTACGCTTTCGCCGCCACTTCCTTTATACTTCCATTTTCTGAGCGATCTCGGCCATCCGTGGCCTCGACTCGCGTTTCTGGGTCTCCCCTTTTCTATACTCGTATCTGGAGATCACCTTTTCGGACGACTTTGAAGGATTTATCGTTTCGACAAGCGTTTTAGAATTCTGACGTTCCTCTGGTACCTATTTTCGGTGCCACGTGCCGACCTCGTCGTTTCCAGAGAAGTCCAACTGCGACCCGGCATACGTACAGTTGACAGCTCTCGATTCTGTACGCTGGTAGACGATATTTATAGTAACGCAGCATAGACGTAGAAATACCCGGGGTCTGAAAGTTTAATTACTTGCGTGCAATACAAATGTGCAGCCGTGTGAGTGTTTCATACAAGGGTACATTGCAGGGTATCGTGAAATTGGCAGAAAGAAAAGGGAAAGGAAGAACTTGGCTCGACCAAGGCTATACGTCGGGTCAGAAACAAAAGAAACGATCCAATCTCTGAATGAACGCACGCTAATGTGCAAACATTCAGCACGTTTCCCTATTGTTATCCCGCGTCGATTAGAACGGAATATCCTGCACTCTATGCCACGCGATCAAAGGAGACGTGACAGTTGTTGATATTGGCAGGCTGGATATCAGCTATCGAGTATCGATACATTATTTCGTCCTGCAGGGAACACGATTGAAGATCGGAAGTAAGAGATATCCGCTCGGGGCCGGTACGTCACAGGACGTAGGGAAGCAATTTTCAGGCGGTCGAATCGAATTATGCCGCCACTTTCGTCGCCGATATTCGATAATAAAATAATTTATTGGCGCAGTGCCATAATGTCGTAGTTTTTTCCTTTTGTCCCAATAATGAAATTGCCGAAAGTAAAAGTATCCTCCTGTGAATCGTTCTTGCAATTCGAAACTGATACGGTCGATATCGAGTAGATCGATAGCTCGTGGAACGTACAAATTCGGAGGAAACGAAATGTTTCTTTAATAACTAACGTATTCATTATGGTTACCAGTGAATATCGGCACGTTTTAACGATTTCTATCGTTCATTCTTCCGACAGTTTTTGTTTCTATCGCGTGATGGAAACTTTCGCGAAACCGTGGCACGATTCCGCGATGCAATAATTACTTCAGATGTTTTTCTAGTTGTAGATCGACGTTGGGTAATCGGTATGCATCGTAATTCGTTGTTATTGGTGAGAAGCGCGAGGTTTTCTGCCGGCAGTGGTGGAAGTCAATTCAGATCGGCTGCGTGCAGATTATGGGCGAAATTCTTCCAATCCAGCGGAGTGATCAGCTTAGAAGCTTGCTTTCGCTGACACCGTTGCATCGAAATATACTTTTCTCTTTCGCGCGATTGCCGCGTTCAAGGGGAATGTTTCTTGCTGCTTCGAATTCTGTGCAGAAAGAACTCGTCAAGCTGCATCTCGCGAAACGAATGCAAGGACGCGATCAAGTTCAAAATCTAGTTATCTTATCGATTTCACGAGATCGGCGATACATTATCTGTTCCTTGTGAATAAATTTGTTAATTCCAGCCGTTCGGCGCGACGGAAAAGCAGCTCTCAAAATACTCTAAAAGTGCTATATACGTTTATAGTAGCGGTAAGAAATTTAAAACGAGGAACTGTTTAATCCGACTGTCTAATTGAAAGGCGAACAAATAAATCATCAGTTACTGCAAAGTCAGAATTTCCAACACGCGTGTAAGTCGCAGGCGTAAATAATACAGCGCGTATAAAATTCAAGCGTCTTTCATCCCCTAAGAAACTCGACGCCAGGGGTGCATTTGATTTCGCGACGGCGTATGACGCGCCGTTCAGAACGATTGCGCAAAACGTGCATTGAATACGCATACACCGTCCACATTAAATTCAACGTACCTACGGTTGTTTTGTTTATTGTAATGTCGTCTCAGAGCATCGTCGCCATCCGCGAGAAAACGTAGACGCTCATCCATTCATTTCCCCCTCGGGTTTCTGAATGGCGGATACTGTCGCCCATTCCAGACTCAAGGCGAACCAGAGAACAGTGTGTGCATGTGGTTCTCTTGGAGACGAGCAGAAACCCATTAGAACGCGGAATGAGTCGCGAAATGGAACGCGAATTTCCATTGCCGGTGGACCTTGGAAAAGTCCCCGGAGACGCTCGCGGTATAATACGCGACTGTGTATAACGCCGGGGAATATCGAAATGCCGCGAAACTTCTTGCGTTTCATTTCGTAGACTTTCGTGGCTTTCGGTTCGACGGCTGGTAAGGTTATTATCGAGAAATTCCCGTGCGATTTTATGGATGAATGTCTATTATGTGAAAGATGATCGCCTTGGAGCTGGATGATGAAGCTTGTCGGTCGCATAACAACGGCTGCTTTAAGAATTTACGATATTGGAGTAGTTAATGGGGGGAGAGGGTATAACGACGTAAGTTGGGAGGGGTTTGAAGGGGTGGAGATAATAGATAACGACACGGTTGTTCAATGGAATGCTAATGGTGTTCTGGAAGGTATTTATTAAATTACATCATCGTTAATGCATGACTCGACATCTTAAAAACCATTGTTAAATATAAGCGAAATAATGGTTAGAATAAAATTGTATGAAAAAAAAATGGTGAGAATAAGGGATGCAATTGAATGATATAGCACGTGGTATATGGTGTGTAAACTTTTAGACATCAGTCTCCTTCGATCACAAAACTTCCTCGACACGACAGACAATTAATAACGCAGCGATTCCATACGGAAGAACGTTTCACGCGTATCATACCTACTTCCTGCTCTTTGAAAAATCGAAACCGGGAAACTTTATGATCGTGGTATTGCTTTATGATCGACGATGCTACCATCTGCGTTTACGAGCTTCAACGCCGACGACAAAAAAAAATAAATAGAAAGAGAACGTTGCTGCGTTCCGCTGGTAGAATATAAACTGGCTAAATGTCGAGGCAATAACGCAAGAGGAAAAATGGAAATATCCTCTATCGATATTTTACGCGAGGAGGAAGAAAAAATAATGCTACATTTACCGGCAATTCACCGATAAATTGTTTGTCTCCGTCAAAGAACACTTTGTATATATCGTTGAAAAATGTTTTAAACTTTAAACGAGTCGACGTGACTTCTGTAGAAATAAATGGCAAGCAAGCTGACGTTCGATAATTCCACTCTCTCGATTTATCCCAGACTGGACATAGCCTAATATAATTTGCCGGGAACTAGTTTTTATTTCAAGCCCGCGAAAGTTTGGCTGACAATGAGAAGGGAAGCGGAGGCAAACCTTCCACGGAACTATTAACAACGCGTAAACTTGTTACCCTCGGCGAAAAGAGAGAGAGAGAGAGAGAGAGAGAGAGAGAGAGAGAGAGAGAGAGAGAGAGAGAGAGAGAGAGGAAGAGAGAGCAAGGGGGTAAAACTTCTGGCAATTAAGCGTCCCATTAATCGTGAACGTGTGGATGTTCAGTTCTCGAATTTGCGAAAACAGCCGCCACAGTGGGATGCGATAATTTTCCATCGCCTTTATTGTACTCGACTGTTCGATCATGCGAATTCAACCTCCACTATACCTAACCAGAATTTATTATCGTGGCAAACTTGTGTCACCAAAAAGTGGCATCCATTCGCGAAAATGTTTAGTCGAATTTTATTCAATTTCGTTACAGAATTTTATTAAATTTTTGACGTATTACAAGGGGCTAATATTATATACCCGCGGGCGAATTTTCTTTAAAATTTCGTTAATAATTCACGTTTTAGGAATTCAACCACGTCCTAAGATGTTGGAGCAGCTTCGAGGAGCTTCCTCCTTAACAAGCACAAAATTCGCAATTTCCCGGAGAATAGCGCCCTTTTCGTCTCGTTTTCGCATCGTTACGTCAGGTGAGTCGGCAGGTTTGCATTGAGTTTCGATTACGCTTGAAATTTCTTGCTTCACCAGCTGCGTCTCAGAATCGTCTGGAATATGGCTAACAGGACCTCTAATCCCAGCGCCAATACCTACTTTTATTTGTTGCACCTGAACTCTCCAATGCCTTCATCTTTCCTCCTATTGCAGCTTTTAAGATTTCTCGTTCAAAGAATCATGTATCGATCGTCAGTACATATATTTTGTCAAACATTAATCGACCGACGAGGTGTTTCGCCGGTGTTCTGATTAAAAGCTGAAGCAAAACAGATTTATCTCACTTTTTGATGTATCCTGTTCAATTACCTATGGGCATGCTTTGGGGGGGGGGGGGGGGGGTAAATGGTTTTTCAAACATCTCTGTTCATAATCTGATTATACTCGTTTACTACCATTTCAGTAAAAGCACGGAAACCGAGCATGGTTTCGAATTGGATAGACCGAGCGATGAAAGCAGAGTAATTTAACTTTGACGTGCTTTAATCAATCAGTTCTAAGCTTTCGACAATTTCCTTGATTAAATGGGTACAAGGTATGGTAAAAGAATTTCATTCGTAAATGAAACACCATCGCGTTAAATAAAATTCTGAAGTTTCGTTGCGATTTCATATTCAATTAAGAAGATGTGTTTCCTCTGACCTCTCCAGAGACACTCGACGATGGCTAATTCGGAATTGCCTTTTTTCCCTCGACGTTCGTTGCACGCAAAATCGAACTTACGCAACGCGGCCGCCTTTATTCCGCGAGGCTTGCTCGAATTTGCAATTATATTCCGCGTATACTTATCGACCTTTCAAATCGGTGCTCGCGAGCACTCAGTCGATGCATGATAATTGCAAAACGCGAACGTTCTCGCTCCTGCAACCTGTGCGCGAGTTACATTTGCAAAATTGATCGGGAAAGTGTCGCAATCGTTGGCGGTTTCCCTTTACTGAATAATTTATTTATATGAACGTGGAGATCCTTCGGTGCTTGCGGTCCTTCCGCTTTCCCAGCGCGTGGTCCTTGGTCGTGGATTTCAAGTGCAGCGCAACGAACCAAAAGGAGCCCATTTTAATCGCCAGTTGTACTTTCTAAAATGGCCTGGCCGGGCACACCGGCTTATGTCAGATTTTCTGCATTCATTAGCGCGTAACATTCGCTCAATTATTATTACTGCCGGCGATTCCAAAGATACCTTCGAACGTTGGCGCAAAGGCCGTTTGAATAAATGAAAAATAGGGAAAACGCTTTTCGAAAGGAACTTGCTAAATAAAGTGATCGAAACTCACGATTGTACGGTTTAGAGGGCAATGCGATTTTATTGGCAAACTCGAAGATCATCGTTGCAAAATATTGCACTTGCATACGAGGTAACCGTAAAAAATTTAATACAGCACTCCGAACGTTCAACTTCATTATTTTCCTTTGAGAAATTTCTTTGATTTATTACGCAATGTTACAATTGTTACTAATATTACATGCTCTTGCACAATGTTGCGCTCGGGAAAGCGACAATTCCCGATATTTTCGCAGATGAGATAATTACGCGTAGCACTGAACGTGAACGAAAGTTTCGCTCCACGGCGAACGATTTACGAAACTGAACAATTTTTCTCCGTATCACCTTTCACTGTTTCGCAAAAACTCGACGACGAGTCACCAGTACGCATTTCAACCCCTTCATTGTATTAAACAGACGAAGTTATCATTTGATCAATACTACGCTATCGTTGCCGGAAAATACGGAAATATCAAATACTTCTGAACCAGATCCCCTTTGAAGTATCTGATAAACGTTCTGCGAACTTTCTCGACGCATACTTCCCCTGGGATCACACCCGTAAACCCCGTTATCTTGGCTAATTATCGGGGAAGCTTGATAATTAAACGAGTGAGCGCATTTATCGCGATACGGAACAGAAGGAGATGGGGTTCGACGTGTGGATTCGAATCGAGCCTCCAGCCATGACTCCCTTGGGACGCATTGCTTTTTCGCTCTCAATAGCTTTACCGAGCAGCACGTGAATTCGCGGGACAGATAGAAAATTGAAATAATGCATATAAGTGGGAATCATTCTGACCATTTCGAGTGAAACAGAATGGCGGTGGTTCTTTCGATTCTCAAACAAGAACGGTGCGGCCGAAGTGGACTTCAAACGAGAGCATTGTTCGTTTTTTTTTGTTAATAGAAACTGTAATTCAATTAAAAGTTCATCAATATTTGCTGGAAATTTCGGAAACACTGGCACACCCCACAAATATTTATTTTATACGACGGCACTACTACCGTTTCTAATATTAATATTGCTATGACAATATTGCGACGTGTTTGTTTTCTATTTATTGCACAAAACGTACCGGCCAGAATACAAATTTTCAATCTTGACCAAGGTGTTTTAAAAACATCAAACATTGCCAACCCGTCAATACAATATTTCTGTAATACGATCGGTAAATTTTTTTTAACAATGTCCCTTAAATAACCAACTTAACTCGTCGCAAGGGTCAAGTTCAACAGGAAAGAGTGGGCACCTCCATCAACCCAAATCCAGTTCATCTAACGAGCTAGTTTTCGATGGCCACTTTTCGCAACAGCCAGTCAGTTAAGCACAGCAATCCGCCAATTAATTTCACCGGTCACCACTCGTTTCCTTCTCCACAAAACATCCCGCACAACTCCAGGAATTTTCCTGCACCATTACTATTCAGCGGCCGTTCTCGAAATGCAAGAATGTAGCTCGCGACACGTGGAGCCAATTCACACACTGAATTCATTCGCCTAGCATGCTTTCCTTCGTTCGTCGAGCGGCTCAATCCGAAAGAGAAATTGTTCGTCCCGTTTGGCCGTCGAAAAAACGAAAGGAAAAACGTCGACGTATCTATCGCGGTGCGATCCGGGTAATTCGGGCCGACTATCGCCATTGTTAAATAAGCGATAACCACGGCTTCGTTACGTAAAGGTTTCTTTTTCTCCAACGACCGCTGGCTGGGTGGATAATGTTATAATTGAGAAAAGGAAAGCGATCGGGAACGCGGTGGCACGCGGCAATAGTTAATACTAGTTATAACGTGGGAGTGTAAGGTGAGCAAAGTGTCCTTTTTTGTGGGGGAGGCAGAATTTTATTGGGCATACCGCGAGCATTAGGGGTGATAAAGGATTTCGAAGCGAGGCATGGTTGCCATTCGGATTTTTCTTTTCCCGTGTCGGTAGCCCCGGGCTTTCATATGCCTGTTTATGGCTTACGTTTAGCGAATGCTGATGGCATGTTCAAGAATTCGAACGTAGATAGCGTTAGTGCAAGGAGTAAAGAGGGATCCAAACCAAAGATCGAGCGAAATGCTTTCCAGTCATCTCGCCTTCCTTTTCTCCTCGTTTCCTCGAAGTCTCCATTTTAATTAAGATACAACAGAGTCAAGTATCAATATAAAACAAGCTCGACTGCAGCAGTGCTCGTGTTACGTTTAAACGCTGCTTAGAAGTCGATCTGAAAATTAATCTGGCCGATTTTTCGCTTCGACTGCTCGCCGAGATATCGAGCAAGCGTTAGGTAGCAAGTAATTCGCGCGATGGATACAACCAACAGCCCGTACGTGGCTACAAAGTGCATAATTGTGGACGCATACGTAACCTCCATTTCTTAATTGCAACCTGTCACGGATCGTGGATCCATCGCGTTGTCTCGGATCTCCCGCGTTGAAATCTGCTAAGCAGATGTTAATTAATCAGGTTCGATCCCAAGGCGTCGGCCGTGCCGTCTCTGTAATCGCGATAATCACCGCGTCTTGGTCACGCAACAGCCTTAGAAATCTGAACAGCCGCCTCATTTCCCTTTATTATAGCGGCCTGCACGCGGCCAGCCAGCTGTTAGGTAATCGATTTCTCGCTGCATTATCGTGCCACCGCAACAGGGATATCCATACTCTATACTTTTTCTCTCGTGGATAGAAAATCGCTGGTCTGGTCCTTAAAAAAAAATCTGGACGCCCCCTCGATGGTACGTGGGATCGTCGTTATTGATAAACGTGAGAGGTGAAAGGGTAAGTTTATGGCTGCTCACGCTGATCATTTCCTAATGGAGTTCCCCGTGGCTACAGCGTTGTTAAAATAAATATTTAAACGGGGAAAACTTTATTGACTAAATTAAAGAGTAAATTATTACTCAATTTTTAATTAATCAAAGTTCAATCAAATATCTAATGATGCAACCAGGGGAATATCCCCCGAATCGTAACAACGATAAACTGGAACGGCGTCCGCGAAAGAATGCACAATTTCTCACGTTCTTCCCATCATTCCTCGCCACTAAACTGCACAGCTGCATGATCAACAGGGCGCGGCAAATTAACGATGAGAGCCACTGCACTGGACATAATATCCGTGGAACGATCCGAAACAATGATAAATAATTAACGCCCACCGCGTGAAAAGTGCGCGTAGGACTGTAATATACGAGACAGCGGTTTCCCGTATGAAAACTGTTCGCGGCCTATGCTCCAAATAAATCACTGCATCGAATCGCCACCGCCACCGCCACGTTTCTCCACTTTTCACTCGTGAAATTTATAAATGTGATTTTACACAACACGCTCTTTACGTCACGCTAGCCTTCCCGCACTCCACGGCGGAGCTGCTTCAATTAAAGCAGCGAAATTGTCGAAACCAGAGGAAGTAGCTTGTGCCGGTGATTCACGAGTCGTTTCTTTCATTTTCTCCGGATTCTCTTCTCTGTTAGCGACGACGTCGCTGATTTTATCGAGCGCAGATATTTAATCATTTTTTGCCTTTTTCCTTTACGTTCGCGACGCTTTACCCGCGTCCGCACGTTCGCCTGCACGTATGTGGCTGCACATCGGCGAACTGTGTCACGAGCCTCCTTTTACAGTTAAATGAAGTGTGACATTTTGAAACGATTACTTAAATGGCACGCGGCTGCGAGCCCGATCTCTGGAGCTAACCAGGCCGCGGCGAGCAATCGTGCCCAGCGATTCTTCGATTAGCCGTGGGTTATTCTGGCGTTTCATGCGAAGTTTAGTATGCTTGTGGGACTCCTACTCGAATGTGATTCAGTCGGTTGAGTAATAGTCCTCGGGTCTATTGAGTTAGGTGTATCTGTTAAATTGCATGGATTAGTTCGAGGTACGCCGTAGTAATTAAGTTAACCGTGCTGACTTGAGTAACAGGGTGTACGTTTGGGTCAGCTTGAATTTGGTTAACCGTGTCACCTGAATCTGGTAAATTATTCAGAAGCCGCGACTCTCGAACAAAAATTCAGGTATTCAAATTTACTCTCACTTCCTCCGCGATATTTCACTCTACCAAACATTATTAAGTTCAATTTATCAATGAACCTAAATATTGAATTCCTCAGCATCGACGATAAGCTCGGCCGATTTATCGGTTCTCGTGGCTCGAAGTAAGAACTGGAACCCGATGTAACGAGCCTCCGCCGCAGACTTACAGTTTCACGTATCAGCCACATCAGGGCAGAGGGGCCAAGAACTCCCTTCTTTTTCCCCTTTTTTTTAGCCACATCCAACGAAGGAAGCTCGCGACAAAAAGTAGGAAGCGCTGGCCGGGCAGGAAGCCGTGAGGTAAAGAAAGCCACGACTCTGCCGGCAGCCTTGCCATTGAATTAGAATTTCCGAGTCGTTAATTTCAACTGGCTTCTCCTTCGGCGAGGAGGGACCCGCAAGAAAGAGATAAAGTCTATCGTTGCCCTCGCGAGTCGTCTACGGTTTTTTTTCCTCTCCCAACGCCACGATGCGACTCGACGTCTTCGTCGTGATCGTCCACGGTTTCATCGGGCAATTTCTCCTCTCAGCCAGCTTCATCCACGCTCGATTAACTCCCCTCTCGTGGAGTCCAGTCGAGACCTTGCGCATTCAACGGTGCATGCGATTTGCAATTGCATAAGGACGACGCGGGGTGGGCGACGGTTCAGCGATCCCCTCGGCCATTTGGAAAGATTGGAACAAAGAAACGTATCTGCTGGTTGTCTGGTTTTTTCTTCTTCGAGCTTTCATTCTTGAAGGTAATTGTTTGTTGCTTATTGTTCCGGGGAGGTTGCTTGTTTTTCTTTTGCTTTTTTTTTCCTTTTTTATTAGGGTTTGCCTGGAGGCAGGGAGAGAGCGGTGTTGAATGGCGACAGTATGCGGTGGATAGAGAATACCTTTCAACGTATTACTTTTTCTTTTTATTCCTCGCTTGCCTAGGACTGTAAAATTTGTATATGAATGGTCCTGAATGCGATGCACGATACAGTACCACAACCTTTTGCGCTGCAAAGCGGCTGAGTGTCTCAAAGTACTACTACCTTTGCTCGCGTTTCATTGGCAAGAGACTTTTCATCAAGTAAAGTTGAGGGTCTCTCGAGCGATATCGCGTGCGTGTATAAAGTACGCCTGAGGAGTTTCACGGTGTAACGCTGTCCGATTTAAAAAAAACCATAACTATGACCTTCCACCCTGAGAAAAATCAATTAACAAACCAATGAGAACGAACGAATCTCCTGTAAGCGAATTGTCACCTCTCCCCAACGATTCATCGAGGCCGAATCGGGATATACTCTGCGTTTGACGGGCATCCGTAAATTTCGCCGGCGCGAATGTTTCCCATGCGTTTCACCGGTAATCCGGTCACACGGCGGCAAACTCAAATATACGATCGCACTCTAATTAAAAATTTCACAGCCGCCCCATATTTCCCTCTCGCCGATAGTCACAAACGTTCCACGCGCCCTCCGCGCTCGTCCGCGATTTCGGCGTTTCCTCGACGTCCAGTTGTCCATGGAAAATGAACGCAATTTCACAGTCCCGTGACACGAAGCTTTCCTTCGGCCCGTGGAGTTTCCATCCCGCCGAAATTACGACACTATGGCTGACGACGTTTATCGGGGCGGAAGTGACGCGCTTGGAATTCGCGTGGCTGAAACGCGATCGCGGACGCCAGACGTGTGGACGAAAATAAAGGACGCCAGGTTTCACTCGCGGCCAGGCAACTTCCTGGCTTTCCCCGCGAAATGTTTAACACGGGCTCGCGTGGCCCCGAGACGAACTTCTGTACGCGCATAACAAGTACCGGTCCGCGACGAGATTCGATCGTTCGTCCCGATAGATAGCGATCGAAATAAAGAATTCGACCCGCGTCGCTGTTCCTGAATGCACTCGCAGCACAGCACTGTGCGATTGGAAAAATACGCGTGTGTGTACGATCGATAAGCAGAGACCTTTACGCGAAATTGAACGGACAAACGCCTCGCGTTTGCATTTGCATTCGCACGCGGGAGAGCGTTACGTAAAGCGCGACAGGCGTGTGGTGATCGCTGGTGAAATCGAACTATAAATGCTAAAGTGGAAATCAAGGTTCAATAACTCCGTTATTCGTCCAGCTAATGGCCAAGCTAATGCTACACCCCGGGATTGGACCAACCCGTTCCCCGGCGATACAAGCTCGTCCAGAGGAATTCCTCGTCGGGGCATCAGCTTTGAACTTGCCAGGATCGTAGCCCGACGCGGTCAACTAGACGTTGATGTATCATCCTTGATGGAAAGTAAATGATCTTGTATATATGATTTAATGAGAAGCGGCAAGAAAATGCCTGGGGAGATCGAAGGAATTCGATATAGGAAATAGAAAGTAGTAGGTTAGTAGTTTCGATGGATAGTATCTCGCGGTGTTTCTACACAGGCTAACTACGGGTTTGCCAATAATTACAATATCGCATGAACGGATTGTAATTTACTCAGAGCTGGCACGGCGAGAACGAGCTGAGAGTGATTCTGTTTCTTACCGGAGTGGAAAATAATTTACAAAAAATTTATCAATATCGGGTCAATTACAAAAATCCACGGAAAATAATTGTTACGCCTTTTCGTAGCGTCGTAGAAAAGTCGTGCGGATTTCGTCATCGTCGAAATGGAAAACGCTCCAGTCGACTTCATAGAAAGAGATCGGCGATCGCGACTAATCGGCCTACGTGGGCAATCAACGATACTTTTTCAGGTCCTATCGAGCGAACATGGCGTAGCTCGGCCGCGTTGCATCGGCCTGGTCCAATTATGAGCCTGCTCTAATAGCGCTTAATTCCCCGAGTCCTCGGCGTAATTAAGACTCCCTGCAACCGCGACGAAGCTTGTCGAAATTGTCCCCATCCTTTCCTCAAAGTACACACAAGAGTGTCGAGATTTGGATCGTCGTTCATAGAGAGTCAATTTTCGGTAACGACTTCCCAAACATTTTCAAATCGTATCGTTCGCGACCATTTGACAAGAATATGCTTTACGTGCAATAAATTCTACCCGCACGAAATGCTTTTTATTCGTGGACGCGCAGCTTTTAATGAACACTAGAAAGCAACAAAATAAATCTAAGAATTTTCCATTTTTTTTTCCCGACCATGAATTTTAATTACATATTCGTTATAAGCGCCGCGAGATCAATTATCCGAAGGGTTCCCGTTGGTTTCTTAATAACGAGCAGCCTCGCGAGAAGCGGACCGAATTTAATTGCAGCATTGAATTAGGCTAGAACAGTTCGTAATAATTGATACGCGTTAGCGCGTTTTAATGTACGCGTCACGGGTGGCAGGGAAACGACCGTACTTCATGAAACGAGCCCCGTCGATTATGCTGCTGAATTAACCTGTGCTTAACACCTTTAGAGAAAGAGACAGAGAGCGGGTGCAATTTCGTAACCTGCATTCTGCAACAAGCGACGAAACGCGATTGGAAATTGGCAGATTGGACTCGTGTAATTCGTTTTGATATGCATTTCTCAGGAACCCGCATCGAGAAATCGAGCATAATTCGATTTAACATGCGGCTGGATTCGCGACGTGGTCAAGGTGAACGATTAACCAGAAACTTACGTGCTACTTGAACGTTGGTATCGACGATTAAAGAGCAAAAGAATTGCAAAGCAAAAACCATCACTGAAACTCAATTAATCCCCACCTCTTGATATTTAAAAAGCTTGTCCATAACAACAATAAGAATAGTAATAAAAAATACCAACAATCGGAGTTAGTTTACCAGCATGATCTGAAAATTCTGAAATTCGCGGACATCGTGTCATCGATATTCATCAAGAGTATTTAATAATTTAAAAGGGATTGCGCAGATGGGGCACGAGATAATTAGAGCAAAGTGATTTTCGTACAGTTGAAATGAAAAGATCGAACGGTCAGAGCAGCTAGATCGGTCTGGATCGTGGCGATCGGTGGGTAGGTGCACCGACCAGCTCCGACTTAGGCGTGGTTCTTGCGTAATGCAAAAGCGAACAAGTCCCCGGCTCGTATAATACACGTATGCATTATACGTGTACGCGGCGCGACCTATGCGCTGTACTGGCCTCTCGTAACGCCGCGATAAGCGCAGAAATTCATATTCGCACGCGAGATCACGAGATGCCGCGGATTTTTACGCCTCGTCCGATAGAAAGTAGAAAGCACCTACTCGGTGGGGAATTGAGGATATCACCTGTTAGTCGGATTAAAACTGCGAGAAGGTGGCGTTTGTCTAATGTAGGGAAGCATTCTTTGTTTCTTTGTTTTTTTTGCGTCAATTTATCCGCGAAATGTCTTGTACATTACTTTTCGGCCAATTTGTTCTCCATTTGCTACTTTCGAGAAACAGCCGCCTCGAACTACCCTGTGTACGTGGTGACCTTCGACGAGTCAGAGGCTCGATACTGGTCGACAGAATTCTCACGCGTCTAGTGCCACGATCGTGCAATAAAATTCGATCTTTCATGCCGTTAATCGAACAGCGAAATGGAAAGTGATTTTGCTTAATTGAAAATTCAGCGATGAAAGGTAGAAATAGGCGCCTACCTACACACGGCCTGCGCCGGATGAAACGGAGCGTGGAACGCACAAGAGTTTCTTAATTTTCGATTACGCAAGCAGATGGAGCGGGATTCCTGGAAATGCATGGGGATTTAACGAGCAAAAAGCTTAGGCGAATAAATAGAGTCGCTTCGAAGAGTTTCACTGTATAATCTCCCTCGGCGTAGCTCGTGTCGTCGGGACGCAAACGAGAGATATTAATCTTACATTAGCGGCGCAATATCGTGAAATTTCTTTCCCGTGAACGCCGAGGAATCTTTCAGCGGCAGTTCATCAGGATCGCCGGTATTCAACGAGGGGTGAATTTTTCATTGTGCGATCCTCTGTCGCCGGTCCCTCTTAGCTCATTACTCGAACAATAACCGAGAGGAGAGAATCTTCTTCTTCTGACCCCGCTTATTACATCGGCCTGACAGACAGCTGCGGCGAGCATCAGCCGGCCTTAGCTTTAAATCTAGCCCTGAACAGGCTTTACGCGATCGCATAAAACTGTCAATGCACCGGGTAATACGCAGAGGACGTAAATACGTCGCAACGTCGCGTCGCCGTGATACGACACTGACTTGTGAGATGTTTTATAAGCCCAGATACGTGGACTTCGCAAAGAACAATGATTTGTGCTTTGGAGAAGTTCATATTAGTATCCATAATGTTGTAGATCGTTATTAGTTGCCGCGGGGATGCACAAGCGTATGATCATTTGTTCAGCAAATGAATGGGAAGAAAATGAATTGGCAATTTAATTAGACAGACAAATCTGTGAATACTGTTTGTATATGATTGCTTCCCATGCTTGTGCGCTACCTCTTAATTAATACCGTAATTAACCGGTCGAAATATAATAAATGTAACTGACAATCGGTACATATCACGAGCATTTAATTGCACAATTCGGTGCGCCGGGACAGGTGCGTGTGCGTGCGAGCATTTACGAGCAGATCGAGGAAAGATAAAACGACCGCGATAGAGAGCATGTAACGCGTGATTTTACTCGGTGGGAAATGCGTCCAAGCCGTAATGAGGCTTTATATAATGCGTTCGTAATAACGTCCGACTGCAATCGATTCGACGTTGTATCACTCCGTGTTTCAGCGTTGTTATATTGTTATTACGCTGAGCCGAAGGGGATTGCGGTTGAATAGGAGACGTGTCGCCTGCAGCTTGGAAGAAGCCGATCGGTGCTACCACGCCGATGTTCTCTGTTCGCTAATTGTCCGGGGAAAATCGTGCAGAACCGGCTAATTAAACGCGCCGCCACCTTGACGATTTTATCGAACGAAGGCTCGCTAAATTTGCTTCCCAGCAGTTTTACGGGCGGCGTGAAAGGATTGGTGCATCGATTGCCTGCCTTGTGTCGAGGAGGAAACATTAGTTACATAGAAACGGGTGAATTAAGTAGCCTACTTGACGGCTAACCGAGGCTTCCTTAGATTTCTCCCGCCGCTTGTATGTTACTAATCACTTAGTTTATTAGCACAGTTGACGGGGCGAGCGTTTCTTTTTGAACGAATTGAAAGGAAAGAGGAAAGATAGAAGCTACATTGCGTAAGAAACGATTTGCCCCGTATAAGGTGTAATGAGAAAATGAATTTCTTAATCTCGAGCATCTCGAACGTTTAATCTTCTTATCTGGAAACTTCGCTAAAAGTGCAAGTTCATTAGCGAAATTTTCCAACGGCCACAGTCGACGAATAAGCTCATGTAGGATGTAATTAGAGTGTTCCAGGACATTTTCCTTCTTGTCCCGAACGCTGGGAACAACGCAACGTCGCGTCGTACTTAGCCGGCTGTCGTACGACTTGCGCAATGCAAACGGATAAGCGAGCTCGTTACACGCGTCGAGGTCTCGTTTCATAACGAGACGAGGCTGCTACCGATGGGTTGCTCGCCAGCGATTCACCGTCCACGTTCATTGAACCTTAATACCGGTCGAAGTTTTGGTCACAAACCGAGCCGATCGTTTCCTTCTTCTCAAATTCTAGACCGGCGGTTTATGTAACGTGGTGCGACGCGAAACCGCAGTCGGTAAAGATCGAATAACACCTTTTGCGGCGTATCTATTAGAGGCGACGATTACGGCTACGGCTCTTCGTTCGTCTGATGCTTCCACGGGATATAAGATGGAGTATGCTTCAAGGATCACTGTTCGTTAATAGCTAAACAGCAGTATAATTCTCTTTCCACGTTTCTAGAATATTGTGTACAAATTTTTATCTTACGGGGCAAATTAATAATTCTGTAATCAACAAGTAGACTCTGTTGCACGGAACATTTGCGACTCTGAAATCTCAGTGTTCTGCCGACTTCAAGTTCTTATGGAAAATAAATTATCGTTTTGTACAAAGGCCTGCGAATCCTTTCGCCTGAGAGAAATGATTGTTTTAAATTCTTTGAGAGCATTTAGGATGAAAGGCACCGTCCTTACGGGGCAAGAATCGCAAGTGTCGTCTACAGTTAACGGAGGCTCGCGTACACGCGCGAACGGTGCGTTTAATTATCATCAACAAGCAACAGAACGTGGAAGTGGTCGCAGGGGACCAGCGACAGACAGATCCACGGCGTCTCGGTGTAATCCCGTAGAAAGCCGGCGACGTTAATTTCCAGGATCGTACCAGATATACGTTCCACATTGCACGCAGCCACTCCACCTGTAATTTACTGATTCCGCCGGATTTACGGCTGCAATTCCGACGAGTCCCACGACTGCTCGCGTTCCAAGGGAATCGACAGCGGATCTACGTAAAACTGTGCCTCTTAATGAATTGCTCGCAATCAAAGTGAATTAATTTAATGCCAAATCGTGTTAATTAATTTCAAACAGAGGCTGATGAAAGAGGGTTGAAATGCCCAGTGGATAAATGATATTGCAAATTAAACTAAAGCTTTGCTGCCTGATTATAATTTGATTAAAAGTATTCCAGTTTTTATGTTTCACGCTAAGCCTAATTAGTCGAGTGCCGTGCCTGAAACGAACGATCATTCGGATTGTCGATGCACATTCCTGCTTCAGACACGAGTTAACACCATCGTTTGACTTTGATGAGAGGAATGTTCTCCACAGTGGGAGGATTTTACGAGCGTTGACGGGGAAAGTCGATCACGGCCATTAATCAGCGCACATCGATCGACGGCCGAACGACGTCGAAGTTGGTAGTTCCTTTGAGATCAAAAGCGGCTGAAACTTGTCGACGAGGGCAGTGGTTCCAGTCCCATTCGCTTGCCGCCCAGTCTGATGCATAGTTTTCGCGAAGCTTGCAACGAAAATAGGGAACTGGATAAACATCTCCTTTCATCGACTACGTGAGTTACCGCGAAGGATCGATAACTGCTGTTGTGCTTGCAGTTGCAGTTCAAACGCGAAACATCAAACCGCTTTGTCCTCGAATTTGTAAATCAGAATTCAATTAAACCAGTACAGACGGTGCTCCCAATCAGTGATTTTCTTTTTCAATACTTTGCTCAGAATTTCTTCAGAAATATCTTAGAAATATCTTCGGAATATTAAAAATCCCAAGCCTGAGATTTACATTCAGTCAAGTGAAATTTTAATCCGTTCCTCAGAAATCGTCCACGTCTGTTCCTTTTTCCTTTTTTACAGGAATAGCTGTCGCGTTAAATGCCTCGACAGATCCATCATCCGTTCCCAGAACGGCGCTTCCGGAGGCTGGGTAATAACGCGAGTCCTGATGACTCCTGGAGACACGGCAGCTAGTTATAAACGCGGTAACGCCTTCGACCTGGATTCTAGAGCATGAACTTATCGGGAGCGAGCCGGCAGGCGCTATCATTGCGCAAGCCACGACTCACAATGCCTTCGGTCCGAGCAAAAAGTGCCTGGCGAACGAGCTGACTGCTGCTCGACCGATCGAACTATCAAGGGGATTGGTCGATCGGCTTGGCAGTGCTACGTGCACAGCAACTACGCTGCATACTGCACCAGCTCCGTTCGAAAGGGAAATCGGTTACTGCGTCGACGGCGAAAATTCTAGCCGGGATCGCCAATAAACAGTATTTCGATTTTCGATGCTGGACTTATTGATTAATCGATTTTTCCTTTAGATATTTCTGTCGTCGTGGTCATATAAGAGTAGGTGGGATCGTATATTATTATTACTATAATTATTACTCAATAGACTGCATCAGAAAAAAGATATGAAAGAACTGTAGAAAAATGTATGGATAAATAAATACATAGATAAAGAGGGCAGAGTGAAACGGATTAATGGTACGAGAAAAAATGTCGAGATGTAGTGTTCAATTTTAGCGGAACGTGACTTTTAGAATTATTAATATGTAAATTCCTATAATTATATAGAACGGTATATTATGGCTGTTGGATATCACTTCTCGCAATTGCGCAAATGCAATTTTATACTCGCGTTGGGTGCAATTACGCAGAATTATCCGTGCCTGAAGACATGTGCTAAAAAGAACGGCATCGTTATCAGTGTTTATTAATAAACATACAGTTATAATACACGGCAATAAGACACAAAGTATTTACGTTTCACAATTAAGCTATCCACCTGTCGATATTCGTCATCCTCTTTCAGACCTTCCAAAAATGAACTAATACCAGTTCGCAATACACCATGCCAATGAAAAAGAAAGAATCCACGATTCTTCCCATAAAGTAGCTATTATTTCAAGTTCAGTTAAATACAAGTATCCGCGATGACACAGATTCCACCACAGGGTGTTGCGGATAAATCTCGTACCTTTGAAAGCAGGTACGTTCGCGAAGAATCGCACTGGTTTCGACAAGAGAAGTCGATGAAATTGCTAGTCGAAATCCCATGGCGTAACGGCGCGAGCATTTCAGTTGAGCGAATGAATTGCTACCCAAAGAAAATCTCATAGAGACAGATAACAAAGAAAGAATTTTCTCCCCGATCACAATCGTAACCCCTGCCATAAGGTCATCTCGCGTTTCTCGCAGAGGAGACGAAAATCGCGTGCACGCGAGCCAAACGAGCTTTCTTCGCAGTGGAAAGAGGAAGCATTGTTCCAACGATTAACGAGCAGTTGGCACGCGTACGCGCGACGCGCAAATCTTCTTGTTTCCGTCACCGCTGTGTCACTTAAAGGGGTAACCGTGTTCCATTACGCGGCTGGGCTGTTACGTAAACGCGTTCAGCTACGCTGCCGGCAAAAGCCACCTTTGACAATTTAATTGGTTGCGACTTCACCGGGAAACGTGTATATACGTCGCCGAGTCGCGACACCGTGTGAAACACCGAGTCCAGTTGTACGAACAACTTGACTTTTCTTTCTTTTTTTCTCGAATCTCGATATTTTTCCATTTCGCATGAAAACATAATTAACCAGCGTACAAACGTCCGCCCTGGGAATAGAAATCTCATAGTTCGGAGTGCAAAACGGATTAATTTCGACGGAAATTAATTCTGCTGCATATTCGATAGAATAAGTCCAACGAATATTTCAACCCTCGAGAAATTGAGAAGTGTCGCACAAAATACTCCGCGTCAATTTCTGACAAGGATCGATGCGGCCAAGGCAACCCTATCTACAGCACAGCTCGAACACACCATACTCCACATTTCTATATCTAATAAATTCAGCCAAGAGCAACGAACAAATCTTCCAAAGTGCTACCAGCATGCAGCGAACGTCAAACGGTCAACCCCTATTCCCTCTACTTCACCCCTATCGAGCGTAACAGGATAATCCGAAAGGCATTAATCCAGAAATATCCGGCAACGATCGGAATCGCGTAACAGTAACCCAGAAGAGTTCTCCCCGAGAATGACGGCCGTGTCGTGGCAAAGTTGCGGCGTGTTTGTCGATCGAACGCGAATCGATCCAGCGCCGTTGCGATTCCGTCGAGCAATAGACACCGGCGTCCCGCCTTCCATTTAATATATAGAGCGGTGTGTACGTGTGGATGAAGAAGGAGGCAGGCGTGTATCGGACGGTGTCGGTCTTGCTTCGAGCGGAATGCAGTTATTATTCAACGTTTGCGCGACACGCTCGCCTGGCCGCGTTGCTGGTGTTGGCCTATGGTCATTAATATGCGGTTAGGTATGCGAAAGAATTGTAGCGTGGCCTGTAGCCGATCGTTGAGTCGGAAAAAAAGAAAAATGCCGATATGGTGAGCGGGAGCGCTTACGGTGGCCCGTGTGTGTCACGCTTTTCCGCCCCGCTGCTCCGCGTCCTTGCGTTTTCTGCATTTTCCGTTGATTCGGTTTTTTTTCCATCTGGATCTCTATTTTATATAAATGAATATATATTATTATTATGTAATGGGAGGACCATTATCATCCTTGTTATCGAAAGGAAACTTTTGGTCCTAAACGTGGAACATGGTCGCAGGATGAATTGGTGTATCCTGTTCGCCAGTCACTTGAAACCTGCAATCAAAGGACAGGTTACCAATTCCCATCCTCCCGGCTAGCATTCTTGGAAGCAAGCTTCGTGCAGGGTATTAATTATGCACTTGATTAGCAGCGATCTGTCTACGAAATGAATGTCTGAGCTGGTTGGAGGGCCTTTATTCAACGAGGGGAAAATTTCAGTATCAGTGAGATTTTGCTCTCCAACGTTTACTGTAATTCGTAAGCAATTTAATTGTACAGCCAGCGTGGGGACATCGGTCACAGCATAAGTGACCTTTATATACGCTTAGAACGAGTACAAATTAATGCTCGTGGTTAACTCCTCGACGATTCACCATTTTCATTGTTAAACGATCGGGCCACGGTCAGGAAAAGCGGAGACACAAAGAACAGAAATAGAGGACAAAGGCATGGCGTCGATTTCGTCGGCGGAAGCGGAGCGCTAATAGTCTCGGATCGCAATGAAATTTCATTAAAGGGACTTTTACATGCCGGCTTGGCCCGTTTTAACAAGAACTGGTGGTTAACCAGTTAGAGGCGGGCAGATTCGAAGCAGCGCGAGAGAAAAACGGAAACGGTGGACGTGGTACAAAGAAACTCGTGTTTAAATTTCACTGGCTGCCGGAAACACGAGATCCCTCCTGTTACACCATTTTAATATCGTCCATTGCGTACCTCGCGACTACCAGGGACGTCTCTTGTTTTCTCCGTCGTTTCGGACCTCAATTACACTCTTAATTCAAATCTGAAACGGACATATTTATTCGTAATTTAGCACGTGTAACGTGATCAAGAGAACTGCATTGGATCCACGGTGACGTTCATCGCGGGGACGAATTAAGAAACACTTGTCTAAAATCACGTGCGTTTATTCATGAACGAAGCTGATACGAATTTCCATCGAAAGGTGCGTCCCGTCGTATTCAGCACGCCCGTTCACGAGTGGTTAACCGCGATAATGATTCCTCCGTTGTCTTATTACGCCGCGCAAACAAAGCCAGGCACATGGTGCTTCGTAATTTGGCGCGGTTAATCCACCTCGAGGAACCTGGTAATTCAATGTAACATCGCGACTCGACTTTCGTTGCCTCGTTGGAGATGTTAATTTACGTTCTCGGCAATCGGCGAGATCGCGATGAACGTTCAACCCTTGCACCCCGAATTGTTGGATTAATCTAAACAGCTTGAACCTGCTTCGCCTCGTATATTATTCCTATACACTGTTCAAGCGAGTCCTTTATTATACGTCTTCGGTGCGATCGGTATGTAAATTAATATTGTTAGGTATTTTCGTGTCGACAGTCGTTCGTTAATCCTCAACTCTTGATCGTTATTTCGAATCGAAAGGATCGACCAACTGTCCAGTCCCTTTCTGCTGCAATTCAGATTTTCTGCCGTGGTCCAACGACCGGCCAAATGGTCGATTAGAATTTTAAATATGCATTGTACAACAGGAGTGGATGTCTCGTTGGGTATCCATTAGATTGGCCTATTGGAATTTTAGATGCCTCGTCGAAGACTATCCCAGCTGCAAAATCCAACGTACCCGCCTGCAACAGTGTAACGAGGTACGCTTGACACTAAAGCAACGCTGGGTATCCCACGGATTTCGAAACCGACCAGTGGAAACCGTAATTTGCATGATCGTTCGATCGACAACGATGATCTGCCTCCTCTATAAATCCCCTTTAATTTCGACGGAGTACCGTTCCAAATAAATCTCGAATATTTATCCGAGTGTGCTGAAGTTTTAAAGACAGTCTCCTTTTTTTTCTCCGCCGTTTTATGGACGCACGCCGCGACATTCATTATTCCACCCACAAGGACGGCCCACGATCGTACGTTCTAGATCTCCCCGTGACAATTACCACGTGCAGCAACTGGCACCAGGATAGTAATAAGATTAATCGCGCGAGCGATATTGTCAAAGAATATACCGCAACGCCGCGTGAACGTACGACTTCGAGCGATAAAATCGATCGGGACGATTACTGGGCAGATTAAAATTCAATCTATCGTCTCTATCAACGCGAGACTTTTTAACTGGAAAAACAGAAGCTGTCGTCGTAAAAATACTGCAAGCATTAAATCGTGCTAACTCTCGCATGGCGATAAAACTTTGGCGCATAAAACTCCGCGAACTAGATCATCGGGACAACGAGATCCCGGTTGCTTCACTCTCGGCTCGGCTCAGCCTCGATCGGCGTCTCAGCGCGTTCAGCACACGAAAAATCATGTTTAACGAGCTCGCGTGGAAACTCGTTAACTTTCGTACACCGGATTAAGGCGGCCCGAGGTATTTCCAAAGCGCGAACCGAGGTATTTTCTGCGCGGCAGCCCATTGCCGATCGCCACATATAAAGCATGAGCTAGGCGTGCCATGCTCCTCTCAGATAGACGATGAACGGACGGAGAAAGAAGGAGAGATAAGGGAGACTAAGGAGGAAAGACACAGTATGAGCACATATGTTCACGTGTTTGCCGTGCGTGCAAGAGAGAAGGATAAACGTAGAGGCGGCCGATCGTTACTTACCCTTCGGTGAACTGCTCGGAGACCGGAAGAGCGTTGCGCAATCAATTAGCATACGCATACCGTGTTGTCTGGTGCAACCCTAACGCCAGATCGAATCTCAGGGAAATCGATGCAGAGCATTAGGCCGCTCGATAGATAGGCGCTACGGATTCCTTGCTTTCGTTGATCGATTCGCGACGATTAGATTGAAGTTTACGAGATTCGACGGTTGCCCGTTTGGGGAGGATTTCATTGGCGATTCGCTTCCTCCAAAATTGTTGTCGACAAAGGAATCAGATGATTGCGTATCTCGTCGTTCAGTTGCTCGATTGGAAAAATTCTGTTGGATCGTAGAAGCTCATGTAACGAGAAGATACTTTACGCATGGAAAATGGGTGGCACGCACTCTTTCTTGAGTGACAGGTCCGCCGTCACGGTGAACGTGGTCATAGTCGATTTAACAATCAGAAACCGCTCGATTCTTATCGCCGTTATCGGCGTGTTAATTATTGTCCGCTCTGGCTCGCCGCAGTACAGATAATTCTAGTTCAGTGGCACCGGCGGATCGCGTCACGAGGAGAAAAGCCGGCCGCAACGCGAGCAACTCGTTCGCGCAAGCAGTCGCCGATATTGCAGCAGAAAAGCTGAAGGAGAAAAATGGCCAGCTGCAGAAAATTCTACAATTTCCCTTCGAGAGTTTCATAACAGAAACAGCGAATTTTAAAATAGCGAGAACAATATCCCTCGGCGATTTATTTAATTAAAACTTTGCCGTCACTCGAGTGCTATTGTAGCTACATTTATGTATATTTCAAGAAAGCCGTACACAGCCGTACACGATACTAAGTAAATCGACGAGTACAGTTTCGAAGCAAGCGAGAACCTAAAAATGGTACCGCTGCTGCTGTTTTTATTTCGAATGGAGTTGCATATAACAAGGACGGATATATTCCTCGCAAAGAGCAGACTTCCCAAAGAGAAGGACACTAACAATGGCTTAAATATCATTGACGTCGATGGTTAAACGGCACAGTGTCTCTATGCGAGCGCAGAAAGTACGGGATTAACATAGGAACGTAATGATGATATAAAGCACCGTCAACTGACTGCGAAATGGTGCTTGAAGGGGCGGTCAGGGAGTTTCCTCGCGACGTTTTCACGTTCTCCTTTGTGGCAATTACCCCTAACCGTAATGAATTGCGTCAGCGGTGAACGAGAAAAGCCAGCCTACGCCGTGGGAAACGCAACTGATCCTGGACGTTCTCAAGTTACATTCATTGTGTATTACTCCGATAAGCAGAAACTACCCTTGGGGAAGAAAGAAAGAAAATTGAAGATGCTGGTAATAGACCTCGTATCTTCCTCTAACTTGAAACTGTATTACATAAATGAGACCTGCATTCAACAGACCGGCATAAATCTTCAACAAGTTCGATCGTTTCCGAATCATTTCAGGAAAAAAGCTTTTCCACTCGAGTTCCACGCCAGAGTGATAGGAAGAATTCACTGTCGGAAATACGGTGAAAAAGCGACACGGTGAAACCGTCGAACGTGGACAATGCAATCGATGGCCGTCGTGCCGCGTAGACACAGAGGCGAGTACGCGTTCGCGACCGAGCAGCCAGTAGAACACGGAAATGATGGGCAGCTCTGAGGTGGACGGCGGTAGCCCACACTATCTCGCTTCACCTATTGCGTAAGATACTTTCGAGTCTAGTTGGCGAAGCGAACTGTGGCACGCCGCGCGTTGAACCGTCTTTTGTGCTCGATTTTCCTTCCTGCCGGGGTGTCGTCCGCCGAATTAACCCCCGTTGGCGTGTTCCGTGTCATTAAAATTATAATCGTCATCTGGTACCCGGATACTCCTCATTGCAATTATGAGTATTTCAAATATGCGAGATTATTCATAGACGCTAATCTACTCGCTAAGTAGATAAGAACATTAAGGGCGTTACAATTGCACTGTGCAATTTCTTCGTTTTATCGTAGAAAGATTCACAGCGACATACCATGTGCATACCATCGAGTTTCTTCTTTTTACGAACGGCGAAAGTGTTCGCGTGGCGCGAACGAGAATGTTGCGCGATTTTCAGTGATAAAATACCAGATAGAAATCGACCTGCCGCTTGCGTAACGACAATTATGCACCGTTGACGATCCTCGTCGCGACTGGTCAACGCGACTCCCCCTGCATTACCCTTTGTTCGTACATGCTTCTTCATTGCGCTACGGAATTTCGGAGTTTGGCGATGAAAGATCGCCGACGATTCCTGCGGCTCGCGCGCGGGGAAATTGGAGAATCGAAATGCGATTTCGAACATCCGTTGCGTCTTAATTCGATCGGCGCCGGACTCGTGGTTCGCCGTTCCTAGGCCGATCCGTCGCACGCGCCAACGCGAATTACATAAAAGGGTGAAACTTGCAGCTAATAAATCTGCCACGTCGCGGCCAATGCGTGTTTGGTGAACGCGCTGCCGTTCGATTTATATTACCGAAACGCCATTATCGGCCGATTAATACCGTTCCCAATATCGAATGAAATTCACGCAGCAATAAATTGTTTCCCCGTTACATTTATTAGCACACCCTGACAAATTAAAATGTCATCCAATTATTCCGCGCAATTCCTCAGCTGTCAGCAACTGAGCCGGCAAGAATGTCTACGATTCGAGTGAATAAAAAACAGCGAAAAGATATTAAGCAATCAAGGACACTTCGTTCTCTAATGAAATATCCTGTACCTTAACCTTTAACGCTTGGGATAAGCGATACTGCGTCAATCAGTGTCTATTTCACCTTGGAAATGAACGCGGCACCACGTCAGACACTTTCAATTTAAATACCAATGTCTGTCGACCCTGGGTACATAAATAATCAACCCCTAATTAACGATCAAACACGGTGTCATCTTATCAGCGACAGGTCCACTTTGAAATAGTGAAGCTGCGGTGTAACTGCAGTTCGAGGATTGTGCACTCGGATGAACTGATCATCTAGGACGAGTCAGCGTAAGGAGCACACTCTAATACATGCACCTCGATGCAGTAGCGACGCATCAGCCACGTGAGGCGTCGAGCAACCTGCTCGCAAGACTTCCATCCGTTGCTGTCGCGTGTCGCGCGGAACGAGTCCGCTTTTCCCACGGAACGCCCGCCTTGTCATGGAAATTTCTCCGGTTTCACATCCACGTGTTACATAAAAATCCTAGCGGGCGCATCGCGGCCCGCGACGCGTCATTGTCTACGTTTCCCCCGATGAAGAACTTCTGCTGCGGAGTCTGGCTTTGTTCTTGCAGTGTACAGGGTGAACCTCGCAATTAAAAATACCCATCGGGCATGAAATGGGGGTGGATTCAGAAAAACATCAAACACCCATTCGATCGTGTTCCAGGAGGAATAATTGCGGTACTCAACCGTGTGGAGGATATGGAAACCACCCTTCGAATTTTTTTCGCCAGAACTATTGCGCCAATCCTTTCATTTTTAATCTCAACTGTATCCACGTATAGAAATTCTTTTGCCAACGTTTCCACATTCTTTTTTTTCCGCCCTCGGAATCAATCGTCACGCTGTCCGTCACGTTTCGCAACGTTCTGCAAAACCCGCAGCTCACCTGGCTGAATCGCATCGTCTGTTGCAATCCGATGCGCCGTACGAAAGTCGATTCCCGCGCGTGAATTCGCGACCCGCGGCAAAGGACACGTCGAATTAATGAAATCGTTCGGAATCGGATTTTTATGAGTTACGGTCGGCGTTCGTTCGCGCTAACGACGCCGGAGCGAACGAGCATTGCAGTCCCTAGGATATAAACGTCCGACAGACAGGACGTTTATTCTCGTTCGAGTGGCGAACAGCGACAGAACGGAGCTAAAAGAACGCGTAGCTTAGTTTCGATTCGATTCACGGGGCTCCGAGAAAGTGGCTTTATCAGGGGAACGTAGGCGCTCGATCTGTACCCAACGTCCAGCCAATCGATCGTCGATCGATTCTAGGCAAATGGATATATCTGTTCGACGAAAAACTCCGGATAATTCTGTAACGAGGTCAGAAACGGCGTGTCTCCGTCTCTTTCCCTCTTTCTAGATGCAAGGAACGCAAAGGTACCAATAAACGCACAATTAATAGGCCGCAAACCTTGTTACTCAACCGTGACCACCGTCCAACGAAAGAAACGATGAATTGCGCAATGGCACCGTTCGTTTAATAACCGCGCGATATTCCACCCCCCTCTTTGCTTTGTTCCCTTATACCCGGCAGATATTAATCCGATTGTTGCGACTAACGGAGACGTTGCCGGTTCAACTCGACCACGATCCACGTCCCCGTCGAAGATAGATCGACTGATGTCGGATTAAATGGTCAGAGATATAAATGATACTGGCGTAAGGATAATTGACTCTGAGCGAGAGCGATTCGAACGGACTACCGTTTCGAGGGTGGTCAGGAACGAAGAGAGCCGACAGCAGCAGCCGTATCGCTTTATATATTCGAAACCGGTCAGGGCTGGCGAGAAAAGATACATGTGCGGGCGACTTTCGCGATAGACCGGCGCATTTTTTCGCGTACCCCAAATAATATAATGGCTTTCACTTTGCACGTGCCGGAAAACTAGCCGGCCGTGATATGCACGGCCGAGGAGTAGCGCCGAAACCTTGCTTTAATTAGTTTTGTTTTTAATTGCCCCGGCGTTCCCCCGTCTCTGCTCTGCGATACTACATCGTTCTTGTTCACCAGTTTCCCAGAATCGTCTTTATTTCCCCTTTATCCTGAACCGCTTTTTCTCCATCTTTCCGCGGTGTAATCGGGTTTCGTGGTTAGCATTGAATCGCGATGGCAAAAAAAAAGATAACGCTGCACGGTAAATGCAAAGAAAAGTCTTGTATGAAACAATACCACCGACGACGATTTAGCAGACACACGAGAGAGCCCGGTGACTTTTCTTCGGTAAACAGAGGCAGGATCGCTGATCAACGATTGCACAATTATGTAGATCGAGCACGGTCGCGAGAAGAGCGGCATAATGTTATCTGTGCAAATATATCGCGGTGAATTCCTAGGTGGAAGCTAGACGAGGAGAAACGGTCGGCCGATGTCGTTCTCTTTGTTCGGTAACAGTGAAAATGAGATGGCTGTGACTGGGAGACCTGGACGAGAGTCTACGCGGATTACGTCGCTCGAACCGGATGAAAAACGTGCGCATCGTTAATGGGCCACTTTTGCGTGCAGAATTTCACCCAATAATTAACCGAATGTCGATGTTTCTCGCTTTAACAGCCGGTCTACGTAACGCAACGCGAAATTTGCATTCCCTTCGCCTCCATGCTTTCCCACGAGCTATCGAGCAATCTATTCATCGCGGCTTAAACAACAGAAAAAGAATAAATAAATAAATGAGAAATAGAAAAATGCTATTCATGCCGCAATGAAATTAATGGAAGCGTTCTACAAGTATTGATTAAATATTCGACGTCGGTAGAATACGTCCACAGAGCACCAGATAAATTCCAAGGGTCGTTTCTACGAGGATGCTCGAGGAAAAGGATGAATTCCTGGTTCGTCGGCGTGATTCAAAATTGTGAACAAAATTGTAACGTGGATCGAACCTATTACCAGCTTCTCCTGCGTAATGCAACGTGGCAGGTAGAATTAGTAGGTTGAGGTAATAAGTAACGAGCGACGGTGGCAGGCAATCTATTTAGAAAAGAATTCAGGTTTCTTAAGGCCATTCAACGACCCGCAATTCCAACTCTTTAGGGCGTTTCACGTTTGCCGCTAACGCGAAACTCCTTTTCGATGCGAGTCTGTCGTTTCCACGTAACGAGCGGGCCACAATCTGGACCAAGAGTGTCGCCATTCTTGGATCTGCCAGCGTTTCCTCCCTTTCCTCTGCTTTTTATTCCATTCAGCCATGAAAACGATAAACCTCCGTCGCTTAATAGCCACTCGCGCCCGAAGACGATTCTCTAAGGGCAATCACGGGTGCACCCTGCTCTATTGTGAATGAATATCGATTTCCAGACGTTTTTTTTCCACGCGCACTTAACGTTAGCCTTTTGCCACGATCGTGAGATCGTGAGAAATCGTACGCGTTTCAGGGCTAAATGGCCTGCTCGCTTTTGCAATCGGCACTTCCTGCGACTATGCTAACGACTAAACGGGCAGAAAGAATAAGCTAGGCGCACAGTTTTAGTTCCCCCTCGAGTTAACAATATAACACGCCGTAAACTGCGCGGCAAAAAGCGTGCAATTATGCAATTACTCATCGACTGAAGTACTCTCGTTTCACCACGTGGCGACGAATATTCCACTGACATTTTTCCGTCTCCCGCGATCTTAAGTCAAACTTCCGCCAGTGTCCTACGCTATGCAATCGGCGCCGTTACTTTCCAAAGGGCTGCCGCGTGAAATAATTTGTACGCGCCGTACCCAGTGCACCTGTGCTGGCCACTGGTGCCCTAGAAGAAGTCGGTAACATTCCCCGGCGAAATAAGCTTTGTACGCCATTAACGTCGTGCGCCACGCTTGCCACGAGAGAGTTAGGTATCGTAGGTGACCAGGTAACCCGGGTGGTGCCTGGCGTTGCACTTGGTGCGGCCTGCCGTGTGGATACTTAGCGTGCAATCCAGGGTGGTGGGGCGGGTGGAGTAGGAGTCTGCTCTCTCGGCCGTTAGATATGGACGAAGACGTGGAATACCCGCGAACAACCTACAACGGGCAACCTCTATCCGCGCGGCAGAAAGGGGGGAGCCCCCTTTTGCCCTCTAAGCAGCTGGTGGGACTACGTCGGTTTATGCTAGCCGCTGGTACGGCGTGGATTATAGTTTTTCTGGGGGGAGGGTGGTGGAGCGCCTTGCTTTCGAAAGGATGGTGATTGTGGAGCGTAGCCAGAGTAGAGTTAGGCGTATATAAGGCCCGCCGGCCCGGCCCAAGTCAGTCATTCACCGGACTACCAGCCCACCACACACACACCAAACATGAAGGCCTTTGTGAGTATCCATCACGGGGTTGGTGATTTCGTGGGGTGTTCGATCGGTTATCCGAGTAACTGTTCGCGTTCGTCGTCGTTCTTGTTGCACTTTTCTCGCAGACAATCGACCGTTTCATTTTCCATTGGATAACGGCGCTCGAATAGCTGGACAACGGTTTCCCGCTTCGGGAGTTTTTGCAATCTGCGTACAAGTAGCTTTTCTCCGTGCACTTCCACGGTGCAGCGCGAATTTCGGCCGTCTTGGGACACACGAGCATCGCTCTTTACCAGAGGCACTGGCTTGCTCGGTAAACGCGAGACAGAGTTGATGAAAATCTTTCGTTGTTCATGCACAGCTGCGATAGAAAGTCCAAACGCGAAAGCTTCTATCTAGATTCAAACTTCGCAGCACCAAATTGGCGACGCTCAATGTCACGGTTGGGATCGTTTCGTTCTTTTACATCGCGGTACCAGCCGAACCCACCGACTAATCGACTTTGCCCTTCTTTCGCGCTCCATTCATGCAACAAGAAGGCTCGTTGCACGAGACACTGACCGCGTCGTGATACCGGTTCTAGTAGAGTATCATCGTCATTCAGGAGCAACCGAACTCGCGACCGGTTCTATCCTCGGAGAATCTTCATTCAGGAATACCGTTTGTACCGTCTCCCCGTCGATTTTCATCTCGATCCGATTGCGTTGTTCGCGACGTCATCTTTGGAGTACCTGAAAACGGATAGGCAAATTAGCACGGTTAATTAAATTGAATCCTGCCAAGCTAATTAACCGCGACATCCACTCGTTGAATCGCCGATGCAGGCCTCGCTGTTCTCGCCGGATTTGTTTCATAAATCTCCACGATCCATGTACAGCCGCGGTTCGTTTCGAAACGGCATGGCGGGTTCGGTCGTTTTCCGATCGCTGGGTCGCGAGAACGCTCGGTCATCCACGTCACACGGTTCCACGTAAACGGGATGTGAAAGTTTCGCGGAGTCGTTGGATATGCATAATAGCAAAGCGTTGCACCGTTTAAGTGCAAGACTTTCAAAAAGGCTGGGCGTGACGGTTCTCCGACGAGGTCGATCCTGCACACGAACTAACAAAACCAGTCGAATCTCTTCCCTATTCGTTTCACCAGTTTCTCTCGGTTCCGATCCGTTCGCGATACGACGCGTTGCAACCAGTTGTTCCCATTAAAGGAGATTTCTGGAAACAAACAGAGATACGGGGTTCACCGTGAATATTCTTCAGTGACGATTACATGTACCCCTTAAAATTGACGATTACGACGGCATTCGAGTACCATTGCATAAAACGAGACGCAAGGAAGCTCTTAACGATTACGGTGGAAAGAATTTACCTCCCCTAATACGGTGAACAGGCGTGGCGAACGACACATCGCGGACAATTACGAAACGTTACAGCATTTCGTTCCTTGCTTGCACTTCTGTTTTTCTAGCCGACTGGTACGGGAATCGTTACGAAATTCCGCGATCGAGTTCCGTCCGGTAACCGGCCGCGGGACCTCGATATTAAAGCCAACGGTAACCGGTCGCATCGTTGCTTTCGCGCTTCACGGAACCACCAGTTAAAGCGTTTTCCCAGGTGCTTGGAATCGTTTCCCGATGCCGTGGAACGCTGGTCGCGGCCAATTTGCGCACACGTAGCTAGTATCGAAAGTGAAAGCCGCGGTTATGTTACACGGGACTCGCGGTAATCGGTGCCGAGCCAATAGGAGTCTAAATTCTCTTCCGTAAACCGACGCGGGGATAGTGCGTCTTCGTTCTTGCTTTTTCCCGGTGATTTCACTTCGCGATATCACTCTAGCCAGGTGTACATGTTACACGTTGCCCCGTCGCACAACGAACGGGTTTATTAATTGGGGACGAACCTGCTCGCAGATTGTGTTCGCCTGTCTGGCAGTGGCGACGGCCCGCGCTGGAATCGCACATGGACCTGGCATTGCTCTTGGAGGTCATGGCATTGGTCTTGGAGGGGGTCATGGCATTGGTCTTGGAGGAGTCGGTCTTGGTGGAGTAGGTCTTGGAGGAGTTGGTCTTGGAGGAGTTGGTCTTGGAGGAGTTGGTCTTGGAGGAGTTGGTTTGGGCGGAGGTGCTAGTCTTTCTGGAGGACTTGCGGCGGGCGCTGGTAGCGCGAGATCTCTGCAAGAGGGAGCATCCAGCTTGGGATCTGCAGCTCTTGGTGCCAGCTATGCTGCTGGATCTGCGGCGGCGGCTGGAGCTGCTGGTGTACAACAGATTGTCTCTGGTGGTGCGTAACGCGACTACGACTGACACGGATAAGGAAGAGACACGCGCAGGGTTGTTGATTCAACTGGACACCTTTCCTTCTGTCCTCTGCAGGAGTTATTGGAGGCAGGGCTGACATTGGACCCGCCGAAGGGCCCAAGGCTAACGTTGGACCCCAGAGCGGACCATTCGACAGCGTTGGACCCCAAGAAGGTGCCAAGAACGTTGGTGGACCACGTACCGGCCCAGCTGGACTCGTAGGACCTGCCACTGGTCCATTCACCTCTGTGGGTGCCTCTGCTGGTACCTCCACCCTTGTAGGACCATCCCAGGGACAGGCTAACTTGGTAGGACCATCCACCGGTGGAGTTGCTTTCTACGCTGGAAGCGGCAACATCAACGGTGACGACGGAAGCTCTGGCTCTGCTGCCGCTGCTGCCCCAGCTGGTCTTGGCGGTGGTCTCGCTCTCGGTGGCGCTGGTTTGTATTTCAGTCGAGCATTGGATCGACGATAATAATTAATGATAATAGGAATGTGCAGTCGACAAGACTGTACACTGGTCGAAGAAATGTATTACCAAGGGTGATCTGCCACTTCCAGGTGCCATCGCTGTTGTTGGAGGTGGTGGCGGTATCGCTGGTGGAATCGGCGGACACGACGGTGGTGTTGCTGTGATCAACGGACCGTCTGGCGCCATCCACGCCGGACTCGGCTCCCACGGAGCTATCATCTCCGGGGGACTCGGCAAGTACTAGACGTTCTAAGGCCCCAGCGATCTCGGCTCGGCGACGGCGGCAAACCCACCACAGTCACACACCGGTCTCAAACGATCCTCAAACGCGCTCAACGTCTTCTTCCCAAAGCTTCGTCCAATCTAGGAACATGGTTATAGCGCCGGCGTATATAGTGGTGTAGTCGGTATATAGTTGGAGTATTTTAATCACAAGTCCAGTCGGTATATACCGAGACACGGCGAAGCGCGAGTCGAAAGCCCGACACGTTGGTCCCTGCCATCGGCGATCACGGGTTTAGATCTCGGCAAGTGTACACCGTGGCCCAGGCCATTCGTGATCCGCGGTTTTCGTTTCGTCTTAAACCGTTTTGTCGGCGACGCGACTCGTCCCCATCGTCAGACGAGGAACGGGTAAAATTTAGTCAATTTCTTCACTTTTTTCATCAACTGTACCGCGACAATTGGTAGTCGAACGAAGCCGCGATTGCCAGCCACGGTTGCATAGGCATCCGCGACCCATCTGGACACCTTGGTCGCGATCTCCACGATGAGCCTGTATCGAACGAACGGCAACGTGTCGAGCAGTCGAAGCTTTCGTTTAACGACCTGAACCGCGCCAGAACTCAAGAATCAACGGGATACACGTTGGACCCGGATGCTCCGCCATGGACTCAGCAAGTGGATAAGCTTTGGTGCTTCGTCGTTGGACCAACTGGGTCTGTTCTGTTTTCTGAACACCCACCGTTGCTCCGGCAGTACTCTCCTTTTTTTTCTCTCTCTTACGTCTTCCACCATCCGTAAGGCCGCCGCTCTTCACACATTATTTACTACTCTCTTTCTATTTTTCTCTCTCTCTCTCTCTCTCTCTCTTTTCCGCTGATTCCGCGGACGATCTCATTCGATCGCTCTGCGGTCTCACAAGTTGTTATACTCACTGCCGCACTCAAGCATACATATTATTATTACATTACTCGTCCATGCGCATATATGTTTTCTCTTTATATATATATACATGTATACATACTATTACTACTACTTCCTTCGCGTATATATATATATGAACACATTGCCACACGCGCGCACACACACTATTGCTATATGTGTACTCGTATATATACACACACTACACATATATTATATAATCGTGTTATATGTTAGTGAAAGAGAGAGACCGGTAGATTATGGTAGGTCAGCCCTTCCCGTGAGTGAATGAATGTAAATAGATGGCGCGCCGCTGCCGGCCCCCGACCCCGCCCGCCCTCGTCATACCCTTTCTTTGCGATCACGACTAGCACCCCACCACCACCATAGATAGATACCACATATTTATAGCGTTTATACATTTATACAATACTTTATATAAAATAAAGCATCAGTATTTAAAACCCGCTATTGTTCATTTCTACAACCCTTAAAGCAGCTCTGCCTTTAGCAACATAAGTCGAATCTTGTCGATTAATTGGAAGCTTGCTGTAAAGTTTATTAGTTCAACTTCAATGAGTTATATGAAGATGTGCAAGAGGTTTACCTGTTCTTAAACAACCGATGCCCTAAGCGTTTATACATTTGAATATTACTTATTTAACTTGTTCTTTTCATTTCAATCGAATGAAATTACCAAGAGAAAGGAAGACTCTCGAAATCCCATTAATTGTTACCAACAAATAACGATTAGGACCAGGTGAGATTGGTAACTGAGTTGTGATGAAGATTCCAATAGTCTCACCTATATTGAAAAATAAATTAGTCGGCTAAAGTGACGAAAGCATCCGTGAAAGAATTACGGTATTTCAGTCACATTGGTTTTGTTTTCGTCGTTTCATCGAAACATTTAAGGAAGCAACTTCTAACGAAACACTGGATTCCGAATCGACCGCCTGTTGCCACAATTCACCGTGCCTCGATCGAACCTGCTTTGCTAATGACAGATTTGTCAAGAACCGTCCGCTCGTTAGAAAGTTTCATGTACGAATCGAAATTGCCCATTTACGCACTAATGACGGCCAGCGTCGCGTGCCTAGCGAGTGAAATTTTCATCCTCGTGCACCGGCTTTCGTGCTCCCTGCAACTAACAGCAAAATAACAGACCGAACGTGCAAACGGTTAATCTACTTCATCGCTGATGGCGCTGAAATTGATTCGCGTGCGAGAAATGACTGCAGAAACGCGATGATGCAAAGACGAACCGTGTCGCCACTGCATACTAGCAGTTTAATAACGTGCTGACAGACAGTGAATAATAGACGTGGTGCGCTGAAGAATTTTGTGCTACTAATTTTCGTTCGATCACTGTACTTTGACTCGCGTGTATCGAATGAAGCTTGACATAAATATCTTCCGCGAAGGATAGACTTTGAATATTGTGTTACTTATTTACCGAAGGTATTTATAATACAATTGAAATAGTAGTTTCATTTTCTTCGGTATTGCAATTGCAATTTTCTCGGATTAATCTGAAGTTAGTGATATGATTGTTACAGAGGGCAACTTCGAATTGTTCAATTATAACCGGACCATGAATGTTTCGAATGCAAAGACATTTCCATGAGCTCGATACCGGGAACGGAACAGTCCAGGAGGTCACAAAGGTAATACTAAGCTTCACGATCGTCTTTCCAAGGGGCAATACTTGGCAATAGGTAATTGGTTTGTGGATGATTACAGAGAGAACCGGTGGCGGCGTTAGGGAGTTGCGCATGCATGGTTAGGCGACAGAAAGGACGAGACAAGCTTTGTGCAACAATATCCAAGCTGTCAGGATGACACCACCTTGCAGTGAGACACTTCAAATTGTCCCGAACAGTTTTCTGTGCGATGAAGGGAATACACGTTCGCGAAATCGATTTGGAAGTGATGAAAGCTCTTTCTTGATGAAAATGGTGAAACTGAAATAAATGAAAGCGCTGGAAGCACTGCAAATATAGATACTAATAAATAAAGTTCTAGAGTGTTACTGCTATTGTGAAATCAATATGAATCAAAGAAAGAGGTCAGAGGGAACCGGAATGAGCAATCAAAAAATATTAAAAAATTGGACAACATTTAGAATGTGATTAAATCCATTTCATACCAAGTGGAAGAAGATTGCCTACACGCGAAACGAATGTAATTGCTTTCTCGTCCCTCGGAATTCAACAATTGCCATTTTCACCATTCTTTTGCCTTTTCCACCCTTTAATTTTCCTGTCGATTAGAATACATTAGAATCCAGACAGTAACTGCGTGGGATGCGAGCAAAAGAATGTTTACGAGTCTGAAAATAATGGAGAAATTCCCAATTGAGGATGAAGGGTGGATCTAGATCGAGCAGGGATTAAAGCTGCCCGTCTGGTGCTGACCCATCATATTAGGTGAGGAGACCCGAACTTTCCAGGCCGGCCTGGCCACAAATACGACTTTAATCGCTGCTAAAGTGGCTTTAAATCTCTTCCAGGTTTGCGAGCCGTACTGGACTCGGTGGGCCAAGCTTTCGAGGTCTGCAGCTGACCGCGGATAAAATAAAAGCTATTGAATGCGTGCTAACCCGCCGAATCCAATGGAACCCGTTCGCGGAAGAAGAAATCGATCGACCAGGAATGCCACGACATGGAAAACAATTCCATAGTATTTTCTCTTCGTGCCGTTTTATTGTACGCACTCAGCATTGAAACAGCATTCCTTCGTCGTTTATCCTTAACTGTGTCGTACACGTGAACGTGACATAAATTTTACAGAAGAATAGTAAAGTCAAAGAATATAAGGCGTGTATTTGTTTCCATTCGAATGAGACAAATGGACGATCGATGCTCCGAATGGAAAGCGTGCCGGGCGCTAATTTTCATGCTTCTGATGAAAGGATTATGAGTGTAGCGACGTCGGACTAATTAGGCAAGGTAGATTAAAGGAAGACGATGAGCAAAGGAGGTTTGTCGGCTGCCAATGCTTTTAACCAACACGCGAATACAGGCGTTTATGCCCGTCGTTCCTTTTTGGTTAAAGCGAGATCAAGAGACAGAATGCTCGAGTCGGATCATCCCTTGAAGCACTCGTTCGGGTAAGCTGTAAACAGCCACCCTTGTGCTCTCGTGAGCCATTTTGTGCTACTCATCCTGTACCTCAAATGAATTTCTCTCAGAGATTCGCCCAACTATCGCTCAAACTATTTCGTATTTTCGTTAAACAACCAATCTGATAAAGCTCACATTAATTCTACGTTTTTTATACAATAATATCTAAAACCCGTTTGGCGAAGGACGAGAACCATTTGTTGGAGAATTTATACATCATAAGATTCGAATGTTCTAGTAATTTCAAAGAAGACAATATAAAATGTAGGCAATAAAGCAACCACTCCATCTTCTACTAAATGACGCGAAAACAACAAAAACAAAGTTACAGAAACAAAGACTCAGAAAGCTCCGTCTGTTGAAACTATTCATTCGCAGAAATCACCCGGAGAATTTGTAAGACGACACGTTGAAATGAAAATTGCGTTTCAAAGCACTACAATTCCAAAGTGTACGTTGCTTAAATATCAGACTGTTTATGCACTCTGGATGCAACCGAGTGCGCCACGGGAGTTGAACAAGAACATTGCAAACCTGCAATTTCCTACGAAAGATCATTAAATCATACGAAACGCTTTCGTAATTCCCGCCGACGATAAAGAAACGAAGAAGCTGATCCAGCGTACCATCGTGATCGATCAGGTGTGGCCCTTTCACTCTCGGGGGTGTGCGATTCTTACACGAGTTCCCAGAAGAATCTGCTTACGAGGCTCGCGAGCCCAGGTTTTGCGGCCAAGGTCATTTCGTCACTGAATCACTGATTAGACACTGACAGTCTCATCGAACGGAACTGCGATTCTCAAGTTGCGTCTCACGTGCACGCTTAAAGTGTCCGCCTTTCATGAAAGGCCGCTTTTCTCACCGATTAGCGATTAAAGTTGGTTCAGCTCTATTAGACGATCAGCCACTTCAACTTTCGTATTCAGATCTTGAGATCCGCTGCATACCTGGTCGAAATATTAAAAGTATCAGTATCAGAGTATTAATTTGATTTTTAGAGGGATAAGTTCCGCTTGTTAATAATAATTATTGTACGCCAATAATTAACAAGCACGTCAATGTCGAAGTCCATTCAATTTTAATTTAACATTCTTCATTTCGAATTTATTATGTCAGTGTAGAACTTTTAGAGTAGCGATATTAAACTTGGAATGACCATTACTTTAGCCGGGTTGTTATCAATTCTGCCAGAATTGGAGGAAATCCAGTTGCATAAGATGTATACGTTTTATTCTGTCCACCATTTCGTTTTCTGTTGGCAATAATAATCTACCGACAAAGGGGGTCAGAGCAATCCTAAATTGGAAACGATTTGAACAAGTATAGCTTCTCGTTCCGCTCGAAACAGCTGACAGTAGGCTGCTCTGCTCCCATAAGAATCCCATTGCATTGCGTCCGTTCCACAGACAATGACTGCAAATGTCAGTCTCACCATTAGCATTGATCACGTTCGATCTCAACCCGTTCCTCCTCAATCGATTCGCCGGACTACAAATTTCAAAAGCCCTGCTATGGATTGCATCTTCAATGGAACTATCTCATAACTAATGCTTAAATCAATTGTAAACACCCTGTCAATGGTACGATCTACATTATTCGTGAGGCTCATAAAGAATATATGTATAGAAGTTGCGCGAGGTTGAGTAAATTAATTGTGCAGTAATTTCTTACCGCCATGAATGTACATATATGAAATACAAATACAGCGAAGGATAAGGGTAGGATTAGAATGTGGGAATAAAATAGTCCCACGTGCACAATATATAAAATGCTAATTTTCCAAATAAAGTATTTAGCATTTGGGCTTGCAAATATTGATGCATAATATACGTATAATACTCTACATAATTTTTTTGTAAAAAATAAAATTTAAAAAATTCTTACCATTTGTATATTTATTATACCTTACTGTCCACTGCATTTTCTCAATTAACTTTTAGACCAATCTTAATAAAAAACAGAAGGAATTCCGCGACGTTACTAAACAGAAAGATCATCGTAGACGTTTTCACACGGTTCTCTGCGGAGACCTCGAGAATAATAGAGCCGTGTAATCGAATATTCGAGCGTGATGCGACCGTTTATTGTGCGGCCAGACACCAGTACCACGGTTTGTGGGTATGGACCAATTCGAGGAGAACAAAACGTGCATCGATCCGCGCGCGATAATTGGAGCAACGAAGATCGCATCTTTTTCTGCGACCACGAGGCATAAAGGTCACGTTCGACTCGACACGCTCACGCTCGCAGCTTCGTCTGCAGGCGGTACGTAGAGCAGAAAACCGTATTAATCCCTGAGAACGTGACTCTTTCCCACCCATAATGTTAGCGGTCGACTTGTTGCTGCGAACGGATCGGTTGCTTCACCCTCGAGGATGACGCGGTCAGCCGCCCACGATTCTTCATTGGAGAACACAAGATTGCAGAAATGATGGCGTGGAAAAATCGGAAACGCATAGCCGATAAATCAGACATACACCAGGAATTTCCGAAGAACATTTTATACGCAGAAGAAAAAAAACGAATGAACCTAACAATGAAGTGCGTCCTCATTTATTATTTAACAAATAATAATGATAGTCTCCGCTAGAAAGAAAGGGTAGATCAGAGGACTAATCGATGCAATAAATCGATAATTACGAGAAAACATTCAGGCCAATTGTACCGTAGGTTGAAGATCACGCCTGTTCGCCCAATGGTTACCTGTTATTCGTCCCCTTTATCGCCAGAGAAATCGCAAATTACGCTAATTACAATGCTTTTGCGTTCGCCTAATCGTTTCCTTTGTTCCTAACGCATACCTGAATCAACTACCAGCATTTATCTTCCATTACTGACTGACTTCGTCCACGTTACTTTTTTCCTTTCGAAAATATTCAATGCTTCACTCGCACTTTTTTCCGACTATTTTAATGAAAGAAGTTGCAAGTGCAACGCAAAGGTAAAAAAGGAGCCGGGTCGTCGAAGATGAAACGTATCCACAAATGACTACTCGACACGCCCGATCCCATTACCGTGTGCAACGGAACGATCGAAGTTTGCCCCATAGACACAAAGGAACCACTCGCTGAGCACCAAAACTTCCTGGAGACGATTCCTCTAGTTACGAAGGTCCGTCTAGTAAAACGAGGTCGTGACGTGATCACGGCAAATCTATTCTACTGGACGAGTGAACCGCGAGGGCTGAATATTTGGTCCTGAATCGATCGATCGATCCATCAATGAATTAAGCCTCGTACATACTTTATCCTAAAAACAAGTAGGGAAATAAGCAGACGAATAACATTGATTATTATATCCGAGGAAGGATCTGTGCGACACCACTTTGTCAGCCAAACAGGGTCACAATTTTAATGAAGAACAGAGGAAGAATTCAATAAATTTTGTGTAGAAAAACAGATGGAAAAGAACTGTTTCTCAACTATTCATCGCTGAAGGTCAATCATGGGACCAGTGTCCCGAGGTTGGGTGTGCCGGATGCTGACCTTCTTGCACAATGGCTGAGGCTGCACCATCAACGGATATGATTTGAAGGGATCAACCGGGGGCGCGGTCGGGATCCTAGAGTGGTAGGTATATAAAGTCCGACCAAGTCTGCCGTGGGCACACTCAGCTATCGGTCGATCGGCAAGATGAAGGCATTTGTAAGTATTCGCGGTACCCGCGGAACTTCCAAGCAATGAATTTCCTGCCAGGGAATATAATGTAGAAAAAGTTCCGATATTCGTTTTATGATAGGCGAATGTGGCTTTCTATCTTTCATTCAGATTGGAAATGTTTTCTCTCGAAAATTAAAAACCAATAATATAGTCAATAATGGAAAGGAAGCTTCTTTCGACAACTGTTCTTACAGTGAGAATGGAACAGATATATTTCTAACCAAAAAAAAAAACAACCATGAATTAATTTCATAAAGCTCACCGATATTCCAAAATTTCCAGTTGACATTCGCAGCCCTGGTCGCCTTCGTCGCAGCCGCGCCACGCGAGCGTCGCGAAGTCATTTGGGGTGGACACCATGGACATTACGGAGGTCATGTGGGATACGCTCACGGTGTGGCAGTTGCTGGTCCAGTCTTGGGACCATCCAGTATCGCTGGTCCCCATTTAGGACCGACTGTGGTAGCTGCTCCGTCCATAGGACCAGCGAAACTTTCTGGATCCATCGCGGGACCAGTACATGTTTCTGGTGCAGTTGCTGGCTCTGCGGTTGTCACTGCATCTGTTGCTGGTCCCGCTCACGTTGAAGGATATGGTGGTGCTTACGATGGAGCTGTTGGTAAGTTGCGATTAAAACTTGCAGGCCTTCATCAATTTTAGTGTACGTAAATAAATGGTTTCCAGGTGTCGGATACGCAGCACCTGCATACGGTTACGCAGGATATCCGGGATACGCGGGATACGCGGGATACGCAGGACACGGGGGTCATGGTGTGGTGATAGCAGGTCCAGCATCCCATGGAACAGTCCTGGCTGGACCAGCGTCGTATGGGGCAGTCTTGGCTGGACCGGCTGCTCATGGAACAGTTCTCGCTGGACCAGCTGCTCATGGTGCAGTTCTGGCTGGACCAGCGTCCCATGGTGCCATTCTTTCTGGTCCTCATTCAGGAAGCGCCGCTGTTTCTGGTCCTAACGCTGGTTCTGTAGTAATCGCTGGTCCCTCTGGTAAAATTACCGCCCACGGTACCGGATACGGTGGGATCCATACCGGTCATGGTCATTGGTAACAAGTATGAACTGTTGAAAAATGAGATCTCGAAAACCATGATTGAATGAATTTCAGTGAAACGTTAGTGAAAGCATTATTGTACGATTAATTGTCGTTAGATTTATTTCACGGTGTTCTCCGTTTCGATACAATGTTTATAATGACGACATACGAATATGGAGATTTTTGTGCGGCTGAATATTTTTTTATAGGATGTTTATAATATAGTATTTTGTAGATCGATCGCTATTTGTGGTGTCACTTTAATTTTGATCTCCTACGATAATATATACGATGTAATTACTACTGTTTAGTACTACGCTATTAACGTTCACCTTTTAATCCACTCATATATCATTGTGGTTTACCAATCTTCATGAATATCCTATTTCTGCCCTGCCATGGATAACTGCGAATATTTCGTTGCAAATTTGGAAACATTACCTATTATGTTCTCTATAAAATTTACTGTTCTTCCAAATACACTACTCTCAGTTCATGCAAATATTTCCGTAATACAACCATTCTCTACGATCTCTCTACTGCCTCTGTCTACGGTCGTTATCCCTTTAACATGTTTCGCGATAGTAACTCGCCGAATCGTTTGACAGAATGCACGAGACAACAATTAAGCCTACAAGGAACGGAAGGTAACTCGAATCGCTGACACGTATCCTGTCACACGTAAAAAATATATCGCCAGGCATAGAAAAGGGTAAGGTTGTTAGATACGTGACTTGCGACACGGTTCGTCAATCTTGGTACAAACCCGACGATTGGCTCCATTTCCTCGAGACATCAATGGACGTTTGCGAATGCGATCTGCAGATTAACTAGGGAACACAGGTGTTGCGGCGAGGTCGACTGTAACAACGCCGAACTAATGAACCACGCGTGCATAATTCACAGAAGGTCGTACGCGAGATCTGCGTTATCTATGTACGTGGCCGTTCGCCGGTAAACGATTTATCGCGAAATCGGTACACGACAATTGCCGTGTGTTTCTTTAAGGTCGGCCTGATTCTCGCCACGGATCGCGATACATTTCGTCCGTGAACCGTTTCACCTGGTTTTTACGAGGGAACAATGGTTATTTAAGTGGCTCGGTTTAAGCTACCGTTCTGTCGAATAGATACTCGAGGTACGCGATTACATTGAACAAACAATTGCTGGAATTCTGTATGGGTAATTCAAGTTGCAAATGAAATTGTGAATGCTTGATAATTCGGTGGATTAAAGAAACAAAAAATTCGCAGACTTAAAAATGAAATAGTGGAGGGAATCAAAATTTAGTTGATAGCACAATTTTTATAAAAAAACAACGGTAGCTTTTTAGAGGAGGATGTTTCGGGAAAGGAAAATTTGTATTTGTGGAAAAAATCGTGGTTCCACAGTGAAGCATCAATCGTTATTTCGTCATCTAGAGAGTACATCGAACCTGCATCAATTCTGAAAGGTCACTCGGCCAGGACCGACCGACCAATGGACGTAGAAAAGCGGCGGTGTGCATTATAATTACAATTTACAACATTCGAGGAGTTTCTGTACAAGACTAAGAAAGAACAAATTCTTTAGGTCGACCACGGAGATACGTGTCAGTCTCGTAATGCTTACAAAGCATCGTACATAAATTATTTTCATTTCCCTATTTTCCTCCTTTCGACTGTGGACGATATACAGATTGTGTATTAAGTAAATTATGAATCCGTGCCTTCAGAGCGAGCGATATTTTTATTTCATCGCGGCATTATTTTCGTTTCAATAACGCAGAAAGAATAATATTCTGATATAAATTTCACCGGTAGAAATATAAGAAAAATAAGAGGGCGTGTCCCAATTTATAACAAGATGCGGTAGACATCGATGTCAACAGCGTGTTGTTCATTGCAGGGATTCTTCACGCAGCAGTCGTAAATGGAAAATTATTACAAGCGGGGAAAATGTAGTAAAAGGTAGCTATTCAGTTCGAAACGAATTCAATGATGCAACGAATTCCATTAAAAAATGCACTTCTTTTATTCTATATTTCTGAAGAGCAACGTCGAAATCTTGAATAAATTTGACCTAAATTTACTTCTAGAAATTCCTACTGTTAATCAAATATTGTACAGCAGAGCTTCAATAGAAAAGTCTAGGGCACGAGTTTCTGCTCGAATACGCCAAATAAAGCTGACATTCCAACATTTCACCGAACTTCCCCATAATAAATTCTGTGCCCTTTAAAGCAACTTAACTTTAAGGCAACGCAGTGCAATAAAAGAAAAAAACCCGCCGCATACAGCATACAGAAACCATAATGTAAATTTAAGAGAACTATTAAATCTTCGAGCCGAACACCTCTGTAAGATTCTCTTATCTGAGTTTCGCAACTCGAGACGAAAACTAACGGATACGATACGTCACAATAAATTACAGCGACCAACACGGGCAAGAATTATAAAGGGGACAGATCATCGACTACCGTGGACATTCCGCAGATATGTCACGCTGGGTTATAAAGCAAGAATTGTTTTCGCGAAGAGAATGACAGAAGGTGTGGCCGATAACGAGGTAGATACGGCTGTGGCTGGATAGTTAATGCCTCGGGAGTTGCCGGAGATCGAGGAAGGCCGATCGATGGATCCTTGGACGCACTGCTGCTCTCGTGCCCCCTGGTCGATGGACCGAATGTCCTGAGAATGTAAAAATCATAGCGGCCAGTGGAGAAACAGAGGCTCGTTAAATTTAAAGGGTCGTTTGCCGCAGATAATCGCGATCGTTCCAACGTTCTCGTATGGAAGACGCGTCGAACGAATATATATATTCTACGTGATCGTAGATGTTTAAACATTGGCTTGGAACACGATCACGGAGGATCGTTACGCGGGCGCGAAATAAATCGGTATTTTTCAACGGGGCCAGCACGATATTTGTATGTTCCTGAGTCGGAAACCAGCACCAGGGGCGGGCAGATAAATCTTGCTGCTCTGCTTGTCTAGGCCGTTATTCACATCGCGATCCACAATATACGAGCAGCTACGGCACCGCGGACAAATTGGGAAAAGTTTAAAAATTCCACGGCTTTAAAGAGGAAAGTATGGATCGCGGTCTTTCTCGCTTTCTCTGGCAACTCGAAGACCAATAAACATGTAACTTTGATCTTACCTGCAGTGGCGGTGTTGCAAACGATCATCGCGTGTAGCTTTCAGCAAGAATTCGGAATTCGTTCGTGGTTCCAATCTTGGAAGCCACGCAGCTCGAAGACCTTTTGTACCTTTCTGAGCTTTGCCTCCCTCTCTCGGCCGGTCTCTCCGCTAGCTAGGTTGACAACTACGAAATGCCCACCCAAAGTCGGTGGTGTCCACCGAGATTCCGAGCAGCGACTCTCCATCGGCCATCGCGGTGGAACATTGCCGTGCAAGGTGATGCTAAGTAAGCTTTTATAGGCGACACAGGCGAGCACGTGGGTCGGTGAACCCATCGGGGGTAAAGGCGGGGCTGGTGACCGCGGTCTACTGGACTGTAACGGGGTGAAAAAGCTTGTCCATTTGTGAAAAAGGCGTAAGCAGGTTGTCGCAATGCTGAATTGAATCGGGAGACACCGCGCCCAGAAGGAAAAGAAAAATTCTCTTTGCGTTGGACTCGTTTGAATATTGTTTCGCCACGACGATCTAAGCACGATTTCTTTGCGCAGCGTTATTCAATTTGCTTTTAATTGACCTTCTTTTTCGAGCGATCTGTATGCAATTTTGCATTGCAGTGTTTTCTATTATTCACAAAATTGAATGAGTGGCTCGATTGAGAAACAATATCGCGAGCGCAACGAAATATGTATTGAAAGGCAATCAACGGGAGCATCGGCTCGCGCTTCTAAACGGCATATGTAATCCTCTTCTATTCCCATTTCGGCCTTTGTAATGGTAAACCAGTTACACGTTGCGACGAAACGCATTATTCCTACCGGCGAAACCAGTGGCGCGTCGAGAATCCATCCTGATGCATCTGTCAGTGGCCTGGCATTTTTCGCGCTTCTATTCTGTAGTCTGTAAATGGTGCACGGCCCGATGTAAATATCGCTGGCGATCGTAAATCAAATATCCCGTCGTTCTTTTATGCTCCTGCCAAGCCAAGAAATATGTTCCTGTTACCAATTTCTCCCGTAAAAAATTGACCACCTTGCGCTCCGCGATATTTTCTTCTAGCTGTATGAAACTGCAATATCAATTCATGCCGAGGTGCTTAAATAATAAAAAGAAAAAAAACATTGTAAAGTCTCCAAAACGTGGAAGAACGCATTTTCCAAGGACAGGCATTCGATGGCCAAGGTAGCGCGGTAAAAAGTGGAACGAAAGTCATTAAACGAACCGGCGAAAACGAGGCACAAAAAGAATTCGTTTCAAAGGCAAAGAAGTGAACATCTAGGCGAATTACTTCTCAATCTCCCCGAGACTCCGTTCTGTGAAGAGGAGACTTCTCGATCTTCCCTTGCTCTCCTAAACGAGGCGTGCCATTAAATCCGCCGTTCGATAGGTTTTCGCGACCGCTGGCGAACGATTATTAGAATGATCGCGTCGTCGATCACCTTTGCCACCTTCGAAAGTGCGTGCAACGCCCAGCAATGATATTCCAAACGATCCGTGCCACGGATCCCGATAATCCATTGCAAGACTGTTACTACCGTAACAAACACGTGTTCGATTACAATGGGGCCGTCATTTCAGGCGACAATCGCGACCCGGGGACGACGCGTGGGCTATGCAACCTAGTGCCCCGCCTAAACGGATGCACAATGCGACGCATAATGTCACGGATGTCAACGTGTACTCGCCTGGCTCTTTCTATTCGCTTAGAAAACGGGCGAATCTTCCGTCTGTCATAAAGGTCGTGATGACAGGTTCGTCGCAGCGGCCTTGGTAGAAGGTCTTCTTCTTAGGCGGAGAGAGCGAACTCATCAATGGAACCTGATATCCGCAGCAATAAAATACGCAATAGTATTTGTTCAGATCTCAACGACTCGATCGATCGGTATTGATTTTTAATTTGATGAATTTCGTGATACTGGACGGGCGAGATTTGGTACAGCTGTAGAGATATTAGTTGTCGAAGCATTTAAAATTTATGCAAAATAAAATATTATTTTTCTTGCCCCTTAATCGTTTTTAATGCGTACTATATTCATCGGAGGCACCCTCGAGAAACGAGTCTCCGAACCGTGACCACGTGCCCCATACCTGCCACCATTAAACCATTAAACAGTCAAACTTTCTGGTATCGATCCGTCGATCTTTCTGGTCGATAGAACGCCACGCGGTACGCAAGGCCAGAAGCAATGGCAAAAAAAAAACACGGCTGAAACGGATGCAACGCTACGTTGAATTAGATCAAGCGACCTCCGGGGGCATGGGTGGGCTGCAAGGCGTTAAGCGTTGTCCGCGTGTCTGTCCCGATGTCTGTCTTAACGTTGATAAGCCGATGCAATAGCCACGCGGCCAGCTCGCAGAGAATGTTTGGCGTGTCCTGTGCCCCGCCCTTGGGGTTGGCGGGAGCAGAGACACCCAGAACACAGACAATGTCCCCTATAAAAGCACCATCGATTCAGTCAGTTGCCAGCACATCCACCGCAGCCACCGAGGCAAACTACTACCGCATCGTAGCAACGAGCAAACCCTTAGAAAAATTCTCAACATGTGCACCCTGGTAGCGGTCTTCCTCGCAGCGGTCGTTTCTATGGCGTCCGCCGCTCCATCGCTCTTGGCACCGGGAGTGGCCCTTGCTGGACCTCTTCTAGGTCCTGCTGCCCTCAGTGGACCTGCTGTAGGACCTTCTGCCCTTTCTGGACCCGTCGTTGGACCTGCTCGCCTGTCCGGCGCAGTCGACGGCGGTGCTGTGGTTACTGGTGCCGTTGCTGGTCCCTCTGTGGTTTCTGGTAGCGTAGCTGGTCTCGGTGCTCCTTGGACTGCGCTCGCTGGTCACGGTGCTCCCTGGCCTGCGCTTGCTGGTCACGGTGCGCCTTGGTCTGCCCTTTCTGCGCCTGGCCTGTTGTCGCCATGGGGTGAGTAAATGTATTGGTTGAGAAAACATTTATTGAGATATTTGTATTGCTGTAGCTTGAGTAACGTTGTCCATTTGCTTGCGATGCAATTGCCCAAGCTTCAGTTGTACTACAGATTGAATTGTTTCCCGTTTCGCTATGGTGGTTATACGTTGCACGATTATAGGAGCCGTTTTGGCTGGACCCGCGGCCGGACCAGCAGCCCTTGCTGGACCAATCACTGCTCCAGCTTTAATCGCTGGACCATCCGGTAGCATAGCAACAGGAGCAGCCGGAGTTGGAGGAATCGTCCGCGCGGATGGACACTGGTAACCCTTTCGGACTGGACCCCCATACAACTTCTATGACTTCACCCTTGACTGATCTCCCCCGATGCCTACCATTTTGAAACCGACCGCGCCACGATCTCCGTCATTTACCGCTAGTACCTCCATCACTGTATCTTTTATATGTATTCTGTGTACATAACAATGTATCGTTTGTATGTTTATATTATGTAATAATAAACGCATGCCACTTTGGAGAAGAATTCGCCTGAATTACTTTTTCAATTGTCCTTGCTACTTCCACCGTTATTCATGAATCAGAAAATAATTGATTTCCAAACTAGAATATTTAAGGGTACATGCGGGCACGTACAAACCTTGCTTCCCAAATTTTATTTGCCCCTGGTAAATAAGTTCGTTTAACGCGTCCACGGTTTCAGTAGATACAGTAGACCAAACATTCTAATGAGGACAATGGCGCCTCAAAGTTTCGAGGACGGAAATATCCCAGCGGTGTAATTGCCACTGACGGGCGGTTGCTGCAAAAGTTTCTCTATTGCCTTTGTTCTCTAAACAATTAACTGGCCCGGCACGTATAAACGACGAACCGAGTAAAATAATAGAAAATCGTCCAAAAATTTGTGCGCACAAAACGTTTCGCTATGAAATTACCGTTCGCCGAGGAATTAAATTGCGACCCTTCCGTTCGACTCGCAAGTTGAAATTCAGCTCGTCAAATGGTGTATACAAGAGCAATATCCATCAATTTCAATATATCTCTCTGCGTATTGCAATCGCCGTCGATCGTCATGCAACTTTCTGTCCCTTTCACAATTTCACAGTCGGCGAGCCAAAGTAAAGACGCCCATTGCGGACCGAGTAAACATCAATACCACGATTAAAGTGGCACCGATCGAGGTGCATTGTTCTAGCTTCGCAATGTAATCGTCTGCAAGGTCGTCCTCGCCATGGCGTGGTCGGCCTCTATTTCGTGGTCCATTGTACTGTCGTCGCCGTCGACGATACCTGTCCACCTTTGCCGGTAATTGTAGGAAATTGCTTCAACGCCGCTCCAATCAGCCGACTATTCTCCATCGCTGCAATAGCCGGGTATAGCTTTGTTCTCGATATTCCACGGCCTCTTCAGTCTGCTCTCCTGTTCCTTGAAGCTCCATTGTAAATCACACTCGCTTCTAGCAAGTGCAGTCTCAAAGATTCGCCACGTGAATCCTTTCTGTGAAAGCCGTTGCGCTCTCGGTACAGTAGAATGCCTGTGTAGTCTGGAGGAAATGATTAACGCATTACCATTTCAAAGGCGCCAATTGGTTTACGGATGCAGAGGGAACAGAAACAGGTATGGCCCGTCGCGTTGGTTTATGCAACGACGAAATGAATGCTGTTAAACGAAAGATTGGCGCCAGTACCGGGTTTCGGAATATGAAATTCTGATGGTCGAATAGCGGAGGCCATTATTGTTTAACTTCTAATTATAGTCGCTTAAGAATTGAGGGATGAAATTAAGGGATGTGTTTCAATTAGAACGCGGAGAAATAGTTTCTGCTTCGCAGTGAAATCACTTTCCGATTCCACCTGAATGATTAGCGTCTCCGTCGGTCAACGGGTAACTATTTTTTTTAAACTGCACAACTTGTTGAATTCCACGGACGGCACTCGACACTTTATTCGAAAAATCACAAATGCGCGAGATATCATTCTGGAAATGGATTACCACTTGCAAAGAGGCGTGATATGTTCTGGTGCAACAAGTACAAGTCCTTTCGTCAAGTAACTGTAGATCAGTCGATCTTCATCGGTGCAAGAATAATGGGAAAGTATCGATTCGCGTAAACTAGAAGCACTTATGACAACCGAGTTCCGCTTACATTTCACGATTGCACTCGGTGGATGTAATTAATCTGCGTATCGAGATAGGACTATGCGAGTGCGTCTTTTCGCCTTGGCGTTTAATAGCTCACGCATACACGTGCCGGAGAAATTGTTCCGTATGGAAATGGTTGTTCCTGAAGTAGATAACGGTGTGACATTTCAACGTGGAAAAATGCCAGGAAAGCGGCATATTCAGGGTCATATCGGTGTATAAAAGCCAATATCGCGGGGTTAATTGGCAGTCTTACAATTAGCGTGACAGGCACAGCTCTAGAAGCTAACCAGCAACCATGAAGTACTTGGTAAGATTCGCGATATCATTTTATTTGTTATCTCATTTTATTTGTCAGGCTCATGAAATGGATAGCCAAATTAGTCTCGCTGCACAGAATTCATTTATTAAACCGTTGTATTATATTTAATAGCAATCGCAAGAGTGACATACCATTTGTATTATTATTATCAGCAAAATTGCCAAAATATTTCTTTGTTTAATAGAACATTTAATTGTCCGCCAGGCTGTTTTCGTAGCAATTGTATCCGTTTGCTCGGCTGCACCTAGTGGACTTTTGAACCCATTGCTTGGCGGGGTGAGCGTTCTTGGACCTCATGTAGGGTCAGCGGTTGTTGCTGGACCGGCAACAGGAGTTATCAAGGTAGTTGGCCCTGTTGCTGGACCCGCGATTGTCAGTGGAGCTGTAGCTGCACCATCGGCTGTCATTGGATCTGTCGCAGGACCTACCCTTGTTTCTGGCCCTGGCCTGGGCGTTGTACTCGGTAAATATGCACCCCTCTGTTTAAGTTACACTTGCGTGCGTTTGTCATAAAGGATTTATTAATTCTTTTTAATTGTTTTCAATTTTTAGGAAATACAGTGGTTGCTCCAGCACTAGCCGCAGCAGGTACTGTCGTTGCTGGCCCAGCAACTTCAGCGGTGGTAGCTGGCCCTGTTACAAAAACAGCAGTCATCGGCGCCTCATCCTCCGCCGTCGTTGTCGGGGGTCATGGCTGGTAGTAATTTTAATCTGAACTGCTTGGTTCTGCAGCATACCTCGTGCCTCACCCGGTGCAATACAAACGGACTTGAACTGCGTTATTCCTACCTATAGCACTAAACACTGCCAATGTATTCCGAAACATGTACGCTCATAGAAATGTAGCTCTTTATTATACAAATAAATGAAACAGTATCATTATCTGCTTTACTCATTTCTTTCGATGCTCTATAATTAAATACGAGTCCGACGACTGAATAGTATATTGAATAGTATATTCGCCAGGAATTTCCGATCGATCGGTCCCCGCTAAATTATCGAATACTTCGAATACCTTCCCCGGACAGACTAATCGCCCCAAATACTCCGAAGTCCTCATTCACCGTTACCAAACTTCAATCGTGGCGTCCGCACGCGCGAGTCATAACGAATCAGCTTGCGATCCAGCTTTGCCACCGCACAAAAAGGCACGTACGAATAATTTCGCAACCGCGATTCGCACACCTCGCTTGGAGACAAGCTCTCTGTTCGATCTCTACCGCCCCCGCTGCCAACCTCCTCATGAATATTTCAACGCACACCTCTGCCGCGGAACGAACGGACTCAAAAGACGACGAAAGAATGGAACACCTTGCACCTGCGTGCATCGTCGGTAGCCTACGCGAAATATCCCCGAGCAGTGGCAAAACGAACCAGTTCAGATAACAATGCGTGCGTCGCTAGATCTGTGCAGTTATGCAGTCATAATCGGTTCACTGTCAAGTACGGCATTGGACAAGTCACTCTGTCGTCGGGCTGATTATCCATCATTTTTTTTCTGGAGATCAAGTCACTACCGTGCTTGCACGGTTACGAGAGTGGAAGAGATTTTCTCTTCAAGGACCCGTAACGGTCCTGCGCGAACTCGAGACGGATTTATCGAGTCGCTGATGACAAGTATGATAATCGCTGTCGGGACACGAGACACAAACCGAGTGACATTGCCGTTTCGAAAAGGAAAAAAAAATCGAGATATTCGCATTTATCTTTTTGGAGGGAAAAATTGTATCGACCCCTTGGACCGATAATTATTAGTGACAGAATTCCCGAGGTGGTAGCCAGTGTCTTGAAGTATCGTTTGTACTATTATTATCGTGAAGTACTATTACTGTTACTGGCTGCACTAAATTCATTCACCGTTTCAGTTTGATCCGAAATTAATATGGAACTATTTCGAGTACAATTGAAACCAAACCGTGGACGGTAAGAATTGTTTTTGAACCAGCCAATTTCTACAGAATCGAAACTTGGACACAAATGGAACACATTAGCAGCACCAGGGGTACGCGCATGTCAGATTTGCGGGCTTCGCCACGGCTGTTGATTAATTAAATGCCATTTCGTCCTTCGGACGTGATGGTTTAACGGTATGCACGGGGAAATGAAGGTAGCAGCAGGGTACAATCAAATGCGTACAACTATCTGCCGACCTCACGCAATATCTGCCACGATGTCGTGTACGAGTGCAAGCCTGCCAATCTATGTAGTGCACGCTAATCGCGTGCAATTCCCCACTGGACTCTCTTCATGCACGCGTTTACAACGGACAGAACGTTTGCCCAGATTTCGTTTGTTGCCGCAACGCATGCCGACGCTAATTGTTTCAGCTATTTAATTATGCCCAGGGTCTGCTGTCGTTGCTCCCTGACGATCGCGCCGACCGAAATAAATCAGGCGCGCTTGTCGAAATGTTTTATCAGGCTCATTTGATTCGCAAAGACGAGGGTATTGACTGTGTGAACGGAGAGAGACCGATTAAATCGTAGGATAACGAGATCGGTTGATTTGTGGCGTTTGCCTCAATGAAATGCACGCACTGTCAGTGCATCGTAAAATTATTTGGAACCGGCTACGAGTTATATTCGACAAATACGTATTCATTTCGCTTATCGAGGGCTCTGTGGCGCAGAAACGGGGCCTCCAATTTATCTTCTCATCGGTTATATTTAGTGTTGCGGATAATAACCTTGCATGTATCGGCACATTTCTTGCTCGAATCACTGAAACGTGAGAAAGATGTGAAGTACTGAACTGTATCGAACAGGACAAATGTTCATCGTGCGATCAGCGCAGTCCCCGGGGTGTATATGAAATGACGATTCTCGATCGACCTACTCCCCGTCTCAGAAATATTAATCGACATACTGCGCTGCCACTAATAATCGGGAGTCAGCGAGAAAAAAAAATGAGGAACGCAAACGGCGGCGATATTTCTGTACGGAAGAGCTGCAGATGGATTGATGAAAGGGGTCGAAATGCAGCGTCGGGTAAACAGGGCCAGATAGTTTCCGATAATCGATAACCTTTGATACAAAGAAGGGAGGAAACGATGAAAGGGCGGCGAGTCGAACAAATATTCATCAAAAGAAGCCTGACCCACGAACCCGACACAAAGACACCAACTTTTCAATATCTCCCGTACCCTACGCCTCTGGTCACGATTTTTATCGATTGTCGTCGGGCCCACGGGAATCTCCGCGACGCGACGATGGAAACGGTGAATCCGTCAGCCGGGCGTGAATTAGAGTCTGTCAGACTGGCCACGGGTCACGTAAACGGGTCAATCGAGAATGGTAACCGACGGTGAACGTCAATAACCGAATTTTACTTCCGCCCGATGGAAACTACTGTGTAATAGAATAATAAAGTGACCCAGTAGAGCGATTATGGGCCACACTCTGCTGGAAAACGCAACGCGCCGCTGAATGGCGAATCGCTGCGCGGCTCCGTGGCTCATTACATTCGAGTTCAGAAGTCCAAATAGCTGTTTCGCAATCGGACGAGTTTTGTAATGTGCGAAATACGAACAAAAAGATAATACTATTTGGCTTGAACTGTTTGAAGGACGATTTGTAAATAACGAAGAACATTTATGTGATCAAATTGAAGAAACGATAGAGCGTGATAAGAAATATTATTCTATTGTACATTGCCAACGCAACAATTTCACTTTGTATTTGCAATTACACAAGAACTGTAAACCTGAGCAACGACAAATCAACTCGCCTCTTCCAACAAACTTTCGGCCCGAGTAGTTGACGGCAACTCCAGGCGAAATATTCCCCTGCTAAGTTCCGCCAATTATTCCATCGTCGAAGGAGCCCTTTCGGTGAAGTTCGTGCAAGTGTGACATTTCGCGGAAGCACGGCTGGTCATAAATTCGGACGGGCGACGCAGCGGTTCGCGTACCATGATTTCCAACTTGACAAGTCCGACGCGCGCAATTACGTCGTTGCAGATCGTTGACGGCGTCCAGATTCAAAGGACGGATTACTGTGACCATCGTGGACATCCGCAGGGAAAAATGCTGGGCCTGGGATAGTCGAAATAAAAAGGGTCGACCTTCCGTTTTCTTTTTTTTTTTCTATTTTTTATTTATTCGCACACAATCGACGCTCGTTTATCCTTTGTCGCGCGGATGCATCGCCAAAAAAACCGCCTCGTGCACACGTTTCTAGAAATTGATTTAACGCGTTTTATTTCCTTCTCTTTTTTTCTATTTTTTTTTTTTTAGATTCGCGGTCGCATTGTTTTTTGAATCCGTTGTAGTAGACGTGATTTTGCGATTTGATTTTTCACTCGATGCATTGTTTCATAGTCACAGTATTTTCTACGCGCCTCCTCGCGAAATTTGGTAGGAGTTGGAAGAAAAATCAGCCGCGATGTTGAATTTCATCCTTTCGCAGCTTTATGTAACCATTGTTACGACTATTGCCATTATTATCTATAATAGTAAGGTGGCAGCACTAAAATTTCATCATTACGATCGTATTAAATAATCACTCCTATTCCACCGTTTCAACTTGCATCGCCGCGAATAGGGACACGTCCCTTAATGCTCCCATGAACGCGGCAAGGATTCATTAAAATCAACGGAGAACGTCGTTGAAGCAATTGTACCGAGGCATCAGCGAATAATACGAGGAGAATTTTGCTCCTCGCCCGGTAATTACACCGGTGCGCTACAGTGCAGTTATTAATGTTTATCAAAGGTACAGAATACGCGGCGAGTTTCGTGCTGAGCACGGGATGATCAGCGAATTCGCCATGGCGGTTCACGTTGCTGACCACCGGGAAAATTCTATTCCCTTGCAACAACCGTTATTGCGGTAGCAGGCCGTGCACACGGTTCGAGGCTGAAACACGTATCCGCGTGATAACAGCTCCCAGTCGTGTGACGTTGGATCCGGAACTCCAATGTGTCGTCAACTCTAAACCTGCTCGTCGATGACCGCGCCCTGAATCGTTTATTGTTCCCACTTTCATGCGGGGTTGAAGGTTGCTTCCGCAACCTTCAGAATCGTGGTCCATCGGGTATATAAGCCAAGAAGTAGCAGGGGTTGAGTATCAGTTACCAGCCTGCTGAAGACTCACAGAACAACCGACCATGAAGTGCTTGGTGAGATATACAATGAAAATTCTTTTCACATAAAACCGTAGAGGAATTCGAAATAATTTCATGCTTGAAACAATGAGAGAACCGTGTGTTACAAATCGATACTGCAGAATGCATTTCTGTGCTGCTACTCGGTCGGATTTTCGAAAAATTTGCAATTGCACATTGATTCAATATTCCTGGAATATTTTCTACGGTACATGATATCGGCTCAGATTTGGACCTTGGATCTAAGGTAACCACAGGTTGATGAATATTTTATCAAGATTAACCCTTCGTTACAGATCGTCCTTGTTGCCGCTTTGGCCATCGCCTCAGCCAGTCCCGACCGTGAACGTCGTTCTCTCGCCTGGGGGCACAACGGTGCTGTGGTCTTGGGTGGTTTGCTACCTGGAGTGGCGGTGGCAGGACATGTAGCACCTGCGACTGCAGTTCTTGGGCCCGTCGCTGGATCCGCCGCTGTAGTTGGGCCTGTCGCAGGATCCGCTGCTGTGGTTGGACCAGCAGCTGGTTCTGCTGCGGTTGTCGGGCCCGTTGCTGGTTCTGCCGCGGTCGTGGGACCAGCTGCCGGTAAGTTGCTCACCTTATCTAAACTGGTGCAATTAAACGCGGTAATTCCACGCGGTAATTGCAACAGAATAGCTGGCGGATTAGATAACGGTACGATAGTATCGGCTATTGAAACTGAGAAACGCCTCAATTGATATTTGCTGGTTAACAATTACACTAACCGGAATAATTTGTAATGCAAATGAACGTTGTGGATATTGAATGGTTTATGATGTTTACGGTAAATGGTTAAATTATAGAAATTCAGTTAAGTGGTTTGCGTGAAATACTTAGCATTAGAACTACACGATTGTGCTCTTTTTCTTTAAGGTCCCACTGTGGTCGCCGGTCCCGCGGGAACAGTTGTGGCTCCTGGACACGGTGTGCTAGGACTTTGGTAGAACGTTGTCTACAATCCCGGATTCGACCCCCTGGAACTTAAGACAACTCGAACGATCTCCCTCGTGAACCAGCAAGCGACTTCTCGTTGACATCCCTTCTTGGACTTGGATCAAGGCTCAGCGTTGTGCGGAACAGAAAATTCATCGGGATCTGTATCGACCGACCCAGAAGAATTATATAAAAGGATTCCCGCGGATAATGTGCTCGAGTTTCTTCTAAGTTCTCCCGTAAATACCTTCCATGTAACTAGCCATACCCCCGTTATGCTTTTGCACGTTAATAAATGAAGATTCAATAGAACCTCTTGTTTCTGAAACACCTTAATCCCGATAATTGAGTCGAAAGAGCGTCTCGTTTAATTCGAGTTTAATGCCACTCAGATGGCCATAAAGGACTAGTTTGTCCTTCCTGGGACTAGTTTGTAATTACTTGAGAGTGTTCGAAACAATGCGGATGCTCCTTCGGCCATGGCGGCCATTGAAAGGACACGTGAAATAATGGAGACATTGTAATTCAATTTAATAGCCCACTTCGGTTAAAGTAATTTAAAGTTTATTTGTGAATACTGAAAAGTAGTTTACACGTTGAATTGATTGCAGTCTTGAGAAGAGTAAATAAGTGCTTTGTATCGGATATTGAAATTTTTTTCGCATTTAGCTTATTTGCATAACTTTATTTGATTTATTTGATAACTTCTGAACCGAGAATTAATTGGAAACAGTATTTCCTGCATTAACAATCGAGCTCTAATGCGAACCCTCGTGAACACGAACTAGAGACCATCTCCTTCGCGAAGGAAAAAGCAGGATTTCCATCCTACCGCAGCGTGGAAACCAATTTAAACAGAAACAAAATATTGTTGCGAAAATAGGCAGGTTGTTGTATCTGCACGTGCTAATTAATCGAAGTATGTACAGATTTATGCATTGAACTCATTATCAATGTTTGGTTTACGCGATTACGTGAAGAAGTAATAACTAATTTGATTTCATAACAATATATAGTATTTTATGTCTAAATTAGCTTGATAGGTACGAGTCGAAGGATCAGGCTTTAAGACAGAACACAGGTAGATTTTTTTTGTAATTTTATAATAAGTTTATTATCTGATAGAGCAATTTAAAAAATAACAGGGAAGGGTAATCAATAATTTTACATGGTGTCAATTATGGGGAGGTCTGAATCGTAGCCAAGATGTGTTGATGGGTGTGACCAATTGCCGAATTGAAATTTTGCACAATGAGGGGATTCCTCATCGTCGGTGATCGTTGTAATACTTCAGGTCCAGTACGCCGGAATATTAAATAATGGTTTACCAGCCTTTCAGTCCCAATGAGGGAACAATGGCGGGGCCGGCTACAACGGCTGCTGTATGAACAAATGAAAATTCGTATTAACCACAACTGCCATTACAAAAGTAGTACAGAAACAATTCATAATGTACCAATCGGGAAACAAAAAAAATAGAAGTTTCATATTCATCGAATACATTCTAATATTTCTTACAGAACACGTTCGTACTCTTCAACCGTAGAGGGTTATTGGTGAAAGGTCGTGATACTTACGCGCTGCGAGGAGCTTAGGACCCGCAACGATGCCAATGGGAGCAGCGATTCTGGGGGCGATCAAAGGTGCTGCCAAAGTTTGAACACCAAGGATTCCACGACGTTCGCGTTCTGGTTCGGGGTTAGCTGCGACGACGGCGACGATGGCGAAAAGAATCAACTGTAAGAACAATCGATCATTCCATTGTTATCGTACAAGCTACAATTATTCCAATTATCCTCCCCCGTCAACGTCAGGCATCATCGTCGCAATTATTTATCATTACTATTATGGATTTCATGAATTTCGAACCGAAAGTATTGATTAGCCGATGAATCTTACCAGGGACTTCATTTTGTTGGTTTTGTTGGTTTGCTTGAGCTTCTTGTAACTTGAAATCGCAAGAGACTGATGAAAAACCTAGCATCGACTTTGTCTTTTATACTCTTATTTTCCTACCCATACAGTCCACGGTGTATACGTCATCCACCCCGTACGGACGCGTGTCAGTCGGTTTCATAGTGGCCAGGTTATCAGCTTGTCGCGAGCGGGCGTGGTCGGGACTTGAATCCGTAAATCAAGACAACGATCTGAAACGATGAACTCGAACAGCAGCAATGTTGCATCAGAAAATCTCGATGGCGCGTGTTACGCACGCAATGTTTCGCGAGTGTTGCAGAAGTTTCGCATCGGAACTGGGCCACGTGTCATTTGCATGCTTACACCGGTATACATTTTTCTTTCCCTTTTCCACGGATATAACATTTTCTTCATTTGACCCTGCTCCACCAATATAGAATGGAGGGGAAGATATGCACCGATCGTGTTACAATTTCGGGTTCAACGGTAAGTTGCAATCGATACGGAGTATTGCGAAATTGACTTTCGATTCTGCGTGCAGCGGCCTTGAATACGCTCCAGCCGATAAACTAAAATGCTCTATCGCTATATAGAAAAGCAGGAAATGCTGCCTTGAGAGTGCAGTTAAGTGTTACAACACAGAAAAGCAATTGCCCGTGTCCACGCGCCTCCAATTCCCCATTTTTTCGAGCCACCCTTTTTTTTCTTCAATATTTTTTTATTTAACAGTGAATGCGTTCGAATAATATACCTCAATCGTCTGATTGAGAAATAGGCTAGGCTGACTGTTCTCCAAAGCTTCCATATTTGTAATTCTTTTTTACCCTCCATTTATTTCATGTCGCATCCGACTACCAATGGCCGTTAGCGACAACTATGGCGCGTGGAACGATCAACGTTTGCTTTCGGTGGAATCGGAACCACCAGAACCACGGAGTAGGGCACCTGTATCATCCACCGAGGTGTCGGCTGAAGTCGGGAGTGATAGGATTCCAATTGAAGATCCTTCGATCATTCGGATCTGTGCTGCTTATGATAACCAGACAAAGATTAAAAATAAAACAAATTCTTCGTCTCGTATTTTAGCAGCAAAAAATTGCCACCCCCTGATAGCCAGTCGATACGAACCAATCACTATTTGCATATGAAATCCCCTTTGGAATTCTTTGGTTCGTGCCTTTGCCGAGAAAACGGGGTGCGGTTATTATTTTTTTCCTTACTCATCATCGGAGGTTACACCTAATGGAGTATATAACGGTTCACGTCGGTACGAAATGGATCAGTAAAGTTACGCTAGCCAGTCGGGAAAATTCCGCGAGACGTAGACAATAGGAAAAAGGGCGATCGAGCGAGCAGACGAGCCATGAAGTTGCCGGTAAGCGCAGAAAACTTTGTCGTAGCTCATCGGGTCGGTCGACGGAGAAGAGATTGTTACGAAAAGAATGAGATCCTATGCAGTAGTAGCTTCTGATGAGAAAACTTTCATCTGTTGCCCCGGTAATGCACATCTATGTATGTCGTCTGTGAAATATGAACGGCTCCGTGCCCCTAACCAGTGTTTCATTGATATATTATAGAACACCGCGGTTGTTCCTGTGCCAGTCGAATAATTGGAACGCATAGCCGTGTTCTGTAACTTTGATTAAGGCTGGTAATCCATTGATTACTGTTACGCTGATATTCAGGAACAGTATTGCGGATTTACTAAAACCGTGGCGTCGATTATGATCTTCATTAGAAAATCATTTTTTAACGTATTCCTACAGGTGTTTCTAGAATTAACTATTATCAATGCGAACGACACCTCTTCGAACTATCGCCGGACATTTTTTCTCACCCCTTTTTTTAACGCACTTTCGATCGGAAACGATTGTCAGCGGCGGCGTAGGATCGAAAGATACGGTGTTCCCTCTTCAAGGAGATGTTTGTGGTGCTCGTAAATGGTTTGGCCGAATGCTGACCACGTAGGAGCACATAGCCATGGTGGTGATGACGCGTTCATGCACGGCACGTCTGCCGGAAACCGAGTTATGCAAATTCGCGTTGCGTGCGACTATATTCGCGGACCTCTACGGATGTATGACAGGTATTGTTCCTGAATCACCTATAGTGTTGACACCACACACGGCGATAGATGACGCGCTGGTTATTCTCGTTAGGATTGACATTTGTCCAATTCGTACGAAGATATTGTTGACATTGGGCATTATGTAGCGGAATGCACTGTACATACATTTGCCGCGTAATCGCGTAACATGAAACGGTAATTTCCAAAGTTATTAACGTTGGTTAACGGATAGCCGTGGTCATGAACGTTTGAGCGTTAAACTTGGGGGGATCTAATGCATCCAGAATCTATATAGCCCGGTGGATTCGAACAGAAGGTTAAAGTTCATATTCTGATTAATTAAAGCGCCCGATAGATTCTCGTGCCGTCGCGTAGGGCATTAAAGTGGAATATCTATGCCCGATTATCGTAATATTCGCCAGAAGCGATGCGAGGGTGTACTCAGGCCTGACTTAATAACTGAGATATTTATGGGGGAGATTACGAGGAAGCATTCCAACTATTGTCTCGCCAGCCCACATTCAGAGAGGATAATACTGCTGACACTCGTCTTAATATATCAAGCCTTATCCGTTTTCAGTTACGGTTGGTGGCATCGATTCTTCTAATGTCCGTTCGAGCCGACTGCTGGCCTTATCATGAAATAGTGGACACCGGGAAATCGGCACCGGTGTACGTTCCAGCAGTTTACGAGGCCGCACCTGCATTAAGCCTGTTGCCCATCGAAGCTGCGAAAGAAGTGGGAACTGTGGTTACTGGACCTGTTACAGCAATCACGATCATCGAGGGCTCATCTTCTGGGCCTGTGACCATTTTAACTTCTGGATCTCCGGATAGCACCCTTCAGAATACTTCATCCCCGATGCAAGGTAATTAATGATGAAATAAAAAATCATCGTACATTGCAATGTTTTCGGGAGCCTCGGAAGAAAGTTGAATTATTATTTCCTGGTTGAAAAATGTTGAAGCATAAGGGTGCCTTCGAATATTTCGAATTTAATTGGAGGCTTTATGACACCTTCAATATCGCTAGATTTAAAGTTACTCGACTTACAGCAGATACGCAAACCGTGTCGAATAGCGTCGATCTTATTAGTACCGTGCAACTTTTACGAGATACGTAAACTGAAAAATTTATTGTTGCCTCGCTTGCCTCGCGAATTGCAGATTTTGTAGGGCCATAAATTCCAATATATTCGGAGGAGCACGTATGCGATAGTCAGGCAAAATCAAGAAGCGCAAGGTGAATCAACGTGAACGAAATTCCTTATTTTTTTTAAAGAAACAACTGATGCGACGGCGGCGCCGAAAGGCTCGATGCTCATTAAAGGAGCTTCTACTGGCCAGGTGACACTGATTGCGCCGTCAGACAATTCCGTCGGCGTCGTCAATGTTAATGCTACAGCGTCGGCTGATGTAGAAAAAAAGAAGGATGTCAATTCAGCGACACCAAAGGCAGTCGTTGCGGTCGGGAATGCCGAAGAATCGCCGACTACGAAAGAATCAATGAACGCGGCGACGGTAATCAGAGAAACAATAGGTATAGTGTCAGCGAATGCTGTGATAGGTCCCTCTATCGGACCCGTAATCATTGCTGGCCCAACCGCCCCGCCAGTGCCAATCACTCCTCCTACGTCGACGCTAGAACCGGTGACCATTGCTTCTTCGCCTGTCACCAGTCCTGTCAGTGCGACTTTCGGTACTGTTGCCAATGGCTCGATTGCTAACACTACTACTGACGTACCAGTTGAGGATAAACCTGGTCTTTTGTAAGGAGAAATGTTTAGTTAAAGAAAAAGTATGGTAGCTGTTGCGATATTAAACTCAGACCTTCAATTGAGAAGAACCCGTTAATCGTATAGTACATACAAAATTATTTAATCACTTGTACTTGTGCTCAGAGGGAGTTTGCGACGACACAAACGCACTCGGTGACATTGCGTTGGCGATTGCCAGCGACACATGACGAGGAAGGGAAAAGTTGTGCAAGGATAACTGGAAATTAATTCTATATGCGATTGATTGATGTTGAATTATTTGCTGCATAGAAAATATCATAAGGCGTAAGAAAAAAATGTGCTTACTTTATTTGCCTTTCTGCAATCTTTGTATAATGACTACAGTGGGGACCGGTGCACATTAATGCAAGTTTATATATCTACTGCAAATGCATTAGATATTTTGTAGAATATATGTATATCAATTAAATGTGTGACCTTTACCATCACAGCGTGGGTTAAATTCGGTATTCTTGCAAACTTCGAAGGAGTTATACTTGTCCGGCTAATCTAGTTAGCTGATTCGCGATGCGAACGATTTGATGGCTGGCGCAACCTCTAGTTGAAGTTAAATCATGGAAAACAAGCAGAACCTGAACCATACGGTTATGCTTCAAATCCAATTATTACCTTGCCGCTTTCACTAGGCAAGCTAGATATGTTAATCCGGTTCGCCATTATTCTGCACCTCAATTTTTTGAAATGGTGCTGAATTAGGTACTTCCTTTGACAATTTCCAAAATAAATAAAGTCCTTTAACGGCAGATATCTTTACTGATTTCTGGATGCAAATATCATTTATTTGAGTCTCTCTCATTCTTGCAACAAAACATACAAAAACGAAATATGGATTACCATACAATTTTTAGACTGTCTAAGGCAATTCTTGTTTTTCATCACGACAGTCTTCATCTGAATCACTTAGTCTGGACTTGGCCGTAGTAGGTGGAAGAGGTTTAGTGGTAGAGGTTTGGGTTTGGGTTTTGGGTTTCGGTTTGATCATGAGATTGTTTCTTCAGTACATTCTTCATCTGGATCACTTAGTCTGGGCTTCGCCGTAGTAGGTTTAGGAGGTTTAGTGGTAGGCGTTTGGGTTTGGGTTTGGATTTTGATTTGATCATGAGATTGCGTTTCTTCAGTACATTCTTCATCTGGATCACTTAGTCCGGACTTCGCCGTAGTAGGTTGAGGAGGTTTAGTGGTAGGCGTTTGGGTTTGGGTTTGGATTTCGATTTGATTATGAGATTGTGTTTCTTCAGTACATTCTTCGTCTGGATCACTTAGTGCGGACTTCGCCGTAGTAGGTTGAGGAGGTTTAGTGGTAGGCGTTTGTGTTTGGGTTTGGATTTCGATTTGAATATGAGATTGTGTTTCTTCAGTACATTCTTCATCTGGATCACTTAGTCCGGACTTCGCCGAAGTAGGTTGAGGAGGTTTAGTGGTAGACGTTTGGGTTTGGGTTTGGGTTTGGTGTGGCGTTGGGGTTGGGGTTGAGATTGGTGTTGTGGTTCGGGTTGGAGTTTGGGTTTGGGTTTCGGTCTGATTATTAGATTGTGTTTCTCGAGTAAATACTTCATCTATATCACTTACAATTCGTTCGGACTTCGTCGTAGTATACGGAAGAGGTTTAGCGGTAAAGGCTTGGGTTTGGGTTTCGGTTTGATCATAAGATTGTGTTTCTTCAGTACATACTTCATCTGGATCACTTGCAATTAGTCCGGACTTCGCCGTAGTATACGGAAGAGGTTTAGTGGTAAGTGCTTGGGTTTGGGTTGGATTGTAAGTTTGTGTTTCTTGCGTAAATGCATCATCTATTTCACTTATAATTAGTCCGGACTTCGCCGTAGTATACGGAAGAGGTTTAGTGGTAAGGGCTTGAGTTTGGGTTGAGGTTCGGGTTGGAGTTTGGGTTGGGATTTCGGTTTTGGGATCTATTTGGATTTCGGTTTGGGTTTCAATTTGATTACAAGATGGCTCGCAACGTGCAGTGCATGTTTGTTGGACTTGAAGTTGAAGTTCCTTTAACAGGCTGATGATTTCATTTATATCAATTTGTGTAATGTTGCAGGTATTGTTATATTCGGCTTCCGAGTCCTTGTAGCCACCAATTTCCGCCGTCTGTAAAAAGATATATTTTATTAACTAACTGTTCCATGCTCGCACGATGAGAATTAAATATTTCTGATCTTCTTTTAAACAGAGAATAATAAAAATAATAAGACTATTCGTTCGCATTCTAGAGTTTCTTTGTGTAAATGGACGGCAGCACGACATTTTTAAGTTTCTCTTTCAATTGTCGAAGTGAAAAAAGGGATATACGTTTTACTTACATAAATTATAACACCAAAAAGACAAGAGACAAGAATAATTTTTCCGTTCATGATGCACACTGTATTTAAATGTTGTTAGTTTACTCTTTGGATGAAGACTGCGCAGTGTTTACTCGCAAAAAATCTTATATACCTGTACAAATTCCTTATTAACAGTAATCATAAGAAGTTACGTGCCTTTTTTTAGTGCAGTATCGTCACGATTCAGTATTACAATTAATAGAATTTACGCCATCAAAATACGTGCCACGATGCATTTGCATCATAATTCGCCGAAAGCAGAAAGGATGGAACGAAAATGCACTGGCACGCAGTGATGGTGATTAAAATGATTTTAAATGACGTCAACGAAAAATACGCATTCGCCTTATATCAAACACCGAATGCGAATTCCATCGGATGACAATGAAATACACGCGCGGCGAATATTTTTTAATCAACAAAAGGCTGAAATGAAACGAAAATGTTGAAGTATTAATGCTGTAGAATCCGGCTTACCGTAAACAATGTAAAATGGCGTACCATTTCAGCACTGCGGATTTTTTTTCTCATAACATCGAAGCTCGCAACTGCCACAGTAAAAACCACAAATCGTTAAGTGAAGTTTGTTTGTTTTTATCGCTACAATCATTCCAACACGATCCCCCATTTTTTTACCTTTGATCATTGCATACGAATATTATTTTAAATTCCGCTAGTCAACCCGCTATTTGATCGAGAAATACATATAAATGGCACTCTAATGAATCGCGTAAAAGCATTTCCAACGGGAATCGGATTACCCTAGCTACCGTGAAATCCTATGGAGTCCAAAGAGAACGTGACTCGTTGTAATTTTACCTCCACTATGCTCGTTATATGAGTGATACACCTAGCATCATGCCGGCTAAGTGAACAATATATGATTCAACGAACGGCATAAACATTCCCAACAGAATGGAATCGTTTAATGTAACGAACATATGACTGGAATCCCTGTTCTGCGTACAGCCTGTGTCCTTCACTAGACTGAGAGATTACCCTTTCCACAGATAAAGGGCACAGAGATTTCGTGCTACATGGTCATTATACATATATAATACAACACCTTTCCAGGTAAATTGAACTACGAATCTCGAAACATTTCCATTTAGCATTACACCTTCGTAGTAATTGATTACACTTACTTCTGCCCAAACAGTACCAGTATTTCCTGAAGAATAATAAAAGGATAAATAATAATTACCAGAGGATTATGTACTGCATATTCTAATCGTATGTGGATTATGCAAAAATTGAAATATTACATGGATTTATTGAATATTCCGTACAAGAATTGAAGTGTGTTCAATAAAACGCAAACAGCACAGTATTTATACTGTAAATCGAAACGGGTGTATAGCGGACATCATGGTAAAGCTCCTGCAAAATTTGTATGGCGATACAGTGACAACGACGCAGCGCGAATCAATTCGTTAAGAGTGGACACGTTTAATTTCTTTCTTCGTCTAGTTGTATCTCGTGGAAACGCGGGATGCACATCGTCGCTCCGGAGACAACAATGAATCCCAATAAACGAGGCAATTTTACGGTAATACGGAGAAAAACAGGGTGGACCGTTGAACGCTGGTAATACTCGTAATGGCGTTACCCGCTACGAGAGAGTTGAATGCACTTTACTCTAATGCACTTAGCCCGCTACAATGCACGTCCTGGAATTCTCGAAAATAATAATACAGGTCACTGGCAATTTTATCCTGCATTACAAACAGCCTGTAGGCAATGAATATTCGTTCCTGTACATTGATCGCCATATTGTATCATTGGTAAATGATGTTCGATGTTCGGTGTTTAATGGATGGACGAAGTTTTTGAATAAATCGATCGAAAGTTGGAGAACGATTTTACAGGCATGAAAGGGGACGTTCGTTGGTCAGAAGTTCTGGGTAGAATTTCAAAGTGGAACGTGATTTCCGACTGACAACGTCTACCATGATGAATGCAGTGAATTTGTAAGTCCTTCCTCACGGAGGATAATAAATCGCTGTCGAATCGCAAAGCTGGTTTACCAAAGGGGAACGTCTCTAAATATCGTTATTCGTTGGTGAAAAGAGGTGGCAAGGCTATCTATGGATGGATGGTGGAGAATTGAACTCAACTTGGAACACATCAACGTCAATGCAATCGAATTTTCTATGAATATAAGGATGGATGAACTATTGTTAGACACCTAGGAGTCCACAATACTTCACCCAACCTTTACTGCGAGACCTTTACTATCGATTCGATCTTGGCCGAGGGACACGAGTATTATCTCCACTAATTAAGTGAAAATTCGACATCGAGGTCGTCACGGGAGATTACAATTCCATACATGGAATGTCGTCGTTGTCACCATTAGAGATTGGAGGAGAAGGAAGAAAATAAAACAAGAAGTAACCAGCTAGACGATATGCGATACTTATATGCATAAATATCGAATAATAAATTCTGTTCCAATCGGAAATATTCAAGTTTCCGATGTGAAGGAGATATATCACGTAGCGAATACGTAAAATCGGGATGTTCGTGACTTCATGCGGCGAAAACTATTTTCGATAACGCGCTAACGTCACAGCCGGACTCCGATAAGGGCTGATCCTTTGAAACGGGGTGTCAGTATAAACAGCAGTTTGCGGCATGTGTATTGCCTGAAAACTCTGGTGATCTTTTGCATACTTTATTTGAAGTACAACTCGCCCTTCCCTGATTGCCAAGTTTAAAAAAATCTAAGTAAATTTCTAATTATTCGAAGCTTATAATATTGTTGGAATACATCGCTTGAATAGTAAATTAGCAAAATAATTCATGCATTCCTATTTTCAGCATTGGTACAACCTAATAAAAAACGAAGTAATAGAATATAAAACAGGCCTTCAAATTATTCTAACATCAGCATTTCATAAACCAATACCAATCATCGTGCACACTATCTACGACTATGCGATATTGCCGGCAAACATTTAGACAAGCCGGATCCAAGTAACCCAGTCTATTTCCAGACGCAACAAAGTCAACGAGAATCGATGGTTCGGCATCCAGTTCGGGTTCAGTGACGAGCACTTCCGAAAGCTCCTGAGCTTCCGCCAGCAGGGAGGTTCATTTGGTTACACTTGCAGCTACAGTTGCAGCCGTCGTGGCACCCTTTAAGTAACGTTGTTGTATCAAAGGAATCAGCATCCTCGGTGGTCGTTTCCGGTCTCCCGAAAATCATTTCCATCCACAACGTTTCCTCGTTACTGTTCAAGACGCCGCTGTGCTCATCACAGTGCAAACGTTTCACCCTATTGCGCATTCATCCGTCTATTAAATCATTTGTTATTCCTGCAAACTGACAGAAATATCGATCGATCGGAAACCCGGTTTGTTTTATACACAGAAGCACTTGTTGGCCCGGCTAGCCTTTCTAACCAGAGTGTTACGCGGCGAGACAAACACATTCATTGACATTGCGTTGGCGATTGCCAGCGATACAGGACGAGGAAGGGAAAAGTTGTGCAAGGACAACCGGGGACCAACTCTAGAAGCGGCTGGCATTGATGAACGCCGCGTTACAAGCTGAATAATATAATCGTTGAATACAATGGCTACGATTTTTCTATCCCTTCTCGGGTACCTTGACTTTTTATTAAACATAACGGAGCACGGAACATAATTCGCTTGTCATACCTCTCTTCCTACAGATTTTTATGGATAATTGTAGTTGGTGCACGTCGATGCAACTTTAAAGTACAATCGCATTGACCATTACTATACCGCGAGAACAGTGTAACTTTAACAAGAAACATATGACGGACGTAGCATTCTTTAATTGCAATGTGGATGATTTTCTGTACGGCTGGAGACAACAACGCAGTACTTTAATAGACATATATGTATATCATGTTAATCTAGTTACGCTGATGGCGGTTGGGGTGATCCGGCACAACCTCTGGTGTGGGCTGAATCATAATGAACAAGGTGAATCTGAAGCATACGATGAAGCTTTCAATTGTAGTTTCAGTTGTCGATCTTACTGTACAACCTATTTATAATTAGCCGATTCGATGCACAATGAGTTACATGAAATCGTAAGAGTATTAGAATACGTGGATTATAATGTTTTCGGAACATTTTATATGTACACGCGTATATTACATGCACGTTTTCTCGTGAAACAAAGCGTAGGATAAAGGTGACGTTTTTGCAATAATTAAATAGTCCAACAGTTTGAACAATTTTGCATTGAATTGAAATCACGAATTTCTTGATTCTTCTCAGGGAAACAGTAACTGTAGGAAGTCACCTGCAGACAACTCGTTGCTTTCAGGTTGAGTATTCGTAGTATTAGTTTGTGTTTCGTACTTTTCCAGGTTCCTGGCACCCGTTATAAGTAAAGGTAAGATAGTGCCTGCTTTGCGTAAGGCGTATCTTAGAACTGTTATTTTTTCGCTAGTAGCATATGCATTGTTCTGGAACAAGTAAACATTTTCTTATTGGATATAAAATATCAATTGTTCGCATTAAACATGTGATTTCTTTCTGATCGACCGTTTGCATCTTATAACTTTTTTCTGTCTGTCGTTAAATCTAGTCAACTTGTCTGTATTGCTTCGCGAAAGGAGATTCAACTTCAACGTACCTGCGCTAGAGTAGCGAGCAAAAATAATAAAAGGATTACTTTCTTGTTCATGATGGTGCACACTTTATAGAAATATTTGTATTTTATGCTTTGAGAATACTGCACATTGCAACAAATTCTTGCCTTATATACCTGCACAATTTTTAAGTACATTTTTTTCATCACCAGAGATAAGTAATTTATTATTGCATTATCGTCACGATTTCTTAATAAGATAATCGAATCGCCTTAATCAAACACGTATCACAATCTACTGAAATTACGATTTTGCGAAAGCAGCGAAAACATTACAGAAGATCCAAAGGTATTTGTAATTGGATATTATCACGCACTGACAACGATCATTTATATACGGCTTCCCGGTATATTTGGACGTGTTTAGAATGACAGGAATAAAAATCACACGTAACAAATATTTTTTGTCATTGCTTTCGGCTGAGATATCTATGGTATAGAATCGAGCGAATGATAAATAATGTTGTAAAAATATTTCAACATTCTGCAGCACTTTTCTAAAAAATATAGTTCGAATGCCACAAGTGGCACCAGTAAAACTAAAAAGTGTTCCTGTTTATTGTTTCAGTTGTTCCAACACACTCCATTCTATTTTCTCCATACCTTTAGATTATTATTCAAAATACGACCATCCGAAATGGCATTTGACAAATAGTCTTGACAGGACGCATGCTATTAAACGTACTGTCCCATTTTTCGTGATAGGACAATACAAATGAAACACTAATGAACAGCCTAAAAGCGTTTTCAACAGGAATCAGATTACTCCAGCTCGCGCTGGAAATTTTATGGAGTTCAGCGATATTCGGATTCCCTTGAATTTTAGCTTTTCCGCTCTTGTTACATGAATATTACACTTAGACTAATCGACCAATCGACTGTCGACTGATTGTAAGTGAACTATACCTGATACAATGGGCCAGCATGAACATTACCACCAGAATGGAATTCTCCCAATAATCGACATGAATTATATTGTACGATTTAATGAATGGGAAACATACAGCAGTTGGTCAGCGGATTATCGTTTAGCATATGTCTGCATATGTCGTTGCACCAGATGACTATTCCTGAATTGTGGTGAGTCATAATCCAAACCATTTGGAAGATAACGCAAAAACAATACCTAGATGACAAGCCACGCTGCTGTCCTGTCGATAAATTTCTAGACGGCGTTACGGAAGTGTTGCAGGCGACCCGATACACTCTGCATGAATCCCGATAAGGGCTTGACGTTTAATCAAGAGCACGTATCCAAATTAACCGCAACCAATACAGCCTTGATTTTTTGTTCGCTATCCACTTTATTATCACTGCGTTCGATATTTATGAACAACGTGTTATAAATTACTATTATTTAGTCACCGAAAGAAACATTGTATAATATTCCGTAACTTTTACCCGATTCATCCCCATCTTGGAAAATATCGGATTTAACTGGTCACCTCAGCCGTACGGACCATTTAACATCATCGCGAAATACGGAAAATACGTTGATAAAAAATGAAGGAGACATGGATAGGTTTGACAAATGATTGAAACAAATTGAAATTAAATATTTGTTAACCGGGCCAAAAATTTCACATTTACGTATATTATTGCTATAATCGTTGTTAGACATTATTCCGCACAGTCGACTAATTACACGTAATCACAAGCTCGTAATTAGCTATTTCGTGTCAAGTAGTCGCATCTGTTTGTCTGTTGCGGCGTGAAGCTCTGTCATCGCCGGTGCGTCGATCATGAAAATGATATTTAATGAACGAACAGTTTCATCGCGGACACGGTCGTAATTTGTATCAAGCAAATTATGACCCATTCGCCATAGGATGGTTGCCTTCCATGCGCATGCCACGACGCATAGGACACGACAACAATTTGTTCCCCATTATACCTAACCCGCAACGCTTTCTATTACACATAACACCAAATCGTATTTCCTGATGTTAATCGATTACTGCGTAAGCCTCTGCAACGAGTTTGCTCGAAATGCGTGCACGAAATTCGCATTCCAATGAGGCAGAGAGCCAGCAGACCGACTAAGTAATTGCGTGGCAATTTGATTAGCGTAGAAAGCAGAGGCACGTCGGCAAAGGTTGCAGTAAAGTAATAAGAAAAGGCAATTCTTTCACGCTATACGCATAGCGGGAACTTGAACACGGATACGTTATATAGCGCATTCGTTCGTGGTGGCGAAATTCTTCAGACTTCCAGACCGGAAATCACCAAGAATTTCCGCCGGATATTCCGTGGAATCCGGACGGAGACGGAAGTCCGTATACGGAAGTCACCGCTTTAAATAAGCCTGCAGTTTGCTTTCGCCTCAGAGCTGCGGATCGTGCCAGCAACTTTCATACCGCGATCTCTTGTCTGCACGGTCGCTCTTTGTCGTTCCACTTTACTTATTTTGCTCCATTTTCGCGTTGACGATCTTGCAAACTGCACATCATAAATTTCGCCCGGTTCAATGTTCAAAATCTTTAAGTAAAAGTATGAAAACGAAGGTGATAGAATAATCGTAGGTGGCATTAAAAAGCGACCCTTCAAGATCAACCCTAATTAATTCGTTCACAGCTACTGGCAGCTGCATCTGCACCATCTTTCTATATGAAATTACTTTCCCATCGTTGTGCAATCTGATAGAAATGCAATGGACAAAACCGTAAAACATACCTGCAAGGCGACCAGGCTTTAAACAAACCGGTGAAAGTAGTAGTAGTAGAAACATTTACTATCTTGTTCGAGCACGTCGCCATCCCCCGGATATGCAAGCAACTAGATTGTCCGGCTAGAATTGCAGCTAACCGTTCGAAAGCATGGTCCCGACGAGTTCATCAATAGGTTCGTGTCTCGGCTAAATCGTAGTCCTGATCCACACGGAAATATAAATGCCGTGGTACCTGTTGCGCCCTGTGCCACCACTGTTCGCACACCGTCAGTGTTGCACAGTCGCAAGAAGTTAAGGGTGCAGTTTGCCCGCGAAGGGCTTGGCGAGGTTCTGAAAAATCTTAACGATCCCCATTCTGGCCGTCGAGAATATTTCAAATTAAACATAATTGCCGTTTCCGTGAAATTCCAAGAAATTCAGAAAGTCAGGCGCCTTCTTAAAATTACTCTTTTGCGAGGGGCAACTTTGCTTTCGCTGGGAAATATATTGCAAGCCGGCAACGGGTATTCAAAATTTATCACAGGTGATAGAGCACATGTTGCGACGAGGTCGTTACTGAGGCATAGGCGAAGTTTGTGAGACCTCCTTTCAATTTGCAACGTGTGTTCTGAGTTCCATGTTGGCGCTCAGCAGGTTGATAGTAAAAGCGGTAATAACTAGTATGCTTCCATACAAAGCTTCTGCCTGGGGGTACATCTTTTCATTTCACCTGGAAATAGGCCCTTTCTCCACCGCACGCTTTTCAGCTATTCCTGTGATCGTAAAAAAAAATGTGGCAGACAGGTAATAATTCTCTCATTTATAAACATGACCGGGATTCCACCACGATAATGCCGCATTTGTGCGTCGAATGCGAGGATACCGCTGCAAGAATTGTAACGAATTTACGTCGAAAGAATGAAAAGTTATAAACGCGAACATAAAGTTTCAAAAATTGTGTCGAAATTAATCTGAACGATCGCTATGAACCGCCCATAAACTTCCGACACGTCGACTCCGTTTTATAAATCTCTTACCGTACATGATAGGAAATTACGACGGAATTTCCTTCCGGCCGGATATAAGAATATTTAGAGACGCAGGGCGGTAAATTTCATGATATATTTGGGAACAAGAATTATTCAAAAATCAAGGAGGAAGGTAGTTTAAATTTACGATGCAGAAAAGCTCTTGGAAGTTCGCTTAGTGGCAAGTAGGTGATTTGCAATAATTAGGGGAACTGAGTTATAACTTGCCACTCGTTCAACCCTGCTCGCCGTCGAGTCACGCTCGTCAGGGGGAAAATTGCATTTTTACTTCGACTGTACTTGCAAAGTAGTTATTGTTTCGCGATGCCTTACGCCCCTCCAGGCTGTGATGGAAAAAAGTGCTGTAGGAAAAGTAATTTCTAATATCGCTTCCGCAGTTGGGAGTCGCCAATCATTGCGCGATAAAGAATCAATCAAATGTGCGAAATAATCAAACATCTGTGGCACAATAATATAACTTTTCAGAAAGGGAGAAGTGGAGAAAATATAGTGGACAGTACAAAATCTTCTCTTAAATTAATGTAATACGCTAAAATAGACTGAATTTGTAAACCGCCCAAGCATTTATATCATTCAGTAGAAAAGGAGCCCCGTGTCTGACCAATGCTGTCTGTATCCCCTTGGCAGGTCCAGACGGCATAGAGCACGTGGGAAGGCGCATGCTTAGCACAGGCAGAAGCACATGGTCGGCGCGAGGTACAACTCGGTCGATTTCGGATAGTTTCGCCAGCCGACAGCCAAAGAACAGGCGGCAGTCGCGCGCCGGCCGCTGCCTGAGTAGGATGATTGTGTTTATGTCACCACGATGAAAATTTGGCCACCATAGTCGTTATGTTTACGCGTACCGCGAGAATCAAACCGACCACGCATGCCCTTCTGCGTCCGTCTCTTCGAAAATCCTCTTTGGATCGCCACGTGTCCATCAAGAAATCATTATCTTTTCGTCGACAACGCGTTCTCCGTTCCACGGAACAGCTTCGCAACATTTGGCACGCGCAGCAAAATTTCGTAAGTAACTTTGAATAATCGTGAATCATTATATGATGCTTAAAAAATGGTAGAATATAAAATTGCGCTAAGCTCCGTGTACTTTACTGCATTTCTATGGTATTTAAACTAGAATATCCGCCACTTAGAGTGCTTGAAAAAGATCAGTAGCGTTCCATTTTTATCGCAACGTGAATTAAGATATACCATATATATTGTTTATATATTTATATAGATTAAAAGACATAGTACAAGCTATAGCAATCAAACGTATATACAAAGCACGCATGTTTTTACTTGTCCAGCACGAGTATATCTAATCTTTCCTGCACTGATGTTTTTAACGCATTTCAACAGAGAAACCTTTAAAAACTGAACAAAAAAAAAGAACGAAAAATAACAGATGCGTGAAACTTCCGATACATGTGGTCGCATGTATGCACCTGGAAAACAAACATGTAGCTTGATTTGTAATCAAGCCTGTCGCTGTTTTTTTTTTGCACGCAGTACATATTTCGCTGATGTGTATTCTTTATTTTCGCGTGACATGTCACGTTCGCCAAATCGTGGTTTATTTTCATTCGCGAAAAGTTGCACGGGTACGCGTACCAGCCGCAGCGGTCGTAGATAAAACGGCATCGAATACGCGCCAGAACAATGGCGCGAGTTTTAATATCGTTCGACCGCTCATAACCGCGCAAGCGACGAAGGGTTGAGGGGGAGATAAATTATGGCGGCGGGCGTATTTTGAACTTGGACCACCATTAACAATTTTACAATTGATCGTTCGCCACGCTTTCCTGCGCGACAAATGCATTGACTCGTAATGTGCGAATAAATTACGACATGCTGGCTGGTCTATAAATGACGCCTACCAAGCAACCCAACCGTAATTACTCGCTGCAGTTGGTCGCAAATAGTCGACAATGTTAATTACTTGTTGGAGAGATTGTCGAAGGTTTGTCGATTTTGATTTGTTCGACTGGGGCATAAATTGGTCAAGAGTTCGTTGCTATACGTTACACAACGACAGCTGTATCCCGATGCTATTTATGAACTGTTTCATGAACGAGAGATTAAGGGGAATCGTTTCACCAGCCGCCACGTACTTACGGCTGTCGGCAGAATTAAATTCAACCCACGCACCGTTTCCGTGCCTGGCGATCGACGCGATGTCAAATTTCCACGGAGGTTTTCAAGAAAGCAAAATGAAAGCCGGCTGGTCCTTTATTAAATTTCCGCCGGGACTCGCGACACGGCGAAACGCGTTGCCAGCTTCTCCGCTCGAGCCGAATTTATTAGAGTATGCTTCTATTCAGCGTCACGAAATCGGGACGATGTCCGGGCCGGTGTAATAAAACTCGACTTGAAATATCAGCCTCGTAATTTTCCACGAGTCCTTGATTTATTGCGACAAAAGAGTACTGACAAACCCAAAACAAAACAAAAAAAAACCAGAACAGGTGGAACGCGAACACAACGATCGGAAAATATAAATTTTAATGTCGAGCACAGGGCGAACTTGACATTCGTCCCTGTCACGTATTAAAATATTTCCTCCGTTTATTTTGCACGGCTCGACGCCTAATTTCGCGGATCTCACAATGGCACGTGACCAGATAGGTCGCGCGATAAAAAAAAAGGGACAATGCTCGCAATCGATGAAGCTATTGTAAGAGCTGACGTAACCATCTGTCGACGAGCCTTTTGCGGAATCGGCCACATAAGCGAAAATCAGACCGCGTCGATCGTCGTGCGAAATGTTGCAAAATACCAGGTCCCTTGACGCGCACCCTTTCGTTCACAACTGACTCTTATGAAACGCTTTCAGGGACACGAATTTTTCACCTACCGTATAATTTCGATACGAATCAAAAATGTACGATTTCAAATTTTCAGGGTAATATAACGAGTCTGAAAATATAGTGATTGTAATATTTGTTTAAAGAGACGAACTTATTCCTATGCCATGGCAGACAAAAATGGTAAACTGCCGATCCAACGTTTTCTCTATCTCCTTAACCGAGGCACTCTAGATGATCTCGCCAAGATACGTCGAGCAATCAGAAATCACAAAAGGAAGGGCAGGCTGACAAAGGTGTTGAACAAGTAGTAAAAGGATTCATATGGATAGAAGAGAGAAAGAATAATTAAGATATTCAAGGGATGATTGAAGTGCAGACTATTCTTTATCATTGCTTCGAAATGATATTTTGGTTTCGAAGCAGCAAAGTATTATATTTGAATTTTATTAGAATATTCTGTGCCGTCGTACCACCTTGCGGCGAAAAATTATTTGTGTACCAATATTCGTTGCCTCATTGCTCCTTGCTATCTTTCGAAATGTAATATTTCTTCCCGTGTGTAAACCAACGCTATTCGCCGAAGAAAAATCGTCGCAGTAACGTCGAATCTTCCCACAAAAACATTCCACGTTAACACGAAAATACGCGAGTACGTAGCGTCGCCGACCAGTCTGCGAGGAGAAACTATGCGGAATGCACGAAGTCGCATTATCGTGAGTCGAAAGTCGTATCATTGTTTCTTTTAGAGCGACAGGAAGAAGCCACGCAACTTCGTTGAATTCTATCTGACCCGCGAGACAATTGTTACATTGAATTAAACTGTAATAAAACGCGAGCCCGTCGTCGAACTATCGGCAGACTCGGCCAGAGAATAACGCTGTTCCACGACTTTATTTTCCCGACTCTGAGAACGTCCAACGAGATACTTCCATGTCGATTGAGCCACGGGTAAACACTCGAATTACCAATTTATGTACACGAGAATTGGCAACCGAAAGAATTGTGGAAAAATGGCGAATCGTTTTTAATGGCACGTCGTTGGGATACGTTTCAAAGATTTTCTAGAGAGTCGAATATTTTTTCGTTTAAGTAGACCCCTTGTAACCTAGTACGGGACAAGGGTTTAGCGACTATCGTGCTCGAGAGGTAGTTTACACGGTGCCCGTGGCCAGAGAGCAGAGTGAAATAAATTGAACGGAATCCCTTAGACAAATTCCTCGATCCTGCTATCTACGAGTCGCACGGTAGCCAACGGCCGATCCATTAATCGAGTCCCGGTGAAAATAGAGAGCGATCGACCGCATCTTTTATCACGTCAGATAAGTGTCTCTAAATTGAAGTAAAAAAATTGGTGAACTTGGATCGAAGTGTGAACGCGGAGAATCTGGACGGATATTTATTTTAACGAGTTGAACAAAATACCGATCGTCCTTCTTATTTCCTTTTTATTTATCAAAATTATACTTCAATTGTGATTCCCGGGTAGTTTGTATTAACTTGAACAGTCTTGCTGTGCATATATCAATCCACAGTGCACGGTGTATCAATTGAATATTGACTACCTTTCCATGGAACATTGTACTGTCCATAAAAATTCAGTCGAAAGAGTCCTGCACCGAGATTCGTGCGCAAATTGTCAATTCCACGACAGAGCTAGGAAGAATCGTCGCGTGGCTCGTGGTTGTGGGGCCAATGAGAAACATTGAATCGAGTCTGAAGCACGCGTTAGAGGCTTCGTCGTGCATTCAGTGTAAAATGAAAATATCCACAGACTCCTGGTACCCTGGCTTCTCTGCTCTCCATTTGTGTACAATGGAACGATAGAAAGGCCACTCGCTCCCACTTTTCCCGCATGTTTGATTTCCTTCAAAGGCAAGATGAAAAGTGCTTGTGTAATCCATATTGAATAAATATGAGGTTTCCGCCGATTATCTTTTCAATGCTGCAAAAATACAAGCCACCCGTTGAGCAAGCTTGATTTCTGAACAAAAAATTAAACGTCTTCAAGCATCGCTTCTAACTAGCTAGCTCTCGTCACGTGTACAATTTTTCCATTTGATATTGCAGGTGGAATTAATTACCTCGGTCACCTGTGTCAGATGTCCAATTAAAACATGTTTAAAGACTCCACGTCATAGAGCAGCAAATGTAAATGCAATTCATTTGAAAAGGGAATGAGCACTGTGGAGTTATTTCAATGGCTTAAATCAATTTTATTTCACAGTGATATTGCAATTTGCTCACAACTGAGTAACCAATACCAATAATCCGTTAATGAGTAGCTCAATTCCCTGTTCCCCGCACATTTGTTGCCATTAATTTGCGTTAATTTCCTGGTGTACTCGTAATGAAGCATAAAGTGATGTGCACGTGACGGCAAACCGATGCTCATTCCATGAATTTTCCCATCATGGTTATTTATGATCGCAGAATTGGCAATTCCGCTTGTTTCATAGGGGCGCGAATAATGCAACGAGAAATACGAAGGATCGAAGCCGTAGTACTAAGACTTTCTGGAGTTTCGTGAACCTTGTAATAATGTTTGTGCTTTCACAAATGTTGCGGCGTCTCTCCAAGCCTCTAACTTTAAAAAAGGGAACATTTTAAACTATCCGCAACCTCATTTAATATCAGACCGCTTAGCCATCCCTTCACTTGCCGGCTAAGAAAATATTGTTTCTTCTTGAAACAACCGAGAGTGTGCATTTTGCAAATAATACAAAAAAAGTTACCCACAACTCGAGAAATGTAGAAGTTATGAAAACGAGGACTACCACACTTGTCCTCCGAACACGTAGAACAATTTTAAAGAGACCTTAATTAAATGTACCAAGGAATCCTCGAACGGGATACTTCCACAATCTTCTTTTTTAACTCTACCTTGCCTGTTTCGCGTTACATACGAAATCTCCTATTTCAAGTAAAATAAACGTCAAACAATTACAGGCACTGTCCAAAATCACCAAGTTTCTACAATCACTAGCGAACCTTTTGTTGAGAACAGTTTGCTGTTCCTTGGCATTATCGTCCCGCGAACTTCACGCGATAACGTCACCACGTGCATTCAACGTGCCTCGTTGCACTATGCACGCGCGCGAAACATTTTCAACGACGAAACGCATAGAGAACTTGCAAGCTCATCCGGGCTTTGTTAACTTGGTTTCAGGTAAATGCACCGTAGCAACGAGTGTGCTGGTTCGTGGACGTGATTGGTGCGGTGGTGTGCGCGAAAAGGGCCAACAAGGGAGGCCGCAACGGTGGGCATTCGAGATGAGCTATGAATTTGGGCTGCCTGGTAGCCACCGTCTTTGTGCTTCAGCTGTTTCAGCTGCTGTTCAACGTCACAGCGCTACCCTCAGTCGTCAAGATTGGTAAGTCGATCGAATTCACTCGTCTGGCTATAGTCATACTATTTTTTGTTCAATAAATAATGGCGTTAGTGCGCGTATGATTTGAAATTGCAATAAATACAGCGTTCTTCACCGTCAGTAAACTTGCACCTGGGTTAATTAAAAGTTTTACTTTAGAATGTAAAGTTTAAAGGGTTTTAACTTTATAAACGCCCTGAGTAACCTAATGTTAAAAATGTCTCTGGACGTCTGTTTCGTCCAAAGTAAACTATTCAACTAAGAATGCACTCCATAATCCCCTAAGTAGTAGAGATAAACAAGCAGAGTAGAAAGTCTCGCATTTTCACGACAAGAATTAGCGAAAGGTCGTGACTCGTCTCAACTTTACAAACTTCAGACCTTCCTCTCGTCCCGTCAGTCTTCCTTCTTTTTAATAGAACTTATTCTCGTATTTAACTTGCTCCTAAATACTCGTGATTTTATTAGACTTCGTTATCGTTTCCTTGGTGTATCGTCTTCGATCCGCGAAAGGCAGGGTTGTTAATGTAAAACGAGAAGACGAGGAATAAAACGCAACTTCGTGACTGGTTAGTATTCCGACGAGCGCAAAGTTGAGACGTAAGTCGATAAATTGAACTTCTTAATCCAATCCGGAGAAGTTTCCAATGGGACAGCCACTTCGTCCCTCTTGGTAATTGTCAGGTAATGACTACGTGACCACGCTGCTCATTCAAACCCCAACTCCGATGCTTAGGGCTGCAATGGAAATCAAACATAGGTACTGTGTCTAAACAGGAATGTTTGTACTGCATTGAATGCATTCAAACAACATTCCAATCGATGCCCTATAGCCTATAGATGCTAGATTAAACGTAATCCCGCCTGCAGCAAACAAAATATTTTGTCTCGTCGGCAGAAATTGTGGAAAATTAAAAAAAATATGCATTTCCATAATCGATAATCCACAATTGAAATGAAATATTCTACGCCGGCTGCGTCTTTCAATTTTTCATTGAATTTCGCATTTCCAATCATGCGTCCAATCATTCAGTAAATTTCCCAGGATAGCTCGAATGCTTTGACGAGACACATCAATTTATTTCGCCACATTCTTTTGGACATCATTGTCCCAGACAATTCTTGCCACGAGCACGCAAGCTGCTTGCCTGTTATCCAGCCAAATTGGCCCGGCAATTTGCGTGACCGTGCGGGTCGGTACTTGTGCAGCATAACCTTTGAAAGGGTTGACACTTGCCACAACAACGTCGAAGTTCTTGGGTCAACGAGAAGCCCTGTTAATGGACCGCCGTAAGTCATTCGATAATGAATGTCAGTCGGCGTGCTCTTCCATCTATATCAGGGCTGTTGCACATCAATTAACCCGATCGTACGAAACTGGCCTCACCTCTATTCTTGGCGTGCCGTGAACAAAATAATTGCCATCAGCCATGGATAATATTTCCCCTCTATTCTCACGCGTCCGCCGAATCGTTTCCCGTTCGATGAAAATTCAAGCTAGAATAGAAATTCCTATCGACCTAGGGAAATAAAATTTCGTCTATCCCCGTTGACCATTTTTCCGTGGGAAATTTAGCGGAAACGATTCGACGCGAATATATTACTGTCGATGGGTCCAAGATATACAGATTTTCAACGACGATAGAGCGCGACGATAACTTTCAACTATCTCGAAACGATATTGCCGTTGTTACGTGTCAGAGACGACTCACTGTTGTTGTTATTGAAACTCGAAGTACGACAAACAGGAGTGAGTAAGGGCACGTACCGACCGTATGACCCAGCGGCAAGTCATACCGCTTCTCCCTCGTCCAGGCCCAGGTATGTAAGGGTCGCGATGCCGACGCGACCGAAGCCCACGAAAACAAGGGCTAGAGATATAAAAAGCGAGGTAGCTAGAAGGAAAAACCCAATAGTGTACGAACCGTCACGCTGCTAGTTTGCAGTTTCATAGTCTGTAGTATTTCTCTGTAAAGTACAATCCGAGGATTGTACTCGTGCGTCGATAAAAGTGCTGTATTTACCACAACATATAGTGAGTGGGAATTAAAGGAAAGCAAACAACATCAGTCTTTTAAATTAATCTACCCACCACGTAACACCGTGAACAGAGAAGTTTTGCGGAAGTGCAGACGTCTGTCTTCTGGGTGAATTTCGTGGCGAATGAGTACTGAACAAGTATTGTTTCTTCCCTGCTTTCGTAAAATGAAAAGCAGGCGGTAGATTTGTGGGAAGGACAGGAAGACGCGGACGTTTAAACAACCTACTCCCTTGTATTATATTTCTACCCCTAGGTCTGTGTGTACTTATTGCAAACGAGTCACGATTCCTTCCCGAGAAGAATGCTGAATTTTCCACGGAAATGAATCTCCCGTCCTTTCTTTATCCCAGTCGTAATATAATCGCGAGGGTGAAATTAAATGGAACGTCTTCCGTCGTTCGCAGCGAGAAAAGGGCGAAGGAAAGAGATTCCTAAGAACGATTTATCGAATTATGCATTTTAACCGAGTCCCTTCGCCTTATTTGTCTTTCAAATTAAACAAGGTTTTCTGCAGGCTGCTGTACCCTGTAAGATCCTTTAGATAATTAAATACAACCGCAGGCGGGTACACAAACTTATACCCGTTTACACTGAAAACTTTTATTCCCACTCAGAATTTGTTTCACTTTGTCATATAAAAATCTTGATTCATCTACGTCTACACGTTAAACGAACTACGATGTCTTCCTCTTGCTGCGTTTCGTTTTTCGTCGTGAAAATCTGCCACAAGTGTGAAAAATCGAGGACAGCTTTCTCCGTTCCAAGAAACCCGGATGATGAAACAAAGAACACGTGCGTCGCGAGGTTTCTTTTCTTCTCGCGTTTACCTGTCTTCGTTTTACAAACGAGATCGAGCCGACGACAGTTTGAAAGATCACGTTTGTCACTCGCCGTGAGAATCACGCTGGAAACCCCTCTCTTTACCCCCCACGAGATCAGTTCTTGCTGTTTCCATCTCGACGAATGACGAGCAAAGAGGTGAATAAATGGACTAAGTTCGGCGACAAAGGAGGCCCGCGTTTTAGTTCCCACTTGCTCGGATACTTGTTTCCAAATCTTCCACGTTCCCCTGTCTTTTATTGCGGCGTACCCATCCCCGACACCGAACTTTCCCATCGTTGCTGCGGATTAGATTTTCGAGCTGAAATAAAGTGCGACCGACATGAAACAACTCCCAGCTATTAATATATGCCAATGTATCGACCATTATTTTCTATACCGTTTGTTCTACGTGCATTTCAAATGCACCTTAAATAAAAAATTGTGTTCAATGCTGATTTCAATCATTGTTCACCGCTGTCGAAGTTGCTTTAAGCGATATTCGATCAGTGTCAAGTCGATGGTATTTGGTGCATTATTCAACAATCTCGTAGCACAATAAATATACAGTATCTGCCAAAAGATCTTGGCGCGTTCCTGCCTCGCCGAACCCATTGAGCCGCGGAAGATTACTTGACTCGAAAATTGCCGTAGCGTGGAATAACGTATCCCGTACACCGTGCAAGAAGTATCGCGCAAGAAACAGTCCTGGATAGGAACGAGCCCCGCGGCTCCATATATCCGCGGGATAGAACAATTGTCGCTGTTTCGTGACTTTCTTTCCGCATTGGAGCACGGCAAACGGGCTCGCCGCGATATTAGACAGCGCAAGAAAGCGGCGGCAATTGCAAAGGAGACAAAACTGGAACGGTATGTAAATGCCGGGGCGACAGCTTCTTCGTTTTCACGTCGACTTCCGGCCCCCGACTATCTTCCTTTTTCCCTCTGTGTCCCCGGTGCAACGAGGCGACTGATAAATAAATGGAGTGACGAAAATAGGAGGCAAAAAGCGCTGCGCGTGAAAGGGTAGGTCGAGTTACGAATCGAGAGAGGGTGGTACCGGACGTGAAGCATAACCAAAAGGGCGGTTACGTATCCGTGGCGCCCAGAACACTGGCGTACCGGGATCTCTATCTGGATTTCTCGTTCGTTTTCTACACGAGGTGTAATCTATGGGCGGTGGGTTTATTATTTGATCGTCCCGTGGTAGAGTTATTGGCTGTTTGTCTGGTTAGGATCGATCGTTCCACTGGCGGGGAAGTTTACTCGCATAATCTCTTCGTGGGATGCAAGGTCGCGTTGGAAGTAAAGTTGTGTTAGTTGGTGCGTCCAAGTATAAGGGTGAAGTATAGTCTTGTATAGATTTCCAAAGTATGGAATAAACCTTTCCTCCACATGGTGTATTTTGTTTCGCTCGCTTCTACTATACGTTATCATTAAACATTTTCACTTTAACGTTGCATCTACCTTCGAAATTGTATAAAAATATCTGTGCGATTCATCTTCAAAAAGACTTCCAATTGGAACGGTTCAATCGTTCAATGGAAACTCACGAGTGGCTACAAAACTTTCCAGACACTCGTAAGTATGTCCTTCCCTCCGCCTCTTCAATTGCAATTTACTCATTCTGCATTCAATATGGTTTCTCTGCAGTAGAATAATGGCTGATATTTATTTGCGATCCTCTCGCCTCGGGGATCTCCCGAGGCATGAAACGTTCGATTAATTTCCGCTATTGCATTCCACGGTAAATTATCTTGAACACGAAACGACTCGAGACGTTGCGGGACGCATCTCCAGGAAATTATCGTTATTCTACCTCTGACAGTTCCACGCTGAATATTATCTCCATCGTGGAGAACAATGAACGATGTTTACCTTTCATCTCCTACACCTTCATAAATAACGCTAAACGACCGGCTGGCACGATTACTCTGCTCATCGGTCGATACGAGCTTCGCCGCTGGCTTCTTTCCGGGAGACGGTTCTCCACGGACAATCTGGAATACGAACTTGGCCCGATAGGTTCGCAAACATTACGGTCCCCCGTGCAAATATTTGCTAGAACCTTCTAACGATCGACACTTCTGAATTATCCGCAGGAAAGTTAATCTTCTTCCGATCAGGTTCCTCAGAAAAACAAGCCCGAGCTGTCCTATTTATTTTGTTGCTCTGTTAACGTATCCACGTTGCTAAAATTGATAAAATCTCATTTCTCGCCGAAATGGCTACTTGTTAGAGTACGTTCTATTAGCACAGATGAAGCTTCGTTTAAACGAATAACAGAGCAAGAATATTTCATCAAACAGTATGATGTCGATTTTATTAATCGTTCTGATATTCGTCATTTGACTCGTTCGCTTTATTAAATAATTATGTTCAATATTAATCAAACGAACGTAGAAAAGTCTGGAAGAAATTGTACCGTCGATGCCAATGCTCCGTGGACGTTTTCACACGAGAACGAACCGGTCGAACTCTCACGCAACTTTTTCCCCTGAAAGCGTCACGATGTTGGTTGCTCGGTCGATTTCGTCTCTCCGTCCGTGGACGTTCGTCGTTCAGGGGGTTTGGGGAGAGGATGGAATAGGGACAGAAACGGCGGTGGTGGTTGGAGGGTGGAGGGCGACAGGAAAGAAAACGGACTGCTCGTGAAGCAGAAGACGACGAGGTAAACCGAGCGGAAGTACGGTTTTGCATGTAAGTGGGTTACCGTCTCGCCTCTGTCGGGCTTGCGGAAGAATTCTGAAATTGTTCGAGTCGCCATCGTCTGCGGGCGTAAAGGGAACGAACCTCGGGGGATATATCAGTCAAATTTTAACGCAGATGAGAACTCTGTGAACACGAGCGAATGGAAGAAATCTTCGCAAAAAGGTATTCGAGGCCGCGTCTCGAAAATATAAACAAACTTGTCAATTCAGAATATCGCGTGCCTTATGGTCCGAGTTATTTCTCGGCCCCAGGAACCTTTCGATACTTGATGAGTAAGAGTCGCCGGGCAAGGTTCCATATAAAAGATGACTGTTCATTTTGAAAGGCCGCATGAAAGATGAAGGAATTAACCTCCCTTACTACAGGGGAAATCAGCCCCCTGCTTCCATGTGGGGTGTTACGTTACAAGAGTTGACTTGGAAACTCTAGCAGGGGGATCGAGGTGGATTCGTCGACCTCCTGTCAGGAACAAGTCGCCGATAGAGATGATGGATTATTGCCATTAGTTTAGCAAATCGCGATAGGGAAGAAGATTGCGTTAGCTTGACGGGTTATGGCTTCGTCCCCTTCCAGACGCATCAGGTCATTCCTTCGTTGTCTGATAACATAATAGCTTGCACAGCACGGACAGGCAAAGACAATCTTCTTTGTTGACATTAAGAAAGACATTCATTGTGAAAAGGGAAGTGAGGCGTTCAAATATATATGTATATAAATTTGTATACACTGCACTATACATATAATCGATAAATTGCGACAATGTTGAAACTAATTTTCTTCGGTACCATATTCAACTAGAACTCTTTCACATCAGACGGATCTATATAAGATACTATTGAGGGTAACCGGAAGCTTCGGTTGCCCCGTGACGCGACCGGAATTCTAAGCAACACGGATGCTCCCGGGTCCACGAAATTAACAGAACCTCCACGTCTTAATTCGATTACTCGTCGGGGTAGTGTGCCTCTGGCCAAGGGTGAAAACTCGAAACGCCAAGGGAAATAGCTTGCTAGTTGGAACATCGATCTCTAGCTACGCGTCTCGCTGTACGTCGACACTCGTATTTATGCATGGACGATAGCACACTCGTAGCGAAAGCCACGACAGCGCTGATTCGTCCCTCTGGAACAGCGCAAACGCTACACGGATCACTCTCGTGCAGTTAGTAACAGGCGAAGTTTAATTCTATTTATTCGATGAAAGATCTTTTCGCTGCAAGTGAAACGCAATAACGATCAGACGGTGTTTGGTGATAGTTTCGGGAATCCTTGGTGTCATTGAATTTACGAGACAGTGTAGACTAGAAAGGAAACCTCTTGTTTCTTGTTTGCAAATTGTTCGCGCCATACCGGTAACAATACGACAGAGACACGGCAAAGCAAACGTGGCGCGAAATTCATTTCCATGTTCCGACCTCGGAGCGCTTGTTGCACTTTGACATCGAGACACAGGCCTTTTGGGTGATTCTTCCTGTCTTCAGCAAACAGACGCCCTTTTCACGACGGGAAGGAATTCAGTCGTGAAATTGCCGCGCAACGAGGAATTCAACCCAGCTGCCTTTGACTTATGTTTGCTCGCGCAAAATTTCTGTCACAAAGAGCTACTTGACTTGTGGTAGGATTTTTGGCCCCCCCCGAGAACTATTTTCGCAGGTCGAACTCAATATCTCCATTTGTTTTTTAAAACAATAATTTTTTATTTATAATAAATTGTTATTATTGATATAATTTTATCAGTGAACGTAAAATTGTTAATATATCATTCCCTTTGCCACATCCAGAGAACGATGTTTAATCTATCTCCACTTTTGCACTACTTGTATCCAACTAGCCAGCTCCATAACATAGCAGTCCCTTTTCCTAGCACCAGGGTTTCAAACACTTTTCCACGGTTATAATACTTTTTGACCTAGGGTGCCTGCAACACATGCCCTCCTATTCAACGAAATATGTCTGCTGGGGTTATCAACGGTATTAATTCACTTTGGCTTGACGTGTTATTCAACCCAACCCTCTCTTTCAGCCTCCACATCCCTTTCAGTTATTCTCGAGTTTCTGGTGCAAACCCTTTCATCAATAAGGCCACAGAAGTACTGTAGTTGTACAAAGATTGCTAATAGTTAGTCAGAATTGCGTTCCAAATAGGAAACAAAGGAATCTTAATTTTGTTACAAAGAAGGAATATTTCTTTTTCCAACATTTTTACAAAAACTTCGTTTGATCATTAAAGCAGCATCTGTTGAATATATTTTCTATTTTGTATAAAATTCGATGGGTTTTTTTCCATTGGAAAGGAAATTTTCATTTATTTGTTTCGTGGGTATTCAACAGTGAACCAGTTGTCATAGTCCACAGTCGATGTACCAACGCCATTAGCCAACTTCTCAGGAGCGAAGCATTGAACGCGCTGCTTATCAGCGTGTTAACGACGATAATAACGGAACAGTCTGTATACAGAGTGCATCGTCGCTGAATCGATTTATCTCTAACCCGATGCAGCGAATACCGATAGCTCCATAATCCTGTGTCAGATAACGGCATTAGCCAGAATTCACAGAGGATTATAATACAGATTCCGCGAAATCTTTTCCATCGGCTTTCAGATTGAAGCTAGACGAAAAAGGACGAAAAGAAAATAGAATTAAGTTCCAGTGATTTAGAGGGGCGAGGAAATTTATGGGAGGCTAATTTACCAGCTTTAATGGCAGCAACAAACTTTGATGAAAGTTTCGCGAGATACGATTCGATAGCATCCCTTTCCCTCTCGTTCTTCGGATTACGAGAGTCGATCGTAAAGTTCTCAAGGTCCTTAAAGCGATTCAACGCGCCGGTTCGAGTTCTCTAGTTGAATCCTGCTTGAATCGACCATGCGTTCCCGGACGACTTCAAAAAATTTACTGTCTACAACCAATATCGCGTCCATTCAGCCACGACAGCGTTCCAGACTTCGAGTGAATACTTCTGGAAAGGCTCGCATATATTTCCACGAACAATAGGCATTGTCCCAACTTAATTCACGAAGTAGTTGTAAAAGTGGATCTTCTGCAATGCAATTGAGCTTAGTCATTCCAACGGTGCAAGGTATATCTATGGTCATTCCAAGAGAAATTTTTTCTATTCCAATTTTTAAAGATATCTTTCTTAATCAACTCTTATTCACTTTGAAAAAATAATGTCTCCCTCCGTTGCTAATATTAATAAATTATTTTCCCACGTCCACCACGTGTTTGCCAAATATTACAATATCGTTTCAATGAAGTATATAATATCAAGATTGTTCTCAAATAAATAAATCAAATCACTAAAGCTTTCGACCGTCACCTAATTTCCTAAAGCTAACCCAGTGCCCCCCTCTCGTGCGATTAGTGAAACTCTCGTAGAAAGAGAAAAGGTGAAAGAGCACTTGCGTAACAGTACCGTTGAAAGCTGTCGGTTGGTACGAAGCGCAAAGCCGCATTGTTTCACGAAGCACGGTTACGGCGATGCGTCTTTTATAGGGTTATACTTCATCCACTTTAACTTTCTTTCGTTCGTTTTCGAGTCGCGAAGGCTGTTTCGCGTGTACGTGGCCACGGTCGGTCAACGAAAAGAAGAAAAAAAAATGTGAGAAAGTTCATTCGAGCGGACAACCACGTCGACCAGTGTCGAGTTAGAGTTGTTGTCTCCGTGGAGGAAGCTCCGTTTCAACCCCTTCGTCCGGCGTGACAAAAGGGTAGGAGTGATGGAGTGTCGGAGGGGCGTAATGAGAGCTATACACGAGAGCCATAATGCGATTACCCTCGAGGGCTTCAGCCAACTACCCCTGAACTCGTCGGATTTCTAGCTATTGCTCTGTTTCAGCTAAACATCCCTTACGATTCGAGTGAGAAAAGTTAACGACCCTGATATCAATTTTATTTTTTATTTCGGGACAACTGAACTGTTCAACTGACCGATATTTTAATGCGAACGGAGAGTTTTTTAATTTGCCTGGCCAGCACTGCTCGAGGGGTGCAGAGAATTTGATTACTTTCTTCTTGTATCGCGAATTCCTTTTTTTACTTCGCAATTTTAGATTAACTATTATGCGTGGACGAACGGTAGGTGAATAGTAGTGATCGTAAATGCGGTTAGAGTGGAAGTTAGTTATTTATTGACAGGCTCCTAATTGGATTTCTGTTTAACTGTTGCGGTTCGAAGAATCGATAGAAGCATTAGAGGAATGTCCCCGCGGAATCGCGGCAAGGGTGAAACTATTCGTCAATTAATTCCGCTAACTGCATTATACGTTTCCGACTGTTAATGAAAATTCCAATGACCGTCTTGTTCACTGGCCACCTGTACGGTTGCCTGATTGCAGCAAAACCTAACAGATACCTGTTCGCTGAACACCCTAATCGTGCGCCTACCATAAAGCTTCATTTGTCGATCTCCTTCGAGCGAAGCTCTTTATCGACGCCAATTTCTTAATGCAAAAGGAACGAAAATAATTCCTACAAAATATCATAAATTCTACCAGGCCAAAATATAAGGCTCGTGAAATATTTTTAACTCTGCAAAAAAGATTCTTCGCGTTATCCAACTTTCGAACACTTTACAGCAAACAAGAAAAAAAGCATTGTTTGACGCTCGATCGATGTCTTTCCTCAGTCTGTCCAAGAGATCGACAGGAAACTGTAAATATTTCCTGGAAGATGCATCAGGCGAGCCAGATAAGATTGGATCTTTGCCAGCCGCGAATCGAGAACGTTGACCCGCACAGATCTCCTCTTGGAGGCCGGGTTATGGTTTCAGCATGTAACGCCACCCCTCTTTCTACCCTTCTGCTTGCATTTTCGAACCCGAGCCTTTCTCGACGCTAATACGCCATTCGCCATCCCCTATAAATTACAATTATCTCGTGAGTTCCGGCACGACGAGGTTTTTCAACTGGAACACGGGCTGATAATTAATTTCAAGTCGTCCAGAGAACATCGTTTACAATTCAGAGCAGTAAAGCCTCTTCGTGATTCTCTGGTCCCGTTAATTATACTTTCATTGATATTCCTTATATTTTCATACGTATGAACTTAATATTTTTTGCTTACATTTCCATGACCGTGTGATGTTTATTTATACATGCAATCGAAAATAATTTTTAATTTCTCGCATCTACAATCGAAAATAGTATGTGTGTACAGAAAATTCAGCGAAATCTCTTTGAAAATATGAAGAAAACACCATTGTCGATTGGGAATAAGAGTAAAGTAGACGTGGACGGTAGTCTGGTAGAGCGGCTAGCCGCGAAACGTCCACGTCTGGAAATTTTCGGCTCAAGTTCCTCGCAGAGCTTACTCTTCTAGAATTACGTTTAATGGACATTGGTGAAAATATGCTGGCAGCTTGTCCGCCGCACGTGTTCGTCTCTAAGCTCGACAAAATGTCACGGATTCGTGTTTCCAGTTGTTTAAACGTCGCGTCACTGCTAATTCACCGACGACGTTCTACTACGACATCATTGTCGTCGTGGAAAGCCAAAGCTAATGACGCACAGGCTGGATTAACTGTCTCTAAGCATGACGAGGTAATTAGTCCTCGATTGTTGGTTCTAGACTGATGACAACACGCGTTTCAATTTGTACAATTGAATTCTTGCTAAATATCGGAAAAATTTTTTCGTGGAAGGAGAAACCTTAGGATCGTATAATTTATATTTTTATTTTTATTTCCTATTATTTCACATACTGCAAATGTATTCTCTCTGTGCCGTTTCGCAATAAACGATACTGCGCTCGTATTTTATTTATTCCCACCATTCGTTCGGAAATGTTATATTCAATTATATTTTACTTTCTTTCACGCAGTTAAAAAATTCTGCCCAGGGTGATTGGGTCATTTTCTCGAACATTCAACGGTTTCAACGTTCAGGTTATGGAGTAACCGGTAATGCAAAATTCCCAGCGATGTTTCCGTGGTTGCCATAGATCACAGGAAACTTACCTCAGCAATCCCGCGTGACTCGAAGTAACTTTGTTTAGTTCCAGCCAACCTGACGCTGGGAAGTCCGTCTAGGAATTGAATAACATTATCGTAACGATTACTTCGTACGTTCGAGACGTTTATCCTCGCGCGTAACCATGGTCAAGTTAATTTGGATTCCGGATCGCTTTGCATTATCAAACAGTCCACTCGTTCTGATGGTTTGCAGGTGCATCGTGAATAATATCTCACTCTGATAATTGTACCTTTACTTCCAAGTTGCTGAATCTATTTGTCTATTTCACTTCCAGAAAAGTCGCCCATGCGTGGAATTCATTATAGCCTCACAAGTATCGGATTTTTGTTTCTAAATATTCTCTGGTCGAAGAATATTGCAAAATGTTAATCTTATTATTAATCTGTCTACTTAGTTATTGGCTCTAGGTTGAACAAATTTTACAGACATTTTCAATGGCGCTATGCATAATTCACCAGAAGTTCCTGTCATTGAATTTTCATTCGGAACTTTCTGCAGTAAACCTTGGGAACCTTCGCTTCGAAAACTTTCGAGTCTACATCTTATGATATTATCAAGTTGCCAGCGGAAACGATGGTTAAAGTATTCTCAGCCATGCATAAATAATTACATTCTAACAATTCGAGAATCTTTAATACGTTGAACTCGAACACGAAACCCCGACGAATTTTAATACCTGTACGCGTCGCTTAATTGCCACCCTTGGGAAATCGCTATCGAAGGTCTGAGAAATCGATTAAAACCACCTGGCCAAAGCGCGACGCTCTGCGTGGGCTTAAAAGTACGACGATCTCTATAAATGAATTACTGCAACCTGGTGTTACAGGGAAGGCCTTGTCGGTCGTTAATTCAAACGCTTCGTTGGCATGAAATTGATTTTCCCCCGAATTTATCGTCCAGATCCCAGCAAGGAGCGAAAGTGTAAGGTTCCTCAGAATCCATTGGACTTTTGCAAATCTTCTTCCTACCAGATTTATTCGTCGAGCAACGCGACATTCCAATGGCGTTCATTTTATCGACAACATGGTCGCTTGAGAAATGTCGTATAAAGGAAATCACTCTGTATAGACTTCGTTTCTTGGGTCAATTCTTTCCTCGCCCCTCTCGAATTCGATCGACAAACGTGCGAACTCAATTTCCATGCATCCTCGTCTACCTCTTGGCTTCACGCAACCTACATCCGTGTCTGCTTACATGCAGCAAGACGAATAACAGACTGAAACTTACCAAAGGCTGATTTCGTATTCATGAAAAGCATCATGAGTATTCGTACGAAGTCGACGAAGCTTGCGGCGCCTGTACATCGTGTTCGCCACGATGTATCGAGTATAGCACCGATCTACTCGATGAACAAACGAGAGAGGACCGCGATCGAACGTGGAAGATATATTTCTCCGGTTATTGGATCTCTATTGGATTGTCTAGCAAATACCCGGCACCGTTTCCGTCTTAATGTTATCGTGCGACAACGTCTCGGCAATCCAGGGAATCGATTCCCTTATCCTGCTCGTAACAAGTGGATAAAGTCGAAACTTTCGACATGAATTATATACTGTGACTTCGTTCTTGCGACGAGGCGCAATATACTGATAAAGTGATCCCCCATGATTTGTATTTATTTCATTTCTTTCATTCAAGGTTCGTTTTGACTTGCCTAACGAGTCTCACGTAACTTGACGTCGATGAATCCGATCGTTCAATATTGGATTACAATGGAATGGTGAAGCTCTGAAAAGGTACTATTAAATCGACGTGAACTGCGAAACGTTTCGGTGATTAACGACGAAAGAACTGCGACTACGAAACGATGGCACAATAATTCTGTACGGACGAGAGTGTTCGTTGGAGAAGACGCAGAACGGGATTTTAGCACGCGCCATAATTTCTTTCACATTTTCATATTTTACGGAACGATAGGTGAGCAGGTTTTTTATTTCAGTACATCGTTCGTTGATCAGCATTGGCACGTTTGGATGGTTCGTGTCAGTCACTGATTCTATATGGCTTTATTTCACGGTGACGAGAAATTTACAGAACTTTTTCCTCCTCTATACAGTTGACTGACAGACTCGACGGCAAATATATGCACTTTTTATGCCCGGTTTCCGTACAATTTATCGATGTCCCGAGATACGCCGCACATGGGAACGGATTATTTATCTTCGTGCATGCAATGCCCTCATGCCTTCTATTTCGTTTCAACGAACGTCTCGTACTGTCCAATATTATTTAGGAGCAACGAAAAAGTACATTTTCTACAAAGTAGCAGCGTGAATTTGCAGTTGGAAAATTTATCATATCCGATTAAAAATTCTCTTGGACAGTCATCTGTGATATTGCATTAGTCTTCAAGTAGTACAGGTCAGTATACGCGCAGACATATTTTTAAGCAGCCCAGACCAATGATACATCCAGGCATTTTTGCATAAAAATTATCCGAATATTGCCGAACTTGGAGACTACGTCAAACGAAATACAGTGAAATGTATATAATGGTCGATTAGTAATCGTATGGCTACCGGTGCGGGCGAAAGTCGTTCGCGTTTAATGATACCGCCAGTTGACGAATTTCACGCGTGACCAACCTCGTTTCTGGCCGTGACAGAGCTGCTGCCATGTTCTGTTCACCGTGGAGCAATGAGGCGTATTAACTAGTCCAATTTTCAGTAATTACCCCTGTATGTACATAGACGCTAGAAACTCTGTATCCAGCTCGATCATTGCTCGAAATAAACAATCTTCAAACCGTACCAATTTTTCAACGCATACACACATAGATCGTATCAAACCTGCCGGTATTTATTTCCAATACGAAATAAAAAATCATTCGTGTTCTACATAAGCGCACCTCATTCGACGCGCGTCGATAAACGTTTGACACCATTGGAAGCGTATCGCCCTTATCATGCCGGCACAGTTAGTGGAGAGGAAGATTCAATTTCACCCATGATTTTTTTTTTTGTTCCTTTTTGTTTTTAATATTTATAACTCCGATAGAAAGCCAGAGCGTGCATCGCTGTTGGAAAAAGTTTAATCTTTGATTAAAATCATCGAACGCTGAATCCAAATCCTCCCCGCTGTGTTTCTAGGCGAATTTTATTCTCCGGTCGATTTCCATCGACCAGTTCGATTTCCGATCCGAAAAATTCTGACGCTCCTCGTCGAAGACCGACTCGATTCCCCGTTAATGGGGCCAATTTCGATGCACGGCCAGGACGAGCACGACGCTGGTACATTCTCGTTCTCGAACTGCCGAATTTTCGCGTCCCGGTTGAAATTTCTCGATGGCCAAAGGGCCGCGTGGAACCGCTAACGAGTCGCATTAGTTTAATAACTCGACGGCAAAGAGAGACGCTTCTGGCGTGCTCGACGATAAACTCCAACGCAACGGGAACGACGCAGCGCGCGCAAACTATTAATCATCCGCTAGCCAGCCATTAATTACCGCTGCCCGAATTTCGTTCTTGCTTGGCCAACTCGAAGGGATCCGCATAGTTCGAGTTTATATTTACCGCGACGCCTCGGGCTTGCCGATATCACAGATGACCACGCGATGGCAAGATTTTTAGCTAGAGATTCATGTTTCGCAGAAAGAAATAGAGAAAGAAATATTGCACAGTAGTACTGAATTAGTTGTAAATACTCTCCTACGTAGAATTAAAGAAGTATAGTATATCTGTTATTTAGGATTATTTCGATGTTTGAGAAATTCCTATTTAACACTAGCTTCGCGTGACTCGGGCGGGCAAATCCCTCGAGTCTAATAAAAATTGCATGGACAATTAAAAGCTCCGTTTCTCCAGTCCGTTTCATTCGCCGATCCATCGTCGACCGTTGCAAAAGGCGGCAACTTTCCAAGGGGCTTTCCTACACTCGGTATAATGTCTCCGGCGAATGGAAAAGTTGCACAAAAAGTTTCACTCCACTTTCCGAGTATCCAGCCTCTCATCTTCCTTTTCTTATCTCGCTCATTCCCCTGCATAGTTCTGTCGGTGTCAGTGTCCAGTCGCATGTACGTGTTTCCGGCTGACTATCATGCTGATTCCTTTTTTTCATCCGTCCCCGGCTAAGAAAGGAATGAAGCGCGAAGACAACTGAGAAAAGGAAAAAATCGCTTCGTTGCTAAGAGTGATTTTCGAAATACCTTGGAGACCTCGTGCCCGTCCCACATTTTCTCCTTCTTCTTCTTCTTCTTCTTCCACTTTTTTCCTTTCCTTCGACCATTCTATTTTTGCCTTTGCTGCACCCCTTTCACTCCATCCACCCTTTCCAACCTACCCTTTCCCCGTCCGTCTTATCTTCTCCGAGGGTCGTTTCACTCAATGGAATTCCAGTCTCGTCCATGAAGGGGGCTCGCGACGAGAGCTTGCTCTTTTTTCGTTCGCCGCGGCAGTGCACGGCAAAGAAAGAAGGGCAATAGGAATCTAGGTTCACAAAGTCGGGGAAGGAGTCTAGAATGAAAAGGGAGACTACGTGGATGTATAATTTAAGGAAATACTAACGTATTGAAAGTCAACTGGACATTTTTTGCAAACGCATTGGCACATAAAATGAAGCTTTAATATACTTCGAATTTTTCAACGGTGAATCATTAATCCTGAGAAACATGCCAGCTACTTTTTGACTCAACAAATCTTCGATTAGCCGAAGTTATCCACAAAAGGAAGGCTGTTCCAGCGATACGCTCGCCGCGCGAAGCAGCCAACAGTCCCCGTAATAATTCATGAAAACCAGACGAAGTTCACAGGAAGCACGGAAGCAGCGGTAGCAAAGTGTGTCGTCAGCGTTGCACGCTGTCCGACTGGGAAAACGATGGAAAGTTCGTGGTGTCTCACGGTCTGCTGGAAAACTTGCGCATTCATCGTGTTCGTGCCGGGTCTAGGGTTCGAGCTGGAATCGAGACCGGCCGTAATCCAGAGAATTATTGCGCGTTAGTGTCGTCACGTAATCCACACGGCCGTCAACGAGTGTGCATCCGATATTTTTGCGCGCCAAACGGCCGGCGAATCCGCGGAAATCCCTGTGAAATCGCGTTGCACAGTTTTTCGTTGCACGTAACACGCGTTGGCCGTGAGGTACACATGGGTGGAATGTAACGAAGTCTGCGTAAAGTATTTAATTCGTCTGTGAAAGTTTTACTCTTAAAAGTTTTAGTCTTAAAAAATCGTAGATCGTTCGGAAATTATTATCGGCCAATTTGCGGTGGATGCTGCGAGGATCAATCACTGTTGGTACCTTTATTTAGTATCGATCTTGTGTTCGCTGACATTTTCCTAATAGGAAGTTTCGTGAAATTTTATAAAAAGAATCAATTACGTTGACAGTAAATACTGATCCCAGAAATATAAAATTGATGTAAAGAAAAATATTACACCAAGCAGAAGATTGGATTTATCACTTTAGAATGCGAAGTAGCAAACTTCCACCAACTACCAACTGATAAAAGTAATCGAGGCGACTGGGAACTGCGAGTATGTGGCGCCTAACTATATCACCAGAAGACTCACCGGATGTGACGGAACTTAACGTGAAAGTCTTTCCGCGTACGCATGCATCGCAATCTGAAAGTCTGTCGGAAGTTTCACTGATCGATTCTCTGCGTCGTGCCATCGACGAAAAAATTCTCCGCTATCTCTTTCTTCCGCCATAAAACGAAGATCGCGGTTTCGCAGAGTTCCTCGCGAATGTCTACGACGATATACGTCCTACTCTCCGACAAACGGGGTGGTCGATTTGAATTTCAGAAATTCACCGCCGTCCTCGCGTGCATTTAGCTTCGAGCATCCACCTCGTTGCTTTGTTGCCCGCAAACTTTGGCCGCGGCAATTCAGATTTATGTTTAATCGATGCTTCGAAATTTTCGTAGAGAAATGTATAAAAATTGTTGCGAATGTAATTCACGTAGAACTACGTCTATTCCCGCAACTTCCTTCATTTGATTACCCTCGAGCATTTTATTTGATTACCCTCGACTTCTCGCGTCGAAGTGGTGCGCAACGATGGTATAACGTTGTTCCAGAAAATACAATTACTTTCTAACCGGCACCGACGCGAAGTAAAATACGGGATTAGGAAAGTTGCGAAATTTTACGCAGCAGAAGCCGTAGCCACCCTGCATTCCGTAGTTTCCTTCGTGAATTCCAACTTCGTTATCACTGTTTGCCGAAAGAATATGATTAACTTTCCCGGTTATCGCGCATGTTTGAAGAGAAGCACGAAATTGGTTGAAGCAACCTGCAAAGCTGAAAGGGATCTGAAGACGCTTTAGAAGCCGGAGTTGCGTATTACGCTAAGTAGAATCATTTTAATTTCACGGAAATAACCGAGCCAGACAGTGGCGCGATTATGTTTTCTTTTGGCGTAGCAACAACGTGGCTGTTTTAGCCAAAAGTATAGTAGTTCCTCGATATTGCTGTATTATAACGCACGAAGGATAACGTTTCTTTAAGGAGCTTTTTAAACATCTGCTTCTCTCGAGTCATATTTGCTAAATGAACGCTGACGAAATTACAAATTCTGACGAGCTTTCGCGCATTGGGAATAATTATTTATTCGTCTCTTGGAATATTGCAATGAGGTATCTTTCGAAACAGCAAAATATTGAGATTTACTGCTTGGTGAATAAACGAACCCATCGGTTATTAAATTCTCCAACTTCCTTACGATATTTCTAATTTACATAAAGCCCCTGGCGCCAGCGTTCCACCCAGATACAGATTAACCCGCAGATATCCTGCCCACCTTATCCTAAGCCCATGGGATTCACGAAGATTGCGTCTAATATGAATGCGAGAAAACGTCACGGACCTCTGCAATTCTGAACTTGCACACTTCTGCTCCACCGTTTTCTTTTCGTGAAATCTACTACAGTTGAACCAGCCAACGAACGAAGTTAAATTCACAATTAATTAAATTCAGCCCACAAGTAATTCTCTGCCTGCAGGATCGACAGCGATATTTTCTCGGGGGGTGCAACTACGATAAGTGTTTCATCCATTTCGCGGCAATAACTCTCTTCAAACGATCTCCCGATGGAAACAAACTGGCCGACCTGCACACTTTCTCTGTGCAACTCCTTTGCTCTCCACTTAAGCAACGAGTGATAAAAGGACGCCGTTAGGGAGACGGTCCGCCCCGATGCACGAAAGAAATCACTGAAAGAAACAGTCTGCGCTTTTACCGGGGTAGCCGGCACTACTTATCACCCCTCCCGAAAGAACCATGGAATAGTTGCACCTAGCCGGGCTGGCTGAAGGATAAACTTCGTGTCGTGTATTCGTCGATAAATGGATTAGCCGGTGGCAACAAGCGAAATAAAAGTTGCGCTGAGAAATAACGCCTGAGGGGGCTGAGAGTCAAGAGGGCAGGGGTAGAAACGGCACGACTGGGTAGTTCGCTACGCCGTAATGCTTTTGGTGCAGCCTTCTTCCCCTTCGCCGTTAGTTAGTCGATTTGTAGGATTTTTGTTACGCGTTCTTGCAGCGCGGGATTACCGCCATTATGCTTTACCTGCCCGTTTCAACCTCGTTTCTCTCTGTGGAACACCACCAGGAATGCCATTTCTGCGGGGGATAAAAAAGGTGTCGAGGATCCTGGTGAATATTCTGATCGTTGCGCCTCGAAGTGCCAGATAACGTCCAGGGAAAAGAGGAAGATCAAAGTAGTAATATTTAAGAGGGCCTTTCCTCTGAAGCATACTCGGTGATACCTTCAATATCGTCACCGGCAAAAGCATATCTCGAAGGTATCCATCGAAAGATAAACAAGGGCGGTCTATCGTAGATAAAAGGAATTCTAAAAGGAACCGCGTCACGTGGAATCTCGAAGGGAAAATGTCCCCCTGGCAATCACGAAGATGGCCTCGATGTTTTATAGGGGTGACCCTTGCGGTAAAGTTCAAAATAAAAGCTGCCCAGGAATAGGATCTTTTCCAAAGGAAATTGCCGGGCAGGTCAGAAGAGGGACATCCGCGAGACCGTTTAGTCATTCAACTTCGTTGCGAAACTACCCCCGGGTGGTATACTCAGGCTCGAGGTGATGTTGACGGCAGAAAAGGAATTCTGTGGAACTCTTATGACCCACAGCCACGGGTTGTTTGAAATACACGTTGCTGGTTCGCCTCGAATTAACAGAGAACACGACGAACGATTCTGCTCGCTGATGGGAAGGCCGATGAAAGCGACGACATTCCGATTACCGCGCCCTCGTCTATCACTGTCGCTACCCCTGGGCAACCGGATTTCAGATAGCGACGCCCTTGGAGAAGCCTCCAGCCTCGGAAATTGATAACTCACCGTTGCATTGGACACGGTTATTTTTCAGCGACGAGAGGACGATAACTCGTCGACGATCCCTGCAACCAATTAATGTTCGCGGCTCTGCTAATTAATTATGCGAACCCGTGGAACGGATTACGAATTCCTGAATTTGCCGGGGAACAGGCACCGTGATAGGGAAGATTGTTTTTGGCAAGCTCGATAAAAATTCTTCGCCGAAGATCATTTTTATCATTCTTCCTTGTCAAGAGTGTTCCTTTGATACTTTCTTTTTTCTTGGCGTTGCAACAGAAAATTGTAATCGGACTGTCTCGTGTAAAAGACGACCCGTAAATCCACTGATTATACCCCGGCAAGACTGTTGTCAGCGGAGAAATAAAATTCGCCTGGACGTTCGGTCGCGATTGTGTCCAGTGAAATCCTGTTTTCATTTTATGGTAGCGCGGTTGCCTTGAGCTAGACGCCTTTGTTCACCGGTCGATCGGATTTGCGAACAGGGGAATCGAGTCTCGTCCGGACAGAGAGGGCGAGTAAACTTTGTAACAGTCTCGACTGCTATGGGACACTTTCGTTCACGGGAACTGAAAAGTTGCCGGTGACTTTAATTTTATTCGTGGCACGTAATCGTATCAGACACTAGACAAGCAGGCTTGCCGGTCTCCCGACTGAGGTCATGCTGCAATATAGGCATACATTTATATTTATATACATATGTAGATTTAAGTCCTTGACATGGTCCTACCTGTGGCCCCGCTCAGTTTGGAAGCATCGATCAGCAACTAATAAACGAGTTTGCGCCGCCTCTCGACTTGCAAGAGAACTCGAAGAATCCCCCATTAGGCGTACGATAGACTCTCAGAATGCAAATCAACCGTACGGAGCTGTTTTTAAGCACCTTTATCATCCGTCTGTATTAAAAAAAAGTTTTAATCCCAATAAATATAATATCATAGATGTAGTTGTATCAATGCAACAAAACTGGAAAATATTTTGTCTGAGTTTAGAAATATTTGGCGGAGTTTAATTGATACTCGTTGAAGATTTTTTCACGATTTTTGATAAAATGTATATAGGAAATCACTTGTCCTTCATCTGGAAAGAGAAGCAGGGTCAGCAGCTTCTAAGTATATTGGCATAAAACGGTGCATTTTGATCGAAAATTCCGCCATCGTCGCGAAAACGATATACAACGAGCCACCCCCCCTGGACGATCATCTGACCTGTTCCTTCTTTATTGATTTCAGGTGCTATATTCACTCATGACCAAAAGGATAGCAGTACAGAGCTGGCATTCAAGTATGCCGTGTACAAAATCAACAAAGACAGGCTCATCCTGCCAAAAACAACGCTGGAGTACGATATACAATACGTGCCAAAAGATGACTCCTTCCATGCGTCGAAGAAGGGTGAGTATTTCACTGTTTACCTGATAGAAATTTTTATTTTCTCCTCGGACCTCACCAATAGCACAGAACGTCCTGCAAAATGCAATCATTTAATTGCCTTGTCTATTATTTTTAATTAACTATCGCGTTTCGAAATTCAACATCGCCCCTCTTATCTATTCTTCGCTGTTACATCGTATCGCGCTACTTAAAACAGCAACGAAACTAAAAAGTAACTGTGAAGAGAATAAAGGTGAGGTGAAAATTCTTTTAGGAGGTCGAACAAGCTTGGGTAAAATTGATCACGCGGCCAGGGATAACAGGGTTGGTTGCGGCGTCGTTATTAAAGTGGCATGCACATTATCTCCCTTCTATCGGCTGTCAAATATACGTATAATTTAATCTGGCTCGAAGTATCCATCAGGAAGTGATGGTATTTTTTGAGGGACGAGGAGACTTCGTTTCCTTATGCAGTCTAGTTCGTCGTTGTAAAAGAAAATTGAGAGATACGCAACCCTATCTGTCACCTCAATTTCATTTATTTATGACGCCGTTTCGCGACGGCAGAAGAGCCCGTACACGTATATCGTGTGTTACGGCTTGCTTTACGATGCTGAATAAGTCTACGTCACCTAGAGCCCTCTCTATTCCGGTGATGGTGCTTGAGTTTTTTCTTCGCGTGGTAAAATTCGCAGATGATGGAATAAAATAGGAAAATAGCAATACCTTATTTGGACGAATTTATCCTGTTCACTTCTCTTTTCGTCGCTCTCTTTTTTCCACGCGTCCAGATCCTTCAGAAATCCTCCAGTAATCCGTCAGCTGTACCGTTTCATCGCGCTACGCGTACCTCGCGTAAACGTAGTCTGTGTGGGAAATCAGATCAATGGATTTACTTTTTCTCTTTCCGCCAAATAGCCCGACGTTCCCTGCAGCATTTCCAGATCGATGTGCTACAGCGCTTTGTCCACTTTATACTTGCGTCACAGCCGATGTTCAAGTGGAATTCCATGATTTTCTTTTATTTCCGCCTCCCCGACCCATAAAAAAATGAACGCAACATCGATACGTACAAAATGGCTGATAGGGTTAGGAAATGAAAAATATTATATGCAGGATAAATCTGTTGGTTTGCGGCAGAGCTGCTGGATAGCGTGTCGCCAGGGTTGAAAAACGTCGACGAAGCATTTCGGTGCTCTTTAGTCAGCCGAAAGTCTAACATACGATTATCTCCACAAGGTAGTTGGCTCCGTGGGCTGCAAGCCAGCAAATGCTCTTCCGATTTTGGCCGGAGCCTGGACGACCGTGACTTTTCGCCAGAATATAGACGACAGGCCCTTCAGTGAAATAAATTCAAATCAACCTCAACCTTTACAACCCCGTTTCCGATAACAATAGAAGCATTATTCCCCCTTAACTCGAACTCCGCCACTTGAAAGCGTACAACCACGCCGTTCCAAATACCATCGAGATTAAGCTCGATTCCCAGCGAGAAAAAAATCTGCTCGAACGGTTGCCCCGTTCGAAGTTATTACTCGAGGATTCCACGACAGTCAGTTCACCATTCACTTCGCTCGAGTCCTCCCGTTTACGAGACCCTCTATCGTTCTGACCGTTCGCCTAAACGACATCGGGCTGGAAGGGCCGTCGCTAAATGCGCACCCCGAGATACGGACCGCACGAAACCGATCGTAAGGTTTTTCGGAACAAGCGAGCCACTTGGTCCGGCGTTTGCGCAAAACGACACGGTTGTATGCATGCAAATGCTCTCGCATCGTGGCCAAGACGAAGCTTCCACGATCGTTTGTTTCGCATAAAGCGTTATCTGTGCCCGGCCGTGTGGCGTTTTTACCTTTTTTACGATTATATGCATACGTGCCGGATAGACCGCGGTCGGTTATCGGAGGACCCTCTGCCGATGCAACTCGCGCGTAGCGCGGGCTTAATCGATCCATTCGACGGTAAGGATCTTAGAGAATCGCGAGGCGGCGATTCCTGCGCGGAAAATTCGAAGAAACTCGGCCACATTAATGGCAGGGAAGGCTGAAAATGAATACTCTATCACGGGGATAACTTATTCTATAAATAAAAATGGTCCCGTGGCAAACTTGAAGGAAGCAAGAAATAAATATTGACAACGATATTTTGGAACTTTAATTCAATAACGGCTGTTGCATACTTTACACCCTTACCATTTGATAGTACGTCCTCCGCGGTAAAAAGTGAAGCCTGTATTGATTATTCGATCCGCGATATTCTGTATTGGAAATACCTAAAAAGTTACCTCGCAAAAAATTCACGATTCCACCCGTGCTTCGTGTCTATTCGTCGCTGGCCCAGTGACGCATGTTCCTCGCGAATAAATTCACCGTACACCGTGGTCGCGTCGTTAAATCTGAACGACTCGATGGTAGGAAATTTCGAAGCTGCATCGAGATTCGGATGTCTCTGCGGGTGTACGAGAAACGTACAGCCAGGTGCGCCGCGGATCGGGAAGAAGAAAGCGGGATTCTGCCCTACTGTCACGTCTTGTCACGTGTTCGAGAGGGCCTCTTGAGGTCTCTGTTCTCGATGCCTTGCACGAATAGAGACCCTCCACGGTTTCTTCTCGATCTTCGATCTTCCTCACGGAGCTTCCTCGGCGTGAACGTGTATATTCACGTGTTCTCCCAAAAGCATCTCGACCGTGAGCCATTTTAGACCGGCTTACGTGTGCCTGTAGAGTCTTGCGGCTCTCGTAAACATCAATCACCTCTGTTAAACTATAAAAAGAACACCCGCCTCGCCTTTCTCTCGTACAATTATGCTTTACGCTCTTTCTATTCTTTCTGTCGTTTCGATTCGTTGCCAGTTACTGTGCACGTACCTTTAGTTAAAGTGGAAGGTTCGTTCACGATAAAAATGTTTCATCAACGGTAACCAGCAGTCGCACCACCGCGAAATCTGCAAATAATGGAGCCCACGGCTAGGCTGAAAGGTTCGGAGCAGAGATTAAACCGAGCGTACCCGACGATCGTATTTTAGGGCCGGGTCAACGACGCTCGTGCAGCCGCTGCTCTTTTCGCGATTTAAGCTTCCCTCCGGGCAGCATCTGCGCCCCCATCGCCGTGGAAATTGTTCTACAAGCGCGGCTATTGCACTTCGTTATAATACTCAATATAGAGGTGACTCGAAAGTCAGCTGTCCAGATTTTATTTTATTATATACTTTTCAGTATTTGTGCTCCGTTTGAATAAATTCGGGGATGCACGGAGAAAATAATTTATGCATTTCAGTAACTCGCTTATGCGTTAAAAGAAAATAGTTCAAAGCATGTAAAAGGCCACGGTATCGGGAACACGGAAATCGTGCACTTTAACAAGCATTTGCTTCTACCTCTGAATCTCTTTTGTCATCGATTTTTCTTCTTGGGCTACTTCGTTCTCGTAATTCGATTCACGCTCGTCCAAGAAATGGCTGAGCTCGCTCAAGTAAGACTTTTCATTTTCTCGTGTTACTTCAAGTGTCGTCCTTTTATAGGAACGTAGACCATCCGAAACAAGCGGACAACTGTTGTATCGCTTTTCTTCTATCTTCATTTTTTGTTCCCCTTTCGTCCGTCCTGTTCACGAAGTTCTGCGCAGACAGCCATGAAAGACACCCTCTTCATTCCACTTTCCCTTGGGAAAAGAATTTTTAACGAAAATCCACGCAAGAAGAATCTGGTATCTATGTTGCAACGGCATTTATTTTTTTTTATTTTCTTCAAAATTGTCAGCAAACACGTTTCTATTTAATTTTATTAACTTTTTACTACAACATAACATCAATCATGTTATGGAGTTGATTCTGTGACATCAATGTCTATTCAGAGAATTTCGAGTCAGACTCGTGTCTGTCGACCTACGGTCCGTGTTACTAAAATGTACTTCCGGCGCAGAAGTCTACGACGCGACGTGCATCGCTTTATCGACGCTTCCTCGAGTTTCGTCTCTTCCCGTGTAAGTATTTCCTTCAGGTGCGTCTTTTACGCCAGTCAATTTCGCTGGACACGCAAAGGAAGGATGTAAAAAGGATCGCGAAGGTAACGTCAAGGGAAAGGCAAGAGATATATTTCCCCTTTGTGGCGAGCTCGGCCATACGCCTATGGGCTGATTGACGAAGAAGAATTTCATTCGAAAATTCCATCAACTTTATCTTTTTATTTAAGTCGTAAGAACAATAAAGCAATATTAAAAATAAAAAACTTCGTACTCTAGAGTAGCATTAAAAACAGAGTTATATAAAATTAATCGGGGGATATTTCTTTAAAAAAATCATCTCGGCTTTAAGGAGACATTTATTTAAGCGAGAGGCATTTATTTCACAAAGCAATCCTTGTTGATTGAAATCCCACCGTCGACACCTCGCGTGCACTCGATTTTTCCAGCCGTGCTAGCTAATCGACCATCCACTCGATACACAGACATTGACGAAGTATACCGAGAGACGACTGCCGCAAGTTCCTCAGATGACGTGATATTGATTTCACGGGAGGCGAGGAGATTTAACGCACAATTACTCTGATTGAACGAGGTTCACTGGCAGTCCAAGGGGGTCGGTCCAGAGAATTGGAGACATCAAAGGACAAGCCGGCACTCGCCACCTCGTTAAGGTTGATAAAAGGCGAGCCAACATGGGTTGAACACGTCCGAGAAGGGATACAGGTTTCCCTTAGCCTGTGCAACAACTACAATGTCTTTATCACAGTATTTCTTAGCCTTTCGTTCATCTCGAACTGAACATACTGTTCTCCTCTGTACCCTTTTATTCGACAAACACAGCCATGTGAATGAACATTATTATTATTTTAGACATCTTGGTCTTTCGATAGCAATCCCTAATACCATTCTAAAGTCGTACGATGTACAGTTCCATGTACATAAATCTAAGACGAATACATTGTTGCCCTCTCCGCTAGTCTACCACAAAGTTCCAGCAACAGAAGACCGAAGAAATCATGCGATAAAAAAGTTTGCCAATTTGAGTGTCGCGGCCCAAGTATCCGAAGCACGAGATGGATTTTATACTTGCAAATAGAAAATGTTTCTGCCATGATGCCCGTTCGGAGTAACGCACAAGCTTTACGCGGGAAGCTTAATAACTTGCTGAAGAGGTCGGCGAAGAACAGCTCCTGGACTTCATTAATGTTTACCACGTTTTTATGCCGCTTTAACTGTGCCAATTTCGCCCAGCTTTAATGCAGAAAATGAATGATCCTCGGTAATGCGACAATTAGACTGGAACGTTTTCGAATGGTCTATTATTAGCGTTTAACGCTCGAGCGAATAGCGACTGAAAATTTTAATGAACCGCGCTTTGTGTCCCGTAACTTCAGCCACTTCGAACCGAGTGACTGGCTGTGACGGAAACTTATCTCGCACCAATTACACCTGACACCCCCCTTCTACGTGTTCCATGAAAATTCTCCAAACCAATTTCCACGCAGGTACAATTCACGTCCCGGTTATATGCTTTCTCCGGTTTCGATCGAAAGAGCCCTCGCAGAATTTGATTGGGAAACAACAAACGAAATCGAGGAATTTATAATCGGGTGGAGTGTATTGAAAACATTCCCAGAGAAACGATGCGACGCAGAGATACATATTCATGCGCTCACTGTTCCCTTTTGTTTGGCAAATGTTTGGAAATACTTCTGTCCGCCACGGTCTCTCGAGTGCTTTTGTTGGAGCAGCATTTCTCTTGGCTAGGAACCGATTCCGCCACTTTACGAGCTTGGGAATAATTATGAATTCGAGACATTTCCAGGCAAGGTTCCGTTCACCTCTTGAGACGAAGAACGCCACGATTCTCCTAGCAATTGGCTATGAATAGATCCTGGTCGATCGTCACGAACATCGTAAAAAGTGTGACAACGCGATACGAGTCGCGTGGAGCGATTCTTTAAGGAGATTAAGCACTTTTCCTTTTGCCTTGTTTCTCCTGGCCAACAGGATCTCGTAAAATAAATTCTAATTCGCCTGGTTGGCCTCCATCTTTTCCTTTTCATTTTCTTTTCTACCATTCGTAATGTTTCATGACTTTCAGTAGCTTAGAGAACGTTCCACCCCTTCGATCCTTTCCCCCTTTCAACATTTCCCTTCTCGTACCCTTTGCAGCGCCACGGTAAAACGAATGACTCAACCACGCGGTGCAGGTCTGTCGCACATCCGCTCCCATGTGATTCGCTGGCACATTGAGCTAACTGTGTTCAAGAGAAATTGGATTTTTTCTTCTACCCTTTCGTTTTACAAAATCGTGGTCTGCCCATCCTTGGTGACTGGGCGAGATCGATGCCTGTGCCACTTAATTGCCACAGCCCTTAACCACCCCTGCGATGCTTGAACCCCCACTGCGATCTGTACCTGTAGGCGATGATATAATCGCCAGCACAGGCATTTGACGATAAATTAACCGGAAGCTTATCGTCTGACCCTCGAACCTTTGGCTTAATTAGCTGGGCATAAATTAAGAGGCGGTAGAGTGGACCTCCTCGGCTTGAGAAAAACAACTCAAGTGTGAAAGATCTGCGGGTTACTGTGCCAGAAATTGTCCCGGGATTTCAATAAATGTTATGGGGTAGGTTGAGAAAGAACGCTTAATATTTTAAAAGCATCTTAATCTTAAAAGTAGGATACCGGATTCCATCTAGTTTATTGATTAGGTAGCAATTTGCTACTAATAGGGGTAAAAAATGTTCGTTCACGGCGGCAAAAATATTCATGCTTAATTTTCGCTGCAGGAAAACATGAAGTTCCCCAAGTATTCCTCTATCTATAAAATATAGATATCTGTGAAAGCACCGATAAATGGTCACTCTCCCAATAGCGATTTTCCACTTTAAGTTCAAGGCCAGCCCATTGAACATCCAGGTCTTATTCCCAGTTTCCCTTATCGACCATATATTCTACCTGAAAGAAGGAACACACTTAACGCTTTACAAAATCGAAGTAAGCAGCAACCACGGCCGCCACGGCGTTGCTCTGAGCAAAAACTCGGGGTTTAATTAAAGTTTTTAATTAAATCCACTTCGGCCCAGGTCTCAAGAGTCACCGTCCTCCTACAGCGAATTACCAGAGCGGTCGTTCATGTGGTCTTTCAATATACATTTTGAAAACACCGAGATTAGCGGCGTGGAGATTTTTCAAATTAATGCAGTCGGCCAGCGAGACAATCGCATTCATCGCCATGAATTAATTTTTCGCTGGTTGAATGTTTTACAGATAATTCAGCGTGTCTCGCATAGCGCCGCCTTTCCGCCTTTTCCTCTTGAAAAATAAACGAAATAAGCCCTGTTTTACGCGCAAATCGCTTCACGGCTTGTTGACTGTATAAAGCCCAAAGATTTCAAGTTTCCATGGAAATCCACGGTGCTTTTACAAATGCGTCGACGAAGGGCATTGAACGTAATCCGTCTCAGACGTTCTTACGTCTAACGCAGGGGTAATTAGGTGTAGCGATATTTCTACTTCACAGCAGGAACAATGGCTTCCTGGTTGCTTTTAAACGGCGTTAATATTGAATCCTGTTTTAAGAGTCTCTCCGCGAGGTCGAAGCATTTTCGTCTCAACTCGCGTAATTCCGCTTGCACTTTCCGCGAATACCTTCTGCGTTTCCTTAATACATTGCATAAATTATTACGTTGCAAAGCGTTCTCAGAAACCTGTTAGTATACCCTTTATGACCGAAAATGTGCCGCGTTTCAACTTTCGTCGGTGACGTTTCTCTACGTTTGTTTCTGCCACCCATTAATTTATCCCGACGTATATTTCATACACACAGAATCGAACAATAAATATTATTATTATTAACAGACTTGGCCCTCTTTTCACCTAAGCTGTAAATTCAATTTTCATTGCAGCACAACTCGAAAGAAACACCCTGTTTAACAGTAACTTCCCCCCAACGGCACGCCAGTTCTCAATCTAAACTGCGATTGTTCAGTTTGGCCACGCTGAAAGTTCCTTTACCACTTTCGGTGAACCGCAGCAACATCCGTACACAACCCCTTGCACCTTTCGTCGTCGACACGAGACGAGTTCGTTGAACTTCTCGGCGTCCCTTCCCTCAACAACGGATCCTATAAACTTTCCACAGTATCTGCGGGATTATCTTACAGCCACTTTATTTTCATCCCCGTGTCTCCTTTATTTGGCAAACTCCGCTGTTATCTGCGTAGCTTACAATCAGCAACAGTTATCTACATCTCCACGATTCCATTCACTGTCTACTCGGCTTCATCCAGGAGCAAGGTATTTCATTTTTATTATTTCTTACGGCTATCCACCAAGTTCGTTCTTCATCCGGAGTCAGCTCTTAACTTGTCGTCGTGACATCGTGTGCATAGCCGACCGTTCGTTTATGCTTATTCGCTTCACCATTTTTCTCCCTGTCGTCTCCACTTGTCCAACGCCTATGGCGAATTCCCTGGCTCAAAGGCCACGTTAATGGGGCGGATATTAAAAAATAGAGAAACTACAGGAAATGTGAAAGCGAAGAATGGCAAAACCACCGCGATTCAAGCTTCCTTTCCCCCAGACTTGCACCGGCGACTACTTAATTAAATTGCAAATGAACACTGTGAAACGACGACTCGTTGCTTTGACTTTCCTCGAGTTCCTATTTCCTCGGAAAAAAGTTTCTCTAGTTTCTGCGGTGCCTTGAGGCTCTTCGAAGCTTCAGTCAGCCGAACCGCGACCAGTCTGATGCAGGAGAGCCATCGAATCTAGATCTGATTTGTCAGAGGAATATGTATTTAAAGACAACAGCAATGCACCTCTTATCTAACAAAGCGTAGACAGTTATTTTCGCATCTCGTAAATTTGTTCGGGTCTCGAATAATCGAAGTAAGCCGCGGTGACGCCGTTGTCATAATGTTATATATTTGACGTAACTGGTCCCACGACAAGATGATATTCCGCGAGATGTGTCGCCGGTTCAGAAAACGATGATAGATGCAGGTACGTTTTATTCGCAAGACGTAAAGTTTCATGCTGTAAGTTAAGTCACTTTCAGATCGTTCCGCTAAGTAGATAAGTCCCCTATAGTCAGACTTCGCTGTAGTTCGAGATCTCATCTAACTTGGTCAAAGATTAGCCAAGAAGTTAAGAAAGGGATTTAGTCCTTCAGTTTTCATAAATAAATATATGTCTTTGGAGTTACCGCAATCTCGAGTATCAAATGAAACACATCTTCCCTACCCTTGCGACGATTTTATTATCCCGCTCGCTGGAAACTTTCGCAGCATCGAATATTTCATTATCGATATATAATATATTCTCGATTCGAAATATGCGATTTCAGAGTCGCAAAATCCAGAACAGGATTAAATTCCGCAAGTAGCCGTAATCGCTTTATCCAACATGTGTCTCCGCCTTCCGAAACACACGGCACAGACACGTGGAAACTGCTGTTCCCAGCGGGACATTCGAATCCACGAATTCTTGTCCCATGTAATGTATTAACTTGCCGACATAAGGACCGGTTGTCTGAGGTTTGAAAGGCATCGCAGTTTGCTAACTTAGGGTCTGAATAGCACCCAGGCGAACCGTAACAATCCCTTGCAACTGAGACAAGATAACACCCTGAGCACGACATTCGGTCATTCTACACCTACTCCTTCGCTTTGTGCGTCCAGATCGTAAACGCGTACAGAAGATAATTTGACAAACACTGGAAATGTATAAAAGTTAATTTCAGTTAATTTAATATTAGCAGGATTCTTGATACTATTTATAATTACACAAAGCAAAATTCTTTCCTTTTTACGGCAGAGTTTAAAATTTATTTCAGTAACAAATATTTCAGAGAAAATTCAAAATATTTGTTATTCATTCCAGAAGGGACGAGCTGACGGTATAACTATGCCAGTACGAAGGTGGGAGGGGGAGTATCGTTATTATCGGTAATAATCGGCATTCCAACTATCTGTAGAACAATTTTCAACAGCCATAAAGGAAATTTACGACGCCCAACGAGTAGCATGGTTATGAGCTCAGCTTAGTGTGCAGCTAATGTTGCATTAATGTCGCTCTTTGCTCATCTACATGAGCACGATCTTAATGTACCATGTTTCTCGTCTCGTCGATTCCATCTAATGCTTACTTAACCGAAATCAAACCTCCACCATAATATAATCTGTATTGCAAATCGTTTGTAACATCTCGAGCGTGAAAAAATAGTTGAATGGATCTTTATGAATTTTTGTTTCAGCGTGTCAACAGGTCAAGTACGGTGTACAGGCGGTGTTTGGCCCATCGGATCCTGTCCTGGGCCAACACATCCACAGCATCTGCGACGCACTGGACATTCCACATCTGGAAGCCAGGCTGGACCTGGACACGGAGGCGAAAGAGTTCAGCATCAACCTCTATCCCGCACAAAGTTTGCTCAACGCCGCTTATCAGGACATCATGGAGTTTCTCAACTGGACCAAGGTCGCCGTTATCTACGAGGACGACTATGGTGAGCGATGATCTACTTGTTTAAACCGAACGCGACGATGGTATCCTCGAAGAGGTAAAACTTTGAACAAGGACGTACGGTGATTCGGTGCTTCGCGGGGTCTGACTATGAATACCTTGTACTACTTCGTACAATTTTTTCTTTCTACGAAATTAAACCATTAATTATAACCATTATAAAAATGACGGGCAATTCGAGTAGTCTACTCGAATATTTAATTCGATTCGAGCACCGACGAAACAGTTGGCGACTGTCGGTGCAAATTGGTGGAAAGTTTCGATTTAAGCGAAAAGTGAGAATCACAGTACTCGAGCAATTTAATTGCACCGATATTCTCCGCAAGTTTACCCCGTTAGATTATCAATTTACTTAACAGCCCTGCAGAAGAAACCCTCTCCCAATTACCAGTCCTATTAGCAACAATTACGAACTGGCGGTAATGGAATAATGTCGATTAATTACACTGGTCGCGTTGACTGCAAAAAGGGAGATAATGAAATTCATTCATAATGAGAAAACGTCCTCCTTCGTATTTGTCGTCTCAGCGAAGAAAGCCCTCTCCATGGTGGACGAATTCTGTCTAATTAATTCGCAAAATGGCGGTTTTAAACTGCACGAGGATTCCTTCAGGCGCTTTCAACCGCTTCTCCTCCGTTTCTCAGTTCACCATCATTCTTTGGTCCACGATCTTCGACGATGAATAATGGAAGGGGCCAAATGGAATTATGTTAGGTGCACGTGCGCTCTATCAGACATCGTGTTGGCTTCATTTCGTTGCGAGAAATTCTATTTAACATTGTCGAAGTTCCATGTACCTGTGTTCAAGTATTATAGATAAGGTACAACAATCGAAAATGGGAAAGTATCATTTTTGGCGGACTATAAATACGGGTGTCTGATCATCGATGCATTCGTACTACTGTGGAATTTAACGATTAAGTAGCATGTATTTGAAATATATCTGAAGGAGCAAGAAATTGATTAATTCTTGCTAAAGGTAGTACGATGAGTCGGGTTCCTCTTTTCAAACGTCCGATCCGCGAAATTCCGCTTGGATTACAGTAGACGCGAACGAATTTATCCGCTGTAAGCATGATCCGTGTGCTCAACTGCTGCAATATTTCTGTGACAGATTGTTACAGCACGTGCGTCGTTCCCACATTTCGTGCAGAGTGAACGTGACTCTTCGCCTGACGAGATCGAGGACTCACTGTCACCGAAGGGGAAATAGCACATTCGTCGTCAGACAGGCCACACGTTGCCAAATTCGAATTACAAGCGTGTCTAAAGAGGGAAGCTTAAAAAATTCCAAGCATATCGTTTGACGAACTTGTATTTGTTGGCGAAACCCCGATTGCATTATTTCTAATTTTTCAATTACTGAATTTTTAGTTTAATATATTCACTAGCCAATGGAATACTTTCAATCCAAGCCTAAAAGAAACCTCTAACCGAAGACACAGGGCATCCAAGACACCTGAAGTTTCTTAATCACTTTCCTTTCGAAAACTCGATAGGGTTTACCATGAACTTAATTGGGTGTCGATGAAAACACGCCTCGAGCTCAACTATCTCGTCCAACGAGCTTATCTATTTGCGAAGGTGCACGAAAGTTACACGTACAAGCCGATTAGAACACCCGTAAACCATGAGTCGCCCCTTCTTTCTCCCACCCATCAACGATCTAGACCAACCATCCCTTATCCGTTACCAAACTGATTTCCACTAGAGATTTACCGGGGCTCCGGAATTTCCGTGTTTCCTCCACTTTCAATTCCTGTCGACGGCGTAGCCACTGCGAAGGTAAAATCCTATACGCTCGCGTAACCAGGAACGGAATACGTCTAGAACGTGTTCGAAACCCTTTCAGCGAAGAAGGCGAAACGATCGCGAAGATATTCCAAGAAACGTCGAGGAACTTTTAATAGTATTGCTCAACTTTTTCCTTCAATATTCCACTGTGTATGTTTTCTATGTCCTTGTAATAATGCAAACTTAAAGTGTCCTTAAAATTGGAATAAGTTCTCAAGTTTTTTTTCCCGAAGCATTGTTAAAATGAAACAGGTAGAAATGTTTTTATCTACACAAAGGATATTGTTCGTATCACTGCACCGTGCTTTAACAAACGTCGTAACTGGTTCCTCGATGAAATTTTCAACTATCCTAATAATGCTTCAGCCCATTGCCCCGCCCTTCGTTATTTCACGCTGTCAGCGTGAACCCTCGTTACTTCTGCTGCAGTCTTCCATCGGGCTCCAAGCGGCGGAAGCGAGTGTTCAGGAGCTCCTGGTAAATTCGCGATTCTCGAGGCTCCATTTGCTTCACGCACGTGTTAATTTTCCGCCTTTGATCTTTCGCGACCTATTAAAGGGGGCAGAGTGTGCGCCTGTTAAAAGTTTCAGCTTTTGAAGACCGCTTGACGAAACCTTGCCTACGTTCCTCTGGAAAATTAGAAGCTTAGTGCTGTTCTGCATCGCGGTGACATTCTTCGACTAGGATGCAAGTTCCTTCGGGGTGGAATCTGCGTCTAGTTCGAGACAAGCGAACGAAGTTGCATGGGAAACGGCGGATAGCGTTGCATGCTTGTTTCCTATTTAGTTTCTCGATTTCTATTCAGCTTCCTAAACCTAGTTTACGTTTGAGACGCGGAGAGAAGTCTGAATTTTCGAGCTGAGAAATTAATTTTTCGTTTCCTGCTGTGCTTCTCATTTGATTATGGACAAGTATTCGAAACGGGGCAATGGAAGCATTTAGAGGAATACGAACAAACATTCAGTCCCCATTCGTAATCCTGGATATGAAATACAGTTTCCCTCGCGTCTCGAGAATCACCGATATAATATATTGCATTTTGACCATCGGGAAGCATTGTGCAAGTTCCGGAATCCGTTCACTCCGTAATCTCAGTCGATCTTTCTTATTCCCAAGTCTACGTTCGAGTTCCTCGCGAGACATTCTGAAACATCGTGGACAATAGGAAAACGTATCGCTGTATTTGGAATTTCAACTGAGGAATATGGTTTATGGTTTATGGTTTCGTTCCAGTAACGCTCGTGTCGAATTTCTGATACATTTACTTCTTCGCAACTCAATCGTTCCCTCCGATCGGCGATTCTAACACAAAATTCCATATCCCTTAAAGTGGCACTCTACACGCGTTCCCGTCACGAAATACGAGAATAGCCTTCGAACGGTGGCGTCGCAGGCAGACTCTCGCAATATTGACAGAGACGGTAACGATTCACGGTGCATCGCGGAAAAATTGGCGAGTAACGTTCCTCCGTCATGTACGCGGAGCTAAATCACTGGCAACGAGAGCCGACGTTGTCTTTGCCTCTCATTTCCCTGAAGAATTGAGCCGAAGCATGCTAGACGGTGGGACATGACGCAGAGAAAGTGCGGATGAACGTTACGTGGAGATTTAGAGTTAGGAAAAAATGTGAAAAAATATAGAGAAAGAAACCAAACCGAAAAAAGGTTTAAAATTATTCTATCACATACCGATAATATAATATAATATAATATAATAAAACCTGACATATATATATATTTTTTTTGCTCATAGATAAATACATATTCTATAAACTAAATGAACAAAAAAGCTGGAAATGAAAAACTTCGTGAGAAAATTAACACTTACAGAAAGTATCCCCGGTGTTTAATACCCGATCACGTCACACCTCGAGATTAAGCAGTGTTGCGAGTGACAGCCTTGCGTTTCTTGTCACAACATAACGAAGGATCCGCAAGGCACCTCGTTATCCGTGAAAAACTTCGCTAAAGCCAGACGCTACAGGCCTCCGTCATTATCGTAAATGACAACGAAATGTCCCCCAGGAAAGAGGTAAATGTCAGTCTGCTGCTTTATCGCTGTATTTTTAAGCAAGCTCGTCAAGGTGGCGTGTCAGATTTATAGAACCCTCCCAGTGGCTCTTTAAGGGTCGCGTAATATCCTTAGGATCCTCGATCGACGTCTGTCACGGAGGCATCTAACGCACCCCCATATCATTCTTGCTCTATTATCTAATAACCGTGAAGTGGCGGGTACCGGCATATTGTCGCCGGTAATTTATCATCGTTATCGATCCACTTGTTTCGATAAAGTATGTAAGACGCGAACAATTCAATACCACCAGATACCAGGCGTCCCCAGCCGAGGGGGAAAAAATGAACGACTTCTTTCCTTGCCCCGTGGCGGTGCAATATTTCATTCCTCGATGGTTATCGGCATTCGAGGCACGATCGTAAGTGGTTGTCATTAGAGTGAGTACATAAACGTCGATATAACAATTTGTTTCTGGGACGTGTCTTGATGATGGACGCGTACATGACAAAATTGTATTAATTCTACACACGTGGTTTTGCTCTTTCCTCGAGATCTATTTGACGATTTATCTTGTTATAACTGTTGACAGGGTCTTGTTTCGGTTGAATTGGGAAGCTAGAATTTCGCAGGGTGTCGAAGACAACTGTTGAGTGCATTGGATTCGCGAAGACGAGCTGCGATGGGTAATTCAACTTTGTCGTGCAAAATCGATGCCTAACTCGAGTGAAGTCGCGTCGATTCTAATTTCTATTAATCGAGCGTCGTTCGAAACGATATCCTAATTAAGCTGAAAGCCATTTCCTCTTATTTGTAGGAACAATCAATGCATCGATTAAACCGATTAGTCGTTAAATTACTTTGCCACAATCGCTGTGCGACGAGCATCGATTAATTTGTGTGCCTAAATAATTCAGTGCTATATTCTGCGCACACTTCACCGAGCGACAATGAGCAACGAATTCGTCGTGATACGCAATCCGTGTCTGTCTGCGATTCGTCGACATGAAACAAGGACTCGGTCGACCTTAGGGAATCGACGAAACTCTGACCCGCAGAATAGAGAATCCCGGACGTCCAAGTTCCGAGTGGAAACTTGAAAGGGAACGAACTCGAACCTCGGAAGACCCGCAAGTCGAGATGATACCTTGATTACTTAGGCGGTGGGAAGTATTGATTTCATCGGGCGACGCGATTCACGGGTTTCCGCCCCATTAAACGGCCAGTCTAATAATATCTAAGAAGATCCACGACCAAACTATTTTAGCAGTCGCTTATCTATTATCGAAACGTTCACCGGAGATATACGTAAATATCATTCAGGTCGAAAGTTGAAAAGTTTCAGTCGATTTAACCGAGTTCTCGCTACGGGAATAGGAACGACGCAGAAATAAATGTTTCCCTATTTATTCACGTGGACCTTTGACTTTAATGCATATTTCACTTTACCGACCTGGTAATCTAAAAATTTCCCCAATGCAATTTTAAACAGCGGGTACGGATTTAAACTTCGAGGTTGCCCAAGCTTATAATACCGTGGAATAAAATTGGAAGGGATACGATCGCGTTGGACTGGTATCGGCCCGATGATAATTAATGAGACGCAACTTAATTACGTGTCCCAGGATTGGTGAAGTTGCGAGAGCTCGTCAGGTCGCCGAAGTCTAAGGAGATCGAGGTTAACCTCAGGCAGGCCGATCCGGATTCCTACAGGCAGGTTCTCTCCGAGATGAAAAGCAAGGAAATACGGAATCTCATCGTGGATACCAAGCCAGAGCATATGCATCATTTTCTACGAATGGTAACTACGTATTCCTGTATCGATTTTCTGCTCCCGCGGCTTCGATAATCCCCACGCGTCTCCGATGTAAATATCTTTCAGCTATTCGAGGCATTCATCGCGTTTACTTTCATCCCGATACCAATTGCAGAGCATCCTGTCTCTCCCCTGATTTTCGGTCTGATATTTAAAATGTATTTAACATACAGGATGCATTTGTATCCACTCTAGAGTCCGACACGTCGATGAATACCAGTGTCTAAAAAATTTGATGATAAATCTAGCTAAAAATAAATCAATTTAACAACCCATCGATCAACACGGCGCGTGTCCACTCACGATAAATACTTCTCTGTCTACTTTCAGATCTTGCAGCTGCAAATGAACGATTACAAGTACCACTATCTCTTCACGACTTTCGTAAGTACACTCAAAGAGGCCAGACAGCCCGGGGCTGGACGCGGTTGAAAAACGCGATCTGTCCCTTTTCCAGAATATCGAGACCTTCGACCTCGAGGACTTCAAGTATAATTTTGTCAATATCACTGCCTTCCGTCTGGTCGACGCGGAAGATGTTGGCGTAAGAGGCATCCTGAGGGACATGGAACGATACCAACCGTCCGGGAATACGATTCTCAACAAATCGAGAGTTATACAGGTAAGATTTTCACGTTTTGCCCCCGAGCATTATAGTCTGCCGAATATTTGCACGGGCCGTTTCCGTTCAAATAGCGGTGGCAAATTGATTTTTATCCGACAAACTTATCTGTTTGTCCGGTTAAGTGGACGGGCGGGATCAATAGTCAGAGTTTTACTGCGACATATACTGTATAACTTCTGCACGATTTCGAACACCTTCTAGCAATTGTAGGGACAATAAAAGTATTCTCACTGATGATAATAGTAGCACAGAATTTTTTTCAATCGTTTCAAGAATAATTCGTAGTATAATTTGTGGAACTAATGTAAGGATAATATAAAAAATAATAAGGAATATCAAACAAATTCGAAATTGCACGTAAATTCATCCCGTGGAGTAATCTTTATCACTGTACTCTTGACGTGTATTTTTTGTATATACATATATATTATTTGTAATTCCCTGTGTTTCTAGATTTGCACGCAAATTACACGGTATGTCGTTGTGTCAGCTACCTGCCACGTGCAACATATTTCAAAGCACTTGTACCAAAATAATACTTCCATGCAGTTCCATTTATATACTATTTGTTTTTGAAAATAAGTCGAATTTAAAATACAATGCGGTCAGAGATTCTCATTTTCTAAGCTCCAGTACTTCAAATTGCTTTCGTTTAATTCTACTTTGTCGAAAAAGGTGGTATAAACCTCGACAAATTTTAAAACAAGCTAATGGCTACCGGAGCCGAAAATGCAACAGAAGATTTTTCCCTGTAATAACGCGAAGCTCCGGCCCAGGAAATGCAAATGGGTGTCAGAGTTCAGCTGGTACACGCTCGGCTTGCTGGTTCGCATTCTCTTATTATTCCATTCGGTACGGTTCGTCAAGATAACCAAATTCTGTGAATGAAAATACGTATCTTCTTTCTCGTTCCGTTTACCCTTACTGAAACGTCGTGTTCTCTTATTTCCACTGTTTGCCATGCAAACAGCAGCCGTAGATCCTGGAAAAAACGGTAACACTAGGAAAAAAGTTCGTGCAAACAAAATCTCACTTGTGGAATAATATCTACAAATATTTCCCCCCCTTACTTTGCCCAGAATAAATATACACTTATTGCTCGTACATATAAATGCTTTCAATCATTGCAACGAAGCCATTTGATATACTTCCTTTAAATTAGTAAATGTAAAACGCGTCGTTCGGTGGTTTCCCCAGATAAAAAGAAAGCAGGACGGATTGTAAAATTGTCACAATTCTTGATTGACCGGTCGACAAACTAGCAAATGGGTTTAAACAGTAGTTATAATACCAATGGCTCCATTTATGTTGCCAGAGATATTTCTATATTTCCAGGGTTTCTTTATATGGTTTCCTCTCTGGGGAAGCACCCCTTTGACTTGCTTATTAGACCAATCTTTTTCGAACACCGCTCCGCTCACTTGTAATCCACCGGCAATCTCTATTCCGTTATGTGTAATACATTCGTGTTTAAAATTCAGTGGAAATATATTTTGCTTGGGAGGTACAGTCTAGTATATTGTGGGGTGAATTATCGAACGCCCCTCGGAGAAAATATATTCTCCTGTGGTTGCCAGACGTAGCCGTTTCATATAAAGCACACCAGCGGGGAAAAGAAACGGAAACAGAGAAATTACTGTCCCAAACGAAACCGTATTTCTCGCCCAGTCGTGGAACTTAATTTAATTACCTGATGTTTAAAGCCGACGCACTCTTAACCCCTCAACATACATTTCTTTTCGACTTAAGCGACAGCAAATGATTGGTATTTGAGGACAGCGAGCGCCCATGCGAAACGTGTGCTTCAGCGGTAAGGTGTTAAGTAGAACGGGTCGTCCGTGGCCAGACGCGCCAGACACGAAATGCACGCTTTGTACAATTATTCGTGCCCGCGTGAATCCCAGGCTTAGGTGCTAAGGAGTTAATGTATTAAGGAGGGTATTAAAGAAAGAAAGGGAAAATATAATTAAAGCTGCGTTTGTCTAAAGACAAGTGTGGCGTAAAAAAAAACTTGTATAATAATAAGTACAGTGATTTAGATTGAATACGATAGTCGTGGTCGGAGCATTATTTCTTCCAATGGAAATAGATGAGGAAAACTTTAACGCAAAAATGAGATAACCTTTTGGGCTGAACAGTAAGATAAGATTTACGATTCGCAGGGATGTTGGGGCTAAGGAAGTGGTTCCTAATTACATCCGCTGCAATTGCTGAACTTTCGCCACGTGGCGATCTTATTTTGAACGCTTGCGAAACGAAATTGCTCTCTAGTCGTGGACGAAGTATGTTTTATCCGCTCATTTCCTGCCGCGAAAGAATTTTTCAATGGAAAAAAATCGTGCATCTTCTATGCTTGTAATTAATAGCGAATCAATGAAATTTGATGGAAAAAGAAATTGCGAAATCAATTCAGCAAGCTGTCAGATATACTTGTAGAAAAATATCAAATCAATATATGCATATATAAATATAATTCTCTAGCCCCCATTTTATGTTTTAGCTTAAGTGGAAATAATTTCAAGTCTCGCAAAGCACGTACTAAATCTAAACATCATCGTGTCGTTCGTATTGCAAAGTACGGATACAGTGTTTCTTGGTAATAGTAGGAATGGAGGAAGATCTTTAATCCCCTTGCTATGATTAAATCGAGTGGCCCGATTTTTCGATCGATCGAAAATGAAATTGAACTCGCAGAACCGCGAAGCGGATCACGAGTTTCAATTAGACCGTGGAGGAAAAATGTACAACAAAACTTTGCTATACTTTACAAAACTTCACGTTTTACCCAATTAGTGAAATGAGCGCAGCAGTCGGTCGTCACGTGATTAAACTCGTGTGGCTTCCTTTCGCTTTTCAGTGAGATTATCCTCGCACAAAGACATCGAATGAAGAAAGAAATCGCATCTCAAGGTTTGTCCGTGTGCCTGTTTCTGCTCGATCATTTCGCGTTAAGTAGCTTCGACTGCGACTACCTCGACGATCAAAGAAATATCAGATGAAAGCAATAGAACAATGAGCGCACGGTAATTTTCATTAGATCAGGATTATTATTTCGCCGATTCTGGTCTAACTGTTCTGGTGGAACTAAGGAAATTCTGAAGGAACTGGCTGTATTTAGTTTCTGGTAATTGGGTAGTACTCGTAGGAGCTCGGATCTGTGTGCTCTGATTCCTAATAATTAGTTTAAAAAATATGCAATTACGCATAAATGCCATTTAATAGATCTAAAAACGTATTAGTTTATAAATATTGATAATATACTATCATCTTCTCGCAAATCTTTATTTCTGCATATCATTTACAACCCTTATCGATCCTACGTTGAACAGTCGCACAATTCACGAGCTTTCCCCTGTTCACACGAACAATTCTTCCCCGCCAGATAGGTTGTCACCCCCATCTGTACACCATCCGGATATCCTATTCAGCCAGCGAGTTGTCATGCTGAAATTACCTGGGGCAAGCTTTTGTTTCGTGAATCTCCCAAGGGTGAATCGCCACAACCGCGATATCCAGTGTCTGCTCGGAAAGAGACTTCATCCCTCTACTCCCAGTCCCTTCACCCCTCTGCTTTCTCTTTATTTCTCACCGTTAAAAGATCAAGTTAGTCAGAGTAAAGTTGCACAAAAAGTCTGGTCACAATCAACGCTGGTTAGAGGCGCCAGAAACGGGAAGCGTGAGTTGAAAGAAGTCTGAAGCATTTTGTGGATGGAGTACATCCTGAGCCACCCTTGCCAAAGAGGGCAAGTTTGGCACGGGACATGGTTGTGCACCTGTTAAGCCGATTCTTTGCAGGGGAAAGTATAGATGGGCGAACGGAGCTCGTCTGGAAAAATAAACGCGTCCCAGACTGTGTGTCTGCGGTTCTCTTTCACGTTTGGAGAGCTTGTTACAGGGTGAACGGTACTTGCATACTGATTCGTTTCTTTCATACTGTCAGGTATCGGTCTCGCGGTGATCAAGAGAAAAAGATGAGACTCGAGATTTACCATGGTATCAGATGAATGAACTGAATTTTAATATATTTCGTACGTAGCTCTACTTCTTAATGTACGCTGGCCTGCAAAATTGAGGGATCACTTTTTCCATGAAACATTGACGACATTTAGTTATTGATCATTTAATTTTGCCTGCCAGTGTATGTTATATTATATCAACTCTCCTTACTCTTCTTACTAATATTATTGTTATTATTATTAATATTACAAATTTTTTAATTTTTTAAATTGTCTTATACTCAATCGTCCTATAATTAGAAGAATTATTCTTTTCAAAACCGGACGACATTTCTCACAGCATTTTCCACTCGCCACATTCTGGCCAACCAATGAATCATCGAATCCACCGCCCGAAGAGGCATAACCCTTACTATCGCCACCATAAATCAGACTATCTCGTGTTGGAAGGGTTTTATTATTTTAGCCGGCAGGCGGCAGTCGCCGTCGTGGACGTCCCTGCGTCGTCGTGATTTCAAGGGTAGCTCGGGCCGACTTGTGCTCACTTGTCGGAATCGCAGAGAAAAACACACACTGAATGCTGCTTGTTACATTTTACACTCGTGCGAGTCTAAATATTTTTTTACGATACCATCGAAATATTTTCCACCTGCTGAAATATATGAAGTTCTTCGAAAAATATTCTAAGAACTTCATCATGCTACCCTTCTGCATTTTTCATTGAACAATAAATAGCATTGTTTCGTTTGAAATAATCGATACCGCATTCAGCACGGTTCAATTAATTCCGTAATTAATGCACGATAAACAGCAGAGATATCGCGTCTACTTTCAGCAGAATTTCTGGTCGCTGCAAATATTTGGACCCTTTCACACACAAGCAATGAACGTATGATATTACCGTAGTTATGTTTTTGCGTGCGTCAGATTACTCCGCGGTGACGAAAATTCCTTGCGACGATTACACCGAATTCACTTTAAATGCTAATGAACAAGCTGATCCGTACTCTACCCGTGAAAATAGAGTCTTCCCGCCAGTCTGCGGGCAAGAAAAATTACCTGCCCCGCGAATTAATTTTCAGCAAGCATTATTTCGGTGGAACAGTTCGGCGGGGGATTAAGACGTCTGCCAGAAATTCCATGTTCCCGCGGGCTTCGTAATTTCTCGCGAGGAACCTGCGATTTGTAATTTGTGGCGCACTGCAAATGCTTACTAACTAACTGATAATTCGACTAATTTACCCTCACGGAAACGGAGCATTACTTCGCGTTATCCTATTTTCAACTTCCAAAGCAGAAATTGGAATCACGCGATCTTCCTTTTTCAGTTGAATTAATTGCAAATGTTGCTTGAAAAATGAAACGACTGGTCGGGAGAATATTCTCCCGCGCATTCGTACTTTCAGAATCCTGAAAAAAAAACTGCGCGAAACGTTGAAAAGGGTGTTGAAATATAAAAATTGGTATTATTCGACGGAATGGTCGAACATTCTGCGGCAGGAATGGGGAACAGAAAATTCGTATTTCGTGTAACGTGGAAATTTGAATACGAGCCGCACTGCATCTGGCCGGCGTTAATTAAACGCAATAACAGCGGCACGCATTATGCAGCACGGCAATAAATACTTCAGAAATGCGAAATAAAATTTCCCACACTACTAAATATTTTCTAATAAATATAATACGCCTCATCCGACTCGACGGACACCAACCACCTCTCTCAGCGGGTCTCAAAATTCAGCACTCGTAATTACGGAAGAAGTCAAAAAAAAAATGTGACGTTAAATTGCCATCTGAAAAACTGTAGAGAAAAGAGCTTAGCAATCTTAGACCCTTAGAAATCCTAATCTTACCTTGGCTGAGAAGATTACTTCAACTAATTAAGCCAGCCAGACTATGTACAGATTCTCTACCTTGTCTAACTTAATATGTATCTTAAATACCAATTTAAAAAAAATTAGCACATACATATACATAATATACACACCATTAAAGTTAAGTAGATGTGTACCCAAGACTGAAATTAAATCAGAAAATTCCTTGCTCTTGTAACAAGGAGAAAGTACTGCAACTTACTTACTTGGTTCTTAGGGCTTGAACTAATTAAAAGTGTTCCAATTCATTAGCGGCGACAGACGTTCATTCATGGGACGTGTAAATAAATATCGCACGTTTTATTCGGCTGCGAAATTTCTGATTGCGACAAACGACGATTTGCTGCCGCACATTTTTCAAACCAGCCGCGGGCGGCAATAAACGACCGTGCTAACGAAATTGCGAATGATTCATCTCCGGACCCGACGTGCTTCTGTCCACGAATCGATTCTCCGCTGTCGATCAGCCAGAACCGGATGTCCGGAAGCCTTATTACGTTTTTGTGTCAAACAATGTTTGCTAGTTTCTATTCCTTTTTATTTCTTCAATGTCAGCACATTATATTTGAGACAGAAGTTTGGAAAGCTTTCCGCTCTTGCAAAATATTAACAAAAATATATAGTTACAACTTTACCGAACAAACACACACCAATTATGTTCTCTCCAAACTTTGCACGTTCTCTTCTGGATGGACCATAATTTCCTTGTCCATCTTCATCGAACCGGAAGACGTGGAAATGGGGGAAAATTCCCAGGCATAAACGTGCATTGTTTTGGCTCGCGAGACCGTACCATTAACACATCAGGTGCACACGGTTACGCTGTTAGCCCCAATTATTTTTCACGGTAATAACTTTTCCAACGCGTAGCCTTCGCGTTTCCATCGAACATTTCCCGACAGGTTCGCGGGAAACGCGGCGAATGTCGCTGGCTGTTCCGTGTCATCGCACTCGTCGCTAAATCATTCGCGAAATGAAAATGGACACGATCGAGGAGAGCAAGTTCGTTTGCTCAGTTTGTTTATTACCTGAAGAGAAAAAGATAGTGAGAAAAAAAACACAAAATGTGGCTTGAATTCGATGGTAGATAATTGGAGAATCTCTGATATCGATTATAAAATAATATTGCGCGTATATTCGTATATTCTCTTTCATTTAATTTTATCGCATTTACTCCAATGGAATTTCGCAAGAAATTCTCGACGCTGTATCGAGAATGGACGCTGTTTCGATTTCGTTTTTTAAACTCTCTAGATTACATTAAATATCTTCGAAAACCGACGAGGGAAATCGTCAGAGAAATGCAAGCCCGTGTATCAGGTTCTGAAAGTTTTGCAAGTACACCCAAGGCAACGCGCAAGTTCGGTGCAAGGTTTACCTCCATGTTTACCGTGTTGAAACACGTAGCATGCGCATGTTTACATGGATAATTAAGCCGGAGCAAGCGGACAGAAAAGGGAATACACTTGATGCGTCTGTATTTGGACTATGTACTTCGAAAGTTTTTATGTTCTTTCGCTCCAATTGAAAATCACTTCGCTTCGCTTTCTCCGTACCAAAGCAATAAATTATACCAAGTGCGCTTTAAGCTTTCGTTTGTCGACAAATAACTTGTCGACCCGCGGCAACTCCCATTGACGCGCCAAAATTATCATCAAAGGAAATTATGGAAAAAATGCGGTGCGGATGGAAAACAGCGAAAACCAGATCTCCATAATTCCAATCTATTTAATGAGGGTTCGATGCTCGAATCACCCGCTCGTTGAAAATACGCTCGCTGAAATAATTCGATTCCCGGGATGGAATTGCTATGGTGCTCGTTTCAATGTTCGATACCTAGAATGCCGGAACGCTCGCGAATTAGTGGCATAATTTGCATCATCCTCGCGGTGTTTCGAAAACAAGATCGCTTTGACGTTACAAAGGATCTCGCCGACTGATAAAAGTATTAATTGTGAATTGCGCCCTGAATTGAATGGCATGTTTTTGTTTGCCATGAGAATGCAATTTGATGTAATTTTAATTGATTAACTTATTAATTCTCTTGAATTAAAATTTATTTGGGCAACAACGTGTTGTGGAATTCGAATGCAGGATTAATGAAACAACGCATTCAAGAATCTCGGGGGTTTTTTAATTTCGCAATGGTTCGCGGATAGAATATAAAAGGGGTGTTCACGATGACGCCGGAACACGTCACGCTCTTCTGTCCCTTTTTCATCGTTCCTGGCTAGGTCCGGATTATTTTCATAACAACACAAGACGTGCAGACGCGCTTATAAAGCTCTCTGCATCCACGACACGGAAAATATAGTGTGCGACCAAAGTGAATCCACTTCTCTTGACTAATTAAAAAATTCATACAAATAATGCACCTCTATTCTCATTTTCGCAAAAGAAACAGAACGAAATTCTATAGTTCGTTGTGGTACACGTTTCAATCGCAGCTGTGCAAACCTCGGCAATTTTAATTTTCCGCGACCCTTTCTTCCGACTTTTCAAAAGCGATTTTAGCTACCTGCATAATTTATACGGTCCCAAGGGGACCAGATTGTTCTGGTGTGACACGTCGCGACGTGTCGCGTGAATATTTAACGCGTTGCCAGACGTCGCGACGCTGTTTGCAAAAACGTCGCTAAGGAGAGGTGTATATATTTTTTCAGGCGGAACCAGCGCTCATATACGACAGTGTTCAGGTGTTCGCCGTGGGACTAAGGACCCTGGAGCAATCGCACGCGCTCAGGCCGGCGAACATCTCCTGCGAGCTGGAGCACCCATGGGACGGCGGGTTGTCTCTTATCAACTACATCAACTCGGTGAGCCTCCAATTTTGTATTTATGCACGATTTCGAAAAATCATAGTTCTGTAATTCAACCTCCTCGATATGACGAAAATAAGTTTTCTAAAAACTATTTTAATCGCCGTTTTGACTCTTCAGAAATATTCTAAAGAATGTTTGTACGAATAAATAGAATGGTCCCGCGTCGTTTAAGGGTGAAACGTTTCCCCTGAACGTCCGAGAGATTAACGTGAGATGGCGCGACAGGTATTCCGGTATATCTTAAGAAATATTTGAAGGGAAAACGTTCCTCAGAACGAAATTTAATGTTTCGTCGCATTAGCGAGTCACTTTGTGCGTAATGTCTGTCTCAGTGGGTGGAATTTGTAAAGTGACACTGGCATACCAAACACGTATTTTCCAAATGAAAATCACATATACGACCGTTCGTTCGCGTCGACGATCCGATCTACTTTCCAGCAACGACGTTTATCACACGCACGAAGAAATTCAACCGGCATTTCGCGATGAATTACGAATGCAAAGGGACTGGCTCGCTGCCAGAGACAACTGTATTCCGTATAATTGCGAACCCCCTCGTGAGAAGCGAATGGTGGTTTTACAAACTCACAGAAATCGGCATGGAACATCCTCAGTTGAAGAAAAACAACTGGAAGCAGATTTTTATTATTATTGCCGCAACGTTTCGTTGTGCGAGAGAATTTCGGGGCGAACTATAATTCAGCCGAATCGAACTCGATTGCTTCACTTAATGGGTTCGATTAATGAAATTTTTTTCAAGATTCCCAGCATATCCACCACGCACAGGCGCATTAGAATCGGAAACAGCTAAATCGAGCTCCCCAATTGTAACCGCTTCGTAGTTAATAGAATAATCAATTAACGCGTTCACGAGACTAATGATGGTCTCCATAACAGACTTCGTTTTGCGTTGTTTCGCACCCGGCACAAATTACATGCATATCGATGTATGCGCTCAATAATGTCAATGAATTATGATCAAGCAAACCTCGTTGTGGTATTTAAAGTTTCCACGTATCGATACGCGCTGGCACGCCTGTATTTGGCCGCTCTGAATACGAACGTTGACAAGTTGAAAGATTGTTTTTATGAATTCCAATGAATATTTCACAATCACCGGACCTGGACAAATTCCGTACAATAACCAAAGCTTGTGTGCCTGTCAGAACAGTGACCACAAATGGCTCGAAGAATTTGTTCGCTTCCGGTTTCCTGTGATAAGTCGTCGGGGATTCAATGTGAAATCGTAATATTATGCACATTTTACCGCGGTGATTCGTTGAACCGTAGGATGATACAATGGTATTTTCATTAAATTAATTAAACACGGAATTTAATCTAGCACTCATTGTCAGGCACGAAAATAATTAAGGAAATGTATCATTTACGGCCCGATGCCTCGGACGACGGTATTCATTAGCTTCAAGAAGCTGTTCAGGCGGCCAGGTTTGTTTGTAATCTAGACGCGCTCGAGGGATCCCAATGTCCAAAGATGTTCACGTGCATCCCCTGGGGAAGCACTTATGGACCACCATTAATTTAATAGCGGGACGGCTAAATTCCAATAAAGGTGGTCGGCTAATAGTCTCCAGGCATTTGTCGCCCTCCATCCACCCCAGAATTCTCTTCCTCCATACCATACTTTCCTTCAATTATTAGACAAGTCTTGCATACCTATCGTTATTTATTACTCCCTTCATCAAATCGTTCGAAAAATAAATCTGTTAATCTTGCAATGGACAATCCTCCACGCCGCCTACACGTTCATGGATACGCCGCATAAGGGATTCGCAACGATTCGAAGCACAGTCGGTGTTCACGATTTTAACAAGCGTAACGGGCTAGACCGTTCATAAACGACGCTTTTTTTCCGCCGTTTGAAAAGCGTCGCGCGATAACACTCAAGCCGTAAAACTACTTGGCGCCACTCCAAACGCGTTTATCGCGGGATTAGCTATTCCGCGTTGTTTGTCCGTACGCTTTTCCAAACATCTTTCGGCCGAATTTTGGCACGCGCCCGCCGCCCCCCGTTTATCCCCGTTGGCACCGCTCTCGAGCTGGGTTTCCTTTCTCAATTTAGAAATGCGTGCTTGCCACACTGGCGAACGGCGAAAATGGGTCGTTAAGGCTCGTTCGCGAAACTCTCCAGCGTTCAAAATAATAGACTCAGTCGTGGATTGCTTCAACTTCTTCGATAGCTTTTATACGATCGCGTTTTATACAAATTTCACGAATTCTCACAACGGCCCCGACTTACGATTGAATGAAGGGTTCGACGCGAGGCAGGTTGCGCAGTATGGTTTCGATTCTTTGCCACAATGTGGAAAGGACTAAATTATTCATATACCTGATGTAATAAAAAAAATACAGTCGACAATTCACCTCGCTGCGGCTACATTTCACCTGTGCTTCGTTGCAGAAGTATCGGGGATCGTTATTAATTTTCAATCGTACTTCCCTTTATTTTTATTCCCCTTTCATCCCTCTTCCTAATTTTTTGCACGTGCGCACTGTCGAAGCTGTCTGCACATAAATCGTAATAATCCCACGATAAATCGCGCAACGGTGTCGTGTATGAAAATTGTATGCACCATGTTGAATAATGTGCCAGGAAATAGCGGACCATAAATGCGATCTTTTGTGTCTAAATCTTTCGATCTGGAACTGTTGGTCTGTTTCCTTCGAAACATTCTTTATTTAAAACCCGTGCCTTCTGCATTCAGACTTTCTTCGAGCGTGTTAGATTTAGAGGCCTACTTCTTGCAAGAAGTCAAAGCTCTTGCTTTAAGAGGTTTCTACTTTTCTAAGCTGAGGCTTGAAATCTTTAGCGACCGTACGATTCATTGTTAAAGTAGAATTTTTTCTCTCGCCTCAATCCTACGATTTCACAGCACAGCGGTATTTTATTTATTTCGAATGCAAAAGTGGTAGTATCTAATTATAACAAAGCATGCAGAGATAGACTTTTATTTCTCTGCGGCGAAAAATGGTAGCTCGTATACTTCTGGCAAAGTGAATACACCAGACGCTTTTACAGGTGTTCACGCACGGCCAATATACAAGCCAACGTGAAAATTCACGCGGACTGTGCTCTTTTATTATGAGCCTCGCCGGCCTGTCCTTTTGCTCGTCGGTTGAAGCATTCGCTTATCGAAATTGCTCTCCAAACACGGATTCGTCTAGCGGCTCGTTTTCATTTCGAACACACTCCCGTTCCCATGATATACATATTCTACGCGCGGAAATATATTTTTCCAAACTTCTGAAACCGCGCAGTATACCGTAAACACGTCCCCGAACAATAAAACAGAAAAATAAAAACTCATGAATAAAAAAATTTTCCCAATATTTCCTTTGATATGAGGTCAAATAAAAATGCCACTGTTTCAGCCGTACTTTAAGGACGTACATTGTGCCGGGCTATAAATATAAATTTGATTCGTTTCTTCTGACCGAAAAACAAATCGCTCAGTGTCCACGAAAGTAATACGGATTGTAGTTGGAATGGAATTTTGCGTCCCGTCGTCGATCCAGTTGTATCGTCAAAGAATAAATCCACGACACAAAGATTCCACTGTAACCGGCGGAACTCGTCGGTGCAAGTAATCTGACTACCGAGCGTTAAAATTGTACACGGTACTCTTTTATCATGGCCAGAGGTCCGCGTATCTCCCCTTGCCCCGTTATCTTCGCCAAACCATCATCGCCCCTGGACCGCGCAATGTTTTGGATGAACGCTTACCGAAATTGCTCCCTGTTACATCCTTTTGTATCCTGCCCACACATATTTCTCCCTCTGTATCCGTTGCTCTTTTTCTCTTCCTCTTCCTCCTGTGCCTCTATTATCTTTTTCCTCGTGGACCTTTTTTCTACCTTTTTGCTACGTTCGTCGCGTCGCTGACCTGTTTGCCAGGTGTTGGTACAAATGCAGAAAAACTTTTGCAACATTTTGAACAAATTTTTTAAGCAAAAGTTTGCTTCGGTCTAGACACGCTCGACAATACTGTTTTGTTCCTCGGGGTACATTTCCCTTCAGATTGGCGACGATCCTCGCGTGTAATTGGAAATATGATTAATTGTTCTCGCTTCGCACAGACGAGGCCCTGGTTTGGTTGCTCGATAGATCTGACTGGAGTGCAATGAATTATGTGAAGAAAATTAATGTACGCTGTACTCCCTCTGGTATCGGGATAATTCGTACGATTTAGAAATGTATATACGGGATAAAAAAACGGGATGAAAGTTTCTATCGTAAAAAAAAAGTGTCTGTATTCCACAGTGGAAATCGTAGCTATAGCTTGTCGATATCAGCGCTGGATAAGCTTCGAAATATTTAGGCAAAGCTCGTTCTCGGTTGCCTGAAACGTTGCAATTGTATCAAGCACAGACTGTACAATCGTCCCAGGTACGTGCTCCGCGGACTATATTCTCGAAATGCAACGGTCGATAACGAACACGGAAAAAATAATCAAACGATCTTCCACCATTACAAAGACCTTTGAACATTCGATACCACTGTTCGTGATATCAGAGAACGACCACCTTGTACAAGTACCTCCGACAATTCGGAATCCACGATGAATAATCGTCTCCATCGCTCCAAATCGAGTGCGATGAAAGTGCTTGCGAGGACACGTAGATACTCCACGAAGACGATTTCATTTGTGCATCGCGACAAACACTGGACATTTAGTCGAGTACGTTCTCGTCGATAAGCCGCTTTCACACTTTGGCATATTTCCAAATGCCGGCTAAATACCAGCCGGCTGTCATTAGCATTGCAAAGTGCGCTCTCTGAATGAATCAGGGATAAAATACAATAGTACAAAGAACGGCCTGGAAGGTATCATCGTAGTCGGATTTTCCCTCCACTAAAAATTTTCGCACAGCACTGACAATTGAAATAAAAGCTAGGAATGCTCAGAATGCTAAAATTTGTCTACGCGTAAATTTGTAGAAACTTTCACAAGTTATATATCTATTTTTATGATATCCACGGCATAACCAACACACTTGCAGTTTTTGCTTAATATTTGAATAATCGAAATATAAACTTCGCTGACTGACGGTACAGTAAACAGGATACACTGCTTCGCCGGAGTTCATCAGAATTTTTACACCGACTGCTACGTTGCTAATTGCATTCTGATAATTACATTTCTAAGAAAATCTGCGCCATTCTTGGAAAACGATACTCCACGCTGATGAAGCATTCTCCGATGCAGCCCAGAGAATCGAGGCTCCTTCAAGTGGCACGCGGAGGACCTTGATTGTCGGCGGTGTAACTAAGTTAGTTTCTGCTCCCTAATGGGGCATTTCGACGCGATCCTAAATCCTGGCCCGCGATATTACGCTCCTTCCAGCGCGGCTTAATTGAACTGAACGAGAAGTAATTGCCACGAATAACCCAGTTCTGCGTGGACACGTATATACTGCATCTGTTTCCCAACAATTTCTATTACTTGGGACAACTGAATTTCGCTCTTAAAGAATGAAACGGCCACGCGGATCGTCGGAAAAATAAATTCACCGCGGTACGCGCGGCAATTTATATTCATTACGAGCACGCTCTGACGCGACTGGCGCGCAATCGACGCCGAACAACGCTTAATAGACGTGCAAATAAACGCAGAGGCTTGCAGTTACAATGGTTAACGGTGCCGGTCGGCGCGTAATTAACGACTTAATTGCGATCGTTCGTTTCGTGGCAGCTCCGTCAGCATGAAATATGGTTACGCGGTGTAAACGAGATATCCTGATGGGCCGATGGAAAAACACACGTGGATGCAGGTCGACGCGTAAAGCGGTATTTCCGTCGAGTCGGTTACGATGAGACGTTCGCGCAGACACCGGGGTATATGATTGGAGAGCAAAGAGCCCTTGACGATTCTCAGTAATTACATGCCCGAGCCGTAAACCGTGAAACAACTGGTCTTCGTTCGCCATAATTGTTCGCCGGAGCCGCGAAATGCTTACGAGCTTCCGCGTGCCCTTATCTGGTGTGCAGCGCGAACTGATGCACAAATTTTTCGTCAGATTACTTAATTTTTAGTTGGCAAATAAGTACATATAAGGTGACAGATGTATTCATGCCGGATTAATCAATGATTTTTTCACCGCAGATAATTTCGGCTGTCTGTGTCTGACCAGTACAGGCACTTTCTACTTAAACCGTTCTAACCCACTCGCAGCACTTTCGCACTTTCTCAAGTTTCTACGTGTAAATTAATAATGTGTCCCACAAACTCTGACGATACAAATTCTAATTCTAATATTAATATTCCAGTTTGCACGACAAGTTAAATATAATAATAATAATAATGTTTGCGCCCGGTCACGCGTGCCCGTGGAAGTCGAAACAAAAAACAGTGCTGGAAAGACGAAGCCTGTTAAATTGTTGGCCTTTAAACGCGCGCCAAAAAGCGCACATCGCGGGACCGACGACTGCCGGGAACGTTTGTTAACTCTCTGTTTACCCGTTAGCTGGCCGCCGTCGTTTGTTTTTTGCTGTGGACAGTTTGTTAGGTAACGCGGCTCAGACCAAAAACTTTTCCACCACGAGCCACTAGATTCTGGGCGAATTTAAATCATATTACGCAGCGTGAAGCAGAGGAGTCTGCGACATTTCATTTGCCTCTTTTATACGAAATCGACTCGAGTAATGGAAATTTTCGGTGCCGGTTCAAAAGGAATAGTTAAAATTAGCATGCGTTCCAGAAGTCTTTCTACAAAAAATTGTTAGAAAAATGTGGAAGCCTTTCAGTACGTGTAGGCGCGTTTGAAAGCGATTCAAAAGCTTCTGCAAGGTGTTTTCTTAAAATAGTCGAGGGTAATCAAATGGTCATACAAGGGCAGATGGGATAATCCAGACAGCATGGTGCGTTTATTATCCTTTTAATCCGACGATTATGACTGCTACAAGTTAATGGACATTCTTAGCCGAAACGCCAGAAGTTATCCGTCGTTGAGGTGCAACTTAGATCCACCTTGCACGCTTTAAACTGTAACAGAGGCCGTCCATTAATTTACTAGTCCAACGTATTGTCTCGGCGCTGTTTCATGCCACGACCTGCGCTTCCGGCTTCCACAATTTAAGACCTCGCCTACGGATATTCGAGGGAAATCTCGTTTCTGCTTTTTTATATAGATTTACAAGATTTGAGCCGAAAATCCTGCAATTTTCAGTCAATTTCTGTGAAAGGGTAAAAAAGGAAACAGCTTCATGAATCGCTGGTAATATGAACGAACGTGGAAGTGGAAAATGTATAATTTTTCGACAGCGACACAACTTGCAGATATTATTGGAGAATGCTTATTACATTTTGCGTCGTCGAAATTTGTTTCTACTCAATTAGCTGCCGCGCATTGTTGGCGCGTGTTCGCCCCATATCCTCGAAATTATTATTAATCGACAAATGGGCGCACGGGGATTCGCTAATCTCGATGTCTCGAAATTGAAACGCGGCAATGGCCGCATATGGTTATGCTTCGTGTATAAGTCGTACACGTTCTCTAGTGATTAGTAATGCAATGAGCTATCGTTTGCAAATTAATGACCTACAAAACTAATTCAGATCTGTGAGGTGCTTTACGAAGTACTAGTTTTCACTTCTAAGAGTATTACAACAAATTTGCCATTTGTAATCGTTTCGTCGACTCAGTCGGACAGTTCGATCTCGTGATAAAGTAACGAACAAATATTCGAGATCTAATGAACATTCTGGTAAACGAATTTTTTTTTTCGCGCGATTTCTTTTTTCCTCCTTAACTCTTAAGTTTCACACGGAAATTGCTTTTTTTTATTCCTTTCGCCCTGCCATCAGCCAGAATTTTCCACGAGTCCACGATGCCGGCAGAAATATCTGCGATGAACAAACGTCAGATGCAGTAGCTGCGAAACTTTCACATCCCCCTCAAATCGCAAATCCTGAAACCCCCCGCCTTTCCCATCGATCGTATTCGTATTTATGAAACCACCTACACGTCACAGATATACTTGGGCGGTTTCGCGTGATCCACGAATTTTATCTTACGACTTCCAACTATTGCATTCAGTGGGAATGATATTCCCGGCAGTTTAATAATTTCTTTCCTCGTTTCACTTAACTCCTCGCGGGTAAAAAGAAACGAAACTACGGCAAACCAATACCTGCAATTCCTGATAAAATACAACGTCTATACGATAAGATTGTGCGGCTGCTCTGCACAGGGGGCAGAAAAAAGTTCGATAACGCGGTAAATTCTCCGTGTCCGATACAATGAAATTGTTCTCGGCCCGTTTCTTCTCCCACTTGAACGCTTCTCAGCCTTTCAATACGAACGGAACCATAAAAATCAAAATCTAATAACCCTCGCCGTTGACTACCAGAACGAAGAGCGTCGACGGTAATCATCGGGAAATTTCGCGGAATTATTGCCTCTTGGAACGCAAGTACTTCGAGGTGCGAACACTCGCACCAGTTCTAGCAATGTCAGTTTTTTATTTACGTGTACGTAGTATTCCCTTTTGAATGACAAACAGATAGTAATACCACTGTGATCTTCTTGCAAGGTTAATCATCCACTATTTAATATCCTTGCACCACACTGTTCACACTGTTTCGTTTTCGACAAAATATCCAAAATAAAATGCACGCAAATGCGTTCCATAATGTCTCTCCCATATGCATCATATGTCGCAGCCCAGGATCAGCTGAATGTTACGAATCGCCTCACTTCGAAAGTCGTTCTCACGTCGAATCCTTCGACGGCAGAGGTCTTAGGCACTTTCGAAGTGCGGCGAGTCCGAAGCGGAGAGCTGCTCGTAGCGCTTGATCCACGATTCTTTCCGCTGGTCGGGCAAAATATTTTGAGAACGTGCCGGATAACGGGGCTCAGGCTCGCGTCTCGTTCTCGCGAAGATCGTCGGGCGTATAAATTTTAAAAGCGAGCCGCTGCAGCTTTTCAGCCAGCGGACTTTTTAATCTCTTCGCCGTGACAACGTGCCCGGCTGCCCCGTTCGTTTCCCTCATCCGCGGGCACTGACCGGGATGCAAATGCGCGATTATGATTCAACGATCGTGAAAAGATTTTTTTCACGCTTCACACCGCAGTCAGGTAGCCGAGCTTTGCCTCCTTGTACTGATCTTGCGCGAAGTTTCCCGGGAAACTTGCTTCTGCGAAACCATAAATTCAGAAGATATTAACGACGCGTTGCTTGCAAGGGTTTGTAAGAAAATACATGTTATCTCTTCTTCCAGGTCGAGATGAAGGGTATCTCCGGGCCCATCGAGTTTAAAGAGGGCCGTCGAATACAATTCAAGCTGGACCTGTTGAAACTGAAGCAGCATTCGCTAGTTAAGGTAGCTATACTTTGTTCAAGCACTGATTGCAACTTTTCCATGAACGTCATTCAAGTCGCGAGAGGGTTGAAACAGGTCGGTGAGTGGCGTCCAGACGCCGGCGTCAACGTGACGGACACCGCGGCCTTCTTTGAACCAGGATTTGTGAATGTTACACTGCTTGTCATCACGATACTGGTGAGTCCTAAACTGTTCGTTCTACCTCATTACTAAAACGCTTGTTCATTTCTATGTAAAATCATCAAAAGCTAATAATACGACCGCGCGGTTCTATCTTGCCTCGTAACACGCAATCGCGTTTCTCGTTCGAATCTCGTTCGAAAATTCGCGAGAAGAACGAGCCACGACGCCGTGCGTAACGAGAACAGCGTGGAAAAATTTAACGAGTGCAAGCAAACAGAAAAATACTGGAATTACTTGATGCGAATGATTGCATCACGAGCGATCGGAAGACTTCTGAGTAAATTGATCGGCTTAGATAGAGTCGGTCCAGTCATACGACCAATAACACGTCCCTGAAAGACCCCGGCACGAAGATTCGTGCAGCAGAATACCAGCCGCGATATGGGCCAGAAAATTTACGGGCCACCGTGGCGGAGTAATAAACAGCGATTGCGTCGTCCGCATAACGGAACCCCGTACTTTATGCCCGGTATCCGTTGTATATAACGCGCAATTCCAACCAGAGAATACAGGTTAAAGTGGTACAGAGCCTTCGCGTTTCCTCGGCTAAAATAATGCGCATCGATGTGTCGCGAAATAGCTGGGATAAAAGAAATCTCGGCCATAGTACCTTTCGAGGTTCTCACGGCCGTTTCCCCCTATTTAAAGGTGAAATTCGGGGGAGCGTAAAACGGAACGGTAACGCAAAACATTCGAATATTACGGATAACTCTATCATTTTATTTATTTCATTTAATTCTAGTATTTCAAGGTTGCGAATAATTTCTTAAATCGACGCTCGAGCTAATATTAATCGATTCTTTCGTATACGTGTCTCTGCACACGTCGCTGTACCGTCTCGAATGGGATTCGTTCTCGCGAGTGATTAGGGAATGAGTCGAACGGGAAGGAGGTGTCGTCCGGATCTGACTGCAGCGTGTTCCGTTGTTTACATGGACACCTCGTTACGGAACAGGAAACTCCGTACGTGATGATGCACTACGAAAAAAACTACACGGGGAACGCGCGGTTTTACGGTTTTTGCGTGGACCTGCTGGAAGCGGTGGCGAGGGAGGTCGGCTTCACTTACCGATTGGAGCTGGTACCGGACAGGAAGTATGGCGCGAAAGACCCGGAAACCGGGGAATGGAACGGCATCGTCAGAGAACTCATGCGACATGTATGATTTGGTTTGTTTAATTTTTCTCATCTCACTTGGTCCTCACTCGTCTCGATTACACGCGTCATCCCCTCGTAGGTAACTGTAACAACACCCTATCACTAGTTCACAGTTTAGCTCTTTATAGATAAACAATATCTTCCCAGTTAGATTCAGTATTACGCCGTTGTTACCCTAGGTATGACGATTACTGTATCCTTGGTTTCATGTCTGAAGAATCGACACCAATGCACCTTAGAATAATTAGGCTTGACACTGGCACACTTGACATGTTACAGTTTTAGAGGACAATGCACTGTTGGGGTTGGGTGGGTGGTAGCTGTGATCGACAAATAGATAAATTGGTAGCCGAGGTTGTATAGCATTTGTTTTTTTATTTAGGAACACTCGCAGGAAACGTAGAACATTTTAACCCTCGATAGGATTCAAGGGTGAAATAGTTTTCACGCTGAAAGGCTGCAGGAATTTTATGGCGAACGTTGCAGCCGGCAGGATCGATAGATTTTTGACGGCTCGACTCCGATTAAAATCACCTCTCGCCAGGCAGATACGGAGAATAAAGCCGTGAAATGAACGAAGGCGATTAGTTGTTTCTTTTTTCGTTCTGCATATTGTCGGTCTGCTTAGTGAATACTTTATCCTTCGACGATCCTTGACTAATCGTCTATGTAGTTTCATCCACTTCTGAATCATCGAGACCGATTAGCCGTGTGACTCGTCACCGTGCCTGGACGACAAGTCGATGATAAATCACAATACCATGCGATAATTGCTCGCGAGTGTCTACTGCGCGCGCAATAAACCCCATAAATCGGCTGCGGATCAAGGTTTGCCAACTGGCGTTCGTCAATGTGAAACATTCACACAAAAAATAGACGAGGAATAATCTCGCCGTCTTTATTCCTTCCCTCGTTAAAGAAATTCTGCGAGATATTCTCCAACGAAATACGGAAACGATCAAGTACTTCCATCATGACAATCTTTATGAAACGACTTCTTTCACAGGTCCTTCTATTTATTCCGCATTCTTCTCGCGTATATAGAATCACGTTGTCCCTAGGGAGCGGTCACAGTAACAATCTATCGAGAGGGTAAATCCATTTAGCCAGTAATCAGCATCGAGTGCCGAGACTACTAGGCTCTACGCATCGTACGTTCGCGGTAAATATCGATCAGTGTAGATCGGGACCCGCGGGAAAGTCTAGAGTTATCAGAGAGCACGGTTCCCCTTCCCTTCGGCCCTCGTTAAAATAAAGAAACGTTTATCAAATGGAGAACTCCTAGAAGATTTATGACTCTGGCTATTGAATTCGATACGTGAATAGGAAATGACCATCAGCAATGGCTATCGGGATCGTCTACTTGAATAACAAAGAAAGGTCTATCTATGCTGAGATCGCGAAGACAGTAGAAGTAAGAAGGGCGAAGATTCCACTCCATTCATAGGAACGATTACCGAACAAAGAAACGGAGAAGACAGGAAGGAAAAATTCTTGGGGAAGGGAAGAGGGAACTTTACTAGATACCAGATGCTATGTAATTGTAAAACGAAAAAAAGGGGCGGGGGTATAGCAGCCAAGAACGAAGTTACACAGCGAAGCTAGGGCAGAAGTAGAAAATTCGTAAATGAAAGAGCGGCAGAGATATTCCAGCGGAGGGCGATAAGATGCGAAAAAGGAGGCAAAGAGGAAAGGAAAGCACACGAACGAACTAGCAGTGGTCAGGATTAGGGAAACGAGTCTCGTAACGGACGAATAAAAAAAAAGGTTAGGAAGGAAAGGTCAGGAATGGGAGGAGAGAAGAGACGAAGACGAAGACGAAGAGAAGAAAGACGGAAAGGTAGTAGCTCCTTTTTATGGTCCCCGTAGGAGCAGCCGTACGTAATGGTGAAGAGCAGAGGGAATTTCAGCGGGAACGCACGTTACGAGGGCTTCTGCATCGACCTACTCAAGGAGGTAGCCCGCATGGTGGGCTTCGCCTACAGGATCGAGCTTGTGCCGGACGGCAAGTACGGCGTTTACGATTACGAGACCGGCGAATGGAATGGAATAGTCCGGCAGCTGATGGACAAGGTGAGTATGTGCTATTCTAGAAGCGTCTACGTACGCGGAAATTTACATGTAACCGCGACGCCGCAACCTCGTCGTGTACATATTCGTCTCGTCCCGATATGGCGTAAGTAGACTCCAGGTACTTAGAATGGTGCATCCTGGCGTCTCTGGTGACGAGGGTATAACATCATGGAATCGCCGGCGATAAAATGAGAGTTCAAAAAGGCGCTAAGAGTTCTGGTATTCTTTTCTTTTTTTTTGGTCAAGATACTTTGTGATTCGCTGATGAAGGATTTCATGGGGGTGCGATATAAGGAGATGCCACAGGGCAAAGGAAATGAATTTCTTCGTGTTTGTTCGTGATGGATGGGGAGCAATGTTAGTTAAGAGTTTAGAGTGAATACAGTGATGAATATCCCTGGTTTCAAATGGGTTAATGAAATGATGAATGCTCCATATAAATACCGGAAAAGAGAAAACGGGAACACTTATTACGAATAAAAGTCCCATACGTCAGTGTCGTACGTGTCGTATAGTTAGAGGTTAATTAAAACGGGCATCCATTGAGGCAAATTGTTGCCTGAAGAAAAACAACCCTGAAATCGACGATACGTATTTCCCCTTCTCGTTTACTTATTGTGCAAGTTCGTGGCTCGAGCTCCGAGTACCCGGTTGTAGGCGGCGATAACGAAGATACAGGGGATGCGAGGACACGCTGCGAGAGGCAGTTTGCATTGCAAATCACGATTCGATGCGGCGAAACGGGGAAATGCGTGCACCATAAACCCGACTGAGAGGTGCGAAAGGCTGATTCCACGTACAGCTTCAGCCTTCGCACGTCCCATGTATCGGCTAGTACACGTACAGTCGATTGATTAAGTGCGGCTTACGTCGTAGAACTCTGTCACCCGGTTTCAATTACCGTAATGGAGTTAGCAAATTATAGTTATTAACACCTGAACGAAGCATTGCCTGACGGAGCAGAAAGATATTGTACAAATTTCAGAAGAAGAAGAAGAAATAAAAGCTAGGAAGTGGGATCCGGCAGTGGGGAAAATAAATCGGTAGAAGTGCAATACTTTATCTGCTTGAAACGAGATTAAAAACGTCCATAAAAACGAAACTGCAGCTGGGCTAACACGGTACATGGGTGTATGCCTGAATTCCGGAGCTACTTTCGTAATAAATCTCGTGGGTCGGAATCGGGATTCGGTATTCCACGGAAGCTCAAGTCGAATGTGTACCCTCCTGCGCGATGCATAATGTATGAATCTGGTAGCCGCGTATCTGTGTCTGCGGAACAATTAATATCGCGATTTCGCGAGAATTAGCGCGGTAATAATTTTCTCGCGTTCGCGGTGCCGCGTATTCACTGAAAAACGGACTTGGAACAACGAAACGTCGGAAAATCAGGCTCAGCTGAACGCCGTGTGGCTTTAAAATGTTCCAACGATAGAATCTTCGGTGCAACAGAAATTAATTCAAACGATAAATAATTCACGATATTTAAAGAGGACCGAAAAATGTCCTTTCGGGAGGTTCGATGGCGATGTAAAATTTCCTCCGACCAGAACTTATTATTCGCGCAACCGGCACGACAGCTGGTATAAAGTAGCCAACGCTGTATCACCGGGTCCGCGTTATTAATTTTGTCCGATGATCATTAATAATTCTCGCGACGGGTCGCGAACTCGCGAATGAAAAAATGCAACCCGGCCAGCACGATTTATCTGCAAGAAAAAAATGCCGTAGAACTCGGTCTGAATAATCAGAGCTACTTAGCGTTCCTTCTAGCCTATTCTGTGACGGTAACAGATGGCTGTATAATTTAGACGAATTTAACGATTAATGATCGAGTTTCTTACATGATATATGGGAACGTGCTCACGGGCAGAAATACCTGGTGAATAGGAAACAATTAAACGTTCCGTTTTAAATTCACCCTCCAGTGCGCTGCGAGAGACTCATTTGTCCTCTTTAAGCTCCCCGTCGATGGGAGGGTGGCTCGAACACAGTTACGACAGCGCAATTGACCGATTCTGATGGAGAAAAACAACGTCGGGCGCTGACAAAAATCCCACCAGCTCTTCCTGGTAAAGGGTGGAAAAAATTCCGGCACGATCACAGAGAATTCTGTGCTAAGCTTCAGTCGAAAAGTTTGGTTCGACGTTCGACTCGGACGAGCAAATTCATTTAGTTGATTGTTTTTATGTTACGTCGCCCCTATTCTCGTCGCGTTCTCACAAAAACTTGAACATCCCGATGAGCATCATAGTACCCGTGAGGAAAATTTCTCAGTTTTCTTATTAAACATTTGCATTGCCTTTCGAAAGCTTTGAAAATTAGTAAAAATATCGGCTGAAGATATTTCGAGATTCTGAAACATTCGTAACTTCGTCGTTCTTCATTCCCATTTTTCTATTCACTCTGTGCTCCGTCGATTAAATAATTATTTTTAAAAGAATACCGTGGTCAATAAAAATCGCAGCTACCGTGCGATATCATCGTTCATACTTAAGCGATAATGGAAAAGGGAAAGAAATCCACGATGGACACGCGAAACGGCAGGCTGAGCGGTTCCTTTCAACCCCCTTATCGGCCTGGCCACATACATATATGGTTTCCAAGCAGAGGCAGCCAGAAATAAATCTGCCTAGTCTGTGGTGTGCCCCATAGCAGCCCGAGTGCTTTCCCAGACGCTGAAAAAGTAGTCAGATAACGTATCCTGGTCTCGTATGCGTGCACCGTTTTGTCTGTTTCGTTTCTAAAGCGTTTACCTAGTCGAGCCTTTTTCCTTGTCGCGGCTACTCGCCCTCCATTTCTTGTCTATTAAAGTAGCCACGTATATGTATGCTGCGAGCGTCTCGCGACAACGAGTTCAATTATTTCATTCGTCGAGGGATCGGCCAGAAAACTAAAAATAAGAACCTTTGTAATTATTTAGAATTTCATAGAATAGATAATAGAACGGCTAGCAATAGATCTTTGTAGAAATTTGGTTTTTCTTTCCTTATTAGCACTCGTACGAGGTGATTTTAACGTAGCAGGTAGAAATAATAAGTGAATCTTCGAAAACCAACTAGATCACCCGCTGTATTACCCTTGCTTCCACGGCAATAATACAACCCTGCACCAAACGCACGTCATTCTACAGTAACACTGGCACCATCGTTGAATTAGATCTAGAGCTAGACGTAGGAAATACAGGCACACGTAGAAACATCACTGAACATCCAAGAAGATAGGAGAATGTACACAAACATGTACTTTACATAACCACCATAAGAATCCACAGATCTCATCATGTCTTCGCGAACCACGATCAGACACCTCGATCTACGCCAACTTCAATCATTTTTCATATAATTCAACGGAATCTTTATTCACGTTCTATTTGAGCATGTAGATCCTCGTGTCTGCGTCGTAATTGTGTTTAAGAGATATCACGCTGTTCTATTCTGTCAAGCATTATCGATGCCTTTGCATCTCGGAAAATTAATGAATTGTACGCGTCTCCATTGGCAGAAAGCGGACCTGGCAGTCGGATCCATGACCATCAATTACGCCCGCGAGAGCGTGATAGACTTCACGAAACCGTTCATGAACCTGGGCATCTCGATTCTCTTCAAGGTAAAATATTTTCTTATTTTATACGAAGGAAAAGTAATTATCGCCGGAGACTGTTGCCGGAGTGGTGAAACGTTCGCGAACGCAGGGAAACAATTGTCCCCCGAAAGGGTTGAGAAACTGCAACGGGGCTTAAAAGAATCGTTGGCCCAAATAAAACGCACCCCTTTAATCCGACCCGGTTCGATGCCGCGTTCGTTCACGTTCGGGGAATTCATACTTTTGGCCCCACCACGGTGTCCACAGTTTAATCTGCCTTTTTCCTCGATGTCCTTGTATCTCTGGTCGTTTACGCTCAGCGTGTGATAACCCACTTTTTATTCCTTTCATTTTTCCGTGATACAATACAGGAATACGTCTTTTCTCTTCGTTTAATACAAGAATAACAATACCACCGGCGTGTATAGTTCAATCTTGGCTGTTTTAAATAGTGATATTATAAATAAGGCGGAACGATATCGCCGTGCTGATGTTACCACATACATACGTGCGTTGTTAAAATGCAGAAATGTTTGTGCGTTAGGGATGAGAGCAAATAAGAGATCAATTCGTCTGAAGCTTTTATTACATTCTCGACTATGGTACTACCTGAAGGTTATATCCATACATTACCTGTACTCGTGCCTTTTATACCGCTTTCCTCTTCCTCTTTCCCCTGAAGTTCTTGGTATTATTGCAGGAATGGGAGAGCGCTTTAAGGTCAACACTTAAACCGTGGATCCGTAATGAAAATCGTAAAGAGGGTTTTCCTATTCCACGGCTCAATGCTAGTTTAATACCTTCGTGACTTCGTAGACGTTAATCCCGCTTTATTTGCGAGGCTTTCCCTAATCGAAAGTTTCGTGCTACTGCTTCGAAGGATCTAATCCCCCGATCTTCCTATCATTGACTATTACAGCATTTGCGAGGATGTTATTGGCAAACGGAATAAAATTGTCGTAAATTCAACTCCGAGATATAATAATTTCAATGCCTCCGCTGCATCTTTTTCCCTCGAATTGAAGAGCATTACAATTTCGACAGACTAATGGCAAAAATTTCCAGTGACAGTTAAAGATCGTGATTCTGTTGGAAGAAATTCTCAACTTTCGAGAAATTTCAACTAAACCAGCTTAACAATCGTAGTTCGTTCTTCAATTTTCCCAGCGACACGGAGCGCGGACCGTGCCAATCGACCAAAACGAAATGCACACCGTTTCCTCGACATGTACTGACCTATGTACTAACGTTTCGAATCGATCTGCGCATGGATATAACACGTGGTAACTCGAGAAATTCGCTGATCAGATCTCCGTGATCGGGTCGAGCTTCTCGATACCGAGATGAATTCACGGCGTGACGATGAATGTTCGGCTGGATCGGCGATTATTATTGAGTGGTGCGTGGGATATTGACCACGCCACGTGCCGCCACGTGATAATTAGAGGAACGCGCAGGTGATGACGCGCGGATGATTCAATTAGCCGGTGATCAAGCCGCCCGAGAAATTCGATTTCTGTTCAACCAGCCGCTGCCTCGTTCTTTCCGCTCGGCCGATCGTCTGGAACGATATCTCTCGTTGCTTCGATTTCTAATTTAATAAAAAAGGGGAACGATTCAACTTGGAAAGGAACTGTTTTTCCATAGCCATTTAAATTCGGTATTCGTTATTCCTTATCGACATTGTTGACTGCGCTTGTTTGTAGGAAATAGTTTACAGTAGCAACACAGAAATAGCGTTGCTATGATACAATAATACTGTTGCTCGAATGTTATAAATATTAAAGATTCAAGGAACTTGCAGAAACGGCATTAGAATTCTAGACGGTACATCGAAGAACAAGATTGCAGTAAATGTGTGTCGGACGGAGGACAATAAAGATAGTAATAATGAAGACCGATTGAAACACGGCGACGATCGATCCAGTCGGCTTCTAAATAAAATTTTCGATACAATCGTGCTTGGTTCGATTTCAGCTTCGTTTCGTCCTCTATTTACCGGCTATCGATGGAAAACTCAATCGGCCGTTCTGTTCAGCCTTTGCGGGGCATTCGTGCCAGTTCTATTCCTACTTCCCTTCTTCTTTCTTATTTCATCGTTAAAATCGCAGGACAGCAAACAGCGTACAATCATCGTTGATTGTGCAATCAGTTAAAGAGATGAAGCTCGTTAGCAACAAATGCTTCGCCCGTAAAAAGGAAAGAACAAGTTTAAAAAGTATAATTTAATGAACTTTGAAGTGTGTACATTGCGAAATTATTCCACTCAGCCACCTCTTCGATAGAGCACGGTGTAACTAATCTGGAATCCCTTTCGTCGAAATAATTCGTATTTTGGCCAAGGGGTCGCTTTAATTTCCGCTCGTGTTTGTTTCTTTCAGTTCGAAAGAATGAAAAGATTCACTTTTATCCTTTTCACTTTTACAGAAAAGGGTTCACGGTTCGTAAAGAACGCGGGGCGCTTTGAGATTAAAATCGCGGCGGAGTCGTCGCCGTTGTTGCGGCCGTTGTTACAGCTCTTGTTCTTGTTCTTGTTAATTCATAGCGCGGCCACGGTAATTGCGCGCAAATTTTCTCCACGCGAACCTGGGGCATCTGTTTTTTTCTTCGCTTACCTCTCGGAAACGAGCTGCTCCGGATCACAGTGATTCTCATTTAGAGCAATTGAAAATTTAACGAGTGCTCCTTGCGGAGCTGTGGCAATAATCAAGATTCTCCATTCTTCCTGCTAATTCTATGGAAATTAAATACCGAAACGTTTACACAGATTTCTGTTGTCTCCTTTATTCATTATTATATTATCCCAAAATATTCGCTGCTGAAGATTGCCTTTTGTTGGGCATTAATTTAATTATTAAATAAAGTATTTAGTTCGCGACACAATTTAATAGAACGGAAATAATTTAGCTTTTGTACATTGTTTTGAGAGTAATTCTAAAATATGTAATCTAATTTGTTTTCATGAAAATTGAGATCCACTGTATCGAGAATCGGCTCCAAGAACAATCGAGGAACAAAGAGACGATACGGAAGTCTCGTTTAAACTTTTATACGTCGATTCGTTGGCGGTCAAGTTGGCGGTCAGGTTTGCGGTCAGGATTGAAAAAAGGAAAGAAAAAATGAGTTTCTGGCCAAAATGTCTCGCTGAAAATCGTGGATTTGTATCAGGAGAATATGATATGCGAGGAGGTCTTTCATCGCAGCAATTCTAGGAAATGACGTCACGTTCCAGGAATTTCCGACCCCTAAATTTCCGAGTTTCTGGCCAAAATATCTCGCTGAAAATCGTGGATTTGTATCAGGAGAATATGATATGCGAGGAGGTCTTTCATCGCAGCAATTCTAGGAAATGACGTCACGTTCCAGGAATTTTCGAGCGCAAAATTTCCGAGTTTCTGGCCAAAATATCTCGCTGAAAATCGTGGATTTGTATCAGGAGAATATGATATGCGAGGAGGTCTTTCATCGCAGCAATTCTTGGAAATGACGTCACGTTCCAGGAATTTCCGAGCGCGCAAAATTTCTGAGTTTCTGGCAAAAATATCTCGCTGAAAATCGTGGATTTGTATCAGGAGAATATGATATGCGAGGAGGTCTTTCATCGCAGCAATTCTAGGAAATGACGTCACGTTCCAGGAATTTTCGAGCGCAAAATTTCCGAGTTTCTGGCCAAAATATCTCGCTGAAAATCGTGGATTTGTATCAGGAGAATATGATATGCGAGGAGGTCTTTCATCGCAGCAATTCTAGGAAATGACGTCACGTTCCAGGAATTTTCGAGCGCAAAATTTCCGAGTTTCTGGCCAAAATATCTCGCTGAAAATCGTGGATTTGTATCAGGAGAATATGATATGCGAGGAGGTCTTTCATCGCAGCAATTCTAGGAAATGACGTCACGTTCCAGGAATTTTCGAGCGCAAAACTTCCGAGTTTCTGGCCAAAATATCTCGCTGAAAATCGTGGATTTGTATCAGGAGAATATGATATGCGAGGAGGTCTTTCATCGCAGCAATTCTAGGAAATGACGTCACGTTCCAGGAATTTTCGAGCGCAAAATTTCCGACTTTCTGGCCAAAATATCTCGCTGAAAATTGTGGATTTGTATCAGGAGAATATGATATGCGAGGAGGTCTTTCATCGCAGCAATTCTTGGAAATGACGTCACGTTCCAGGAATTTCCGAGCGCGCAAAATTTCTGAGTTTCTGGCAAAAATATCTCGCTGAAAATCGTGGATTTGTATCAGGAGAATATGATATGCGAGGAGGTCTTTCATCGCAGCAATTCTAGGAAATGACGTCACGTTCCAGGAATTTTCGAGCGCAAAATTTCCGAGTTTCTGGCCAAAATATCTCGCTGAAAATCGTGGATTTGTATCAGGAGAATATGATATGCGAGGAGGTCTTTCATTGCAGCAATTCTTGGAAATGACGTCACGTTCCAGGAATTTCCGAGCGCGCAAAATTTCTGAGTTTCTGGCAAAAATATCTCGCTGAAAATCGTGGATTTGTATCAGGAGAATATGATATGCGAGGAGGTCTTTCATCGCAGCAATTCTAGGAAATGACGTCACGTTCCAGGAATTTTCGAGCGCAAAACTTCCGAGTTTCTGGCCAAAATATCTCGCTGAAAATCGTGGATTTGTATCAGGAGAATATGATATGCGAGGAGGTCTTTCATCGCAGCAATTCTAGGAAATGACGTCACGTTCCAGGAATTTTCGAGCGCAAAATTTCCGAGTTTCTGGCCAAAATATCTCGCTGAAAATCGTGGATTTGTATCAGGAGAATATGATATGCGAGGAGGTCTTTCATCGCAGCAATTCTAGGAAATGACGTCACGTTCCAGGAATTTTCGAGCGCAAAATTTCCGAGTTTCTGGCCAAAATATCTCGCTGAAAATCGTGGATTTGTATCAGGAGAATATGATATGCGAGGAGGTCTTTCATCGCAGCAATTCTAGGAAATGACGTCACGTTCCAGGAATTTTCGAGCGCAAAATTTCCGAGTTTCTGGCCAAAATATCTCGCTGAAAATCGTGGATTTGTATCAGGAGAATATGATATGCGAGGAGGTCTTTCATCGCAGCAATTCTTGGAAATGACGTCACGTTCCAGGAATTTCCGAGCGCGCAAAATTTCTGAGTTTCTGGCAAAAATATCTCGCTGAAAATCGTGGATTTGTATCAGGAGAATATGATATGCGAGGAGGTCTTTCATCGCAGCTATTCTAGGAAATGACGTCACGTTCCAGGAATTTTCGAGCGCAAAATTTCCGAGTTTCTGGCCAAAATATCTCGCTGAAAATCGTGGATTTGTATCAGGAGAATATGATATGCGAGGAGGTCTTTCATTGCAGCAATTCTTGGAAATGACGTCACGTTCCAGGAATTTCCGAGCGCGCAAAATTTCTGAGTTTCTGGCAAAAATATCTCGCTGAAAATCGTGGATTTGTATCAGGAGAATATGATATGCGAGGAGGTCTTTCATCGCAGCAATTCTAGGAAATGACGTCACGTTCCAGGAATTTTCGAGCGCAAAATTTCCGAGTTTCTGGCCAAAATATCTCGCTGAAAATCGTGGATTTGTATCAGGAGAATATGATATGCGAGGAGGTCTTTCATCGCAGCAATTCTAGGAAATGACGTCACGTTCCAGGAATTTCCGAGCGCGCAAAATTTCTGAGTTTCTGGCAAAAATATCTCGCTGAAAATCGTGGATTTGTATCAGGAGAATATGATATGCGAGGAGGTCTTTCATCGCAGCAATTCTAGGAAATGACGTCACGTTCCAGGAATTTTCGAGCGCAAAATTTCCGAGTTTCTGGCCAAAATATCTCGCTGAAAATCGTGGATTTGTATCAGGAGAATATGATATGCGAGGAGGTCTTTCATTGCAGCAATTCTTGGAAATGACGTCACGTTCCAGGAATTTCCGAGCGCGCAAAATTTCTGAGTTTCTGGCAAAAATATCTCGCTGAAAATCGTGGATTTGTATCAGGAGAATATGATATGCGAGGAGGTCTTTCATCGCAGCAATTCTAGGAAATGACGTCACGTTCCAGGAATTTTCGAGCGCAAAACTTCCGAGTTTCTGGCCAAAATATCTCGCTGAAAATCGTGGATTTGTATCAGGAGAATATGATATGCGAGGAGGTCTTTCATCGCAGCAATTCTAGGAAATGACGTCACGTTCCAGGAATTTTCGAACGCAAAATTTCCGAGTTTCTGGCCAAAATATCTCGCTGAAAATCGTGGATTTGTATCAGGAGAATATGATATGCGAGGAGGTCTTTCATCGCAGCAATTCTAGGAAATGACGTCACGTTCCAGGAATTTTCGAACGCAAAATTTCCGAGTTTCTGGCCAAAATATCTCGCTGAAAATCGTGGATTTGTATCAGGAGAATATGATATGCGAGGAGGTCTTTCATCGCAGCAATTCTTGGAAATGACGTCACGTTCCAGGAATTTCCGAGCGCGCAAAATTTCTGAGTTTCTGGCAAAAATATCTCGCTGAAAATCGTGGATTTGTATCAGGAGAATATGATATGCGAGGAGGTCTTTCATCGCAGCAATTCTAGGAAATGACGTCACGTTCCAGGAATTTTCGAGCGCAAAACTTCCGAGTTTCTGGCCAAAATATCTCGCTGAAAATCGTGGATTTGTATCAGGAGAATATGATATGCGAGGAGGTCTTTCATCGCAGCAATTCTAGGAAATGACGTCACGTTCCAGGAATTTTCGAGCGCAAAATTTCCGAGTTTCTGGCCAAAATATCTCGCTGAAAATCGTGGATTTGTATCAGGAGAATATGATATGCGAGGAGGTCTTTCATCGCAGCAATTCTAGGAAATGACGTCACGTTCCAGGAATTTTCGAGCGCAAAATTTCCGAGTTTCTGGCCAAAATATCTCGCTGAAAATCGTGGATTTGTATCAGGAGAATATGATATGCGAGGAGGTCTTTCATCGCAGCAATTCTAGGAAATGACGTCACGTTCCAGGAATTTTCGAACGCAAAATTTCCGAGTTTCTGGCCAAAATATCTCGCTGAAAATCGTGGATTTGTATCAGGAGAATATGATATGCGAGGAGGTCTTTCATCGCAGCAATTCTTGGAAATGACGTCACGTTCCAGGAATTTCCGAGCGCGCAAAATTTCTGAGTTTCTGGCAAAAATATCTCGCTGAAAATCGTGGATTTGTATCAGGAGAATATGATATGCGAGGAGGTCTTTCATCGCAGCAATTCTAGGAAATGACGTCACGTTCCAGGAATTTTCGAGCGCAAAACTTCCGAGTTTCTGGCCAAAATATCTCGCTGAAAATCGTGGATTTGTATCAGGAGAATATGATATGCGAGGAGGTCTTTCATCGCAGCAATTCTAGGAAATGACGTCACGTTCCAGGAATTTTCGAGCGCAAAATTTCCGACTTTCTGGCCAAAATATCTCGCTGAAAATCGTGGATTTGTATCAGGAGAATATGATATGCGAGGAGGTCTTTCATCGCAGCAATTCTAGGAAATGACGTCACGTTCCAGGAATTTTCGAACGCAAAATTTCCGAGTTTCTGGCCAAAATATCTCGCTGAAAATCGTGGATTTGTATCAGGAGAATATGATATGCGAGGAGGTCTTTCATCGCAGCAATTCTAGGAAATGACGTCACGTTCCAGGAATTTTCGAGCGCAAAATTTCCGAGTTTCTGGCCAAAATATCTCGCTGAAAATCGTGGATTTGTATCAGGAGAATATGATATGCGAGGAGGTCTTTCATCGCAGCAATTCTAGGAAATGACGTCACGTTCCAGGAATTTTCGAGCGCAAAATTTCCGAGTTTCTGGCCAAAATATCTCGCTGAAAATCGTGGATTTGTATCAGGAGAATATGATATGCGAGGAGGTCTTTCATCGCAGCAATTCTAGGAAATGACGTCACGTTCCAGGAATTTTCGAGCGCAAAATTTCCGAGTTTCTGGCCAAAATATCTCGCTGAAAATCGTGGATTTGTATCAGGAGAATATGATATGCGAGGAGGTCTTTCATCGCAGCAATTCTTGGAAATGACGTCACGTTCCAGGAATTTTCGAGCGCAAAATTTCTGAGTTTCTGGCAAAAATATCTCGCTGAAAATCGTGGATTTGTATCAGGAGAATATGATATGCGAGGAGGTCTTTCATCGCAGCAATTCTAGGAAATGACGTCACGTTCCAGGAATTTTCGAGCGCAAAATTTCCGACTTTCTGGCCAAAATATCTCGCTGAAAATCGTGGATTTGTATCAGGAGAATATGATATGCGAGGAGGTCTTTCATCGCAGCAATTCTAGGAAATGACGTCACGTTCCAGGAATTTTCGAGCGCAAAATTTCCGAGTTTCTGGCCAAAATATCTCGCTGAAAATCGTGGATTTGTATCAGGAGAATATGATATGCGAGGAGGTCTTTCATCGCAGCAATTCTTGGAAATGACGTCACGTTCCAGGAATTTCCGAGCGCGCAAAATTTCTGAGTTTCTGGCAAAAATATCTCGCTGAAAATCGTGGATTTGTATCAGGAGAATATGATATGCGAGGAGGTCTTTCATCGCAGCAATTCTAGGAAATGACGTCACGTTCCAGGAATTTTCGAGCGCAAAATTTCCGAGTTTCTGGCCAAAATATCTCGCTGAAAATCGTGGATTTGTATCAGGAGAATATGATATGCGAGGAGGTCTTTCATCGCAGCAATTCTAGGAAATGACGTCACGTTCCAGGAATTTTCGAGCGCAAAATTTCCGACTTTCTGGCCAAAATATCTCGCTGAAAATCGTGGATTTGTATCAGGAGAATATGATATGCGAGGAGGTCTTTCATCGCAGCAATTCTAGGAAATGACGTCACGTTCCAGGAATTTTCGAGCGCAAAATTTCCGACTTTCTGGCCAAAATATCTCGCTGAAAATCGTGGATTTGTATCAGGAGAATATGATATGCGAGGAGGTCTTTCATCGCAGCAATTCTAGGAAATGACGTCACGTTCCAGGAATTTTCGAGCGCAAAATTTCCGAGTTTCTGGCCAAAATATCTCGCTGAAAATCGTGGATTTGTATCAGGAGAATATGATATGCGAGGAGGTCTTTCATCGCAGCAATTCTTGGAAATGACGTCACGTTCCAGGAATTTCCGAGCGCGCAAAATTTCTGAGTTTCTGGCAAAAATATCTCGCTGAAAATCGTGGATTTGTATCAGGAGAATATGATATGCGAGGAGGTCTTTCATCGCAGCAATTCTAGGAAATGACGTCACGTTCCAGGAATTTTCGAGCGCAAAATTTCCGAGTTTCTGGCCAAAATATCTCGCTGAAAATCGTGGATTTGTATCAGGAGAATATGATATGCGAGGAGGTCTTTCATCGCAGCAATTCTAGGAAATGACGTCACGTTCCAGGAATTTTCGAGCGCAAAATTTCCGAGTTTCTGGCCAAAATATCTCGCTGAAAATCGTGGATTTGTATCAGGAGAATATGATATGCGAGGAGGTCTTTCATCGCAGCAATTCTAGGAAATGACGTCACGTTCCAGGAATTTTCGAGCGCAAAATTTCCGAGTTTCTGGCAAAAATATCTCGCTGAAAATCGTGGATTTGTATCAGGAGAATATGATATGCGAGGAGGTCTTTCATCGCAGCAATTCTAGGAAATGACGTCACGTTCCAGGAATTTTTGAGCGCAAAATTTCCGAGTTTCTGGCCAAAATATCTCGCTGAAAATCGTGGATTTGTATAAGGAGAATATGATATGCGAGGAGGTCTTTCATCGCAGCAATTCTTGGAAATGACGTCACGTTCCAGGAATTTTCGAGCGCAAAACTTCCGAGTTTCTGGCCAAAATATCTCGCTGAAAATCGTGGATTTGTATCAGGAGAATATGATATGCGAGGAGGTCTTTCATCGCAGCAATTCTAGGAAATGACGTCACGTTCCAGGAATTTTCGAGCGCAAAACTTCCGAGTTTCTGGCCAAAATATCTCGCTGAAAATCGTGGATTTGTATCAGGAGAATATGATATGCGAGGAGGTCTTTCATCGCAGCAATTCTAGGAAATGACGTCACGTTCCAGGAATTTTCGAGCGCAAAATTTCCGACTTTCTGGCCAAAATATCTCGCTGAAAATCGTGGATTTGTATCAGGAGAATATGATATGCGAGGAGGTCTTTCATCGCAGCAATTCTAGGAAATGACGTCACGTTCCAGGAATTTTCGAGCGCAAAATTTCCGAGTTTCTGGCCAAAATATCTCGCTGAAAATCGTGGATTTGTATCAGGAGAATATGATATGCGAGGAGGTCTTTCATCGCAGCAATTCTTGGAAATGACGTCACGTTCCAGGAATTTCCGAGCGCGCAAAATTTCTGAGTTTCTGGCAAAAATATCTCGCTGAAAATCGTGGATTTGTATCAGGAGAATATGATATGCGAGGAGGTCTTTCATCGCAGCAATTCTAGGAAATGACGTCACGTTCCAGGAATTTTCGAGCGCAAAATTTCCGAGTTTCTGGCCAAAATATCTCGCTGAAAATCGTGGATTTGTATCAGGAGAATATGATATGCGAGGAGGTCTTTCATCGCAGCAATTCTAGGAAATGACGTCACGTTCCAGGAATTTTCGAGCGCAAAATTTCCGACTTTCTGGCCAAAATATCTCGCTGAAAATCGTGGATTTGTATCAGGAGAATATGATATGCGAGGAGGTCTTTCATCGCAGCAATTCTAGGAAATGACGTCACGTTCCAGGAATTTTCGAGCGCAAAATTTCCGAGTTTCTGGCCAAAATATCTCGCTGAAAATCGTGGATTTGTATCAGGAGAATATGATATGCGAGGAGGTCTTTCATCGCAGCAATTCTTGGAAATGACGTCACGTTCCAGGAATTTCCGAGCGCGCAAAATTTCTGAGTTTCTGGCAAAAATATCTCGCTGAAAATCGTGGATTTGTATCAGGAGAATATGATATGCGAGGAGGTCTTTCATCGCAGCAATTCTAGGAAATGACGTCACGTTCCAGGAATTTTCGAGCGCAAAATTTCCGAGTTTCTGGCCAAAATATCTCGCTGAAAATCGTGGATTTGTATCAGGAGAATATGATATGCGAGGAGGTCTTTCATCGCAGCAATTCTAGGAAATGACGTCACGTTCCAGGAATTTTCGAGCGCAAAATTTCCGAGTTTCTGGCCAAAATATCTCGCTGAAAATCGTGGATTTGTATCAGGAGAATATGATATGCGAGGAGGTCTTTCATCGCAGCAATTCTAGGAAATGACGTCACGTTCCAGGAATTTTCGAGCGCAAAATTTCCGAGTTTCTGGCAAAAATATCTCGCTGAAAATCGTGGATTTGTATCAGGAGAATATGATATGCGAGGAGGTCTTTCATCGCAGCAATTCTAGGAAATGACGTCACGTTCCAGGAATTTTTGAGCGCAAAATTTCCGAGTTTCTGGCCAAAATATCTCGCTGAAAATCGTGGATTTGTATAAGGAGAATATGATATGCGAGGAGGTCTTTCATCGCAGCAATTCTTGGAAATGACGTCACGTTCCAGGAATTTTCGAGCGCAAAACTTCCGAGTTTCTGGCCAAAATATCTCGCTGAAAATCGTGGATTTGTATCAGGAGAATATGATATGCGAGGAGGTCTTTCATCGCAGCAATTCTAGGAAATGACGTCACGTTCCAGGAATTTTCGAGCGCAAAACTTCCGAGTTTCTGGCCAAAATATCTCGCTGAAAATCGTGGATTTGTATCAGGAGAATATGATATGCGAGGAGGTCTTTCATCGCAGCAATTCTAGGAAATGACGTCACGTTCCAGGAATTTTCGAGCGCAAAATTTCCGACTTTCTGGCCAAAATATCTCGCTGAAAATCGTGGATTTGTATCAGGAGAATATGATATGCGAGGAGGTCTTTCATCGCAGCAATTCTAGGAAATGACGTCACGTTCCAGGAATTTTCGAGCGCAAAATTTCCGAGTTTCTGGCCAAAATATCTCGCTGAAAATCGTGGATTTGTATCAGGAGAATATGATATGCGAGGAGGTCTTTCATCTCAGCAATTCTTGGAAATGACGTCACGTTCCAGGAATTTCCGAGCGCGCAAAATTTCTGAGTTTCTGGCAAAAATATCTCGCTGAAAATCGTGGATTTGTATCAGGAGAATATGATATGCGAGGAGGTCTTTCATCGCAGCAATTCTAGGAAATGACGTCACGTTCCAGGAATTTTCGAGCGCAAAACTTCCGAGTTTCTGGCCAAAATATCTCGCTGAAAATCGTGGATTTGTATCAGGAGAATATGATATGCGAGGAGGTCTTTCATCGCAGCAATTCTAGGAAATGACGTCACGTTCCAGGAATTTTCGAGCGCAAAATTTCCGACTTTCTGGCCAAAATATCTCGCTGAAAATCGTGGATTTGTATCAGGAGAATATGATATGCGAGGAGGTCTTTCATCGCAGCAATTCTAGGAAATGACGTCACGTTCCAGGAATTTTCGAACGCAAAATTTCCGAGTTTCTGGCCAAAATATCTCGCTGAAAATCGTGGATTTGTATCAGGAGAATATGATATGCGAGGAGGTCTTTCATCGCAGCAATTCTAGGAAATGACGTCACGTTCCAGGAATTTTCGAGCGCAAAATTTCCGAGTTTCTGGCCAAAATATCTCGCTGAAAATCGTGGATTTGTATCAGGAGAATATGATATGCGAGGAGGTCTTTCATCGCCGCAATTCTTGGAAATGACGTCACGTTCCAGGAATTTTCGAGCGCAAAATTTCTGAGTTTCTGGCAAAAATATCTCGCTGAAAATCGTGGATTTGTATCAGGAGAATATGATATGCGAGGAGGTCTTTCATCGCAGCAATTCTTGGAAATGACGTCACGTTCCAAGAATTTCCGAGCGCAAAATTTCCGAGTTTTTGGCAAAAATATCTCGCTGAAAATCGTGGATTTGTATCAGGAGAATATGATATGCGAGGAGGTCTTTCATCGCAGCAATTCTAGGAAATGACGTCACGTTCCAGGAATTTCCGACCCCTAAATTTCCGAGTTTCTGGCCAAAATATCTCGCTGAAAATCGTGGATTTGTATCAGGAGAATATGATATGCGAGGAGGTCTTTCATCGCAGCAATTCTAGGAAATGACGTCACGTTCCAGGAATTTTCGAGCGCAAAATTTCCGACTTTCTGGCCAAAATATCTCGCTGAAAATCGTGGATTTGTATCAGGAGAATATGATATGCGAGGAGGTCTTTCATCGCAGCAATTCTAGGAAATGACGTCACGTTCCAGGAATTTTCGAGCGCAAAATTTCCGAGTTTCTGGCCAAAATATCTCGCTGAAAATCGTGGATTTGTATCAGGAGAATATGATATGCGAGGAGGTCTTTCATCGCAGCAATTCTTGGAAATGACGTCACGTTCCAGGAATTTCCGAGCGCGCAAAATTTCTGAGTTTCTGGCAAAAATATCTCGCTGAAAATCGTGGATTTGTATCAGGAGAATATGATATGCGAGGAGGTCTTTCATCGCAGCAATTCTAGGAAATGACGTCACGTTCCAGGAATTTTCGAGCGCAAAACTTCCGAGTTTCTGGCCAAAATATCTCGCTGAAAATCGTGGATTTGTATCAGGAGAATATGATATGCGAGGAGGTCTTTCATCGCAGCAATTCTAGGAAATGACGTCACGTTCCAGGAATTTTCGAGCGCAAAATTTCCGAGTTTCTGGCCAAAATATCTCGCTGAAAATCGTGGATTTGTATCAGGAGAATATGATATGCGAGGAGGTCTTTCATCGCAGCAATTCTAGGAAATGACGTCACGTTCCAGGAATTTTCGAACGCAAAATTTCCGAGTTTCTGGCCAAAATATCTCGCTGAAAATCGTGGATTTGTATCAGGAGAATATGATATGCGAGGAGGTCTTTCATCGCAGCAATTCTTGGAAATGACGTCACGTTCCAGGAATTTTCGAGCGCAAAATTTCTGAGTTTCTGGCAAAAATATCTCGCTGAAAATCGTGGATTTGTATCAGGAGAATATGATATGCGAGGAGGTCTTTCATCGCAGCAATTCTTGGAAATGACGTCACGTTCCAAGAATTTCCGAGCGCAAAATTTCCGAGTTTCAGGCAAAAATATCTCGCTGAAAATCGTGGATTTGTATCAGGAGAATATGATATGCGAGGAGGTCTTTCATCGCAGCAATTCTAGGAAATGACGTCACGTTCCAGGAATTTTTGAGCGCAAAATTTCCGAGTTTCTGGCCAAAATATCTCGTTGAAAATCGTGGATTTGTATAAGGAGAATATGATATGCGAGGAGGTCTTTCATCGCAGCAATTCTTGGAAATGACGTCACGTTCCAGGAATTTTCGAGCGCAAAACTTCCGAGTTTCTGGCCAAAATATCTCGCTGAAAATCGTGGATTTGTATCAGGAGAATATGATATGCGAGGAGGTCTTTCATCGCAGCAATTCTAGGAAATGACGTCACGTTCCAGGAATTTTCGAGCGCAAAATTTCCGAGTTTCTGGCCAAAATATCTCGCTGAAAATCGTGGATTTGTATCAGGAGAATATGATATGCGAGGAGGTCTTTCATCGCAGCAATTCTAGGAAATGACGTCACGTTCCAGGAATTTTCGAGCGCAAAATTTCCGAGTTTCTGGCCAAAATATCTCGCTGAAAATCGTGGATTTGTATCAGGAGAATATGATATGCGAGGAGGTGTTTCATCGCAGCAATTCTAGGAAATGACGTCACGTTCCAGGAATTTCCGACCCCTAAATTTCCGAGTTTCTGGCCAAAATATCTCGCTGAAAATCGTGGATTTGTATCAGGAGAATATGATATGCGAGGAGGTCTTTCATCGCAGCAATTCTAGGAAATGACGTCACGTTCCAGGAATTTTCGAGCGCAAAATTTCCGACTTTCTGGCCAAAATATCTCGCTGAAAATCGTGGATTTGTATCAGGAGAATATGATATGCGAGGAGGTCTTTCATCGCAGCAATTCTAGGAAATGACGTCACGTTCCAGGAATTTTCGAGCGCAAAATTTCCGAGTTTCTGGCCAAAATATCTCGCTGAAAATCGTGGATTTGTATCAGGAGAATATGATATGCGAGGAGGTCTTTCATCGCAGCAATTCTAGGAAATGACGTCACGTTCCAGGAATTTTCGAGCGCAAAATTTCCGAGTTTCTGGCCAAAATATCTCGCTGAAAATCGTGGATTTGTATCAGGAGAATATGATATGCGAGGAGGTCTTTCATCGCAGCAATTCTAGGAAATGACGTCACGTTCCAGGAATTTTCGAACGCAAAATTTCCGAGTTTCTGGCCAAAATATCTCGCTGAAAATCGTGGATTTGTATCAGGAGAATATGATATGCGAGGAGGTCTTTCATCGCAGCAATTCTTGGAAATGACGTCACGTTCCAGGAATTTTCGAGCGCAAAATTTCTGAGTTTCTGGCAAAAATATCTCGCTGAAAATCGTGGATTTGTATCAGGAGAATATGATATGCGAGGAGGTCTTTCATCGCAGCAATTCTTGGAAATGACGTCACGTTCCAAGAATTTCCGAGCGCAAAATTTCCGAGTTTCAGGCAAAAATATCTCGCTGAAAATCGTGGATTTGTATCAGGAGAATATGATATGCGAGGAGGTCTTTCATCGCAGCAATTCTAGGAAATGACGTCACGTTCCAGGAATTTTTGAGCGCAAAATTTCCGAGTTTCTGGCCAAAATATCTCGTTGAAAATCGTGGATTTGTATAAGGAGAATATGATATGCGAGGAGGTCTTTCATCGCAGCAATTCTTGGAAATGACGTCACTTTCCAAGAATTTCCGAGCGCAAAATTTCCGAGTTTCTGGCAAAAATATCTCGCTGAAAATCGTGGATTTGTATCAGGAGAATATGATATGCGAGGAGGTCTTTCATCGCAGCAATTCTAGGAAATGACGTCACGTTCCAGGAATTTTTGAGCGCAAAATTTCCGAGTTTCTGGCCAAAATATCTCGCTGAAAATCGTGGATTTGTATAAGGAGAATATGATATGCGAGGAGGTCTTTCATCGCAGCAATTCTAGGAAATGACGTCACGTTCCAGGAATTTTCGAGCGCAAAATTTCCGACTTTCTGGCCAAAATATCTCGCTGAAAATCGTGGATTTGTATCAGGAGAATATGATATGCGAGGAGGTCTTTCATCGCAGCAATTCTTGGAAATGACGTCACGTTCCTGGAATTTCCGAGCGCGCAAAATTTCTGAGTTTCTGGCAAAAATATCTCGCTGAAAATCGTGGATTTGTATCAGGAGAATATGATATGCGAGGAGGTCTTTCATCGCAGCAATTCTAGGAAATGACGTCACGTTCCAGGAATTTTCGAGCGCAAAATTTCTGAGTTTCTGGCCAAAATGTCTCGCTGAAAATCGTGAATTTGTATTAGGAGAATATGATATGCGAGGAGGTCTTTCATCGCAGCAATTCTTGGAAATGACGTCACGTTCCAAGAATTTCCGAGCGCAAAATTTCTGAGTTTCTAGCCAAAATGTCTCGCTGAAAATCGTGAATTTGTATTAGGAGAATATGATATGCTAGGAGGTCTTTCATCGCAGCAATTCTTGGAAATGACGTCACGTTCCAGGAATTTCCGAGCACCTAAATTTCCGAGTTTCTGGCAAAAATATCTCGCTGAAAATCGTGGATTTGTATCAGGAGAATATGATGTGCGAGGAGCTCTTTCATCGCAGCAATTCTAGGAAATGACGTCACGTTCCAGGAATTTTCGAGCGCAAAATTTCCGAGTTTCTGGCCGAAATATCTCGCTGAAAATCGTGGATTTGTATCAGGAGAATATGATATGCGAGGAGGTCTTTCATCGCAGCAATTCTTGGAAATGACGTCACGTTCCAGGAATTTTCGAGCGCAAAATTTCTGAGTTTCTGGCAAAAATATCTCGCTGAAAATCGTGGATTTGTATTAGGAGAATATGATATGCGAGGAGGTCTTTCATCGCAGCAATTCTTGGAAATGACGTCACGTTCCAGGAATTTTCGAGCGCAAAATTTCTGAGTTTCTGGCAAAGATATCTCGCTGAAAATCGTGGATTTGTATCAGGAGAATATGATATGCGAGGAGGTCTTTCATCGCAGCAATTCTTGGAAATGACGTCACGTTCCAGGAATTTTCGAGCGCAAAATTTCTGAGTTTCTGGCAAAAATATCACGCTGAAAATCGTGGATTTGTATCAGGAGAATATGATATGCGAGGAGGTCTTTCATCGCAGCAATTCTTGGAAATGACGTCACGTTCCAAGAATTTCCGAGCGCAAAATTTCTGAGTTTCTAGCCAAAATGTCTCGCTGAAAATCGTGAATTTGTATTAGGAGAATATGATATGCTAGGAGGTCTTTCATCGCAGCAATTCTTGGAAATGACGTCACGTTCCAGGAATTTCCGAGCACCTAAATTTCCGAGTTTCTGGCAAAAATATCTCGCTGAAAATCGTGGATTTGTATCAGGAGAATATGATGTGCGAGGAGCTCTTTCATCGCAGCAATTCTAGGAAATGACGTCACGTTCCAGGAATTTTCGAGCGCAAAATTTCCGAGTTTCTGGCCGAAATATCTCGCTGAAAATCGTGGATTTGTATCAGGAGAATATGATATGCGAGGAGGTCTTTCATCGCAGCAATTCTTGGAAATGACATCACGTTCCAGGAATTTTCGAGCGCAAAATTTCTGAGTTTCTGGCAAAAATATCTCGCTGAAAATCGTGGATTTGTATTAGGAGAATATGATATGCGAGGAGGTCTTCCATCGCAGCAATTCTAGGAAATGACGTCACGTTCCAAGAATTTTCGAGCGCAAAATTTCTGAGTTTCTGGCAAAAATATCTCGCTGAAAATCGTGGATTTGTATTAGGAGAATATGATATGCGAGGAGGTCTTTCATCGCAGCAATTCTTGGAAATGACGTCACGTTCCAGGAATTTTCGAGCGCAAAATTTCTGAGTTTCTGGCAAAGATATCTCGCTGAAAATCGTGGATTTGTATCAGGAGAATATGATATGCGAGGAGGTCTTTCATCGCAGCAATTCTTGGAAATGACGTCACGTTCCAGGAATTTTCGAGCGGAAAATTTCTGAGTTTCTGGCAAAAATATCACGCTGAAAATCGTGGATTTGTATCAGGAGAATATGATATGCGAGGAGGTCTTTCATCGCAGCAATTCTTGGAAATGACGTCACGTTCCAAGAATTTCCGAGCGCAAAATTTCTGAGTTTCTAGCCAAAATGTCTCGCTGAAAATCGTGAATTTGTATTAGGAGAATATGATATGCTAGGAGGTCTTTCATCGCAGCAATTCTTGGAAATGACGTCACGTTCCAGGAATTTCCGAGCACCTACATTTCCGAGTTTCTGGCAAAAATATCTCGCTGAAAATCGTGGATTTGTATCAGGAGAATATGATGTGCGAGGAGCTCTTTCATCGCAGCAATTCTAGGAAATGACGTCACGTTCCAGGAATTTTCGAGCGCAAAATTTCCGAGTTTCTGGCCGAAATATCTCGCTGAAAATCGTGGATTTGTATCAGGAGAATATGATATGCGAGGAGGTCTTTCATCGCAGCAATTCTTGGAAATGACGTCACGTTCCAGGAATTTTCGATCGCAAAATTTCTGAGTTTCTGGCAAAAATATCTCGCTGAAAATCGTGGATTTGTATTAGGAGAATATGATATGCGAGGAGGTCTTCCATCGCAGCAATTCTAGGAAATGACGTCACGTTCCAAGAATTTTCGAGCGCAAAATTTCTGAGTTTCTGGCAAAAATATCTCGCTGAAAATCGTGGATTTGTATTAGGAGAATATGATATGCGAGGAGGTCTTTCATCGCAGCAATTCTTGGAAATGACGTCACGTTCCAGGAATTTTCGAGCGCAAAATTTCTGAGTTTCTGGCAAAAATATCTCGCTGAAAATCGTGGATTTGTATTAGGAGAATATGATATGCGAGGAGGTGTTCGATAGCAGCAATTCTGGGAAATCACGTCACCTTCTAAGAATTTCCGGGCGCATAATTTTGTAGCCTTTTGCCAACAAATTTTGCAAGACTTTGACCTGCTTTCTTTAATAACGTATAGGGCCATTTTTACAAGTTTCTCGCTTCAGGACTTTGCATTTGAAGTTCGTCCACGGTACTTCTTGTGTAAGGAATTGGATTTAGGTTCTCTCAAGGATTTTTGAGGTGTGAAAATAAAAAGAGCAGTGGAATTCTTTTCAATGAACATTTATTTAAACTAATCAATGGAGATACAAATTACAAAACTGTTCTAATTCAAATTAACAAGCTAATACTTATGAACTATTCTATTATATCTATTTACAATAGATCGAACAACTAAACTGCGAACAACTTGTATCAATTCTAAACTAATATTTATGTAACCCTAAAAATAGTATAAACATAAATAATCTAATACTTATAAGCTATTCTTTGAAGTTAATATACAATATATCTTACAGATAAAACTTATACTAAAATTTACGTACTTTATATGCTGAAGCTTATTTTAATTTAAAACAATTGTGTAACTTGTGCATATACTTCTTGTTTCCAGACACGTTTATCGCTGGAATTGCCTTATATTACTAAATGAGCTACTTCGTCATTGTTATTAGTTGAATATAAATAAGAAATTGCGTCTTTCATTAACGATAAAATTGCTCCAACGAAAAAGATAATTGAAGAATTTGTCTAGTAACTACACAATTAACAATTGTAGTATACAATTATCGCCACTATCTTTTTCATTGTGGCAACATTATGGTTTGGGTGTTAAAAAAATATACATCTCTTAGCTCAATTTTTTTTTGTCATTATCAGAAAATAATGTAAAGTATAACTTTAAAAATTATTTCATTTAGTGATAGTACAATTGAAATAAGAAAACTTGTTATCACGTGTTTCTTTAATTAAAAAATTTTTAATTAACATTAAATGTTTCATATCCTTCGTTGCCTTTCATTGCGGCAAAGAACAAAAGAATTCTTTAAAATTATTTAATTGTCGCATCGTTTTCTATAATCTGTGGGTAACGTTGCGAGTGACACGGAAATGGTAATGGGTCAGAAATCGTGGCCGAAAAAATACATTGTATGGCTTGTCTATTCTTATATCTCCTCAGCGCTAGTACCCCAGTACCATTTCTATGTCACACACAACGTTACCGTTAAGATTTTAAAATATTATTATCTCGGTTCCTGGTGGTTGTTTCTTAATAAATGGGGTATCAAATGAACGGGAATCGAATAAGCCACATGATAAAAAATACCCCGTTGTTGTAACTATATCCAGTTGGCCGTAATAATAAGTTTAATGGTTTAATTGTTTATAACAAATGAACCCCACATGGATTAATCTTCACACCTTTTGGAGATGGTAGCTTATATTCCTAGCTATAATTTGTGACCCCCTGATCATTGATGTAGCGCGCCGGCAAGTCGAAGTAATGCATTTGTTTATAATTTCTTTAAGCAAATTCAATTATCTCGTGTTCTACTTGGCCGATTTTAATCAACGACGTCTTAAATTAAAGCCCTCGATTCAAGGAACAATATATTCCTATGTTAGAACGACCCTCATATATAGTTACTGTGGAGTTCTCAAACTAATTATTTAATCATTTATAAAAAATACACAGCGCATGGAGCATTTAATTTTCTCGGCTGGTGATGATTATTTTTTAGTCTGTTAGTTGTCGAATGAAGGGGAATGAAAATAATATATGAAAATTTAGTATTACCATTATCATTATGATTATTGAATCTTTCTCCAATCTTACAGTTCTCCTTCTTTATTTTACATCTTCTCGAAATCTGAAGGCAAAGACAAACAAAGAGGGGTGGCGAGAAGTCTCAGTGGTAACGGAAGGTTGATTGAAACACCGAAAGGTCTCAAGTATGAAATAAAGGTAGAAGGATTTATTCCTCGTTCCAGCAGCCACCGCTGCTTTCTTATTCAGCTCGAGTTGTCGAAGGAAGCGAACAAGTCGGGCGCTCGTTACAATCGCGACGACGAAATTAACTGATTTAAAATTGAACGCTTGCTGGAGGATCGAACAGTTCGTTGGAATATCTAATCGGAAGGGAGGGAAGGGAAACCTATGGAGCGACGAAGGTGAAGCTAAAGACAATGAAAACTCTAAATCGATTCCTCTTTCGTTACAGCGATCACGAAAATGTCCTACGATGCAGCGCAGATTTAAATTGAAAATAAATCTTCCCTCTTTGACTTACTATGATTGTACTACTTAAACGAAATGCGCCATCCGAAAATGATGTCGTTCGCGTTACGTGAAAGTTCAGAGAGTCTCGTAATGAGATTGCTGGTCGGCGAAATTTTATTCCACGTTGCTCTGTCATCCCTTTCTCGTACAGTCGCTAATCTGCTCGAGATTAAACGCGTACGGCAAACGTACCTCGCTGTTCAATTTTGGTCCTGGCAAACGGGACGCACGTACACGCGTGCGGAACGCACGCGTTCGGTCGATAATGAACACGCCTGTTAAGCAGAATTTACAGTAACGTTATGAGAACCGGCTAGGTGGAAACGCGGTGTAATTGAAATGACAATCGATACTGATATTGTCACGCGCATTGCTAGAGCGGAGAGAACGGTGGCAATTATCTTCTGAGAAAATAGAAATGTCTAATTAAACTCAGAAGGATTTACTGTTCAAAATTCGATCCCCTTTATTGCTATCAATGAAACATTTTCCTAGGACCTGGCTTTAATTGGAAAGAAAAATGTATAACATGGAAATCGATTATTAATCTAACGATTGTTGTCGAATGGATATTAATTATTTGATACAGTAAAGAAAATGTAATTACAGGTACCAACCAGTCATCCAGCCAGGCTGTTTTCGTTCATGAACCCGTTGGCCATCCAAATATGGCTGTACGTGCTGGCAGCGTACGTCCTTGTCTCGGTGATGATGTTCGTGGTCGCACGGATCAGTCCGTACGAATGGAACAATCCGCATCCTTGTCACGCTGGCTCCGAGGTCGTGGAAAATCAATTCTCACTGGCTAACAGCTTCTGGTTCACCATCGGTACCCTGATGCAGCAGGGCAGCGATTTAAACCCGAAGGTACACAATCGAGTTGCTCCAAAAGACTTCATTTATGGCACCATAAGGATTCGAATTATTTAATATACAAATTTGTTCAATTGTCTCCAGTGAGATAATCTTCAGTAAAAAACGTACTGGTAAAAAATCTCTAATTTATTTTACATTAATTTTTAAACTGGACTTCTTCAAAATCCTGCAACTAGATATTAAAATTGCAACTCAGATCCATGGCGGTCAAAGCGAAATAAAAATCTCGCGTTCGTTAAATTATCTCGCAAACTTTCATCGTGCTTGCGAATAAATCGTGACTACTTTGTACGGTTTCGTCGCGTGACTTCGAGCGGGTAATCGCTCAGACCAGCAGAGGCTCGAAGAGATTGAAGTCCCGAAGCGAACCATCCCCGAGTTGCCCGCTCGGGAAAGCTCGAAGAAGTCTCGTCGCATTGTTCGATTAGCGATGACGCGGAACGATGGCGATCAGGCCGTTTCATTAAGTTGAGTGAATTAAGCGAGCTATCTATTGGCGAGGGACTTAAGTGAACGGAATTGCGCTTGGGAGATAATAGAATCTCCAGGGAGCTTAAGCGATGCGAGTTTATTGTCGAATTTGCGGTGTGGCCGACGCCTTTGTTCGAATGTCAGGGTGTTGGTGCGAAATGTTCATCGCGAAGACGCGCACGTGTTTGCTTCGTATTTTAAATAAAAAGCGTAAATACGTTCATCGTTCAGGGATATCCAATGAAACACAGTGCGCTTCAAATGGCAAGAAAATTTAACCGCCATTTCTTCTGACAAATTACGATAGGCAACAAGTACGAGGATCGTCGGTGGAATCTGGTGGTTCTTCACGCTAATTATTATTTCCTCGTACACGGCGAACTTGGCAGCCTTCCTCACGGTGGAAAGAATGATAACTCCGATCGAGAACGCCGAGGATCTCGCCGGTCAAACGGACATCGCGTACGGAACCCTTGACAGCGGAAGCACTATGACTTTCTTCAGGGTAACGCCACCATCAAGTTCGCCACTAAATACATTAACTAATTAACCGTGCAAATGACAAAGAACAAATAAAATGCTCGCAAAGGACTCCATGATCGAGACGTACAAGAAAATGTGGCGATTCATGGAGAACAAGAAACCATCGGTATTCGTGCCTACGTACGAGGAAGGTATTCAGAGAGTTCTTCAGGGTGATTACGCTTTCCTCATGGAATCGACCATGCTGGATTACATCGTGCAGAGAGATTGCAATTTGACGCAAATTGGCAGCCTACTCGATAGCAAAGGATACGGCATTGCTACACCTATGGGTAAGGTATAACTTCTTTCTTATTTTATGAGGAATTTCGTGAATGATAAAGCGTTGCTTTTTTTTTCTTCTTTGCTTTTCCTCTCTCCGTAGGATCACCGTGGCGCGACAAGATATCCCTGGCCATTCTGGAGCTTCAAGAGAAGGGAGAGATCCAGATATTGTACGACAAATGGTGGAAGAGCCCCGGCGATACTTGCATGAGGACTGAGAAAGGAAAGGAGAGCAAAGCGAATTCCTTGGGCGTTGCCAATATAGGTATAATGGAAATATCGCATAGAAACTATTCCCTTATTTGCGCACGATATAGACGTCCCCCTATTTCACACCTGAAAGCCGTCCTTTCTCTGTTTCGTTTTTACGATATTGGCTACCTTCACTCAAATCGCACCGAACCTCTTCGGCCAGCGAAAAATTTAAAGGAACAAGCCGTCCTGTCCACGATCAGGACCGATGAATTTTTACGTCTGCTGGAACTTGACCATTTTCTGCTGTCTTCTAGGTGGAGTTTTCGTAGTTCTGCTATGCGGCCTGGCGTTCGCCGTGCTAATCGCGATTTTCGAGTTCTGCTACAGTACCAGGAGAAACTCATCGGCGGAACGGGTAAGCGAACTTCCGACCGATGGAAAACCAGCTTCGAAAGGGAACTTAAGAATCCGACGGAGAACTGCTGGAATATAAACTGGTGTTCCATACGATCTTCATTTGCAATCGCGCAAAACCTTTCCCGGCTGATCTGTCGCGAATCGTGTTTGATGAAGCACGGCTCGCAGACAGACCGCGGGGAAGACAATAGATTTTCTTCCAGGCCCAATACCCGCGCGATGCATGAGCTTAGGATTGCATGAATTTTTGTCACTTTTGTGTTCCATTTTGTGGCCGCCGTGGATTTTTCGCGAGGCAGCATGAACTCGTCTTTCACTGAAGCATGTCGGCCGACTGCGAACTCACGAAGCTCGTTCGTGATCCAAGGTCCGTTTTTTTTTCTCTCTTCCAAACTTCATTCACCCGCCTTTAATTCGATCCGCCCCCCCTGATATATCTCTTTGTCACCGTCTGCTCGTAATTGCGCGTTTTCTCTTTCCCTTTCATTTTTTTCTCCTGTAATTTATTTTTGCGATTCTCCTCTCGCGTTCGATACAAGCTGGCACGAGGGACGAAGTCGCCGGTTCGTTCGGTTCGCTTTAATTGGCCTTTCACCGTCCGCTCATTTCTTTTTTTATCCTTTTTTTCTTTTTCGTGCGCGCGTACGAACGAGCAGACGCACGAAACGATCGTTGCCCGTTCGTTTTGGCTTAACGTTGCCTCATCTCGATTTCACCGTTCTTCTTCTCTCCCGTTCGCGTTTCGAAACGCAGAGAGCTCCCACATCTACCACGCCAGCCTGTTCAGATTCTCTGCAAGGGATCTCACAATCCGTGCAGCAACAGCAACAGCAACAGCAGCAGCAGCAACAGCAAACGTCGCCGCAACGGCAGCAACAGAATCAGCCACAGGAATCTCTGTGCTCGGAGATGGCACGAGAGCTGTGTCGCGCGTTACGCTGCAACGCGTCGTCGCGACGCCGACGCGCCTGCGAGAAATGCTCGACTCACGTTCTCGGATATCCGTCAGACAATCCCACTGCCACCCCCTTGAATGGGATGAGATCGCAGGTAGGCATTAAAAAACTAAAGAGAAACGTTAATCGAGATCCTGACTGGCTCAACTTGACTGAACCGGAACGTTGAACAGTCGAGAATTGCTACGACGATAATCGTCTGATGTTCTTCAATTCCCCCTCGTTTATTTGCCACAGAGAAGCAGCCAGAGTGTTCCCTCGGTCGAACTGCCGCCGCACATCCACATGCATCATCACCCGCCACCGCCGCCACCGCCGCATGATTACGACGGGACTTAACTCAAGACTTCGGGACTTAAATTCGTAACCGTTCGTGATCGCGTCTTAGGGCCCGGCACAGGAAGCGAAGACAGAAGGACGTGCGTCGACAAAAGGAAACGCCGTAAAGACGAAAAAAGAAACGAAGACGAAAGAAGGATGCTGAACGGAACAAGATCAACGAGCAAGTACAAAAACGCATCAAGTGGCACCGGACGAACAGACCGACCAGTTTGTTTTTCTTTTCTTTTCCTTCGCTATAATAATGTTCGAGGTAGAAACCCGCCGCGAGTGTCACACGCGTTAAAAATCACCGAGTAACGAGCAATTGCACAATCGCAGCACTACAGGGGCCGTGCTCGAATTCGACGAGCGAACCCTTGCTCCCGTGTTCGTTGCGAGCCCAATATTTTCGAGCAAAACCATCCGAAAGCACAGACTCTCCACCGTAGAGGTTGCACCGGGACGATTGTTCGCACATGTTTGAACGACAGGTCGAAGAGATCGATCATCGAGAACACGTAGCTATTAAGGAAAAGTATGAATCTCTTCGTCGAGCTTACGACCACCTCTCCACGGTCGTCCCGTTTTCGTCTTGCAATTTCTCACTTCTATCGCGGAGACAAGCCGAGGTACATATTTGTTGCACAACCACGTTGAAGCTCGAGGGAACCGCGTCTCGACGAATCGCGGGGCACCTTAACCCTTAATCATTAATGATCTGGTGCGGTCTGGTTGAAATGTTCCCAGCAACGCGCCCCTCCGTTTCTGCGAAACGCGATCCTCGAGCATTCTTTAGCGTCGTTTTTCTCACTGCTCCGTCGTTAGAAAATACGAATCGTCGAGTCTGATGTCGGTAGTCGAATAAAACGTTCGATCGGCCAATTGTTTTATTCCGAGGAAATCAGGTGGGGTTGGATTTCGGGCTCGATTATCCTTGTGCGTTCCGTTTCACTCGGCAGAGTGGCACGTGTTCGACGATGGAGCCCAATGCGTACCGGCCGGAGAAAGCAGCGAAACGTTTTTTTACCCCCTTATGTCCACGTAAACGAACCGCACCGTAAAGACTCTTGCATACGTAAAGCAGCACACGCGTTCGTGTAAATACCGCGGCGGCACGCGCGAAAAGTAGACGATCCTATTTGCGAGTATTTTAAGGTAAAAAAAAGCAAATAAATAAATAAATACAAAAAAAAAAACGACGAAAACACAGGAGTCTGCGAATAACTGTTTAGCGTTAAAAAACGAGTACAACCAAGTAGACGTTTGGTGTCATTTCACGTGTGTATATGATAGACGGTGAATAAACGTAAGACGAGATGACGGACACGATGATGCAGATATCTCTTCATTCCTTTCTCGATTTTTCTTATCCAAAACTCCCATCCGATTTTCGTCGAGAAAATGTTTCTCTTCGATCCCGCCGATCTCGTTGACATTTTTCTTCTTTTTATCCAAGAGGCGCATATATCTTGGAGGATTAATAGGACGAACGAAAGGTGAAAGCAGGTGGAATGAAGATCCATTAGTCGGTTTCTTCTTTGTTTGTTTTTTTATATAACATTATTTATTAAGGGATAAAATAAATGACAAATAACATATCACTTATATGAAACTATAACATTTCTTAGTGTTCATCATTCGTTATGATATAAAAGAAATCACATCACGTACAACCCTTCGCGTACTGCCTTCACGTTCGTATCAGCTCGAATTACACGGCTGTACCCATTACGCGAGCACTCGCCCGTCGTCGGCGCATCGTCCTTTTCAATACGAATAAAACACGACCGTGTACGAATCGATGAACGGAAAGGCGAAATTTCTATCCGCCCCGGAAAATTCCATAGTGGGCCTCCAGAGAGGTAAGAGGCGTCTCACGCCGCGGCCCATGATAAGATTAGGCGTCGACCGCGTCGCTTAATCGAATCAACGTGACCGAGATGTTCCAGACGGAGTCGCGGGGAATGGAATTCTCCGAGTTGGGGAATAGAAAAATCTCTCTTCAATTCGCGACACTGCCGAGCTAAACAAAACGCAGACAGGTAGATAAATAGATAAATGGAGAGAACAGATGAGAGAAGAAGAAGAAGAAACGAGAAGAGAAAAGAAAATATAAACGTGTAAAAGGAAAGAAGACTGTCGAGTCACAAGGGATTCAAGCAAATTCGAGCGGATTCAAGCGGTTTCGAGCTGACACCAGCGTGCCTACGACAAACTCCTGACACGATACAATAATAATAATAATATAATAATAATAATGTAACCGTCCGAATTATTTTCGGAAGGGCCTAGTCAAATCACTTTTAATTATCACACGATCATATACTCGACGCTGTGGTATGTAAATGTCTTGTTGTTCCATTATGTTTCTTTTTTTCATTTTTTGTTTTTTGTTTTTTTACGCTTTACATTTTTTTTTATGTTGCAATATGCTTCTTTTTTTTTGTGACTTTCGGATGTGGCTCGAGATCGCGATGCTTACACGTTCGCGATCGGTGACGTTCACCTTCTATAAGTGTACGTGTACATGTATATATGATGTGTGTATGATGTGTGAATGTGTGTCTATGTGTGCGAGCCCGTTGATTGAAGTAAAAAAAAAGAAACATTAAAATGAAGTAGAATAGCAGTAATGGTAATAAGAATAGTAAGAATAGCAATAATAATTACAGTAATAATGATAATAATGAAGCAAAGAAACGATACACCTACGCGTGTTATGTATGCTTGTATGTGTGTCTATGCGTAGCCAAATCCCTCGTTCCTTCATTTCGATCGATTCTCTCGGACTTTTGTTTCTTTTTTTTTTATTTGTTTCACCCTGTCAACCTTCGTTGTAATCTTCGTTTTCGGTTCCACGCTTCTTTTCTATCGAGGCGTCAAACTTCGACCACTGCCCTGACGTGGCAGTCGCAATCAATCGCTGCAGATTATGATAGGATCGCGCAAATCGAGTACCCAAAAATCGTTCCAATGACCAACTTTTTCTCAAACTACACTTTCGTATTTCTAAGGTCGAAGGAAGTAAAAAAAGAAATATTTCGAGATTTATCTCGCGAATGTTGTGCCCGCGTCAGGAAAACGAGTCGAAGAGAGAAAAAAAAAGGACAATTATCAACGAAGATCGTTCTCTACACGCCAAATTTGTTCTCCCTCTCCATTTCTAGCGAATAATCGGTCATTACCTCGTTCTTTCTATAAATCTAAGAAGCGTCACGTTTATTTCTCACTCTCTCTCTGTTTCTCTCTCTCTGTTTCTCTCTCTCTCTCTCTCTCACGCACGCATGCAGGCTCTCTCTCTCTCTTCCACAACTACAAGGATGCTTATTTACTTTATGAGATCAGTCCAGGGGCCAATGTTTTACGCCACGGACATTGCAATTTTCTCGGTTTTTTTCAATCCTCGAGGCGTTCTCCGTCGAGTTCTCTCGCTCGTTCACGATCCAATGCATCTCTTACACCTTGTCGAAATTGCTTGAAAAAAATTGGCTACGAGGCGAAACGAAGGAAGAGAGAAAAATAAAGGCGGACTGAGAAAAGGGAACGCGCAGAGAGAGAGAGAGAGAGAGAACGTAAGGTTCAAAGAAAAAAAAAAATTCCTCGGGACGATCTGAATCAGGAACGACGGCAGCCGAAATATAAAAATGAATGAACGATGATCGAATGACGGTGTTTAAGTTGAGCCTCGATACAGCAAAAAGTCTCTTTGGTCGGAGATGTCTGTTTTTTTCTTTCCTTTTTCGTTTTCAATCGTTTACACACCGTGTATACGCATAGTCTGATCGAGAATATTAACTAAATATACGTAATACGCGTTAAATAAATTTCTTTGTAACTACTAAGCTAAATATCGCTATGTGCTGATGAACCGATTTAAATCTTAAATGTAGTCGCTACGCTCTCGAATCGGACGGAAGTGAATCTTCCGTATCTGGGACAGGTTGGAACCGAAGAAGAAGAAGATGTAGAAAGAGGAACCGGAAGCGATCGGTTGAAATACCGCGGCCCCCAAAATTAATTAAACCCTCCGCGATCTTTGATCGGTCACAAGGAAACCCGTCCAAATTTGTGCCCCCCCCTTGCGAAGGGCAGAGCAATGATAAGAATGGTGTTGCGAAAAAAAAGCGGCGAAAAATCGGGACGCGTCGAGGCAGAGAGCAAGGCGAAGGAAAGAAGCAATAAGAGAGAAAGAGAGTAGCAGAGAAGATGAAAATGAAAGAAACACGGAATACTGTCATTCGTACAACTCCTCATATTCCTCGCGCTTTCGTTCGAAGCCAGTGTTATCAAATGGTACGGACGATTCCTGTTGAAAACTGTTACGATGCAAAGTAATTCAGACACCTCGAGCGATAATTAATGTCCACGTAACATTGCCATATCGACGATGCGTTGAAATTGCCTTTCGATACCGGTCACCAATTTTCAAGAAGAGCCACGAAAATGTTACGGAGAACATGCGCAGCGAAGAACGAACGAAGGAGGACGCTCGACGGCGCCGCTCTGGTCTCGTCCACGAGGGCCTCGCCCTCGCTAAACACTTCGAATGATATGTGGGGACGTCGTTTAACGAGGCAAACGCGTCGCAGTTGGTCGAAAGATCCTCGATGCGATTTATCGCTGCTTCTTCGTAGTAATTCGGCCATTAACGCGTCAAATCGTACGCAGAATCCACCTGTCTCGTCTCACTCGATCGCGGAACCGGTGTCGCGGTAACCGCCCGGCGTGGTCTCGGGTAACTCTCGCAGAAGCGTAAACACATGGACAAGTTACTCTGATACCTTGATGTTTCGTATAATCTTTGCATAATTTAGACAACGCGATACACGATCGAGAGAACAGGCGTTCCACTTTGCGAGACGCGATTGCTCCGTATCATATACACGAATTATACAATAATTCCAGTTCGGGCATATACACTGTTACATAATAAAGAGACACTGTTAATTACAAACGCTACACGTATATCTCCGATGCTATTTGTTTGCCGTTTTTCCTTTCCCTCTGCACTCGTGCGATGCCGATAATACCACCACGTGCTCGCACTCCCTTATCACCTCTTTTCACCGTACACGTATAGACGGTTCGTATGTACTCTAGTGTACATACAAATATATATATAGTATTTATATATATAATATATCAGCCCATTTTTTGCTTTTTTTTTTCTTTCTCGATAATGCGTATATGCGTTATACATCTATTATATATATAATATATAATATGCGATCACAGACGCGTGAAATTCGCGTGTTATAGACTTTTGCCGTTTTGTTTCACCTTACTTTTGTGCCACACGTCCTCCCCCGTGTACCTTAACGAGTTAATATGGATTTGATTTGTTTAAACAGCCTCTCTGTCCACCTCAAGCTTTACGCCGCGCGTGCGTTCTACTGTTGCCAACCGGTTTTTTTGGTCGTTAGAAGGGGCGAATCACGATTATTCTTTCTTCCAGTTACTTAACGCTTGTGCTTCCTTTTTTCCTTTCTTTCTCCCTTTTCAAATCGTCGCGTCGAGCAACGCTGCGCGAAAGGCATGAAAATTCGTTGATAGACTTGCTAAGAGATAGACGATATGCACGCGAAAATACGCCCCGCGTTCTCGTTCTCTATTCCAATTTCGCTTGCTCGTTCGCCCTTTCGTTTGGTCCTTGTCTATCTTCCACTTCACTCTTACTTTTCGGAAAAGTCCTATCGTTTCGCGAACGCTGCGCCAGTGTAGTACGAAAATTTTTTGATGCAGCTTTCACCGAGACTGCTGCACACCAAACGTTAAGCTCGTCGAAGACACCTGGCCTCCGGACAACGGGGAACGAGAAAGTTTTTCAGGGATGGCGCAGCGCGCGCGAATCGAGTTCCCGATATCTCTCTCCCGTCTTCGATAGGTAGTCCGCGAAAAGGTCGAAAGTCGTCCTCGATGGTTTCGTGGTTGGTGACAGTAGCGCAATGATCCATCATAATTGAACACAGCCCGATAGGCATTGCTTGTCTCTGCGCGCGCGAGCGCACGCACGCAGACCGTCCTATGATCTAAAGACTTTATTTAAACCGTTCGCATTTTCGACCCCGCATGGAGACACGGCGAAAACGAAGGTACACACTTTTTTGTCATTTCTTTATATTATAGCTTTCTCGTTTCACGACAGTCAGTGAGATAAACGAGATTAAAACGTATATACGTAATATGTACAGCGCGGTTTGCGACCGCTGCGCGAAAAGACAAATTTTCCTCTTTTTTCCCCCTTTTTCTTCTCTCCCGTCTTGTTCTATTCGTCGCGTTTCATCGTCGTTCGTGAAACGACGCCGATATCACCGTGGACAAATCGTGACAGAAACGACGATGGAACGCGCGTATCGATCACGGGGCAAGCGGAAACGAGACCGTTTCGTTGAATTGGTTCGTCTCTCGGATTCAAAGGATTTCACACAGACTTCTTCATTTATCCTTACGATTAATTGCAGCCACATCGGCAGGTTGTCCCGATATACAAAGTGCCGCGGGGAGTGATTGATTGATTTGCAAGAAACTTCCCCATTCCCGGCCTAAATCTCCCTTTAAACGCGACTGTGACTAATAGACAAGGAGAAGAAGGACAGAAAAAATATATATATCTATACGCTTAAAAAAGAAGCAAAGAAGAAAGACGGGAGAGGGGGCTAATATAAAAAATATGACTGATTAAAAATTTCCAACTCGGCCGAAGATCGAAAGCCCAACGATCGGGGTAAGGGACAAAAGCTTCGACGGATCTGAAACGCTAGGGAAATGCGCGCGCAAAAAAAAAAGAAGAAAAGAAAAGAAAAAACAGTCTATTAGACGATATATTCGCGAACATAGAAAAATACGAGTGTCTATTTACAAAACAAACGATAAACTTCTCTCTTTCTCTTCTTTCAGTATTTCTCCCCGTTCCATTCTTCGTGTCTGCATAAAATGCTCCACGTCTCTCTTTCTCTCTCACATGTGTCCGCCCCTCTTCCCCCGAAAGGGGGTGTATAAAAAAAAAACGAAGAGAATCCAACAAAATAAAAACAACGCGTCCCGTCCCTTTTTTTCCGGCTCACGGGCAGAAATGGTTGCGCGTCAATTTCAAAAAAAAAAGCGCCTCGACAAGCGCGCATCCTAAATCGGAATAAAAATCGTCCGGCCAGCTAACGTCGCCGGCCAAATCGATACCCCGCATTTTCTTTCTCTCGATTCCTCCTCCAATCGTCCCCTTCGTACAGAGTTCAGTACTGGCTCATCGGAGAAATCATCGTCGTTTCGGGTTTTTCATTTTTTTGTTTTTTTTTCATCGACGAGCAAACGATAAACACCTCGCGTCTCACAGAGAACACTCATCGGGGTCGATTCTTTTTTTCTCGTTCCTCCTCTTCAGCCTCCTCGTTGACTCGCGCGCCCTACAGGCTTCGTTCTTTCGTTTTGCGTATGCGTAATATTTTGCACGCTTCTCTCTGGATGCCGCCGGTGCGCATACGGCTGCCTTCTTGTAACTTGAACTTTTGCCCCTTCGTGTGGGTGTAAATACGTGTGTGCTCGTATACGTGTACATGGATGGACAGATGCGTATATGCGTGTCATCGTGTGAGAGAATACACTACTTATGTATTACTGGGTGAGAATCGGTGTTGCGTTCGCTCGTTCCTTTCTGTGCCGTGTGCAGAGTCCGCGAAGACGACTCGCGAATATCCGTGGCGCGGGTTATACGATAAAATAAACCGACGGCAAACTGACAGACAGCAAGTAGAAGGCGAAGGAACGACGTCGGAGCTCCACTTATGTCATATATCGCATTACCGCGCGTAGAGCGTATAACAGCTCTGCCTGCATACGTGCCTCCAAGATCATTAGATTCACGTGGACCTGGAAGAAAGAACAACGATACCTTGTTAGTTCGAGCCGCGATATAAATTAAGTTTAAGTGTTGCATATTAAACCGCGATTTCAAATGTCAAGACAGTTTTATATAAATATATAATAAATATAGAACGTCCGGAGGAGGAGCTCGCAGTCAGCTGATTTCGCGTGAAGTGTTCAATTCATAATATGTATACGGTATAACAATAGCCCAAGTCTGACTCACCAGACGGTAACACGTTAAGTGGAAACGCGAACCAAGAAAATCATATGCAAATAGAAATATGCGTATCTGCTTACGTATACCCGACGTTCCGTATAAAACAAAAATGGGGGGAAAAAATGAGCAGAGTATCCGTGAACCAACCTTTTCGCTATGCTTGAACTCCCTCATCACGCGATCGTAATCCCTCTTGGTGACGCGTTCTGGATAACAGACGGCGCTCTTGATGAACGTCTTCAGGCTTCGCTCCAATAACTGGTTCACCTCGTTGTAATCGTAATCGTCGTGCCTGATACCGAACATACACTGTATGTAGTTCCAGATAGCCCGTCTGAAACGAGACGTGTCCACCTTTCTGTGCGTGCCCATGGTGTAGTAGGTGAGATTGTAGGCTGTCTTGAATTTGTCGTCGAGCAGATTGCCGACGTCGTTGTAGAGGCGATTCACCAGCGAGTAGCCGTGATCGTCCCACGAGTAGTCTTGCACGCGAAACGTCGGTATGTCGTTCAATTGGCCACGCTGAAACGATAACATATCGACTGTGAGAACTGGGAAAGAAAGGCGAAATTTGCATAGGCCGCGGTGCGACCAGACAGTGCACGGAATAATAACTTCTCTTTCAACGATGTTGACGAACCGGCCCGTGGCCCAGTTCAAACGGTTCGATTTCGACGAGCCGAGATGCGCACGTGTCGGATGCTCGTAAATATTCATAGTATCGCAATGGAAACGGTAATCGAATCGGCGGAACTTAAATATTCATCGCGTCGCCTTGAGAAGCGTACTTTCGAATCGGCTGGGTGAAAACCACGCGTAAACACCGCTTTGTGAATTCGATTAAAAGGTGACTTGAAACGCGGCTCCGTCGAGGTGTCGTAGACAGAAACGGGGGGTGTATTTAAATTTGGCGAGACGTACTATCCGGTCGTGGGCTCATCTAAGGTCGAGCCTAGTGCTCTTCGACCCTGTAGCTCCTTGTTCTTGTATTGCCAAGAAGTGTGGCAAGTGTTTGATAGTTACCTTGGCGAAATCTTGATAGATGAAGGTTGGATCCTCGATGAAGTGACCTATGTCAGAGGCGAGGACTGTACTACTTCTCTGGGGTGCTGCAGCTAACTCGGCGGATTGCGTTTCTACCGTCTCGAATCTCTTGGATAGCTCCTCTTGCGTGATTTGGTAGGACTCTGACTTCTCGGATAGACGTTTCATACGTTCCATCAACGCCTCAACGCCGACCTCCTGTTCACCAACTATACTCGGCGAAGATGGCGGCGACGGCATGGTTTCTGCACAGATTGCATCGAAATCTCAGTTATGCTCAGACGCTTTGCTGATTGAACGGGTAAACAAGAAGGATGTATAGTGGAAAGCTATGAAACGATAATTATATACAGGAGACTCTTGCCGAGAATACATTGCTTTCGTAAGTGCTACTTTATATCCTGATGTTTGCGCTAAAAAATTAAGAGAATGTTAAACGCCGAACAAACAACTCACCAGTCTTGCCATCGCCATTGGGAATCTTCTTGGGACTACTGATAAGCTTGTCTTTGTCAATTGGTACGTTATTGCTATTGCCCTGGACGTTTTCTTTGTAATGGTGTCCAGCAACGTTGTCCAGCTCCTCGTTGATCCCGCAAGAGAAAACGAACGACGAAAGGGAGTGGAAGTGGGCCAAAAGAACTATCGCGTGAACGACCTCGGCGAGGGACCAACTGTCCGCGCCTTTCGTCAATTTCTGTTAATCCGAAATAGAAAAGAAACATATATCCCCAATTTCTTCTTTGATTCCAATTAAAATACCAATGATTAAATTGATTTTTCCAGCGCAAACTGACCTCAATGTGCGTTTTGTTCAGCAACCACGGCCTGTGGGCTAAAATCTTGTTAATCTCGTAGAGATCCTGTAGCTTCCCTGGAATCGACTTCAGCCCACGAAGCCACGATGGATCGCCGCCCTGGAGAATAAATTCTCCTTTCTGTAGATTTATAAGATAGCTGCACTGATGTCTCCCAGCGGCCTGTGGACACGCGAAAAGAAGATTCATCTCAAATTGTGCCCAGAGTGTCTAAAATAATTTTCACAGGAAAAGTCTCACGGACAAAACCGTAAGATAAAATCACAGGCAATCTGACAAACTACCGTGTCAACCACCCGACTATCGAACAGGCTCATGAAAGAAAGAATTTTCGAGCGCGGAGACAAGAGGGGTTCTAGGGATCGACGAAAAGAAAACAAAAGAAGCGTCGTGGAGGGTCGGAGAAGAGACAAAGTGCCAACGACGCGACGTATCGAGGCGCGAAATTCAGCAAGAGCGCATCGATCGTTTGCGTTGTACTCCCCATAGAGTCTCTTCGACGCGATATGGAAGCATACGAGCGCCGGCAAAAGGAAGAAGCCGCAACACGCGACGGGGCCCAACAATTTTCCGCGTCGTCGTGGAAACTTTGGAAAAACATCCTGATCGAATGGGACCCGGTGGGACGCGGCGCTCTCAGAAATGAATGGCGGACGAGGGTGGTAATAATGGAGTTACGCCAGAACGGTATGTTTTGCTCGTAAAAGCATTACATCATATCTCGACGGGCGATGTCGAAGAATAATAAGGTGGACGAGCATTGAGGAAAAGAGGAAGAGGGCGAGAAACGATGAAGCGCGTAAACAAGCCACGTGTTTACCATGAGGAACCGTGGATCGATCGATTCGAGAGTCACGATAAGCGATAAGACAAGTCTCTGCAAACACGCAGACGTTCCGGCAAGCTTGAAATTTTGCACGCCAACCCCCAGCGGACCTTGGAAAAACACCGGCGATTAGGGGGGTGCTGATAGAAGGGATCTCGTCTAGGACGTGCATCGCCAGGAAACGCGTTTTCTCCGTCGGCATTTTTGTTCGCTCAGCTTGTTTTCCTTTCGGTTTCCTCCTTTTTCGGTACATTTGGGAAATGCTTGACCGCGAGAGAATTACAGAGTCACTTTAATACGATGCGATAAGGTAGCGAAGACAATTTCACATTCCGGAGCAGCAACGTCGCCGGTTACGACACTAGCCACTAGTTTATCGTTGCTACAAATTGATACTCTACGTCCGGCTGCTTTTCCATTATTCTTGAGAACGATAGTATTCACTCGTCTAGCATTAACTCGATTTACGAATCGTCTATAAAGGTGTACAGCAATACCTCGCATAGACCGGCTAATTGGTGGAACGGATTCGAAACTGGACTGACCGAGGTACTAACCAACAAAAAACGATGATGGGATCCGAACCATTATTTTTCCCCTTTTTCAACAAATAAACGAGGGTAATATTAATGTATGTATGTATTTTTTTTTTCCAAGCAAACAAATTTTTTGGTGGATGTTTTCAAACCGGGCTTATCGAAGCCGAACTATGCGAGGTATTGCTGTACTCCGATATAGATTCCGCGTGCAATCAATTATCGCATCGATTTCATTAATCGAAATGAAAGTTAAAATACGTTCGCGGTTGAATAAAAGAACTGCCAATATTATTCGAACAGTATTCGACAGTGCTCACACCTCGCTTATACGTTTCTTTCCAATTTAAATTGCCAGATATTGGAACAAGCCGCACGAAGTTCATGAATCTCAAGCGAAACTCGCGCCAGGTAATATGTTTACGGTAGGAAAGCTGTTTTTCAGATATCTTATCGCTTCATCGGCCTCCTCCGTGTACCGACTGGCAATCGTCCCTCTCCACTCCTCCTTCCTGCAACTCGTTACTTTCAACAATCCTCTCGTCCCACGCCTCAACCCGTTGCACGGCCCGTCAACTCTTTATCGCGTCTGATAAAGTGTTTTTGGCCGATCATTTAGAGCGACGATACATATTTCGTCTATCGGCTACGGGCATGTCGCGCGCCATTATCTTGCACGCACTGATATTCAGCCGTTCGAACAAATTGCACCGAATTTCACTGTTTCACTGTCCACTTTCGACACACGAAACAAGTTTTCGAAGGAATAATATCAAAGAGAAACCGAGCGTTTTCTCCACGAAAACGGAAAGAGAAATTGGAAAGATACCATAGCGATTGGTGACAGTGCTCTATGGAATCCTCTTTATATTTATTCTATTTTCATCCTCGTCCAGAAACGGAGGGAAAAATTTGCGTATAACCGGAGATTAAGGCTTCCGATCGTCGACTACTATCTTTCAAAACAGGAAGTCGCAGCCTCTATATAATATCCTGCTTACGGGATATCTATTCGGCTTTAAAAACGAACCAATTTCGATTCGTATGTTTATCATTCTCATCGATTGTTAATTGAAAAAATAAACGGGCTTTTTAAAAAAAAATTTAAGTAACTCTCAAACGAAATACAAGTCGGTTCCATGATAGAAGATAGTGACGTTACGAAACCCGGTGCACTTGAACGGTCTCTTGCTAATCTTTGGCTCAACGACCCAAGGGACGAGGCGAGGAACATAATTCGAGAAAAGGTGATGGAGGCAAGGTTCCCCAACCCCCCTCGGTGATAATCGCATTCCGACTTTGTTGTTCGCGAAATAACGTGGACGCAAGCAAACATGTTTCAACGCGAAGTCGTATATACATACGTATGTATTTAGATTTCTCCTCGCGTGCTTCGTAATCGATAATAATAGAGGAAAAAATATTCCATTGCGCAGCTAATTGACACTGACGATATGCTGGAGTTGATGAGCAGATCATCGGTGAAATGCTTAGAGTTTGCTAACAGTGTTCCTTTGTACGATAATTTAAAGAACTTCTTATTTAAATCAGATATCTTTGTCAATTGTGTTTCACAACAGAGCTATAGTATCTGATTCTGTTTAGATATTCATCACTGAAAACTGATCCCGTCAACGTTGGTCCCATACATACATTGTACGTGCCGAGTATTCGGACTAATAAGTCACGAGGTACGTACATAATAACGCCGAGTATTTCTCGGCAATTTTACGTAATCGACGTCAGCAATATTTCCTCCCGCGCTCGAAAACTTTGATTATCCACTTACGATTACGGCTGCATCGATAACGATACTTAGTAAATTAATAAGCCTTATCTCTTCCCCTTTCTGTCTCGTGAAGGGAATAAGAATTAACGGAGATGCGCGAGGTGGAGTTTTTTCCATGCTTCGTCGTCGGCCAGCTGGTGTTATCGCGACACGAAAAAACTTGCAACCTTTACGGCGAATTAGATAGAGAGAAAAACCGTCGGTGCACTTACCATAATGGCGATAAGGTGCCTGTAGTCGTAAGGAAGCGGTCCGTCGCCCCTAAGGATGAAATGTTGGGTACGGAGGAAGTGTTCCAAGTACGAAGGATGCGAGGCCATCACTCTGGATACATGATCCAGTCTGTTGTTCTGGAGGAACGCATCCATCAACAGAATATGTGTCTGCAACAAAGGATTCAGAGAATGATTACCTGAACGATCGGAAACAAGCGTAACAAAAATATATAAATTGCACTCCATTTCTCGTTTTCGCAAACGACTACACCAAGACGACTGCAAATTCGGACAATTACGCAGCAATGAAAAAAATTTAGTCACATGTGTGCCTATAATTCGTGCATCGGGTATCGCTTTATTTATCGACGATGACAAGATGAAACTCGAGTTCGTTGGATTTCAACGTAACTCGCGTGATTCAACGTGACGCGTTAACGTGTCGAAATCGAACGTAACGTGCGTAAACGGCACGCATATAATCGCATTAAATGACACAACCGTGTGTCGTCCTGTGTCTCGAAGAGCGGGAAAAGCGGGTCACTCGGAAACGAAGCTCAAAATCAGGTGTTCGGCTTGCATCATTCACTCGAAGGGCGCTCGTCTTTTTCAAGTCGAGCTATCGTCGCTTGCTTTGCACGGGCGTAATCGTGTATTCCACACTCGCGAGAGGAGACATTGCTATTGCACGATGGAGAGTCGTGGAAACCGATAGACGCGACAACGTCGGTGGAGCACACGTTGATTCTCGAGACGCATACGCAGCCTCTAAACTTAGATGTTACGCATCGAAACACCCTTTCTGCTCCCTAGAAAAAGGGGGTTCCCCTTTTTTGTACAGCTGCTTGCGAGTACGCGTTTCAAGGGACATTTTTTTTTCCTCTGAATATTCACGCCGGTAATGACTGGCGATGTCGGTGGGGAAATGCAGGAAGTTCTCACGGAAGGGAGGCTTTAACGGCGACAAATTTCCACTGCGTCCAAACTGTGCTACGTGAATGGACCTATTGGCTCTAGCCCGTCCAGCGAGTCGTTAATGAGAAACTTCTGTTGCACGTGGGGCGAAGGATTCGTGCAAGCTCGACGATACAAACGATTAATACGGATATAATAATATGTTGGACAAATGGTCTATTCCGTGCAAAGTATCGTGGACTCGTGTCCTCCGTTGCCGCGGGGTAAAGGGCAGCAGGTAAATTTCGCAAACAGGAAATTCTCGAGATCTCAAGTACAAAGTGGCGTCACGTACAACATTCCATAAGCCCTATCTCTGTATCGATACGCCATCAGATAGTACACGCCCGATTGTTTTTCCGCTACCAACGATTGTGACAAAGGCAACCAGCATTCAGACACGATCCGTGCTTGTACGAGCACGATATATTAATGCGAACAGTTTGCCGTCCTTGTCGCGGGTCGACGACCCAGGCGAACAGATTAAACGGGAAAGACATTTCACTCGGAGCGCACCGGCTTTCGCCGCACGAGGAATATCAATTTGGTTTGCGTCGATCCGTCAACGTTAAGGGATGATCACGCGCGAGCGTCACCCCGCGATCAAAAATATCAAAGTGTCCCTCCGTGTAAAGAAACCTTGCAATCGCTCCAAACGAGTTAATCTTGTCAGTGAACAAAACATCGAGGCAATCTAACACGATAATCAAAGTGAAAGAAAACTTCTGCACAAGCTATTACTATATGTAGTAGCGGCCAGCGTACTCTGCTACTAGTTGTTTAATTTAAATTTCCAAAGTATCGATGCCAGAGCTCGCAAGAGTAAAGTACCAATATATTTATTGGATCACGGCCACGGTAAGTAATCGTGCTTCGGGAAAATATCAGGCACGATCGACGGTAACAGGGGAATACGTCGCAGATAAGCCTCGACGAAATTATTTGACAATTCAGCGAAGTGCACAGTCATCGCCCCTCTCGAAATTATATCCCAGCGCAAACAGACTATGCACATAATAAGTGATACGCAATGTGGATAAAAAAATAAGGAACCCATCGGGACGTTCAGTCTCCGATCGTGACCAGGAGAGTCGCTATTCGCCATTAGGCAAAGGGCAATCGAATGTGATCAGCTGCTCGCCAATTAAAAATAGTCGTCCGCGTCGTCAACGACAAAAGTATTACTCAATTAACCCGTACGCGGGTCTTGGCAAGAACTCGTGGCAGATTGTCCATCGAATGGCGGAGCCCTCGAGAGCCACGGTAAGCACGCGAGAAACAGAGGGATCCTGCTCTCTTCCGAGAAATCTTCTCCTTTTGGCAAAAGCCTCTGGCATCGAGCCCACGCACAGCTCCCTGAGACTTGGTGGCGAGCCTCTTCTCGCGTGTTTCTTCAGCATCGCCCTTCCCCGTCCATCTTCGTTTCTTCTTTTTCTACCCCGCGCCACCCGTACACGCTACCACCGGCCTTACAGGCTTTGAATCATGTGGAATTTTCCTTTCGACGCGCAGGAATCTCTCCGGGGCTCGTTTTCGCCTCGCGATATACCCAAACAAACGATCCCTTCCCTTCCTTTGATATTTTTGGTCACGCTCTTTCTTTTTGAACGGAGCACGGCTGCCGGCTTTCACGCGGTTCGACTGGTTTTCTTCGTCCTCTTCAATCAGATATCTTTAATATTTGTTAATTGGCGGTGTATTCGTGTCCCCGATATAAATCTACGACCCTTTTATTTTCTGTTTGAAGAATCAGTTTCGGAGAAGGCTTCTTTATAAACTGGAATCATTGTGGGAAGAAACACATATGCGTTGCCAGGAGTCTGTTATAAAGGGAAGAACGAACCAAGGCGAGTTCCTGAAAACTACAAGGAGTCATTAAATCTTCGGGGTACCACTATCTCGAAACTTTCCAAACTTCTCGCATAATACGGCCTCTGTCTCCACCTAAAATGACTTTTCTGACTCCGCCGGTTTCCGACCTTTTTCCCGGGAGATACCACGACGCGAAGGTATATAACTAATGGCACTCTGGACCCTTATCGGAAACAACCTAAATGCAACCTTGGGTTGGAGTGACTCGTTGAAATGAGCGTTGCCACACCGTCACCTTTCTGAAATTTCCATGTCTACCAACAAACACTCCAATCTTACAAGTATTCCGCGCATACACGTACGTACACACATATATAAAACACATTTCTATTATAGATAAATATACCGCGATGAATCGTTCCCCGGTCAAGTGAATTATCCTTGCACCTTCAGGGAAATTGAAAGTTTCACCGCGTCAACGATCAAGACGAAAGCATATTAGACACACCTGCCCAAACAGATGAAGTCGAAAACGTGTGGCATAAATAGCGATCCGGCGAACTACAGCCAGCCTCTAATTATAATCGCGGGAGCAGTTTCGCTTCCGTGGCATCCGCGTCCGAAGAAGATCGTCGAGATCGCGGCTGCAGTCGCCAAAAGAAATTCGCGCGCTTAGAGCAAGCGAGATTGAATGGCGAAAATAGCACGAAGATGGCCAAAGCGTGGGCGAGTGCACGCGTCAACGGAGCTGGATCGCGAAGAGAGATGTAACGAAACTATTCGCGGTGAAAATGATTTAATCGAACCCCCGGTTATACAATCGCGAACGTCGATCTGGCCAACGCAATTATGCATCTGGTCCGTGACGTTGCACGCGGAACTGTTCGAGTAAAGGCTGAAATCAAAGTTTGGTCGAGGGACATTTGGAACAGAGCGTTGTGGGCACAAGTGGACGAAACACATGGGATTAGAGTGTGAAAGAAGAGTGCGTGGCCACCCAAGGTTTCGAGTGAACGTGCATACATATACTGGTTGCATGCTCGACTGAACTGAGAAAAAGGACGGGAAAAAGTTTATAGTGCATCCGCAGTTGTTTGTTTTTTCACTTTAGAAACCTGCGTTTAAATATAAATTAACCACTCCCATCCGTTTATAAATTAATGACGAATCGAACATATAGACAGCCGCATAAAACGCTGTCAAACAGAATACATCAATCTCCATTATACCACAATCTACACCCACAGCAAAACCGTTGCTGTACCCAATACAACGAAACATCTCTCCCTAATTACGAAAAAAAAAATGTTTGCAATTCCACAGCGAATTATTGTCCACGCCGAACCGAATCAGAACTTTCGCTAGACGATTCAACGTATACATCTCGTGTATCCCACTACACGGAGCAATTTATCTTCCAGGCACGCACGTTTGCTGCGATAAAAGAGAAAAGGAGGGGGAGAGAAAGTATACGAGTAGAACTCCGTTTTCATCCGTCACCAGCGATACAGTGGAACGCTCTGCTTTTAATCAGCCATAAATCCGTCGAAAAATTTCATTATGCCCGATCGGAGTACCGCGGGGTACACCGATCGAAGAAGTTATCGCAAGTGCTAAATAGCCCGTGCTGCTTGTCGCAGAGCCCAGCTTGTCGATTGTTTACTTTATTAGCGATTCGCGGCTGATCCCCCGGGCTAGCACAAAGAAACAAAGGGACCATTAGCTCGGGCACAAGTCGTTTTAAACGCGCATGGCCGCATTGTACGGCCGGTAATTGATGCTGCTCCGAATACTGCCAGGATTCCGTTAGAGGAAATACCTCGCGCCGGATAATGGATATTGTTCTACGCTTGTATTATCTATCCCCGTTTCCAGCGACCAACAGGCTAGCAGAGCAATCGTTGTGAACCAGCGGACGCTTCGAACGGAAAGCCTTTTGAAACGGCAACGGAGATCTCCGAAACCCGGTGGAAAGGTTTCCAGCGGATCTCTTCAAAGATACCAGAGTGCGGAGAAAAATTGCGTCATTAAAACCAGATGTGCAGAGATTCGATGGGGAGTACCGCAAAGCGTGTAAAGTTGATCCTACGGCGACGGGAATGGAATTTAAATGTTTTCTGAGTCAGCGGCAAAAAGAAGAGGATGAAAAACACGTCGACCTAATTTCGGGGGAGACCAAGATAGAGGAGCTATGTTTGATGTTTTCGTTTGTTGGCTGTGAGGATCGTGCGGTATAAAAGGGTAATACTTTTGTGAGAATATTGGCCGGCAATGATGCTTAGGCAAAGACACGAATTTCTCTCTTTTCGAGATGTTTATCGTTTCGCTGTCTACCCGCTACTGAAATAATACTGGGAGGGGGGCAAGCGCGGTAAACCTGGCTGAGAAATTGCGAGAATTCGGAGTGGCTGACAAGAATGAGGGATAGGTAAACACGGTGTTATCGCGCCAACGTGTCCGGCGGTGTGAAAGATGGTACTCCTTTAAAACGCGTGAGCAACGGAAGCCAGGTCCAGAAGATACGGAGGATGCAATTGTCCCCTTTTCAAAACAAAATGACAGTCCTGATATGTGGGAGCGCGAACGGTGAATGATATCACGCGTGCCTTGTTTGATGCCTTTTATTTCCAACGTCCAGCGGTGGCCGCGATTTCGCGTAGCCCCCGAAAAGAATCCGCTCGCTCATCCAAGTAAATAGATCCCGTAGAGCGAATGTTTATCCTTAATGAGACGGTCAGAGATAAATAGCTGTAACGGGTGGCGATAAGTGAACGACAAAAAGTGGCAAACTCGATCAGCTCGACGAAAGGAATTCAAAACGCGAGGGTCGCGATAAATTAATGGCAAAAATGAAGCCCCAAGGCGAGGCTCGAACTCGTCGCGATATTATATACGGCTCTGTCTGGCGGTGGAAGCGAGCACAAAGATGTGAAAGGAATAAAGAAAGCCGATCGGGCGACAAACAACCGGGGCCGGGGTAATACACCGGAGAAGTTGATTATAAGGAACCTTGTGCTATATTATTCTGTGTATATCACTCCCACGCACGCTGGCGCTCACGAAGCAGCGCCATTCCTCCGGCTGAATCTCAATAGCGGCGGTGCGTCTTTAAAGAGAGGACCAATAAAACCGGCAACGAGCATCGCTCGGCTGTCTTCCGTCAATAAACGGCCAAAGGTACAGTTCTTTCGAGGAGTGGTCTGAGATCAATCCAGCGAGAAGAAAAATGGACACGATGGAGAAGATAATTGAAGAATTTTCGTCACGTACGAATAATAATAATAACAATACACGCCATTATCGCATAAAAGACACAGGCTTATTCATTCGCTTAATAAAAGAGGGAAAGTTTATTACGACGAACGAAAAAGCAGTTAATTAAGTCAGGCTATTTACTGGAGCACAGTTTGGAATTGAAATTCATTTTTAAATATGCGCATTCTTCTGTTTTACGACGAGCAGATACTATTAAAAGGGTGCTCGGCGATCGTTGACCCGCGAGAGCGAGCACGAAAGCAAGAAAATAACTTCTATGGTATATAGCGTACCGGAGGTAGTGCGTCAATTATCAGATCGGCGCATAAACGGGAATTAGGGTAGCGTTAAAAGAGCCAGCGCGTTTTAACGGCGTGTGCGTGACTACTTGGAGGAGGTACGGCGTTGTCTAAAGAAGCGGAAGAGTACGACAGAATAATATCGTGACGCGTCACCCACGGCCAGCGTTAATCGCAATCGTTTACACAGATACGGCTTAATTAGCATCGACGATTAAAGCTGCAGCATGGACGTTTCGCATGCAACAACAAACTTTATACCCTGCACGTTTTCATGTTTCTCACGGGTCTCTCTGTTGCGTCACTGTTTGCTCGTCTGTCAGTGAAAACGATGTGGAAATCTAGGTGAAACAAAATCGGAGCTGCCTATCGAAATTCGAAGGTTTCTTCTGCGTGGACCACTTTAGATGAAAATCAATCAATCGTGTTTGAAAACAAAATCAACGAGGTTATTCAACATCCAGACGGATCTATGCAACGTTGAGCTACGCGTGCTCCTCTTCTCGCGGAAGCTTGCAGGGGGGCCAAAGTGTTATACGAAAATTACGTTCGAACGTGGGCGTCGAGATAACGCAGGCCGCGTTAAAATTCGCGGCTTATCTGTACTCCAGATGAGTGCAAGGCGCGCGTACAGTGTCGGGACACAGGCACTTGTTTGCCTGGCCTAAAACAACATCGACCGGCATGTGGCTCGGGTGTCAGTGGCCGTATCACGCGACTGAGCCCGAGGAGATTTGGAAAACACGTAAGAAAAGAACCGGCTGGACCGTGTCTTAAAAAGCGTAGGCATAATCGGTCGTTTCTCTCTCGAAATCGTGAAAACGGGTTCTCGTCTCAGATGCTTTGGCGCCGGTGACGCAACCCCTTCGCGAACCATACTCCAATCTTCGAGACCGGCAGAACTTGTACGGTGTCTTTTAATCGCTGCTCTTTACTGTTCGACGAACGTTCGTTTAGCGAGATATTCGCGATGCGACGAGAAACAGAATTCGAGGGGTGCGGAGAACAAGGCCACGATGCGAGTTATCTTGTTTTCGATAGAGCTTCACGGACTCTGCTCGTTCTCGCGTTCGATTCTTTTTCGTGATTTGACTCGGCCCCGCCCGTGCTACTTTTAGCGGGAAAAAAAGACAGGAACTGCCGTGTTAGAACGGGTTTTCGAATTAACTTCCTATCGCCACCCTTCGTTTCTTATTGCCAAGGAATTCTGAAGTTGCCGGAAGCTACCAAATATGTATGTGCATTCCTCGCGAAAATTTTCACCGAAAGAGAAATATCGCAACTTTGAAAACCTACTGAACCTTCGATTTTGGGGACGAGTGAAATATTTTTTGATAATTGAAAGAATGAGGTGGCAAAAAAAAAGAAAAGAACGGAACAAAATTCAACCAAACTCACGCGACTCGCGGTTTTACTCGGCCGACGTACCGATACGGTATCGAAACCAAATGAGTAGTCAAGGTCCCACAAAATCCGATAATGCCGTTTCGAGCGTGCCGGTCGTCGACAATTGCCAGACGCAATGTATGGATATATATAGAGAGACAGGGAGAGAAAGTGGGGACAGAGAGTACGAGGTGAAGAAGAGAAAATAAACTAGGCTGAAAAATATGGGAACGTAGAGCGAATGGACCTGACAATGAGAAAAAACGAGGGAACTCGGGCTGGTGAACAAAGAAGCTTTTATATACGAGTTCGATGCTCCGTTCTTATCAGTGAACGAGACTGTTGCAGCTAAGCCATACCATGGCCTGATTGGTCTACTCGTCCTCGACGTCATAGTATCGATTGTCGACACGCCACGCGATACTAAACGTGGCTTTCGTCCCTGTCGTTTGTTACCCCTGTCTCTCCACTATTCGCATAAGGTCTATAGACTTCGATGTGCTTACCAGCGCCTCGTCGTTTTTGTCCCAGTGGCCGATTCGAGGACACCAGGGACAAAGAACGAGCACCAGGAAACGAAGGGCGACCGATGTTAGGAAACTTTCGTCTGGTAGAATTAAATAGGGGGCCCTTAAATGGTCGCCGATGGAAAAATAGAGCTACGAGTAAGGTTCACAAAGGCTGGGCCTTTCCAAATGTAAGGTACTCGAGACAGTTTAAATCTCGTTGCAAAGAATTCTTTACAGACCTTGAAGAAGTGCCACTCTAATTTCGACACGGGTCACGGGAGGCCCGCCGCGAGGGAGATACGTGTCCTGAAGCGAAAGAAGAAACTCTGCAGGGTGGAAGGAAGGATCCCGAAGGGCAACGTTACAATTGTCTCGGCGCGAGCTTCTTCGCGGGAAACCAGTTAATCAGTGCCATCGTGAACAACGAGACATACCATCCTCGACGTATATGAACGTAATGTATACACGAATTACGCCTTGACCGGCTAATAGATTCTAGTCACCGCTGCACAGGGATACAACGGGCCGATGCATGGTACGGATCGTGGAGATAAGAATGTCGAAAAACAGCGGGAAGATCGTGAAATTATGGACGACGTAACGTTTCGCCGTACATATTTGTCTCGCCACGAAATTAACAGATGACCGATAACAATACGTTTGCTCGCCTCTTCGTCAGTCACCGTGTTACGAAACGAGCGGACGACGTATATTTTTCAGCCGATTTATTGGAAAGGCGTCGACCAGTCGATCGGCCAGGGCGAGGCGTAAATCTCGTGGGTCAAGAAAAACAATCGTTAAAAATTCGATAAGTGTATGAGTCAACTGAAAGCAGAATCGTATAGGCAGAGAAGGTAACACATATGACGTGTATAAACGAATGGTAGCCAATCGTGGCCAGGACAGTTGTTTCCGGGCTGGCGGCTACAAAACGTAATCGAGGAGGGACGATAAGCGTTATGTAGGTGCTCTATGGCCCGGCAAACATGTTTACCGATATTAGATTGCGTGAAAATTCGACCGTTCGCATAAGATCCGAGACGTGGACAGGCGTGTCCAAGCATACAAAGTTCTACGTTGCATGATCGCAGTCGCGTCTCCACGATCGATCGATCACCGCCAATGCTTCTCCATCGAACTGCTTGAGGAGCTGTAGGGCCTCCGTTTGGATTTCACTACCTGAATCTATTTCTGAGCAAAGTTTCCAAGCAATTTATTCGGAATTTCTTCACAATAGAGCTACGATAATGAATGGAGCTTATATAGATCGGAGCAGCAATAAAATTCAGAGAACCCCAATTATCTATATATATCCTGGAAATCGATTATCACTCCGGTGTCTTTGCACGCTGCCTTTCCAACCGCAAAATAACCCTGCTCGCTTAATTATCTAACAGTACGTTACCAGTCGACACGCGAATCATTCACGCGGGCCTGCTGTGCGCCCGATTTTCGTTAAACGTTTACGCAATTTCTGTTGCCGAAAGGGTGAAGGGACAGAAGGAGAACAGGGACCCGTCGGATTTCGTGCGATAGAGATGAAAAAAGAACGATGGCGAAATGCTGGTTCATTGAGAAGTGATTCCGTGCGGTTGCCGATTACATAAAAAATAAAAAGAGGCAAGAAAACCTGTTGCACCGTACGAGTCCGGATCCGTAGCCGAGGTCTTCGAGAAGCGAAGGCGGCCTATGACCGCGTACAACAACACTGAGAACCAGAACCCAGATCTCCAGAACCGGTTTGCGCTTGGAAAACAATTTTACGATCTCGAGGGAGCTGGACGAGGACGCGAGTACAAGGAGGGGGACAGAACGGGTTGAAGAAAAACGAGTGATTCGACGAGAACGTGTCCCAACGGGCCCGCCGTGCCCAGATGCAGCGTGTATACTCGGCACGATTTACAAAAGGAGGAAAGGGGGTGAAGCGAGCGAAGGGGAAAAACGAAAGGAAGAAAATTAATGAAAAAAAGAACGGGAGAAACGGTGGAGTGGTTGGATAAAAATAATCGTTCGAAACAGCGCGCCGGCCGAAAAAGATCCACAGCAACCCTCTCTTCTCCGTTAATTCCACGTCCAATTTGTGCTACATCAAAGAGCGTCATGGGGAAACGTCAACAAACGGACGCGTTCATTTTCGTGCTCGACGAAAAATCGAAAGCAGCTATACGCACCAGGTTATCGCTTGCTACCACTCACGACGCGATTGCGTAACGCGGCGGCAGCGCAGAGAAAAACATTAGAAATGCAAAACTGCGCCTGACTCGACACCGTCGCAAAACTTGGTCTGTCAACCAACGCGCAGATTTAAAACGAACCGCTCGCAACACCTTCCATCGTTATTAGTCACGTGCCAATTTCGTGTCGGTGCCCCGGCATGAAAAGTATCGATGACCCGGGCGAATCGGCAAGCCGACGAGGAAAGAGAAGATAGAAAGCTCGTTCGACCGGCCACGCACATTTATGAATGAAATTGGCAAAGCGTGTAGCTTTGCATTGAAATGAAGAGGGACACTAGCTGGTCAACATTGTCCAGGTAAATCTTTATTGTCCACGAGGGTCCACGCGGAAACGAGCACGAGTATTTTACTCCAGGATCTGTTTCCCCCCCCGCTGTACAATGGCAGAACCGCGATTTGGTCCTCGACGAAAAGTACCAGTTGCAACAGTATTAGTACAGGTACCGGTTTCGAGTCAAGGAAAGCTACCATTCAGACGCTTCCGTGAACAAAATCCAGCCCCCCGTAAGAAAGGCTTATGCCATCAAATAGTTGTAACGAGAAACCCGAAAGAAATTCTCCTTTGAGGATTATTACTACTACCGAGACCGAATACGTACATAGTTACTCTCCCATCCGTAGATCGATGGTCACGATTAGGACAGCCTTATTTAGATCACTCCAACTGATTAGAGTTGGAGCTGGCAACAGAATAATTAATTTCGAAGCTACTCGTGTTACTGGCATACTTGTTTCATCCATATACGTTCGACGTGCAAAAAGTCTTACTCGAAACGGTTCACAACCCACCGACCATTAATTATATCGACCGTTGAGGACAAACGAGAAATTCCATGGGTGTACACCGTCGATTCGTGATAACTAAAAAGAACTTTCGTCGAGTCCATTCCAACGAGTGAACTTTGATATTCATACGGCTGCGCGCCGTTTCGCTTATCTAGGCGCGAGCAATATGAGTGTAATAGAAATTTGTGTTAAGCAATTCGAACATTGTACGAAAATACTGATTCGTATGTGTAAGTAGATACGATAAGATGCTGCTGAAAGATAATACCCTGGCGGAGATACGAGTGTGTCAATGAAATGGTCAACAAGGGGAATGAAAATTAGCAGCAAGGTGCTTGTTCGCGCGCGAATGGAAAACAAAACTCGTTGAAAAACAAATTAGCTACAAAATCGAGACACCAGGCATGAACGTTACGCGCGATGGAAAAGAACAAAGGTTCGTTTTTTTTTCAGGTAACCGCGATAAAAAAAACAAAGCTAAAGGACTACCGATAGAAGAAAGGATTATTACAAATGACAGTGTGGTTGTAAACGAAGGAACAAATAAACGGAGTAGCCTTATCCACTTACAGTGCGGTAATAACCTGCGGGTTGTTCAGCTCGAAGATTTACAACGTCGAGAGAAAAAGGTCGGAAAATTGAACCACTGCGCAGGTAGCAAGTGTGAAAGCCGCGTCTACGCAGAGTCTGCCAAACGCTTCGGGGTTTGGTCAATTCTATGGATGATGAAACGAGTGAACAAAATTGGCAATGCGACACAGGGCCGCTGGTAGGTAGAGGGACGAATTCTGACGCAAGAAGATCCGACAGGTTATCCTCGACCGAACTTTATCTACTAACTCCAAAAGGAAGGAAATGGAAAGTCGTTTACGGTCTGGGCATCTGCTTGACTTGTAGAATCGTGCTCCCAAGGCTCTAAACTAGCTAAAAGCGAGCAGGAAATGGAATCGGCGTTTGATCGAGAACGCAGCGCGAAAATCTGAACTCGGAATTGGCGTTTGAATGGATGGTGAAGAAGAAAAGGAAGATGAGAATTGCTCGTTTCATTTCGATTAAACATGCGAAAAATGGGGGAGGCGGTCAATAGGGAATGATGTATGTATTGTGGTTTTTCAAAACACAGTCAGCCCTTTATTCTTTATCGAGCAAGCGGAACGCGTGCGCACGGGCTCGCGTGAAAAAGGAGCACCAACTCGATCCTCTCGTCCGATATACAATCGCTGCTCGAGTCGCGAGATAAAACGATCGTCGGCAGCGTCCGATACGAACCAGCCACAATTTAACGAGCATGCACGCGGATCGTGAGTCGAATCATTACGCTTCCCCCCTAACAGAATCAATTACCCGACAGCCGTTTATTCCAACAAACTTGTGCAATAACGTATCCTCCGGAACGAGAATAATGTTCCTCCTTTTTTTGTTTTTATTGGTCGGTTAATTCAACGATGCACGATTAGATTTATCCGGGTGTGAGATAAAAGTGCGACAAACATGCACACGCACACAACGATCGAGGGAATACGATAAATCGTAGCGGTACAAGCGGCACCGAAGTTGCATATTAAAAGCGTACATATGATACATCAGAGGCATGTTCGAAAAAAGTCGAAATTTATTCGTATGCCGCGTATGGAATATTAGATTCGATGATCTCCAGTGCGTCGATGTTCACGCGACTCTTTCTCACTCTTTTCACCGGCAGACTTTTTCATCACCCCGGCTTCCTATTGCACTCCATTGTCCCGGTGACTTTTCGAATGCGCCGGTCGCACGAGTGCGTGTATTTAAGAGGTGCGCGTACACACGAGTGCACGCGCCGCTATCAAAGTAATACGTGTGCACAGAACGACTGTAATTACGAAAAACGAAAAACGGAGAAGACCGAAAAGCCGGTCGTCAGGCTTCTCTGTTACTAAGCGTAAAACAAAGAAAAAGTAAAGGCGAAAAGAATGGAGAGAAAAGATTGGCGTGCAGCGACAGGCGCACTCGTGTCGAGAACGACACGCCGGCTTTTTCGAGTCGCAAACATTACGATTAGAGTATGAAAATGAAAAATATAGTGTACAAAAAACTCACGTCATTTCCAATCTGACCCATGCTGGCGGCACCACCACAATTCGCGATCGTATCCGCCTTCGGGTAAGACTCGGTCACGTTAGCCACAGGAATTTTGGACGATTTTAATGAATACACTATCTCTATATATGTATATGTAGATGTAATACGTATTATGGAGATATTACACGAAAGACTTCGGTAGATGTGTACAACGTAGGTGCAAGTATATCTCTATATATGTATATATATACGCGATGGGAAAAAAATGAAAACTGTATCGTCTTTTAACGTCTAAGCTCTTGGTAGAAAAACGACGGGATTATATAGTAAACGATTATTACATGCGTGTATCCTCGTGACGTTAAAAGAAATTCGCGTTTTCACCGGCGAGCTTTATCGGTGGATCTCTTCCTTTGGATTAGAACGTCCGTGAGTTGTCACATACGAGGAACACCGGCGTGAAATTACCAGTCATAATAAATATCACAGAAATATTGCTTGTACCCTGGGCGTTAGGTACGTATACGCAAACAGGCTCGTCTCGATCTCTTCGTACGGCTTATAATTTACAAAGAACTGTAGAAAATAGATACAGTGAAAGACTACGGTTCGTTCACAATACCGGCACACAATTGGGAAGATCACAAGAATCAGGTTACACTAGACATTGCGTGCTAAAGGATTGCTACGACGAACGATCCGTACGGAAAGAGAGCCGGTTGCTAACTGACGAAAACTGATGCTCCGATACCTAAGCCCAACCGCGATCATCTGGTAGTGCCGACGTGGTGGGGATTGAACAGCTGGTGGGGACGACTCGCCGGTTCTTCGTTCTTGCCATTGGTCGACAGTACCGTAGCAACAGCGCGTACCACACCGCTGTCGTCAGAATGAAACTTTGATAAAGCGTGCAAAAAAAACTGAGGGTTTTGCTTTCAGATAAGTCATGATTCATCGCAACGTTTCACGAACGTGTAATTTGGTTACGAGAACGCGTGCGAAACGAAAAGCGGAGGAGAAGTAAGTGGAGCACGGATGAGAAACGTTGGCGTGGAAATGTATGAAGATACGAGGTTGGTGCACGCAGGCGGCTGGCTTGATCAGCTGATGCCTTAGCAACAGGAGTACGAACTGTGCTAAAAATATCGATCCCATCTGATTATCGGTTCGATGCAAGCCGTAACGTGTTACACGGCCCGCTGGCAAAAGTGAACAAGGAATACCGGTAGCTGCACTTCCCTTAATTTTCCGCGCTTGATAAAAGCCGGGGAAAGTGAAAATCATGATTCGGAACCGTGTTGCTACACGAGACCAAACGGTGCCGGGTGTTGTACGTGTACAGTTGCTGTTCGATTTAAAGGTCCGCGTACAGTCTTGTCAATTGATACTATTCGTACCTCGACGTTTCTGTCAAACGACAACCGGCAATCTTTATCCGGCATACCAGAAAGGTATATGATATTGGAAGGCGGAATGTTCGGCATGTTTGTCAGCTTTAATGAAAAGGCTCTTTCTCAGAAGGGAGAGAATATTATCGCGATGGGTGTACGTAGAAGAATGCCAGGATTCGCGAATGTTCAGCGTAGCAAACATTCGTCGTAAATGTTTGGATCAATGAAGCCCTCGGTGTCTTTGTAACGAGGGGAGCAAAGATGAAGGGCCATTCGGTGCCTTTAAGGTTCCTTTATCTTCCAAGGACATCGTGAAATAAAGGCGCGGGAGGAAACGAGGAGGGGCGCTCCCTCTTTCATTTCCGCAAAATACTGACGACCCTTTGTCGCGGCCATGAAACGTCACAGTGGAAACATCCTCTCGAATTTTTGTATTACAACTTGCAGAAAGTCTTCTGCTTAACTAGACTTTATCGCCGTAGGAATCGAAACACGGTGATGAACCTCTGGGTGTCGAGCACGGTAACGTCTAGTCGCATCTAGTCCAGCTTTTCAATAACGATCGATTGCTCGTCACCGATCGAACTTCGCCTGTCAGTAAGCGATCAGATATCGATCCTCTCGGACATTCGTGAAATGCGATTGCTCGAACCCAGGAATGCCAGCTCAAAGAGAGCCTCCGAGGAAAATTCGCTTGGAAAGGGTATCACAATACTTTCATTGTTCTACGAACGATCGTATCGGCACCGAGTCCCGATTTCTCGCCGAAGCCATGCAAAAAAGGAGCAGTGGGCTCGAGTTCTTAGAAGTCGATTTAAAGGGATCGTGCGCAGCTTGCACCCGGAAACAGCTGTCGAAGCTAGAGATAGAAGAAGAGGAGGCTGATTCGTCCGGTGTGCGATCGCGGTTTCGAAATCTTCTCGGTCAATCGAGTTCCACGAAGGCCAACGTACCCGCTCAGCTGGGCTCGGGCTACCGGCGCGATGAGAGCTCCACAGTTTTCTATTATTTCGTATTCCCGAGAGGAGGCATTTGGGCGAGGTTAGTATTGGAAGCGCGAAGAGGTCAACGCTCGGGAAAGCGCCTCTCGCTACGGCACTGCCATACGATATTATAGGCCCCGTCGCTTGAAAATCCCCTTCCTCTATCCGCCACCACCACCCACAACCCACTATCTCACTCTCTGTTCATCTTGCACCCCAAACTATCCCTTTCTCTTTCTCGCTATTCCCGCTTTTCTCTTCTCCTTCTTTCTTTCCACGCAGCCCCTCTTTCTCCCTCTCCCTCTCTCACTCTCTCTTCGTTCTCCTGCTCTCCTGTCCTGCATGTACATGTACATACTCTCTTCTCGCGCCGTCTCTTTCACTCGACTTTCTCTTATTCATTCCACCCCGCTGCGATATTCCTTTTTCTCCGTTTCCACGCCCTGTACCAACACCCATCCATCTTCCTCTCTCCGCTTCAACCCTTTACTCCAACTATTTCTGTCTTTTCCTCGCCGACTGTCTTGCTCCGGCGCGCCGTGCCCCACCACCCTGTCACGCACGGCAACACGCTCGGTGGCTTCGTTTTGTTCTCGTTTTCTCCGCTTTTCCGCCTTTTTTCCACCCGACCCTCTACGCGCCGTCACCGTTCATTCCGCAACCGCTCCAAGCGCTTCACCCGTTCTCCGTCTGCAGCACGATCTTCATGGGCTGCCGTAGCTCTCAGCCGGTCGCACTCATTGTGCCGTTATAACGGAGAGGAGAACTACTCTCTAACCGAAGCAACGGCCAGGTACTGGCAGCGAAATCATCGCGATGACCTCGCCAGCGAACGCTGGTAGCGGTAATATCGAATGGTGGCTTTGCGGTTGAAAATCATGAAAATTGATGAAACTCGTGTACATCGGTCGTCCTACGGATCCTACGATTACACGACCTGTCGTTCGTTCGACGAGATCGTCGAACTAAACGATTCGATTTTCAGCGAAGAAGAAGCGTGCAAGAACCGTTGGAAAACAGGGGAATGATTGATCGAATCCTCTAATCGACCGGCACGATCCGTCGTCCGTTTTTCCTATTGCGGTTCCGGCGCAACGGTCAATCGACGAATCAAGGCCAACGATGTACAAAAGAAAAACCACTTTAGAATCCTTTCGCGACGATGAGTCACGGCGGCTCGGGTCGGTAAGGTATTACGTGGCAATGCAACGTTCGGACTGTAACGTTATAAGCTATCGTTCCATTGTAACGAGCAACAAATTGCCAGAGCAGATTAACGGGTCGCGTTCATCTCTGCTTGCAAAATAACCGGTGGACTTATCTGTCCGCGGAAATCCTCTCACGTCCCCTTCCTTCGTCGCGTCCACTTGCTCGAATTATCGCGCTGACGACAGATCTTTCATAACCAGTATGTCGATTTCACGAATGTTTAACCCTTTAATTGCGAAGAGTCCGCGTAAATATAGGACGTCCTTGGAAATTGCGCAATAGTAGAAGAAAAGCTGTGCGCGCGATCGGTGACGATAACAGCGATACCGTTGCTGGGATCAAATAATTCTTAAATGCAACAGGTGAGGTTCAGAGATTGTATTACACGTTCAATTAATTAACGCAAGACTTTCCGTGGTCCAGCACCCCTCATTCTACCGGCAACAATTTTCATTCTATTGTCCGACACGCCTGAAAAATCACGCGAACGAAACAACAGAATACAGATGCACCTTCGAATCACTGGTCGAATGAGTCAGCGCGTCGTTTCAGCCACGAAAAGACACCCGATAAGCGACGTTACGGCTGATCGCGAGAAATAAAAGGGGGTCACGAAATGACTGTTCGAGGAACGAGCAATTGGTGGATCGTTCGGAGTTGTCAGGACCGATGATCGACGTGCACGTGCCGAAGACACGCGATCCACCGTGACGATAAAGAATCGGTGCAGGAAAAAGTAATGTCGTGGAAGCCAACAGGCGTCCTTCCGACTGTTTCTGGAGAGGCGAGTAAATCAAGGGGGACTTCTGCCCGGGCTCTCATCATTTGCCCGCGCTGCACAATGACGGCCAATGACAGAGAGGTGTATTGGAGAGGACCCAAGATTTGCGGCCACAAACAGCCCGACACTTTCTCCGCTTCACGCTGTGCAAATGCAAGGACCTACATTATATCCTGGACGGCAATAACGGGGATTAATGATATCTTCTAGCATGCATTTCTGCAAACCGCATCGCATGTTTCTGTGAAAATCGTTGGTCCCCCTTCGTATTGATAGTAATGCACAGCGTCGGAATAACGAATTGAAGAATTTGGAAATAAGCTGCGCGATCGGAGAATCTATTGATAGATGAATATGGCTCTGCTAATAGAGCAACAGAGAAGAAGGGCACTTATTGGTCCGTCTATTTAAATTTTGGAGCAAAGAATTACGGCGGCGAATTTTTTGAATGCTTTACGAGTGCAAAGGTGTACGAATACGCTAGTCAGATTCGTGTACAGTCATTGCGAAGGACAGATATACCTTTGGCCGAGCTATGACTCAGGTCGGCAGTTCGCCGTTTCTTTGCTATTTTATTGTTAAGAGAACGTTATCGGGTTCTATGGACACTTTTATGGTACAAGTGACTTTACTATTGAGCGCGTAACACCAGCATGTATATCATCTTCGTTCTCTTGCTAATGACACATTTATGTGTGTACGATTACGAAACAATGGGAACAGCCTCGTGTGGCCAAATGGAGTAGGACAATTTGGAAGAAAAATCATATTCGATTATACAAATGCTCCGGTCGTTATAATGAAAATGAAATGGACACAAGAAATTTGTAAGCAATTAGAATTAGAGCTGCGAGGGAATTTTAATTATGTTTGCGTAGAATTACGATATAATAATGTAGTACGTAGTTAAGTGCAACGATCTGACACACATATACGGTTATTTAATAACGACTAATACAATAGAGATCGGTGATAAGCGAATTTCACGAATGACGATAGTTCGATTCCAGCGTCTAATCGGAGACGGCTAAGTTCTTAATTAACTGCCTGTCAATTAATGCTCTCGAGTAAAAGAATAGGAAGGAAAAAATTGATTAAAGAGAATTGGAGCACGTTATCGGTGCAATACTACGCAAGTTTCGTGGAATTCTAGTAGAAGTTATCACGGGGGCGTAGCTCAGATGGTAGAGCGCTCGCTTAGCATGCGAGAGGTACCGGGATCGATGCCCGGCGCCTCCAACTTCTCTTTTTTTTTTCATAAATTATAGTAATATAAATTTGTCAAGCATTCTTAAATTACTGTTAAAGTCCTAGAATAAACAAAATAGCGTAGCTGTTATTTTTATGAGACGCAAAATACTCACTTTGGAAAGGCTTTTGAGATATATTTATATGTATCTTTTTTACTGATACGAAAAAGGGAGCAATAAAAGAATATTATGCTGTATGGATAATATTCTGCAGAAGCTCGATGTATATTTATTAATGTTCGAAGCGTAAGAAGGGTGTAAATTCGAACGCATACTGTGCTCCGCCACGTGAGCATGCGTTCAAATGAATGGGAGACATATCGCACATTTGTCGCAAACGGAGGTCACATTTCACTATCGGCAAACATTCTATGTTCCCCGGTCCCACGTTTATCAAGAGTTGGTATATGTATAAGTTGACAAACGTCTCGACAAACTGAGTACACGTGACGACCGCGTGACCAGTAAAAATTGTTGTTGGCTTTTCGAATCAGCCTATAAATAAAATTGACACGAGCAAATTGTATTTGTATTGTCTTTTCTTCACTGGATTACGAACACCGGCGGCACACGCAAAAATTAAAAACGCCATCAATGGTGCATTAATCGTTGCCGAAATTTCCATAATGGCGATAACTACGCGACTATCAGACAATCGTTGCAGAATGCTGAAACAAACTCGCGGCGCACACGACGAGATACACACAACGTCGTATTGTTTGTCGGTCGAATCGAACCGGTTTTAACAGTGGCAAGTACATAGTTGGTCGCGTGAGTGCCGCATTATCATGCCAAACAGCTGCAGTACAAAGATTTTCTGTAATGACACACACACGACTCGGTAGTTTCAAAGCGATACAGAACCGTACTCCTATATACGTTCTTCGCTGGGCTGTACAACAATACTGTAATGTAATGGCGCAAAGCGTGCAGCGTTGTCCCATATTCGGGGTAGCTTCGAAACGCGACTGGTACAGCTGGTGCTACAGACGCTGGTTACGAGCGGCGTAATTTAGAGCGAAAGGTTAAAAGGGAAAATGGATACAATAGACATGGACGAAGACCTTCCAACAGTCTGCTATTTAACACCGGAACACTTTGCGGAGTGCTCGTTTGCAATTACGTTAAGCTCGGGAAACGTGGATGCGTAATACACACGTGGCTTCCTTCGAAGATAGCAACGTGACCATCGTAAATATGCAATAAACAGTATTGAAAAGGTAACGAGCGATAGCACGATTAGAGGCCGTTCCTTTTTTCCTGGTCGATCGACCGAACGTAACGTCTGTAACCCTGGTGAATAGTGGTAAATTGCCGCGAACAAATGTCCCATTGGTAATTGCGAAGGGAATTTAATAGTGGCAATCAATTGATGGCAGAAAAGCGTGCACCCCGGCTCGTACAAGCAATAGAGATACTGTCATGTATGATCCACCGCCGTGATTCCACGCGTCAGAATTTTGCAATAACAATGCACTCGGATGATAAAGCACAGATATCGGTGTCATTCCGCCACGCGTTAGTCGCTCGTCCGTTTTGTTTTGCGAAAACATCGAGAATTAAACATTATCAGGCCGGTGAACACACGCCCGTTATTATCTGCCAGTCTATTGACAACGGAATATCAATGATAGAAGAAGAAAATGCATGCTATTCTTATTGGCTGTCAGACAATAAAATAAACGCTATCGGTCGGACGAACGATACTCCCTGTCGATTCTCCTTTACCAATCGTTGCTCGAATCTTGCTGCCACGTTACGACACGCTGTGCAACTTTGACTGCGATAAACATAGGACCTAACTGTACGCTACCAGCTAAATATACATGCATGCGCGACAAAAAGAAACAATAAATAACATGAAATTATGTGTTTTCTACGCGGTGAATAGTAAACAAGAAGGGTCTATATAAAAGATTCATCGAGCGAAGTAGAGAAGAAAGATCACGATCGAAAAGGAAGCTCAGGAAAACAACATCTGGTTACTATCTGGTCTCGACTTTGAAAAGTGTTCGATTGTTTTGCTCGAGCTCTCGGTAAACATAATCGAGGCATACGAATCATTTTTCTCGTCGTTTAAGGCCAGCCTGAAATAGCCGTCTTGCATAATTTCCGCGGTACATAATGTACATACCAGATCCGATACACAAGATCGTGACGTACCGCCGACCATAATCTGTTTATTGAATATTGGTAGAGCCGTTTAATTGTTACACTTTCGTGTGATAACGAGGAGGAAACGTGACAGTAGCACCTGATAACGCGGCGGAGAGACAGGAATGGTCCTGCGAACTATGAGCTATTGGCGAACCTCGGCCTTCTACCGATCATCCACCCTGAACGTTCAGACATCTGCGTAACAGCTGTTTTCCACCGATTTTCCGCGATACAATGAAGTGGACTGAATATTTACGAACAAAAGATACCCTCGACGACCAGTGGCGCATGTTGAAGCAGTAAAAGCAGAGAACTTTTTACAGGAGAGACAGAGTCAAAAGACAAAGTTCGGGATAGAATGAGGAGTAGCATAAATCATCAAAAATTATGGATGACTGCAAATATTGAGTTTTTCCACGCCCCATATCTCTCAATCACTTTGACCAGAGAATGGAAAGATTAAAGGTACCCACGATTGGTAATCCCAGTAATCGATTTCATCCTTCACGCTTTAACAAGTTAATCTATCAATTGAACCACCGAAAGGAGCATCGAGAATTCAGCACAGTAGATATGTATGTTGAAAATGAAAAATGTGTTTCTCTGGATTACCCAGGATTTAACGATGCGTAATCTCTCGATCGAGTTTCAAACAGGGGGTCTTAGGTAACAAGGCATCGAGGTGTGTCGTATTGAACGTACCCGTCAGAGATACGAATATATATGACGCTCAAAGACGTGTGCTTTTGGAAGATGTCGTGTTTCGCTCAGAAGAGGTATTATTCAGAGAGTAATTACGTATTCGCGAAACGATAATCCAGGGACGATTATGCTTTAGGTAAAAAACAGAAAGGAAAAAGGAACGATTACATCTAAACGACGAGACGATTGTATATTTGGCAGCGAGCCAGGCAACAATGACGTAAAATGCTGAATAATTTCGGTGCTTGAAATATCAGAAAAAAAAAATAACCACTCCCACCTTGGAGTGGTTGACGACGTGGGCGAAAAATTATCTTGCAACGTGCTTTCCAGCGTTCCGTCTTTCGTCGACGCAAACGCCGGTCCAAAATTTCGTAAACAACGTTATCTCCTGGACAAATAGCCTGCGTCGCGATATTTGCCAATTGCTCCGAATATTCGTATACCGTGATATTGTTCTGCGATATCGCGATTCGATTTCACATTCAATTTCTTCGTATAGTGCCTTTGCCCGGTGCTTTAAAGAAACTTTCATGAATCATTGTGTTTTTTTGTGTCCTGCGATCTTTTTTTGTCCCCGGAGTATACATTGGGAAGTGATGCGTACTGCAGAAACAGTGTACTGTTCTCAATATATTGTCGGCCTGACCATGAAGAGAAAGTAAATAGAACCGCAGGATCGCGTGTAAATAGGCCAACACGTTTAGAGCGAAAGAAAACGTGATTCAGCGGTGAGACTATTACAGAAATTATTTAACAAATTCCCCATCGTGAAGTTGTATTCTATAAAACATTACTAGAACACGTTGGTCCTCGTTTATATCTCGTTCCGTATCTTTTCGCGTTCGATGGTATAAACACACCCTGTTTCCATTATTCTTATTACATTATCAGAGTCCGCCACAATGACAACGGCGCAACGTTCCCACGAGCGTCACAAGGGTGGCTTTTACGTTGGAATAAATTTATCAAATTACATCGTATCATATTGTGATCAGAGGGCAGCGCCTCCCTTGACGCGGTTGCTTTTGTCGCGGTCGTGGCCGAATCGAGGCGCACCCTTAACCGTGTCGAGCGACTTTTATGCGACAGTAAATTAAGCAAAGTTATATAGCAGAAGTTCTGCCAGGCCCGCGAAAAAGTTACCGTTTCGAACATAAAACTTCCGATCCACATTTCGTCGACCCTCTTCCATCCCCTCTCGAATGTTTTCGCCACGATACGACCGATGGAGGATGGAGGAACGCACGCGTGACGCGTTTTACGATGCAGATATAAAAAACAAAATGTGTGTCAAACAATGTATCACATCCCTACACATTTTCCTACGATCGATCGTTCCGCGAAGGGAACGTCCCTCCAGCGAAGAATCATTAGTTGATGATACTGCTGTCGTAAATAAGTAACAGCAATAAATTAAAAAAAAGAAGGAAAATAAATGAAACAGATTTCTATCTCAGTGAGCCGATACGCACGAATCGGTGAAAGAAGCTTTAGGTAGAAAGGAAGAATCCATTTTCCGTTCCCCCGTCACGAAGTCAGCCGTGACTACTGGAAGGGTGCAGAGAAGTGATTGCGGGCCATGTGTCAACGGAATAATAAAAGGTCCCCGTCGAAGGACGTGGCTCGTCTGAAATTGCGTGCCTCACGAGTAATAATACCTCGACACGACGGCTCGAGAGAAAGGCAGCCGGTCCGCGACAACCTTTATGATCCTCGAAGAGAGAAACTGACTGATTTTATACCGACGTGGAAACACGTTTCGTTTCCGGTGGAATTGCAAGCAAGGGTCGTTCACAGAATGCACCATAGCGTGTACCTCGTTGTTCGTACGTCATTCTTATCGCCAATGACGCTTGACGCTCGTTCAATTACGTAATACACTATTAACGCCAAAACGCGAGCGCCAGAAGGGTGTCACGCACGGGAGAGCGCCACTATCATCGCCACCCCTCATTTTCACGAACGAGAGAATCGGTGTCCCCGTGGAAATGCGATTTCTCCTGGCAACTTGCGATTCGTGGCGGTTGATCGAGGGAAAATAAATCGAGTGGCCGGGGCGAATAAGCGAGCACCCTTCGTTTCCGCCGCTTTGTTGCATGGAACCCGAGATTGTATTAGACGGCATGGCATACGATGCTGTTCGTGGAACCGTGCACATAAAAGTATATAAAAGCCTGTTGACGAGCCAACCGGATTTCACTTGGATCTCGTGACTGCCACGAGCTATTATACGTTGGACCTTGGACAGAAAATTAAAGACAGGACCAAATTATTTACAAACAGGAAGCCGATCGCTGTTGCTGGTTCCACGTGGCGATAGTATAGTACGGTTGAATGGTATACACGTACAATGCATATGTATGTATATAGAGTATAGAGAAGCTGTTTCATGTTACGTTTACAGGGGTGGCTTTTGGGAACAATACGAATTGCACCAGGGTGCTTTAAGGCCGCCTTAATATTTATGGCGGTCGGCGATGTTGAAGGGACTAACTGAACTGTTTGCGACGAAACGCGAATTCGTTGTTAATGCGAGTGTGCGTTATTAGTGGAGAATGATTGTCGATTTGTAATCGAGGCTATCGCTGTTTTGTACAAGAGATATTCGACATTGTGGGACGGAGCAAAGGAGAGGGAGGGGCGAAGATCGACGGAACGAAAGAATCACAGCATAATTATCAGTGATCGGTAAACAACGAAGTCGGTTATCAGAAGCCTGATGCAACACGGAAGCAAGTTTCGTCAGCTGCTGCAAATAGACTATGCAAGACTATAGATAGAACTAATCAACGAACCGTAATTGTGCGTTCTCCCGATGATACAGCGGATAACGATCGTAAGCCTCCCGACCGTCGAATCGAGACACCCTCGCCGCCATCCTTTGTTCTTCAGGGCGCTGATGATGACTCATGCAAGCCACATCAACGATTCACTCCCTTCTTATACCGTCAGAACTTGTTGCAATGGGGAGGGAATAAATCTCCAATAAATCGAGTACAAATAAAGTATGATAACCTTAACCAACCCCTCTTTAATATTTAATGACGAAATGTATCATTGAGGACTCCTAAATAATCACTGCCACGCGTTTGATCGTTACGTTAGGAACCTTGCGGGAGAAGGGAAACGATCCAGAGTTCGCAGCTGGTGAACGAGGAATGAGGAAAAATCTGAATTCCCGAGAACATACGCTTCAATCTGAGAATTTATTTTACAGCCTCCAGATAAATCTGCACGAGCGATTCTATTCTATGTTCGCATCGTCGGTCAACACACAACTTAACGAACGCTTCTATCGTGACCCATATTTACCCGAGGGGTGATTATTCCCCCTTGATTTTTCCCCTCCTCGAACTCTTTCAAAGAGCAGGCCATTGTTGCGTTAGAGGGTACCGCGATTCAAATTGAAACGTACTTTCCTTCCATCCATGCGAGGATTTACCTCCTTCCCGTGCAACATGTCATAATAAAATTGATCGAAAATTTGTTACCCGCCGTCTCACGCCGTGAAAACTTTCATGCTTGAACAGGCGATCACGCGCGAGCACGATTCGAAAATCGACGAGACTTCTGTCGCTTCGAAACGTTATTTCGTTGCAACGATACCAAAGCAAATATTGAACCTTCCTCCTCGTCCCTCTTTATCACCTTTTACATAGCAGGGCAAACAGACGATTCTAGATATTCATTTGCATACTCGAAGCAAGCAGTGAAAAAAAAAAGGAAGAAACAATTGACCATATTAAAGAATCCACGAGACACGTATATTTTTATCGAACAGCGCGAAGGAGTTGAAATCACTACGTTTAACCACCTTTGTTCTATGACCTAATTACGTACGTGACTAATCGTATCGTATCGTTTCGAAACGCGCGGTTATCGCTCTGTCGCTGCGACGCGCTATTGAAATATGCATACATTAAAAAAAGACAAAAAATGAGCCATGCACACTCATGTGTGCGCTGGAATTGTTACAAAAATAGCCTTTTTTTTATCTCTGAGCGCGCCACGTCACGATCCACCGTATATACCTGTGTAATCCCACGATCGGCGAAGATTCGTGGCGGATAAAAAGGATTGGAGGATCCGTGTCCTTACCGAGGGACCTACCCCGAGTATCGATCCCTTTCAGCGCATTCAAATTATTCTCTGCTCGTCCACCCCCCTTCTTTCGTTCACCAGTGTTCGCTCCCGACCATTTCTCACTCTCCCGAGACCTCTTGCAGCGTCCCACGTTCCTTTCGAGGATCCTTCCGAAATCCCTTTCCCTTTAAAGGCTCATCGTCCTTGCCCAGCAGGAGCCGTTTTCCAGCCTCGCGTGGCCTGCCGTTTACGACCCCGTAACCTATCTAGCAGAAATAAATCCTGCTGACAGTCAGACCGGTGAAATTAGTGGCTCGTACATAATGGCCACCGAGAGTACGCTCACGGACTGCGAACAACCGCAGAAAAATATAATACATTATCCCAGCGTGGTTAAATAGGCACGTTCGAGTTCATTTCGTTTCCGTTTCGAAAGGAAGGAATCATTTGTTGTCGATACCTGTTAACTCGATTAAAATACACGTACGTGTAGATAGACGAAAGGAGAGGTGTAGAACGAAATGAAAGGTCAAAGGTTCGAGACATTTGCACGATTACGGAGGTGAAACTTCCATTCGTCGCTGGTGATTCGCAGTGAAGAACGAGAAGCCATTAAACTCGTTCGATAAGCACACGCGAAGAGAAAACCTATATTTGCTAATTAAATTGGAAACTAAATTCAGCCATACATATGTAACAGCCGCGACCGCGGCAACGTGGAACAAAGAGGCACTCTGTGAAGCTCGAACCAGTAGCCGTGATCCCAGATTATAAGCGAGGCGTTAAAGTCACTTTGCAAAACCGGTCTTGCATGCAATATGCCAACCTCGCCGAGTGGAGAATGCAATAAAATTATCAGGCAATTGTATACACGTGCTATGGGCGACGAAAGGACAAGTAGCTTCGGTTTTCAATCTCTTAATGGAACGTGGTTCGATGATAGACTGTCGATGATTAGCGCGGGGCGATTTAATTTACCCTGTCACAAGTGGGATTTCGTCGCGAGGCAGCCTACAATTTTGTTCCTTCGTGTATTTTTAAAGTATTGATCGCACGATTCATGAGCCTCGAGATTTTATTCGTACGTACATACATGCATGTGGAATTTTTTTGTAGGCAAATCTAGAAATTATTTCTCATTCTTCCTTGCTTCCCATATCATTAATTGGTATAGAATCTATGCCGCGGAAGTTTCGTCAAACGATGATGAGAATTTCATGGAACGTATTAGCCATCGAATTGAGCACTAAAAGCAAAGTTTCGTCAACTTGTCCCTACGAAATTGAGAGTCATGCACTCGTACACTTTTGCAGCCTATTATGTATACATATGTCGGATGATCGCGAGGATGAGCTCAAAGTTCGGCCTTCAACTTGCTGCCGGTCAAAACATTCCTTGGAAATTATTCCACTGGATGTTCGTGATCTTGAATAATTTTAAGAGACCGGTCCTTGAACTTTCCCGAGAATTGCTGTCAAAGTGCAGAATATAAAACAAGAGAAAAGTCATAAGAAAATAAGAAGCTCTTGCTATATTCGATATACATATATGTGTGTAACGTTGTGCAACAGTGGGCACGGTCGTCCTGTCGAACCGAAATGTATCGGCCATCCACGAAAGTGGTCGCGTGAAATCGTACAGTAGCGATTTTCCATTGTCGCAAGCATTTCCACGGCTGAATCGTTATTAAGATTCCTTCCAAGTGAGTGGTCGTTCAGTAAAAAGGAAGCCTCGATAATGGAAAAAGCTTTTCCCGAGGGTTTCATCCCTCGATACCTGGCGTCCCATGGACCTTCCTTGTAACATCTAAGCCAGATTTAAGATCATCCATACCGTCTCTCCGCTGATTCTGCCTAGCTGTTCGTTGCATCATAAAATTTCCAAAAATCGTACTCCTTGAATAAAAGTCCAGACGAACCAGTGAAACCGTACTTAAACGTCCGGTGTTTCGCGAAAAAAAGGGGGAAAAAAATCAAAATCGTCGTACTCGACCAGATACAAAAGAAGAAGGAAGCCATGTCTCATAGAACAGTTGCATATATGGAAATAAACGGGACGATAACATGCACGAAGGAACACAGAAAAGTATACATATACATTATATATGAAAAAAGTATACAAAGGACGGTCCAAAGGAGCAGTTGGATTTTTTTTTTTTTTTTTTTGGACGTCACGTAGCTTACAGAAAACTTTTCAAATGAAAGACGTGTTTCGTTTCTCTGGAACGTCTATCTAGGTTAATTTTCACGTCGCGTCGTTCCAACCCTCTTGGAAAATTCCCTGAACCTTTTTTGAACGAACTACATACATACATACACACATGTATACGAAACGATGGACGTTTCCTTAAGGAGCGAACCTTTGGTCCTTATACACAAACACCTCTTGTACACCCAATGTAGGGCCAAGAATGCCAGGTAGTCGGTGTTTCTCCGACAACTTTCGAACGGACCAGGAACACTGGCAGGAACCTTGGAAGTCGCCAGATGGGCCATTCGTTTGTAATCGCATGCGTGTGCATGCGTTACAGGTAATTCAGAAAACATGCGTTCCGGGAGATGTTTCATTGTTACGGAAACAATTAAACGACTTCACGATTTTCAAGTGGAAAGGAATAAAACGAATCGCTCGGAACTGCCGGGCATTGACGACATCGAGGCCAAGAATAAATTCTTTCAATGATGCAGAAATTTTATCTCGTGCCGGACAATAATGATGCAACACCGTTCCGTTTTCACACTTTCCCTGATGAAACACTTTCCGCGTGTCGCGCAACAGCGAAGAAAAATGCAAGGCAAGAGAGTAACCTAGCGATAAGCGATAACGTGCAAGCAACCGAGTTTCAATTCCACTCTTTCCATGTCGTTCGTTTTGTTTTGCTAATAAATTCTGTTGAAATGATCGATTCCATATCGTTCTTCCTCTGGATTAGAATTGCAAATAATAGTCGAACGTTTGCAACAACGGAGAAGAAAGAAGAAGAGCGCCGGAACGAACCGCAGAAGAAGAGGGCAGATTCGGTAAACAAGACAATTCCAAGACGATGAATTATTTAGAGGAAGCACGTTACGAAAATAGAGGAGCGATTCACGAGTCGATTACCTGTTCGAAACTTTTCCACTAGTGGCAAAATCATCGGGAACTCCGCGCGAGTGGAAGAAAAAATATTTTCGCCTCGGTTCTCGTTCAATTAGTCATGAATCGCGGTCGCGGTCAGATAAGACCGGCACGATTAATAAAATATCCCACCGAAGAACGATCTACTTGATCACTCGACGACACGATCCCAAATTATCCTGCATGCCCGTTCTTCTTTTTTTGCTTTTACTTTTCTCAAAGCGTTGCACGACTTAAAAATAGTTGCGAACGAGATACATACATAATTCTTTGAGATCGCGTGGAATTGCTCGGAGAAACGGAGTCGGTAAATCTCGGCGGTTCCGACTTACACAATTAGACGAGAAAAATGGAAAACAATCGAGTGACAGATTAATGTCTCCGTTACCCCGTTCCTTTTGCCCCATTTCTTCGACGTTAAAAGCTACTAATTTATGTAATGGGTAAAAACTGATATCTCCTTATTATTTATTTCCGGCTACGATTGAAATATTTTGTTACCATTAAATGGACGGCTAAAATTACTGCCGCGCTTCCTCGAATCGCCCGGAACGCATTCTGTTGCTTATAAAAAAAACCTGCGGTATTTATACCAACGGTCAGGAATTCGACCAAGAATGTGTCGAGACCACTTACTGACCACCATCTGTTGTTTGTCGCCCGGTGCCAAACTTTCGTGCATCTCTTAAATCGTTGCTCACAGCCAGGCGGCATAGATTTCCACGCAAACGTTTTGCGTATCCGCGACTCGAGATGTGCCCTGTATTCCTTCGTAACGTTCGAATGGATGTCGAGGATCCCTGGCCGAATAAAATGTATTACTTATACGGGGCGGGACGGTAGAACGCGGAAGGCAAGGTAGAAAAATAATGCAAGGTAGCAGAGAAATCGTGTGGGAAACAATGGGCCAGCCATTATGTTCGACGCTGGCCCGCGAAATGTAATTCAGGCACACCTGTAACGACGATACGGCTCGTAAAAATAATCCGTCCAGGTCACCGAACGAAAAATGAATTCCCATCGACGATCGAGACGCCGAAGACACGAATTTCCATACGTTAATATGTCACCGGACTGCATAACTCGATCGTGTACAAAGGACCACGATTTTTCGCCGGAAGCAGCACAGCAAGGAACGCGAAACGCAAAGGCGTATTGGATTCGAACAATATTGAATATCTCGCCAACCCTTTGTAGCCATGTATGTAGCCATTTTATCTCAAATTGACAGATATATATTTCTCAATATACACATATACGCGTAGCGACATAAGCCAAAAGAATAATTGCCATTTTTTATCTGCAGGCTGCAATCGTCAACGATTGAGGATTAAAATTGAATCCCTAAATCGCTCGGTTTAATGCATGTGCGTCAGCGAGACAAAATATTATATAAGCGTATCGATACAGCCCTGAATAATTTTAGGTGGTTATATTCTGTTCGAGGCAGCAGGTCGACAGTTCAGATGAATTCGATTAACGGAGTGGACGTTCGTCGAAACGGAGTCCCCTTCAGTGCCAACCGTCGTCTTCCCCATGTTCTAGATTATCACGTATCCATAACAGAACCATCCGACGCAATCTCAACGAAATAAAACAGGTACGAGTTTCACAAGAATCCGATTGAACGCGAGAGAAATTCACGGAATATGTACATAGCTGTTCAGATATCTTGCAAGTGTCGGAAAACAAGATAATGAACGGAAGTGACGTGATAAGTGGATCGATCGGGTCGTAAATCACTAGGATGACGAATGAGAGTGTGTATACCGATCGTTTATTGGCAGTCATGCGATCCGCATGGCACCAAGATCGTCCTGCCAGTTCGGCTACTCCAATATTCATGCTATGCACGCCCGTGCACTGCATTGTGTACACGTTGCGCATGCAACTGCAGATGTATGCACATGCATTTAGATCGAACCGACATCTACGGCCGTGCGTGTACACGCTGCTTCAAAGTTAGCAACGTGTTCTGCCTTTCGTTCTGTTACCAGGCACGCCTGAATCCGTTCCCCCAAACGGACCTTCATTTTCTTGGTTCCGCAGATTCGCGTTGGAGTTGAGTGTCATTGGAGGGAAACTGGAGCGAACTGTTGCTGGCCACGAAATTGTGCTCTCCTTTCAATGTATTATGTATACTATACCCGGTGTGAAACGAATCTGTGGAATACATAATGTCTATCTCTGCGAGGGGTGAATTCTTTGTCGTTTCGAAAAATCAGGGGAAATTTTAATGGCATCGATGAGCTGGTTAGCTAAACGCGGGTATACGTACAATGTGTAGCAAGCAGTTGAATCGTTTCCCAATAGGAAAAGTACATTCGGTAAGGCAGTAGGGAAGAAAACGCACTGCAAGAGGGAGATCGCCCTAGGTTCGCTTCTGGCATCCAGACAAAAAACTTTCCTTGCAGGTTGCCTACGGAATTTCACCCAGCGAGAGAATAATTTTACACTTTCCATCGATTACCTTTGGAAAACCTACACCCATGTCTCGCATTTTTGCATATCCATTTTCCTAAAGACTAAATAAGTATATACATATATACATACAGGTGCGTCCGTGCACCTCGTCCTTGGTGCACGCGGAGCGCAACGGTCGCCGCAATTACATCGCCAGATAAGATTACGTAAAACGCGAGTTTGGCTGTTCTAGCCTGACCTCCCGGCGGCCAGAAGAGGAGGGAATAGACGTACAAAGGAAAAGTAGGCGGCGAGGAGGGAAAATCGTGTAGAAGGAGACAGATCGAGGGAGTAAACGAGACAGGGCAGACGAGAGGTGGGGAAAGAACGAGAGAGATAGAGAAACGAGCTTGCGGGTAAGAAGAGAGGGATCCGTATGACTGGTGGCACCAAGCAGTCTGTACGGCTCACCTCGCTACTCCCGCAAGCAATGCCAGACCGAGATTGCTGCTCGGTACTTGACTCGCGTTCACGAGTGTTCACGAACACGTAATATGTATATGTCATGTACGTATTATACATACGGTTCGCCTCGATGTACGGTGGCGAGCAATGGCCGGGTTGACCAGAAGGGACCATAAAAAACCCCCACAAATATTCCATTTTCCTTTTTTGGGGGACGCGCTATTGAACATATATGTACGTTTCAAAGGAGCACGGCTGGTGATTTTAAAAATGCCGCAGGGATTCGGTGGGTGCAGGTTTCGTTGAGTTTCAGGAAAATCCCATGGATTTCGTTGAATTCGTTCTTAAGGACGACTACCCAATATAGAGGTCCAATGGTAAATCCTATTTCTTATTGAAGAAACGTTTATGAATCGATGAACCTGGTGTCGATATCTGGCGCGAAATTTAATTTGACAGCCCCGCTTCTAAGGGAAATTCATATTCCAAAGAGGAGCGCTGCGAACAATGCTTCAGACGCTTCCAATAAGATAGGTCGAATATTTCGCCAGAAGCTTCCGACAAAGGGGTTGAAATGCAAACGGATCGGCGGCACAGAGGGAAAAGGATCAACGATGCATCGTACTGCTGCCTGCCACAATCCTCCGCGATATTGGCCTCAAAATAAATCCGGCGAGACTGTGTGTCTACCGGGGAGAATCGTCGGTGCAAGATACACGCTCGAGGCACCTCGAAATGATACAAAAGGGAAAACGAAAGAACGAGAAAGGGTAGTACGGGGCGGGAGAAAAAATTGGTAGAAAATGCGAAGAAAGAAGGGAACGACGAAATCCAGCTCGGGACTATATTTAGTTGGATCGCGAGGAAAGCGTAGTCGCGAATTGAAAAGGGCACAGGCAGAAAGGTGGAGCAAGTGTAGAGGGGCAAGGTGTATTCAAACAGGCCGTTCATTGTTTGTAATGGACCGCCTGTATATACGCCGTGTTCTAATTTCCTTCCTGTTTACGTTGCACCGCGACCAACGTGGCCCACTCTCGGTGCTTGCTAGTTAAACATGTTTTCGACCGTTTTGCCTATTCTGCCTGCTGTCAATATCGAAGAACGGTCCGGCCCGAAATGTTTGCTGACCATTTCAAAGTGTTTTCTCTTTGCGGCGGAGTAGAACTTCGCATGCTCTCGAATTACTTTTCATTCGGAGCCATTTGAAACTCACGACTGGGCCACAGTAAATACTGCCGAAAAATAATCTTCTACTTTGTGGATCCATTGAATCTACTTTGTGAATGTTAACTGACCCGGGACGTTTTACGACGAAACTGCAAGGTCTCGGTGCACAGTAACAACGGTGCCGCTGTGTTCTGGTAAAGGGAAGGGGAAAATTTGTTAGCACGACAGTCATTCATTATCATTAAATGCCCATGAAGAATCTTCGAGTTTCAGCTCGAACTGCGAGCAACATCGTGCTAGGTAACGCACAATGGGAATAGGAAAACGCTGCAACGGGGAAACCTACGCGGTGTCAGCGATTTAAGCGTTTATACCTTTAGATCGCCACGGCTTATAACTACGGGCCGAAGGAGCGCAGGTGTCGGCGGAAGTTGTTTTACGAGCGAACGGAAACGTAAATCGCAGTACGGCCTTCGTCACGGGCCCGAGGAACTGAATACGTACAACACAGGAGGGTCTCGGTCGAACGGTACTTATACGACTCGATGAACTTTAACTGCACACACTCCGACATTGTTGAGTCTGTTCCGCGATACAAATGTTCAAATTATTGCTGGCACAATGGTATTGGCGGATGCACTTTTGCAGCTGCCTTCGAGAAACCTTTCCTCTGTATTAGTATCAGGAATATATTATCGTATCAAAAATCGACGCGAATAGGCTCGATGTGAACTGGGCTTTAAACGCGACTGCACTGCAAGCTCTTGAACAGATTGAATCGCCGGGAGTGTCTTCTCGGAAGCACTTTGATGCATTTAAATGCCCTCGGTCAAATAAACAGGCTGTTCGTTGAATGCCGATCGCTCATATGATTTTTGCATTCGAACGCCGTGATTCTCGTGTAGCGAGACGTGAATTCGCTTGTTTGTAATTGTTCGTTCAAATGCATTCATTTCGTTTCCAACAAGGACATCGCGCATGATAGAAACATTAATTTCTTCCGGCAAAATTATTACGATTCGATGGTGACAAATTTCGAAGTTTGTTCAATACCTTTCCAACGTACAATTACACTGAAAGAAAGATCCTCGGTTATTTGAATCCCCTCCTCTCTCAAAAAAAAAAAGAAATTGAAAAGGCTTCTCTATCATTTTGATAGAGAAACTGAATCCAGACCTAGCTCAATCAATAGACAGTCAAGAAGTGCATACAGTAAGTACATCAATTTTAATGTTGGTCATCGAGCGAAACCGCTAATGTAATATAAAGTAGCACGACAAGAAACGCAAATAGCTCTGCATCCACCGATTCGAGATACCGGAAAAAAGCAAGCCCCGTCACGTTTTCAGGGCCGTGAGACGAATGGAGAAACAGTCGCGGTGACTAATCGATAATCTCGTCGGTCAGCCTGCAGAGATAATACTGACAGACAATGAGTTGCCGCCTCCGATTGATTGCAATCGTGCTACTTCAAGGATAATGCCCTAAGGTGGTTCGCGGGTCTTTGCCAAGGACAGGATCACGCTAGATCATCTCTGAATAAAATTGCATCATAAACGTGTCACACCTGCGTATCACCTTCGCGAAGCATGCAACAAGAAGCTTTCCCAAGAAACATGGAAAAATACTCGAGCAGCGAGAACCTTCTTGAAAACGGTATGGCTGAAGGTTGGGGTATCGAGCGATTGTTAAAGCAACGATCTGGATCGGGGGATTCCGCGCAGCGTGTCGTCTATGAAAGAGCCGTCAGCCTATTTTCATCCGCAAAGATAAAGCTTTTGTCGAAATCTGTGAACGAAAGGACCAGGGGTAGGAAATGGGTGGATCTGGGGTTCCACGAGTGAGCCGTTGTTCCTAGGAATTCGTGCATACGGCTTTGATGGAAAGTTACTCGAACGAGGTAAAATGAAAAATAAACTGGCCTGGTTTGGCGCCACGTGGTGGCACACCAAATGTTCACTGAAAGGAGCGTGGAAGTATGTATTCTGTAAAGTATAAAGGAACGGGTTCACGGGAACAAAATTTACGAGGGTGTCGAGGAAAACTGATCGAGGAGGGACATGTGCGCGCAGTCGCTTTATTTCGCGGGGAAAACGTTGAACAGAGGAACATGAGGCACTTACACGGGTCCCGGCACGGTGACAAAAGAAGTTGAAAGAACACGACGTCGTTAAAGAGTCGAGAGGAAAAAAAATAAATAACGGGACAATAAACCGAAAGCTGACCGTACACACGAATGCGAAGGCACGGTCATTAAGTTCATGGAAGAACAAATATGTCTGTTCCACGAAAACTGCTCCTGCTCTCATTATTTATTCATAGCCACGTTTGTTTCACGTTTATTATCCAATTATGTTCATTCTTCCGTAGCAAATTACATTTTTACGTTTCTCTCGCATCTCGTAACGCGTGTGCTCGTCGGATATTTCGAGTGACTGCTTTTGGAAAAAAGAAGAATATGGACAAAACGAAAGTCACGTTAGAGGCCAAGAATTAAAGCAGGTATTCCATATTCAACGGTAGTTTCGTGTGTAATAAATTAAAGATAGGTACGATAAGACGGATAGGAAAAGTGTCATTACACGATTTCATTGGATACAATTCATCATGATATCGGTTATCTGCATTAACGGACGGCAATTAGGAATATAAACGAGGACATCAATCGATGACTTCAATAAACATCATGATGAAATTTTTCGACGATTTACGTGCTTCCGTGCAATCAACTTTTCCATTAGATACGAGACGGGGGAAGCGGGCGATTCTTGCACAATTCCTCTTGTTTTTCAACTCCGTTCGCTTTTTAGGAATAGATAAGAACAAATTTGGGATACCACAACAATTTTTGCTTCGACCACTTGCTTCCCTACGGTATACATTATATCGTATATGTACCTAGAAGAGTGATCGATGCGCCTGAGAAAGTGATATAACCTAGGCATAGCACCGCGATGAAAATCCATGTGCATGCAGGATATGCAACTGTGTGCGTTTCCCATTGCATTTATGCAAATTCTATTCACGCATGCCGCTTTCTATTCATACGTTGGCAGCGTGAAAAAAGCATCGCGTTTCCTCTATTATTCGACTCCGGAAAACCTGTCACCCCTCGTGCGAGATTAGATAACTGTGATTCGACACGATCCCACGACAATCGTTGAAACGATCTTTGCGCATAACTAATACTGTACATACGTATGTATGTATGTCTACCTTGGGAATATGACTCTTACGATTCAGAATTTCGTTGAACGGAATTCTTTCCAACCGCTTAACTGCAGTGAATATGTTAGAAGAAGGAAATGAGAATGTATTTGTTGATCTTCCATTATTTGTTGCTACGTTAATAGTAAATGTTGTATCTGCTACGTCGAGGACTACATAATGGAGAAAATAATTTCCCGTTTACGGTCGTATCCTCCGTATCATGCAAATTGGTTCGTTCTGAGGGAGCAGGCTAAAGTGTGGTATATTACTGTTATCTATTTTTTCCCAAAGATTTTTTTCCAAACCTTAGATTACTTGCTTGGCGGTTCGTCACACGTTTTCCTTCGCAGGAAAGTATCCGTACTGAATTACACCGCGGCTACCTTCATATTTACAATCTGGGTGACCGATTGGAAAGTCGTGTGCAAACATATTCCATTCTACGGTAGCAAATATGCGGCAGGAAGTCCAAAGAAATATTCGCACTACTAGATTACCACACGATTGCGTAATGAAGGTTACTTTTTTCCTAGGAATACTTGAACGTGATTAATTGAAAAAAAAGAAACATTTAATTTGTTGTATAAGATATAATAAGCAATTGTATTATAAACACTTGAAGTAAGAAACTGTTAAATGAATTTTGTAAGGTGAAAAAAAAAATTCGCCCGAACAGGGACTCGAACCCTGGACCCTCAGATTAAAAGTCTGATGCTCTACCGACTGAGCTATCCAGGCGGTGAAAGCACAGTTCTTTCTGCTCTATTATGGAGTACTTTAGTCGGACTCGGCTCGATAATTGCGAATAGCGGAACGAACAAAAAATTCGCCCGAACAGGGACTCGAACCCTGGACCCTCAGATTAAAAGTCTGATGCTCTACCGACTGAGCTATCCAGGCGATGAAAATTAACTTCCCTTTGCTATCACAAGTGTCTACTTTGTCTAAAATAATTTTTTAAACAAACATAATTCTTTCATTAATAGCTTGGAACAAGAATAGGTATTTACAAATTAAATAGATTATACGTATATATGCCAGTCGTCTTTCTTCTGCCAGAAAATCAAAACTAAATGCATAATTCTATTCTTCTTATTCGTACAAGTCGCTATTGCAGTGGACAAAATTATAAACAGATTCGATAATTTTCCATTAATCCGCGGAATTGCAAAAACAACGATCGCGGCAAGAAAAATATCATGAGTTTGATATTGACGACCAAAAATTCGAAGATTTACGAATTTTTCTTTTTAAATCGTAGTAGTTATTTCTGCTCCGTTCTTCCATAATAACATAGGGCAGAATTAATTGCGGCCGAACTATAGCAAAATATTAACGCACGCTTCGTTCAACTTTTATCTTTCTTTCCGTGAACCGATAACGAAGCGAAATTATGGCAGCTGTGTTTGCGGGCGCGTTCCTTCAGCAAACACAGTAGATTCTTTGGGCATTTAGTAATTCGCATCAAGATAATTACATGTTAAACGTTCCATCGCAATTTTTTAGATGAAAAGTAAGATTTGCCCAGGCGAAGCTGTACTACTCAATTTTCTACTTGACACAACGTGCTCCGTCATGCTTTTGCAATTGCTCAATAAACCAGCGCTGAATGACTGACTACACTTTTCACCATGATTCCTACCTCAAAAAATTGTATCGGTCAAATTTTCTTCTCTAGACTAACAGTTGAATGCCAATCAAACGTTCGATGGTCATACTATTTACATTCAGTCGCAAATAAAACGAGTAAGTTACTCCAACAGACTCCATCCTCGACACAAGTACAGCCCGTGTTGTTGGACTAACGGAGGTCGAGTCACGTATTATCGTCTGCCAATTAACTATCTGCAGCCTGACTTCGGCTGCAAGACATTTTTCCACGAATCGCCAATTACCTTCCAACTTTTCCGTAATGTCGCTATCGTTTCTTGAGACCGAGACTGCTAATCGTGGCTCGTTTCGCGAAGGAAAGTTTGCGAAACGATCACACGTAACGCATGATTCCTAGCAAATTGGTTCCGCATAAAAATATCTTTGACTCATTCCAACCACGACACGACCAATTAACGTTGTCCTTGCTACCAGTGGTCGTGTTTTCCGTGAACGTAATAATTAACCAAACAGCTGAACCGATTGATGGCACTGCAAACAGAGTCGCAACAGACCTAAGCATACAAGTATAATGCATGTGTACACGTCCAACCAGATCTACGAAAACACTGCGTTCTCCACGGTGCAAAACGAAGCTTTTTACCCCCGCGATTTTTTCGGCAAACAGATGGAGAACTATAAATATTGGAGCGAGCTATGTGTGCGCAAAATAAAAAAAAAGGGAATAGATATGCAACGATGCGGCGCTCGGTTCGTTGCAGCAACGGTGTTTCCTATAATTGACTTTTTCCGCAACGGTGAGCCTGTTAGTTCAAAAACCTGCGCTTTTCCTCCTCGCCGTTGTTTTTGCAAGCTTTAACAACCGCCAGCGAGATGAAGCCTTTCACGGACACTTTGCAGAAACGACTTTCGCCATTAGCGCGAGCTTTGTAACTAGAACTGACCAGCCAGCCAGGAAACGCGCCACGGTTCACGTGGTCTGCACCTTCGCTCGTTCGATTTCCCAGCGGAACCGATTCCCACGAACCGTTTCAGTAAAATCGATGGCAAACGAATCGTTGTGAACGTAGCATTAAAAGACCGCGCCACCACGATTCAGGGTCGTCGTCCAGCGAACGAGGAGGTTTCCCGAAGCGAACACTCTTGGCGCGAAGCCACTAACTTCCCGATGTGTCAAGTTCTCAATATTAGATGTAACGCGCGACCCACGGGTCACCTTTGTTCCACGGCAGATCGTCTTCTCGGAAGCTGGTGTCCTCTTCGAGAAAGATCGTGTATATGTATAACACAGGCGGCGTCATATTTAAAATAGAACAGATTTCTCGAAGTCGGATCATTCGAGGCAAAGTACGATGACTCTCAGTCATCCTTCGATGTAACAGTTTGACATTGAAATTCTTCTTGGAACTGTGTGCTATATTTTTGCCTCAATATTTCTATTTTTCTCCTTTTTTTTTGGGAAGCCAACACAGATCTTATTTATCATACTCGGCCGTTTGCGTCAGCTTGCAGTGCATCCGATTTCTCCAATCAGTTTCTCAAACACGATATGACCCAGCATGCACAGCTTTCGATTGCACTTAGTGACGCGTGCAGCAATGCTATATCGTCTGGATTATATCATTCCAGCATACGCTGTTACGTCAGGTCTGCATTTCATCAAGGAGATGGACTTGTTCCCGTGCTGGCTCTTCATGCGTTTAAATAACGATTTCCCAGCAGCAAGGGAGACAGGCCGCGTGCTGTGCACGGCGAATCGTTAATTTATTACTATTTACGCGATGCATGAGCCACGAGTCTGTTAATCATAGCGTGGAGGGGACGGCACAATAGCGGATACATAGTATCAAACGTGGAAACAGACAGTTTTCCATGGTCGGCATCGAATACGTGAACCTGGGCACGTCTGCCGTCGCAAATGACGACAGAAATGACTTCGAACGATCAATGAAGTATTTCCGAGTGACGAGACAGAAGGGAATTCGTGTCTCAAATTTGTGTACGCAGATGTATCGAACGGTCGATCGTGATTTCGTTGGAGCTTAACAATATCTTCGAGCCGAATGAAAGATAGTCTGGAAGATTGTGTAATTGATTCGAAACGTTTGCGAAATATCTATCAATCGTTGACCACCAGCGGTCGTCCCGTAGATTGCAAGGACTGTCGAACTTATCAATCGTGAATCGTATCAGGGTACGATTATAGGCTCATAAATACGAGCAAACTGTGCGTACATCGAAAAGCTCGGTGATTAACCCAGAAAACCCGATGATCGTTTTCGCGCATCGACCCGCGCATAGGCTCGAAGCAGAAAAGGGACGGTGAGCAAGATGCAGAGAGGAAGAAGGGGAGACAGCCTGTTTCTCAGAATCTCAACGTACCAGCAAGCATCCCTTGGAAGTTTGCCAGTATCGTCGTATCGCAAATATAGGCGGCTAATGCTGGCTTCACACTGAATCTCTTTTATTCACGGGGGAAGAAAAACATTCGTTTCCTTAACAAAGACATCAAGACGATTCTTCTTTGATCGTTGCCGGTAGTCCGAATAAAATCGGCACGGCCATGTTTCAAACATTTTATATCGCACGAACATTACCCTAAAAATCAATCTGACGACGAATCTTTTGATTAACGTTGATAACGTAGGCATATACATACATATCGACACCGTAATGCTTCTATTTTGTTGGAGCAGTATCCGACAGAGTTTATCAACTGGAGCTGCCAAGGTTTCGATATAATTATTCTTGCAATCGGGACGAACAGTATCGAGAGAGTCCTCCTTGATACTTCATTATCTAGCCAACCACTTCAATATCTAACGCGAAGAAAAAGACCTCGCCTGATAAAAAAGAAACAAAAATTCGCCTATCTTCGCGCGCGCAAAGTCGGTACTTTTCCCATTCTGGAATCGCGAATCGCAAAAGCAACGGGAACAATAAAACGATGTCGTCGCCGCGCAATCTTATCGGAAGCAATAGACACGAACGTGACAAGGGACGCACGTCGTTACCGAAAGGACGAGGAGAAATACACCTGACGCATCCTGTTCAGGCCAAACCGATTTCGTTCGATCGAAATAACGAGCCGCGGCGTGACGTAACGTCACCGCCGTGTCGACGGGATCGCGAAAAAGGTTTCCCGACGGGACTATCGAACGCGAACCCGTGAGATCCTTTAATCGCACCCCAATATACCGAGCGAAAGTTCGGGATCGAATTCAAATTTTCAGTGGTCCCGAACGCAGCGGCGAGGCGAAGAATTTGTCGGACAGGTGCGCCCGTTGACGGAAGATCGTCGAGGGGGAACCGAACGAAGGGAGGATGTCAGAGAGGAGGTGAGATGCAACGTGCAGAATAGAACGCCGGGGTGCCAGGTGTTTCGGGAAGCTATTTTCGATTGCAGTTTCGGCGAGAGTCTATGCGGAGGGGGAAAGGGCCGATCCTCGGTGTCGTGTATTTTTAGTGGTGCACGGCATGCGGCAAACCACCGCAACGTTTCGACACGACCCGAAATAAAGTGTTTATCGAACGACACGGTGGATCGTAACCGGCAACAACCTTTCGTTCCTGGCCGGCGAAAGTGGATCGGTTTGTGGGACAACGAAGGGGCAATGCGTAATTAATAGCGCGTGCTTCCTTCCGTTTCCGTGTGCATGGTTAATATCACGGTTCTAACTGTAAACGGATGCCTCTAATTGTTCGTGCCGATCGCGACTACGTTAGCCGAGTTTTCTCGGTCCCGAATTCGCTTCGGAACTTGTTTTACTACGTAAGCAATTTAATTGTCGATAATATTTGCCGGTGGAACTCGTATTGTGAACTTCGAGTGGATACGCACTCCGAAAGTGTCGTACGTACTGACACGCGCTACTCCGAAATTCGGTACATCCTTAATGAGCCTTATAGCCGACTTTGCTAACACATCTTTAAGCTATTATTGACACGCTTTCTTGTAGCGCGTTTAATTATGTATCGATCACAAAGCGACAGACCGAGATTAATGTTATCACCGTTGTGATTAGATAGTTTCATAACGGGTCTCGACGCATGCTTGAGCCAGCCATAAAATACATATTAAAATTCGAAAAAAAAGAGGCCCATGGACGGTCGTCCGTCGTCTGGATAGCCCCACAGCGAAAAGACGTCTGTCGTCCACGAGACCGTGCTTTCAGATTTATGGACGGGCGAAAAAAAGGGCTAAAACGAGACAGGGTGCTGTCAGAGGAACAATTTCGCCCGCCAGTCTCCCTCGACAGGTCGTCCAAACATTAGAACGACGGAAACGTCGGGGTCGATAAGCAATGCTCCCGGTACTTTTCTCTCGATTCGCCATGGGACTGGTAGAAATCCCAAACGAGAAGTACGTATTGTTGGCCGCGTGTCGATGGGGGTGTATCACGGGGCTGACACGTGATAACGACAAACCAATGCGTAGATGAACGCACGTGCGACACGCAAAAGCCGAGCAGCGAAAACGCCTCGCCGCGTTATAAACGCTTCGTGGTACAGCTATTTTGCGACTGGCCTAATTCCGACGCGGGAGACTGTTTGCCGGCAGGCTTAGGTGTAATCGAACTCGAGAGGAATCAACTCGAGCAGCTGTGCTTAAACGGTCTTCCGAATAAATTGTACCTCTTCTATTTTTTTGTTTTCCAAACTCTTCTCGCTCTGCATGGCCACCGCACGATTACGCTGGTACATACGTTGGATTTGTCCGCGACTGAATTAGGCGAGGAATGCTCGGTGCGTAATTGTTTTGAATAGATCAAGTCGAAAATAGTTGGAGCATTATTCGAATCGGTTCGTTTAACACGGGGGCCAGCAACGTAACGAGACTTTCTGTTCCGCGGTCCCGTTGGATGGAGTCCACTATCGTGCATATTCGAGCCCTCCCGTCTGCAAAATTCTGCTACTGAAATATTACACGGCAACTTTCCAAAGCGTGCCGCGCACGAAAAACAACGTGTCGCTCAGAGGCGACCGGCAAACACCGGCGTGTAATAATAGAGCCGGGCGGGATTGATTAGTTTTCAACTCGTTCGGGTGCACCGTTGTTAACGCTATCCCGGTGTATCGAACGGCGTGGAACAGGTTCGACATTGCCGCACAGACGATAAAAGACAATGCACGCGTTGAGAAAATTCGATTAGTCACAATACGATCGTGCATGAATCATGGAGCACCGGTGCGCGATAGTTTCACGGTCTTCTAATCGCGGCTATAAAGCGAATCGTGTAAAAAGGAACGGAAAAACGAAAGAAAAACGAGCACGGTCGATGGTTAGCAACGACGAATGACTCATAGACCGACACTTCTTCGCGGTATGGTATTCCAAATGTGGCCTGAGCGAAATGATAGGAGTGAAAGTGCTATTAACGCGATGCAATTGTTAATTAAACACGCAGGTGTCGGCCGCCACGGTTCGAGAGTGTGCCGACGAAAAAATTCGCCTGAGTCATTTTTAGCTGGAAAACCCGGTCGAAAAGAACCGATTGTTTCGTGACCTTCGTTGCACCGTATTTTCCGACACGATGAGCAAACGTAAGGTTCGATGATAATTGGAAGACATTGACAATGCGCGTATCCGGCAAAAATATTGTGCCTATTGCTTGCGATAAAATTATGCGTGATTTATATTTCGAATAATTATTCATGTCCAGAAGTTTGCCCCGCACCGCTAATTGCTCCACACCATGAACTTTGTTTACTCCGATTTTGTTGGCAGCGTTCGCCGAACAGTTGGCGAAGACCGACCGAGTACTTGGAAATTAGGACTATTTTAGCCTAATTTCGTGCCGATTTCATCGATATCGCCTATATCCACCTTGTTTTCGCGTTGCGTGTAGAAAGTATTGACGTCGAAAGATCGTTCGTAAACACGATTCACTCGAGCGCCCCGAAACCCAGGATCCCGCCTGCATTAAATTGCGAACATATAACCATCGTGGTCTCAAAACGCCCTGGCGTTCTTCGTCGTTTCTGAAACAAAATCGCCACGACAGAACGAAAGGCCACGTAACCGCGCCGGTACCCAAATCCGTGCACGGGGTAATTATAATTTGCCGTCATCCTGACGAATCTAATGATTCTCGAAATTGTTTCGCAACCGTCGGCATAAACAAGCCAAAGATATCGTCCGACGTTAGCTCATACGCAAAGGTAAAGATAGAATCTCCTCGTTTCGGCCGTGTAATAAGCGGCGGTGTCTTATTTTTGGAACACCGGGTACATGACGCGAGAAAAACCGCCGACATGCACCTTCCTGTGCACCCGATCATCGGCTGTTTCTCGTAAAACTTGGCCGAATTCGACTGGCGATAAACTGTCGATCAGAATGCACCCGCTGTGCATCGTCTGTTTATTGGAAGAACTCCAAAAACGTTTCCGTTTCGCCAGGGTGCGGTGAAGTTCCACGACGAAACGCTCGCAGCTTTGTTTACCGCTGCACACACCGAATCGTTTGACGCGAAATTTCGCGACGGTATCTCTGACGAAAATTTCGAAACAGTAATTTCGCCGCCTGCTGCAATTTATTTATTTCTAGAAAGCATGCGGTGCAGCGCGATGCTCGTACAGAGGGTAACGTTCGAGAGGCGCGCCTGTAATCGCGAGAGACTATTACTTCATCCTGCAATCGCTGTTTAAACTTGCAATTAGGTATAGGGCAAACAAGAAAGGAGTGCACGATGTTTGATCGTTTTCTTTTCAAGTGCGAAGACAAATACAATTTTCAAACGTTCGCTATTATTGAATTTCTGATACGGCGCAGGGAAATGGAATAATTTGACGGCTTTGTGCAAGGTTCAGACACGCCAATATTGACTGAAAAGTGGAGGGATTATGATTTTCGTGAATGATCTCGGTCACAATGGTGGAGGAGGATCGAGCGAATGACGATGCTCGATGAATTTGCACGCTTGAAATTGGTCAGCTACAATATGCTGTCTGTATAAAGCGAACAATTCCTCATTGTATCGATCGAGACGTTTCAAATGACACATCATTTATCCAACGCCGAGCGTGCTATCTGTCCCTTTGATCTGACGTCAGAGACTTTCGACAAATGCACCAGTTCCGTTACTAAATCATCGTTAAGGGGATACAAATCGTGTGCAATTTTCCTCGCCACCCACGTATCCATCACTGGAGAAAAAAATTGGCCAATTGTTGCGACGAGAATACGAATAATTGTCGCGCGTGCACCGTCGACTCCCGTTTAACGTCGTCGTTTGCGTTTCACGAAAGAGCAGAAATCACGCAGTAAAAAAAGAATAACCAACTGCCCTGATTGCCAAATCATTTTTAATCAGTCGCCACTTTCCTCGATAAAAAAATCCTTCGACAAATTCCTGTCCCAAATGCGCAAAAATACATATTATACAATTGAGGGAACTTTATAAGTTTCCTTCGGTGCAACAAGTGCCTTGAAGTTGCGAAGTACGCGTCGTTCTTTCTGCGAAAAACTTGGTCGATTCCAACGTCCGTTTCGCCTTTTCCATGGTAATCGTATCTTATCGTGCGAGATTTGCAGACTGCCGTGAAACCCGCCACGCGTGTTCTCTAATCGACAGAACCGAGGCGCAAAGCAGTCGATATTGCCGATTACGTTTCACACAGTGCAACAAGGTGATTCAGAATTCTACCCCGTCTGCAATTAATTCAGCAAGTGCACCTTCGTTTCTAGCACGAATTTCTTAATCTACTTAATTAGTTCAGCCATCGTCTTAGCATTGACTAAGTGTCTTCGAGTCACGTTTAAAGGATTAGCCGTCTTCACCGGCTACGGCATCACCGGCGAACCTTAAGGGAACCTAGGCAAACAGATTATAATAGCGCCGCGGTGTACATATATTGTTAGATATAATGGTACGTTTTATAGAGGTCAGATATTCGATCAACGGAAACAAGGTGTGGTACGTGCCGTTCGTATGTACCGCAAAGGCAAGGTAAATACCTCGATAAAACGTCTATGTATTCACGTAGCCGAAACGAGACGAAACGCAGCGCAAACGATGAAAATCTAGCGCTGCGATAGACAACACGACTAGAGATGTCATTACATAAAAGATAACGGGACGGGCAACCCACTTTGCCCACGAGGGATTATCTCTTTACGTAACCCGTGGCCGAACCGAAGATATTTAAAGCACTTCGCACTACCGCCGCTCGTTTTGGTTGTGTTTTACGAGGCGAGGGATGATTTCAACGAAGGCGAACGGCGTTGGCGAATAAGTAAAATGTGAACGCTCCCTGGAAACAAGCAGTCGAACGCTGGCCGAAGCGGAGCGAAACGAGCTGGGTATTTCCTCGTCAACCGGCACAACACCTGCCTTCGCCAGGCCAGAAAACAAGCTCGAACGAGATAATGCTGATAACCGTGTGATTTATTCCGATTCGCGTGATAATTTCAACCGGGGTGAACAAGTGGCGCCGAGGAATGCGTTGCCGATCGAAGAGTCGCCGTGATCAGACGGTGCTACGCACTACTAATGTCTCGTTTCGATGACTATTGTACTAAACCTGCGAGCAAACAAACAGATAAACGAATCGTCGATTCGTTGACCCATTTAAATGTTTCGCGATAGACAGCGGCGCGCGTTGCTCCAACGATTCACGCGAATTCAGTCGCATTTCCGTCTGAATCCCTCGCATCATTTGATTCGTTATCAACGCGTGGACAACTGAGTATTTACATGTGCACATATGTATTTGCAGAACTATCGCAGGCACGATCTTGAATTTCGAAAGACGGGTCCACGTTTTGTTAACGCGGCGAACCAATTCGTTGGCCAATTGGAAATCGCGAGGTGGAAATACGATCGGCCACCTGACTTTCGCAGCATGGTAAATTAATTAAACGAGAGACTGGTGTTTGGCTTACATAACGCAGCGCGGCACCGGTTAGGCCAATTAAATCAATTTGCAATGCTGCGGCTTGCCGTTTCACGATGTGCCGTTATCATTTCGCGTACCTATCGGAGGATGCGTTAAAGTGGTGCATTAACGAATTAAGATAGAAGGGCAGAGCCCCCCGTAGATTATTCTTCTCTATTTTCTCTCCTTTTCATATCGTTCTACCGAAATTGTCGTAACGAATCTGCCTGGCACCGGAGTGGGGCAAAGCGCAGAATGGTACACTAGATCGATTAAACGCTGATAAGGTTCTATTTTTATCCTTCATCGATTCTCATTTTAGCAGAATTATAGACACGCCGCGCGACGTTACGCGGCCTTATATTTTACTCAAAAGCCTGAACAACCTGTCCAGATCGTATCTATATTTACGACAGCGCTAAATCCAAAGGCCGTACTCCATCGAAAATAGAGCCCGCGCGAAAATGCTCCAAACGATGCTCGAAGTAAAATGGAAGCGTTTGGATCGGGCGAATCTATTAATAAAAATCACTCGTTCGCGTCTCCTTGAGGTCTACGTGTATGCATTCGCTACGTGCGCCCGGCATACTAACGATAAGGTGATCGTCAGTATGCACGTGTTCCTTCGTGCAACACGCGTAGATACTTTTGATACGTGACATCATACAGCGGCGCATTGCCTCGACAAATCGCAGCCTCCGCGTTTCGTTAGAGCAGGCCGCGATGCACCTCAGGTCTCCTATGAAAATTCATTGGCCAAACATAAAACTGTGGAGTCGCGCCGGGGGAAACTGATTTCGACCGGAATTCCAAGTCGAATGGTATATACAATGACGACCCATGTGCATTCTGGTGTGTAAACGTGACTTTACACGAATGACCGATATCGGGACTCGTGGCTGAACAATAGAGTTTACTTTCGAGGATTAACGACAATACGTATACGTTGCGTGTATGAAGGCATTATAATAGTGGTAACGCGAGCTGATTGATCCTTGTTGCTATATACTTATTGATTGTTGTATACACATGTATAGATATACTCGTGGATAGGATGGTTATTAGAGTTCATTTGGAAGGAAGAAAGTTTCTTATTGGTGGCTTCTTTGGTAGTTCAACTGGGAACTCAATTGCAAAGTTTATGGATGATTTTTGTATATCGATCGGCTGAACGGGGAGGATACTCGAACTCTGCGGCTACTGTTATGATTGCCGGATAGAAATGGACCTGGGAATTCAGGTTACGAGAACGCGTTGTTTAAACGCATCCTTGCCAATTCGTTCGCTATGAACAACGATCAATAGATCCAGAATTTATATTCGCCGCTGACGCTAGATTCCTCAGGCGCGACGTGATCTTTAAATCCTCTCTGCAAGAATTCTCTGCCTGTTCCATATATTTGCTGGTACACTCGGCAGGAAAAGAGACTGTCCAGCCATAAATATGTATATTTATATATAATCTACTTCAACTGAACTTATTCAAAAGCATTGCCGAACGATGCGGTTCAGATTCTCGTTCATCCCTTACACTTTACACGATTCCGTGTACCATCCAGACATAACACCGCGCATCGAAGCGGAATAAAGTAAAGTTAAATGGGCGCTGATAATAATTGGTCGAAACGCAAGCGTGGCGCAATCAACGGGAAGGGAAATGAAACGGCGGCGATAAAGCGCATAAAACTTGTGGTAACCGGTCAGTAGATAAAATTGCACAGTGGTGTAGCGCGATAAATAATACGAAAAGGCCAGGCCGTCGGCCTAAACCGATAAACGACGAGCGGAGAAGACGATGCTGCAGGACGGGTAGCGAACAGAATCGCGACGATTCGTTGGCCGAAGATAAGCTGCGAAAACGCGGCTGCAGTTTTCGAGCTAAATAGATAATGCCCCCGCATCGCCGTATAAATAACGTAATCGAACAGAAAAAGGGGGCCTCCGCATAACATACATACACGCGACAGAGGAGCACCGTGTACAACTGGATAAGAGTGTTGCTTAGGACTTAGATCAGTGATACGGGGAAACATTGATTTTGCACGAGAACACCGATATTATTGATTTCCATCGCTCGGACACTGAAACAGATACGACGCCTATCTTTCGATTTCAAACAAGCCTCATCTGTTTTCCCGTTAAATGGTTGGCCAAAGAGCGCACGTAAATTTTCTTCGCGAGAAATAAACGGTCCGTGGGACAGTGGCGGACTTACAGGCCTGACTATTTTCGAATTACGACTCCTTGCTGAACGACCATTAATTTCACAGCTGGAATCCCTGTTGGGCCAACGAGTTTGCCCATTGTGTACGCAGGCCGAGACAATAATCGCGTTGCAAACAAAGCGCAGTCTGCTAGGTATCCGGTAATATTCTCTATCATTTACCATTTACGATTCTTGCCCAAGACTGCCGCCGCTGTTTGTGACTTACGACTGTTTACAAATCGTGGAATACATACCACGAACCGGGAGACCATCGCTTCCACGTGGCGGATAGGTGACGTACACAGCCATCGGGATAAGTTAGATTCGCATTTGGCCGAATGCCCGACTACCTTATTGTCGACGCGGTTCGCGCGGTATATCAGTTGACTCCAAGCCTCATTTCTTGCTTTACTGGGCCGTGCACGCGTCACCGTATCGCAGTGGCATGTGCGGAGGATCGCGTGGGCGGGACAAAACTATCCGACGAGAGGCAAGGACTCATCATGGAAGGAGAGGATTGCGCGACTCGTTGCATCGAACGCTGCAAACAATCGTCCGTGCGTCCACGATGCTTGTTACATTTTTCGCAACAGCTTTGCAAGTTGCATCGAGAAGCCGGAAGCTCAAAGTTGTTCGAATCACGAGGCACCAGGCGCATCCGTCGACGGACGAGCAACGCCGTCTGCCCGTGGCGCGTGATTCGAGATTACCGCGAGCATATCGCGAATAATCTGAAAATGACAACGCATCTTCGAATCGCCGGGGATATATACTTATAATGTTGTGCAGTGGCGGTGAACGGCGCAATATCTCGACACGTGTATCGTTGTTCATAGGACACGGACAACATCACGAACACGACTTTGTCATACGCGCACCACGTGTACGTCCGCATACCTGGCATAATTTATTTGCCGACAGATTTCAGTTTCGGCTTGTCTGTTTACCGGTCGGTGTGTTAACGAGACTCTAAAGATACCCGAAATTGTTCGGCGCCGGTCTAGAAATAAACAATTCGGTTAGCACGAGTGTTTGTTGCATGGCGCGTACATGCTACATCATCGGGCCGAGGAGAAAATAATCTGCGCTTTTATTGCACACACTCGTTGTTTTCCTGCGAATGTTGTTTACGTTTTCACATTCGACGAGAAACGATTTATCGGGCAATTTATTTTCGACGAAAGAAGCGCGGTGAGAACGGCCAATCGACAGTAGGAACAGACGTAATCACTGGCATAATTGATTATTACGTAAACTTATGACCTACATGTTCTCCGCTGTGGCTCCAAATGCACGGACGATCGGCCGAGCAGGAAATATCGCATCTTCGGTAATAAGAGCATACGATTACGTCTTATTATCCGCGCGTGTGGCGTATACGCGAACGGTAAAAACGAAAAAAAGAAGAAAAGCAATGTCCGAATTGGAGGGCGAACGAGCAATTAGATTGGCGACAAACTCGGCAGCGTAATACATGCAAAACTGCTCCGTATTACTCTTCCGACTGACCTACTTTCGTTGTTTTTGCACGATATGCTTAGTTAGGGACTTAGGGAGCGCAGATAGAGCACAGCCTGATAAATTCTCGTTACATAGACATCGCAGGTTGACACACTTTAATGCGCTCGAAGATTGCTCATCTGCAAATTTCGTATCTATGCTGTTCAATTATCATTTCATTTCTCCTTCTCTTGGATTTTTCGAGAAAACGAACTGGGTCAACGATTTCGTCCAACACAAATATCCCCGCGCTCTCCTCTTCTAATATACACATACACGCGCACACGTGTACGTGCTACGATCCTATTCTATTAGCCGATCGGTAAAGATCACGCGTCAAAGTATTTTCATTGCGAACCAGCCGCGATAACAGGGTGATTGACCCCGGTATATCGCGGCTGGACTATAATCCACTTGGTGACGTAGCTTGGCATAACTTTGAACGCCATTCGACGGTATTGTGTACGGAGAGAGATTCCGCGTACACGGGCGTACATCGCGTCGCGTCGAGTGCAGCCTCTATCCGGCGTCTGAAAAAAATCTTCGACGCTCGATAAGGAATAGGGGGCACAGTCAGGCATGTGACGATGACTGGTATGGGCAGATTGGTGATATCCGACCACGTTTCAGCGGGCCCCGCGAAGATCAATGCAATTATGCTCGCAGTGTCGTCGGCTGAACTCCACGAGCGAACGGCGCGTCGCGCCGGTTGACGTTATCGTTCGCCACGAATTCAGAGATTGCCGTATCGAGACGACAATCATCGGTTGCTCTGAATACGTGGCCCGACCGTCCGGCAACTCCGTCGCCGGACAAGCAGAAACGCAACGGGGAAATTGAGACGACGAGAATCCCCGTAGACCAGTAGCATTTGTTGCGCATAGATGATACGCGTGTACTTCTACTCGAGAAACGAGTGTCTCTCCTCCGTATGTTAATATTTGACGTTACCATGCACACGTGTGCCGGCGTGGGGCACTGTCAGTCAACAAGGGCACCCGGTCGTCCGACACAATTAATGTTTGCCAGTTCAGTCGAGCCAAATCAGAGCAAGGGGGTCAATCGAACGATTAAGTGCCCCTTTCTTGTCACATTTTTCCTACCCTCGGAATCAAATATCTCTCTCTCTCTCCCTCTCTCTCTCTCTGCGTGTGTGTGTGCGTGCCTCGTGTCTTCTTACGTTTTCATTAGTACACTGCTCATCCACGGTCGTCGATTTATCAACACGGTCGTCAATAAATCGTCGAACCCTCGCTCCCACTGATAAACGGGCATTGAAAAAGTCAGCGGCATGCGACTGCATCTTTTCCTTCTGCCCCCTATCTCTCCTTCGCGGCGGCTTGTTATTTTCAATAGCGAGCAAACGCTCGTTTCGCGCAACTAGCATATAATTGAAGCGGGTTCGACGATCAACCAGCGAGGGAAGACGCATTTTCTCGAAGCCACAGCAACTCCTCGAGATAAGTGGAGAGCAGAGTTTGTCGTGTTTCAGCGATTGTGCCGCGTTACGAAATGATATTGCTGCTCGCGTTTCTGCAACGTTTTCCACCTTGAGTCGGATGCGCAATTATTTCATCGAGCCGGATCATCGGCGGAAAAAGTAGCATGATATTAAGAAGCGTAAATCCGGACGTCGCCACTTATTAAAATAGTGTATCGGCACGAGGTTCCTATAGCTGTCACGACGCTAGAAAATCAAGTAAACGTAGCATGCACCATCTCAAAGTTGCAACAGAGTCGTTCGGCGCGATTCTGCATTGAAATCGCGGACAGTGTGGAAGGAAGCGAGCAAAGCTTTGCATAAGAATCGACGCGTGAATAACCTGGGCCCAAGGAAAGATGCGTGTTGTTTCGTATGCGTTGTTTTTGCGTGGCTAATTATAACGCGGTGATAAACCGCGTGGTTCAAAGGGTAGGGTGGGCTACGGGAAGGAAAAGAGGGAGCGAGAGTTTGAACGCATTGCGTAGACGATTTTTCCTGAACCGCTAAAATCCAAGAATCCCGCGGGACGGTGGATCGACGAATCGTGCGCGTTCGATACAAGCAATAATGATTAATTTCGTGACGAAATTCGCGAAATCCGTGGAATTCGATGCCTTCGAGGAGAAAAAAGCTGTTTTCTCTGGAAGGCGATTCGCGAGGGACTCGACACGCGCCGACTGGCGCCTTGAAATTAACATATCTATGAATATTAACGTTATCATGCGAATATAAATTGCATTTTCTTCTCGGGCGACACAGGAGAAGGCAAAAAGAACAGTGTGAAAGTTGTTCGAACGATACATCACCGTTCGAACGACAATACAATCCATTATCCTGTGCTATTTTCGTACACAGCCGGTTAACAATTGCACGATAACCTACGCGAAAGATGAGACCGATTCAATTATAATCTATCAAGGTCCCGATTAATATTTCGCGCAGCGAGCTACAAGCGCAACGAGCTCGATTGAATCTCATAAACCCCTACTCCATACTGGAGTCGAAAGTGAAGCTATACCATACCCACGTTAATTCGTTAGAAATGAATTCGAGCTCCAATGCAGGAAACAATCGGGAGCGTAGAAAACAAAAATTGATTGCATTTAATACAGAATAATTATTCGGTATTATTCGAAATTGCGTTTCAACAAAATACCCTAACGATACGTCGCTTCAGTTGCCTTGTCATTCCAGCGACGAAACTGTCCAGAACTCGGAAAAAAACCAACCCCAATAAATTAGCAAGTAAATCAGAATTCACCACGTCCCCTGTATACCCCCGTACCGCTTTATGTTACCACGGTTTTACAATGTTCCATCGTGCTCCACGGTCGACTCGCATAATTCACCACAAATTGCACAATAGCAAAGAGAAAAAAGAGACACTTGTGTATACACTTCTTTTCGAGACTTCTGCGGAAAAAAAGGATGAGTCTCGGAGATGGGACGATTATGTGACGAACCGGTCCGGACGTCTTGACGTATTCTTCGCGATATTATTTTTCGTCCAGCATCATCCTCCTGGGGAGCACACTTTGCCCTTGACTCGACTCACGAAATCGACTATTAAAAGTGCCACGTTCCCTCCGGCTATGACTTCGCTTCCTCGTATACACGTGCACGTATATGCTACACAGAAGAACGCGAACGGGTTGGGACGGGTGATCTCACGAATACCTCGATGTGGGACACGGAGTCCTGCTGGCGGATTGGCGCCACTCGTCACAAACAGAAGCACGTGCCACGAAAAGAACGAGACCTCGAAAGAGTGGATGAGAGAAACGCGGGAACAGAGACGATGGTTCTTTGTCGAATTCAACGCGGCACGGGGAAGAGGCGGCACTCCGCCGCACCGGCAAAAGAAACGCCACGACGGGATTACAAAATCTCTCTCTGTGCGTGGACACCCACGCCTCAATTCACGTATTCGTGTAGTTAATCTTCGCGAGGCTGCTGAGTCGGGAACGAGTTTGAACGGCTCGTTTATTTTATATTGGCCTCGCCCACGTTGTTACCGCAAGCCCTTTTTTTCCTCTTTCAGAATTGATTCTCACCTTTTGGCCACGTTGCTGGCAATACACTCGGCCGGTTGAACGAAACGAGCACGGCGGGTAATCGCGCCGTTGAACTCGTTAACGTACGTTGCTTATCTAAGTCTTTGGGCTACGAATAGGAGAAAGTACGGAGAAGCTGAATATCGTGGATGTGCTGCATATTTTTGTAATTATGTCGCCACGAGACACGTGGCGTTTTCAGTGAGAAGAGATTAAAAACAGATTTAGCGCGGGCAGAGGTTTCAGAAAAACAAAGTTAATATCAAGGCTATTAACGGCGCCATAAAACGGCAACATTGGCGATCCATCTCGAGTTTAGTGAATTATGCCCACGTTGGTTTGGTACATAAATCGAGGCGTGAGTGGCCGTGTAAATAAATTGCTAAATGATACATGCCCCGAAAGTATTCTTAGCGGTGCGAATAAAATCAGCACGAGGCAGTTCGGAAACAACCTCTCGGCTTGAAAATAATTTTCCAATTATAGTGTAGCGGCCAACGGGCGAGACAGACTGGCAAGGAAATTATTTTCGACGGTAATGCAAGCTAGAATTTCAACACGAGCTGCATCGCGGTGTTTCGGGGTCGCGGAGCCCTGAAGTCACGTCAACCTGCCAGGCACGTTCACTTAAACCGGGTAATAACAGTCGCGCTTCGATCATTTTCTCAATACACTTGCGAGAAGAATGCACGAAGAACTTTCATTGCGGGCCCAACGGAATACACATAATACATAATATCGTAGTCGTCCACCGAGGAATACGTTCGAGACACCGTGCGAACAGTTAGATAGAGGAGCCGACTAATGCCAACATGAACCGCAATGACCTGATAATTCCAATCAGAATCCGACCGCGAGTAATTATCGCACGATTACTACACGCCGCGCCGCATGAATAAACAGAGTAGTCAGTCCCCGTAGAGTCCACGCGATGTGTAATCGCTCGACTCTATTAGCAACACCAACCCGGTGTGCACTCGTCACAGTGTATCGCTGCGAGTGATCAGGACGTAAGGTGATCGTATATCGTTCCACATGTGCATCGCCGTGTCACGAGCGTGATCTGAAAATTGTTTCGACCGCGGTTTATGGAACGAAACCCTTCGACGGGCCTCGTTCAACGCCTCCCTCCGTTTCTCTCGTCTTTTCTCCGGCGAGCAAACACGCCAGACACGATAATAAAACGTCGCAGATGTTGTTCCATTGGACGCAAGTGCCCTGTGCGACTCGTTGCACTCGTCGCTTATTTAATTACGTTTCACTCGAAACAGTCTGTTGAGAGGTGCAACGCGAATCCAGGGGGTTCGGTTAAATAGGATTTACGACACGGTCAAGCTGATGCTACTTTTTACGAATATTTTTAACGCTTCAAGCATCTGGCTGCCAGATCTCGCAAGACACCGAATTACAATAAACGAACACTTTTTTAATAGCCTCACAATTATAGCCGCGGTCCATCACTTTCTCTTTTTGCCTCAATAGCAGCGACCCTGTCATAAAACTCGAGAACTCCGCGCAGTCATACGAAGGCGCATCTGGCGGCCTCGTTCAACCCTCTGGGACTTTCCAACACCTCGTGGTCCACCCTCACGCAGGGCTGGGCCTGTCACCCTTCCAGGGACACATCGAGGTAAGGGCGTGATTTTTATTAATAAGTCACTACTCAATCTACTAAATCACAAGAGCGTACACGTTCGATTAGTATCCTTCATCGGACGTCACCTTACGCTGGAAACACGGACCGTCGTGGTATTTTCAGTTTCGTCTCTAGTTCGAGGTCGGCTTTCAACACTGTACTCGAGTACATAATCGTTTACATTTATCACAGGCAGGAAGGCACGCTGGAAGGGTGAAAAAGCCGCAAGCAAGTGAACATCTATGGGACGAGCAAACATTCGTTACGCATCGGGTCGAAGCGCTTAATTGCAAATCCCGAGCGTCAGGTAAACGAACATGGCTACGTACTGCTCCATCACCGAGTAGCTAGTAATCAATGAATGTAATTATCGACGAATCCAATCTTTGACCCTCTTGATTGAATCCTTTAGAGACCTACTCGCCAGAATAGTTAGATTTGCACTTCTCCACAAAGTTAAAGGATCTTTAAATCTTCACGGAAAAATCGTCGATCTTTCAATCGCTGCAACTTTGTGAAACAAAATCGACCAACCGTATGTACAACACAGGCAAACTGCACTGCTTTCATTAAAGTGCGATAACACGGCGAAACAAAATTGCGCTTCAATTTCTCTGCGCCCATCGCAAAGAGGAGACTTCAATCTTCAAATGCGTGTCGATTCGCGTCCAGAAAAAAATTTCTCGAGTTCCGTACGGACGTTCGAATTTGCACAGTTTTGAAAAAAAGATACCTTCACTCTGGCAACACCTGCATGATGCAACAAAAATCTAGCGGAGGAGTTCGACATTACAATTGGTCACCGTAATAGTGTCCCAACATTTTTCTCGTTCCCCACTGCATCGTACAATTCATCTATTTCCCCAAATTTCTAGTCAACAATTTTCAACAAAGCCCTGACGAATAGCCCAAGTCAGGCCAAAGACGAAGAGGTCGCGAAGATCCGTGACCGTTCTACCGGCTCGTTACGCAAACAATTATCTGCTTATTAATAGCAAGCACGATTTGGCAACCACTGTTGCTTACCAAGAGACCGGCCATATACGGCTCGTGCACTTGCGCGCGTGTTACACTCGTCATTACGCGATTAATAGGTGAGCATCGCGTGGGACTGTTTGTCCAACCGCTAGACTGCCAGCTTAATTGGCGATTCGCGGGTGTACACGCGTGCGTTGTGCACGTTCCTCTTGAATTTGCACACAATGCGCGAAAGCGAGGCGGGCGGACACGTATCTCCTCGATTTTAACCGGGCATCCAGGTGAAGTCGAATATGTACAGTAATGTCTCGATTAGTGTCCCTCGCTCGGGACCGAATGTGGACACTAATCTGCTACAGACACGATTCTCGAGCGAGTTCGGGTCGCCTTTGATGTTGTGGCAGCCGAGGCTCGAGGCAGCGTCATAGGAAAGAGGCAAGATTAGATACCCGTGTACGTGAGACAATACTAACGCGATCAAAATTTAAGAATAAAACTTCTGCATTGTTGGTACAGGGGTATTTAAACTTGCCTCTTTCCTGGAACGCTGCCTCGAGCCTCGGCTGCCACAAAATCAAAGACGACCCGAACTCACTCAGTGTGGCACCACCCCAAGTGGTGGGGATAGAAATGGACACTAATGGTAGACACACTTTTGGACACTAATCGAGACATTACTGTACTTTGATACACGCGATCATTATCGTTGGCGGTACGCATAAATGCGTGTATGTATATCGCGCAGCTGATTATAAATTCGAAGGGAGTAAGGTCGAGATGGAGGAAGACGCTATATGGCCAGAGAAACAAGAGCAACGTGCGTGTATATACATATATACATATACGTATATGAATGTTATGCAAGACAGCGTGCCTGTAATTCGAAGTGCTACTCCGTAGCTTTATGAGGGCTTCAGAAAAGAATTAAGCACACTTACAGAAACATAAACGTAACGCGGTTTCTTTGTACACGCGCGTACCTGTTTCAAGGATTAGCTGGCAGTAAACATTTCCCTTCTAAACGATACGGAGCGACGGAAAGAACAAACAACTATGCGTTACATTATAATTGCCGGCCGTCCCGCGAAATGGGCAACCCGAAAAAGAATATCCATCCGAAGAAATTGACCAAACACGAAAAAGTTCCGCCGACTTGTTAATCTCCCTCCGCGTGTCATTAACCGACCAGCCACCCTCCAGTTTATCAACAAACCTTTACTTTCACCGAAAAGTCGCCGTTCCTTTCGGACCTTGTACCATAGTCACGAGCAAACGCGCCACGACCTCAATGCTCCACCGCTGCAGGCTCCGCGCTACTTGAATATGCATGCAAATTCCATCCTGTTTACAACGAGTATCTGGCAGCCGGTCGACCGATCGCTACGGGTGACACAGATATTTTCTTAACCTCTAGAAGCACCTACAGCCGGTTTTGCGTGATGCCAATCACGCGCGGCACAACTCGCGCGGATAGAAACCGCGTACAAGCTGTACTCCACGACGGATCTCTGAAACCATCGAGCGAGAGCCGACGTTACGCAAGAACGCGTGCGATACCTCTCGAGAAACTGTATGCACGTGTTCGTACGTATGTACAACCTAGGTTGCGTTGAATTGTGGTCGTTCTCGCGTCGAGGCTGCTCCGCCTCGTTTTGGAGCGGGTTCCGCGGGCTGTTTCGCGGATCAATTCGGCGACCCAAAACGATTTTGGGTGGTAGAACGTGCAAGTCCACCGAGGACGGAATACATAGTTAGTTGGCACGGAAAGTAGGGCCTCTTCTAAATTCGATATAATTAGCAACAATGCTGATTCGAGTCGGGTCTGCTTGGGTAGCAACTGGTTCCTGATCGGAGATATTGTGCCTCGCGACTGGTCGCTTCGTAAATTTGCGACAAGTGGGCCGATAATTAAATAGCAAGTCGATTCGTTCGCAACGATGCTGTAATTCTGAAAGCTTCTGAAAGCGCCCAGGTTAATTGTCCTGATATTAATTCTTGTGGAATGTTTACAAACGTATACATTCCGGCCGCAAGATTTTTCAACCGATTTCGTCATTCTTATAAATTTGCCCAAGCTCAACCGACCAGTTCCCGCTTGCCAAGAAGCATTAACCCGAATTCTAAGAAGATCGTTGCCTGCCGGCGAATCGAGAATCCGTCGCGACTATCGGCCAGTCAACGTACGACAATTCTTCCGTTTCCTATCTTCGATCGCAGTAGAACGCGAAAGAAACCGCGAGAATACCGATCGAAACGAGCAACAGAGTTCGATGACCGAGTTAAGTAGATAACGAGTAACGTCGCCGTGGAATTGAAGGGAATTATACCGCGGGCTGAATTGCGTAACGCAGTGAAGACGATTACGCGTCGTGTTGCGCAGGTCTAGGTAAACGCACGCATGCACGGGAATGTTAACCGTTTAGAAAAATCGACGCATCGTTAGCTGCCGGCGATTTTTCATTCACGACGCACGAGTCCTCGTAGCCGCAAGATACCGAACGTTTGAAGGAAACGACCGAACTGGCCGGCATGGCAGATCGATTTGTCACGTTCCTGCGGTCCTGTTGCAGGATTCCTCAGGACCCTCGAAATATAATTGTACACGCTGGTGGAACTCGTCCCTGCGGCGAGACGTAACGCCGATCTCGTTAGTTCTCCGAAACGATACGATAATAGGAGACCACTGTTTTCCAAGTATGTAATTGTGCCAGCGGAAAGATAGAGAAACATTATCAATCGTCTACGCACATTCTACGGATCACATACATACTGTGTAAAGAAAATTCGTTCCACCGAAATCGTTCGTTTTTATCGAAATTACTGAGAAAAATGAGTGCACGAACAGCCGAAAACACTAGGGGAAAAACAAACAACTCTGATATCACCGGAATTTGCACTTTTCGCGCGTCGTCTCTTCTACAATATTAACGTGATAACGGTCACGTATGCCGTCAGAATAATTCATTCGATTGAAGCGCTCGTATACCCTCTTTCATCGAATTACCCTCCGGACGGGTCTCGTCCTAGTAATTGCACCAAAAAAATAGGCATAGCATAAAGGATAGCAAACAACCAGTTGAACCGAACAATAAACCGTGGTTTTTTTTCTCACGTGTCGCCAACCAACCGAAGGAGCGCGCGTAATTTCGCAATCGATTATCTTAATGATCTGTTTCCGCGTAGCTCCACCTACGAACCCGATCCGCCGTGCACGACGGCCGACTAGTTTCTTGGATAATCGGCCAATTATTGTAAAGCACCGGGGAAATCGTGCTTTACGCAACGCCAATCGTATAAATAGCAAATGGTAGCGAATAAACAAACGAAAATCGTCGAAGACAGCGATACGGGGATGCAAATGATCGTCTTATCGCAAATTAACGATTAAACGATGCGGCGCGTGAAAAATATAGCGAATAAACGAACGAAAATTGTCGAAGATAGCGACACGGGGATGCAAATGATCGTCTTATCGCAAATTAACGATTAAACGATGCGGCGCGTGAAAAAAATAGCCCAAGATAGTCTGAAATATTAAGAACTGTAACGCCCACAATATTAACGTACTAATAAAGGAGCAGCTGTGTCCGTAAAAATTTGATGAACGAGGTAAAGACAAGGCAGGTGCGATTACAAGTGCTGGTAGTCACGAGGGAGAAATGACTGTAAGTTATGCTTAAGTCGTAAACGGATCACGATCGAATTAATTAGCCCGCGTTCGTAAGTTGAAATTATGAGACGGCGCTTATCGATTTCTCAATGACTGGTATTACTGTGAGTTCGAAGATATTTCAGAACGAAGATCGATGTTCTACGTAATGGCCGATTAAATGACTCGAGAAGCGTGCATCGAGATAGACCGCATTCCTTAATCCAACTTGCGAATGATGGAACGAGAATTAAATGCCTGTACTCGAAAGCGGAGCAAACGGGTCTACTCTACGTACAAGTTTGCATTAGGGTAATTGTCCCTAATGCCATCCTATGGCCCTATAACGATGGAACCGAGCAGAATGCTGCTATGGAAATTCGTAGTGCCTACCTCGCTATATCTCTGTTGCAAATAAGATTAATTCCTCGAGGCATAACGCGTTTAAACGAAGGGGTAATTAATGGAGACAAAAATATAGAGATACGACGAGTGAATTATTGGTGAGCGAGAATTTCTAATATTTTCGGGCTACCCTTCGTCGTAAAGCGAATCTTAATGGAATTCTCCCACAATGTTAATTACCCCGAGTCCCCTTGCTCCTTCAATTAATTGCAATTAATAGATCAAACAAAAAGTAATCCAAAGAGCTGGAAATAAACCGTGGTACAAATTCATGGACATGTGCGTGCAATTCGAGAGAAGCGGGCAAAGCTTTTGAAAGTGTTTGCCGGCATCAACTAACAATCGACACTGTGAATTCGTAAGCCATGCGCTTCTACCTGGCAACGTTCTTATTGGTTTCGCCTGTATCTTTTTCACGGGCATTACGCAAGTCCCTTAGCGAGAGCCTAATCCATCCATGGACACCTCATTCGTGATTCCAAGCACGTAGCTCTTTAACTCTGCTTGGAATTCCTAAGCTGCCGTGAAATCTAGTGCCTAAGAGTCGACGCTGTACGAGCGCGATATACGCGGGAATACGATGTTATCGCGGCATAAAGTTTCTCGAATTTGCTCCAGCAATTATACAAAAAATACTGTTCTCAGTTTTCACTTACCAAATCAACGTACTGCGATTAATCAATTATAGACGGGCATAAAATTCCCGGCCTGCACTCACCTTTTCATCGAGGATGTTCAAATCGGGCAACTGAAACAGAAACGTTCGAGGCAACTTAGTTAAGAGGGATAATATTGTACGATGGAATTACAGGTACGTACGTCGGATGAGTGAATGAACGAGAAGAAAAAAAAAGGTTACCTTGTAAATTAACACAAATATTAACTTTTACGTATTTACGAGCTAATATTAAATTTATATCAACCACCACCCGTGTAAAGTAAGCGAACAATAACACTAACGACCGTGAACTGGAGAACAAATTCGAAGTCACGTAAAAAGGCGAAGCCTCGCGCCATCTTTCGTGAATTTTGCGACCAACACATCAGCTACGAGCGAGACACGAGGACTCGACAGTAACATCAACGCCTACTTTATCCGCAAAGCGAGTTCGACTGGTCGACAGATGCCGCCCGCGGTATTTGAACTTTTTAGTTGCCCGCAAATTGGAGGAAATTGAAGCCAATTTGTGGCAATCAGCTATCGCGCTTGAATATGTATTCTCCCGTAGACTGGCGGATAACGTGCTGGTATTAATTTAACGCTCGATGCATCGGCCCGGTTAATTGACCTTCATTATCCTAAAAAATTGACACCAAGCTCGACGAAATAACGTAAAAACGAAGGAGGAAAGTATCGCTCCGCGGAACAATTGAACGAACAATTTCAAAACGACGGGTTGTGGGATGAAAAAACCGTGGACTGCATGCAAATTCGACGACATTGAAACGAATAAAACGTCCTTTGCAATTCATGAATTCCCACTGCCACGGATGCGAGCACGGTTACAACGACGCGACTTATTTTCCAATTTCGAGGTAAATTGCAACAATATCCCGGAATGTCAGACGTCCACGATGGCTTTGGACATTTACAGGATCGTTACCGAATCCCATCGGGGCTGTACTTAAATATCAAGGCGCGCACATAGGCATTGATCACGGCTATCTTATTCTTTCGCGCGGTCAGATTTCTTGTTCACCTCGATCCAGATTAACCGTACAGCCCGTTGACCAAACGAATGATTCACTCCGATATGAAAATAACTGACGTTAAATAACATATTTGATAGCCTTGCCCGTGCTGCAACGCGATAGCTCTGCGGAAACGGTGGAGATTCGTTGCATAAACGTAACCAGAAGCTTTTGCTCAAAATACGCGAGACTAAGGAAGCGCATGGAAAATCTAACTGAAATATTTATATTAAGATCGATGCGTTCGTTCGTTCGCCTTTTATAATAGTACTGTAATTTGTAATGGTACATCGACCGATATTCTCTGGCCTATTCAGCAAACTAGTGGCCTTAAAAGAAATCAGCAGTGACATGAAATAATTATCTAGTTCGAGGATCAGTACGCGAAATCGCTGACTAATACGCGTCAGCAAAATCTATTTCAATGTTACGGTTAATCGCGAATAAATTAAGGATGGAAGGAAAGAAAGAGGAAAGGGGGGCCGGGAAATTATATTGGAGCATTTCATCGTGGTTCGAATAACAGAGAAAATTAACGCGATTAACGCTTTAATTTTTTTCCCGACAGTATCGACCTCGCTCGAAAAAATGTTCATTAGATTCGGGAAAATATTATCCAGAGTCGTAGAAAAGGAAACGAATGATAGAACAGCAACAGTATCCGCCTCTGTTCTTGTCCCAGTGTGATAAACGAGCACTGTTTGCTTGGTAATCGGGGAACAAAAGCGCGACTATCATCAACGAAATCGATTCAACCTATTATACGTATTATTTAACCCGTAAAGAAAATCTCAACGTGATTTGGATTTGAGACATCGATGGTTTGGATTTTGTTGGATTGCCTGAGCGAATGTTAGGATTGTCGTTTGTCTTTATTAGAAAAATTCATATGAAACAGTCGTGGATGGAATGGTGGGATATCGGTGTATAATGCGAAAGTACGCAATCGCGATAAATATGCTCGGAACGTGAGGGCAAGGGTTAAGCACAATTGCATCGTCGCCGTACACTCATCCGGGATTTTTATTAAAAAGATAAGAAACAGTATTTTCCACTAAGTGGTGGGTAACATTTAATATACGCTCACAAGTTGTCTTTATTATCGGCGTTGTGTTCTCGGAACATGCCTCCTTTGCATACGTACAATCGATCAACAATTTATATTTAATAGTCTGTCGCTCTCTCTCCCTCACATTCTAGCATAATTCTGGACACGTACACAGACATGTTATACCGAAGACACTTTGCAGGATACTAGACTCGGGACCACTGTAAAATCGTGCCATGGACACCCCCCGCTCAGCATTCTTCGCTCGAGGGGTTGCTGGAAATTTTCCGATTTCAAGCATCGTAAATAGACATTCTTGTTTCGTTTCGAACGTTTCCCTATCGAGCCTAGGAGAACTGACGTCTCGCCAAAATTTATTCAACGTATCCCTCAACGGATCTCGGTTATTTTTCCGGAGGTTGTTCGGCAAGCAACGGAGTGTAACGCTGTTTCCATTCCTCGAAGTGGAAACTTCCTTCGATTTCTCAATCTACCGTTCCACGCGGTACAACTTTTCCATTTGCTGACTCAGCGTAAAGAACTTTTCAACTCCGCCGACTTTCCAGTCTGAGCTACGGGAAATACCTAATTGTTCGTAAAAATCGAATCAGAAAAATGAAGCCGGTATATCACGTCGTGGAGAAATTCAAAGCTGTTCCCGACAGCACACGTCCGTCGTTCGAAATTCTCATACAGATCCGCAGGATATAGTGTATTCGGTTATTATACGGAGCAATCGATAAAAAAAAACGAAAAATATGTATGCACGTGTGTCCAAGTGCTCGACTCGGTACAGCCAGCGCAACATTCACAAAAGATCGTGTGTGTGCGTGAACAAAGTAAGCGGGACTGCGAGTCACGAAGGGCTTTCGTGAATAGTATCTCGAGTACCACTTTTCGTTTGGCACAGGGTCCGCCTCCGTTTCAGAGGCTGGGAGGTTCGTCGATATCGTCAAACGAGTAAGGAGGTTTCATGCACGCTCGAATATACCGTCCTTCCTTTGACGTGTCTCTCGTTTCTCGTATCTATGCAGAAAGTCCACACCGCGCAGTTTTCTCTCGACTTTCACGAAATATACTTAAACTGCCGGCGGATCTATCCGCCAGTCGCCGTCTCTTTGGGTCAGAACACGATCTATATACGTGCAAGCGAAACTCAAAAGGAACGACTCCTATCAGAGGGTGACGAGAGGTCGTCGTTTTTCACCGAAAAGACCCATTTTTTTGATTACGCGAAACTGAAGCTATTGTAAACAATAAAAAAGAAAGGAGAACGATTCCGATTCGTACCGATCAAACCGCGTCTTGGGCGTAAATGTTCATTTCCAGTGAACTGATACTTAGGAACTGTACTCGTGTCCGTCTTGAATCGCAGGGAAGATTACGATTCCCACAAGATCATTTATCTTTACATAGTATGTATGTATATACAAATGTATCAGGCATAGACTTCGTGTGTTTCCTGGTCTCTTGCGTTTCCTGCACACGTCGAAGGGCACTGTTCGTCCGTTCTTGGGCCAGCTTCCGTTGCCAATGATACAGGATCGTCGAAAAGTTCCCCAGGATCATGGGTTCGTCCAGGCATGCTTAACTACCTATCAACAGCCACGGCAGAATCACGGTCACGCACAGTGCCGCCAAGCAACTGGCACACATCGCCAGTGGACTGGCAGTTATCTCCGGTTGCATGTCGTCGATCGTGTAATCCTCTTCGGGCTCGAATTCGCGAACTTCGACGTCGCAACGAAAATACACGCGGCCACTTTTCAGAAGCGAGTCGTCCCTCCTCAACAGCAGCTTCGAGCCTTGGCGCTCGATCTTCCATCCGGGTTCTTGAAGCAGCATACGAGACATATCGCTCGATGGTCTTTCGTTTCTGGGCTCGCCGACTAGAAAATTTTCCACAGGTCGAATTACTTTTCGGGCGAACCCAAGCGCTGGATCCTCTTCACAAAATAAGGCTGGCTGTCCCCTTTGTGTCCGCCGCTAGGCGCGCAGCAACGTGGTATTCTTTTTGTGGAATTTTCCAAGTAGAAATCGCTGCCGGATTTTCGTTACCTGAAAGACAAGACACAATATGAATAGAGAACGTTGGCGGTGGGGAGTTTGCTACGACATCGAATACAATAGCCGAGCGGATCCGTGAAACGACGCGGCAGCTCAATCTTATGCCTACTCTGCTCTAATTTTCGTCAAAGATACGTGCAATCTAATCGCCCGGCCTGCTCGAATCCGTGATTCGCCGTGCAGCTGGAGAAACTCGTCGGTCGACAATGACGGGACGCCAAGCGCAATGCACACGATACTTTACGCACAATGGGATCGCGTTGTCGAACGGCACTCTAATTGCTTTCGTCGCAAGAGAAAATGCAGTGGCGTGGTATGCGGAGCGGGAAGATAGAAACGGAAATTCCGGTTTCTGGTCGACGCTTTCGTTTGCGTAATAGTAAACTGTGAACCGTTGGCTTCGAGACGGGATCGACGGAAAGAGATTCGTCTAATTTTCTATATTCGATTGCAATTCTATTTCTAAACAGACTCGTGGCGTCTCATAAATTCTCCTTGTCGGATTCTCATTCGCTGTGAAGCATGAACTTTTCTGCTTCGATTGCACGGAATCCTAGGGAATACCACAACGCGAGAAGGAAATTCTGGAATTGTACTCGGGATTGCGAAGGTACATTTAGCAGGTGTTTCGGTATTTATGAGCATTTAGTACGCGGAAACCGGTGCCGCGGGCTGCTCATCAACCTTCTGCTCGGAGGGAAAGGAGAATTAATCGAAGCAACTTTAGGCAGTCTATTGCAGCTTCTCGGAGCGCGAGTAAAGTCGACTGCTAAACCAGCCGAAACTAGCGTCGATTCTAGAAACTTTGTTGACGACTCCGTGCACGCGATACTCTATGATTGCGGTGCATACGTCGCTCAATTGCGGAAAATTGTAAACCCGATGACAAGGAATCCGACAGCTCGATGTAGACGACGACCATAAAAAGCTTTTGTGTCGTTCTGTCCCAGCAAAGGGTACAAGAGATTATAAAACCACCAAAACGAGTGACGCTTTAAAGGGGGACTATCTTTTGTCGAGTCTCTCGTTTCTTAGGAGAAACCGGCATTAATAATAAGCTCCGAAAACTGGCGAAGGGGTACTAGAGGTTTGAAAATGGAAAATTTTCAGCGCTACTACCATCCGATGCATGCACGCACATGTGTACATACATACATACATATACTTTGTTCCGAGGCTTGCCCCGGTTTCGATTGTCCGACGACTATTAGTACTGATTAGACGGAATTTAAGCCAGCGTGACGTCGAAATGCAAGAGACATCCGTTCTTTCCTATCGACGAATTAAACGAGCGATCCGTGGCTTCTTACTAAAGCCTAACGTGACGCACGATTGTTATCAGTCACAATAAATCTACCCCATGCACGATTTATCGAGACGCGCAGTGTACGTCACGATAGATACGCGGCATTCGCCTGTGACAATGGGTTGCTGACTTACATAAACGCAACGACGAACGAGCTTCTGGCTCGCTCCAATAATAGACGTAGCAGTGAACTTTGCTCGCTGAATCGATCGCCCCGCGAACCAATAAATTGTACTCCGTCCAGAATGGGGTGCGTTGTCGTGGATCGATATCTTTGCTCAATTTCTCCTTCTCACGAAAACGCACCCCTCTCGACCATAGGAAAGTCTCCCTCGGCGCCATCAGGGAAACAGCGTTATTGCGTTCGCGGAAAAGCCGAGAAACATCGGGGAGAAAGGAAAAAGCTATAGGAAATTCCATTACGGGCGGGCAACGCCATGACCGGAATAGAAAAAATACTAGCGCGATGCCCTTTCGGGACTTTATCTCCTTTCTGCTGTTATTCGCTGCTCGTTCAGAAACGGTAACGCATTTTCATCATACCGTGGCTGGCATACGCGCTAGGTTACGGTCGCATTTCCAGCTCCACTCGCAGTCGGCGACAGAAGAAAGAAAAAAAAGACAAAGAGGTACACGCGGAGCGATTGCTAAAGCGAACGTTAATTATTATACGACGGCACAATGCGAGAACGCGATAATCCTCTCTCTACAATCGGATCTGGTTATCGAATATCAGCTTTGGAACGAATCACCGCGATACCAGGAGTTATTAACGACCACGCGAAATTCATAATTCTACGCGGCGTGCATATAGACCACTGTAATGTAAAAACTACTGGCACGTGATGCTGCGCCGTGCAAAAATCGATAGAACCTTTTGGGGGCGATTCGTCATTCCCGCCTGGCGTACGACGAGAGATCAATTCGTTCTCTCAACAAAATTCGAACGCTCCGAAATTAATTGGAACGAAAGTTCATGCGACCAAAGTTAAGTAGCCGCGAGCATAAGTAGGTTTGGGGTTAGAACACAGCCCTTTGGGACTATTTTAGTCTTTTGGGAAATGAGTGGAGGTGCGGCCTGTCTCATTTGTAAGGCAAACTGTGTCGAGCTACGAATCAGACGGACCAGAAGACTACTGGCGGCGACGCCTCTCGAAAACTGTGCCGTATCATTCAATTGCGGCCAATTTTCTGGGGCGAACGGTTCGAAAATGTTTCTACGGCACTCTCGTTAGGAAGTATCGCGACAAAAATGAGTTTGTAGCTGTATACGTAATTCGGCAAATGCGAACGCGAATACTGTTCAGCGTCGAAGAAGCAGCGTTTCACCGCGTTTGAATACACAATCAGCGTGCATTAATACATCGGCGTTTCATTTCATTCCGTGCTCATAATCAACGGGATGTCTTGGCTTTAAAGGCGCTCTAATAAGGAGGCGACGGTATTCAAGCATGTCCGAGTTGCAGCGGGCGAGCGTTCCTCTTGGATAACCGGGCGTATGGAAACGGAAGTAGAATGTTCCAATTTAGTAAATTGCGGAAGAGACGCTGCTTCCTCTCCGCGCGTCCCTGTACCCTTAACACGGCTTCTTCCAGTCAACTTTTTCCACTCGACTCTTTGATACCTACGGCCGGCCTCGAAGGCACGTGAAAGAAAAACGAAAGGTACGAAGCTGGAAGCGCGGGGAAAATATTAATTAATCGGGTTTCACGAACGAGCCGCGAGCAACGAAGATATCAAAATTAAAGAGTTTCAATGAGGTCGCAAAGGGTGCGTTATTTAACTTGCATGCCCGAGAGTAGCGAGAGCAAATTGCTCGCCCGCGATGAGACTTTTTAGCACGCTTTAGAACGCGGAAATTTGCACACCATTTGCATATCTCTGTGCCCGTCGCGAAAGGAACACGAGACCGCCGGGTTACGCGCGTAAAGATTTCCTTTTTGCAGCCCGCCCCGCAGGTTTTTTCTCCTCCAGCCGTGGCATTATTTTAAAATGCTATTTAAGTTAACAGGCGCCATTTACGAACCGAGCAAAAAGAATATGGGTTTACGCCAGTCTGTCACGCACACGTTTTACGCCAGCGAATACAATACGTTTACACCGACGATGTTCCGATTACGTTTTACCGGGCTTCTTTTCAACGTCACGGAACGTTCGCAGAGTAGCCGCCCTTCGCCAGGCACGTGCTCGAAATTGGCGAACTGTCGAGGATGCGCGTGAATTGCGTCTGTCGTGAAAGCTCCGAAAACAAGAGTCCGCGAACCTTTTGTTCCTTCAGTTACCGTGTGTCTATTTACGGACTATCGTGGAACGTTTCGGTGATCAGCGACACAATTTCCCTGGTAAACGAGCGCGTAAAACATATTTAAGCGCATTTAAATGCAAGCAGCTCGAGATTGCGAGCTGGCAGCGGCGTGTCTCGAAACTGTGTGTCCGAGAATTTCATTAAAATCCCGAGGCGGAATGAGCATACGGGAAAGTGGCACGTCGAAATTCGATGCGAGCCATCCGAACAGACACTTGCAGCAAATAAAAAATGAAGCGTACGTGAGATAAACGCGTAGCGGGAAACGATAACGAGGCGTTGTAAACTAATTTTTGGATCGGAATGCATTGTTTCATCGAAACCAGCACGCAACGAGCGGCGTTTATCTTTAACAGAAATTGACAAAGGAAGAAACCTATAAATATTTTTGCGCCTGTAATCGCATTTCACGCACGTCAGGTGTTTCACGTAGACTGGCGCTTTTTTTTTGCCGAGATAAATCCGTGCAACCTTGAGCAACCACCGGTGCATAATCTGGTTATGGGTATCACGGGAATCGTGTTAACAATTCGACTCGAATCACCTTTTCTAGTTCACGGTGAATTCGTCACGTGTTATCAATTTACGTTCATGCACTCCGCTGTTGCCGCCGCCGATTACCCGCGGCACGTGAAACTGCTATCATGAATAATTCAAGACGCCGCAAAACACACGTAATCTTTCAAAAACCGGTATCATACATACTTCCCAGTTCATAATCCTTGAATAATTCAAATCCTTAAAACTGTGGAATATTCCGTACGCAAGATGAACTTAGGAATCGACGTGATTTCATCTTCTTTAGCTCGCCACTTTTTTCTGAGCTCGGAACAGAATGAATGCAACGGCCCGATCTCGGTAATGAGTTCTAAATCCTCCTCTGAATGGCCTGGCAGACAAATATGCACGCCACGCAGGGGACAGAAGGTTTCCCCCCTTTCAGTGGGATCCATTATCGGAAAATTTGCAACAGACATCGCATAGAATTCGCTCGATTGTCCAACCGTGTTCACGGCCGGTTCTGCCGTGGCCGTACTGTGGCATAAATTCGCGCCAACATCTTGCACAAAAGCCGGATACGCTTCCGTGTTCGCGTGGAAGGCATGGCCACGACGCAATTCCTATATACACGATATTAGCATCGCAAATTCGTCCGGTTAGACAAGTTTAAGCTCCGCGTTACAGCACGCCGAAGGGAAGGACCAAACTCCACATCGTGCGCAAAGGTAAAAGTCCGACTGGATTCCGGCGAGCTCGAAAACACGACAAACGGGAGATTAATTACGCTCGGATAATAATCATCTGCATTGTTTTACGAGATTGCCCGTCCATCGCCATGGTAACTATCGATGCACGCTTGCGCCTAGTTTCGAATAAACGATACATGCACGTATTGCGGAAGGCCCGCCGTCAGCGGACCAGCAAATGTACAAGGTCGTGCAATTGATCCGGAAAAAGCAATGCACCATTGCGTTCCGTTACATCGCGTCCGTATTATCCAACGCGATCGCGCTTGCTGTCATGCGAAATAGAATATCCCCGTTGCAACGGAACTGTCGGGGCGAAAGAACAATCGCATAGAAACAAAAGAGCGCACGGATACCTCGTCAACTTTTGCACGGCTATCGATCACCATTGTCAACGACACGCCAGTCGAGTGCAGAGCGCGAATGTCAAGTTTAAAGCCCACGAATGTCACGTGCATCATGAAACGTACCTGTTAAGCAAAGTAGCGAATGAACGGAGTTCACTGCGATACTGACACGTGGTCCACTCTTGCTGGGAAACCAGCGACGAATTGCACCGAAACGTGCACACGTCGACGGCACGCACGTGGTATGAACACGTCGGCTTCGATGAACAGGTGACAGGCGAGGAAGCTCGACTGCAAGCACAAGGTGCAACGTGCATAAAAGACCAACACGTCCTACCTCGATCACGTCTAACACACGAATGCGGGAGCCGCAGCAAGGGAAGGAAGCCAGCGAACGCGCAACAGTCGCGAGACCAGAGACCCTACCGGTTGTTCCACGATGCTATACGACCGTCCTGATTCGCCGTTTCTCTTCGGGAGGAAGGCCGATTGGCCCACGATTACGACGACGTGTACAAGACGGGTGGCCGGTTTTGCCTTCGGTTCGGCTAGTAATCGAAGCGTCGCATCGGCTGATTTCGTGACAGCTGACGTTGCCTTGAAATGGAACGACAGCGATAACGGTGCCGATGGGAATAATTTCACCCATTAATGCTGGCCGACACGAAAATGTACGATTTTGCACGTCGGATAAAAGCATTTCTATAATAACAAGCATGCGTGATATTGTTCTCGGACAGAAAAAGTTTTCTCGAAGGGAAAGTGATATTTGAGTAGGCTCGGCCTTGGGAGAACTATGCGAGAAGCGATTCTAGTTGAGGCCGGAGAATCATTGATTATACGTCCAGGGAATTGTAAGTCCGCTGTGAATTGAAGATGACTTTTAGTAGGCGTGGTCGAAGGGGCTTTAATAGAAAGGATGAATGTTGGAACAATTGTACCACGGCCGGGTAAGCAGCAGGAATCCGAGGCATGCGATTCCAAACGCTCGAATTTAGTTGTCCGCATTATCGATCTGGAATTATCCGAATGAAAAAGAATCACCGAGGTACTATATCGCTGGCCTGCCAACGTCACGACTACAACGTCACTGTACCTCTCTGTATCCTCTACTTCGCTCATTTCAGATAAGCTTCCTCCTAGAAACAACTAACACAAGCTTCAGCCGCTTCACGCAAGACCAGGTGAACGATACTGGCTAGAAGTTTCTTCGTAAGGTAAAGTTGAGGATTCGCGAACTCGTGAAACCATTCGGGTACCCACGGAGAACGTTAGCGGTCGTGTCAAGCAGTGGTTTACGCCAACCTGAATTCCCTTGTTTTCATAACAACGACTGAAACCGATGGCAGACCGCGAATCCGAAGATATACTCCATCGATCGTCCGTGGATGGAGGGTACGCTTACAGAAAAAGGATCAGGAAAGTTATCGGACCCGACCGAAAAATAAAAGATGATTAAACTAGGTCTACCAAGGCTCCGCAAACCGCGAGCAAATAATATGTAATTCGCCGATAGAAATCCACGAAGGAAGGATGTAATCGAAGCTGCGGTAGAAATAGCCTTTACCGTGGCCGCGGATCGCAATTAACTCCCGAGTATGTCAAACTGATAGCTAGCAGGAGCAGTTCAGCTACCTTGTTACAGATTAGGAGGAACTAATGCGAACAGTGGAAGGCGTGTCGACCAATCGCTCGGGAACGCAAGAACGGAGAAACGATGCAGCGATAGCGTGAAGGAATTAAGTATAATCATACTTAAGAATAATTCGTCCCTAGGAATTAAGACGCCCCGTAACGAGGACGAAGAACGGGAAAGAATCGATTAATGTATAAAAGAAAAGTACGGGAAAGTCGTGCAAAGTGCGAGACGATAACATAGTAATACACACTTGAGAACGCTATCACTGTGTAACACGGTTGTATAAATAATACAATAATCGCGCTTCGCTGGGGATATCGAACGGCCTAACCTTGTTTTACGATAAGTTTCTTGTTCCTCTTCGAAAGTGTAAAGACCCGCGACAGCTACTTATTATCATTTCCCTCCTCGAGACGTCGAAAGCGAAGCACGTACCGAATTCTTTCTGGCCCTAGCTTGACCCATTTTCTCCCCGGTTATTTCCTTGTCTTATTACTGTAACGGGGCCGGGAAAGAAAAAGGCCGAGACATTTGGATTGGAATTGGCCACCTTCGCGTCTATGCGTACACGTATCTATGTGTATTGGCCAGCCGCGCAATTATTCAAGGCGCCTTCCCAATTTCCTTATTAGAATGTCTACGTAGTTTTCTCGTGAGTATGGAAGTCACGATTCCGCATTATACAAAGCTGTCGTTTACCTAATGACTCCCCCTCTGCTCATCTTCGACCTCTGTATGTATTTATCTGTATGAATTTTCGTTCTTTATTCGCCACGCGATATTATGTAATAAGCCGCAGAGGTAACCTTACGCAAGATTATATCGATATCGAGTGCGGAGCGTGTGGTAACTAAATGAAAAATTCCTTATCGCAAGGCAGAGCCAATATCGAGGTCGTTTATTGGTACCGCCGGTATCGACTCTCCTATCGAATTATCGGTGGAACAATTAAAGTACGGCGAATAACACCGGGAAAGTATTGTTTCCGCGATGGGGGAAAAAAGGTGGTCGGTGGAATTGGGAAAATATAACAAACGTTTCCCCCGGTAAAAATAATATTCGACAAGCCACGTGCAAACAGTTGATACCGCGAAACAAAATGGGACGATATAGAAGAATGGGCGAGCAAATATTGGCGGAGGAATGTGTGCCAAAACATATTTTCGAATGTGACGTGCTCTTGCAAAAAATTTATTCGTCGTCTTGAAACGAGTCCAACGACCAAGATCGACAAACAATTTGTATATGAGTAGGGATTTAAACAAAATTCGCCGGTGGCCTGTCGAAAAGGACAGATCGGATCAAATACCCTGGCCGATTCCAATTCATCTGTGGAAACATTTCTGGAGCAATATCTCCAAAGGTATTCCAGAGGTAGCAGCTGGTTATTTACGCGAAGGCTTACAAACCGAGCGTGGGCTACGTGGGTGGCAGAGGATTTCCATGAGTAATTTCGCTATTTCTACTCGATCCATCCAGTTTTATGCCTCTTTTCCCTGTCGCGTCTATTTTTCACAGTCGTCTCAGATTTATATTCCTGTATCAATCCGATGGTAACTATCCCTGCCGTGTCGCGTCGCCTAGCACATACTACTTGACACGAAACACAAATCCAATAGGAATATGCATAATTGCGACATCTTGTCGTCAATAACCCCGAGGTCAGAAGCTTGGACGTGTTAGCACTGCGACGAGAGACAGAAAAAAGAACGAAGATCCCATGTTCATCTTGCTCGGCTTGAACGACACATTCTCTTCCGTTCGTGTGAGACGCGCGTGTGTGTGTACAGTATATGCACGTACAGTAAGTACTTACAATACGCGTCATTTGCGATGCACGTGGACGTGTTTCAAGTCGACAAAGACGAGCGAAGGCTGGGCAATTGAAAGACGTCCATAGAAAGAAGTCAGTGACCTCGATCGTTATTATGCGTTAACGCAGTTACATGAATTCAAAGAATCCGGTGTCGCGTCATTCGAATACGATTTCCAACAGTGGCCAAACTCCAATTTGATTGCCGTCTTTCGAATAGCGCAGCGAGTGTCAATAAAAATAGGGACGGCTGCAATCGAAACATAAACAATCCAACGTAGATGACGCTCGAAAACGGGAACAACACGCAAGTTAACTCATTAATGGAGCTTGTATATATAGTAAAAACTGTGCTATGAACGGAATACTATCGTATCGCGCGATTTATTGGAAACAAAACCCCGGATCGGACTACACGCGTCCGAAAGTTTCGCGATCTATTCCAGCGGGGAAATAATGAATGACAAGTCGAGATCGTGAAATCTTCGAAGTGTTAAAAACACGCACGTTTCGGGCACAGGGGGCGAAATTTACTACGTCCAAGGACGAAGTTGAAAGTCCATTCAAGAATCGTTCGCTTTAAGAATGGGATCGGTAAATACGCACGACGACGGTAGAACGAGATCGTAAAATCTGTAAACTGCCGAACTACACGTGTTTCGAGCATCGGGGCCGAAATTTGAGACGATCACGGGGGAGATAAGGAGCTCGAGCTTCATTCAAGGCATTCAGGACCACGCGACGACCATTCGGAAACTATATACATACATGTACATATGTGTATACGTATTTATATCCCTTCCGGTTTTACGAGGGAGATGCAAAAGCTATTCATTACCGTGTCATAACGATGTATATATGTATATATATAGTATATAAGAGACACTTGCAGCCACTTGCGGTCGCCGGACCGAGCAACGTACATAGTCGCAATGACCTGACCAGGATTCCCGTGAGTTTCGTTCGCTCCTTTCGTCTCTACCCCGTCAGCTAACCCTTCTCTTGGCAAACTTTGGGCATCCCTCCAAGATACCGCAGAAATCGCATACCATGTTAGAAATTCAGGGCAGTTTGAACTTGGCTCGATGAAGCACCGGCTGAATTCCGCTGCAGTAGCACGTGGGATTGGGCAAGTGCGCGGAGTCATAGAAATTGATATTCGTTCCGGCTTTTCCGCAACTTTTTCGACCTTTGCGGATTGATTTTGTAAACGAGACACACTCCGAATCGGGCGATCTGCAACTTATCTGAAAGATGATTTCGCGAACGCGATCCCTATAGAGGAAAAGAAAGAGTGGAATGCGGACCGTGTTCACTGATCGAGCGGAGAATATTATTTAACAAACCGAGTTTCATGATGCCGTAAATTTGCGTTCGCGAGCTGCATACGTAACAGTTCAATGTTTACGTTACGTAGAAACGCGATTGCAAAACGATGCATATTTTTCAAAAATACTTTCTCATTGCGCAATTTTGCTCCACCAGTGTGCGGCAAATTTGTTGGAAGTGGCCTAGCAATTTAACGTCGCCAAATCAATATTCTAATTATGTACTAAAATGTAAAATTCATTAATACCGCGTCAATTACGTCTCCGCGTCATTTTCGTGCGCGACATATTATTCCTAAAAGAGATGGAAAAAAAACTTATTTCGTACTTACCTGGATTTTGTTTTATTTCTTCAGCGATAACAGCACAATATATAGGCGACGAAAAATTCACTTTCATGCGGTGTTACATAAAAAATCTGTACCGCGACGGGACATCGGAAATCGTACATTCGGCACAATTGCGACGAATTGAATAAAGGAAATTTCAATTAGAAAAAAAAGCAAGTGTAACGAAACAAAAAATCTGCGCTTATTTCGTCAATTGAATTCAATTCGGGCGATAATTGTCGCGCAAAGAGCGCGCACAGTACGCGCCATCTAACAGCAAAGGCGGGAAACGTTTCAAATAATCATTAAAAACGCTTCTGAAAAGTATCATTAAAATCATGAAATTTAGCATTTTTATGGAAACTTGCCACTCGGGAAATGAAAACATGCATTCATTACGATAAGCACAACGTGACACGAATTACTATGAAAATTTCGATTGTGCCTTTGAAAATCGAAAAATTCCGATCCCCGTGTTACGCTGTATTATTAATATAGACGTTCTCATTGAATCTCGCGTTCAATTGTAAAGTAAATGCCACCGAACATTTACAATTCAGTCGATAATGAAGGATTCTTTAACACACGTATCGCGGAGAGCTGTAGTTTAAGCGACAAGAGTACCTAATTGTTCTTAATTAGACTAAATTGAAGGTTGCCAGGGGACAAGTAAATGTGAACCGATCCATGCCATCGTCCTTCTTTCGACCAATCGTGACACTCGTTTTTACCGACGACTACCAATCGTAAGGCAAATCTTATCAGCGCGAAGAGCGCCAATTCGATGTCCTAGATTAGAGTAGCTATAATTGTTTTGTTTTCCTTCCCCTAATATTTCGCGGGCAAGTCTCATTAAAATTTGCAACATTTCTATAAAAATATCGCCATCGTTTCCTTTTTCACCGTCAAAGAAATGCATCGCGTATTTCATGAATTCAGGCTTCTGGACATTTCGTACATCTGACATTATTAAATGTCATTGCTGATTGGTATCGGTATATGATAATTGTATACGAGCACAGTAATAATGATTGAGATATCGAGCGAATAACAGAATGGTGGAAACGTATTAGAAAAGGTACTTACCTCGGTTGTAGGGACGAAGGCACTAGGTCCATCGAATGCTGGAACTGGCACTGGAAGTCCCCTATCCTGTAATAAATGTTTCAGTTACTAAAGACCTTATTTCTGGCATGCTACAGCAGTACAGCAAGTTAAGCTCGTTACTCAATAGCCCGGCTAGCTCAGTCGGTAGAGCATGAGACTCTTAATCTCAGGGTCGTGGGTTCGAGCCCCACGTTGGGCGATATTTTTTCTTTTGCGTTTCCAAAAAATGGTATTCAACGAGTGCACTTGCGTACTTTATTTTGGAAAATAAATTGGCGAAACGATTTAGCAAGGCCGTATACGTATAAGAGGCAGAAAATTGAGTGTACAATCCATTAAAAAATAATCATTACGTACACATTTCACCAGCACGTCATACAGAAGTATTGATCGGACTTTACGTACCGAAGACACGCTGTATTGATCATGAAAACAAGTTTCAAAACGACACGGACGGAGACACTGTACGCAACTTTATTATTTTTAGACCTGATAGCGCATCATCGTGTATTTCGTTAAAATAAAATATTTAATTGCAACCCCGCTTTGGCATCGTGCAACAAGCAAACGGCTGGCTTATTTTTAGGTCGCGTTTCGAGACTGTCCCAGAAATAGATAGTTAAAACAACTCCATTAAACGCAACGCATCGATGGAACGAGATTGTCATCGACGAAGTTCGTGCAGTGGTGAAACTATTTTCAGCGTGTAAAAATATAAAAATAGCCTTTTCGCGAAATGGAACCACCATCGTGACTGTTTATTTGCGAGTACCTCTACAAGATCGTAAAATTTTTTCAGAGAGCATTCACCGTTCCCGAACCCTTTCTACGAAACGTTCAGACCGGTGCTCGTAAAACCAATGATTCAGAAGGAGGGAAAAAACACACACTTCGAGAACTCAACTTATTTGAAATGCTTCTACTCTTGAACTTTCCATCGCCTCGATCTAATTTCACAGTTCCAAAAGTTCTGAATCGTAACGGTCTTAAACTACCAAAGCCATCGGGCTACATGAATATGTATTACGTACTATGCCGTTATTGCTATGAACGTAATAAAAAATTTAATATACTCTCACCTTAACCATCTCCAGGATTTCCGCGCACTTGGTCCTAACGTTCTGGAATGGGCAATTCACGCTGAGCCTCAATATCACCGGGAGATGCAGAGTCACCAGGCTCAAGTACTTATTCGCCTGCGCCAGCCTCGGACCGTCCAGGGCATTCCCCAGATTAAGCATCCTACCGACATCACCAGGACTCACGTCAGGGCTCTCCAGAACCCTGCCGCTCTTCGAAGAGACATCTTCGTCCTGCGAGAGTGGCCTCTTGATCTGACCCGCGCTGAACTTCCTCTCCTCGTTCTTGCGCAAGTAATCCTGCGACTGTTCGGCACGCGTGCAACGCTGCCTGCCGTCGTCCAGGCATTCGTCCGTATAGATCTCGAAGTTCTTCAGATTCATATCCTCCGTACGATTGTCATCCTGCCTATGATAAATATCATTCGCGTTCTCGTTCTCGAAACCGTCCAGTGTGTTGAACACCACTCCGTCGCGGTTTCTGATCGTCATCTCCGTCTCGTCGAACGAGACATCGTCCACGCTGTCGTAGCATCGCCGATCACGCGGCAGGATATCCCCCTTCAAACGGAAATTCAGATTCCTGCGATCAAAATTCGCGCCCAGATTCTCGTCGAATTTCGGGCTCTTCCCATAGATCCTTGTGTCTGAGTCCAGCTCGTCATCCTCTAGCTGCTTCTGCTTGGCGCCTTTCACTTTCACGTAATTCTTCGTTCTGGGCCTGTCCTCCTGGCTCGCCTCGTTCAGTCTCTCGCTGGACGACGAGCCGATGTATTTTCTTTCGCTCTCGCTGCTCGACCCGAAACGAGCCTCCGAGCTGTCCTTAAACCTTAGACACCTGTCCTGCGTGTCGATCTTGAAGCCTTTTCCCTCGTCAGACGATGTCGAATGGCTCGATCTGTAATTCTCTACGTCGCCGACGTATCTTCTTCTCCCTTTCGGCGTGCCGTAGCCGGCCTCGTTTCCTAAACGCCCGTCGACACAGTCGAACGAGCCCGACGGGTACCTCTCGGAACACTCGAGGCTTGTGTCCTCGAGGAAAGCAGGATTCTCCGTGATGCTCTGGGGGAAGAACCCCTCCGTCATGAAGGTGTCCTGAAGTAACTGCTGTTGGTGCGGTGACTGCACGTTCTTCGGTGCCGACTTGGTCGGCGACCGTTCGACGTTCATGTCGTACCTTCGTGTGAAAGGTAACGAAGTTTCCATTAATGAATCGGGAAGTGTATACAGAAAAGTTTGTACGAAAAGTCGGCGGAATATGTGCGTAAGTATAGTCATACGTATACATCATAAGTATATACGTAATTCTCCGAAGGGAAAGATTAATGAAAAAAGAATTTGTAACATTGCACCTTACGATATCTGCACGTTCAAAGCATACGAACGACAGAGTATTACTGCAGACGTATCTGTCCGCGAAACGACAGGGATATAAAGGCAAAGATATCCACGATAGGAAACTCTCTCAATATTGACACGCATGGTTTTATCGGTACGCATCGGTGCGACACACGTGCATATACGGCGCGTGCGACACTTACCTTCCATCTTGGCTCTTGAACGTTCCCCCTACGTTCTCCGGGTCCTCCATTTCACCGGTGTCGTCCCAGTGATTTGGACTGCCAACCCCACCGAGCCATCCCTCAACCGTGTTCCTGGCCGCCGCCAGGGCAATGTTTCTGGCAGTTTCATCCCTTGCACACAAAGGCGCTAAAAATCTGCTAACGATCTCGACTTCGTCGCCCTTTGTGGAAGTGCCGCTTCCCGAGGAACTGTTCGGATCTCTGTACATCTCGTCTTACTTTCCCTCGCCGATTTTACTCCTGTATATATATATATCTTCTGCCTACTTCGGTTCTTTCTCTTCGGTCTTTACGTGCGACTCCCGCGCACTTTATTCCCCGCGACACCACGTACGTATATACGATATACAGATCCGTTTGCCGCGATTTCGACGACAAAGTGCTGGATATTTAATTTAGTCTAATTTCATATAATTTATGATACAAGTGTGTCGAGTGTGTTCCCCGCGGTTAGCTTCCCGGTCCTTGCCAACCTTGTCTCGGTTACGAGGTTCCGCGATGGGGATTGTTTAACAAAGCTGGAACAGAAAAGGGAACAAAACAAATTTTTCAAGGAGTCACGAATGTCTAAGATCGCCTCCAAGTCGATCGATTGTCGCGAGAATTCTAGGTTTTTTCCCTGGAATCGACCGGGCACGCAGTGAACGACGGGAATCGAAGAAAAATAGAAAGAAAGGAAGGAACAGCAGCGGGCCACGGTGCTATCGTTGTGCAATTACGGTCGTTTCGTCGCGTTTTGCTGCGAGAATCGGTCGTAAAACTCGTTTCTCGAGGATTTTACTGGCGCTGCGCCTCGCCAGTCGTTCCAGGGCGATAGAAAGTAAGCAGTGTCGACTGTCGATCGATCGTGTGGCGATCTAGCACTGTTCGGGCTCGTTCTAGAGAAAAGGAAGGAAAAGAAAGCCAAGTGAACCTGGCGAGCGCCCACCTTCGATAGGAAACGATCGGCCGGACAATTCTCTTCAGGAACCGATCGATCGAGCCGGCTTTCTTTCGACGATTCTCCCCTTTGAATCGATATTTCTTTCTTTTTCTCCGCTTCTCCGCCCCTCTGCTCTTCTGTACAGCTCAGGTATGTTGCAGTTATCTTAACGGCAACGGTGTTACATTATTCTTTACATCGTTGCGGGCGAGTTCTCTCGCTGAAGTGCTCTAGAAATTTCAAAGTGGACTTGGGCTATCTTCGTTTCGTGCTGTTCACCGACGTCGCGCTTGATCCGTTGGACGTCTGAAACACACGAGAATGACAAGTTAGCGAATAGAACGCTTCGACACGAACGGCACAAGACAGGATGCAACGAAAAATGAACGCTCAACGAGGTAAACGAATCGGAGCGTCGAACATTCCCCGCTATTGATTCTCCAGCGGCCGCTTATCGAATTTCAATTAGCCCCCCGACTTAATTGTCATCGATCGACTTAATATCCGTCCGGGGAAACGATCACGCGCTCGCAACGTAACCGAAAGCTAATAGGGAAGCACCTTTCCCCGTGGTGGCGAAGCTGCGAGCAGATTATCGTCGGTCGAACATTATGCAACGAACAATTGAACGCCTGCGACTCTAACGGTGTTCTGAACTTCAACCGCGTAATCAGCGTCGCATTGTGCCGCCTGTTAATTCTTGCTCGCATTGTTGTTACCATTTATACACGACGTAACTCGTTGCTGCTCGCCCTATATTCCTCTTGTCTCAACTCTTCTGACATCGCAGCATCCATCGATCTAGCCTCCTGTCGTGACCTCGTCGAGATAAAAATTTCATCGAACCAGCGAGCCTCACCGAGGGCTGGAAATACTGAATGAACTATTATCGGACCGTTTACGCAATTAGTCGACGTCGAGTTGCGGCAGTCGCATTGATCGAACGACACCCCCGGGAGGATGCCTAGGTCAAGGCTACCGGGGTCAGGAAATAAGAAAGGTCGCCTGTACGCCGCAATCTATCGAGAAGAAGAGGAGAGTCCGAGCCAACCGGTCTCTTGAAGTGGATAAAAAGGGGTGCATTCGAGTTCTCCACGGAGGCAAGTCGATGCTGTTTTCTCTGCATTACTGCCTGGATTGGAACAAGTTCACATGGGACGGCTCGATATCGAAAAATAAATCTGTTCCCCTGTAGTTTAGTATTTTTTTCTGCTTTATCAAAGATAGCACAGTTTAAAGATAGCTTTGGTAATGAGGCGTGCACGACGATATTGCAGTCGCAAGGGCAACGGAAAATTCCTGTAATCGTAAATCTTCATCGAAGCAAACTAAATAAAACACATTGCAAAGAAGTCGCCGGGTACAACGACAAAGTAATTGCAGCGTATAGTCCGGGTATATAACTGTACGCCGCTTTGGATCGATAGACGTTCGTGAAATAACAAACAGACGTATGGAAAGGAGAACGCAAGTATCCAAGAAAAAGAGATCCACTGTGGGTACCGCGATAATAACGCTAACTAATTGTAAGTGCAAAGCTAAGGATCTTTAGACACGGATCAATGATGTAGCAAAAGTAGGTTCTTAGCAGACAAGATGCGTTCCATTTTGCGCAATGTAGAATCGCGTTTATCCCCGCGCCGTGCAGCGGCATTAAACGGGTAATAAAAAGCTCACGCGGCATGCAGAATTCGATCCCACGCACCAAAACGTGCCTGTATCAGCGCGCTGTTTTCGTGTTGCGTAACGCAGAAAACGGCTGTGGCAAATTGCTTCTCGGTACACGGCTCGACGATTCTGTCCCGTTGAAATTTCTAGCCCCGCACAATGGCCACATTTTTTTCCTTCACCCGGCTAGCCTCGTCCTTTCCCAGAAAGCTCCACTCGAGGGCCTTCTTCGCGAACTATCGATCGCGCAACTCGATACGCGAAACAACAGCCGCGTTCATCGTCCACTCGTTCCTGATTTTTAATATCTCTGGTAGATCGATGACCCCCGAAGAACGTTTCGAGCAGCTTTTGGAGCGCCCATACGTAGGACGAAGTTCGCAGAAATGATAGAGGCTTGCAAAAAGGTGTTTAGGGGGGAAAAGGTGCAGGAGAAAAACGAATGGAGTTGCAACGCAGAAAAGCGAGAAGAGGCATGGAGTCACGCACGCACAATACAACCACGACGCAGCAGCAAGTTTTACCGCCTGGGGAAAGGAAAGAAGAAACAGGTGAAAAAGGAAAGCAAGGAAGGGAGGGCACAAAACGGCGTTTCCAGCGTTTCTTCACAGCGATCTCCGGAACGATCTAAATATTTATAATTCCCCAAAGCCTAACCCGTTCCCGTTCGAGGCGCTATGAATTATTAATGTCGCGCCGTGCTACCGTACGCCGGTGCACGTTGCCGTGCATTCCTGATATGTGTACTTTGTCTTCGAGATATAAGGATGGTCAGGGCCTTGCGGATGTACTGGGCGATAAAACGGTCGTATCACGTGCCTGGTGCCATAAGAATTTAATGAAATCCGGGCAAATCAGAACGATTGAAAGGCTCACGGTTCGTTTCATTAACGGGAGAGAATCCGATAATGCTGTAAAGTTTTTTCCAAGCTTCGTTCGTGTGTATACCTTGTCACGCGACGAAGCTCGACAATATTTGTATCATTCGAGCTTATTATCATCTTCGCCGCGTATAATTATCGCGCGCCGTAAAAGAATTATCACGGATGGCCGTGGCGGTTCGTTAAGCCGCTCGTTCGGTGCATCGTGATGCAACGAGAAACTGCAATTTCTCTGATCGCATATTTATAAACTGCCGTCCGATATCACGGGTCCCGACACGATCGCGTTACGCTCGATCATCCAGCCGATGATCATCGTCCTGATACATCGTACACCTTCCCCTCGATCGACTACCATGATACAATTAATAAAATTCACGACATGTTCGCACATTACCGATCGCTTTGATCACTATTTCCTTGATTACGAATCGATTGTGGATCTCGCCAAGATTCGAGGGAATATCATGCACGCGTGACTACGACACCCCTCGTGTCGAATATTCCTCGTAGCAAATTGCATATTGGCTTTCTCGAATTAACAGGAGTTGTACGCTCGATCCCAATCCAGCATGGAAACCACAGTATCCTATCGTTGCACTATCTGATTCCTTTCTTACGTAGTTTAATGTGCTCTAGCTGCAATCGTAATAGTCTGGCACGGCCAAAAGCGCTAAAGTCTTTTCACAATAATTTCTCGCGAGGGAAATGCACATCCAACAGAGAGTAGCGGTCACCCGATGTGTCGCCAAATTTTACGACAGCCGCGTCGTTTCGCGATCGCCCGAAAAGCGAGGCTAGAGGAAATCGTTACCTCGGTCGTGTTTCTAAATTCAGTCGAAGCACACGCCAGGCTCACCTGTGGATGCCTGAACGAAAGCTACCGCCGCGGTGTCCGCTGGATCGATTCGACGATAACGGTGCACGACAAAAAGCTGGCTAAATGAAAAAGCATCGCGTCGACGTTACGACCTTGCGACACGCGAGAAAACCACGATAACGCCGCGACCGCGAATACTCCGAGTGCAGAACGCTATCACCGAAATCCTTTCTCAGCGAAATCAATCTCCCTCGGCTCGATGATTCACATGTTGACGATTTAATCGTGCCATCTCGAGGACCGTCTCAAAATTCGATTTAACCTGGACGAGTTTGTTAATCGGGGGCTAATTACTTGCTTGTTTCAACGAAGATATTGAAGAATTTACGAGATATTCAGCACGGTATTAAATATAAAATTGTAGGTCGTCGGGTAGACGGCAAACTGTTGCAGAACAAGCTAGCACTGCATTAAATACTTCTTTTCCTTACCTCTTAGGGAGCAATTTATGTTAATCGACATGCGTCGGAATGTTCGAGGATCGGGTTACTCCTTCGTGCGGCTCCGATCGTCGTGAACGAACGGAAAGATAATTCAGATCAATGCACCGGCGAGAGTACTTGAAAATATCGTGCCTGATGTTACGTGAAAGGGTAGCACGTTATCGAGTAATCTTTGAACAGCGTGTCTTAACAGCTACAATGTACAAGACCTAGAGCAAGCGAGACTCGCGCAGCGTGGAATCGATAGAATACTACTCGGCCAGATTCCCAATAATTTGCCTAACAATTTCGCCTAACGTTTCCTGTTCCCCGTGCTACACATGCCCAATCGGAGAAACTTCGAAGAACCGCTCGATAATTCGCTGCTATTTCGGTTCCTCCCTGTGATTTCAAGACCGCGTACGATCCGGTGGATTTAGCATCGCGAACTGTACATAACCGTACATAGGCGAACGGTACTTGAAAGAATAATGTCCTTAATATTTAACGCCCGTTCCCGCTGTTCATTATCCTAAAATTAAAATTACATTCGCGCCCCTATACCGTACGTACGATATTCTTGCACGCGATACTTGTTGAACGTTACTCCCGAACCTGAGGTACTGAAATTCACGGATTCAAAGCCGCTGACCAGCGGGTGCTCGAGCGTGTGTAGCAAATGCAACGACGGTACTGGGTGTCGGTCGTCGTACCAACCTGGCATAACAAGTAAGAGAAACGGGACCTAAAATAATGTACTTAATATCACCGCCTTCCCACCCGTACGCCATCCATTCAGGACAGGCCCGATGTATGTATATGTATACGCGTACTCGTGGATACCATTGTAACGTACGCTTTCCGAGCTATGCATCCAACACTTGTTGAGCATTAGTCGCCTCCTGGCCAGGTGGAGTTTGCGGACACGACGCCGCTGATCCGTTTATGAACGCCGCGTTAATTTTAATGTACCCTCGCGAATTCCGTTACGACGGGAATAATGTATAAGAAAGGCAGGTAGGAAACCCTGTAAAGCCTGTTCCACTATTATTACTCGTTTCCTTTTTTTCGCGCGGAAACCGCGAAGATTACTTTAAACGAGATATGAAACACCACCGACAGATAAAGATATTGTTCCGCGGTGTCCTCTCTGTCTCGTACGCCGGCATAACCTACGCCAGTCCAAGTTTGCATCGTCAGATAAAGCCGTTTGACTAAGTTTCCTCTCTTTATCCGCGGCAAGGCCAGCGTCTGGTGCTCGAAACGCCGAGTAAATCCGTGCAACGACACTGGCCCGTAACAATGTGGCATGATGTGCAGTGCACATTGTGCACCATTCCTTGCGTGCAACACTTGTTGAACGCTTCTCCTTCGAGTCGCCGGACGAAATTTCATGGATCGAACACGACGCCGACCAGGTCCAACGTCGGTTCTGCTAGCAGCGAAACGTACGCGGTATACATACAGCCAAAGAGATGGATAATAGTATGATACGCGGTGAGAGGGACGGGACGGAAACGAGGCTACATCGTTCGCGATAGCCACGGAGAGGGAGGCGGAATACGACCCTGATTGTCAAGGAGAAATCTGCAGCGTGATCTCGCACGGACTACAGCCGCTGGAATAACGTACCTTCGTTTAATGCCGCAAAAGAGAAGAGGAGAAGCAGAAGAAACTTCGGTAGGCCGGTCGACGGTAGAAATTGTTGTTATTAACAATAATCTCGATACACTCTTGACAACTGTCGTTCGTAATTTCATTTGCTCGCCGTTCCGCTACGCCAAACGAGCCGAGACGACGATACTCTAGGATAGGACGCTCTCTAAGCCGTGTACAACAAGCCGCGTTATCAACGAGTTAACGTTGTACCAGATAAACCTGAGAAAATATTTGCCGACGAACACCGACGAGCCCTTTGAAACGGACGTAGGTATGCATGCAAGTACGTGGCTCTAGGCCGCGGCAGTGCCATTGTTGGCTAAAGGAAAGATTATCACGGTGATCCATCCTTTGTTCAAAAGTTGTCTGGTTTCGCGAAGTTCGCAAGTTAAAATGTAGAGGACAATGTGGACACGAGATTACAAAAAGAGGGAGAGAGAGCCAGGGTGCTGGTAGTGCAGGTGGTCTAACGAAACAAGTATCGCATACGAATTAGTAGAAAGGGTTTCTGAAGCAGGCGAAGTTAAGCGAACTAACGAAAAGCAAAAAGAACAACAGTGCTAAGCGAAACCCGGGATCTGCAAGAATATATGTACCGCGAATCTTGCATGCGGTGAACGCTGCATGTGCGAGTAAAAACGAGCCCATCGGAAACGAGGTTACGGGCTGTGCATCTGCTGGCTCTGGTATCTATCTATCGATGGACGGGAACGTAGCCGTGTACGCTAAATAAATTCAACGGATCCCGCGGTCGACGTCATTTAATTGTACATAATTATTCGTTGCATCGGTGCTACACCGCATCGGTCAGTCTCGTTATATAATATCCGCAAATTGTGCCAGAACAGTCGGCGATCTTACAAACTCGCAAGCGTCACTGACCAGTAAGTGGGCGAATAGAGTCGTAACACGTATAGTCGAGTTGGCGAACGTGCACAGAGACGAGGCTTTAGTCACGCATTCGGCCAGGCTATCGGATCCGTATGGAATCCTCGCCGCGCTCATAGGAACACCTGGCCGTAAGCGTCACAGTTAATTTGCACTTTCTATGAATTTTAATCAGCCCGCGAACGGAGGAGGATCTGGAGACAATGGCACGTACACACAGGCCACGATTATCGACCGTTCGGTCCGATGTTCGACCGTGTATCTCGTCCGCAATCCTCGGGGGACAATTGTGCCGATACCATGGAACTCGTTATTCTCCGCGCCGGGAGATTATCATTATGGGGTCACATTACGGGGTTACGTTTCGTTTTCTCGACTGATGGTAGGTAATGGAAGGAAAAAAGAAAATGGAAAGAAAGAGGGAACATCTGCAGAGAGAGGGAAAGGAGCACGCTTTAACGATCGCGTGTTCCGCACAGGTGAACGCGAGGTCAATCGTTTCTTCTGTAATGTCCGATAAACCACCGAGAGCTGAGAAATGATAAACGACAGGCTGTGAACGCGCGAGTATTTGGATATGAAGAAAAAGAAATAAATCATAAGAAAAAAGAAAAACTGCTATAACGGTGCACCGTAGACGCGAAGCGGAATTCGGCACAGAAGCGTGTAAAATCTGCGATGGGATTAAATAGAAATCGCAGCGGGTTACGCTACCTCCGGCGGTAGCCGCAATCTGAACCTGAAATCTAGACGATGAACACTGGAAGCGAAGAGGAACAACATTTTGCCAGCAGCAAACCGTGTAAACAGCGATTCCTTGCCGAGCCCGGACAGCAGCGTTGCTAAAAACGAAAACGGCACGCCTGATACACGGTGCGTTACACGTCGGATCACCTATGCGCACGCGAGCAAACGCTCGCGGAGCGTTTGGCGCATGGTGCAACTCGCATTCACGCGGGCGTGCACGCGTGCATATCAATTTCGTTCGCGCAGAGGAGTCGCCAAGATCTCATGTAAATCATCGGGGCAAGATGGCCCCTCCTTATTTGCTTGGCGCAATGTGCACGCAACACCGGAGTGGTAATGCTCGAAGCATGTTTGAAAAGCGAAAACGTTGCGTACAGGGACGAGAGATGAAGTGGGCGAGAGGAGAGAGACGGGGAGAAGAGGTGTGCCGGGAATTACACGCGTGAATAGTGCGTTTCCCTGTATAATGCGTGTAGAGCGCAGCGCACCGATGCACTCGCGCAATGGACGGGCAGTCCGTGGTATACCTCACTGTGAGTCACTGCGAACAACTACTTATCGTGGAATCGTAAATAGCGAGAGAGGTAGAGCGAGGGGGAGCAAGAGAACGAGAGAGACAGGGCGCAGTTAGGTTCTGATAGCGTGCTCCGTTCTGGCGAAAATTCATTTTTCCCTCTTTGCAACCGCGAAACAGGTGCGTCCGATCGCTTCCTTGACACGATTTTTTCACCGTGCTATATGATACACGAGAAATGCACGAGATGAGATTAATACACGCGGTTAAAAGAGATCGTTGGTGATTGCATATTGTAAAATCTATCCTGAACAGAAATGGAAGAGAAGAAAACATGCTTCCATTTAATACTGTTGTTCGTGAAATAAATCTCGAGACTTTCCGTTTCCCTAGTGCACAGCTACTGTAACAGAATATTCCATTACTTTTATTGCACGGCCATTTGAGCGCCATCGGAAATTACCGCAAGCTGTTTGTCCTCGTTTGGCGACAACGGACTTTGACATTTTTCCTGAAACTTCCCTCTCTGATTTTCCACCAATAAACCCATAAAATATATCACCGAGGTTAAAGGAAACTCGCACGTTTCGAACAATTCTGAGGCTAATAGCCTATCGATAGCAATTCGTAGTCGCTCCACCGAATAATCAATATCTGAAATTATCGGAGCGTTTACGACATATCCCGCCGACTTCCGTTCATAAAGAGGAACCAACGTAGGCACGCCTGTCGACGTCTAATTGCCCACCGATTTTGTCCCCACTCATTTACGTTCGGTCTCGCGACATTTAGTAACTAACGATCCTGCGAGAGAACCTGCACAACTTCGGGAGTACAGAGAGGATCAGACCACACGGTAAGCCTCCCCCTGCCTAAACTTTGCCCAGGCTCCTCGAGACACCCCTTTTTCGCCTAGCTAAGTCAAATCGACCGAACGTGCTCATCGGCCCCTGTAATCGAGACGCGAATCTTCCTGTCTCTGTGCAGGTAAAACGTACGCGGCAAAGCGGCCGAAAGCGTACACTACAGGGTTTGAAATATCAATCTTTCGAGGTTCCTATTACTCGCAGAGATACGAAACGCGAGTGTCACACGTGCTTCCAGAATTAACAGTTTTAAAGAAACGAATTCGTCTCTGCGATGACGGCTATGAACAAAATCAGGGGGAAAAAGGTGAACGGTGGAAACGAAGTTAAAAGTGCAAACAAGTAAACCGCTAGCTGGTTCTCTGCAGATCTGCAAAGGCGTATTTGCAGACTCCACCTTAAACCGAGCCACATGGCCACGCGTATACTTTCTAATTATATAGTATCTTCCTGCCATCAGCTGTGCTCGTTGGCTGACCGAGAAACTCGGTATGATAAAAAAGAAGGCGGAGGCGAAGTCGAAGAAAATGCGGTTCTTCGGATAGGTTCGATGGAGAGGTGGGGTGAGCGCACCATTATAAACCGCGACGCGTTGCGCGATCCAACGCTATTGCAAAATGAGCAAATCGAGACGCGTGCACCAGTCGTTATCCCTGGGAAAGCATTTCAGCGCGATCTTTCGAACGTTGGCTAAAAAGAAGCCCGCGAAAAAGGACTGAGTTAATGTTCCTTGCGCTTCGAATGAAAAAACGAAGTTTCAGAAAGAAAGCGTGCCGCGTAGCAGGCAGTACAGAGGGAATAGCAGCGCGAAAGTTAGTACCCCCGAAGACAATGCACGTCCAACGATATGTTTGCAAAAAAGGGCAATGCATGTCTGCAACGTGTGGAGTGCAGTAAAGCGGTTTGGCACAGCACCACCCGTGCAACAGTCTTGCACTGCGCCGAGCATGCCTGCAGCTTCTGTATGCGACGCGAACATCCACTATGCGCTTTCCTAGTTTACGTCCAGCGGCAGCCGCTTGATTTCGATAACGGTAACAGGCGATCGTTCCTTCAACTTTGTGGCCCGTTCTAGAAAATTGGCTCGGTCAGATTGCGACAGGATCACGATGGTCTAGCAACGAACGATCCTTTTCAACTTCCCTGCCGTCCGGAGTATAGTTTCAAGTTTTATTCGTGGGATGCTGATAGCTAGGCGCACTGGGATCGCCAACTAGCACAAATATTGCAACAGATTTCGATACTGCCCAACGCGTCGCAGGCAACTGGAAATTACCGTTCGAGACTAAACACCTACGAGAAAAACTTCTTCGCGAGCAAAGTCGTTCAAGCTGCAGACCGTCAAGAAGGTATTAGTGCCAAACCGAGGGCAGAACGGTTCGCAGAACTCGCAACAATTGCGCTGTTAATGAGCGGAGACGGCGATAGGAGGTCAGCTTGGTAGTAAAGAGGGGTCGTGCGAGGAGTTACGTAAAAACGTAGATCGATTTGCGCTTTCGAGGAAAAGGTTTTTTTTCATAGCTCGCTGTTTCACCGCTGGTGCAGCACCGCTCCCGTTCCGCGCATAATACTCGCGTAGAAACCTGCGGTGCACCTATCCACGTAGCGGAGCCGTGAGAAAGGACACGGAAGATCGACGATCGCTTGTAAACATCGGGAGAAGAGTCGCGGAAATTTTCGCACGACCCTGATACTTTACGATCCTGCTCCGCAGACGTGACCTGTACCGCGCCCAGGTACCATCCATCCATTCAATTTTTCTCATCGAAGCTGTTCCATTTCTGGTTGGAGTTCACGAAGTTCCTGTTGCGCCCGGAGAGAAGCTCGTAACGCGTTCGCGGCATTGGCGATCACGGGGGGAAAAAAGATGCAGGTAGAGTGACAAAGTTATCGCGAAGTCGAACTTCGTTGAAAACTCGAAGAGAAACTTCGCGCGGCAAGTATTTTCACCTTGCCGTAAGCGCGGGAAGGGTAACAAGCCCTATTCCGAGTTCTTGCCGCGGCTAAACGTGTCGTGGGAAGATTGTACACAGAGAGAGGGCACGATTCAAATCTCAGAGAACTCGCGGCGCAAGTTCTCGACACTTGCTATACGTGCCGTAACCAGTGGCTCGCGTGCACAACTTTTGCATAAGGTCAACGTCTCCGGTATCATAAATTATCGTGACCCTCTGATAGTCCCATGATCGAAACGTTCCAGACGGATTACAATATCGCACAACAGTCTAGATCCTCGCAACAGTTAGAACGGAGAAAAAAAAGGAAAAAAGGAAGAAGAAGAAGAAAGAAGTGGGAATATTCAAGCGCTGTCTGCAGACTGGTTTCTCCGTGGCTGATCTAGGATAGACTGAATTTAGCTGAATCTCGGGGTTCAAGTTTCGCGAGAGGACAGGGAGGGAAGGAACACTTTCCGCGCAATCTCTTCATCTAAATGAACTCGTGGCACGAAAATTACCCATTGTAACGGAGGCTATTTTTCTTGCACTTCAAAAGACCATGTATAATGGAAAGAAATTCGCACGGGCAAAGCAAAGGCTCTTACGCGACCGGGCTACACGCGCGTGTGCGTGCACGCGTCTACCTGTACGCGCGTGTATCCTTGATAAAAAAAAAAACGTATATACGGCCGCACGAACAATCGCACACCGGCGCGCAAACAGGAGCTGCATCGTATACGAGGAATTAAACAATCGACCGATTGTTATCGGGCGTGACGTCTAATAAATATGCAACGGGAGTGCACCCACCCGACGTGACGGTGCGCAGAACAAAAACGTCGGACGGCACCCCGGAAATTATTTAATGGCACCGGTAGCTCGGACACGCCGACAGCCTCCGAAAATTTCTACCTCGCGAGCACGCGATTCAAACGCGAGCCCGTGAGAGCAAACAATGAATTAACGTTTATTGCGGCCGCCTTCCGGCCCCCGTGGCGAGCATCGTTCAATCGGCCATACGTAATTCTGAACTCGTTAAAAGCTCAGAAAAGAAGGAAGAAAAAACGATCAATGTCAAGGCTCCCACCGTACACTCGTTTCCCTTTTTTTGCTCGTTAACCCCTTCGCACCGGCGGACGAGATATCTCGCCGCGTGATTTCGTTCATGATATGCTATGGACGAGATATCTCGCAACGCAATGTCTTTCATGCGATGCTATGTACGAAATATCTCGCGACACAAAATCGTTCATGCGACGCTGTGTACGGAAAATCTCGCAAGCAGTACGCGAACGGTGTTGCTTCGCGAGATATTCCGTACACAGCATCGCATGAAAGACATTGCGTTGCGAGATATCTCGTCCATAGCATATCATGAACGAAATCACGCGGCGAGATATCTCGTCCGCCGGTGCGAAGGGGTTAAACTTGAAACAAGAAGCACACTGGCGTTTCTATTAATGAACTTTCCATGCTGCCTACGTGTAGCTAACGCGTGATCCAAAAATCGTACGCGAGTAGTTTCGAAAAGGCGTACAGACACCTGAGCTCGTCGACGCTGCTGATTTCAACCAGAGGGTCGCTATACGACGGCGTCGCTGTCGATTCTTACAGAATGGAGCTTGTCATCGATTTCCAGGAGAACACATCGAGGTGGTCTCAAGGCTTTTTTTACTGTCGCAGGAAATCGAACAAGGTCAGAAATATACGGTGACGCAGCCAGCGAACCATTGCACAGAACATTTTAATTGCTTCGGAGTAAACAAAATTGAGGGAATCAGCAAGCTGGACACCTAGCTAATACAGAGCCCCCCCCATGGGATAACAAATTTTAATCCTCCCTACGTCTGAGGTAGTTAATTCGGCGAACCTCGATTTAACCAGACTACCTCGGCCCCGATTGAGCGGGTAGTCGAGGTCCCACCCTAATTCAATGCGACGAACAACCCGAACGAATAGTGCAGTTTTCCAGCTTTACGCGAGACTGATCGTTGTTCGAACGGAACGATATCAGTAGAATAGGGAACGAGCGTGTCGAACTGCCGACTAGCGAGAAATAGTCTCTCGATCGGCGTGCAGGACGAACCGAAACCGTTTCTCCTTCAAACTGCCCTCAAACGTGTTTCACCCAAGAAGCGACCTAAGCACGACGGGTATACCTATCATCGCGTGCAACGACAAGCCTACGCCGGCACCGATCAAGTTCAACGACCGTAAATTTTATTTACGAAAATCCAGCAACGACAGCTTGAAGCCTAACGCGAGCAGCTCCGACCTCCACTTTACACGACTTTAACGCGCGTATCAACGAGCCACCGGGGACCGTGAATGCAAAGGGACCGCGATTCGCTTAACGATGAAGCGTCGATCCACGATCCAGCGAAAAGAAGCCAGTACCTGTTACCGATCGCGAGTTAGAATCGCCAATTCATTCGTACGAGGTCTCCTGTAAGACACACGGCCTCCGTTTATCGCTGCAATCGCTCATTGTAACCGGCATTCCTGAATCGCTCTCGCTAATATCATTTGATTCTTCGACGATCGTTGTAAAAACGATCAATACAGAAGATAAAGCAAATACGCGCTTGGTCCATAAATCGAGCAAGATAAAGCCCGAAAAAGAGAGCTGCCTCGTGGCAAGTGGCCTACGATCACCAGCGTAAATCAATCTCGTTTCTGCTCGCACGTGATATCGAATCTCGCTCCGTCGCCTCGACGACCGTGCAGGCAATAGAGGATGGCACGGCCGCAATAATTTATCATCGACGAACATTAACGACGCCTCGAATTGAGAAACACTGGGGTTACCACAGTCACTCGCAGACAGCGAGGCGCACAAGAGGAGTTCGCGCAATTGTGTGTCATACGAGATTGAATAATCGCGTTTCAGAATTCGAAAAAAAGAGAAAAACGGAATCAATATCGCGCCGTACTTCCGTGAGCTCGATAACCGATAATTGCGAACGTACAGCCGATCTTGAGTGAACGGGTTATCATTAAAGATATTACCTGTGCCGTTTCGATCGGGGCAGCCTTATCGATTAACGTGCGATCGCGGGGATCCTAGATCGAAACGATTCATTTTTGATTCGCTGAAAGATAGACAAGCTTACGACCACCATGCGTATACCTGCACCTATCCTTCGCCAAGTATATACACCGGATAAATAAAAGAATACACGGTGGACAAAAATCTTTCCGTGAATAGGTCCCTCGCCAATAAAACCCAATCGATTGTCCTGGACAAGCGTGCTGTCCCGAATCAACGTTCAGCCTAGAAAGCGATTCGTTCCCCCTCTGTCCCGGCCACTTTTTCCACGATTTCCTGCGTAACTAAACACCAAGAACGTGACCATCCGATTTAATTTGAGCAAATGCCTATTGTGCGCGTAGAGTACCATTTCTAAGGGAGTACAACAGGCACGAGAAACGACAGGGAAGCGAAAATGGCCACGTCGAATCGCCTGCTCTCGATGGCAAACTTACAATTGCGTGTCATTAGATTTGCAGAGGACCGCAATTCTACCGACGTGGCCGGCCGTGTGGATTGGATGATTTTTCCATACTTTCGCGACACCGTACTCCAATGGACATAATGGATCCTTTCTAACGTCCACAGAAGCACAGCTGTCTCGTGATAGAAAGTATTTGCAATAAAAGAACAACGAAGCGGAGTGATTGCGCTCGTTCAAGGTGAAGCAAATCGAAAATAGTTTTCTCGGGCGCAAAAATTGCGAATGAACGAATTGAGGGCAATGAACGAAACCTAGGGGGGGGGGGGGGTTTAAACGAATTTGATGTATTCATTATCGGATGCCGTTCGAGCAGGTGAACCTCCAATCATTTTCAACGGTCTGTACGAGATTCGTGTAATTTTATTACAGTTTACCGCCAATTATCGTCGCATTGTTTCACGAGCTCCGCTTCATAGAAGCTACCGCACTGCTCGCAATTAACCGGCTCCACGGATCGGTTTTAGGTACGCAGTATCCTTCGGGGTCACACTCGATTTCGCGTGATCTCGTAACACCGTCGCGCCATATAAATGGAAATTTTATTACGCCGGGAGAAGGATTCAACGATGAAAACGGTGGCGGATCGCTGGGTCTCTCGTACTTCGTTAGACAATCGAGCAACGGCAAGAAACGGATTGTTCGCGGCCAGGTGACTCACGCCACGTAGCAAACACGCGAGGCCCGATTGCTTCTAAATAGCGATGCATATTATAACACGGCCGGGGAAGGTCCGCGCGGCGGGGCGATAAACTATGGCTCCCTATAGCTTCCATGCTGAACGCAACTGCACATTTGCAAATTGCAAAAGTTGCGACTTTTCCTTCGATTTTATCACGGGGCGAGCCGGCATGGCATCGGGTTCGCGTGAAAACTTTACCTCGCAGCTTCGCGAATAATTCATCGCGGCCACCGGTGTCGAAGAATATTCTAGTGAGGAAGAAACTTACGTCGATGCACGGGAAAATTTAGCCCCGCGCGAAAAGGAACAAAAGCCGAGCACGGAGGCACTTTTCTCGTTAAAATTCGAACTGGCAGGAGGACGTCACTATTTTCGAACAGGTGGCGTACAGGTCCTCTCTAATGCATTGAACCGAGTTCACGGCCGACCCGGACAGAGACGGACAACTATGGAATACGTTTCGCCGGTGGTAACGTTTGCACCCTCGAAATTGCGCACGCGTTGCACCGTGTCGTGTCACCTTGAAACATACAGTACCGTCGACCGATGAGCGCGCGGGTTGAACGTGCCGCGAGAAGAGGCTCGCAAAGAAACGATTCGGAACTGGTTCGGTTCGAAGCCGAGCGTTCTCGGCCGCGCACGACGTAAGTACATCGCGAACAATACGATTTTCTAGGTGGAAACCGTGCAGAAGAAGCAGGAGAGGAGGCGGCGAAGGAGAAGGAGGCGAATGAAGAATAGAGAGGATCGGCAGGAGGGTCGCGGAGCACGTGAAAGGCGATTTAAAGGGAAAAAGAAGGAGGTGGCCTTTAAAAAAAAAAAAAAGAAGGAACATGGCGAACCGGTCGCAGCCTCCATTCGTCAGCTGGGAGCTCAGCTGCAGCCGGGCGCGGTGACCTCGAGGGAACTTCACGGAAAACCGAGTCAATTTACAAGCAATAACGGTGTCACGCCGCGAGTCGTTTTCATCGGTGATTTAATGTGCCTTCGTGCACCGTGCGCGGGTGCACGTATATGTATGCATACAGCACGCTTCCAAGAGCTTTTAAACGCCGTACACATACATATATGTATGCACATAGAGATATCTGCCGGCGAGTTTCTTCCGATCGCGAGACCCGCCAACACTCTGCGGAAACGCGGTCATCGGTTACTTTACAGGTGATCGAAAGTACCCCGGTCGACTGGTAGTTCAACGACATCCGTCTTTACCATTGCACGGGAAATTCGTTTCCCTTTAGAATCATCGCGTATAACGCTCCTATCGATACGTATGTAGATCGCACTTCGGATCCCAGCGATTTCGAATTCGACGAATCGCAGGATGATCCAGAAACGTTCGAACGACTCGCGTCACACGATTACACGAACGATCAATTCGTGTCTGTTTACTAAACCTTTCATTCATCGTACCCGATTTTAGAGTACAACAGCGAAAAAAATGTATAGAAACACGTATAATGCTCTGGCTTCAACACCGAACCGACAAGATTCCTATTGATACACCTATGACCTGCTTGCGAATTATGAATTTCCGCCTCGCTAAAAATTTCAGCATCGAAAGTGGGATCGATTGAATGATAAGCAGAAATTAGAGGCTCCCGCAGACTGTCACTATTAAAGACAAAAGAGGTTACACGAACGGAACGGAGCACCGTCAGATATAGGAAGGAAATTACATACATTTCGGTGTAGCCAAGCTCGCGAAGAGCTATCGCGATTGCAAAAGGCAATACGGACGACAAACGATGGCAAGGCAAATAAGATAAACGTTTTTAAAAGAGTCACTGCAAACCGGTCGGTGCCTCCGTACATCAGCTGAGAGCCCAGCTGAAGCCTCAGCGGCCGCTGTAACCTCAACCTTTCTAATAGGCTGTATTTCGTACTACACGATTAACCCACGATGTACGTGGTCCCTATACGTAGAGACAAAACTGAAATACCTTGACGTTCAATTTTTATCCACGGGCGAACCACGGAACACACGAAAACACTGGCTTTTCGGAGATAAAACTTTTTGAAAGCCCACTCACAATGGAATCTTCCAGTAGACTGGCCGAGCCGGCAAGCCGTTCTCTTTTGCGTGCACACCCACCGCTCCGCGCACAGTCGCACGTTTTACACCGTTAATCCTTCTTCCTCGTGCCGTTTCGAGTTTTAGAACATCGGAAAACTCTACGATGAGGTTCAGCCGTCGTTTCTATCTGTTATAAAACACTTATTTGCAACAGAAACGCCGCGGTATTCATACCGCTGACAGTTCGAGCTGTCACTTTTTGACGATCGCGTGTATGCTGCCATCTGGTGCCTCTGCCATGAAACATTGCTCGATTTAAAAGAACCGCCCTCGGACCACCTAGCAACAAGATCAATAGAGTAAGTTACAGGAAGTTGAGCAATAACGATGCACATACATAACATTTTTATTCATTATTTAGAAGAAGGTATATATGCGAACGCAATACTTTGGCTCCTCAATCGGTTCGTGCCGAGTATCTTCCACGCACCGTTCTACCCCCCGGCACTTCCGGTACCATCATGGTTTTTGGAGTACTCTCACCTTCCGGTGATTCGTCCAATGATGCGTTTATTTCAAAATCTGAAGCACCGCAAAAAGGTAGTAGTACCTAGCTTTAGAGTTAATTGATTTTTACTTGAGTTTTTATTATAACAACATCGTTCCTCTAGTACAAAAATCGAACGTCCTCGCGATTCATTTACAAGATATAACAGCGTATTGTACAAATATTTGGGTCTTTTATGCTTACGTCATTTTTCTCTTACTTTGTAGTTATTCGCCCGCCTCTTTGTTACAATGCCTTTCATTTAGTGGTCCATGACACAATTCGCTCTGGCAAGATCGATCGTAATTTCACTCTTTCTCTGTTAAAATAGTACAGAAGTACCCTCGCATATATCACGCACTGTATTCGTCGTTCTAAAGGACTCGTTTGCGACGCTTCTACGTTGATAGAAGTTTCACAAATGTTTATCATCGCCTAAGATAAGGTTCCCTATAAAAATGATTGAACTATGTAAAACTGGATGGCACCTAAGCGGTACAGTTTCTCTTTCTAAATGGCGAGAAAACCCCTTTGCAAACATAAAGTCAAACCGACCTTACGTAACACCAATGAAAAACAAGCTACTTACAAAGAATGACACGAGTACTTCGAGCAACGTAAGAAACAGAAATTCAGAGTCCCAAATGAAAGCATTTAGGAAGATATGCGACCTCCAAGAATGCCGCACAATGCAGCGTTCATAAGAGAAGTACATAAAAATTCAAAGACGCGTAATATCGACAACAATTCCGTCCAGGAATTATTTTCATTTCGCAAGGTTCTTCTTGCAAAAATATACATTACATTGACCATGCTGGCCATCGAATATCGCTTCGTCACGCATAGCGTACAACAACAAATGCTCTCAGTTGCAACAACAGTTTTAGTATAACAATTCATACGCAATGATTTCAAAAGTATAAACAAATACATATATATATATATATATATATATATATGCAAGAACTTCGGACGTGAAAGATCATCAACAAAACTGACGGCATTATTAACATAAGGAATGTGACTGTACATGGCCGTTAATGTTATACTGTGTTCTGAACAATGATTTCACTAGAGATCTGGTGGGAATCAATTGCGCTACTAACGAAAAACTTATTATACGCAGGCGTACTTAAACCTTTTTGGCTACTACTAGTCTAATCTTTCCTGAAGTCTTTGCGCGATTGCAGCAACGAGTGCAGCACCCTTTCCACTCCCGTCCTCGGCATGAATCATCTTGAACTACATATTATCGATCGATTAATTAATTTTGTAAAAGAATAATGCCATATGAAATATATATTTGTTGGACACGTACCTTATGATCAGGAGCTAAAAGTGGAATATACTGTTTGATCCATGTCTCTAGTCGGGGGTGGTGTTTGTAGAGTGAACCATCTACAGCGATCGTTACGTGTTTCTTATCGATTCGCTTTAACAGAACGGCAAGACCTAAAGAAATTAATTTCAATCGGTTATTCCTTGTTGCCCCGTTACCAGCAGTACTTTTTACGTATCTTAACTCACATATCGAAACCAGAAGAGCTGCACGATTCGAAGCTATTTCGCAAACGTACTGTACAATTTTCACGTCCTCTTCGTCTGGGACAATACCAAAGTTCATGAGAACTTGCTTCGTGTTGCTATCGCCACCATCCAACGAGTCCCTACATTACAATATATTTACATATATAAAAAAGTTCGAGCAAAAAGAATATCGTATAAATTTTGTTTCCAAGCAACGTACTGCTCGATATCGGATACTAAATCGCTGGTGAGATTGCCAGGAACTAAAAGGCATCCAGGTGTGTGTTCACCGATGAATAAAAATCCTTCTTCGGTTAACTTTGCGAGCACCACTCGCACAAACTCGCCCAAGTATTTTCCGCTGATATATTTTTCGAACCTGATTATTTGAAACAAAACGATATTAATATAAACCACACAATTTGTACATTTACCTCAAGCGATTTGCTACTCACGTAAATGAATTTACAATAAGAGAATTCGCGTCGTTCTCGCGATCGTAGTCGGTCTTGATGAAGTCTAAGACACCGTTGTCCCCAAATGCACCCCATTCGATGTCGATGATTACCTTCAATAACGACGATCATTTTAATATGCAAAAGATCTATATCAGAAAATGACATTAAACGGACAAAAAGAATTACTTCACGTTCTCCGTGCCTCTCAGTCTCCCAATGTTCGACTCTATCGGCCCGCTCAAGATAACAAGCGTTGCTCCCGGTACCTAATATAAGTCCAATTGCAGTATTAGGATCCAACGTCGATCCTTGAACCAATGTTCCCGTGGTGTCGTTCAAAATAGCCACCACTTTAACTTTAGTGTCTCCTCGGCGATCCAAAGCTTCGCGGAGTAATCTGACGGCGTCCTTGTTGACAGCATCGGGGCAATTAAAAGTTTTGGTCCACGTCACTAGTATTCCAATATCCAGCGAATGCTGAATCATCGGGAACGAGAATGTGAATCCTGTAAAGCATTGGCAAACTGTTGTATCCCAAGGAAGTGTACCGCACAAGCACAGAGTTTGACCATTTATCGATCGCGTGTGAGGTCATGGTAATCTATGTTTGATTAACAACGCGTATCATCCACTTGAATTCGAAAAATCAATGTGAAACACGAGACTCAAGAGCCGATAACGTGTAATGTACTTGAAAGCACAACATTAACGCAACACAAACAGTATTGTCTTCGCGATACAATTGCAGTTATTCTAGAATCTCCAGAAGTTATTTGCGAGAAACCACAGAGCACAGCAGTGGCAATTAAAAGACTCACACGTGATTCCCCCGGCACTTCAACCTTATGTACATTGATTCCAATTTACCAAGGGGAAGCTCTACATCCTGAAGACCCTGCGCTATGACGAAATTACTGACGCACTCCGCCAGATAATCAAACAGGCGAATAGCTGAGCCCACTCTCAAATCGGAGCTAATGTGGTACTTCTTCACTTCTTCCCGTACAGGTGTACCATGAGCCAGTTCCAAAAGGAGCACTCGGAAATTCGTGCCTCCGAGATCCAGTGCCAAATACAAGCCCTCCTCTGAAATTATTTTTCATTAATGCGCACAGTTTTGGAACGTACACTTTTATAGACAATCGTAGTAATTGCACTTTCAATAGCTATTATCATACACTCGTAAAAATGTCGATCGATTACTTATCGAGAGTTGCAAATGTTCTGATAGAAAAAAATACGGGAACAACCTGTGCCATCGAGAAGTTCCGGTACATAAGTGTTCTCCATTTGTAACGACGACGACTGCAGATGAATTCCTTTATTCATTTCCGACACAAAAACATCCTGTATCTTTCTCACGGTGGAGGCGGAGAATTGCAACCGTGCCATTTTTTGCTCGATCTATAAGTAAAATCTGTTAAACCACAATGTCGCGTTACCCATCTTGTCGTTAACGGAAGAATTCAATGTGCACGATCCGGCGGTACCCGTCGGAAAATTTTCCTCAACATCGTAAATCTTAATAATTCATCGACAAACGTGATAAAACATTCGCGTATGATCTAAGTCTTAGATTCTAAGACATCGCTGTTTGTTCTACTCAGTGTTACGTGACAACTCAAATGGGATTCTAATGGACAAACCGCAGGCAGTGAATCCGATCACTTCGTGTACATATGGGAATCACAATTAAAGAGATTACATTCACGGAAATAATGTGTTTTGGAGTTTAAAGGAACGCTTAACCGGAAGATACAATGTTTCACGAATGTGATCAAATACTCTTTGCGTTTGAGTTTATGTAAGAGGAGCGATGCTACCGTAACTAACGAACGCTATTACCTGTCCCTTACCTATACGTTAGAGGCATCGTTTCCGCGAGTTTCTTTTTTTTTTCTCTACTTTGGAGTTCGTAGTGCGTACACGAGTGCAAGATCGAAACCAGAGTTCTTATGACCTAGATAATACTAATATTTCACTTCCTTGAAGGTAAACCGGTTGTTTTCGCGCAAACATCGCCGCCAAGGCGAAACGTAAAAATTGTAGAAACCGATATTGAATCAATGAGTGAAAGACAGGAAAATATGCCGATCGAATAATACCATCATCCTCGTGCATAAACAATTCGTGACGACGCGCGCGACAAATGGTATTAAACGGCGCGACAATTTACGGCGCAAGAAATTTATTGCCTCTCCTGTCGATTGGATTGTCAAGTAGTCCAAGAAATGGAACGAAATCGACAATTCAGAGAAACAGAAACAAATGGGAATTGACCGTAACATTGCGCGGTCTACTTTAATTAACTGTGTAAAAAAGAAGCACGTGGGTGGCTTATTACAGCTGCCTGTTGTGTAACAATCTGTACAAAACATTAACGGCACAGACCCACGCGTAATTTGCTGCATGAATTGTTAGGAAATCCATTCCAATCAGAGACGAGGAAGAAAGGTCGAACATTTTTAGATCAAACAATAATTGTGGCAGCAAATGTGTAGAACGACATACGTATTCTTCGTCCCCATCCATTCTATTGCCACGCGAAGTATATCTTCAGCGATAACTTATTCAAATATCTTGAATTCTTTTAATAGTAAGAATCCCTCGATGATAACCCTATGACAGGGGGCACGATAAGCAAATGATTTACGACTATTTTGCTACTAAACGCGTGATAGTACATCGAATCTAGTTAAATCCACTTCGACTCTGATGTCTAGTTCCGTTGTTTATAAAAAGCAAGGCAACAAAACTATTGCGTCGCATCACTCATTCTTGATAGCCTAATTTTTTATCTTACTCCGTTGAAGGAAGATCCCCCCCGAGTAAGGAACGAAGCATGTGTAGATGTTGCAACGAAACAAACAATTTCTATACAAACGACAGGCAGTTACGTAACTAATTGTATGTATTTGAAGGAGGCGTGTGTACCAGACAGAATAGATTGCTATTAGTAATATTGGCACTGAGATCGGCACGAGTAAAAGTGAAAGTGTCTATGTACTTATGTACGATCGATCGGTGTCAGTAAACTCTTAACGAGAATGTCGCAAGGTTAAGGACTCGGTGTTCGCCGTTTCTTACATCGGGAATGATTCAACGTTGCTGTCATTGATCGAATAGATATTCATCGATTAATACAATGATGGTGTAAACCAGTCGTGAAAAAAAGAGTATACATATAACGCCAGTTCTGATTGCAGATGTTGTTTAGAGATCCGATGACTTTCAGGTCGACAAATTCTTGAAATTGTATGCAGTACGCGATCAAATAACATTTGTAAGCAGTAACCGTGATAAGTGTTTCAACCTATTTCCATAACTTCGCATTACTCCATAGAATCTCAATCTTATCGCAACGCACGCTTGGGATTGCATCCGAGTACTATCGTTCGCGTGCACAAGGGCTGGAAGTTCACGGTCGGCGGTTTCAGGATCGCTTAGATAATCACGCGGAATGTCGTTCAACTGTTCGAATAATTGTGCGAATATATTACGCGTATTTGCTTACCTTTTGCCGCCTCACGACGTCCGAAAGTACCAACGGCGATACCTGTATCGCCTCGTTGAGGGCGTGCTCCGTGGGAACGACCATATCTACTGGATCCTGGTACTCTGGAAAATTAAACGAAAAGTACGATTCGGTATAGTGAATTCAGTGTGATATTAACATAAACGAGAGGACTCAAGAATACAAAACGTAGCTTGAAGCTCTACTCGGCAATGAAAAAGAGATCAACCTTGAAAGATCAATGAGGATAGTATCACTAGAATAGCCCCGGCGATTATTGATAATGCAAATGAAACACGTGCTCACCTGATTGTCACGAAACTTTATCTTCCGATGGAAGTTTTTGAATGAAACGAACCACACTATGAAGTAAACGTGAATGAGTTCGGTCGTGGCCGACGATAAGGTAGACGCGACAAGAAGGAACCGTCGCGTGCTTCTCCGTGAACGCGAGAAAGTTAAAGAGATCAACCCGTTTATGGTTTCTCGCTTATTTATTTTCCCTCCTTCCACTCTTTCCCTCGGCATTCGACCAGACGATAACGCCACGGATTATTACTGAACGAAAAGTTGAAAGTCCATGATAATTTATGATGTTTGATAACGTGTCGTAATCGAATCCCATGAATTATAACATCGTCTTGTCTACGAGAAGCAACGGCACGTTGTTTGTCGTTTCCTCGGATCGATCCATTGCATAATTATGACGCCAATAGCTAGTGCCTCCAAGTCGTTCAATTGTGCTGCATAAATTGATTGATAACAATACGGTGATAACAAGACGTCGATAACTCGTGCGCGGTGTATCGTACGGGCCAAATGAATGACAAATGTACTGCAACGTAAGAACGGTGGTCGTTCGATCTGGGTGACCTAAAAAAGTGTTGAGGAGCAATCATATATCGTGCAGCTTCAATAATATAAACCTCGAGGAAGGGAACAGTGCCGTTTCCATTTTCTGCAGAGACTTACAAAAGAACGCATGTATCTGCTTGTCCGAGATAACTATGAGACAGTCAATGCTATACAGCTCATCGATTATCGTAACATTTTCCCCTTTCTTATCGATAAATTACAAATGCACGAGTATTCGTAACTCTAAGGTGTACTCTCCCTAAGAAATTTGCGGCGCATTGCAAATTTTTGCTAAAAATATTCCACCAGTGGTATATAGATATCGCGGACCATATCGTTCGAATGAAAAACGCAAGCGATAATCATTGAACATACAGTGTGTTGCAACCTGTGACACAATTGACGCTTCACCAAAATTCCAAGTCCATAAACGAGAAATCCTTTGCGTTCACCGTTCAATGATCACTCCTTCAATTCACGATCCTCGAGCTGGCTCTGATTTAAAAGGACGAAACATTAACTGCAACGCGATGGCTCGTCACGATTACTGGACCCAATGTACTTCCCGCACTCCTACGAATTGCTCCGTCTGCTTTTGGAGCAGCTTGTTCCCCGGTACACAATGAATACACGCGTATATAAAGCGTGTCCGTATGCTGCGCATGTGCATTCCTACAGCAAGTACAGTCTCGACTGCAAACTGTTCATTCAAGTCGTTCATTGAACCTTGCAATGCAAAATTTATTAATTGAAATTCGAAAGCGCCGACCTTGAATTAATCGAGGAACAGCGATGTAGAAAGATTTCATTTTCGACGAGCGACGTGTTCGCGGTTAAAGAAAAAAAAGTTCTAATTTTAGTATCGATATAAAGGACTGAAAAGTTGAAGAACTTGTTCGCCGAGCAAGATTTCGTGTTTCGTACCGCGCCCGTCGCATTCCACCTACTTGTATTATTTTTATTATCTTTCTGCCTGCTTCCCAGTTCCTTATTCCTCCGTAGTTGCGGTGTAAAGTGCAATTGTTTATCTGCAGATAACAGTAACATGAATTGTTGCAAAGTGGAGCGGACGAAAAGCGCGTATTAACTTGACAACGAAACTCTGCGTATGTTCATCTGAGGACGAGGCAAGAACCGATTGCACCGGGTCCTCCGGTTCAAACGAATTACTACTTGCGCGCACGCTGAAAATTGCGCACAAACGTCAGAACCCCTATCGTAACCGTCCATATGCAATTTCGTTCGTGTATTTCAAAGTTGGACGAAGCTGTTCCATTTGATCGATGATCATTTAAGTTTGCCCATCGTGGTCGATTACCAAGATGAGAAGACGCCGCGAAATACCACTGGAACATTCTTACGAGCCATGAAAGTCTGCACGAACGAAGCTCCATTAAAATCAATTGGAAGGTGCAAAACGTCAACCAGGATAATTCAGCCACTTGACCTGCCGTGATGATTCTAATCCATAGTGCAATACGCACACTCGTCACGCGAACCGCGACTGCCTCATTTCAAATGACACCTTCCCGATCGAAAGATGGCCCCATGAGGAGCCGCTTAATGCTACGATTGTATCGATAATATCGCGATCCCCCACCTTCTACTTATCATTTCATTATCAGTTTATCGAATCAACGAATGTGACGCAAGCGGAATGTCACCTGAGTTCGACGTACGATTTGCCCGTACAACAAGGAAGAAGCGCGATGTTTATGTCATCGATTTCCAGTAAAATCGAGGGTGTACACTACACTTTAACGAATGCGCTTTTGGTGCACTGTAACGGATTACCCTTTCGTTAGGAGCATGCACGTTATGTACGATCTTGAGCGCTTGAATTATAGAGCATCCGTGAATTACGGGACCATTATCACCAAGGTCGCGAATAAACCTTAATCAAATAGAATTCCCTCGAGAGTGCAGCGGCTCGTTTTACGTTTCGGTGCTTTGAGTTTCTTGTTTCCTTCTTTTTTTTACCACAATTGTACCAAAAATTGAATCGAAGCCTCGAGCGACCAGTGTAATCCACGATTTTTTTTTTCTTTAATACGTCGCTAAGTCGGTAATTCACTATCTATTATGGCGATACCGTATCAGAGTAAGACACAGCTAATCCAGATAACATAATCGACTTATTAGAATGTTTTAATTATGCTGTAAATTTGTAACAGTATCCTGGGGTTCAAAGCGATCGGCGCGTTATTTTTAGGAAGAATTTTTAAGTTGTTGACGAAATCGCTAGATCTAAACACGTTTATAAACACGTGCTTCGCACGATAGCTGTCGAGCTTCTGTGTTCATTCCTCGAGTTTGATATACGCGGGAACAAATAAGTCAGGCTCCGATTGAACAATAGTACAGCGAAAGATAAAGCGTACAACTTTAAATTGGAACATACAAGGAATGATATAATGGAACTTTTCCGACTCGATAAACTACCATGCCTCCTGGAATGTTACTATAAAAAGTTCGTTCACGCAAGAACTATTCGACAAAGTGCCAAAAAGTAGTTATCGCGGCTGGACAAGCGTTTAACAAATGTAACACGATAAGATGTACTCGTTCAAAGTCCTTGTCTTGAACATTTTCGTGCGCGGTAACACTATGATAGTATCGTGGATAGCAAGGTCTAGTCAAGAGCAAGGAAAATGCGGCATGAATATGCAGGAGATACGATAATTATAATATCTGAATTTTCTGAAGTCATCGAGCATTCGATTGAAATTCCCCTAGTACACGTTAATAAGCTATGACAACAGGTGCAAAACAATACTGCAAAGGCCCACGTGGATTCGTCGGCAAACTATACGCTGGAAATACATGTACGTATTTACATTAATTACTCGTACCGCGACACTGGCATTATCATAGACGCAACCGATTAGCGATATACAATAAGTTCGCGGCAATCAATGTAAAACCTTAACGCGATATTACGGTGACACTGATTCCTGTCTAGACAAATCAGAGATACTTCCACTGTCAAGGATGAATGAGATTGCGAGCGGTAGCAATACGTCGCACGTGCGCTTCGGTTAATCTAAGAAAATGAGAAACGCAATCTCACCCTAGCACTTTCTACGTACGACTGCCGACACCGCGATCCCTCCAGTTTCTGTTCCTCTTCTGTACTTCGTTGGGTCCAGTTATCGGTCAATGACTGCGAATTTCTCGAGACGTGACAGACCACGCACTTGTACAAACACGTGGGTGGAATAGCGTGAAATGTACTCCGTCTCAGAGGAGCAACTGGTCGAGCCTCCGGATCATCACATTCCCCACTGCTCGAACTTCAAAACCATATCGGTGCGTATTGCGTGTGCGCGCGCCTTCGTATACGTGTATATACCCGAGCATACTTATACATGTATAGGAGAGTATCTCTATCCGTGCAATTACGCATGGTCGCTTGGGCACACACGCTGACAACAGTCTTTGATCCATCGCGTGGACGACACACACGCGCATTTTCGCGAAATAGCATGCATCGATACCACGTGATAGTGTAATCGCGATCCAAAAGCGCGCAAAATACGCGCATAAATGCAACAACATCTCAGGCGTGCGGTCGTACTGGCGACGCGTCGCGACGGTCCTTATTTATTTCTTTTCCTTTTTCTTTCTTCGTCTCTCCTCAGCCTTCCTGTTGCGTTTCACGATCTTCGATGTTATATTTTGAAACAAAAATGAATTTGTAATATGTCATCGATTAGAAAAGGATGTACGAAAGGTTTTGTGACCAGATAAAATTCATATTCATAAATAGTACGTAGGTGAACATTTATTTAATATCAATTATGTGAAAGTATAAAAGCTGAAAGCGATACGTCTTGTATGCTCCTGCAGGTTCGCATTATGTCCCATGAATAGACTTCGAATATAGCTGCAATAAAATAACGTCCGTCTCTTCGGCTACATAGGCTGAATGGAGTTTGATTAAATTGGTCGGCGTGTTTAAATTTAGATCGTTACAATTGCCCGACCCTCGTGCTTTCATAATGTATGGCACCCATTCTATAGACAACCATCTTGCACTTCGAAATGATAATTAACAAAAGCACCATTCACGTTAGACCCCAGGGCTGTACTGGGTATTGACTTTGATACTGTGACGAGAAAGTACAAAACAGGCAGACAATAATTTACATTCACACTCCATAACCAACTTACTATTTTATATAAACACGGCGAGTTACTCGCAGGCTTAAAGTTGATAACGCAAACATAATTATGGGCATGAAACCGGTTTATTTATGAAATAAATAGAGTCACCGGTGATATTCGATATTACACGCGAACTTACTTACGATTCTTACTTGCATACGAAAAAAACAATGAAGTGAAGTTTGAAGAAAAATAAATATAATATTCACGTTATTCCGGTAACAAATCGTCGCCGAGTTCTTCGTCACCAAAATCATCGTCCCTTTTTCCAGCAGACGTCATAGGACGACTGGGTAACGGGCCGATTGGATCAACGTAAGGTGTACCTGTATAAATTATTTTACATAATTGTACAATCTGTAAGTAATATCACCTTGCATACTGCGTTATAAATTATTTCAGAATTTCATAATAAACTACAGCTGGGGCACAAGTCTTGGGAATCATTACTATACAGAGGGAACAAGAATAGGCTGTTCAAAATAGCTAGACTCATCTATCATGTGTTCAATCCATTAGGGCGGTTCAATTATCATCTGTAGATCGTTCTTGTTAATGCCCATTTCGCATGAAGCTACGCATTTGCAAAGGTTCGATAGTTCTAATAAATGTTCAATTTTATACATGTCTCCCATTTCGAAAGTTATATCAAGTTTCCCACTTTTTATAATTTCGATTTTAAATAATAAATACCAGTTCGATCGTTCGTGTCAATTGGCGCTTCCGCGATACTTTCAGCTGTAGAAATTCTATTAGATCGTACAATGCCAGCACTACCTGGACCTTGGCTTTCTCTTTTGCCAAAAGTAGGACTTGTCCTGTGATCCGATAACATACTCATTCCAGAACCAGTTCGCGACGAGGCCCCGCTATTACTCCTCCTCGAACCTACAAATAGATATTATTATAATAACATTAAGTATAATTAATACAGCTAAAGGAATATAAAGCCTATGTAAGGTATATACCTGGTCTCGCTGATCCTTGCCTATCTTTCAATTCCTTTGCTTTCTCGGCGCGCTTTAATTCTGCCGCATATAACTGTGCCTCCTTTAATCCGAGATCACTGCACAAGCGAACCAAGAATTTCAGGCACTCAACATTTTCAGGGAACTTGCTATGAATGTCCTGATACTCCAAAAGAGCTTTGTGAAATTGGCCGGTCCGCCTTAAACATGCAGCAACAAGTAATCTCCATCTTGGTTCATCGGGTGCTAGTTCTACAGCTTTCTTGAAATAAATTAACGCCTTCTCGGCGATTTGCATCGATATAAAATATGAGCCAAGCCAGTCTATTACTTCGAAATTCGCGGGGAAGAATCTATAAGACTGCATAAATACATGTTTCAGTAACATTTGAAAAACATTGAGTAAAATTAGATACATAATATATCGCTATTATTTACATCGCTATAAAATTGATGCGCTTGTTGCTTGTCTCCAGCGCTATCGTACATTTCGCCCAATTTTTGCAACACTCCGGGGTCGCAAGGTATTATACCAAGTAACTGATTGTACCTAATATAAGTTTAGACATGCATTAGTTAATCACGCAAAAGACAAATTTATAATATATATAAGAAATAATTCAAATACCATTCTGCCGATTGATCTACGTCATTCATAAGTTGATACAAATGACCAATTTCATATAATGTTTGTGGATCGTGTCTGACGATGTTACGAACTTTCCAAAAGCATTCCAATGCTTCTTCGTACATATTTTGCTTTTTGTACACCAGTCCTATTAGAACAATTTTGATGAAGTACTGTAATACTTATATTCAACATATTTGCAAACTATTGATAATTACCTAAATTATAAAGAGCTTGCACGTGACTAGCATCTGTATCTAATGCGCACAAGAGTAGCTCTCTGGCAATATTTATTTCTCCTTTCCTGATCGCGCACGCTGACAAGTTAACATAGGCTGCTGCATTGTAACTGTCCGCATTTCGAGCAATATCGCCGCATCTCTCCGCTTGATCGTAATCTCCTTGCTGGAGATTAAGTAGAAACTTTTCAACAACCTGTTAAAATTGCAAGAACAATCGACAATGGCAAATATTATTGCTTACCAGAAAGTATATAAATGAAAGCATGGTTGCAGCAGAACTGTTGGCTTTACTTTCTCGATTCTCAAACATTTTCAAAGTATCAATTGCCAACTGGGTTTCCCGATTATGTAGAAACACCATAGCTTTACTTATTTCCAAATCAGCAGCTAGGGGTCCATAAGTTGACGACTTTATAGCATCTACACACCTTTAAAAAATTTGGTCGTTAGTAAGCAGGGAAAAATTTTATTTTCAATTAATAGGCGTAGATAGTAATATTCTATCGAATCTTTACCAAGCAAAACCAGCGGTAAGTGTGTCTTCAATCACAGGTGCTATAAGTTTTGCGGCACAGAGAATTGTTTTCTCCGCCTCAGATTTCATTTCTTTCTCTAGCTTAGACAAATCGTCGTTTCTTAAAATTTCATTCAGTATATTAGACGCAACATCGTCCTATAAAATAACAACGACTATGATTAATTGTGCTGTATTAAATATTTCACTGTGAATCAATTATGAACGTTAACATTGTGCCCAGTGCGTACTGTCAATGAACTCGTGTTACTACGTAAAAGAATTGGTGCATAGGAATACGACGTTTCACGAAAGTATGTCCCATAAGAATATTTAAAGCATAAAAGGTATTTAAGCGATTGTTGAATGTGGGCAATGCAAAAAAAAACCCTTTACATTGTGATATTTATAAACGTGCCCAACTCACTGTACTTATATTATATCTGTCCTCCTGATCTATATTAAGTTGAACTTCTAATAATTCTAAAAATGCTCTTTTCATTTTATCCCTATGAGATAATGCAAAATGGCATAAAACAGCATGCAATCCTGCTTTAAACTCTGCCCTTTCTTTCATCACCCATTCAAAACTATTAGCTGCTTCTTCTAAACGACCCATTTGCACAAATAACATTCCAATGTTATGCATTATTTTTATTCTGCGAATTGTTTCATAACTTAACGTTAATCAATGCAAATGGCAAGTACAAAAATTCAATGCTGGTAGCCTAAATTCTAACAGCAACATACTATTCATACATTACCTTAAATCTTTATGCGCTGCCGGAGCTTGGTCAAATGCCATTCTATACATTTTAATCGCTTGTGATAACTGACCCATTTTAACATATATATTTCCCATATTTACTTTTAGTCTGGTGCTATTGCTAAACATTCTATTTCTTGTTATAGCTTGGTAAGTTGCTATAGCTTCGGTAAACATATTATTATTACTATACTGAGTTGCCAAATTAAAAATCACCTAAAACATATATACCAATAACGGTTAATAGTAAATTTTTGGAATATTTTTCTAGATGCGGAAAGGCTGAATTTAATTCTTACGGCAAATGTTAAATCAACGTTATGACTATCGCTAAGACCAGCTTGCTCTTGCAATCGAATAAGAGCCCTTTCCCTCGACGAAGCCTCCCTCGCTCTCTCCAAAGCAACTCTCATATTGTTTTCATATGCTGCTTCCACAGAACTTTCTATCAGTTCCATAATTTTTCTTTCAGCCACTTTTATCTTTTCTTCCGGTCTGTAACGACAAATGTCAGAATATTATTATTCTCTATAACATTAATGAATCATTACAATCTTACGTGTCATCTTTTCCAGTTTCTAAAGGTGGTGCCGGACCCTTTGTTGAGCTGCTCATATTCAATGGGTCGAACGTCTGACGATTGCTACTAGTATAACCAGCACCTCTGACCGCAGTCATTGGTCTAAGACCGCTAGTATTTGGACGTATGGGTATACTAGTACCACTTCGATGAAACTAAAATTATTAAAATTATTCATTATATCATATCGCTACATGTAATTATATAAACTGTACATTCGCTTACTCCAGTTGATGTGCCTAAACGCATAGCACTTCCAGGTACCTTCGGTGTGAACTGTAAGATGAAGGGAATAAAAATATTATGTTATCAAGCCTAAATTTCTTTTATGCTATTTCTGCTTACGATTAATCTTCTTGTATTAAGTGCTTCTTGAAACAATTCATCTTGCTCTAGATCTTTAATACTATATATTGATGGATAATCATTATACCCATCATAAATATCATCATCAATTTGTGCGTTGGCCATTTTCAATGGTTTCGCAAAATCCTTTTATTTATAAAAAGAAATGCCGCAGATAGAAATATGTTTTCAAAAGTATTTCTTCTTTTTTCAAATATTCTTCAAAATGGTCCAACAAATTTGTATCATTTACTCGTCGGCAATGCAAAGCCACAGACGAGATATAGGAATTGCGCTCGATCCCCACAAGCAGTGAATATGTGAAATAAAGTAATACGTGGCGCCATCCCGCGTTTGCGGCCTTTTTCGCAGTTTGCCACGCCTTCAAAACCGAAATCCTGGATTACATCGTTAATTTAAACAATTGCGTTTTTCTCGACATCCAGTGGGTCTTTTTCGACCGGACCGGTCTCCAATTAAAACCACGACCCATAGCTATCTCCTCCGACAGTTGCAACAATATGGCATTTGTGGTTCAAAAGTTATAAACAATTGAAAAATCGGCGAAAATGCACTTCGGGTCGTTTTAATTATCTCGGCTCCTGGAGGCGCTAGCACTGAGGAGATATATGAAAAGCTTTTAATTAAAGAAACACATGATAACAAGTTATCTTATTTCAATTGTACTATCAATAAATTAAATAATTTTTAAAGTTATACTTTACATTATTTTCTGATAAATGACAAAAAAATGACAAAAAAAACGATCGCTCCGAGCCGAGGCGAAACGCCTTTCGATCCCTCCGAGCCGTGGAGACACGCTTTTGACCACCTGGTTCTTTAATTGCCTGATTCTTTAAAAACATAAAAGCATACTACAATAATATGGGTATCTTATAATATAATGGGCATACAATACAATACAGTTTAGCATTCTGTGAAAACGTTGACCTGAAATAAACCGAGAAGTACAATTAGGTAACTGGTAGGTAACAATAACTATGAAATGCAACCGATCAGCTTAGAATCGCCTTCGATAATAGTTTTGACCACTGCCTCAAAGACGATACTAATTGTCCAGGTCTCACCACGTGGAGGTTGCTGCATTCGGAGACCCACCCTAACCACGGCGTCCCATCCTCCCTCCTTTTCGAGCAAAAATGTAAGAATACATTATGAATATACCCTTTTTACGCCATTCGCCGTTCTGCAAATTTAGCGAAAAAGGAAATGTCTCTACCGCGACGCGGAACTAATACAAGTGTTATACAATAAAACCAGCTCGCACGCAAAATCTCGCACGCAAAATCGCGCACGCAACCGATTAAAAATATTAGAAAAACAAAGACTACAAATGTGTGCAACCCTACAAAAGTAGCGATCGATAAAAAGCAGCGCTAGATAAGAAGCAGCAATGGATAAAAGGCATAGTTGCAAGCAGAGTACATATAAAAAGCAGCGCTGGAAAAGAAGCAGCAAGAGATAAAAGGCATAGTTGCAAGCAGAGTACATATAAAAAGCAGCAATAGATAAAATGCATAGTTGCAAGCAGAGTACATATAAAAAGCAGCGCTAGATAAGAAGCAGCAAGAGATAAAAGGCATAGTTGCAAGCAGAGTACATATAAAAAGCAGCGCTGGAAAAGAAGCAGCAAGAGATAAAAGGCATAGTTGCAAGCAGAGTACATATAAAAAGCAGCAATAGATAAAATGCATAGTTGCAAGCAGAGTACATATAAAAAGCAGCGCTAGATAAGAAGCAGCAATAGATAAAAGGCATAGTTGCAAGCAAAGTACATATAAAAAGCAGCGCTAGATAAGAAGCAGCAAGAGATAAAAGGCATAGTTGCAAGCAGAGTACATATGTAAGTAAATGTACAAATGTAAGCACAGAATATAGAATTAATCCCTCTGCCGGGCAGCGAATATAGACATAAACAACTCGCAAAATATCGCACGCAATCACTTAAAAATATTAGAAAAGCAAAAACTACAAATGTGTGCACACCTACAAAAGCAGCGATAGATAAAAAGCAAGGATAGGATTCTTTCTTCTCTCTTCATTCTTCTCTCTTCGTTCTTCTCTCTTCTTTCTTCTTTCTTCTTTCTTCTTTCTTCTTTCTTCTTTCCTCTTTCTTCTTTCTTGAAGATGCAACCCACATGTAAGTTTTCTATGTTCGCTACTGCCTCTCTCCTACTTGAAACGATCGTCAGGACTATGAAGGTGCGAACGAGAGTATAGGGCGGATTGAGTTCGTGGTAATACGAAAGTACACCAAGTATCCGATATTGGTGTCTCTACTATGCTCAATTTAAAACTTGGAATCTACTATTTACCCCCAAATGGAGTAGGAAAAACAATGAGCGTTGGAACCTACTAAACGCGGCCCGAAACGGTAAAGCTGGGGCTCGCTCCAGGAAAAGTCAGAGCTTGTGCAAGAGACTCGGATCACCAATCGAGCAAAAAGCCACAACGTCTGTACCAGCGATTGGTTGCAAACATAAACTCAGACCGAGGGACGGGAGCACGCGCGACTTATTGTCGACTCCGAAACGGCACCGAACCGGGGGAATCAGCAAGTGACGGATACGCAAGTCAGTACGAAGCCTTGAATTATGACCCCTCTAGTCCTAGAGACGGGTCACCTGTCCAAGACAACATGGAGCCTACGGACGAGTAACCAGCAGAAACTGCCGGCTACAATCCGTCCGCGGCCGCAGACCTACGGCCCGTCCGTGGCCGGTATCCCGGCCCAAATACCGCCCCGAAATCCACAGCGCCCGTGAACCTCGACCCCGGAGCCGAGGAACCAATACATACCCGCAAGAACGAATCACGTGTACTTTTGTCGAGTGGAGTTCGGCGACCCATGTAAGGCTAGCACCCACACGAGCGAGTACATCTCATCCAAACACAACCCTACAAAGAACGAGCGCCAACCGAAATACGCGACCGACTAAATTGAAAATGGAGAAAAATTGCGGCACGGACTCTATAAGTACAAGAACAGTGACTTTCCTCGTTTCAAATAAAGAGAGGCAATATCGCATAGAAAACTCGCAGAATGGGTGCACTTAAAATTAAATTTCCAGCAACGGCGACACACTCCCCCTAATAGAAACTGTATGATGCAATTCAAGCACGAGACACTCATACGTATGTATTACGGATTCGTGTCTGCACCCAAATTGATATTCGTGCTTCTAGCATGCTCGATATGTTAAGAGTCATTGACTAAAAACTCCCAAGTGGAGATACTTAAGCAATGAGCATTTTATTTACGCGAAGACAACCCGACGCGAAACGAACCAGCTAGGGCTCGCTCCGAGAACATCTCAAAGCTCCCGCAAGAGACTCCCGAACTCCAATTGAGCACAGGTCATAACGGCTACCAAGCAACTCGTAAGTTAACTCAGAGAACGATTTACATGCGCATGTGCCAACCAGAGTACGACTACCCGTGCAGAGCTAGCAACCACACGAGCGAGTACATCCCACGCAAACCCAAGCGTTCAAAGATGGAGCGATAGCCGCGGGACGCGACCGCCTGCAATAAAAATGGCGAACGGTTACAGTACGGACTAAGAAGAAAGGAGTGAATTGATTCCTCTGCAACTAAAGAAGAGTGTCGTCGTGTGGAAAGCGCGTACAAATTTCGAACCGCAACTAACGCATACATACACACATGTGTATGTATACATACGGCGATCCTCTTCGCGATACATAAAAATGGTACCTGTCGCCCAATCGACGTTACCAAATGCCCCCGGCGGACATTTAGTAACGATTAGACTGGACCTCAGATACCTGCAGTTCTTGGCTTACTACAGTGCTCTAAGCTGGTCTAGAGCACCGTATTAATTTCCAGTCCCACCACGTGGAGGTGACTACAACAGGACCGTTGTCAAGTGTTATCGCGCGCATATTCGATCATATGATAATAGGAGATTCGCAAACGGATTGATTATTGGTACACTTTAATATCTGGGAAGTCAATAACACGATATTCAACATGACAGTGACTGCATCATCTTGAGTAACGCATTTTGTACTTCTTTTGACAGAAGTGTGTAACGTAACGTGTGTATGTGACTTTAATGCAAAGAGTAATATAAAATACGCACTTCACCTGTACAATCAACAGTAGTTTGAACGTCCACGTATAAAGAAACGCACTTCTTCATTTCTTTTTTGTGGAAAACGTGCGTCCCTTCGAAATTGAATAATCGAGAGAATGAACGTCCGAATTACAATTGCTTTGACAACCAAAAACAAATCACACATACCATGTGTTTCAGTACGAAAAAGCGAAAAAAAATATAATTATTTAATACGAGAGAATGCAATGATAAGTACCAGGGAGTTTGCCATACATGATAAAGGATGAGTGCTACCGAATCTAACAGACGCAACTTGCCTTCTAACAACCGTTACAACTGTTTAAAAACTTATGCTAACCACAGTTCTAATTCTGAAGTGAAATATAGCACGACACTAAACTACAAAAGCGTATGCACACATTAAATAGTAGCTAGCTACAGTACAATGTGAAAGTATTCTAAATACAAATACAATGGAGGCGCTAATAAAAAGATATAAATTCGAACACATATCGCGCAATATTAAATACGAGAATACAATTTTTTACAAAAAAGAGCAGGTACAGGGAATTATTGTACAAGTGTACGAGTACAAAAGATTAACATTTGTTACAGAAATTTGGATACAGCGATATTACAATTTGTGAAGAAATATTAGAAGTACAATTAGGTAATCAGCAGGTAACAATAACGGAGAAATGCAGCCGATCGGCTTAGCATCGCCTTCGATAATAGTTTTGACCATTGCCTCGAAGACGATACTAATTGTCCAGGTCTCACCACGTGGAGGTTGCTGCATTCGGAGACCCACCCTAACCACGGCGTCCCATCCTCCCTCCTTTTCGAGAAAAAATGTAAGAATACATTACAAATATACCCTTTTTACGCCATTCGCCGTTCTGCAAATTTAGCGAAAAAGGAAATGTCTCTACCGCGACGCGGAACTAATACAAGTGTTATACATTAATGCCAGCTCGCACGCAAAATCTCGTAGGTAAACTCTCGCACGCAAAATCTCGCACGCAACCGCTTAAAGATATTGGGAAAACAAAACTACATACGCAATGTGTGCACACCTACAAAAGCAGCGGAAGATAAAAAGCAGCAATAGATAAAAAGCATAGTTGCAAACATACTAATATAAAAAATAGCGAGATATAAAAAGCATAGTTGTAAGCAGACTACATATAAAAAGCATAGATGCAAGCAGACTACGGGTAAAAAGCAGCGATATATAAGCAGCATAGTTGCAAGCAGAGTACACATAAAAAGCAGCGATATATAAAAAGCATAGTTGTAAGCAGAGTACCTACATATAAAAAGCAGCGATATATGAAAAGCATATTTGCAAGCAGAGTACATATAAAAAGCAGCGATATATAAAAAGCATAGTTGTAAGCAGACTACATATAAAAAGCAGCGATATATGAAAAGCATAGTTGCAAGCAGACTACATGTAAAAAGCAGCGATATATAAACAGCATAGTTGCAAGCAGAGTACACATAAAAAGCAGCGATATATAAAAAGCATAGTTGTAAGCAGAGTACCTACATATAAAAAGCAGCGATATATGAAAAGCATATTTGCAAGCGGAGTACATATAAAAAGCAGCGATATATAAAAAGCATAGTTGTAAGCAGACTACATATAAAAAGCAGCGATATATGAAAAGCATAGTTGCAAGCAGACTACATGTAAAAAGCAGCGATATATAAGCAGCATAGTTGCAAGCAGAGTACACATAAAAAGCAGCGATATATAAAAAGCATAGTTGTAAGCAGAGTACCTACATATAAAAAGCAGCGATATATGAAAAGCATATTTGCAAGCAGAGTACATATAAAAAGCAGCGATATATAAAAAGCATAGTTGTAAGCAGACTACATATAAAAAGCAGCGATATATGAAAAGCATAGTTGCAAGCAGACTACATGTAAAAAGCAGCGATATATAAGCAGCATAGTTGCAAGCAGAGTACACATAAAAAGCAGCGATATATAAAAAGCATAGTTGTAAGCAGAGTACCTACATATAAAAAGCAGCGATATATGAAAAGCATATTTGCAAGCAGAGTACATATAAAAAGCAGCGATATATAAAAAGCATAGTTGTAAGCAGACTACATATAAAAAGCAGCGATATATGAAAAGCATAGTTGCAAGCAGACTACATGTAAAAAGCAGCGATATATAAGCAGCATAGTTGCAAGCAGAGTACACATAAAAAGCAGCGGTATATAAAAAGCATAGTTGTAAGCAGAGTACCTACATATAAAAAACAGCGATATATGAAAAGCATATTTGCAAGCGGAGTACATATAAAAAGCAGCGATATATAAAAAGCATAGTTGTAAGCAGACTACATATAAAAAGCAGCGATATATGAAAAGCATAGTTGCAAGCAGACTACATGTAAAAAGCAGCGATATATAAGCAGCATAGTTGCAAGCAGAGTACACATAAAAAGCAGCGATATATAAAAAGCATAGTTGTAAGCAGAGTACCTACATATAAAAAGCAGCGATATATGAAAAGCATATTTGCAAGCAGAGTACATATAAAAAGCAGCGATATATAAAAAGCATAGTTGTAAGCAGACTACATATAAAAAGCAGCGATATATGAAAAGCATAGTTGCAAGCAGACTACATGTAAAAAGCAGCGATATATAAGCAGCATAGTTGCAAACAGAGTACACATAAAAAGCAGCGATATATAAAAAGCATAGTTGTAAGCAGAGTACATATAAAAAGCAGCTATATATGAAAAGCATAGTTGCAAGCAGACTACATGTAAAAAGCAGCGATATATAAACAGCATAGTTGCAAGCAGAGTACATATAAAAAGCAGCGATATATGAAAAGCATAGTTGCAAGGAGAGTACCTACATATAAAAAGCAGCGATATATGAAAAGCATATTTGCAAGCAGAGTACATATAAAAAGCAGCGATATATAAAAAGCATAGTTGTAAGCAGACTACATATAAAAAGCAGCGATCTATGAAAAGCATAGTTGCAAGCAGATTACATGTAAAAAGCAGCGATATATAAAAAGCACAGTTGCAAACATACTACGTATAAAAAGTAGCGAGATATAAAAAGCATAATTGTAAGCAGACTACATATAAAAAGCATAGATGCAAGCAGACTACATATCCTCATAATATATCTATGTATACTTTTCTATCTACATCTACATCTTCATTGATGAGTTGCGTAGATGGATGATACAACCTAAATTGGAAGCTGAAAGAATGTACAAATGTAAGCACACAAAATCGAATTAACCCCGCTGCCGGGCAGCGAATATAGACATAAATAATAGAATGTGGACATAAAAACGGACCTGAAACAGAAACGGCGATAATTATTAGCAATTTATTAGCAAGTTAATTATTGGCATTAGTAATTTTTAGAAATTAGTAATTATTAGAAAAATAGAATTGTACATGGCGGTTGGCAGCATTTGTGGCATAGCAAGGGTAAAACAATTATCGATCGGCAATCTGAATTGAACAGCAGCAGCTTTCAACGTATTCATTCTTCTTTTGTCTTCCTTCTTTCTTCATTCTTCATTCTTCCATCTTCGTTCTTCGTTCTTCCATCTTCGTTCTTCGTTCTTCGTTCTTCGTTCTTCGTTCTTCGCTCTTCGTTCTTCGTTCTTCCATCTTCGTTCTTCGTTCTTCGTTCTTCGTTCTTCCATCTTCGTTCTTCGTTCTTCCATCTTCATTCTTCGTTCTTCGTTCTTCCATCTTCATTCTTCATTCTTCGTTCTTCGTTCTTCCATCTTCATTCTTCGTTCTTCGTTCTTCGTTCTTCGTTCTTCCATCTTCATTCTTCATTCTTCGTTCTTCGTTCTTCCATCTTCTTTCTTCATTCTTCGTTCTTCGTCCTTCGTTCTTCGTTCTTCGTTCTTCCATCCGCATTCTTCGTTCTTCCATCTTCGTTCTTCATTCTTCGTTCTTCGTTCTTCGTTCTTCGCTCTTCGTTCTTCGTTCTTCCATCTTCGTTCTTCGTTCTTCGTTCTTCGTTCTTCGTTCTTCGTTCTTCGTTCTTCGTTCTTCGTTCTTCCATCTTCATTCTTCATTCTTCGTTCTTCGTTCTTCGTTCTTCCATCTTCATTCTTCGTTCTTCGTTCTTCGTTCTTCGTTCTTCGTTCTTCCATCTTCATTCTTCGTTCTTCGTTCTTCGTTCTTCCATCTTCTTTCTTCATTCTTCGTTCTTCGTCCCTCGTTCTTCCATCCTCATTCTTCGTTCTTCCATCTTCGTTCTTCGTTCTTCCATCTTCTTTCTTCATTCTTCGTTCTTCGTTCTTCCTTCTTCGTTCTTCCTTCTTCGTTCTTCTTTCTTCGTTCTTCCTTCTTCGTTCTTCCACCTTCGTTCTTCGTTCTTCGTTCTTCTTTCTTCTTTCTTCGTTCTTCCTTCTTCGTTCTTCGTTCTTCCATCTTCGTTCTTCCATCTTCGTTCTTCGTTCTTCCATCTTCGTTCTACGTTCTTCCATCTTCATTCTTCGTTCTTCGTTCTTCGTTCTTCGTTCTTCCATCTTCATTCTTCGTTCTTCGTTCTTCGTTCTTCCATCTTCATTCTTCGTTCTTCGTTCTTCGTTCTTCCATCTTCGTTCTTCGTTCTTCCATCTTCGTTCTACGTTCTTCCATCTTCATTCTTCGTTCTTCGTTCTTCGTTCTTCGTTCTTCCATCTTCGTTCTTCGTTCTTCGTTCTTCCATCTTCATTCTTCGTTCTTCGTTCTTCGTTCTTCCATCTTCGTTCTTCCATCTCCTTTCTTCAGTCTTCGTTCTTCTTTCTTCAGTCTTCGTTCTTCCATCTTCTTTCTTCAGTCTTCGTTCTTCGTTCTTCCTTCTTCCTTCTTCGTTCTTCGTTCTTCGTTCTTCCACCTTCTTTCTTCTTTCTTCTTTGTTCTTTGTTCTTTCTTCTTTGTTCTTTCTTCTTTGTTCTTTGTTCTTTGTTCTTTTTTCTTTCTCCTTTCTACTTTCTTCTTTCTTCCAGTGCACTTCCTGCTTGGTTCCTGTTTGCCCGTTGCGCGCGATGGTGCAGCGCAACCAACTAAAATACTGAGCTGCGACTCTAATTGGCCTGTGGGATTGCAAAACGCCCGCAAACAAAAATGCAACCCGCATGTAAGATTTCTATGGTCGGTACTGCCTTTTTCCTACTTGAGGCGATCGTTAGAAATATGAAAATGCAAACGAGAGTATCGGGGGGATTGAATTCGTGGTAATACGAAAGTACACCACGAATACGATATGGGTATCTCTACTATGCTCAATTTAAAACTTGTAATCTATTTACTCTCAAATGGAGTAGCAAAAACAATGAGCGTTGGAATCAATTAAACGCGACCCGGGCTCGCTCTAGGAAAAGTCAGAGTTTGTGCAAGAGACTCGGATCACCAATCGCACAAGTCCCAACGAGCACGATTTGGAAACGGCGGTGTAACCGGGGGAATCAGCAAGTGACGGATACGCAAGTCAGTACGAAGCCTTGAATTATGATCCCTCTAGTCCTAGAGACGGGTCACCTGTCCAAGACAACATGGAGCCTACGGACGAGTAACCAGCAGAAACTGCCGGCTACAATCCGTCCGCGGCCGCAGACCTACGGCCCGTCCGTGGCCGGTATCCCGGCCCGAATGCCACCTTCAAATCTTCTACGCACGTTGCCCTCGGCGCCTGAAACCGAGTAGCGACTCAGCTCATAAGAGCGCATCGCCATCATCGGTGCAGGACACAAAGGAGCGACTCAGCTCACAAGAGCGCATCGCGAATACATTGCTCGATTGGTGTTCGACGACCCATGTAAGATGGCTATAGCGCACCTACACAAGCGAGTTTATCTCATCCAAACTCGGCCTTACAAAGGGGGAGCGCCAACTGAAAAACGCGACCGACTGAAATAAAATTAATGAAAACTTGCGGTACGGACTCTATAAGAACAAGACTAGTGACTTTACTCGTTTCAAATGAGGAAGGGCAATATCGTATAGAAAGCTCACAGAATGGGTGCCCTTAAAATAAAGTATCACACTGAAACCTAACCAAACTCGGGATATACTTTTGTTTGCCTGCCACATAATGCTGCCTCCGATAACTATGAAGCAGTATACCGATACCGTATAGATTCCGATAAGTACAACGCAACCAACTATGGCGCAATTATTTCGTTCCCCATAAAAAAAAAGAAAAAAAAGTGGCGCGTCCGAGATATCTGTTGTTCCATATTAAATGGATTTATAAGTGTGGTTGCGTGCACTATATATATATAGTAAAGAAAGATAATTGGATAGTACGTTGCATACTAACACTTTCTTCTTTCTTCTTTCTTCTTTCTTCGTTCTTCTCTCTTCGTTCTTCTCTCTTCTTTCTTCTTTCTTCTTTCTTCTTTCTTCTTTCCTCTTTCTTCTTTCTTGAAGATGCAACCCACATGTAAGTTTTCTATGTTCGCTACTGCCTCTCTCCAACTTGAAACGATCGTCAGGACTATGAAGGTGCGAACGAGAGTATAGGGCGGATTGAGTTCGTGGTAATACGAAAGTACACCAAGTATCCGATATTGGTGTCTCTACTATGCTCAATTTAAAACTTGGAATCTACTATTTACCCCCAAATGGAGTAGGAAAAACAATGAGCGTTGGAACCTAGTAAACGCGGCCCGAAACGGTAAAGCTGGGGCTCGCTCCAGGAAAAGTCAGAGCTTGTGCAAGAGACTCGGATCACCAATCGAGCAAAAAGCCACAACGTCTGTACCAGCGATTGGTTGCAAACATAAACTCAGACCGAGGGACGGGAGCACGCGCGACTTATTGTCGACTCCGAAACGGCACCGAACCGGGGGAATCAGCAAGTGACGGATACGCAAGTCAGTACGAAGCCTTGAATTATGACCCCTCTAGTCCTAGAGACGGGTCACCTGTCCAAGACAACATGGAGCCTACGGACGAGTAACCAGCAGAAACTGCCGGCTACAATCCGTCCGCGGCCGCAGACCTACGGCCCGTCCGTGGCCGGTATCCCGGCCCAAATACCGCCCCGAAATCCACAGCGCCCGTGAACCTCGACCCCGGAGCCGAGGAACCAATACATACCCGCAAGAACGAATCACGTGTACTTTTGTCGAGTGGAGTTCGGCGACCCATGTAAGGCTAGCACCCACACGAGCGAGTACATCTCATCCAAACACAACCCTACAAAGAACGAGCGCCAACCGAAATACGCGACCGACTAAATTGAAAATGGAGAAAAATTGCGGCACGGACTCTATAAGTACAAGAACAGTGACTTTCCTCGTTTCAAATAAAGAGAGGCAATATCGCATAGAAAACTCGCAGAATGGGTGCACTTAAAATTAAATTTCCAGCAACGGCGACACACTCCCCCTAATAGAAACTGTATGATGCAATTCAAGCACGAGACACTCATACGTATGTATTACGGATTCGTGTCTGCACCCAAATTGATATTCGTGCTTCTAGCATGCTCGATATGTTAAGAGTCATTGACTAAAAACTCCCAAGTGGAGATACTTAAGCAATGAGCATTTTATTTACGCGAAGACAACCCGACGCGAAACGAACCAGCTAGGGCTCGCTCCGAGAACATCTCAAAGCTCCCGCAAGAGACTCCCGAACTCCAATTGAGCACAGGTCATAACGGCTACCAAGCAACTCGTAAGTTAACTCAGAGAACGATTTACATGCGCATGTGCCAACCAGAGTACGACTACCCGTGCAGAGCTAGCAACCACACGAGCGAGTACATCCCACGCAAACCCAAGCGTTCAAAGATGGAGCGATAGCCGCGGGACGCGACCGCCTGCAATAAAAATGGCGAACGGTTACAGTACGGACTAAGAAGAAAGGAGTGAATTGATTCCTCTGCAACTAAAGAAGAGTGTCGTCGTGTGGAAAGCGCGTACAAATTTCGAACCGCAACTAACGCATACATACACACATGTGTATGTATACATACGGCGATCCTCTTCGCGATACATAAAAATGGTACCTGTCGCCCAATCGACGTTACCAAATGCCCCCGGCGGACATTTAGTAACGATTAGACTGGACCTCAGATACCTGCAGTTCTTGGCTTACTACAGTGCTCTAAGCTGGTCTAGAGCACCGTATTAATTTCCAGTCCCACCACGTGGAGGTGACTACAACAGGACCGTTGTCAAGTGTTATCGCGCGCATATTCGATCATATGATAATAGGAGATTCGCAAACGGATTGATTATTGGTACACTTTAATATCTGGGAAGTCAATAACACGATATTCAACATGACAGTGACTGCATCATCTTGAGTAACGCATTTTGTACTTCTTTTGACAGAAGTGTGTAACGTACCGTGTGTATGTGACTTTAATGCAAAGAGTAATATAAAATACGCACTTCACCTGTACAATCAACAGTAGTTTGAACGTCCACGTATAAAGAAACGCACTTCTTCATTTCTTTTTTGTGGAAAACGTGCGTCCCTTCGAAATTGAATAATCGAGAGAATGAACGTCCGAATTACAATTGCTTTGACAACCAAAAACAAATCACACATACCATGTGTTTCAGTACGAAAAAGCGAAAAAAAATATAATTATTTAATACGAGAGAATGCAATGATAAGTACCAGGAAGTTTGCCATACATGATAAAGGATGAGTGCTACCGAATCTAACAGACGCAACTTGCCTTCTAACAACCGTTACAACTGTTTAAAAACTTATGCTAACCACAGTTCTAATTCTGAAGTGAAATATAGCACGACACTAAACTACAAAAGCGTATGCACACATTAAATAGTAGCTAGCTACAGTACAATGTGAAAGTATTCTAAATACAAATACAATGGAGGCGCTAATAAAAAGATATAAATTCGAACACATATCGCGCAATATTAAATACGAGAATACAATTTTTTACAAAAAAGAGCAGGTACAGGGAATTATTGTACAAGTGTACGAGTACAAAAGATTAACGTTTGTTACAGAAATTTGGATACAGCGATATTACAATTTGTGAAGAAATATTAGAAGTACAATTAGGTAATCAGCAGGTAACAATAACGGAGAAATGCAGCCGATCGGCTTAGCATCGCCTTCGATAATAGTTTTGACCATTGCCTCGAAGACGATACTAATTGTCCAGGTCTCACCACGTGGAGGTTGCTGCATTCGGAGACCCACCCTAACCACGGCGTCCCATCCTCCCTCCTTTTCGAGAAAAAATGTAAGAATACATTACAAATATACCCTTTTTACGCCATTCGCCGTTCTGCAAATTTAGCGAAAAAGGAAATGTCTCTACCGCGACGCGGAACTAATACAAGTGTTATACAATAAAACCAGCTCGCACGCAAAATCTCGCACGCAAAATCGCGCACGCAAACGATTAAAAATATTAGAAAAACAAAGACTACAAATGTGTGCAACCCTACAAAAGTAGCGATAGATAAAAAGCAGCGCTAGATAAGAAGCAGCAATAGATAAAAGGCATAGTTGCAAGCAGAGTACATATAAAAAGCAGCAATAGATAAAATGCATAGTTGTAAGCAGAGTACATATAAAAAGCAGCGCTGGAAAAGAAGCAGCAAGAGATAAAAGGCATAGTTGTAAGCAGAGTACATATAAAAAGCAGCGCTAGATAAGAAGCAGCAAGAGATAAAAGGCATAGTTCCAAGCAGAGTACATATAAAAAGCAGCAATAGATAAAAGTCATTGTTGCAAGCAGAGTACATATAAAAAGCGGCGATGTACAAAAAGCATAGTTGCAAGCAGACTACATATCCCCATAACATATCTATGTATATTTATCTATCTACATCTACATCTTCATTGATGAGTTGCGTAAATCGATGATACACCCTAAATTGGAAGCTGAAAGAATATCCAAATGTAAGCACATAAAGTTGAATTAACCCCGCTGCCGGGCAGCGAATATAGATAAATAACAGAAATTAATACCAGATCGCACGCAAATGTAGAAGTCATGGTAGTCGCATCCAAGACTACCATCGAAGCAATCACCTTATGCAGCTTTAGTAGCTACCTTTGGTGACGCAGGAACCAATTTGGGCATTTCATTATGGTCGCAACGGTACCTTAAAAATTGCGATGATTTATCATCGCAACACTATGTAAAAATCTAAGAAAAATATCGCGGTACTGTAAATACTAATTAAAACCTGTGTCTAAAAGAAACACGAAAATTATTATCGCAACGCTAAAAGCAAGTACGTAAACAAGTATAATTTAATATAAAAGCTACACTAATTGAAACCACGATATACTTAATCGCAACTCTAATGCAAACCGTATTCAATCGTACGCGACGCTAATAATAATCGCGATTTGCCCAATACGATGATGAGTGCTGGAAACAATAAACTACAACTACAGCATACAAAAACGAGCATAGTGACAAAATAGTAAGAAAGAATGGCTCTCCATCCTTTGGATGTAGAGCCATTGGTAGTTGCCCTCTTGAGCGACAGTTTGTCGGGCCTCTTCGGCATTTAGCTTCTTCTTTTCTTCGGGCGCAATGCCCGCTGAAACTTAGTCTAGGCTCGAGACTCTATCCGCAAAGAAAAAAGAAATAAAATAAAAATCTAAACCGCGTAGCTAAATGGAACACACGTGGACGAATCACGACCAAATAAAATCGTAAAATTGTGATTACGGAAAATCGCAAAGATTACGATTAAAATTGTAATCGATCTTCGCCTACACGTGCAGCCTCGAGCATGATGTAAAGCGTTTCGTATCGGGGCCTATATCGCGACCACGACCGCGAAAAATTCGAAAAATCGATGGGCAAAGCCAGAGGCGAACGCATTTTCGTTCGCGCCACAGCTTCACCGTCGACTTTTCAAATCGGATTTCCTGAAACAGGTTGAACACGCGAAATATTGCCTACCCGATCAGAGACTGTGTCAACCTGCCCGGCCCTACCTACTTATATCTATCAGGCACACCAGAAGGTATACTACCTATCCTACCTAGACCTATATTTAAAAAAGGGCAAAGCATTCACACAAACACACCTCATTCCACGTTTCTCATTCAAACGCTCGGGCGCAAGAACCTAAACTAGAGAAACGTCCCGGGACGCCTCCGACACCCGAGCTTAGCATACAATCATTCACACTCTAAGGGTACGTACCAATTCCTGAAATCGGCTGACAAAGGCTAGCGACCATTGCGTAAATGTGCGCAAACGTATATGTCGGTACATTACTTTCGTATAAAATATTGATCGTTAAAATATATTGTACATTTTTATTCAACCAAGTATACTTGGTTCATATTGTACTCTTTTATTATTATTATTTGCCATATTTTCATAATCCGTTAAAGTATTCAATGTATATTTGCAATTGTAAAACATATTGCTATTCGTGAAATCGTAGTATCGGTATTGGAATAAATCTGTTTATAGTTTGTTATGAAATTCCCGAGCCGACGCAATTCCACAGCCTAACCACACACACACAGTGTGGAAAATACGTCGTGCACGGTGCACTAGCAAATGTCAGCCGCCAAACATTGTTATAAATTTAAAAACCATATGATCATCGTGCCCATTGCCTTTCACTCACCCAAGTAGCACCTGGGCACGTGAGTGAGTTCCTGGCAATGAACACGGAAGGGGTTAAACCTGAAAATCCTGATCTAAAAAGATGATTAGTATATGTAAAATTGCAATGGTATATTATATTTTTAATCTCTTTAAAAATGACTCGACTTTGTAATTTATGAAATATTAATTAAAACTCGAAAATGACTGATAAATAATTTATTTGTTAAGGGAAATGACTGTCATTGAAACTTAATTGACTAGAATAAGTAATGCAACTAAATATTTACTTGAAAAATTGACAAACTATTAATTAAGCCTCAGGTGATTCTTTAATCGAAGCAAATTATTCAAGACAGGTACTCCGATTTGAAAATCTACCCGTATACAAAGCGCCTTCTTGTACGTAATGTGTAATAAATTTCATACGAAAAGGACTCGGTTATAGCATATGAAAATTAATATTAAATGCTGATTTTAATATACGTATCGTTATATATATGTATATTTGTTTTAATACATGATTACTATAATCATGAAACACTTCCAGTATCGAAGTCGGGGGGTATCCGACGTCTGCACTGCTCAACAGTGGAAACAAATTTCAATTGATTATAAATGCAATTATAAATTTAATATACAATGTATATACATTTGTTCAATGTATTTATTTTTATTGAAATAGAGGAACCTTCATGAACAGTACTTATTTGATCAAATATTTATTTGAATAAGAAATATTTCTATGGTTCCTAATTTTTTTATATTAAAAAACGCGGAGTACAAGAAGGCAGATCTAACCTTGTCTAAGAAACAATACACAAGAAAATAACGTTACAACTGACCGGTATAAAAGCTATACCCGTAGTCACTATGCTCGCAAAACTACTAAAAAATACAACCAGTCACCCGTGCCGCTTCGGACCAATCGTCCTACGACATGTTTGGGGACCGGAGGAACCAAAAGGCATGCGACTCACCAACTCGTTGATTGGGAAAGTAGAGGAAGTACTCGTGGAAGACATCAGGAACATCACCGAGGCAGCTCAGTTGAACTCAATCGTCAGGACGCTTGCAAACTGTAACTAAACAAGAAAGCAAAGAAGAATAAAATCTACTATTACATCTACAGAATTTAATTATTCACAGAAAACTGAGAACTGTTTAAAAGATACTTACATGTCTCACTTTATCAGTGTTGCATAAAACATCCCCTTCAGTGATGCACTGACTCTACTTCCGATAGCGAATGTTAGAAAAAAATAAAAATAGAAGACTATGTACGCGACCGCAAATTATATCGGCGAACAAATTGAGATGCTACTTTCGCGATTGAAATAATTAAAAAGGAGCACCGGTGCTCTGATAATAGTATTAATATCTAGTACGTGAAAAACACTGGCTCTACAATCGCGAGTAGCTAAAGTGTGAACGAAAACTTAAGCAGAGCCACTTGCTCTAAAAAAGCTAGAAAACTTCGAAGCAAATACTGACTCTACCGACCGCATTGCGCGCGGTCACAAAATTTTCTGGAAGAAAACATGTTCATCCTATCGAGTGCTTGTTATCAGTGACATATATGAAAAATAAATATACACGAAAAATATGTAAATGTGCATTAGAAATATGTAAATGTACATTAAAAATATGAAAGTATACACGAAATATATGCAAGGGTGCATTAGAAATATGTAAATGTACATTAAAAATATGAAAGTATGCACAAAAAATATGTAAATATACATTAAAAATATGAAGGTATACACGAAATATATGCAAGGGTGCATTAGAAATATGTAAATGTACATTAAAAATATGAAAGTATGCACAAAAAATATGTAAATATACATTAAAAATATGAAAGTATACACGAAATATATGCAAGGGTGCATTAGAAATATGTAAATGTACATTAAAAATATGAAAGTATGCACAAAAAATATGTAAATATACATTAAAAATATGAAGGTATACACGAAATATATGCAAGGGTGCATTAGAAATATATAAATGTACATTAAAAATATGAAAGTATGCACAAAAAATATGTAAATATACATTAAAAATATGAAAGTATACACGAAATATATGCAAGGGTGCATTAAAAGTATGCAAATATGCAAGGAAAATATACAAGATTAACAATGCAATAAGTTATTGCATATAAAAAGTCCTATTCCAATTGCAATTACTTAATTGTAATTGGTATAGAAAATCTAATTGTTTTTAAAAGTGTTTTAGCTGTTGTTGTTTCATCTTAGTACCAGTCACACATCATATAATACCAATATAAAAATATAATTAAAATGCTCACATACACAGGCCTTGGCTGCATTGAATTACTAGGCATCATTGTAGTTATTGGCTTACTTCATTCCATATAATCAAGTCTCCCCATACTCCTGTACCAAAGAATAACAAAGAAATAAAACAAGTGCACAAAAGTAATGATAATTGTGTTATACTAAAGCAATAATTAAAGTCGAATTCTGTAGAAAATGTGAATATTCGATTTCCAACTGTATAGGCACACGATGTTAACAAAAGAGTTAGTGTGGAAGCAACAGATCTCGAATATTCTTTAATCTAATCCAGTAATATTATGCGAAGTGGTAATTACAATCGTATTAAATAAGCAGCAGTGGTAATATATGCAGAGTACAAATAATTGTAGTATAGCTATTATTAACACCGCGGTACAAATAGGTAACGATACGTACCTCACTGAGATGTCTTGCAAATATTTCGTCAGCACGGCGTCAAGTAGTGAATGAGAACCCTCGCCATTGTCCGTTACGGTATGGCTATGTTAGACGCCCGATTAAAGACAATAACCATTTTTGTCTACGATCTCTTGTGTTTCCTATAAATATTTCAGCGCATACATTATTTGATAAGAATATCTTTATGTTTCGCGATAAATTATCGAAATTTTCGAGAAGAAACCAGCTTTCTGACCACAGGCAGAAAGAATAAAGAAATAGTCGCAAATAATTGCTTGTATTATGTTACTAGTTGTCTACAACACGACTGTATATCATCCAAGTGTTATACGTGGTATGAATTATATTTTAATAGAAATATATTGCTACAATTCTACTTATTTCAACAAGAAATTTGAAGAACGCTTACCTGTCAGCGAGAAGTTGAATTAACAATATGGCGCCGCGTCACTCTGTTCCTGCGCATTCCCGTTCAAAAGTTCGCGCCATTTCTGATTCAAAGCAAGCAAAAGAGACGCCATGGAACAGAATTCAACTGAAATTAGAGATACGTGTATTAAGAATCACCAATATTATTATAATATTGCTAGAAATTGCAGAATATATTGCAAGATAATGGAATTTGGGGCTGAAATAAGTATATCTATACGTAGAAGACACGCAAACACGTAGAAGTGTTAGATACAAAAAATGCACGTTGGACGATTCCACTTACTACGCAATGTTTTCTCAATTTTTACTAAAATATGACTTAACATTGACAAAAAACACTACAGAACTCTCAGGAGACGGTAAATGAAAACAATTGATATAATATTATATGTCAGACTATGTACATACCTTAATTCGACGAACACTCTGAACACGTCTAATCACTACGAGATCCGTTGGGCGAAAGAGGGAGATTTTTGAACTAGATTGCGCTAATTGGCTGGCGACTGGTGGGCGGTGGGGGGTGGGGTTCTTTCTTTAAGGCGGTGTTTTTTGAATATCGTGTCGAATTAATATTTTTTATTACACGCGTTACAGCATGCATATTAGTCAACTAGTGGGAGACAAATATATTTATTAGTAATAATCAACGCGTCTGCGTAATAAAATGTTTATAATGTTTGTTGCACTATAGAATAAGTAAACTATTTATGTCAAACTAATATTTGTCTTGCCTTAACTTTATTTAATTTACAATTCTTACCGGACACATTCGAAGTAAATGTGTCCAGGAAAAAAAATTGTCCGGAAAAAAAACCGCGTTGTACGAAACCCCGTTGTTCGAGGGATTACTGTAGAATAAAAATATATTTTTACATTTCGAACGAATACATCGAATAATCTTCGATCTATTCGTTCCTAGAAATACGGGCACCCCACCCCCCCAATCCTTCGACTGTATCTCCGCGAAAGAGGGTATCGGGTTTCGGCGGAGTGTTTACATCGCGCGACCTCGAGACACAGAAGTTCGCCCGCTTGCAACTGCACGTGTTCAATAGAACCCGGAACTGCACGAAAAATCATTCGATTCGTTCGCGTGGCAACACGAATATAATTTATACTTGATATAATATTTTTCTAGTGGCGCGCCATGGCGGTGCGAATTGTATTTTGCATGCGCCTTTATAAAGTATGTTTATTACAAAACGCGACATAACCAACGCAACACCTAGTTTCCGTAATGCAAGTAATTAACTTTTTCTAAATCAGTTCACACACAAGCATACACCTAACGGGTGATTACACAAGCGTATAGCGAAAAATTTAATTAATTCTATACGGCTCCTCAGGTTTTTTTGTATTCGACGTATACCACGCGGCACGCGTTCCAATCTATGAAACGCCAAAAAATAATTCGACTAGTTCGCGAGACCGCACGAATATAATTTAGACTCGGCGTAATATATTTCAACTCGCGGTGCCCGACTGAATCTTTAAGAATGTTTGACCGGACATAAAAAAGTATTGTCGTTTCGCAATATTCGCGCGCGGTCTAGATCGACGTGTAACAAAGGAATACATAAATGGATCTCGACTTACCGATCGTTGCGCAGAGACTCAGCAATACACTGCAGAATCCTTCGTTGCAGTACTATTAGGAGGCGAAGGTCGGGTAGTATTGGCCCGTTAACTCGTTGTGGAGAAGCCGACGGCTAGGCTAGATTTCCTTTATTTACTGTAACAGAAATATTCACCATCGTTACTTGACACGTTCAATGGTATTATAATTATTCTATATTTAATGCCAATTGTGGCAGAATTTCAAAACTCACCATACATGTCCGGCTTCCGTTGCGTCATGAAGTATATCTTAATTGCACTACACTTTGCGTTAAAATTCAGTACACTGTGCACTAATCTGATTCACTAAGCGATCTTTCTTTACGGGCCTCCACAGACGAAATGTCGAGCGGCCGAAAGTGCGTAGTATTTATAACCTCGGTTTGGCGGTTACTTTTTTATGCTTCGCGATTGGCTGCTGGATTAATGGGGGGGGGCGAGATCGAGCTCCTCGGCGAATCTAACAGAAAGTATTGCAACGTCGACCAATCAGAACTCTCTCTTAGCAAAGAATTTCTTACCTCGGTACTTGACAAAGTTCAAATAAATTGAAAAATAATGTTTCCACTGCATCTGACTATGCGACACGTCTCGTCCACATATCACGCACAATCCCTGAAACACTTTTGAACCAGCAATTGATCGAAAAACAGGTGAAAAGAATCGTTTCAATACGATTCTTGGCAGCTATTGTTCTAGAACCAGCCTAAAGCCCGATTCTGATTGGTCTTCCCGTCGCATCTCGTAAGATCGACGACAAACGGCGTATTAATCTGTCATGCGTTTCGATAGTTTTGAAAATAATTTTAATATATCTCGCAAGACAAGATATTTCTCGTTCAACGGTGTATGCCATTTGAATCGCACATATCTGTTTCATATTTCAACGAGCCAGCTCGACCGTACAATTAGTCTTTACATATGAATTTTACGTTAACGTCCAGGCATTCGCGGACTATTTTTTCCGTAAATAGTAGTGCATTATTTCGCGACAACCATTGAAATTCGGCGATTCTGATTGGAGCGCTGCGTGCTTCGTTTCCCGAATAAATACCACCGCGAACTTTTGTCTGCTCATTCGCTTGATATCTGTCAGTGCGACAGGTGCTTCATTTCTATAAACAAATTCAATTATTTCGCCTTATACTGGACGGATTTCAATCAACGAAGTCTCAAATTGAAGGGAAGAGATTATGTTACGCATAAAAAAATATCCCTTTCCTGTAACTATATCCAGATGGCCGGAATAATAATTTTAATTGTTTATTTCTTTATAACAAAAGGACCTCGCGTGGAATAATGTTCACACCTATTGGAGATGTTAGCTGATACTCCTAGCTTTAATTTATGTCCACTGGTCATTGATGTACCTCGCCAGCAACTCGAAATAATGGCATTTGTTTATAATTTCTTTAAACAAATTCAATTATCTCGCGTTCTACTGGGCCGAACGATCGCTCTGAGCCGAGGCGAAACGCTTTTCGATCCCTCCGAGCCGTGGAGAAACGCTTTTGACCACCTGGTTCTTTAATTGCCTGATTCTTTAAAAACATAAAAGCATACTACAATAATCATGGGTATCTTACAATACAATGGGCATACAATACAATACAGTTTAGCACTCTGTGAAACCGTTGACCTGAAATAAACCTCCGCGGTCAACCTGGGTTGTTTATGACCGAAGCGAAAGTTCAGTCTTGGATTGACTTTTCCCGAATTGTTATTTTCGTGCACTAATTTTGAACAGTTAACTTTGAACAATTAACTGACGGAACAGATATACATTAAAGTAGAGACTTCAATACGTAAAAAACAAAATAAGAAACTGAAGAAAGATTCTCAAATTTTTATTTTATGAACAAATTGTATCCAAATTAACTTTTATAAAAAAATCTATCTAATTTTATAAAACTACATTACATTGTATTAAAATATTATGATTTAGAACAAAAATAAAATACATTTCAAAACATGTATCACAATTAATGACATTTTTTCTAGAAAATTATTATTGCTTTATTTTTCTTGCTTGACGTCACGACGTGACGCGTTAAAAAAGTAGGCTATACGCGACATACGGAATTCATCGCCCCGATGTGATTTCGACTCAACTCGAGCCGAAACGAAGAGTATCGCGCGACCAGGGGCCGGAGCTCAATTTTCCTACCAAAACGTTGACCGAGAAATATTTTTCGTGATTTCCTCCAAAGCATTCACATATATTCACACAATCGTATGAGTCCTGCCCCACTACTTCAGTAAATAATAGTTCTTCAAGTGATCACTGTTCATGTGCAGAGGACGCTCAAATCAGTGTCGGATTTCTGAGTCGGTATGGCCGTCACGTTGGGCCACGAAAGTCCATAAGATGTCCTATCTATTCCTATATCTCGTCTGTGGTAAGGCTTCGTATGCTTTTTGGGCGACAGATCTTATAACACCATGGACGTAATAAAGTTTCGCATAATATCTACGCATTGCATAAAAAAATTATTTTAACTACGTATAACATTTTTGACAAATCTTTCATTAACGTGCTTTGGATACACGAATAATTATTGAAGAATAGCCTTTACTAGCAATTAGACGGTACATTCTGGTTTTTCTTTCCAAAAAGGCTTGATTGCTTTATGTATGTATAGTGGTGCAAAGTAACCTTCTTCGATCGTCTAATAATGTTGATAAATAGTCGAATTTGACATGTGTTGCATTGATAACACATAGATTTCAATTCATCAAATCATGCGGAAGCATTATAATCATTGACTTCTCGAATGCAATATAGTTCAAGGCTACATCTGTAATGTGATTTCGAATGGTAATTTTTAAAGTGATTTCAAGAAAATGACAACTGAGCAAAGTGGACACGATCATTCCCTTGCAATTAGACAAGAAATACAACGTTTCGAAAGTGTTCATCCATCGATTTATGCTATTTACGACTTGATAGACCTTATATCTGATACACACATTGCAAAACAAATCCGCGAACATGTTGTGGCAATTGAAGGTATGATATGTGATGCGAAATCATTCATAGCGACAGAAGTCTTTATCTTTATCATCTCTACAAATTTTTTTCTTCATTCGAAAATGAGTATTGAATGCGTTCAATGCGAGACTGTGAGAAGAAATTTTATTTTTTTAGATTCCTTTGTCAATAGTCACGAGTGGACGTTAGCCAGAGATGTTCCAGAATTGCATTTAGGAATCATTGGTTCATCAGACTCTGGAAAGTCTGCTTTAGTTCATAGATATTTAACTGGTTCATTTATGCATGAAGAATCTCCAGAAGGTGGTCGCTTCAAGAAAGAAGTTTTTATCAACGATCAGAGTTATCTATTGTTAATTAGAGATGAGGGAGGTGTACCAGAACCACAAGTATATAGAGAAATATGATATTATAATTTAGTATAAAATATATTGTAATAATATGTAACGCAAACATTATTTATTTCAGTTTTCCGCTTGGATAGATGCTTTATTACTTGTGTTTAGTTTAGAGAGCGAAGAAAGCTTCTCGATAGTTTGCAGTTTTTATAATAGAATGTGTTCATTTCGAAATATGTCAGAAGTACCAAAAATTCTTGTAGGAGTGCAAGGTAATACGTCTACATATTCTTTGTGACTCCTACAAAGATATCTCCTGTATTTACAATGCAGTCAAATTTATTTAATATTAATTTATATTTATTACACTATTTAGATTCGATCAATGATTCTAATCCCCGAGTTATAAAAGATGTTAGACCAAGAAAATTGGCATGCGATCTAAGGTGCCCTTATTATGAGACGTGTGCTATTTATGGTTTGAATGTTGACAGGGTGTTTCAAGATGGTAAATAGTTTAAAACAATACTCAGTGTTCCGTACACATTTTGTATCATTAAAAAGTAGTTCACACTATGGTAGTTTGCATGAACTAATTTTGCAGCCTGTACATAAACATATTTTCATACACCATCGCTGCTGTGCTTCAGTAGCATTCAAGGTTTATTCTCAGAGTATTCTGAATATTACAGTGTGTCAAAAAATTATGCAACATGTATCTGCAAAACAGTACCGATGTAATGGACAACAAGCAGTAGATACTGAAGCAAAGTATCCTGCTCCAATGATAGCCAAAAATTCACAGCTTCTAGCCAAAGAAATGGAAGCAACAAATTCGGCGAAATTAAATGTACGTTATTGTCTATTTTCAATATTTTCTTATATACAGATTGTGAAAAGTATTGTATTTCTGTAGACATCGGATAAAGAGGAAGATTCCAGATCACTTCATAATAGTTCTACCCAAAATGATTCTGGCGCAATCAGCGATAATTTTCATAATGTACAGAATCAACATGGTGATTTTAAATCTTCAATTTTAACACCAACTACGATCAGGTATAATATAAATAAACGCATATCACTTTCTTAACAAAAAAAGGAGCAGAAATATATTTACTGAATTTTTTTGAATCAAAGGAAATTTAGAAGAAAGTCTAATATATTTACGCCATCGAAAAAGGAAAAGTATAATATGGGCGAAATGGGGGTTGGCAGAGAAATACCTGTAAAGCAAGGATACTTATTTAAACGTAGTAGTAAATCTTTGAAGGAATGGAAAAAGAAATATGTTACTTTACTGGAAGATGGACGTTTAACTTATCATTCCAGCTTACATGTAATTATTATGTTATTATATGTTTCTGGCATATGGTTGAATTGAGTATCATATTTATGTGTTATCCGATTCTTTATTTATTCTTCAGGATTATATGAATGATACTAACGGTAAAGAAATATTATTACAATACGTAACTGTGAAAGTGCCTGGTAAAACCCCTAAAGGTTCTAAAGCAACCAATGCTCAAGGTGCGTCCACTATTCCAATAATTATCTTTCCACAATTCATTCAACCACTTGCAATTAAATCTCAAATATATTTTAAATTGTAGAAGATAGCTTTGAATTTTCTATCATCTCGTTAGAAAATAAGACGTGGCATTTTGAAGCAAATAATGCAGAAGATAGAGATAGCTGGATATCTGCTATAGAACAGCAAATATTATCAAGCTTGCAAAATAGCGATGGTGACAAAAAGAACGAGACCGATGCGTTCAAAATGCATTGTATTAGAAACAAAGTGTCGGCAAATGATGCTTGTGTAGATTGCGGAGCTCCTAGTACGTAATAACTATATAATTTTTTTACTATTCTTTGCTCGCTCTATTTTCGACGTACATTTTATATTACCAATTAAATTTTAGATCCTGATTGGGCTAGCTTAAACTTAGGTGTCTTAATGTGTATCGAATGCTCCGGAATACATAGAAATTTAGGTTCACACATATCGAAAGTTAGGTCATTGGACTTGGACGATTGGTCGTAAGTGCGATTACTACACGTTTCACCATAATAATATTTCTTCGAGATATGATTAAAAAAAAAACCTATAACTATATTTTAATATTGCACGTTAGTTATGCATGTTTATACTGCAACGTAAAATAGCCTTGACATTAATTTTAGCGCAGGTCAGTTAAGTGTAATGTTAGCCCTTGGTAATGATATAGCAAATAGCGTTTGGGAATATTGCTTAAACGGGAAACAGAAACCAAACTCTGACTCTCCTAGAGAAGAAAAGGAGCAATGGATAAGATGGAAATACGAGGAAAAAATCTTTTTGCCCCCAATTAATCCAAACATATCCTTAGGGAAACTGCTTATCGATTCGGTTTGTCGGTAAATATCCCCAGATTTCAATATTCCTTATTATAAATAATTCTTAGATAACTCGTTATGTTAAATATAATGTAGGGGAGATATGAGAGCATTTACGCTCTGCTTAGCCAGATGTAGTTACGAAGATATTAATATGCCTGTCAGTGTGGAAGATTTAAGAACCCCTTTGCATTTGGCCTGTGCCACAGGAAATCTAGCTATGGCACAACTTTTGATATGGGTGAGTATAATTACTGTGAAGCAATTGTCAGTATGCAGATCTCGATATATGGAATAAGGTATATTAATTACGTATTTATGTCTTATTGAATATTTTGCAGCATAAGGCAAACCCACAAAATTTAGATCACGAAGGGCGTACGTGCATGTCGTACGTACGAGCACTTGAAAGAACGCTTGACAATTCGTCCGATTCTATGGAAATGCAAAAGCTTCTTGAAGTACTTGAACAAGCTAGTGTTTCTAGTGTAGATGATGTAGAAACTTCACAGTATTAAAATTGATTACATTATGTACTTATTGCATGCAGAGCCATGCTTTATTTAATGGCTTAAAGTTGATATAACTTTTATCATTAACAGTACTGATACTCAGAAAAGCAAGCAAAGTATGTTAAATGGGTTTGAAACATAGAACGGTCTATCTCTGCGGTATAAAAGATTTGCAATCGTATGTAGGAAAATGTATCGTTTGAATGATGACTATAAAGTTCGCAAAAAGTTTGACCAGATATTTCAACGAATATAACATACTTTGCATATATATTTGTACATTGAGAAGTAGTTTGAATTAAAGATATAGTTCATATTATTATATATATATATTTAACAAGGTTTAGGTCAGTGAAAGTAATGTTTAATAGTAAATTGGAGTGTACATTATCAATGACTGAGAGTACAAACACTCATAAATCTAGTTATATTTATATACTGAATACATTTAATGTATTTGAAAAAATGCTTTTACAACTCTTATTTTATTAATTACAAATTAAACATACAATTATCTCGCAATACTATTAATTTATTTCTAATACCTGACCAAAATTTCTAACTTTTATTTATTTCTCTCCTTTATTAAGTATCTTTATTTGAACTACTATTTTCTTTAAATTTGTTAGACGAACATGTTGCACTTGTAACGTAATATGGAGCGTCCATTACATTTGAATCCTCTAAAAAGAAATATCACGTTTAATTGCACAGAAATCTTGTACCAAAAATTATAATTCTAAAATAAATAATTTTTACCTAATGCATGTATACTTTTCGGAAATATTGATAACTGACTGTAATACCTAATTGTTGTTAACTTTGACAATTTAGATTGAGATGTAAGTGAAATTCTTCGTGTACTTGGAATTCTGAAAGCAATATATGTAATTCTGTGTACCTGCATATACATATAGTGTGATTTATGAAATAATTCGTAAACTTACTCCTTATTTAAATTATTAACCGCTGAGAAAGGGAGTGGAGCAGTTAATGAATAAATTTTGTTTTGATGTAAATCACAATTTTTTACAGATGATTTTTCACCAACAAACTGGCTGAAGGCACAACAAAATAAAGTTCTAAGATCATCATTTGGACATTCTAAATTATCTTGCAACAATAACATAAATTCCAAGCATACATGAATTTGTGCTAAATATAGCAATTTGTTCCTGGAAACATATTACGAAAACTAAACACCTGCGTGTTATATTATAGACTAAATATAAGTATGTATATTTACGTAGCTATGTTAGGCATACCTATATGTATCAATGGAAAATTCATTACAAGACATGTTTCTTAATTTTTCTTGAAAATCGTGTAAATCCCCGAATCTTGCATTCATTAGAATATATATGTAATCTTTATACAACTTTTCGAGCCCCATATCTATAACATATTCTAATGGCAAACTTCCAGATAATAAATGTGAAATTATTTTTTGCTGTTGTGGATTAGTAATAACTTTGGCAAATCTGGTTGTATTTGTGAAGTTCACCTAATACATATTATTTGCATAATTAAGAACGCCTTTAATTATAATGATATTAAGTCTCATTGCTTCTTTATACCTGTGGCAGACACCCATTTATTATAGTTTCTTCAAGAACCGTATGAATGCATTTCGTGATTTCGAAATAATTGGAATTCACTGTAATTATTAATATTAATTAACGTATATATGGGAATATATTTATTAACTCGGGTATACTTACTTATCAATAATTCCCATAAAAAATCTGTAAAATCTAAATTGTATCTAAATGGCAGGCTCTGTATATATTTTTCAATTTTTACATCATTTTCTATATTTTCTTCGTTTAGAAAATTCGTTCTGTTTGTTTCATTGTCACTAGCACTTCTGAAACTGTAATCTCCATTTAATAGAAGATTTATATTTGTCAATATTGTATCATGTTCCTGTTTCAAATAAATATTAAAATGTCATTGCCGAAGTTTCAATCTATTAAATAAATATTTCTGGCATAAAAATATTGCTAACACCTCTTTATATGGACTTGTAAAATCCTGTGGAAACTCTAAGGGCGTTGGAGTATAATGAGTATTTATATTCTTTGTATAAAGATCTAATATGTTCAAGTATCGATCTAATAATAACAATTGCTTCCACAATTCTTTCAAGGGGCTATTATTCGAATTTGTTACAATTTGAGCAACCTAAAGACAAAAGAAAATATTTTGAGATGAACATTTATTAGCTCATAATGATTCTACATCACCTTACCAAGTGATTCTTAGATGTTCTTGTTGGTGGATAGAATGATAAGCTACAAGAATTTGCTTCCACGCTAAGACTTCCCTCGAAGTTACTTTTTAGTTTATTGTCCCACTGAATCATTTCTTCTTTTGTTCCAAATAAATCGAAAATAGTGCATGCAGAAATATTTATCTGCACACAAGTAAGTGAGATTGAAATACAGATATAGATAAATATTATTAATAAAAGAAAGAGATACCTACATCCTGTTCACACACATTCGAGAGTTCTAAATGTTGTTCAAATATTTTAGTGGTAGATTTTTTAATACTATCAAGGGCTTCAATACCATCTGAACAAACTTCTATCGTAGTGAACCAGTCTCCCTCGATTATTGTACCCAACAATTGACTCTTTTTATTATCTTTTGCATCACACAGGGCAAATATAGGAGGACAAGAATCACTTATGAAATCAATACACGCGTTCAATGCATTACTAATGAAAAGAAACGTTATACTGTATTACTAGCAGCATTTATCATAAATAATTATTATTGCGTTTATTATGACTCTACCATGCTTCTGCCCGGGTTAATGGTAGATATGTTTCCTCAATTTTGTAATAATGTTGTTTAATAAATATTAGGGTATCCTCGAAATCATTTTCTCCTGTAAACGAATACTTCAAAGGAGATCCAGTGATGTCAAAATCTGAAACATTTGATCGGTTTATATAGAATAATCAAATACGTTGATTATTACAAAGAAACATACGACTTGTCTGATCGTCATCGAAACATTTTGCATGGTCATCGAACGATTCAGAAGCTTTCTAAAATAATATGAAATAAAAGAAGAAACGATTAAGAATGTGAGTACTTAAAAAAAAGGGTTTTAAAATTTTCTAATTTACCTCTTTATATAAAATAATACACGGCGTATTCTTGAACTCTGGGAAGATTCGAGCTACGTATGATAAACAAAGTTTATTCATCTTTATGGATGGGTCCAGACATTTCCGCAATATTTCATGATCAAACATTGTGTCTAATTGATAAGTTTACAAGACTTACAATTAATATATTGCAACTTATTGTTAGTACCAAGCTTCGAGAATATTCAAATTGGAATTTCAAACGTATTTTGAAATTCCGTGTTCGAAAACGCATCATCTTTGAATGCCACACAGCTACTACTGTGCAGTACAAAAGTATATTTATAGTTATAAAAGTTGAACATTCGAAGTGTTTAATAATGGATATTCATGCATTCTAGAGCGAATGCCTATGCGCTATTGTTGGACTAAAGAAAGTGAAACGGATTTGGAAATACTTAAGCGTTGTATGCGATATAGTGAAAGTTATTATTTAGTTGACTTTTGGAACGGTGCTCAGAATTCGCAGCTCTCCTAGTTCTCTGTCAGCCGTTTCGCGTTTGCGCTACTTGCAGTGGATGACATCGATATGTCAATACTTGTAAAGTACGAGATTTACAAAGAGTGTACAATGTCGTAGAAATACAAGAAGACACACTGCAAATAATTGTAGCAGGGACAGTGATTAGGTTATGAAAAAGTCGAAAAAATATTGGACAGGTGTGGGTAACATTTCAACAGTGTGTTTGTCCGAGGTAAAGAGGGACCGTGAGGACCTCGAAGACAGTCTTCCTACCTATTACATGAAGGAACAGGATATTCCTGAATATTTGGAAGGCTGTGGTTTAACCACCTGTACAGCCGGCGACATGCCAGAGGATGTGGATACCCTACGGGACAATAAAGAACATACAAAGGAAAAAAAATTGTCGTCAGCGTCCATAGCTGGGCCCGATACGAAAAAAACAGTAACTGTCAAACATCCCGAGTCGAATAAACCGAAGCCGACAACAAAGAAAGGCAAACCGATACAAGCGGACTTGGACGTTTCTAAGGAATTTACGAGATGTAAGGAGGAATGCGTGAAACGTCTAGATTTAAGTAAATCTAGCATCACTAATCTACCGAGCACGGTACGAGACTTGACGCATTTGGTCGAATTTTATCTGTACGGTAATAAGCTTGTGACATTACCGCCAGAAATCGGTTGCCTCGCAAATTTAGAAACACTGGCGCTGAGTGAAAATTCTCTGACAAGTTTACCAAACACTCTAGAGAATCTGAAGTCTCTCAGGGTTCTCGACTTGAGGCACAACAAGCTGAGTGAAATACCCGATGTTGTATATAAATTGACGAATCTCACAACCCTGTTTTTACGCTTCAACCGGGTCCGATATGTAAGTGACAACATACGAAATTTGACAAATTTGACTATGCTAAGCTTGAGAGAAAATAAAATCAAAGAACTGCCCGCCGGTATTGGCAAACTGGTCAATTTGATAACATTCGATGTTTCCCATAATCATCTGGAACATTTACCCGAAGAAATTGGAAATTGCGTCCAGCTGTCTACGTTAGACTTGCAACACAACGAGCTTTTGGATATCCCACACACGATTGGAAATCTGGTGTCGATAACGAGACTGGGTCTTAGATACAACAGATTAACTAGTATCCCAAAATCTTTGGCAAACTGTAAATTAATGGACGAATTCAGCGTGGAAGGAAATCAAGTATCTCAATTACCGGATGGACTATTTTCAAGTCTCTCTGACTTGACATCGATAACTTTGTCAAGGAATGCATTCACTGCGTATCCATCGGGTGGGCCAGCACAATTTACAAATGTTTATTCCATTAATCTCGAGCATAACAAAATAGACAAAATACCGTACGGTATTTTTTCTAGGGCAAAGAATCTGACAAAATTAAATATGAAGGAAAATCAATTGACTGCTTTACCATTGGATATTGGCACGTGGCTTAATATGGTTGAATTAAACTTGGGTACAAATCAGCTTACAAAGATTCCAGATGACATCCAATGCCTCCAAAATTTAGAAATTTTAATACTTTCTAATAATTTATTGAAACGTATTCCTGCCAGCATAGCAAATTTACGCAAACTCAGAGTATTAGATCTTGAAGAAAATAAAATTGAATCTTTACCTAATGAAATTGGTTTCCTAAGAGATTTACAGAAGTTAATCTTACAATCTAATCAGGTCACTTCTTTGCCAAGAGCAATTGGCCATTTAACAAACTTGACATACTTGAGCGTCGGAGAAAATAACTTGAACTACTTACCCGAAGAGATTGGTACGTTAGAAAACTTAGATTCGTTGTATATTAATGATAATGCTAATTTACACAATTTACCGTTCGAATTAGCACTTTGCACAAATCTAAGTATTATGTCAATTGAAAATTGTCCACTTTCTCAAATACCGTCAGAAATAGTAGGAGGAGGTCCCTCCTTGGTGATTCAATTTTTAAAAATGCAGGGACCTTATCGATCCATGTAACAAAATTAAGAGTAAAGGATTGTCTCTCATCTGACTTGGATGTCGATTCTTAATAAGGGTGATACAGAAACAGATGATATTTGATACAAATATTTATTAATATAAATTCTCACTGTAATGATCTCACGTCAATAAAAATTATATAAATATTATCAATCATATAATGTACGGAAATATAAGACGAATAACAAATGAACATGTGTATCTGCGATACATTACAAACATGAACAGAAGAAACATATGTATAGATATTAAAATATTGTGAAATTTGGTGGTGACTTAAAAAAATGCACAGCAAATAATAGAACCACAAAAAGAATGAAATTATGATAAAATATTTTAGATACAAGTCATGAACATAAATTATAGTGGCATTTTATTAACATAAAATATTATAATTTATGGTAATCGATTCATCTATTTTGCTTCTTTCGATATATAGATGTATATTATTTAGTAATATTATATTATGTAATATATTTTACTTTGCACGTATCGAACTTGACTGTAATTTTGCATTATACAGTGAACAGTGCAGTTGTCCTATACTTTGAAAAATTAATGTCTAGCACTTAGGTATGCCTCAGTAGAATCATTGAGCCTGCAACGTTTGTTATACATAGATACCTGAAAATACTATTCTTATATATACAATTATTATTTTCAGAATGTACTTCTTAAATAGAAAGGAGTGGGATAACATTATTCTATCGAGGGACTAAGAATTAAGAATCGGCATCAATGACTTCGTATTTCTGTTATTACTGTTCATTGCCATATAAACGAACTATTTTGATGACAAAGTTAAAAGGATTTTATAATGATAAATCTATCTTGTATCTTATCTTTTCGTTATCTTATCAATCATAAATCAGTTTCAATTGTAATAAGTTTTACAAGAAACTGGTCTTCCAAAATACAGATCTATTTATATAATTTAGTGTACTGTAACAAATAACGTATTATTTTTTTATTTCTAAGACTAAATAGTAAACAGTTTTACATTTAAGCATTCTGAGCAAGTTAATGTATAAGAATATGTATCATTAGAAAAAAAGGATATATCATTATATGCATCATACTTTAATTATGATTCTTACTTTCTTCAATCCATTAAATAAGTTGCAATATTTAGTGGCAATTATAATTACATTTACACGTATACGTTTAAAAAGGAGTTAACAATTATGTGACTTGTTTCAATTTATCAATTAAATTTGAGTAAATAGTGCAATTAAAGGTTTTTAATTGAATCATTAGTATGCTCTCATCGGATAATGGAGCTGCCAAATATAAGCATACTACCATCTAGTTTTAGTGTGTATTATTATAAGATTGTTTTCTCTTTTTGCTAAGTTCCATAAAATACCTTTCATGGATTTAAAACACATATTTTCACTGGCAGCAAAAACTTTGTATTTTGCATACACGAGGAAATAATGCTAATAATAGCATATCATATTGTTTCTTAGAGTTTAATGCATGCAGATTCATAAATGTGTACATGTATATATGGGCTTATGACATTAATTGTTGATTGGATTTTATTTATAGCCAAGAGTATATTGATTTTTTTAAATATGTGGAGTTTGTATATGTATAGTACTACTTTTTTTCATTTAGAAATTCAAAACTTAACGATACAGATTTCATTCATACCCGGTTTTATTACGCAATGGCTGTGCAATAAGACATTAAATAATTAGCACAATTTCTTTATATGTTAATTATAACTTTAAATGATATATATCGATGGATTTGAAAGTTGTATAAATAAATATTTCATATATTTTAGTTAGCGTTACTTAAAACATGCTGAGAGCACCATACTTTGTATGTTAGGTAATTAATGCAAACAAGTATTGTAACACTTTACAAAAGAAAGTATGGTGTTATTGATTTTGAAAATTGTAAAAGCATGTAAAAAAATACTGAATGGAACTTAGCAAATTTTTAATTGCAAATAAGAGAAAGTATGCCCATTATGTAATTACTCACTGATGTATGTAAATGTATGATTTTGTTATGCGACTATTTACACAATTTTTCTACAATAGTTATGTTCGAAATATGATATCATGTAACGGTATTTACATTAAGCTTTGTCTTTCAAACATATACTACTACAACTTGTCCATTAAATAAAGACAGATAATAATGTTGCACAAATAAGATGTTACCTGACTTGAAATAAGTTTTGTTTTTCCTTGGTACATAAAAAAGTTTTGTAGATGAAATAATTTTGTGGTGTTAGATAATTGTTTTTAGATTAATTAAAGTTAAAACAATGAATATTAATGTGCAAATCTCATGTTAAATTGCTTATCTTTGTGTTACAATTATTGGACGACAATTAAGTGTATAATTTAGAGTAATTATACAACATGTTAAAGGCATGTACAAAATAATGTTGCAATTGACGTACAATATTATTGTTTTAATGGTATATGTGTATGTTTGTCAACATATTAAAGTATTAAATAAGTTTCAGACTATGTATAAGAGTTGCCAAATGGAGTGCTACAATAAAAATTATTGTGATAAACTGTTCAACAGTTTTAAAATACATAAGTGACGCTATAGTATGATTGGAAAATATAATTAAATTTATATGAAAATTTTAAATAAGTAACATCTAAAATTATAATCTTGTTGAATAGTCTATCAAATGAGATATTACATATATATAATTTTAAAATCATGATATTAATGTAATTCAATGTATATCATTATAAAGGATGCTGTATATTTCTAAATATACAAATATACTATAAATATTCCTGCACCTTTGACTTTATTCTCCTATTACAATTTACTGCCATAATTTGTTAACTTAAAATACAGTTCGTGTTATAACAACTAATACAGAAAAGAAAAAAAATTGTAAAAGGTATAATTTTATTTCAAATTCTGTAGATTTCGTTCAATTCGTCTTTTCATAATAAATCTACCAAACTTTACGTTATTTTTGATGCTGCAAGGCTGCAATTCAAAACATAATGTATTATAATGTATATTTTCATTATTTTAAAAAATTATGTAAAAAATAATAGTATGCTACATACTTCCTTAGAACCGTTAGCAACTGTTGCAGAAAGAGATAGAATCTTCTTTTCAGTTAAAACACGATTATGAAAACTAGATTTTTTAACTATTTTCTTTGCACTCACAAATCCTACAAATTTATTGGAATTTTTACTCATAGCTGTGTTGTACATGTTCCCAGAATTTTCCGCTGTAGTTGTTAATCTAGAATTAATGTTCATATACAATTATTGCGTTAATCATTCAAATTAGAAGTGTCAAGGACAAATATCTATCTGAATAATTTGCTTTTTACTTTATTTAACATCAATACCTTATAAGTTCTGACATTTCTTCTGAAAATGATTTTACATTATCTATAGTTAATTTATAGTATTCTAAATCTTTTGTTACATTTTCATTACGAATAAGTATAATTTCGTTATTCAATACATATGTATACATACATATTAATCTTTTTTTTTTTGTAACAAGAATATACCAGAAATTTACAATTATTTTCTCATCGATTGTGAAATATATAACATATAATTTCTATTATATGTACTTAATATGCGCAATTGATCTTCAATAATTTCGCATCTATATAAAATACAATTAAATCAATTATGCTTTTATGTAAATGCAATTTTATTTGAAAAGTACAATATAAACTCACTTTTTACATTGTCTTAAAGGAGATTTGCAGAAATATGAATAATTATATACCATATTTTTAATACTTATGTTACTTGAATAACAGTTCGAATAACAAAAAAAAAAAAGCAATTACAAAGAATCCAACAAATCTCCATTCACATCGATTCATTGTAAAACAATCAATGATATTAATCTTATATATTAAGCTTAAATATTAAAGTTTCATTACATAAATGTTTTATTTTGTAACTTTTGAATATGCCTCATGCTATTATCAAAAAGAATTAGAAATATACGATTTTCCCTTTGTGACCCACGGAACAAAACATGACTTTTAATGTAAGGATATTCTAACAAACTTAAATCACTAATCATAATCAACATTATCATTAAATTAAAGAATCCCAATTTTAATATAAACCTTTAAATTGATTTGTAGAAAAGGGACGTTGCGATTGAAAATTCGAATTCTGAAATTGCCAAGATCGTACATTGTTTCCACTTTGCCATCCGCCCGGTGACGCTTTCTTCTCCATATCGTTCTGAGAAAGCCAACGTGATTCCACATTTTGAACACCATTGTTTTGCCACTGTGGTTTAGCAGTAAAAGATGACGATCCCTTATGCTGCCAACTATCTTTATTATTTTTCCCCCACGAGTCTCCTTGTTGTTCATTATCCCGCATCCGCGTGGACGACGTACTGGCACCATCGAATTTGTGCCACCTTTCTTTCAAATCTGAAGTACCATCATCACCCCAGGGATCTTTAGCATCCTCTGGCAAATCATTTAAATCTTCCTTGTCGCTCTGTTTCCAAGAGTCGTTAACATTTAATGGTTCCCATCTGCTTTGCTTTTTATTGTCCATCCAAGTCTCCTTCGAAGAATTGAAACTATCCTTCCCACGAATATTCCAACTATTATTACTGCTTCCAGGCATACTGCTACTCGTGCTTGACCATCTATCAGAATTCGAACACCATGTTTCTTTCGCCAACATTTGCTTGGGATTCCAATTATTCCCTCCTTTATTCCACGAATCGTTGCGGCTGTTATTATCTTGATTGAAAGTCTTGCGACGTTTATCGTTACTCGGAGTTTGGTCCCAACTATTATTAGACGTCGTGGATTTGTCCGTCCGCCAAACATTTTGCTCGGACATTCGTTCACCAGGTCGCATCCAAGTGCTTTGTTCTACGGCCCCTCTGCTCGGTATATCCCAATCATCGCCAAACATTTGTGGTGATATTTGACGTCTTTGTGGCGATTGCTGCTGCCTCGGTGGCGATCCAGGGCGTTCGAACGAAAATCTTTGCGGCGACGCGGCGCGTCTTATAGTCGTTGACGTTTGTTGCCTCTCTTGCGGCATCGACTGTCGTCTAGGTACTAACATATCTGGTCTATTATTATTAGGACACATTAACCGATTAGGGGATGGCATCTGCCTTCTCGGAGGAGACATTGGACGCTTCATTGGCGACGGTTGCCTTCTGGAAGGTAATATAATTGAGCTCATCGGCGACACTGGGCGATTCATAAGAATTTCAGGTCGTTGCGGTGGCGATGAACGTCTTGGTGATAACGGTCGCCTCGGCGGTGACATGGCTCGACGTAGCGGAGACAACTGGCATCTGATCGGAGAACGTTGTCTATACCCAGGGGACACGGGTCGACGAAGCGGAGAAAAGTGTCTCCTCGGTGGTGAACATGGTCTTCTTGGAGGTGATAACAATGGTCGTTTCGGCGAAAGTCTCTTTGGGGGAGATACGCGAAATTCTATTCTCATCGGAGAGTTCTGTTTTTTAATATTTCCCATTTCGTTCCAACGATTTCTTTCGAACGTTCTATCTCGATTCCATGGTGTTTCTTGAGTTTGTTGCTGGCGCATTTCGGTTTCGCGATATCGTTCTGGCGTTATACGAAACGGTCTTTCTTCCCTGGGATTAATTGCTTGCGATTCTGGCATAATTGTATTAGGCTCCAATGGTGGTATATTGTTATATTTTTTATAAGCGGGTTTCGCTGCGGACTCCTCGTTACTTAAAAATGTCTTATTTTGCGCTGTGATTAGAATATCTTGGGAACCCATGTCTTGAATGTAACGACCTTTTAAAACAGAATCGTCTTGTTTATTTTCTCTCTGAGCTGAACTCGTACTTTCGGGTGGCGCGATTCGGTCCCAAACGGATCGCGGAAGTTGACTTTGAAGTTTATTTGTTTGCTCTAAAACCATATTTAACATACTCTGCAACTGTTTTGCGGTATTTACATCGACAGTTGGCGCTGGTCCGCTTAACTTTTCTTTGGCAATTTCTAAGAGTGCTTGATGCTCTTTCACGGTTTGAGCAATGTTTGTATCTAGTCGATTGCCAGATAATCGTTCCCTCAAATCAGTTTGCTCTTTAGTCTCACGCATCTTCTTTTCGTATAAGGAATTAACACGTAACTGTGTATTTTCGGGGTTCCAGTCTTTCTTCTTTCCTAATGGTTCTAATGGTAAAAAAGAAAGGAAACACAGCATAAAAAAATGTGTTTAATAAAATTGTTACCTGACCTAGCTTCTTTTCTTAATACAGAGTGAATGGCGAAAATATTCGATCGGCAGAGATCGTAATATGAGAATTGCATAAAATATTGTGAATTATTTAAATAAATTATATAGAAGTACCTATTAATATAAACGTATGCTGTCCCCTACCGTTCGAATACTTTCGTTACTCACTGTACATAACTAAGCAAAACCGTATCTTTCGATCTATTTGACAGACTATTTGTAAGTGGTATTATTACTTAAGTATAAAAGATTAATTGTGTAGTGTTTTTTTACACTATGTATACAAACTTACCTGTATTCCAAGGTTTAGCACCATATTTACCAAATTTCTTCATTAATTTTTTGGGCGGTCCTCCGTCCCCTTTGTCCGGAGAATGGGGACGTTTTCCTTTCAACTTACTTTTTGCAGCGGCGGCAGCTTCAAGTTTCTTCATATAGAGAAATCTCCTCATTGATAGTCTCGCTTTTTTTGCGGAGTTTTTGACCAACGGTTTAAATGGTCTTTGTACTTCTGTTCCTTTGGGCAATGTTTTCTTATCTATGACACTAGTGTTCCAGTCGTCTATCTTATCTTGAGTATTTTTGTTTTCTAACTTTTTAACATTTTCTTCCATAGCTTTCTGTGGCCGTACTTGAATTAGTTTATGTATCATACGCCGTTGCAGTAAAATAACTACTTCAAAGTGAGGGCCAATGGGTAAAGTATCGACAGCGCATGCCAAAACAGGCATGAATGGTGATCCATGAGTTGGATCACTAGGCGGTCGTGCTAATTCCAATATGGGACGTACTGATTGTTTAGTTAACGTAGTTATCATTACTATTCGTTTAAGAGACGGAACTTTTCTGAGACACGTCATGATCTCGGTTGCTGCAAAACCCAGATATATGCGTTATGTCTATACTTTATAATAATTTTTTAATGTACTTATAATGATTACAATGATTAATAATTTGAATGATTAATTCAAAATTATTTTATCGATGCTGTAAAAGTTTTTGTAATTGGACGTTGGTAATTGTACATGATACATTTACTTCTTTGCTGCAGTAAATTATCATAATTAAAATCATTAGAAATTCGAAACATATTAAGTAAAGCACTATAAAATATTGCGCGATGAATATTTTGAATTTTATTTACTTTTTGAAATAAATTACCAGTTATAACTAATAAATTTAAACATGTTTAGCGGAACCTTTAGTATCCGAACGTTCCACTATCCAAACGTCTTATTATCCGAACAGTATATTCTCCTATCTGAGTCCCCTACTTTCAAAACAAATTGAGACGTAGTACATACATCCTTCCTACAACCTCATATCTTTCCCATTTCCGCAGTACGAAGTTGCTATTGAAAGGCAACTGAACACATTAAAAAGTTTGTGTGATTTAGCAGCAAGAAATATATGCAATCCAAAAATAATGAAAACAAATATTTCAATTGTATTATATCTGCAAAATACAGTATACGATAATCATGAAAAAAATTTACTTTAATTTTTACTTTTAACCGAACAGTTATGTATCCCTATTATTTCGGTTACTAGAGCTTCCACTGTGTACTTGAAAATAAATGCGTAAATTAATAACCCATTGCGAATGACATAAATGCATTCTAGCTTCAGCATACCTCGACCAATATTAGTATTGGCATTAATTACTGCACATGTTCTGCGATTTTTTACTGCTGCAACGATTTTTTCTGTTACTTCTGCCGGGGATCCCATTATAAACGAGGCATTTTTTATGTTATTTAATTCGCAAATCATTTCAGCTTCCTCTACTTCCGATGGGGAGTCCACGCCTATTACTCGATGACATCTCTATGATTTAAAACAGAACGTATATAATTTTTACGATAATTTTTTACGATATAAACTTTTTACTTTATTTACTTACTGATGCCATCATTAAACCAATGAGACCAATACCACAACCAACTTCAAGTACTGTTAACCTTCGAGTAGGCGCAAGTAAATCTATTACTGCGTTTGCCACGTTTTCTGCGCCTGCGGCATTCGACCAAAAGTTTGTTTTAGGTGCAAGCTGCACTTTTAAACCACCTACAACTTCGTCTAAAGCTTCTGATCCAACCAAAAACGTTGTATCGGTGATAATAGTATCGTTATATCTGGAATGAAAAAGATGTGTCGATGTAGTTACTTCGTAAAGAAAGCTTGAACTAATCGTCTATTAAAATGATTTCATTTTATAAAATATTCGTACTTATTTGTAGACTTGCAATAAAGGGATTTGACATTGCAATCTTTTCCTGGGCCGGATTCATACACTTGCTTCAACCGATCCATTGTAGAACGATTGATGTTCTTTCCGGTTGCAAACAACATGAGCTCATCCATACTGTTGCAACGTACTAACAACCATGACCAGTCTTGTCTTCCTTCACGACTTTCCTCTTTCTTTGATTCTATGTCTAAAGATACATCGTCAGAAAAGTTTTCATTTACAGAATTTTGTGAATTTAATTGTTCTGTTGTTTGAAGAAAATCTTCAAATATCTGTATAAAACAAAATATAATTGAAAAGTTATTAATTGACACAAGTAAAACATAATATTTTTATAATCTACTGATTTTAATTTCATTACTTGTTAAAATACGTCCCACAGCTCCCTTTTTAAAATAGTTCGTAATATCAATACAGACAACCGTAGTAGTCATAATATTATAATAATGTATTACTTCTAATATAAGAGATCGCGAATTGCATCTACCTCTCGTCAGTCAAAACAAGTGGGCAAAGCAGCGTGAGATCAATGATGAAAACGATCACTTAAGTTTTTCAACGAATTCTTCAACAAAGACAATTATGTCTTTTTTTTCATTAAAGCACTTGCAAACTAAATATTACCCACGAATTTCTAAGATTCTAGTAATAAACTTAATCCAAATTCTCTTTATAGTATTGGGCAGTAATTCTTGGCATTACACTTATTTTACTAATGCGAAATTAACAGTAGGAAACGGTGGCCAAAACCAGTTTTTTGTACTATCGAAATAGTAAATCGTATGTGTCCCCGAAAATACTTTTAAAAACGTGTTGTATGCAATGTACAGCGTACAAAAATTATAGTATAATCTAATATAATGTGCAAGTCCGATGCATATATTTTTCCATTCTTAACTCGCCTGTTTTGTAAATTGTTTTGCCGTTATTTAGACATGCATCTATCCTTAATTACTATACAGTATGTGAAAGTGGATTTAGAGAAAAATCTCAAACATACCTTCACAGCTCGTAATACAAAAGGTGGAAATTCAGTTTTATTATTTGTATTTACACCCCAAGCTCCACTTGCCTCCATTCTCCATACTATTTCTGCGGGTCTGTTAGGAGAACCATCACAGTTGTCTACCATTTGCGTGGGTTCATAGATCTTTTTTCTATTACCTAAACATACATGAATTTAGTTAGTGTGCTTCAAATTTCACATTACTATTTGTAGTTATTACGATAAAATATCTTTCTGACATAGCAATGTCTGTATAAGTAATAGCGAAATTGAAAACGCAATATAAGAATGTTCTACACAACAGAGATGAACTGTGTTTTTAAAGTGCACGGAATTGAAGCCAAATTAAACGATTTATATATTTAATTAAAATATAAGTTCCACGTATTTTAGTTATATCTAAAATTTGTTGTTGGAAATTATTTCTTAAATTCTTAAATAATATACGGGATGAGGCATCTAAGGTAGGCTATCTAAATAATTCGCCTACTCTTGCTGATAGAAAAAACTGCATTGTATCAATTTTATATAATAATCTGATATAATCTGATGCATCAATCATTTTTTGTACAGGTGAATATGTGGAGGAAATGCAAAGGTCAACTTCGTATTTTTACTTGGAATGACATGATTTTTTTGTTTACCTTCTAATAGAGTATTTTAAGCTACATGTAACAACTATAGTTTAAAAAAGTTCATTCAAGATTGTTGACGATTAACTACGATGAAAACTAATAATTTACTACAAGGCACCGATAAAATATTTTCATACTTCTAGTTATTGCTATATTGTTGCAGATCTATGAATGCTATTATTAATTGTTCAAAAACCGTTTTTATATCATTGCATAGAAAAAAAAACTATTGACATCCAATTATTTTCCTCTCGAAAACATGCAAGATTGATCTGATGCCTCTTGCTTATCGCTAACAACTGGCATGCTATTGAGGTTGCCGATTTCAGGTACGTCGCTCTGAATTAATGCAATATCACGTTTCACGAATACTTACAAGTGAACTTCCAGCGATTAGTATACGGTTTATTCAAGCTGCAGCGTCTAGATGGCTTTAGCTTACATAGTGGAGATCCATTTATTTGTTCCTCATGTTCCAACCAATTCTCGTAGCGTGGATAGGAAATTGCTAAAACTCTAGCAACTTTGGAAAGCCGTTCTTTTATAATCGCTTGTTTTTCAATAAGCTGTAAATAATTATCAACTTGCAATAACAACTATTAACTATAAATGATATTTAGATCACATTTTACGCATTACCTTCTTTTCGTACCAGTCAATGTTCACAAATATCTCTGATTTTACTTTTAGCTCAGACTCTTTGTTAACGTTAGGTAATGTTTCGTTATTATCATTCTCATCTTCAATTTTTATACACTTCATATTCACATCCTCATTTTCTATGCAAGACACTTCATCTTCTATATTTTCTTCTTTGGGTACCAATGCTTCTCGGGGCTCAAAATCAGAGGCATTTAAAACTATGTTTTCAATTGCATCTAAGTTACATAAAACATCATCATCAGTCGTATCTTTCTGTTCATCTAATTGATCTAAAGCGATATCAGCTGTAAAATCAATAGGCTGGCTGCCAGTTTTTGGCGGACACGTGCTCTCCGCATTTGCGGCATCATTCTGAGTATTATTATCAGAATTTTCATTATCTGCATTTGTGGCAACATTCTCAGGGTTATTATCAGAATTTTCTTTGCCTACATTTATGGCATCATTCTGAGGGTTATTATCAGAATTTTCTTTGCCTGCATTTATGCCATCATTCTGAGTGTTATCAGAATTTTCTTTGCCTGCATTTATGGCATCATTCTGAGGGTTAATGTCAGAATTTTCTTTGCCTGCATTTATGCCATCATTCTGAGTGTTACTAGAATTTTGTTTGCCTGCATTTGTGGCATCATTCTGAGTGTTATTATCAGAACTTTCTTTGCCTGCATTTGTGGCATCCTTCTGAGTATTATTATCAGAATCCACTTTGCCTGTATTTATGGCATCATTCTGAGGGTTATTATCAGAATTTTCTTTGCCTGCATTTATGCCATCATTCTGAGTGTTACTAGAATTTTGTTTGCCTGCATTTGTGTCATCATTCTGAGTGTTATTATCAGAACATTCTTTGCCTGCATTTGTGGCATCCTTCTGAGTATTATTATCAGAATCCACTTTGCCTGTATTTATGGCATCATTCTGAGTGTTATTATCAGAATTTTCTTTGCCTGCATTTGTGGCTTCCTTCTGAGTGTTATTATCAGAATTTTCTTTGCCTGCATTTGTGGCATCCTTCTGAGTGTTATTATCAGAATTCACTTTGCCTGTATTTATGGCATCATTCTGAGTATTATTATCAGAATTTTCTTTGCCTGCATTTATGGCATCATTCTGAGTGTTCCCAGAATTTTGTTTGCCTGCATTTGTGGCATCATTCTGAGTGTTATTATCAGAATTTTCACCGTTCGATATTACATTATTCGTAGAATCAGAAGCTGTTACTTCTTGTTGCTTCACAGTCTCATCCGACGTAATGTTTCCTACAGGCGCAACGCCCTCGGATTTATTTTCTGCCTCCTTATTTTCCACAGACTGTTGCTGCGTTTTACCAGATGCATCTTCGTCTTCGACACATTCGTCTACTACTTCATAATTTTCTCCCTCGATTGTTACTGCACCCGACTTTTCTGTAATACGTTAAATTACAAATATTAATATGTCTTTTTCAATCGTTCGAAAAAACCTGATACACAAATACGGCTGGTATTTGTATACTCGCTATATGAACGATATTCTAAAATCGATAATGTAAAATTAATAACAGAACATTGAAACATGATGAGATATAGACTTACCCATTTTCCTTACTGATATTTAGATGGGAATTATCGGTCTTATGACCCCGAGACAAATGACACTTGAAGTAAAAACGTTACTGACGTTGCACTTAAGTTATTGGTAACTGACTTTGTGACGCATAAGAAGTATCAATGAACCAGCGGAATTAAACTGAATCTTTCATCGAATGATTCACTGTTATTGCATCTTCATGGTTTATCATGGACATTTGGTATAAATCGAAATATTCAAAAACAGAAATTTCATGCCTTGCACAAATGTATATACATGTATATATCGGTGTAATACGGCAATACTTTTCCCGATGTTCTTATTATATGTATAGTCTATTTGTTGCGACAGTTTTACATAATCTTAGCTTTGTTTCATCGCACTACTTCCTGCCAAGTAAAGTTTAATCGCGCGACAGGCAATGGCGAAATTGGCGTTCCGAAAACAATCGATTAGTATGGGGTAAGTCGCAGCCTACTTTAGTATTGTCCGTTCGCCAGAAGGTGGCTAGTTAAGAGCTGTTGTGGAATCGTTGTTAGGGAATTTATAAATGCAGGGTGTCAATGCCCGTGGTAGAAATAACTATACAGCGCGTCTCGTAACTAAGTGTTGCGTCGCTATTGGTGGGATATGGGGACTTTGTGTAGGTTCGGTTGCCCGTGGAGCGCTGACCCGCTCTGCATGTGGTGAAGCGCGGAATATTCAAAGAACACCAACTTTTATAAAGACTTTTGTAAAGATTTACTGTTTTATTCCAAGAAATAATATTGATTTGTACAAGTTGATCTGAGTGCGACTTTAGTTGATCTCGTCTGCGCGACTTTAGTAAATCTGTTGTGCGGGGCTTCTTCTTCTTTTCATGACAGCTCTGGTTCCTCTTCCTGAGTTCCTTGGTCCTCCTTCGAAATCGTCCTCGTCCAATAGGGTTGGTTCTTGTTGGGTTTCTATTCGTCCTTGAGCGCGTGGAGCTGGCAATGCTACGCTTCTCGGTAAGGGCGTCAGGGTGCGCGCGCATTTGGGGAAAACGCGGGAAAGCCGAGGAAAACGCGCGAGGGTCGGAGAAAGCGCGCTGAAGAGTCAAGTGGCTCTTGAGGGGTCCATTTTGTTCAGCGGTAGAACATGTGGCGGCTAGAACAGGATATCGTGCGGCTTGACAACCTCCGGAGGTTGTACGTGTTTCAATAGACTTTAGCCAATTCTTTATGCTCTCGTAATAAATAACCTTTAGTATCTTCCAAGTGAAGTGTTCTACGATCCGAATGCTCTGAGTTTCCATTTTGTTCGACAACCTATGGCTGGTACTTGAATAATGTACAGCTTTATTTATCGCGCGTATGTTCATCCGGTTTCGAATTTCGCTCCTAAATTATTATCGCTATCGATACTTATAGTTATATTGTCGATAGTTGATTCGATATCACCAGATATTAGGGCCTGCTAACGCGATACCGTAAGATAAGATTCCAGCTGGAAATTGGGGTTGCTGAACTCTGAACAACTTTTCCCTTTACCGAAATGTTGGTTGAAGCTTCGTTTTTGAATTATTAACGAAAAACACTGACCAATCAGGGCGCTCAGGCAAACGGCTCTCAACCGCTTAACATGTTACATACTAAAATAAATAAATATAAAAACTACATATCGAAAATAACTAACGTTGTATTAACATTATGTATTATATGTCTAATAATAACTTTATTTAATAAAGCAGCAAATAAAAAATGTATTCTTTTCTTTTTAATATTTTATTTAGTACAGCACGTTCACTGAAAATAAATAATAGAACACATGGGACGGAAACATAATTGATATACTTTAGAATTATAGTAATACAATCTTTTTTATACTTCTGTATTTATTGTATCTATTATTGTACTACTCTACTTATCCATAATACCAAATGCCCAAAATTGGAATAGCCAACGTAATAAGTAATAAAAAAGAATAATAAGGCCAAAGTCTAACACGCGAAATGTAATAAATATTTGTATTGTTACGTCCTAATGGTCAAACTCTCACAAAAATAGGAGTAGGCTGTGTACACGCGTGTAGTATTATAAGTTTTTTTTATTTCTGAAGAAATATACATGTTTTGTATGAATATGTATACAAAATATATGTAGACAAAATACTTAATGTATTTAATGGGTATATTTGTAACAATACTACTAATTGTTTACGTATTTCATTACTTATTACTTGCAATTTTGAGAAGAATATATTTAATTGCATTATTAACATTATTAACATTTTAAACATTCGTTTAACTTTTATTGCAGTAAGTGTAACATTTTTTATTATGATTTTAGTGTTACAAAGTATGTTTATAAAATTAGATGTATGAGACTTAAGAAAATAATCTAGGGTACTATGCTTAATAAATACTACTTACTTACTTTTCTGTTAATTTCGATAGTGTGTGATTATAGACGGTGGTTCCACGTATATAAAGGCTATAATTCGGAATAAGAAACTCTCAAGAAAGAGATCTTGAATTATTATGACAATGTTTCAAAGAATTTTCTATTTCCTTCTTTAGCAATTTTGACAATTTACTAATAAAATTAGTAAGGTGTTGGAGTCCTTCCACCTATTTTTTAACGTCGAACAAATTTTACTTTCTAATAATCCCTGCGCGTAAAAAACGAACCTCAAGTTCTACACGCGTGCACTAAAATAAACTGATATTAATCAGTTTCCCTTTGAATCTTGCTCCAAATGATTTACCATTCATAAATTGTCCCAGTCTTTTCATTAACCATATCCAATACTATAACTTACAACACCAACACATATCGTTATCTATCGAAAAAGCTATCCTCATATTGGGGAACACCCTGTAGAAGGAAGTCGCGGTTTCACTTTAAACCCGAGTACCCGTGATAATCAACAATTTAATCTTTAGCTTAACTCGCACTTCAATCGCGCACCGTCCGAACTCATACAAAAAATATTCAAACATCGCTAACAATATACAAACTACCTACACGTAAATCTGTAAGAAAAACCCATTAACATCTAAAATACCACTCGTGCAACAAACATAGTTACCTAAAGCTTTAGGAGACACCCCGTCTCAACCCGAGTAATATAATTAAAGCTAAAATTCATTACACAATAATCATTCCATATCGCATGCATGTATGTAAATTCGATTTTCCAATCGACATGTACAGCGGCGTAAAGGACCATATTGGATTTCAATGCAAGTCTAATTGGCCCGATAAATCGGACATCGGTCCGCCGTGCGAGATATATACCGTTGATTAATTTGCATTGAAGGACAAGGGTCCTGGTGAGGTACGCAGGATATGCTCGCATGGCGATTAAGTCCGTAGAGCTGAAGGAGGCTTAAGCGCGGAGATTCAGCAGAGCGCGCAGACGCGTCCCTTATAGATTTTCCCCTCGGTAGCGCGGTACGAGTAATACCGACACAAAGCTGCAGGGGTTGGAACGATGGGGCGAGGGGGTTGGCGTGCGTTCGACGCGCAGCGGCTGCCGAAGGGAAAAGGAACTGCGCACCCCCAGAGGTGGTAGTAATACGAGGACGAGGTGGTGTAGGAGGTGGAAGAGCAGGAAAAAGAGGTAGAGTAGGAGTAGGAGGAGGATATAGCGAGAGGACAGAAGCGACGGGCTAGGCCAACCGTCTACACCGTGAACTGCCCGATCGGGAATGAATAATCTCGCGCATAGGTGGTGCCCGACGTGAAGGATTTGGACATGTGACCAAGGGTGGGTGCATCATCGAGGTGCGTCTTCGTGGTGCACTGTTACTTGTACTTCGCGGCTAAACACGTGGTCCCGTTCTCCAATGCGTTTTCCGAATGGTAAGTCTCTGTCTCGTTCCTTGCGTTTATTCGTCTCTGTCTGTTCGTTACGTTCCCGGCATCGCACGCTGTCACAGTGTCAACGGGGGGATGGTATTTCGAAATTATCCTCGCTCTGGCATTTTTCCTTTTCGATTAAACGTTTTTAGCGTACGGGGGGATAATGTGTTTCCTTTCAGGAGCAAGGAGATTGATCCGGGCGGTAGATTTCGGGAAAGTTTTCTTTTTTGTCGAAAGGACGATGATTCGAAGAGGACCTCGAGTGTTAGAGCTGTGAACTTTAGGCGCGTTAATATTTGGTTGAGGAGGAATAGATGGCAGTTGTTTTTTTTGGAGTCGTTGTAAAATGTGTGTCGATGTCTGACATTCGGGCGCGGTTCCTGTCACATTGCTTTAGACAGAATTCTGCAGAAAAATGTGCGATTGGAAATTATGCGGTGAAAACAACGCGCTTGTTAGGGCTGCTGGAATGCAGTTAATTTTCGTTTTGGGATAGGTTGTTTAATAATGGTTGGTGGTGTTTGTCCGTCAGATGCCACGTTTGTTCGGAACTTCGTGATTGGTATTATTAACTTGATCGTGTAAGCCTTGGAATTTAAAGGTGTTGCTTGATACGTATTCAAACTTGGCAGTATCCCGTTCGAAATGATTGATTTCCCTTTCACATGCTTCCATTATTTGAATCTATTTGAATTTTGGAGCAATTTATGTATCATGTATGACTCTTACATTAAATCAAATACATGGTGCAAGTCTAGCAAAGTATATAGTAAAACTGTATCACGATCAGTAACAACGACTAAAATAAATTTGGGTAAAAGATTAGAATTGTAAAAATATATTTACTATTGTATTAGCGGACATATTAGCATTCTCTTAATTCTTATTTTGATCTAAAAAATTCGACAAATTTAATTAAGATTGTGCCATGGTTGCAATCGTGAGTGAAACAAGATGATTTGTAAGAATCTAGTTTCACATTTGCATATGAGAATTTTTTTAGGTTTTGTACATTTCGTACGTGTATATATTAAAAACGCCGGTATAATCTATTATATTATATTAAAGTCATCCTTTTTAAGAATGCACTTGAAGATTTAAATATTATGCGAAATTATGACAATATAACTACAAAATCGAGAATGTAATATCTCTAGCTAATTCAGTAATTTCTCCCGGTGTATGACGTATGTCAATTACACGGAAGAAAATCGAAAGGCGAAAATCGAAAATCGATCATATAGAAAATATTGTAATATACATATGTAAAGTAATTTTGGACTGCTTATCGGGTGTCATTTTTTGACAAAATTAACGTTGCATATTAGACAAACGTATACGAGGATTTAACAAACGAAGCAACGCAAAATGACCGAAAGTACTTTGTTATCCACGGAGTGACATATGAATAAATTATTTCATTTCCAAATACCACGAGTAGAGAATTGTTCAGCTACGTAAAACGCAAATAATGTTTCTATTAACAACAGTTCCGACTTTGATGCAATCGCTATGACCTTACTTGAGCTTGCGTACGTAAAGACGGCATACATGTATCGCCCAGTCTGTTTTACTATTCCTTGTAAATTTCTTGTTAACAAATATTATATATCTGATCAAGTAAACAACCTTAAAAAGATTATTATCTTTTCCAATAAGTTACCAAATTCAGTTTATTTTACACATATTCATTTATGTGCTCAGTCCTTTACCCCAGATTTGACCTGCATGTGCGACATGTATGATAGAAAACAGTAGAGCAGTATGGCAACTGGTTACTCATCGTGTGATTTCGAAACGAAGCGTTGCGGTTGCCGTGGAAAGAACGAGGGGGTGAATTGGGAAGTAGGCGTGAAGGTTGATTCATACTGGTACGGTGTTCTATAGTGCCTTCTTTAGCTATATTACGATAATACGGGCCGATAACGTCAGTACTGTATTACAGCCGAAATCAGAATTGTACTTGTAAAGGAAGACTTCTCAAAGAGTATTACTTTTATTTGGTTGAACATGTTGTACAATAAAATTGTACGCACTACGTGCATTATTAGTGTGCATGAATCGTTCGCAATCAGATATAATTGATATGATATTTCTGAATAATTTTTGTATATCTTTATAGCAGAGATGAATATTGTTATGTACTAACAATAACTAACAGAGAAGCAAATTTATCATTTTTATTCTGCTTAAAATTAGTAAATTAACTGTCATACAAGAAACAATTATTCTTAAATTAATATATGGACATTAACTTTTATGGCTTGTTAGATTTAAAGGTAGAACTTGTTTTAATGCATTGTATGGCAAATACCACAAATATATCGTTATTTGTATTGAACGCAAGTAATGATACGTACTATTTAAAAGAAAATTACATTAATAATAGTGGGCAATATTAAATCTCTAATAACTGTTGACTATAAGCAAGCAAATTTTCTGAATTTTTCTTATTGTTGGGTCGTATAAAACTCTACTATGTAGTTGTATGCAACGAATCGATTTAAGGATACTAACGAAACATTGGATATGGTAAGCTATGATTTTTTTATACCGCGTGAAACTATTTTCTTTGTTGACTAAAATTGTTATTACGCATTATTTTAATGTAGTTTGCAAAGATTTAAAAACTTTTAATGACATTCACAACGCCTTATAAACTGAAACTTATATTAAATATAGTATTATAGCATTACTATAAGTCACCTATGTAATATTACTGTAATGTGCAAAAACATTCACGTTTCTTCATAGAAATTGGAGTGTCCTTCAGAGCCGCAATTATTGTAAAATTATAAAATCCTTACCATAACAATGTAAAATATGATATAAATAAAAATGTAAAAGCCATTTTTATTGCATTTCTTTTAACAGTACATGATTTGCTATAGATGATACAAATATTTGGAAGATTCACGGCAGCTTTCGAGCCACGGTTAAACTCTAAATTAAAATACTATGCTCGTCTCTATTAACTCGATACTCCATAGTTTCTAGATTGTAGTTTCTTGTTACTAGCAAAATACGAATCAGTCTGTAGCAGTTCTAAAAGAAGAATCCAGAAGCTATAAATTATGGATATGTGTATAGTATCCGCCAAATAGGCAAATGTTATTGGGGCAAATTCGCCGCGAAATGAAAGTTGCACGAGCTCATTGGCCAACCTGATACAATAGTATTGATTATGTAATTATTGAAAGGGTTGAATTTCGATTGTTTTGGCTTCAGGCATTACTGCAAATACACCAACCCTCGTACTAATAACCTATCACTATCTACGTTTGCATGAACTTTTCGCTTATTCTATTTTGTTTAATATAAAAAAGCAAACATTGCACCCCTGTAATATTTTTTCCTATCTCCATTAGTTCTGGAGATATATCGCCATATAGGTTTCCGTCCCCGCATTGGAGGGTGGGTTTCATCCCCGAAAACATGAGTATCGGCCGATAAAAAAATATGTGTCGAATATCTTTTAAAGCTCCACTCGTGTACAAAGTTTATTCAGGACCGAAAATTTACACTTGGGTGATGTTTCTTGCGAGTTTACACAAAATTGTATATGTAGTCTACGAAAATTTCAATTTTGGTCACCGTTTTATAATTTATTTTCCCCGATAGTACGTTGTTAATCCAGAAACGCAGCTTTTCTTTATTGCTGTTTCATGACTTCTTTCATACTGTGTGTCCGATTTCAAGTGGCGACAAATTTGAGTTTATTTTAAATATTATTTTGTACTTGAAGATAAAATTAATTTATATTACATCTTGCGACCGACTTGCTATCTGTAATACACCCACAAAAGTGCCAGGCAAAATTTATTACGTAGATAAAATACTGTCGGGGATTGGTGATTGAACTTACAAGTGAGAGTAACCATACGTGTAACCATGTATATGGTATGTATGTGTATGTACCTATGTACCCAACTTTAGTGTATCGACCGAATTTTTATTTATACAAAAATGTTTGTATAATTGCTCTCGTTAATTTCCGGATTATGTTCCTTTTGTGTGCATTAGGTTTGTATAATTGCTGTGGGAGTATAATATTTATAAAAATTGCTTCGCCACGTCTTTCTAGAAAGCTGCTTGAACGAAAACTAAAATTTGTGAAACATTTGTACACACTCATGTTTTATTACGTGTATTATCAAATTTAAGCTCTACACGAAATCAATTGTACAATCTTCAGTCCTTACGTTCTTACAAGTCACCAAAGTTTTGAGAAATCACAGCTAAATTTCACGAAGAATTCCATGAAAAAAATTAATTGTCCTAGGACTGCTATGTGGCAAATTCAAGGAAATGTCGGAAATTTTCAAATAAACTATATTTTGAATTTTATATCCATTTCCTGTGAATATATGAGATTGGTTTATTTGACGTAAAGTGTCTTACTTATGGTAAATTTGCAAATTCCATAGAGGGGCTAATCCCAGTCGTGCAACCAGATATAAAACCGTATCCAACTTATAACAAGAAAAATCTAGAACATCGAAACCAATTTGACTAAAAGAGAAATATCGTTATACCGTATCGGGTAAATAATATAAATTACAGAAATAACAAATAATTCCGTGTTACGTTGCCCAATTGGTGTTACTCGTGCAGCGAACATATTTAATACGATTATCGGAACTATGAGCATCTATAACAAACGATTGGCGTGCCAGCCAGCGATATCAATTTGTCACCATAAAGAGCAATAAAATTTCATGAATCGAAAATTGCTGTCGAGTATTCAAGTGATCTATTTCCACCATGTAATGTGGCATGGCGTTCTCTGTCTCTCTCCCTCACTGTCATTCTAGGGTAGACTCGGAATAGATTCTGGTTTCTAGAACGTCAATTGTATACTAGAAATAAGCCGCTGCACTCAAAATACGCCCGCTCGCGCGAAAATTATGTGGGATGTATCGGCGATATAATATATGTAAGTAAAAAGTGCCATTTCCTTTTACACCTGCCATCGCACAGTTCAAAGGATAGGATAATAGGGCCCGCATTTTGCTACTTGTGCTTTATTCAATTCCTTGTCGCCCTTAGGATACTTGTGTTTACCAGGAACCGAAATGTTTGACGCTAAACGGTCCAGGCTCTGCTACGAATTGCGTGCTAATAGTTTGTTTTACGTAAAAGTTTAGTGTGATAAACGTGCCCCATGGAACCCACTACCTTTCTCAGTTGTGGATTTCGAACATTTTTAACCCTTATGTTAGCAATCGAAATGGAGTAGAAGTTCGAAGCTTAGTTATTCAAATTATTTTGCGATAAATTTGTTTTCACAAAACGTGAGTTGACGTAAAATTGTTCAAAGAATCGAGATCTAGAACGGTTTTGCAATATTTTATCAAGAACATACAAAAATTATTCAAGCAAATATAGAAATGGGTACCCGGTTGCTAACATAAGTGTTAAACGCGTTTCGAATAAATGATAAACTGTATTCCTTAAAAAGTAGATATTTGGTATTCAGTTCAAACGTTCATTACATCATTTTTATATTGTAACGTGTTTTAATTATTTTATTCAAAGTTAAGCCCATTATTTTGAATAATTTAATTTAATCATTTCCGTTTTGATGATTATAAAAATATATTCGTTTTAGGATTGGGTAGATCGATATCAATTACATTTGAATTTATTACAATCGATTATTGTAAATTGGATAATCTTCTTATAAACTTGCATGCTAATTCTGAATTTTGCTTCTGACTTAAAACGTATGTTACCTGTGCCAATATATATCCTACTTATTTATTGTAAATAATATCTTATTTACTTCAATTTTTACTGCCGCGACGTTATATTTTACAACATTATTTCAAAAGTCGAAAGGCTAAAAATTAGTGCGCCCAGTTTATACCCCCTGCTCTTCTGACGGGTACCTACATACACCTAGCAAAAATGTAAAGTACATGCGTAATGCAGGTGTATGACCAGGCACAAAGGCAGTTTTGTTATCTAGCGAAAATAGTTCAGCGTACTCTTGAAGCACTGAACGTTTCAAGATTAAATATGCGGGCATGGTAAAATGAAACTCGCAGAAACGTAAAAGCAAAGCAATGTAAAAGAAGTGAAACCTATTAGTTTCCTGTTACACGTTTCGCTATTAAAACTCTTTGTCGTTACATCCGGGTATGCAGCAATTGAAATATATGCAAATGTCGTGCTTATTTGGGTCATCTTGATACCACTAAAGCCTCCCAGCATGGAATCTGTTTTGTTAACTCCATAGATAATAGAAACGCGCGGTTTGTAATATGTATGAACATTTGTTACATAGGTACAATGTATGCGTTACGCATTTTGTACATACTTGCAGTAAAACGTTCGTTTGTATTTTTCGCTCAAATTATGCTTCAGTAAAAATTTACGAGATTTTTGCTCGAATCTTATTTCAATTTTTAATTGCAATTGCAGACTTTAATTATTCGCAATGTTTCTTAATATACTTATTAATATACTTAACATACTGTTACGTATGTACGTTGCGAGCGATACATTTCCTGTACCCGCTTATATTCGGTGAGTGAAAAAGTTCGTGACCGATTTTGGAATAAACTACCACAAGCAAATTAATCATGTTAAACTCTTTTATTAACTAATATATAATTGTTGAGTCTTTCTGCGACTTCCTCAGTTGACATTTTTAGATGATTTTCCAATAAATTAACAATTACCATCATCCATCAAAGAAGGTCGACCAGTGCGTGGTTCGTCCTTTAACTGGTAATCCCCATTTCCGAATTTTGCAAACCATTTTTTAATAGTACGAAGAGCTGGTGCACGTTCGTGATAAACGTCCTGTATGTTTTTAAAAGCAGTTCCCACCGTTACACCTTTCCGAAGCTCGTACAACATTACATGACGCAAATGAATCTTTTCGTCACACGTTTTCGCTATCCTTTTTTCTGCCATTGGAACTATGAAAACAAAAATGTCTGATGTGAAAAGAACAATTGAATGTCGGTCTGTTTAACCGCTATAAACTTTGGAAGTGTAACAACAGAAGTTGCATAAGGAAGCATAATATAGTGATACCTATCGGAATTGGGCACGAACTTTTGCACTCACCCAATATGTACATGTATCGTGTTTATCGAGCAACGTGAATAACAACGCACCCGTGCACCGTGTCGACGTGATATCCATCAGATTTAATTGAGCGTCTACTCCAATTGGAAAAAAAGTCATTAGGGATATGTGTATTCGATATTTCCCGCGCTGACAGGGACTGGTTGCGACGAAACTTTCGACATCAAAGTTCAAACGAGTAAAGTGAAATTATAAAGCCGCGTAATTATTCATCGCGCGGGAAGTTATTCGAGATGGAAATAATAATTAAATTCAGGTGACACGTGAGAGCTCTTGGTCAATGGACCAATTACTGACCTATTTCGAACTTTTAACTTAGGGCTTCACGGTAAAATTGATTAAAAAGTATTTGCTTTATTATATGTCTCTGCAAGAATGTTTCAGTAATGATGCTCAAGTGGTACAATAAATTTGTTTATTTATTAGTTTCAAAGCCTGTTTGGAAAATATTCTATTAGATTGGAGAGGAAGAATGTGAATTTTGCTTGAGATTAATATGTACTTTGCGGGGCTGTATAATAAATTGGATATTTGTTACTTCTTTTGGCGAGCGTTTTAATTAATGTTAGAAACATACTTTTTTAAACTTCTGTTTTTAAATCACAGTCATTACAGTAATTTTATTTTAAGGAAATTAAAATACCGTTTACTAAATGATATAATAATTGTGCATAAAAGCTTAAAAGTCAAACAATATATGTATAGTTATGTAATATTTAAATAGAAAGAATTTTTAACGAGTAATACATTCAATGGGACTTGCCTCGTTAGTGCTAAATAAATTCTACTACATAGCAACAGCACTCTGACTAACAATTACAGAATATTTCTGAAAACTGTACAGGTGCGCGAAAATATTTCAGTGAGCCTAATAAAAATAAACGATGCAAAGCAGAAAGAGGAAGTAAAAGTACGATTCAGAAAATAAATTCTTCTACAATTTTTATATTTTATAGTAGCTTATAAACAATATCTAGTTTTACAATAGTTTTATAACATTTTATCATAATTAAGATTAAAACGTTGCATACTTTTTGCCTGTCAGAGAGCGTTTGTTAAAAAAACAATTTTTTGCGAGCCATTTCCAATCATTACAAATTTTTCACATCTTATTGTTAGTTACAATAGCTTCACATCTATTCGAGAGTTGTGTAAAGCCCGTTTTATAAAAATTTTCGAATTTATAGTTTAAAAAAGGACTTGTAACACTTCAAACTTCTAAAACGATTCAAACTTTTCCATTCCAAACTACGCTGCAGTAATCTGAAACGGTGAAAATCCGTCGGCGCAAATCTGGAAAGCACAGCGGATTAAATAGAAATAAATTTCCACTACAGTTGTGATATTTCTTTGCGTTGCTATTGTCTCGTGTAGTCTCACTTTTTTTTACAAGTACTTTGATCTGAAATTTGTTCGTCAGTTTCTGAAGGATGCTGGTCGTTTTCGAAGTGTTTAAAATGATCTCACAGTATCTTTATCGTGTGCAAAATAAATGCTGTTGTTCCATTTATTACTGTTATTTAATCCTACTATAAAGTTGAAATTCGTCGAGGAATGTTTCAAATGGATTTCGAACGCTTATCTGGACCTTTCTGAATGCCTGCTCAACAATTTGTAGGCCCTGCAAACAATGTTTATATTGATAATTTCTTAGAACTGATACCACTGATAGGGTATCGGCAATATAATATTCATCACGGTATAAGCATATTTCTACCTTTCTTATTGTTTAATGACTCCATTGTTTGTTAGGTTAATTCTGCTGCATGCAGTTCAAATTTTTGATTCGGAGGTTAATGAAATGAGTGAATATGTGGATAAATTATGTCGTTATTTTTTTATAGCTTATATAAAGTATACAAATTGAGAATCATTTATCATTATAGTTAAATAAAAGATTGATCTTTCATTTCGAAATATGTGAATAATAATTCTTTGCATTGCATATTCAATATAAAATTTTAAATACAAATTAACGGTTGTCTTTTTTTATTTTTTCAGTAAAATGTGTATAGTTAATGTTAATACAGTTATTTATGTTGGGATTAAGAAGATATTTGTATAAATAAGCTTAACAATATTTGCCATCGATGCATTTGGTTCTGTTATCTGATGATAACCGCTTGCGCTGGCGAAAATAATATATTATTTGCTAACTGTTTTCAAAACTACTTATCGTCAGCATCAAGATTATGTAACAGTAAACCGTTTACACAATTAATATTTCATAATAATATTAGACGAATAATATAGCTATGTGCTGCACCTGAAATAGGTTTTGAACCAAGAAATTTTGATTTCAGTTTTCTGTCATTCGAAACTCTACCTATTTTTTGACAACTTCTCTATAGTTAATAATAGGAATAACTCATTTCAATTCCGTAATGTTGTAAATAAGTGAAATTGTAAAATGACAATGAACGTTTTAAATAAAAGTGCCCTCACTTGGATGTGTGTGTAGCAATCATTGTGAGTAATTTACGATGCTTTTCCTATTATAATAACTTTTTGTGAAACTTATTTGACAGAAGCTAATTTCTTAACCTTCTCAACGATGTGTCGTTTATTGGTTAAAGAATGCAAATGAAATTATGCGGATATTGAAAACAGAATATGTATTCGAGAAGTTAGGAAACATAGATATATATCTTTCTTTACAACTAATCTTTGCAATACAAAAATTTTGCATCTAAAATGTACGTAGTGTCATTAAAAAAATAAAATGTTTTAAATGTTTTAACAATATTGGTAAGGAAAAAGGCCACAAGTTATTTCTTATTTTCATTCCTGCTTAAAAATAAAAAATGATGCACTTTTAGTGCTGAGAATTGAAACAGAATTATACTAAATTATTTAGAAAGACTTATGTATGCTTTTAGAATTCACGATAAAATGGAAATTATATTGCCTAAGTTTCTTCGGTTGTGAATCTTTTTAAGCTTACAGCTTTATATCTCTGAGGTATCTAATAAGATTGTGAGGGAGCTTGAAAAAGGTGATACTGTTAATACTTAATCAACCATTAATAACGCCTAAGACAAATTAATATTTAGCCTACTAATATTGAAATAAGTAAACATTCGCGGCTCTTGAGTAATGTTCGCTGTTCTTGCTGTAATTGCTAGCGATAAGATACCGATACACCTTAGTGTGATACAAATGGCCATCAGTAACATTCAGGTGGCCTGTAAGTGAACATTTGTGTTAAGACGGGGTTCCGTCGGTGTACTCTACGAGTCTGGCTAGCGATCGCCGTTTATTCAAAACGGCTTGAGTTTGGACCGTTTGATCCGATCTCGCTCTTGCGTTCGTGCCCGCGTTGCGACAACATCGTGTGTGCATACTTTAATATTTAACAATTTGCTTCTATTGATGAAGTTCTGGTTGAAATATATTCGCTTATTTTTAAGAAAGTAATTTATAATTATGTAGCGCTCTTTGGAATAATGCGCTTCTGTGATGCGTTCAGTATTGTACATTGTAAGTAATACTTCGGAAATCAATTTGTGTTAAAAGTGTTTACCTTGGACGTTTATTTATAGTGGTGTGCGGTTAAGTAGTAAAAACTATTAATGATGACATTGTTAACTTTTATTCCCTAATTCTTATAACTGAGTAAGTACTATATTATATTGTTTTGATACAAAAAGAGACGTAGAAACATCTTTTTTTTAAACATATACTTTTGCAAATATATTAATTAAAAAATGTATCTGGAGTATAAAATACTTCATAGTAAAAGTAACCATGGATTGTAAAATATACAGTTTCATTAATTTACACCTAAAGGTATCTGACAACATTAGTAAACGTTGCAGGCATACAATAAATAATTTTGTGTCATAGAATTTGAAGGAAGATTCGTAAATATTTAATAAACAATTACATTGCCAATGTAAATCCCCCAAGGGAACTTCAATTTTTGTTCGTACTAAAATGATAGTGCTTTTCATTTCCACTAGAATGTTATTTATATAAATACAAAAATTCACTAATAGAAGTATAAGACATGACAGGAAGAGGCATCCAATGATTAGGGTAGAATGCATCAAATGTACGCGCGTATACATGAACGTTACTCGAGATTTATTACAGTGATATTGTTCTGATAAAGCCTATATCGTATTACGATTAATGTTTTGATTAATATCTCACATGGAAGTTAATGCTTCTGTACGGAATGTATTGAGTTTTTAGTATCATACGTGTAGAAACGAACTAACGTATATTGAAAATTCATAGCCAATCGATATTTATCGTCACATGCGTGATAATATCCTAAGTCAGGCATATATTTTCATGACTGATGTTAACTGATTACTGATTACATTGGAACTAGTTTGCATTAAGAAAGTATAGTGGATATTGCATGTCATGCAATAGCTAGTAGTGAGTCGCAAACATTTTTTTATTATGTAAAGTCACACTGCAATATAGAATTATGTTGTGCAATAGGTAGCATAAAAAATAAATTATAAACCAGGATATCGAATGGATGTATGCATAGTTCTGTATTTTTCCTTCAGTAATTCGAAATTTAATATTGTATATGCAATAATTTTCGCATTCAGAATATTAATAATGTTTGAAATGTGAATAATTATTGCAATTGAAATAATTTTTTCCAGTTTTATCAGAATAAAAATGAAGGCAATTCGAAATTAAAATAATAATGCAAAAAAGTAACAAATCATTTGAAGACTACTTTTAATAAACTTCATCCAATAAAATATTACTTGTTCAGACGTGATATCAATAAGGAAATGAATATGTAATTCAATTTCATTATGAAATGAATATGTAATTCAATTTCATTATGAAATGAATATGTAATTCAATTTCATTATGAAATGAATATGTAATTCAATTTCATTACGAAATGAATCATAGGTTGATAATATGTGCGGTAAAAAAGATTATTCTATAATTATGTCACCATAATCTTATCATCGATAGAAGCATTATATGGAGTATCTAAACGAAACGCTACGCTAGATAATTTTTCCTCAAACAGTGTTTATAAATACTTCGAAATTTGGCCAAATCACTTTTTGATTGATATAATGATATAATAATATCATATAATATCATATAATTCCGACATATTTTCCTCAAACAGTGTTTATAAATACTTCGAAATTCGGCCAAATCACTTTTCGTTTTTCTAAATCTAAAGTTAATGAAAAGTTTATCGAAAGTTTGATTAAAGTTTATCTCTCTTATTTCTTACAGCATTAGCCTTTCTTCATCACATAAAAATCTATTCATGACGATTAATATTTATTGTCAATATTATCGAATTTGTGGAGCAACAGTCTGGTACATTTAGAGGTGTGCGAGTACCCGTAATTTACGAGCCGAGTTGAACTCGGCTCGATTACGCGAGCCGAGTCGAGCGCTTGAATTTCCCGAGCTACTTGAAATCGACGAACTGCTCGAAACAAAGCGAACTAGATTGAAAAAATCGAGCAGCTCGAATATTATTCGAGCCCCACGCGGCGCATCGCGTCGTAAGACTAATTGTTACCGATATTCATTTTTCGGTAACCCCAGCGACCGCGCGTACACAACTGGTTCCCGAAAAATCGTTTTTTTCAAGTAGTTCGCTTATTTTGAGCAGTTCGTCGATTTCGGGTAGCCGTAGATTTCGGGTAGACTAGTTACCGTAGTCTGAAAACGTGGAGTGTGAATTTCGTATGGCAACACCTTGCATATATGATAGAATTTGCATTGCTAAGCATATTGTGCGCCATTCTTTTATGTCACTCGTAAATGTCAATCGGAAGGTGTAATATGCAATGCGTATCGAGCTCCGCGAAAATTGACATTGTGTTTGATTAACGCGGCAGATTTTATTTATGATATGTAAGTCTATAATAATGTACTGTCACTCCATTGTTTTTTCACTGACGAATCGTCAGTCCGCTCTCAGATTTATGGGAATTGATACAAATTTAATATGACATACTGATATGTTTCGTGTATCGATCGTGTGTGCTACATGTTAGGCATTAACTGAAGTTCTAGAACTGACACTTCCTTTATCATTCTTTATCGTTTCAATGACGAGTGCGTTGACTGTCAAATATAATAATAAAATGAAATAGAATAAAGAAAACATCATTTCTGTCGGTAATGCTTGTAATAAGTTAATATGCTTCGAGCACTACTTATAGTCAGGAGCAATATTCTTTAGATTCAACGTGCAATAAACACAACTCACACGTTGTAAGATATTCTGTTAGTTCTACAAAAATAACGAAGTTTGGTAAATTTAGATTTGGGACATTTACGTGATTAAGGTAGTAATTAAGTTTGCTTTTTCTATTTTTATTGTAATGAGATAAAGCAGTCCACAGAATATGGATAGTATCACTTAGTAACCGTTTATTATTCATTTATTTTTTGTTATATTTGAATAAATCTACATTGTGATTACTATTTTATTAGACTTTTTCTGTAAGTCACTATAAAGTAATCGTATTTGAGGGCCAATAAGGGGTAGTATATTTAATAAAAACTTTTCTTCTTTTTTCTTAAATATTTAGAATACCTGTACAAAGCATTTTCCATTTATTATCGAGATTTCTATATACATTTTTTCTTCCCCCTAATTTAGTAGATTTATTTCGTACTATTAATTAATCGTCTCACGTAGCAAATTATTATGCTGCAGCTGCTATAACTCTAGATCACCTTACGTGCTGCAACATCACTTATGAAGCAACATGCTTCATTATATACTCCAGTAACGTCACTTTGTTTGCTTTACAATTATTCAGCACGTGCTAAAAACGATCGTGTGTTTGGTCTCCTGATTGGCACGTTCTACAATGTAAGGTGGTATACAGTGAAGTTTCTGGAAACACGTTACACAAATATTGTACAAATTATGTTTGTGTCATATCTTATTATTCGCTAAGATGGAATCAGCTCATTACTTCAGTAACATGTAGTAGCACGTATAAAAAGAAATATCCATCGAAGAACTAGTGAAGATAATATTGCTTGATAAGTAGTGGACTTTTCTGACTTGTTTCAAGTTTTTGCAATTGTGATTTTATGTTGCGCAATTCTTGCGCCCATTGCAGCCTTTCTGCTGATCTATGTCTAAAGTATTACAAATATTCTGGGAATGTATGGACACCTAGCAATATTGCACATTAAGTGTACACAGAACATTTTTAATGCACGAAGGAAATTCTTGGAATATACATTATATACACATTATACCAACCTAGTGCAATTTTCAGGAAGCTGACATACAAGTTGCAGACAGTTCTCTCTCATGTCATGAGCGCTTCCTCTGTAGCACTTTGCACGAAGAGGGGCAAGAAAAACGTGAAAGATAGAAAAGCAGCGTGAAAAAACAACTAAGAGTAACGAGCAAAGAGAATAGAAATCGCATTATGCAGTCAGACCAGCAAATATAAAAAATGTTTTCTAAAACGCAGACTATTAATTAAAAATTGTATAAGGGGAGTAATAAAGGAAATGCACTGATACAATTATTATAAACATTGAAGGGAAATGTTTGATAATTACATTATTATACAACATAATTGTGCAAAAATATTGAACTGCGAATTAGTGAAAAACAAAAATTGAACAAAAGGAGGCGTTCGAAAGTCATTCTTGTGTCCTGCATGATATCAAATTATACACCGTGGTCTATGTTCAAAAATATTTCTTTTTAATTTGATATTAGTTTTCTTGGTACAACAATACTTTTTGAGTAATCAGTTGAGCAGTATCTTGAATTAAAGAAAAAGAATTGTATACCTTACGCATGCTGAAGCTGTTTAAACATTATACAAAATAGGTCATGACAATGAAAAAATTAGCAACGAAGAAGCCATGTAAAAGTAATTCAAAGTAATAGAAAATGAAATACATTATTAATGGAATAAATTGAAATTTATAGAAAACGTAGCATTTTGTTTAAATGAATAAATGATCTTTTTCAGTTATATTATACAACGTAACACCACAAAATGGTCTCGTTAACGATGTTCTGTCGTATTTGAGCAATCCACTTGATGTTCTTCTTTTGTACCCACCTTCTTCCACTCTATTTACACCCTAAGGCTGCAAATTAAGCGGTAGACTGGAACTGTGAGGCTTAACGTACAATTTGAACGGTTTTCTGTGGTCTTTCTATCATTTAGGTCATCCATGCAAATTCGTTTAGTTATTTATAGTTATAGATTTGCAGTAAAATTAGTTTGAACAATTTTAAACTGCTATAAATGCAACATTTTATTAAAACGTTACTTAAACATTAAAATATTTTTCGCCGCATACATTATACGTTTCTAAATTCCGGGGTTTTTTTGAAAGAAGCGATTGTAAAATATACTAATATAATAATTTATGACGAAAGTATCACGGTTTTGATGGAATCTTCTGAAGATATGTTGTACAAAGAATTGTTAAACGCAAGCAGGGCACGGTTTCGACTTGGATGTCACATTGCACGCTTTATTTTTCTATAGAAACTTATTTATATCATTCTATTAAAGAAGTATGGAGTTTTACTGGCCATGTATCTAATTGTTAACAGGACACTTTGAATCGTTTTCGACTGATTACTTGGCACAGCATTAATATTATAATAAACCTAATAATAAACTTCGAAAACTCCTCTAACTTTCCATGTAGAATAATTTGTAAAGATTTGCAATATTGATGGACTACATGGAAATGGAAATACATTTCTCTTTAAAACTTTAACTACGATATTCTCGAAGCTATTTGTCCCAAAACTGATAGACACGTTATTCGTCAAACAAATAAGCGTATTTGCTTCCTGTAATTATTTTTGTGTTGAACAATAGATTTGCCCACTGTCCACCAGCAAACTCACCACTTTTAAAAACATGTACCTTCACTTAATTTATTTAACAACAATATTACAAAAGTCTTAAGAATGCCTAGGGGCTGTAATTAAAGTTTCTTTTATGAATAAAATATGATTAATCTTTATATTGATATACATATCCAGCGTGAGGCACCTAACTCGATCACCTCGAATAACTTTTAACTTATGCGTTGCACAGAAAAATGGTTCCTACAAAGCTTACATGATATCCGGAGGGACATGATAACAAGCAGTTTATAAAAATATGTAAAGTATTTATTTTATGCTAATGTTGGCGTACTAACGGTAAGAAAAGGCAGTAGCGCCGTTGCAACTTGTTCCAAAAATGTCTACTTCTTCCCAACGCCATTCATATGACGATTCTTTGTAAAGGCTATTGAATTTGCGCTTTCATTTGATTTTTCATTGGCTCTAATTGAACTTTATTCAATAGTCTGTAGAAAGCTTTCACAGGTTTTCTCGTATAAGCTTCGAGTTGAAGGCTGCAGTTACTTGACCGAAATTTCTATGCAGATTCTTTTGATATTTCTTAATCATCTTTTAATATTCGGTGACCTTTATTTATATTAATGATGTTCATTTTACACATTCAACGTTTGCTTCTCACCATTACAGTTGTATTATTTTTAATTTCCAAAATCTTTATATATGGTATAAAGCCACATGCTTCCGTTGTTTCATTTATGTCACTTACATTTAAAAAGTTTCAGTTCATTTCCTTCGAATATTTACACTAGTATTTTTATAGCAAATAAGTATTTCAAAATAACGAAGATCTAGTAAATTAACATCGTTCAATTTATCATGCACTTACGTATTTATACGATGCAGTAGACTATGGTCATTAATAATTATAGTGTCAATTTATATCATAAAATGTGATAAATTGTTTCGTAAGATTCAGTTCAGTTTCTTTAATTTCCAAATAGAAGTTACATAGTTGCAACACTAGTTCGCATACCTAAAGTATAGAATGAATGAAATATTTAACTTTATTTTTAGTTACTATTTTAACCAACGAAAGGAGCATGACGATAAAATGAACTCGATCAGCATTTCTCTACAGAGAAATATAATGTTTTCGAAATTGTTTGATTACGTTTGTCTTACACAGCAATAGAAGAAGAAAAAATTTCCGTGCTTTTAGAATAAGTTATAGCTTAACTTCTATGTAAAGTCCATACCCTTGAAATGCAAAATTGTATAACTTTTTTTTACGAAATATTTCACTCTAAATTATATTCATCTAGAAATTGCTACGTCATAGTTTATTCAAGAGTCAAGCCTCGTTAGTTCATAAGATAAATGAAAATAAAAACAAAATGGTATAGATGCAGCAAAATTCCATAGTATCCATTCTCTCCCAGCCAACTACATACCTCCATTCGCCCATTGTTTTATCACACACGCACACATGCATTTGCTTTCATCTTGTCATGCACATTATTCTTCCTCATTCTCTCGTGTACATAAATTTGTGGAGGAAATTGGAGACGCAGGGTGTAGGGTGGTCTCAAGAAAAATGTATGACCTCACGAGTGACAAGTGACACTTAAGTGTCACTTATTGCTTAAGTGACCTTCACCCTTACTGAATTTCACCCTACGTATCAACGTACTAGGTTCTATAGTCTTCTACCGCGTCGTGTATACATATACTTAGTTAGTGCTACTTACCTAATTAAGCATAATAAATCTTGTGCATGACATGAAATACTATCAAACACGTACATCCTTATCTATCATCGAGCTAGGAACACAAAATTTACAAAATTTGTTACTGTTAATAAAATGGGAATGCCTGACTGAACTTTGAAAATTAATAATAACAAAGGTTTACTGTCTTTTAACTAACAAACGTTGAAACTAAATGTACTGTATGTAGGGGATTCTACGTATGGTTTCGCTCGGGCTCTCATGGTTTACGTTTGAGCGTGATATTGCCACGGCTATATCGCGATGGTTCGTATCGGTGCCTAACTAATGTAAACCATCTCAGGAGCTGCACGTCGTCGTTGCGAAGGGACAATCGTTGTCGAGAGGAGCACGTTCAGTCAGCCATTCATTCTTCATCGCTCATTGAAGATAGTCCTGACTTTTAGTGTTAAATAAAGAGTATTGTTTTACACCTATTGTGGTATCATTTAATTGTCCTTCCAACTGTTGCTCCTACATGTAATGGCGAATTGTTTTCTAAGTTTACCGATTCCGAGTTAATCTTCTGATTTCTCCCTTATAGTTGGTGTAAATATTAGATAGGATATTATTACAAAGAATTTAGTTTGATATACATGTGTGGGTTGCTAAAAGTTGCAAATAAAACTTGGAACACTTTCGTGACTCATTGTATACTATCAGGTAGTAGGTGGAAATATTGTATATTCGAAGAATGTAAGTTAATCTGTGTACGTATTGTGCAAATTGAGACGAGAATCAAAAGACGCTCAAAATATTATTAGAAATGAATGGCCTCTTTCAATATAGTATATACAGTATAATTGCATCTGTATTATTAATTTTCTCGACAAACATTTATACTTTGGTTTTATTCATTTTTGTGTTGCTGTGAACATACAGCAACTTCGATAAAAATGAACGACTAATACACGGTGTGATATAAACGTTGTTATTTGTCATTTTCAGCATAGCTGAATGGATTTCGTGGCTCAGGTGGGACGCAGCGCATGGATAGATAACAATTTTTGACAAAAACGAAACGTGCGGCATGGGTCTGCCGCGTTATTTGAAGGGATACTTTTTCTACGTGCTATGTTCGTCCGGCTTGCTGTTAATTATTCTGAATCTACTACAGGACGAAATATGGCATCGTATGCGACCTCATTCTGGACAAACACAAGCAGTTCGCCTCCCCGACAACGCCAAGGTAATTAAAATTGTTATAATTAATAAACGTTATATGCTCAATGACGAAACTTCTTACCTACTTATTTAATGAATTAACGCCTAATGAAGGACGGACATATACATACGTCGTCAAATAATCAACGACGATTTGCGAGAATTTATGTAATCTTTCTGTACAACAGTACAAAATTATTGTAATTATTTATATAAACTAAACCTTAGGCAATTAAGCAGAGTGTCTGAGTGTTTACACATGTAGACCTGCGATCTTGTACATCGAGGACACTTTCATTTTTAATGCTACTGTATTTAACGAAAGGGTCAAATTGCTTTAAACCCTGGTGATGCGTTAACTGAGTTTTAGGAACCATGAACATTGTACTCTGTTTACGGGTAAATTTTGGTGCAAAATTGTATTGTGTTTAAAACGAACACTTTTTTATCAGTATCCGACTATTATACTGCAGAAAATGTCACACTGCATTCTATTTCAATACACTAAATTTATTATAATATTATTTATGTGACGATGAACATTTTTGATTGAATTTGTCTATGTAATTAGCGTCTCCTTTCTGATTGACTACGATTTACGTTTAACCCCATGCACTGTAACAACGTGTAAAACTCGTGGTACGCTTTACGGTCCAAACATAAGAAACAAGTGTTAGGTTCTTGAAAACAGATCTTTCAAAGTCGGAATAAATGCCCTCCCCCAGAACAGCTATAAAAAACGGATTACCACAGAGATTAGTATTGAGCGTCACTCTATTCCGAATAGAAATAAATGATATAATTAAGAATATTAGAGCTCCGGTCCAAGCAAACGTGTTCGCTGATGACCACACACTAACTTGCAGCGGTAAAAATCTGGATAAAACTATAGAACTTTTGCAATCGAGCATTAACAAACTGATCATATGGTCACAAAAATCAGGACTCAATTTTTCCCCCCAGAAGACCCAGTATGTATATCATGTTCAAAAAAAAATGCAAACCCCGCCAACTGAATATAAATACATAGATATATTACTTAAGTGATAAATGCATTATGTAATCAGCAAAAGGAAACTACAATAGAATAGAAAAAGGAACAAAACATGTTGAAATATTAAGAACATTGTACAACATTGAATTTCGATCGCAGATTAAACAAAATTGGCCCGAAAAATCGAAGAGGCCGACAATGCAGGGTCTGCCGACTCGGGAAAAGTTGAAGAAAAAACTTCTGGCTGAGGTATAGTCATTGATTTGCGGCACTTGTGGATGACTACATATAATACAACATATACAATATACAGGGTGGACACGGAGCGTGATCGGCTTAGATTAGTTTGCTGTTAGCGCTTCGATCGGAAGTTTTTTTAGCTAAAACAGCATGGTTCAAGGAGAGCTTTAAGATGATTGTACCAAATTTTTTGTCAACCCTTTTTTTCTAGGATCACCTTCCAGGTCACCTTCAGTTTTTTAGAGGTAAACCTACAATTTTTGTACACCGATCTTTTAGGAGATACTCAGACGAATTCGGCAAATATTTTTTTCTGAATCTAAATAAACTGAAGAAGACTCCTAGTTGGAAGAATTTTGCAAGCCACATTGTTGTACACTTTCCAGAGCTGTTGATAATTTACTCTTAGTCATTATTGACTTGATCCCTCGCGTACTGATTGTAAACATTTCGTTCTGTTCGAAATAATATAATATTTTAATCTAAACTGATCACGCTTCGTGGTCCACCCTGTATATACGCGTGAATCATAGCTGAGGCAACCCTTCCACTTCTATTGCAAATTACTATTAAACATTCTTACGGCACCACCGAAGAATTACACAGGGTTTTCCTATGTAGTAATTTCATAGTACATTATAATACAATGTGTACAGTGTACTGACCAATTTGATACAATGTTAAATATCCATTTTGATTTTGACAATAATAAACACATGTCGACATATTGATATTATAGTCAATGAAATATTATTAATGGATTAATTATTATGATTAAGAATTGAAGATCCATTATATGAGGTTGTCTCTATGGTTTTTAAAATACAGCTAGTTCTGTAGTCACTTAGTTTCGCTTAGTTGGTCTTCTTACATATCCCTTACTATACCTACGCAATAGCGCAAGACTGCTTATAATTAGATTAAATACCTTTTTTTATTACCATTAAATTGTGATTCTACATAGTTGCTACGTATATTAGGTGTAACTTTCGCAGCCATGCAAATAATATAACAGGAAACACGTAATTGCCATCTGTCACAATAATTGTGTTAATCGGTTATTATTAAAAATATGCATTATGCACATAATTACGTGAAATATTGCATTGGGTGATCTTAGTTGACTGTAAATTTGACATTATAAAGGTGCAAGTATTGTTGAAGCATTCATAAATTTGTAAACTTAAAAATTATAAGTATTATAATTAGTATCGTAATAAAGAAATATGGAAAACTTGATTAAAAATAACAGTTCGTACAATCTCAATAAAATTAGCTTGTTGAATTTAAAATGGTTTTTAGGATTTTATATGCTTGCAAATATTTTAGTTTCGCAAATACATATTATTAAGCACCTATATTATTGTATGTAGAAGCAATGTAATAATCACCGTTTTATAGAAAATGCTTATAAAAAACATAAATAATTTAATGAATTAAAGCGAAAACAATTCATTACATAAATTAAAACAAAAGGAACTATTGCAGGGCATAGAAACGATTAAATATAGAAAATATAAAATAGTGCCGATGGATAGAAAAAGTACTGTGTAATTTATAATAATTCAGTATGATTCAGATTTTCAATAAGTCAAGTTTAAATTTTGTTTTCTCACATTGGATCGTTAAAAGAACTATGTTTAGGTACTCCTACCTTTTTGTATATTAATTTCACTTGTGTCTCTGTGTAATTTGGCGGATTACTTTTATCAACTATCTAAATTACGTATGGGGATGTGTGATTAGAATTAAAGCTACAGAATATTTTAAAATGGCTTTCACATTCTATGTAACAATAAAATGCTAAAATATTTACGCATACAGGGTGATTAGGATAGAAACAAATTGATCAGGATTATGACTTAGGTTTTTGCGTATATTAATTTCATTTTCACGGTCTGTTTTGTCACGTAACAGTTTTCGGCATTATCAAGCGTGATGTGGCAAAAAGCTGTCTTCAATTCATCAAAAGGGCACTCCTTTTATAGAAAAGGGTGGATGCGATATGCATCTAAAGAAATATAATATAAAAAATTGAATCTAATACGTTTGTTCCACAAATATAATATCCATTGAATTGATAACGTACAAGAAATGCTTCACACTTTTAAAGGTCTTTATATAAAAATTTGTTGAACACACATTGATTCTACTTAATATTCCTCTACGTTTCGGTCCTGCGATTCTGTACCTCTAATGTGACGTAATTTAAGCGTACCAATAGTTTATCATGATAATAATGTCAAATATTATAATTAATAAACATGAACCGAGAAATTTCGTTTTCTACTGTTTTCAAGTGACATTATTTTAGATTTATATTAATTTACCTAGCATTTGAAGACGATGAAATCATTGACAAAGATGAATTATTCGTTAATCTATAACATAATGTCTCTAATCTTATTTTCCTATTTAAGATCATTCATAAATCTACCAATACATGAAAGTCGGCACAAACTTTGCAGACTTCGTTTGCAGATATGTCTCCACGCCCTAGGTGTATCTTTAGAGATGGCTTTCAGGATAATAGTGTGTCGATACTTTTTTTTGGATGAAAGACAAGGGAAAACTTTTGCAAATTCACCCGCGTGCGTTCCCTTTTCAACGTCAGTCAATATTATGAAAGCAGGAATTGCTGCACGAAATTCAGCACCTGCGTTGTGCAATATCAGCATGAATTTCTTGAATGAATCTTGGAAATTATCTTTTAGATTAGATTAAATTTCTAATTCTAGGCACATTTGACGAAAAGGGGGATATTTACGTTTCAATAGTTTCCAACGAAAAACTGGTGCATTTGAAAATACCTGCAACTTTTTGCCATTTGCTTTTTGGTAAAGTGAAATATACTGTATTCTGTGCCTACTATTCGTGGGAGCAGTCGTCACTGAATGGCGCGATCAGAGACAATGACAGTACAGTAGTGCCTCCATAGAAGTGGCTGTTGTTCCGTCTGTGTTCTGAGACACTGCTGTATGCACAAATATGGACACACGGTATTGTGTGACGACTCTTCGCCGGCAATGTCTGTACGTGTGAATAGGGCTTTAGAAACTTCCTTTAGCGCAGAAAGATTAGACGCTACGCCTCTGCTTGGCAAGAATTAGCTACATTTAAGAACCCAAGAATAAGAGTGCATATTTGAATGAACGAATTGGAGCTTAAAGTTTAGAATTATTTGCTTCTCTTGTTCGTAGGTATCCAATTTAACGGGGACGACAGTTTTATCGCGCAACAGTATAGAATCTGCAGATCCATCGAAAAGGCCTTGGTACATGAAAGGAGGGACCAGAAGGCCTTATTCTGCTATAAAATCCCATCGTACTGGTCGAAGGTTGGCGCGATTATGGCCCGACGAAGACGCTTATGACGATCGTGTTACTAATCAGGTAAGATTTCAAGGAAATCTGTACGGTACAGATTAAATTAAATTAATGAAGAATATAACAAGTTACATGATCGGTTTCTATTGTTTACTGTTAATTGTGTAGCTATGTATTGGGTAAAGTAGTGTATGTAAACGACATTATACAAATAGTACAATGGGGTTTCGATTATCTGAACACTTGTTATATCGTAATAAAAGATGATCAAATGAGTAATACAAGACCCAAAGAAATTACCCAGGGCATTAAAGGAGTCACTAATGAAATGGACAATAAACGTTTGAAAGCATTTAGGGTAGCAAGGATAGTTCTGAGATCATATCAAGCACAAGAAGAAGTAGTAACTTCAAAGAAAGAACGTAATTTAGAAGCTGAGTAGTTTGATAAAATATACTGCAAGACGAAAAGAAATGATCACATTATATTTATGCAATAATACGGGATAAATTATGTATTGTTTTTCATCTAAAATTTAACTACAATTTCTAAGTCTTGGATTATCCCCTCATCCTACAGTTACATGAGTTCGAATAATTCAGGTACCATATTGTATTATGAGAAATTGTTTCTTAACATCCAATATTCGGAACCTAGTATATACTGATTGTTAGTATTCGTAATAATTGACAATACAAGGAGAAATAAATTTTCCAGCTATTTATTCTTATGTTATATTGTAACTCTATTTTAATCATTGTACAGAAAATTTGGTCAATTTCTTAAATTGAACCCAAAAGAAGCAAGACAAGAATATTCTTCTATTAATTACACGAATAATTCCCATTTATTATTCTACTTACTATTTAAATTATTATATGCGAGGAAAAAATAAATTATTTTAATGGTGTTCTGTGCAAAATCGAACAAAGTGTTGCGATATTAAATCGATATTTTTAAATAAACTGCACCTATTCCCCGATTTACACTGCAGATAGATTCCCCTGAAAACCGTGAATCGTGTACAATAAAGTTTTAATTAAATTATGGAAATGCTACCAAAACTTTAATTGTTTATCACTAACCAGTATATATGAAATATGTTTTAAAAAATTCCATCACAATGAAGAAGAATCACAATGATATACACCTTTCTGTTGTTAAAAATTGAGTGCACTAAATCACATGAACAGAAAGTTTTATTGTTCGTACAAAGTGGGGAATCCCCATTTTTAGATTTGATACCAGTATTACCAAAAGAATGGAATTAAAATATGACTAGAGATATGAGGGCCAAATGTTCACTTTCGCCACTTTTTTTTATAACCGTTATTTTCAGAACCGTGTAAAAGCGATATCGTGTAAATAAAGTACCATGTAAATCGAGGGATAAGTGTATATTACTTATTTTACGTTCGTTTCCTTTGAATATAATGAATTTCGCTTCTTTCGACTTTAAATTTCGTAATCTAGGTACATTTAAAAACTTCGCCAAAGACTTAAATGATTATCCTTTTATTGTCCTTCCCTTTTGTTACAATTCCATTCATTTTAAATTTATGAAGATCGTTTATTCGTGGTATAACTTGCAAATTATAAATGAAGTTTTTAATATAATATTTTGATACTCGTTTTACCACACTTTGCATTCGCACTGTGAAAAGTATTTCACCAACAATTTTATTAACTTCGTTTTTGTTCGCTGTCACGGTTGACATAAAATATTTTGTGCATGACACAAGAGCTGCTGTACATTAACCCTTTACATCTAAACAAAAGCTGTACTAGAATTCGCATTTTTAACTGAATTGCCTAGTTACGTCTCTTCTATGTTCTAAAGCATACTAAACTAAAGTAGAAACATTGTGTTCCACCCTCTCCTTCGAATTGCGCATAGTCATATATCTTGCTTTTCACCCTTTCTTTCACGAAACAATGCAGTCTATTGTGAGCGTATATAGGGCAGTGTTCCCAAAAAGTTCTATGAAAAATTATGCACTTTTTAAGTCATTTATAGTAGAGTTTCTTCGTTTTAAATATGATTATTACAAACATTTCGTAATTTTTGTACCCTTACGTATTACGTTTCAGACAAAAGTGCGTTTAAATAAAGGAACACATATACTTGACTACAATATTGCTCCAAGCCTTATAAATTTTGTTCCAAATATTTTCTTTTCCTTCTACATAATTTTCAGGAATAGGATATGAAGTAGTTCAACTACAATTTATAGGTTGCTAACAAATGAAGTAACCAATTTTCGTAGAACATATTTGTACAGGGGAGGAAACAAGTATTTTTTAAAGCATAATATGCAAATAGAAAAGAGCTGTCTTTGTTATACATATCATAATATTATTAAATGTAGCACGTTTTTAATCAGGGCAGTTTTATAGAAAACAGTTTCATAAAATATAAATAACTAAATTAATCAAAACAAAAAGGTACTATATGTAGAGAATATAATATAGAAAATATTCGATTATTTTATTCTTTGAACCTTATTGAAATTATTCATCTGATTTTGTTGCACATTTCATACTTTTTTTTTTATATTGATTTTTAATGCTGTTCAATTTTAAAATACGCGTAATGTACTTCAAATGAAAAAGTATACATACATATACATAATACGTATTATGTTAAAGTAACTTCATTTTCTCAAACACTTTTCTCACAATACATCGTTATTAGTTTCTACCAATGGGAATGATTGATATCGTACAATTCTTGCAGTTGATGTACGTGCCTGCTGATTATAACAAGTCTAATGTCGAGCATCAATTGAAAAAAATTATGGTTCCACATGGAATGCCTGAGGCTAAAGCTGGCCCCGACATATTCCTTCAGCTTCGTTGTCCAGTAAATACTTGCACCATCGTTAGGGATAACCCTGAAGAGGCTGATTTAGTTCTTTTCAAGGACTACGTAACGCATGTTGGAAGAAGATCTCCGAGTCAAGTATGTAGTACAACATTTTTATCCATGTTCGTTACATAAAATTATATGCTATATAGCAATAAATTATTCTTTGTCAAAAGTAGGGCAAAGTATGAGGAATATTGACAATTGTTATACGTTACATCTTTGTACGCTCTTAAATACTTACAATTAGTTATTGTGGCGTTTCTGTGTTTCTAATTATGTAAAATCGATTAAAGCCTTTTCACATGGCAGATATTCATTAGATATTAATTAGTTATTATACGTAGCTTAGAAATATGCTGTAACTTAAAATTCATTAGTTCATAATTACCTTGCGATGCAAATGAATTAATTAACAATTTTTAATAAACTTTTATTTTTATGATGGACCTAAGAGCATTCTCAATTCGTTTTTTTATGATATACTATAAGGAAGAGTTTTTTTTCACGATCGTTACTAACCCTCCATTTCTCGAATTTTTTAATGCTGTTCGAAGATTCTCATCTTTTCCCACTATCACCTGTAAAAGAAGTCTAAATAATTTCATTAAATCCATTCACTTACCTACTAAGTGAAGATTTATTCCTTTGAAAGGAAAAACATTTTGTATACAATAATTTGTATACATCAGGGCGTTCGCCATAATTTGTTCCATCGTTCTTTTCGTAAACGGTAAACATTACAAAGAAACGGAAGAGGAGGAAGTTGAGGTATATTGTAGTAGCAGTATGATAGGCTACCTAATTTTTGGTATTTGTAATATTTTTCTAGAAACAAAGGTGGTATACTACATGGTTGAACTCCGTCTTAATGCCTGCTTTCATATGATATAAAAATATGTGTAGCATTCCATTTAAAAAAATGAAGGTCACGTTTGTTTCTGGAAAAATAATAAAAATACAACAAATTTAGATAGGCTATCATTGCCAGTAAAATATACTACAACTTCTTCCTCTTCGGTTTTTGTTTCATGTTTACCGTTTACGAAATGAACGATGGTACAAATAATCGCGAACACCCTGTTTATATTAACAACAGCCTCATTCATCCGTACACCCTTATGTTCTATTATATTCTTACTTTTGTTTATCCTCATAAACTATTCTATTTTATCTTTTCTTTGATTTTTCCTTAACATCCTACCCTATTCCCTTCTTCCCAACCTAAACCAAACATTCCTCCTTCTACTATTTCCTCTAATCCTATACTTTTATTGGAAATTCTTCTGCATTCTTCCACTCAGTGTTTCAATGTTGCCCAATCCCTCTTTACATAATACACATCCTTCCATCCTCTACCATCCAATATCTGTTCACCTCTTCTACACTTTCGCACCTGGCCCTAGAAATCACTTCCTGACTACCTTGTTCCCTATCCTTTCCTAAGTATTGGTAACCTATTTAGTGCATAATAGTTATAGTCCCTATTACATGATGTGTCTGTGCCTTGTTATATTGCACCTGCAACTACACCTCCCTATCCTTCTCTCCCAGCATATTTTCCACACCTGGCCCCTGTATACTATTTCACTCTAAACCTGCCTAGCTTAAACCGTTCTTCTTCGGATATTCTCCACTTTCTTCTCTTGTTCTTGTTTTCATACCAGTTCCCCTTTCCAGCACATATTGCTCGAGCAATTTTGCCCTGTCCTGATCCGTATTTTCTTTTTCATCGTCTCTGTCAGTACAATATAATTTAGTTTGCTCCTATCCAATTCTAGTGTCCATTTTATATACTTTAACAATATCCGTTCCATTATACTGCGTTCCCTGAATCCCAATATTTCCACCCCACACAGCATTACACCGATCACTAGGAATGCAAACATAAACATTCTCACCCTGAAACTGTCTCTAAATTTTCATTTACCTATTCCCCATACCTGCCTAACCACCACATTCGCTCTATTTTTGACCTATCTCTCTGCCCTGTCATATTTTGATCCTAGTTTTTATAGTTATCACAATTTAATGATGAAACGTGATACCACAGTTTTCAAATGTTTCTATAATACATATATTCATTTAATACATTCATATCGAATAATATATTTGTACAAGAATAATGGAGAAAATTTGTGTTCTTGTTGTTGTGCAGCACTTAATTGCATACGTCGAATGAGACTGATACGATTTTCAGCAGGTGTGGATGCTGTATTTTTTAGAGTGCCCTTATCACACGCAGAGCGTGAAGAATGCTATCATCAATTGGACAGCAACCTATCGTCGTGATAGTGATATAGTCGCTCCTTATGAGAGATGGCAATATTTCGATGCTAGGGTCACACAAATATCGCAAACTTTCAATTACGCCGCCAACAAAACCAAAAAGGTGATTGCATACTAATTTAATTCAGACTACCCTTAGTTCCTCCTATTGTGAAATTATTTTAAACGGGTCATATATAATAATTAAATTTATGCCTTTAATTAAAAGAGATAGTTAAACGAACTGGCACAAATAGACGTATTTTCGTTTATAGCTACATATACAATGGGTCAAAAAAGTATTCATACAATGCATACAGTGTATACAGTTTCACTTGCAACTTAATAATTTGGGGTCACCAAAATGTTGGTGTGAAGACAACTATTCCCAAAGCAATATACATTATTCTAAAGTGTAAGAGATGTGCTTCATATCCATATATATTGCTTTATGAATAATTGTCTTAATACCAACATTTTGGTGACACCAAAATATTGAAGTTACAAGTGAAACTAATGCACTGTATGAACCTTTTTTGGCCCACTGTATAGTATTTCTCGATGAAAATATTTCAATCGCAAAGCTTCCTGTGTCAAAGTATTTACAAACATCTTCTACATTGGCTCCTAAATTAAAATCTTTGTGGGTTTATTAATTATCATCAGTACTGCTACAATATGTTTGATCGAAGTTATTAATTTTAACATTGAGATAAAAGGTAATTCGTATTACTATTTATAAAAATTCAATATTTCATTACAACAAAGTAGCGTGTATTAACTAAGCCGCATTTGAAATACATAATTCTATCTCTCCTTTTGGCTTCAGTGAATTTTAAGCAGATTATATTGCAAATTATTTTCTAACGATGTGCTTGAAATATAGTGCCTCATATTTATATTCATTTACTTCAGGTCGCTTGGTTCGTCTCCAATTGTCATCCACGTAATCAACGTATGCATTACGCTAAAGAGCTGTCCAAATACATTCAAGTGGACATTTACGGGACATGCGGTGCACTGAGATGTCCACGTTCACAGTCTCAAGCGTGCTTTGACATGCTGGATGAAGATTACAAGTTTTATCTTGCTTTCGAGAATTCCAACTGCAAAGACTACATTACAGAGAAGTTTTTCGTCAATGGTCTTGGGTATGATATATTTTTATTCACAGTTTCTCTTAGTTAAATGATTGTAGTGATTGGCACATTATAAATATTACGACAGACACTTTTTTTTTTAATTTAGCGTTCATTATTTAGGTTTAGCACTGTAATTCCTGTACGTTAAACATTAGCAGACGAACAGTAATTTATTAGCTTGGTGAAATTATAATATCGTTTTTTACGAGACAAATACGTATGTAAATTTGCTGAGTTGTTGCCATAATTGCCAAAGTGTGCTCCACGCGCAGTTGCCACCCTTATTTAGTGCACTTTGGCGCATCTAGAGGTCCTTAAGATTCTCCACCTGTCCTACTATGTTGAAGTGTGATCTTCACTGAGATTTCGGGATAAGAGTTACTGTTGCCAGTATCTACAATGCGGTTGGCAGATCTTCCGAATGATTGAAACAATATTTTGCCCTTATGTTTGTTTAATTTCAATATTTATAGAAATGTATTAGACATTGTTTCATTTATCTGGGAGGAAAGTTTGAAGATTATACATTTTTATACTTGTAAACGGATAAAAATGTTTTTATTTTCAAAAGCCTATATGAAATCAATTTGGGTCACATATGCATTCAATAATGAATACTAAATTACAAAAGTTAAAACCGTAATCAGCATAAATCGCTCTAAACGACTCTAATAGTCCAAGAATAAATTGAAATTTATTAAGAAAGTTTAAGGAAGAAAAATTGACAGAAAATATGTTGCATATGAAAAAAGTCTATTTTAATGCAATTATTAGAAAATAACTGAATATTAAATGCATAAAGATTTGTCAATCGCGTTAGGCGGTGAGACACTTTTGGGTGGAATTGTACATAGGGTGAGTCACAAAAAGTGTTACAAGCTGCATTTCCCGGAATTGTTTTTTGAAGGTAGCGAACAAATTTTGTTTGGAAAATTTTTCTGTTGAATGTTCTCTTGTATGCAAGTCACAGTGGGTCAAGTGTCGAAAAGGGGGCGACCAACCCTTAGTTTCTTAAGTAGAATGCTACATAAATTTTTATACTTTCGAGTAGCTCTCTTCAATCCTAATATCTTTAATACATCTTTAATATATCTATAATACAAGTCATCATATTAGTTGTGGACAAATGATTATACTTAGAGAATAATTTAAAGATAAAATTGGACAAGTGTCTTTTGACACCTCTTGGTAGAAATAGTGTTAATACTAAAATACATAAATAGTATTTATTAAATACAAAAGCAATTAGATAAAATAAATGAAAAAACAAACTTTTATTTTCTCTTTCCTGTCTCCTTTCCCTACTTGAACCTGGTTCAGGATAGCGCACCATTTGAAAGGTCGTGCAAAAAAGAATTTTTCGCGTCCAAACAGGACGTATATCAAATTGGACTTATTCCGAGGTTCCATTGTACTTTGAACTTACACTCTCATTTTAAATGCTCGTTTATTAATACACACATCAACTTCTTATACTACCTACAATAATTACGATATAAATATTTACCACTCGCACATTACATGTAATCGAATCGAAATCTTCATGCAAATAATCTGTTTATTTCGAATCCAGACACAACGTTCTACCAATCGTAATGGGTGCGCATCCAACCGACTACGCACGCAGCGCGCCTTATCGCTCGTACATCCACGTCGACGAGTTCGAGTCGCCGAAAGAGTTGGCCGGCTACCTTCACCGTTTGGATCGTGACGACGAGCTATACAATTCCTACTTCCGTTGGAAAGGTACCGGTGAATTCATTAACACGTACTTTTGGTGCCGGGTCTGCGCCATGCTGCACGACAACCGACCGCCAAAATTTTACAAGGACGTTAACGAATGGTGGAGAGGCGACAGCGTATGCACGACGACGTCCTGGCGTGAACACGACCTGGCGCGTGCGGGAAATTCGAGAAATACCTGAAGTGTTCCACGCGAAATTCGTTCAACCCGCGCGTCCGAATTTATATACGCTTTCGTCGGTGGCCTCTCCCTCCACAGGGGATGACTTCCGAGGGAGCGTGAAGCATTTTGTCGATACGAGTAGGACAATTTGTTCCATCGTTTTTTTTTCCTTTTTTCGTTGATCTCGTAATTTGTTCGTTGCAACACGTGGAAGGGATGAAACTAGTTTACGGATTCGGAGGAGTCCAGACTTACCGAGACGCCCGGGCGAACCACGTCTGGGTAGTCTGTTGATTGATGAAAAAGACTGCCGACTGCGAATTTGATGAATTATGAAAGAAGCTAGTGGTATATCGAATTTGTATTTTTCGACGGAAAACGCAGGCTGTTACATGCATTAGGCGACGTCGATTCGCTGTTGTAGGCAAATCATATTAATTGCGTTTTTACAGTGGCTAAAAAATGTTTGGAGTTTTTATTTTCGAACAGCGCAGCGACAGGATCGAGTCAAGTGATTCGTTGCTTGATATTAGTTAATTGTTCGTGGTTTTCGACATTTTATTATTTAATAAATTGGCATTTCTTTTGAATAGCTATAAAAGTTTGGCACAAAATCGTTCAATGGTTTGCCTGCGGCAGTGGATAAAAAAAGATTTCTTGAGTATTAGTTGCACGAATTGGGGCTGTACGGAGTAAATAGATATGATATGATAATATGTTGGTAATTCTTGTCGTGCTTTTTCCAAATTGTCATTGGGGTGTACCTAATTTTAATTAAATTATTGTGTTCTGTACTGCTTTGAAATTGCAGTATCCGAATTAGATATTCGTAAGATATTTGTTTCCGAGAAATGTATTATCGTGATTGTGGTAATTTGATTATCACGTGTACTTAATTAGCAGAATGTTTTATAGAGTTATTAGCAAATGACGATCAATGATATAGTTGATGTGAAATGTGTGTCCAAAAATTTCAAATTTAGTGAGCTATACGTATCAATCGATTTGATCAACCAGATCTTACTGTTTTCAAAGTTAAACTCGTATGTCGATTGAAGTATTTCCGAGAAGAATAAAATTTTGTGCAACAAACAAAATGAAGGATACAAAAATATTTCTGAAACAATTTAAATCGCACTGAGTTATGATTATGTTTCGCTTGAATGCTTTGTGGAAGAGCAATAAAGGGGAAACAATAATTACTGTTCTCTTTAATATTATTTCCCTTAAAATTTCGACCATAAGTATTCTTTTCATCAGCGTCTCAACTGCAATAAGTATTACATATTACATTATTGTTACGTTTGGCACATAAAGGGAAATCGCAAATGTCGTACAATAGTTTGGTGATCGACAGTGTGCGGATTAATATAATTTGAAATGTTCCTCGAATTTCAACGATGTGAACTCTATCGTCGTCCAGTGTTCAGTTAAAACTGTACGTGGTCTTATGTTCGTAATCTATGAATGTCTAACTTCCTAAGTATTCATGTAGGTTCGAATTTATGATATATTTTCATTCTAACAATTACTTCTTTAGTCACTTCGATTGTTACACACAGATTATAAATTCTGTCGACTTCAGAATCAAACTGATTTAGCTTTGCGATTATAATAGAATATATAGTTCAAGGCAATAAATGTGTTCCCCTGCAATAATTTCATGCGATAGTATTTTTGTACTCAATATATTCTCATTTATGCTTTATACTGTATTTTATTCAAGAAATTTGTGTTTTAAATAAATAAATTTAATTAATGAGATAGATTCCAATTCAATTTTATATTAGTTAAGTTGGAGGATTTACGCAAGTTTTTGCATCGTATATATTTTCAAAGGAATTATGTTTCATCATTGAATCCAATGGAAACATTTATTGCCATATTCTGTACAGAGAATTGTGTACATTGCTATGAATAAAAAGTACTTCGTATGACAGTGGGCAGCATTGAACGTATTATCTGTAAATTGTATCTAGATTAAGTCTTTCACGGTATGATGTTCGAGATTTAACTTGTTAATAGACACAAATAGCTCGCATAGGTATTAAAACCAATATATGTAGAATCACTAGAATAATAATTTCTCAGCATAGTCTGAAACTTTAGAACGTTGCTCGTAATTATTCGAATCGGGTTCTACAGTTTCGAGATTATTCCTCGAGAGTGGAATTGACAACGTAATAACGTAAGGAGATACTAGCAAATAACTCGACATTCTTTACACCCTACACAATTATTTGCATCATGAAATTCATTAAATTCGAACCTACACGAATGAATCTCGAATAACAGAAATTACTGTTCGACAACTCCAATTCGACGAATGACTCGATGATCTATACAGGCGTCACAGATTGTGCAGGGTTGCACTTCGCTCTCGTTAAACAGTTATTTGAGTTGCAAAAGGTGAAAAATGGAATGGGAAGTTTTTGTTATCATTCACGACCTGTAATATAATACTGTTATTCATATTTTATATGAAAATTTCATAAAATATTGCTGACAAGTAACACTTACCGTTTAGCGTTACCGAATACACTGTCGTAGGTATAGCGAATATTTTTACGTAAGTGATCTGATAAGTAAACATTCATGTTACGTCGATGTATATTTAACACATTGTACATGTACAGTCGTTATTTGTAAAATATTTCACCATGTATGTCAGATCTTCGCGTGATCTAGTCAAACGCGACATTATAGAAGAATAATATTACTTCGAGCCATTATGATCGCTACGTACGCAGCGTGTACCTGTTCAAATGATTCCTAATATAACTTACTTTCGATTCGATTAACGTCATGTTAGGTTAATTTAAGTAGCTAATGAAATAATTATTTATTGAACGAAATGTTGCACGGGTTCATTCACTCATCGTTAGCTTTCTATTACGTTTCTCGGGCAATCACGATTTCCGTGTTGCTTAATTTTATTCTTTATGGAGACAAGACACAACTGCTGCAATTGGATATTTATTATTCTACTAAGTAGTTACGATGTAGATTTCGAATTGGGGCAATGCATTTTAATTTGTGTGTTTCACACATTTTTGTGTTTCGTAAGCGTGTTATAGTTATTCATGGCGTATGACAACGATTTCTGTTGATAAAGTTTATGTGTATTCTTATGGCGAGTAAACTTTGTCGTTGATATAATTTTCTGGCTTTAATAGGCATTGTTAAGTGACAAACATATTTTGTTATGTTATGCATAGCCATGAACTTGAAGAAAGGGAAATTTTGTTTGATACTTTCTAGTATTTATTTGTCAAGCCATTATACATATGTATACGTCGAAGTGTATTTGAGGTGAAGCAATATTATCAGACCATAGAAAACAATTTTTTGCAATTTATATTGAAAGTATTTCGTTTGAAAGTCTAGTGTGTGTGATATTATTCTAGTATTCTGGATATAGTGAATATAGGGAAAGTTAAGCGAAATAAGTATCTCTTTTCAATCAATATCCAAAAGAAACGATATCGTAATTTAAGTTAAATCGTGTAAAGGGTGCACAAAATTGCAAAATATTATGTAAAGAAATTATTCTTTACAACGAACGTAAAATTGTTTAAACTTTATATGCTTCGGCGTATACTTGATGCTATGTAAAGAACGGGTTAATTTTATGCAAAGTAACTTTAACTTTGTCCTCTTATTTTACAATCACTCTGTATATTTCACTTTAGTAAGATGAAATACTTTGCTAAAAGAAAATTTGGCCCAGTTGCAATCACGCTGGAGTTAACAAAGTAATTATATCGCTTAAATCGATATTGTTTTTCTGAATAAGAAGAACATTTTATAATTATAGACTTTTTTTCACGTTGCTTTCCTATCAAGGACATATCAAGTAATCAATAATGGTCGAGTAATAAGCGTTACGTGAAAGTGTTTCTTTAAAACCAGTTATACAATGTTGCAAAATATAATTTTTCCGACGAGTAACTCGCTGTCAAATTAAAAGGAAATTATTATAACAATCAACAGTGTACAATCATAAATTGCTATACGTGCAAGTTTGTAATTGTTTGCTCTTGTACTAGAAAATTGTGGCACAAATATTGAAATGACAATGAATCATTTGAAAATTCCGGTTTCATACTGGCAAGAAGTCTGACATCAGTAATATGAATTGTAACGTTACTCTTCGATTTACAGTTCATGTACTTACTCACAGTATCAATCATCTGTATAATTGTAATGCTATTCACCATTTTAAGGTACGAGTACTGATCTATTATATTGCAATGGCAAAAGTAACGAGCGAGACGTAAAATCTATTGAAAATTGCAATAATTTGAAATGGTACAAGTGTTGCTACGAAATTACTGATTATCCAAAATATTAAACAAGACACGAGAGCAAAGGGAAGATAAAGTGTAACAACAATTCATAACGCTGTTAAATTTTCATTCTATTTATTGACATCATACAAAATTGCATACTTTCGTTAGTATCATTAAACTTATACATCAAACGACACTAATTACATTATTGTTGCATTTTATACGAATTTGACTTTACATCTCTTTGCAAAGCTTTTGTCTTATTCCGATTATCATTAACTTTCTACTGTACGTACTTCTCGACGTTAAGAAAGCATAAGAGAAGGAGATTCTATCGATTCTAGAATTCCGTTTATAACAATAGCAGCGAAGCACGAACATGTTAAATATATAAAAGTAACAGCGTACATCGAATGTAAAGATAAAACTGCGGACAGTGAAAGTGCAACAAAGTCAATAACGACAAAAAGGCGATTATCAATACCGTTAAATTATACTATTTATTATTTATTATTTATCCATTACGTTTCTCTTCTTTCTAAGTAGGTAGACGCTAGTCACCAAATACATACCGCGACGTTTTTTAGTACATACTACTGAGACGTAGCGCGAGTATAAAGAATTTATTCGTAATATTATTAAGACTCCTAGACGTGTAGCTCAAGACAAGTAGCTCAAAACTATACTTTCGGCCGTTTTAGTTCGAAAAGGCGTTGGCTCAAAACATAAGCGTTACGTGAAATAATATAGGAATCGTTGCACACATGAAATGCACACGTAGAACTACAATCGAGTTACTTAATTGTGGACTCTCTGCCACAGTTTTCAAATCGGTTCCTATCTGATGTCGATTTTTCAGAGTGCGCACAAGCAAGCTAGGTATTAAGATAATTAAATAATTGATTACTAAACCGAATGGAAATGTCGAACGATTTAGGCAGCGATTAACCATATCGAGAAATGTGAGGCAATCAAAGTCATTCTACCGTGCTTCGACTGTGTAGACGATGTGTATACAATACACACACACAGGCACGCGCGAATGAAACTTAAAAACATTTCGATTGGAATGATTAATGGGTTCATTTGCACAGTTTAAGAGCAAGTTGTTTCGCCAAACTATACTACCCCTGGGAGAAAGTTTTTAATCGAGTTGAATAATATGATATCGAAGAAAAAACACAGAATTTTGAGGCACAAAATATTATTGTATGTATTTAATAAATAAGGGAAGGTACATCTAAACATTATATATACAATACTATTTTGCAGCACAAAGATCTTAATGTTCTTGTAAGTAACTTTCTATTATTGTTTGCGATTAAAACTTTTTATCACAGGTAATAGAAAGGCAATTGACAAATGGCTGGATAATAATCGAGGGGGCATAGCAGCGTGATCGACAGTTTTACGAGAGCAATTTTTAGAAATACGACGCGATCTATTTTCTAGGAAGGTTCGATTGAATTGTGGATAAAAAAAGAGTAGTAACGAATATATTGGACGCGTAGGTCATTTTGCTTTGCCGATGGTAGTGTCAATATTATATACACTTTTTGGACGCAAGATTTAAATAACACGTATCCTGATTTCGTAAGAGATAATAAGCAATAAAATCGGAGGGAAATAAAATCGATGAGATTGTTTATTCTTTATCAGTAATTACGATCCGTAACGGTGTTCTTATTTTGTCCGAATTATTTACAAGTGCGACGGCACGTATTTAATATTTTAATACTATTTGATGTGCTACATTTACTTTCAAGTAGACGATAAGATGTCTCCATTGTGTAACTGTTCGACGAGTATTCAATTATTATGTATTAAAATATCTGTAATTATATAATTATAAAATGAATGAACGCGACGTATGGAGTAAATCGATAACGAGAAATGATAATCAACAGGTAGGATTTTTCAATTTCTTGATAAAAAGAGGGAATAGTACGTACGTATTAGGAAATGCAGAAGTTTAAATATAATAGCGTAATAATAACAATTAAGTGTGCTCTGAGAATCGTGATATATGTGGTTTATTAATTTATTAATCCTTGGTGCTTATTGTAATAAGTGGTGCTGGATACATCGTATTTTGGCCACGTAATAAACTTTGTTTCCGGTGGTGAGCGTTAATTGATAATTATAGAGATTTAGCGTTTATGAATTAGAGCTATCGGCTACAACACGTAACAGAGTTTTTTGTTTAATTATTAAACGAAACTTTTTATACCTTATTGTAACGAAAACTAAAAATGCACGAACAAGCGAGAATTACATTTTCAACGTTATAGATATTATTTGTTACGTAGCTAATAATGCGGAGGAAGCATTAGGAAAATATGATTGGTAATACTAACTCTTGTCGATCATTATAAAATTCTCATCGAAATTGCGTAAGAAAGAAAAGTGTTCCGAAACTGAATTCACTGCACTGATCAAATTTAAAAGTAAATGCAAACAAAACTGCACTTCTTAATTTATTATTAAAAAATATATGAATCGAATTCCCCCGAATTTCGAAATAAATTGTTCAAATATATTGTAACTTATGACTTTGTTAATAGAGCTTGGCATTGATGTCATCATTGTACGCGTAGAACGAACATTACTGTAAAAAGAATGTATAACTTCAGAGGAACGTTGAAATCAATTGCCTTGAAACGAAATGCCTCTGTTCAATCTACACTTTCGTTGTTATTACCATAGCGATTCATGAAAATGTTTCGATTCACTGGGAACGATGTTGTTGCTTAAAATTCGAGGAGGTAATTAACAAAGTGATCGCACGTTGTGAGACTAGATAGCGTCATAATTTGTAAATAGTATCTGATATAATTGAACGAAACGCCACGTGTAAAAATATCGAACGTCTATGGATAAATCGATATTGGAGATCTGTAGATAAAGTTGCCGAGCATTGCATGTAGGGCGTGCTCCACCACTTTGTTCCATCGAAAACCAAAACTTAGCGTGTCCCGATTAATATTCCATTGGTCGGTCTTAGCAATGGACGTTTTGACTCTGTCGTTAATGATCCAGCAATGTTTTGCGAAGCAAACAATTCACAGCAGTCGATTTGCGACGATCGTCGAAGATCTTTTTGAATAAGACACGAACGCGTGAAATGAATATACGCAGTATGATTAATGTGTATTATCGATTATTTGTATTTCAATTCGGTCAGTGTGATCTGATTACATGCGTTACATTGTAAATTCTAATTGTGCATCTTTCGAATAGCTTTGTTGAAACTGTTGGATAGGTTTCTTTTTTTAAATAATGTCTCCTTTATTTAATAAAATTGTGAAACATTCTGTATTTATATTGATATCGTGTATGTTCCTGACTATGGGAATAAAACTGATCACTATTCTTACCTTTGAATGATTTTTGTTTCCTTGTAAATATGTAGTATACACATTTTGCTTTTTATAAACTTATATAATAGTAAGATTTAAAGTATCGTGGTTATTTAATTGATGGAAATTAATTCGTGTCCTATTTTACGGCTTTTATATGATATATATTTATTTATACAATATTAAGTTGCATGGATCTTATGGTCCACATACTTACATGTATCTTTGATTCAGTTTCTAGCAAGAAGTAAACCCTTTATCCATACAATTTTTCAAAATACTTTACACAATGGCTTTTATTACCTAAACTCTAAATTTAAGACGTTTCTGATCATGCGAATATCATATTATTAGTTTCTAAAGACAATTTATTACCGAGCATAATTTTGTGAACAGAGAATCTCAAGAAAAAGTTCTGCAAATGTGCTGAACGTGTTTAAAAAATATTTGTACGAAACAAATATACATTTTGATTGGGATTCACAGTCTAAACCGAGAAGTAAGTGGTATAACACGTCATAAGTCAAACAACGGTTGCCCCACTCATGAAACAATCCCCCCGCAGTCTTGTAAAGTGAGTTTCAGTTTTCAGAAATGTAATATATTTTGAGAAATACTTTCATTCGAATATATAACATGCATTATGTTGTATCCACCGCAGACGTTAAATATGTTTAAAATAAAATTCACGCTTTTAAATTTTGTTTCTAAACAGCAGCTTAATTTACTCGTCTTTTAACATTGATTTCGTAACATATAAATTAAAAAATTAAAATTTAATTCCTTATTATTCATTCAAATATAAAAAATATAAAAGGGTTGAGATATACTTTCGTAATCACCTTTGTTTCCTAAATAAAGTGGGATAATAATTACTACGGAATTACTAACTTTAATGAGAATGTGTTATATAATTTAACAGCTTAAAAAACCTGGAAAATTACAATAAAACCCGAGAAACTTGTTGAAACATTCCATGCAATTATATGCAACTCCTTTGATCATTCAAAAAATTCGATTATCCAATCTCCCTGTTTCTAGTTTGTAGTTTTCTATTGCCAATTAATTGTAATATAAAAAACATACTATCCCTGTTATGCTACAAGACTTTGTTCTATATTCGAAGCGATTGATCAAATTAAAAATTTCCCCAGCAACGCGTCGTACCCCTTTTTCCGCTTTGTTTTTCCTCTATACACTCAATAAGCCTTGACGAGCTTCATCCTGTGGCTCAATTTGCACGGCTGATCACTTTTCCAACTACAGCTGATCGAGCATGTGACCCCTTTATCCCTTTGTTTTTGTTGTATTCGCACCACACCCCTACACTTTGCAGCCCTCGTACGAGAACATTTCATGAAAGTTCTCTGTTTATCACGGAATCACCGCTGCATCATCATTGCAGAATACTTATCGTCTATTAAAACCCTTTTATTAGCATAACTGCATGAGAAACAATTTGCGTTGTCGCTTAAAAATACATTGTGCACTGCGAGACTTCGGCGCGTGCTGTTAAGATTCGTGGAAATCGCGAAACAATATTTATTATAAACGAATGGAATAATAAGCTTTTCTGTTTGTAGTTATTATTTTTTAGAATGCATCGATTGAACCTTTGAAAATGTTCGAAAAATGTTCATTAGAATAATTCAGCTAAAGATGGCAGAGCAGTACTTCGAGATATTATATCGAGTTAGGTTACTATTCTGAACTCGTCGATCGATTTTCATCCCCTAAATATTGTTAAAGGTGCAGTTGAGCCGCAATTAACGTGTTTAATTAGAAGATAGTTCGGGTGGATAAATTCATACCCAGGGGATAATTGGGACTTGATAACCAATTAAGAAATATATGTTGCATGCATAATTGCCTATTTTATATTTATAATCGCAAATGCATTCCTTTGACAATATAGTGTGTACCCAGACATATACTTTTATGCTTCTTTTATTTTGTTAAGTGGTAAAATTTTTTAACTATATGTTACATATAATGAGATAAAAATTAATACAACAATATGTTCGGCTCGTGCATCAATAAATTCCACTGCATATGCGATTTATTATCAATGCCTGTATTTATTTTATTATAGGATGTTACAAAGAATTAAATAAAAAACAAAGGGCCAGAGTTTTAGGGTTCCACTCGAAAATTTGAAAGACACTTTGAACATTTCGAAAGAAGCATTTAGATTACATTATCAGTTTGTAGCCTCTGTCGAATTAAAGCATTATATTGCATGGGGAAGAAAGCAATCTTAAAATTGACCTACTATAATAGTTTTATATATTATTATTTTTAGATGTATTAGGTCCAGTTAGGCCAAGTGCTCGATTGATCCCATGTTGTTTCAAATATTTTCTCAATTCTGTGCACGTTTCCCGTGATCCTTGCTTGATTTTCTTTTAGGGAAAATCATCATTAGCCAGCGGCAGTCTTCCTCCTCGTGGATGGTATTTCAGTGTTTCATTTTCGTTTCAAAATTTTGTGAATCGATATTGCAATTCGTAATCATCAATTAAAACCTTCTGAAATGTTTTACATATGTTTCTGTCCGTTTTTGGGGCTTTTTGATGGATATACGATACTTATTTGTCCGAAACAATGGCAGGCAAATATATATGTATGTATGTTACTTAGGTACATATGTAGATGTTTGAAACGGTTCATTTCTGACCTGATACTTATGTATTATACATACAGTCAGTCAGGAATGTATTTGAACACCGGTTGACCTTTTGTGCTCAATGTTTTTTAAGCAAACATACAAAAAACCACATAATATTTTATGTTAAGACGGATCATGGTATTTAGATAACAAAAATGTACATTTTTTTTATTTGTTCGATATAGTCATTTAAATAATAAATGAGAAACGAACTGACAATTCTGAATTCAAAATATATCATATAGAACATGATTTAAACGTGTTGGAATATTAGAAATAATTTTGTTTAAATAATCAATGTCGATACGCTATCATTCTTTTGTAAGTCGTATCAGCATTCGAGAATTAAGCAGCTTATTGAAATTATTCATATTATCATTTGGTTGCAATCATTTATTAGAGACTTTTATTTATGTGGAATGTCAATTAAAAAATCATAACTTTGATGCAATTTATTCAATTGTGTAATAAAATTAGTGTCATAATATGACTCATTTTTATAGAAGAACACAGGTCAAATATTTTTTAAATCTGCAAAGATTTTTGTTTAAATAATGAGTAATGATGCTCGACTTTAAAAACAAGACGAAATATATGTTTTCGTAAAAGAAAGCAGAAAAACAATGAATTTTGGCAACGTTCTATAGAATAATTATTTCCAAAATGATTGCCTTTCATCTATTATATTATATTATTACGACGTAGATTTCCGAAAGTAAGATTTGTTCGATTATTATTGAAAACATAGTCGACTAAGAGCAATTATTACAGCAGAAAAAGCTTACATTATTTTTATACAGTCATAATTTCTGTTCGTAAACTTTGCGTACAATAGGACCTCGATTAACCGCGTTGCGATTATTCAGAATGTTAAACGAACCAACAATACACGATCTTCTCTTACACGAAGTCCTCTTGATAATAAAAAGTTGACGCGATAAAGCACTTAAGACTGTAAAGTGGGTTAAATGAAAAAGATCTAAGGTGAACTGTGAATGTGTACATATAAGATACGTTATACGTAATACGTAATACGTAATAAGATAACGTAAAACGAATGTGATTTCTGTTTTATAGAGGCAATTGTGTATACAGAATACGTTTTCAATTATTTGCCACCAGGTAAATAATATTAATAATAATAATTATTATTATTTTTCCTTGCGTCAAATTTATTCAACTCCTCCGTCTTTTGGTTAAGAGATATACATGGGTAAGAAACATTGGTATGAACGTTTACACTAACAAAGAAACGGTGAAAGGTTTATAGAAATAATGTTGATTATTATAATGAATTAATTGTTTCGGAATAAAATGAAAAGAAATAAAATAATATACGAATCTATATGTAGCAGATCCTCAAGCAATTGGGTCGCGAATATTTAGTATATATATGTATAACATATTTTTATATTATCGAATTGCTTCAGGATCTGCTATATTTTCATTTACTACTGCACGAATACTTAATCGCCATTTCGGCTGTACCTTATTTTATATATTATTATCACATCCACTTACATCTCCATAGTACATGGTAATGTATTTTAAATTTAACAGCAACAGCATATTACATTATCGATTCTTTATTATAGAACTAAAATACCTTCGGCTGCAGAAAATGGAGCAATTCACGCTGTGCACCGGAAAATGTGGTAATAGAGGTGAACAGAGGTATTTACTTTTCCCCTACCGCGTCTAAACTTGCTTAACAGTTTTTAGGTCACAAGAACCCCCAAGCATAATGATAAACACAGTTAAGAATTGAATTAGACGGGGAAACAATTTTTCTTAAAATCCGCCTTTTTACAAATATCTATTGGGCCAGTTTTCGCGACGTACATTGAGTAACAATAAACAATCATCTGTTGGTAATTGAGAATAGTTCGAGTTCTTTTCGATAACTTTTGAGAAAATTTGTCAACAATTTACTTCTTTAACAGTAACCTGTAAAATATGTTTTTTCTTTCATTTATTTATTTATTTTTATTTAACTTTCCTGGTATTTCACCACGAAATTCATATTTAAAACTGTAGTTCTTTGTTACCATGTATTATGAATCACAATTTATGACAAAAGACATACCAATAATAATAATTGACAAATAAAAAAAGCGACGTATGTTTTAAACATGCAGTGATCCTTTTCATATACATTTGCAACATATTTATTAGTATTGTTGCTTTACACAAAATTGATTCCTACGTACATACTGTAAAGATTAAAAGTTCTATACACATGTAGCACTGTGTGCAAACTGGCGACTGACATTTATAAATATCGGACGTGTGTATGGTTTCTTGGTGTGGTAAACGCCGTATGTATTTATGTGAACAGGCATACGTATAGCGAAAATCATTAATCTTCTTCACTTGAAAACCCCATAAGGCGGTTTTGACGTGCTCACACGAACTTCGAGGTGTAGGCTGAGTTTATGTAATATATCGAGGACTTTTCATAAAATGTAAATCAGCTGCTTACAGAGCTGAGGAATATGGTAACATTTTAACAAATTCTATTAAGTAACTTTTTACAAGGGGGCTTAATTTAAAAAAGTTATTTCCTGATCTATGGATCTTACTTGATTGCAACATTTTCCAGGAAATATTTGGTTTTCCTTGAAAACAGGCGTCCTTATAACTTCTTCGTGATGAGACAGTCCGTTTAATAATTTTAAAGAATTTTCATACGATTTGATTTAATCGAAATATTATCGATCGCCTCCTTTATTCTTTAAACTATCTTCCATATAATTTAGAACTCCAGTTCGAGAAAATGATATAGGTTTTAATGCAATAAAGTCATCAATGAATTTTCCCACTTCGTCATACTTTCGAAAGTGCTTTCCCCTTAACGAATGCTCCATTGTCCTGAACAAATGGTAGTCTTGGGGGTGCCAAGTTTGGCGAACAAGCTGCGTGAGGTAAAACTTCCCAGCCAAAGTTTATGACGGTTTTTTTGTTCGCTTTGCAACGTGTGTCTGAGCGTTGTCGTACAGAAATATCTAAAGAAAACGAGCAACGTAAAGAAACAAGGTATTTTTGACGGCACTGTAATATAGTACCTACAATATGTATGAAACTACGTTTCAAAGCGCTTCACGTGAAAGAAAAATAAGCGAAGAATTTTGTATTCAAGATTAAAAGATATTCTACGTGCATACCTGGCCAACGAATTGAGAGCACGTGCAAACATTTTATATTTGAACTCTAACGCTACGACACAAATTTATTTTTTACCACACAATGCAGCAGCAATTAATTTAATACAACTGGGGGGGGGGGGGGGTTTACTCGCATAGACGGAGAATTTGCGTGACTTGAATGCCATTGGAAATGTCTGGAGACTGCACAAATCACTTGTCTATTCAGAACTGGCCATCGCGTTACGCGATTTAGAAACAAAAATTGTAGTTGCACTTGGCAAAATAATGTAGCGGTGAAGGAAATAATAGCAGAGCTCATAGCATACCAGAAGTTATACGAGCTGTAATCAAGGCAGAGGGAGACTTGACACATCATTTTCTTGCAATTCCACAATTAGTATACACATTAAATAACATTCAGCACATTAAAGGAATATTATTTGCACCTCTAAAATTACAAGATAAAAGCTCCATCAGTCTTGTGTACTTTCAGTTTAAACTTAAATTTGGTTATTAACTTTGTTTGGAGTGCACTGCGAGCTGTTAGTAAATAGCACTTCATGTCCGCTCACATTTCCGTTTCCAAGAAGGTGGATTACAGGGGATCCACCAGATGCTTTTAGTGAAAAGGTATTAAACCATGAAAGTAAATATGCCAAGAGTTGCAAGGACTAAGCTTCAGTATCACGATTCTCTATGCAGTTTAAACGTTAGCTACTGTTTAAACGTATCTATATCAAAAAATGTATTTAATAAGCCGCGCTAAGTATTCACTGGGATACAGTTATGCCATAACTCGTGGCGAATAATTTATATTTAAGAATGTGTGTAAGTTGGGGGTTAAAACTTGATCGTTAAATTGCACGTTGGAGAATTGAAGTGAAAAAGAAAACCTAATGGTATATTTCAAGCATTTTTATTCATTTTATTTATTAACGTAATTTGTAGACAATACAGCAATAAATGTAAGCACGCTCGATATAATAATTATAGTCAGATATTTTATCAGATAAAGATGAAAATGTATAAAATAATGCAATTTTAAACATATAAGAACGTATTTCTTTTTATATAAACTATTAGTCTTACCTGACTAAAGCCCAATAATTAATAAATGAGCTTCTTATAAGCTTCCAAAATCTAAACTGTTTATCAGACATCATGACACATGTTCGTTGGTTGACAAATTATGTATGTACAGTATTAAATAATTGTAATTCCTATTTTAAGATTGATATTTTCGTAATCAATTTTTTAAAAACTTCGATGTCCAATATCTAAAGAATGCCCTTACATATGACGTGCGAAAATACTAGTACATATATCATTTGCATAATCTTTGTCTTCGCTATAGAAACACAACATTTTACAAGGTGGAGTGTATTAATACGATAACGTCAAGTATCATTACGTATTCCTCTCAAAAGCTTCATACATTTTTTTAACATTTAGCTGTACACTCTGCTATACGAATGCTATAGATAGTGATCCGATAACCCTCAGGCTCACGTCGGTTCTCACACATCAAGCTAGGATAAGAGGACTCTGGCTGATTTACGTGACACTGCTTTTCCCCCGTAAAAGATTAAAGTGCGGAAATATATGACCCAATGAAAAAAGAAACAAAACAACGAAGTGTGACAGCAATTCATGTCAGTCTGATTTCAGCAGACATATTACAGTTAATTCGAGGAGTACCCTTTCTTTAATAAAACTGAATCTGCGTGGTTGTGTCTGCAATTCCTTGTTAGTTATCGATATCCAGGTAGATAGTTACACAATGTCGAAGTTTCTGTTACATCTAGGCAATTTGACATGTTTATGTAGAGTATACGGTACTGGAAATATTGATAGCATGAGTCTAGTATTAAATATGTTACTACTTATTTAATACTAGGTAAGTAATTATTATCAGATTTTTTGTTAAATGTGCAGTGCTTACTGTTTTAGACCATTAGTTTAGTGAATCTAATAATTGAATATTGACTTAAACGAAGTACAGAATAATAATATCGTTTGTTGATTGTAATAGTATTTCATTATGTTCGTTCTGTTTTCAAATAAAAATGATTTTTAAAATAAAATAAAAATAAAAATTCATTTTAAATGAATAATAAACGTTTCCGCTGTGTTACCTCTACCAAATTAAACTTCCACACAAAGCAAAGGTATACACATAAGTTAGTAGTAGATAATTCGATTTACCAATCGATAAATAATTTGCCACACTTAATTAGATAATTTATTAAAGTGATAATGTACGTATGCTATTTGTTAAAACAGTTTTCCTGCTTTATTTCTCGTGATTCAATTTTTACAAAACAGAATAACTATTAATTAGTAGCACGTACTTAATTTAACCGATCTAGAAATCAATTTATCAATCGCGTAACCGCAATGAATAATTCGAAAAGCAATATCGAAAATCTGATCGCGAGAGTTTCATACGAAATTATGTCAGAATAGAGTCATGGTGAAGTAAGGGGCTCAGTCTACCAGATATAATTTCATAGTGTAAAACAGTTTTGCTATTATGAGGTAATTGTGCGTTACTAGTTTCGCATCCTGAACGCAAATGCTGCTAGTTAGGTTGCACTAAATCGAGAGAATGCGCGTTTGCCTCTTGCGGTTTGTCCATTTACTGAATTTTCGGCGTTGGAAACGTCGAACCGTATGTGACTAACCGTTTAATTGATGCCTCCGTGGTAATATATAAGCTAAGGTAAATGTAATTCCACTATGCTCTTCCAGCTTCAGATCCTGGACACGTGGTTAATGATGTTTGGTGTTTAAAACGCCGCATGGGAATAAACAAATGTAAATGGAATGAAATTCGTTTATGGATTTTCTGTCTGTAACTGAAGGCGAAAAAGACACTTATATCGATACATAAATTATTTACCCCTTTAACACGACAGTTATAATTCGATGATGCACTTAACAAATATAATAATAATAATTAACCCAATTATTCCCTCACAAAAGTTGACACAGATATTAGCAAATACTTCTAAAGCAAAAAATTAGGCTTAATATACTTTGAACGTAGAATCTTTCATATGTAACTTTGTAAATATAACATACATCATATACACTCGAAATTACAAACGAGTTTAATATAGACTTTCGTGTCAAAGCAATCTATTGTGTTACTTCAAACTCCTCCTGAAGCCCTATTACATATGTTTACATCTAGCAATCCAACAAAAACTGGCTCACGTGTACAGTACAAATAGACTGTAAATACTAGAACACAGAATTCTGAGCTGGGTACAAGCAGCGAGTAGCAAACAGGTTTAAAATAATTGTCAGCTGTTTGGACACAAATTGAAAGAGAAAATGGAAAGAGCAGGGAGGGAAGTTATTTTAAGAGGCAAGGGGAGAATCGCCGCGGTAGCAAAGTCTCGTTAGCTCGAAAGGTTCGCTTCAGAGGAATTGTTTCAGTGCGAAAGCATGTCCGTATATGTATGTATATTGTATATTCGTGGCTGATCGAGAAATAGGGTGTAAGCTAAAGACACTTCGGCCAGACTGCACGATGACGATTACTAAGGGAGCGTACATAAGCTCGACTAAGCACTAATCGAGAGCACCGCGAGTCTCTTTCATCAGTGGCGTAAGTAATTCGTTTAGTAATTTACTGAGCGGAGCGAATAAGAGTTTCGATGAGGTGTCCTCGCATGAATTAACAAATGGTTCTGACGAGAATATCCGTGCTAAGGTAACCATTAGAGCATCATCTTCCTATAATCGATGCAACCTGCAAGCGTCGCTTGGTTCGTTCTAACTAAAATTCAGCATCATTTTATTATAGTTCCACCGCTTTATCTGTCATTATCTTCGCTTGAGTAATTGAATTTTGAAGTTTCCTACTTTAAATGTATTATATTTATTTCTCTGTATTATTCGAATACTAATTAACAGTGTTCTTTAAACTTCATTTGAACTTTTTCATATTTTTCCAATAGCTAAGGTAAAGGCGCCAGTAATTGACCTCGTATCAGTGGTTGACCATTTTTCAGATTAAGGTGAAAAATATGATTTTGAAAAGTATTAATTTTCCGCTAAAGGCGCGATAGATATGCTGTACCATTTACCAGCACAACTCCAAAACACTCTTACTTCAATTCAATTGTTTATCATTACGATGGACGATTAATTTAATTAATGTTAGTTGTATGCCTCTGTATTGTAATTTCTTTAACGCTGCACTAGTAAAGTGCATGTAGCTAGACATTTATTGTATAGATTACTAAATTACTGAGCTGGAGATGCCTCCTATCAAGGACTCCTACAGAAATTATTCTGAAGAAATTGTTGAAGTTTTCCAATTTATCATCGATATCTTCAACACTCCCCCTAAAACTTTACACACTTTACTTAATTTAGTTACAAATGGTTTCAGGTATTTTTATTTCCAGTTCACTTGTGTTTCTTAAACCTAATTTACTTCTTAATTCCAAGTTTAATTCAAGTTTATTTATATTCTTTTAAATAAATAACCATAACAGAAATAATAATCATAATTTGGCGATTGTGGAAATAAGCAGAGACTCGTGATGTACTAGATTACGATTTAGAAAATGTGGTTTCTGAAATTAATGAGCCTACTAGTGCGAGCAAAACTCGAAACGTTTATGACTAATATGGAATTAGCTTCGTTCATTTTTATTTGCCTTTTTATTTGATAAAGAAGAAGATAAAGTAAAAGGAAACATAATTTAAGGATACAAGATCGCTAGTTAAAATTGCAGAATCTGTAGGAAAATTAGATTTGTCTAAGTATAAATGCAAATTCCCCTATCTATTGTGACTCCATAGTGCTCAGTTGAAACTTTATCCATTACTAAAAATGCATAGCAAAGGAAGGTTCCCCCGAAGGCCTAGGAGTGTATAAAAGAAATATATGTATCTCTTTCTCTGTCATCACTGCAGAAATATCTTTACAAAGGGGAACATTCCGTGATCTACATTTGTAGTAGTATGGACCGTTTCAATTCACTAGTATACATGTACATCTGCGTTTGAACGTTATATGTGTATGTATATGCGGCATTACAGGTTATAGAAATGCTTGGGTTAACGAATAAAAAGGTCGTCTTCAAAGGGATGATTTAAACAATATGTATGCGTACCTGCTGTATAAAGTACCTTATAAAAATGTCTGCTTTCAGCATACACTATACGCCATTGTATCTACATACACAGTACCAGATAAAAGTATAAAAGATCAATTTCTTTAGCAGTATATGTATTATGTATTAAACTATATCTTCTGCTGTGCAATATTATATAAAAATAATTGGAAAACTATTAAGATCAAGGCAGCTATTATGAGAAGAGTGAAATCATTCCATAATTCTATCAGGGGAAACTAAGATATAACAACTTTTATTCTATACAAGCTATTACAATAGTATTTAGATGTAAATAAAAATAAAAAAAAGGAAAATTAATAATTTTCAATAGAGCCACGAGCATCAATTACAGCTCGACATCGACAAGGCATAGACAATAATTCAATTTTCGAATAAAGATTCTGCTATTGATAATAATGTTATAAATATATTTTCAACGAATTATTACGATCAAGTTGTTACAGTTTTGTCCAATATTATATTTGTAATATACATACAGGTTTTGCATTTGCAGTTTTTTGCATACGTTGCTGTACTTCGTGCATTATATTAAATATAATTGTGTGTGTCAAAATGATAAGATTTGATCACACATAGAATTATTTTCGAATAATAAAGTGAACAGCCTGTAACGATTGATACTACAGATACACGACGGGGGAGATTTCACTTCACACACACATTTCTACAGCGATGACAGAGAAAGAGATACATGTATATCTATTGCCCCCGTTCCTTGGCGCTTAGGGGAATCTCCTGCGTCGTGAATTGGTAGTAGTGCAATATGTTTCAATTAAGATGGCTGTATATTCGAAGGAATTGACATAGTGAGGCCATAAAATCTGTCAAACCGCAAGAACCACGTGTTTTGAGCGTTGAAACAGTACTTCGAAATGATTTTCCCAGGAAATAAGAAGCTCGAGCTTTATTTAAGACGGTTTGAGATTTGATTTGGAAACGTTTTCTCCTTCAACCCTTTGCATATTCTTTCAAAGAAGTAATATGCTTACCATCTATAATCTATAATTAATAAAAAGGCAACCACTTGAAAAGTGTTTGAATAGTGAGACGGTTGATTGTTGCTTGTGGCGAAGTAAGTATAGGGGTGTTTCCATTTTTGTCTTTAATGAATTTCTTGTGGTTCTACTATTGTTATTACTCGATAGTTATTCATACTGCAGTATCATTGATTACTTTATTTAATAAACAACGCCAACGGAAATTTATTTGTAACATTTATCATTGTGTAAAATTATGGAAGCAGAATTTTGTTATCTAGCAACGAGTGTCGAAGAATCAAGAAAATAATTAATATCCAAAATAAGATATATTTATAGGTCTAAAAGTTATGTATCTTTAATAGCGTTGTTAATAATTAGTAGTTTAATGAGAACAGGAAGTAGAATATTTTAAATAAACCAACATGCCAAGTAATTAAAGTTTCTGATAGAGGTTCCTTTATGCTAAAGTTTTTCAAGCTTCATTTAGGGCTTAAGTCTTTACTAAATATTTTAGAAACAAAAAAACCGTCTATATATGGATACACGTGTCCAGAAAAAGGATTGAGCTTTCGTATACCCTAGATTAAAGGTTAACGACGATGGAGTGTTATACGAAGGGATGTTCAGGTACACATGAGAGGTGTGTGAAGAAGTAACATATCGCAGGGAGAATTTTTACAAATGGTTGACTAGTATGTGCACGTTCTTCAAGAGATTATACTTACCCATTGAAGTATTTGAAATATTTCTTACGAATCTCGATTAATATTAAACTCCTTTGAGCGATGGAAAACAATATTTACAACCGTCAAGAGTTCAAGATATTCTATAAATGTAGTATACAGGTACTGCCGTTTGAACTATACTACGGAATTGCATTTTATTTGAAAACTGTACATATCTAATCGAATCTAACAAGTTTGAAAAATTGCAGCAAATGAACGAAAAACACGTTACATAACGCAGAATCTAAATCCGAAGACTAAAGTAAATTACGTAACTTTTATGCTTGTAGACTCATATTTGAGAATAGTTTGAACAGTTTGAGACAGACGTGTCGTGAGCAGAGAGTGGTGAATTGAGAGTATTGTGAGTATCGTGTGAGAGTTGTCGTGTGTGGACGTTTAATAATAATAAAGTTAGTGTTTAATTGAAGCAGACTGATATCTTATTACCTTACCTGCCCTCTATTCCAATCTACGTGAGGTTTACGAAAAATAACTTCTACATAATTTATTTAAACTCTCCAGAAATTTTAATGCTACAAATAAAAGTTATAGAATGTTTACTGCACAATTGTATTCAAATAAAAGTTTATTCCATGGGGAGCGACAACAAATCCTTTTATATCTATACCTAATTCGTTATCAATGATCGCTACAGATGGAATTGTCCACGAGCACTTTTTTTACCTTTCATATTTACGTTATGGTAATAAACGTTTTGCAATTAAAGTACACGTAGCGAAATTTTTCTCGAGCTTACATCCGGTTCCTCAATGGATATTTACTAATACGAATATCAATAAATTAAAGCTGGCAGTTTCATGGAATTAGTTTCTTTCTGTATTTCATACCACTGAAGTACTGAGTACTCTGCATCAACCCTTCCGTTAGAAACCGTTAATTTAATCATTTGGCAACGATTTTTGGACGATCAAGATCTTACTGCAGATATGAAATAATGTCACCTTACCAAATGCATACGTGTATTGCAGACAGGTACATTTATTTTCATTCGACTCTCTTGGACACTATGTTTTTGCAAGACTGCATATGTACTCGTAAACTCAAATTGAGACAGAAAGAAACGAAAGCAGGAGAGCGAACAATGTATTCTATGCATATCGTACAAAGTAAAAAGAGCGAAGGAAAATACAGATGAAATCGTAGACATTACATTCGTATCAGACACTGCATTGCAAAATATTTCAGCAACGCACATATGCATGTAAGAATCGATATCTCTCCGCGTAAAAATAAGCAGGTAATCCCAAGAAAACGAAATAAATGAACATATTAAAACCCGTCATCGCGTCGTTTGCAAAATCGAAAAAAAAAACCAAATATATCTCAAAGAAGCGACCACACCGAAATATTGAACGTTCTGAAAGCAACGATCAACGAGCACACGAAAACTCATTCCAATTCCCATTCGATTTCCTTCATTCCGATCCCCTATCCCTTTGCCCCTATATGTATTGCGAAAAACCGGATTGAACAGAGTTCCTCGAATGTACACACCTAGATAAAACCGAAAGCCACAGCTTAATCACTAGGGTCAAATGCAAATGACCGTAAAGTGACAGGAACCTACCCTTTCAGCTCGTGACCCATATAGCTTTTTTTTTCATCGTTCCTGTTGCGACGTTCCACGCTTATCAACAACTCGGCTCGTAGTGCACACATGCAAGCGGCTCGCGAAACTGTCGTCCGCCAGGGGTGTAAAACAGCGGCGAGCAAGGAGCAGGAGAAAAAAAATACTGTGGTGTAAAGCGAGAAAAAGAGGACAAGGGGGTACGTGTGGGCATGCATCGTGTTTGGACGGCAGGGGGTGGCGGTACGGGGTACACAGATGCCCCGTTAACTATCCTTTGAGTCTCGTTGGTGGAACATTTCACCCGTGCAATGTCTCACTCGGTCCATGGGGCTGTGACAGTGTATGGTCGAGGTACGATGGCAGATATGCTCGGTTGCTTCGTAAAAAGGCATTTTCACAGCTCTGCTGGCACTCAAAATGGCAGACTCCGCCTCTTGGGTCCGTGTAAGCATCGTGTAACGCCATACCTGATTACACATAGTGATCATTGAGCCGAGCTTATCCCCCGTATGCTTCGATAAGTCGTTAAGAACGCACCTCGTTGAGCTCCAACCTCCGTGCTAACTGGATTGTCCAGCCTTCCGTGATATATGTCCATGTATTATTAGTCTCGTGGACCTGGCGCTTCATTTTCAATTGGCGGGTGCTCCCCCACGCATTTTTTATTATTATATTAACTGGCCGCGATGAGAGGGATCTATACAGGCTAATGATAATGTTCAATCCCCTAATGTAGATGCAATTATTCTGGTTGGCGGATGGGCTGTGCTTTATGTAACTTCTCTTTCGACGAGATATTGGAAGTAAAGAGGAGATTGACGAATTGGGGCAGAATTAATATATTGAAAGATTAAATCGTTGGGAAGGCTTGAAGGTAAATATTGTTTACTTTATTAACGCTATTAACGCTTTTATTAACGCTCGATTTAGTAGGTAGTTCAAATGACTGGTTGTGGTATATTAAAGTGTACCTCATGCACTTACATCTCAGAAAACTATGGAGGGACAGGAACAGGGAACTTATAATATTGATCATGTGTGTATTGTAGTGAATACCATAATGACTTGAGTTTAAAGAAGAAATTTTTATATAATAGGAACGCTTCAGGTCAGTCCTTTTGGTTAATCTATTGTTGAATTGCGATTAGAAGAGTTTGCAGGGCAAGTAATATCATTTTTAGTACTTACAATTTTTATTCCTATTATTATAATAACAAGACCAAGAAATTGTATGCATCGCTTATAGATACGATATCGTTGGTGAAAATATTGCGTAGCATCTCTTATTTTAATGTTGGAAACATTCTTTTGAAAGGAATTCAATGAAATAAAGTATTATTTGAAAGTTACGCTCGGTATGGGTTGTCAGTTATTCGATAAATCACTGAAATCACTGAAAAAAACCATTTAAATATTCCACATTATCTTTCGATGTCCCTCATATTTGGCTACAAACCCTCTAAATAACACAATATTTCTTAGAACCACTGAATATTGCATTTCTATGGACAGTGTGTTCCTTTTGTCAACATATTTTGATACAGTGAGTTATAAAGCCTTGAGAAATTCCATTCGTAGTGATAATAATAATAGTAACTATGGATATAAATTGATCTGTCTTCGATACGCGGCGCTTTAGAAACGTTTGTCACGTTGCATTCAAGGATTCAAGTGTCTAGTACTACCTAGGGTAGATAATATCGATCATTTTGCGCTACGACTCAATAATATTCACACATATTCGATGCAACAACGTGGCGTTATTGCATTCGCAACGATATTGTGCTGCATCTAACAAGCTGCTAAACTGTCAAATGTCTAAACAGATTTATGACACGAGACAAAGCAACGTTGGAATTACAGTAATTTCGACTGTCATAAATCAGAAGCAGCGAAGGCAATGTATAGGTAATAGTTAAATTTGATGTTGGGCTGAACATCAGGGAAAGTGACATTTATAGAGTTTCAGTTATAGACGGCTTCACAAAGACAAATGCGATAGTTGACAAACGAATAATGATGAACGACAATTATTTATTGATTCGATGTTATCTGTAACTAACAATGTGTGTTTATTGAAAATGTAACTATACTCTTTTTCTGAACGTGTCATCTTCATTGTTTTATTAATCGCACGCGTATGCTATAATAGGCAATATATGTATGAGAGTAATTAGATTTAAACTATTCTGTTTTTGCTACTCACATTACGTACAATGTGTCTTCGTTTTATTCATTTATGTAATACTGAATTAAATTACTTAGGTGCAGCGAAGGTACAAATTTTTAGCATCTTTGTTTTTGGGTTCATGCGCTTATTCAGTTGTTCCGTGACAATCTAAAGAGCATAACGTAAGAACATTTTATTCGTATAGAAAGTGTGAACGTTAATGAACGTTAATTCAAACTAAAAGTACAAAAATTGAAAACTGTAAAACGTATCAACTTGTCCCGGTCTCCCCTACATACTCAATACTATACAGAAAATATGGTTTACTGTACCTCCACATACTTATTATACGAATATCTTTATTCTCAGGCAGCTTACAATTAAGCAGTCGTTTATTGTCACTGCGGTGATATTTCTGCGATTAAATGCCTGTACTGTAAAACTTTCGAACGGATCTACACAATAATAGCAATCATAATATTGTTACCAATGGAACTTACTTTCTTAGCTCGGTGCATTTCAATGAAATACGAATTTCTATATTAATATGATATACTCACTGTATCCATTGTGCATAGTTTACACTTCGCAAGCAGCATATCTTATCTAAGACAATACGAAATAATGTAATCGGTCAACTTAATTAGACTCCGATGCAATATCCACCAAGTATGAACCATTGACGTCGTCAACTATACGTATGCACGAGCAACTCGTGTATTCCATTACTGGGGCCATAGAGACATTCCTGGAAACCTTTTCACGATTTATCGTTCACATTCGAATAGAAGTGCACATTGTAGATGAAGATAACCTTGTCCGATATGAGTGCTATATGTTCGCCTTGAAATGTACAGGGCAAGTAGTGATACTCGAATGGCCGCATAAATGCGAGCTAAACTCAACGCCGTGATATAACCAAGGGAAAAATAACTTTGTTAAACCGAATTATAGATATGTAATGGTTCATTTAGCGCGGAACAGTTTTTCAAAAAGTAGGACGCGATTGAAGAACAATTTGTGTGTTTGGATAATAGAACATTCGAACGGCCGAATTCTCGGATAACACAGTGTTTGGACAAAGGGTGCCTGGTTGCAAAAGATTCTACCATACAAAAAGCGGCAGAATCGTACAATAATAGATATACTACAGCCATTTTTATAAACCACCCATATTTCGGGCATTTCCGATAATCTGGCAAATAAATGTATTGAACAAAGGTTGGTCTGCAAACCTGACTTATTTGACGAACAAATGTATACTTAGATTAATCAATTATTCGCTTAAAACAGTTACAATAGTATTAAGCATCTTACCAACAAATTGACGGCAATTTTTGGATGTTAACTTCTTCTATGTATCCATCTCTTTTTCGATAATGCGAAAGTGTGTAAATATAATAGGTACCTATAATAGTGTATATCCTTGAAATGTCTGAGCAGAGTGATCACTCTTCTGTGCACTGACATATTGCCAAAGATTAGACACACTGTCTTATACAATACGGACACGCGAACGAAAATGTAATAACGCCTTTGGTACAAGTATTGCGACTCGTTTTACGGTTCTTAGTAAAGAACTGAAATTATGTAAGTGGATATGGAAGTGTTAATGGTAATATTGAAAATTGTTTACGGTTAGTAAATATTTACCGCTATTTATTGCATACTGATCCATGCACTTACCCATCAAACTTCATTTATAGGCAGGGATTATGTGCTATTGTTTATATTTAATGTTGCAGATATTAATAGGAATTGTTACTGCGGCGCAACATAATAGTAATAGCAAATGAAATCGATGGAGTATGATTTCCATATAATATCCAATTGTAATAATTAATAGTAGGTTAGAATTTATTCTACTGACAGTTATTACGATAACGTTATTCGCCGGTCTCTATGCTGTGTTGAAATTCCAGGTAGGAAGTATGCAATAATTCTGTGATGGAACATATAGTTGCAGCAATATTTGTAAATTATTCTAAAAGTAAAATAAAGTGTTCGTTTTAAACGGTATCAAAATGTCTATCTGACTTGCATTTTAGAATTTGTAACGTTCAATTGTAAAACGCGGAATTAAAATAGAGACGAAATATTATTATGCTGTTTTAAATACTTACTCTTATTAGCTATGTAACTCTAAGTTTTAATTTCTTGGGTACTTTAAAAATCTCGGTGGAAAATATTTATCCACCTATTTATAAAGGGGAAATGGGCGTTTAAATGGACTTAATCTTGAAAAATGTATGTTTGACCCGATAATAATTTATATTCCACACGCTTGACCTGGATACCTCCATTTCAGGGATTTCTGACCTTCCCGAAATACTGTCACTTGCCCTGTTTCCCTTTCTAAGAGTAAGTTTTGTCTTACTGATCCAATTATTTTTTATGTAATTCTTTTGTTTAATTATTTGTAATATTAATCCTGTTATGGCATTACATGAATCGAGTATTATTTTTCAATTAAGTAGCTACTCAGAAAACAACGTTTTGTTTTCCTTGCGATAAAATTATTAATAAGTGATGAATTATATTTTACTTTGCTTAGAATGTACATAATAATATGTATTTTGAATGTGTGATTGTAATTAGTATCAGTAACCTGAATCTTGAACTTGACAAAGTGTTTTAGCTTCATTTTAATTGATATTCATTCGATGAATATGCTGTTTCATTTTAATGTAATATAACTTTTATGTTTCATTCGATTACTATTTTATATTTATATCGTACCTATGATTATGTTACTTCGCAATAATTTGAATATTTTTTTATTAAATTATTAACGTTTTTTATTAATATTAAATCCGTCTTTAGTGCACAAGCCTTTTCCAAAATGTGACAATTAAACAGCAACATATTGAAATTCATTCCTGGTGGTATATAATTTACAACTTCATGCAGTGTACTGTTAACTTATTACAAAGTGTCAAGAGTCAAGGGAATGAAATCAGGGGATTGAGGTTGAATGTCGAGATTTCATGGTAGTCTATATTTTGTGCAGCAAAATTTGATCCAACTTGGTCAACGGATTTAGAACTTAATACAGACACGTTCTGTTTCATATACACCCACATAAAACTGTTAATAATGTGTTCGTGAAAAACTAAATGAAACTCGTTTGAAACCCAAATTCTGTGCCGAATAATTGGCGAGTTATCGAGGTCGTTGTATAAAAATATTTATAACCCAGCTGGCAGATAAGTTAATTTGGGTTTGACGAATAATAAATGGAACGAAGCACCTAAGGCTGTGTTTAATTCTTATTGAATTGCTAGTGCGAAACATTCCTATGTATAGGGAAGTATACGAGGTGTGCACTTTTGACCCGGAGCCACGTTCTTCGCATAGTAGGTTTTCCAGAAGTAACAAGATAAGCATTTCCTAAGAAAGCAACAGCATTAAAAACGGAAAAGTAATTCGATAAGAAAATTGCGTCTACACGGTACATACATTATACATAGAACAAATCGTTCCACACGTTTTGCCGTATGTACACGGGCATTGTCATGCTGAAAAATGAAATTTTCAGAAGCAATAGTGCTGGCCTGTTCTGTTAACAGCTCTTCTAATATTTCGATGCACTTAGCAGCATTCGTGGTGGTTGCAACTAAATACATATCGCTTCCCGCGTGATACCCTATTGCGGCCCACGTCTTGATGCCGTCTCCACCCATTTGCCTCCTCGACAAATGCAATTCTTCCTTCTGCAAGTCGTGGAAATAGTACGAAAGACCATCCGATCCATCCAAATCGAAGCACTCTCGTCAGAAAAAATAACATTTCCCCATTTCTGTTTCCATTGAACATGTTTCTCAGCAAAAGCTTCCCTGGCTACTTTGTGCCGAATTGTAAGTGGTGGCTTTTTTTGGCAATTTACGTCTTCTTTAAGTGCTTTGGTTGTTTAATAATACGTTGCACGGTACGAACATTGGCGTGCACACCAGCTTCCGTTGAAATTTACCGTGCCGTCATGCAGGAGTTCGACGCTACTCTCAGAATGGCCCATCGATTTCGCTTAGTTGTCGCCTTCCTACGCCCACCAGGATCTTTTCTCCCGTAATTGTCCTTCTTTCTTAAGGAATCGAGCACAACACATCGGCTTCGTTCTAATGTAACTAGACGAAGAGCTAATGTCTTATAGCTTTGTCGCGGAGTGTATGTATTTGAAACTATCTGTCGGATTCGCGTGTTCTGCGGTAGTGGTGAAGAATTATCGATGGTTACTACTATCGAAAACTATCGAGAGTACATTTTTACTAACAATAGTCATCGAAAACGTGGATTGATAATCGTAATGTTGCGAAATTAAAAATGCTGCTATCTATAAGTTGATTTTGTCATTAAAGGCTGGCTTTCTGTGTGATGTTGCGTACGAAAGAATCTGCAATTTAAACAATTTTATATCCTTGTTATTCTTTATACTATATGTATATGTATATTACATTTCATCAGTATCGATAACTATCGATGATCCAACTATCGGAAACTATCGCTAGTGCTGACTATCGATATTTCTCCATCACTATTCTGCAGTAACTATAACTTCGCTTCCATTGTCGAATAAAGCCGTGATCGGCTACGAAAAACAAGCAAAGGTTCGAACGCAACCAATAGTTGACCAATTTTTAATTAGCGAATCTTTAAATATTAACGATAGTCATTCTTCTTCATTGTCTTCTCCTCTGCTTCGTTGTTGCTCAAATTGTAATAAATTTCCAGCACGTGGCGAATGTGGTTTGAAGTGTACGAAATAAACACGACGGCAAATATCTCTTCCCGAGATCAAGTGCCAATTACTGTTTTTCTTTTCTACTAGTTTAATACCGATGTCTTGAATGAAAATGTGGAGATTAGACACCCTGGATCTACGTTTCTTCATAATCAAAAAGACTTTGTAATAACTACTTTAGTACTTCTTTTATACATTATATGAATCAACAAAAATGTTCATTACTACTGGTTCAAAGTTATTCATTAAATTAAAGAATCATTATCTCAATTTATTATATTAATTTAAATTGAATTCAAGATTTAGTATATATTATTTAGATAGAAAGTTAATAGTTTTAAAAGTATGGGTAATCGAATCAAATAATCTTAATCTGAATTGATTATATCGATATAAATTTAATGCAAGACCACAGTAATAATCTCAACTTGCTACTTTAATAGTTTTAACAGCTTCAGTGGCGCTCGTGTTATTCATTCTTGAATAAGAAGCAGGTATGAGGATATCAAAATTAGTTTGCTAATTTGGAAATTTGCGATCATCTTTACTCAACGAAAATGTACTTCACTAATTTACTTATTAATCGCCACTTATTATCTACCATTAAAAATAAATAAACCGACGAGTACAGCAAACCCACTCGAAGTCATTTCTTGAGTAGCAATCAAGGGAAGATTGATCCACCCCCTTCACGCCCTATGTGCTTGAGTTCGTATCGCGTAGAGTCGCGTGATTCCTGCAAATTTGGGTGAAGCAAGACGAATGCACTATGACTTCACCCGATTTAATATCAGGTTGGCGCGCAAGAAACCTCATTTTCCAAAGTTCAACCCTGTCGCTGGTAACGGCGCGGCGTTTACCCTATCGCCACTAAAATTTTGTTTCTGTATATAATCATGTACAGATGTTAACAAAATTTATATCCAGATGTATTTAATTTGACCGATGACAATTAGATTTTGAATCGCTGCAAGATAAGTTGAATTGAAAAGTCAATAAATTGCGTAATACGACAGTAATAAATAGGTATAGATTTGCTACTGCGGTATAACAAAAGGGTTACACGGGCCAAACCACGAATTAAATTCTATTTGGTTGTTAGTTATTGTGGATTCTGTATACAAGGGAACGTTTAGTGTATTACATGCGTATTGGACGTTATGAGATTGTTAAATTAAAGTGAAAGGTTATTATCTGTTGTCGCGAATAACGAGGATATTCAACTCCTTTGTACGGGCCTGACATTTAAAAACACTGCGAACATTGATGAAAGTGTGAGTGTTAAATTTCGAGAAAATTACGGAAATTCCAGGATACATGAGAATGCATGAGTTTTTAATTTTTTAAATTCACCGAGATTTGGATTTTAAAAATCAACTAAAGAAAGGAAATGAAGGAATGCTGCGATTATATTTTAAGATAGAAGTACTGAAAGTAAATGATAAAAACCAGAAAAATTACATTTGTCAAATAAAAGTGAAATGTTTTATTATTATTTCTTATTTGGACAAAACTGGAAAGCTGAAGAAATTGGGCAATGTAGTGTGCTTCGATAAAACCACACAGAAAGTGGTTTTTGTGCTCAAAAACAAAAGTGATTAAAAATGTTATTAATTAGAATACAAAAAGCACCATTTTCGATTACTGTTAATGGTTTATTACATAATAAATTACACATATTATAATGATATATATTATTCCGTGATTAAAGTGCTATAAAAGTATAATAGCATATCAGTGATTTTTGATTCGCAGCACTCGTGATTTCAATCAATGTAGAATATTGAAACTAGTTAATTGTTGAAAAACCAGTATACACTTACGTGGAAATAACTTTGTTTAAATACGTCAGCCGCACAGAAACCAAATAACTCTATCGAACAAAAAGTGTTGGTTAACGTGGAAACACTATTTTACAAAATTTCGTGAAAAATATAAACACAAGTAAATATTGTAAAATCTATTACTAATTATCGAAAGCCATCGTATTTATGTGAAAACATACAAATTATTTTTGAAGCAGGTGTGGGAGGCGAAATATCGAAAAGTAACTCGCATCGAATTTAACTTCCTGAACCTCCCTTAAACGCGAATTTGCTACCTGAAAATCGACGAGGAACACGACGAATGTGTTCTTCAATGAAAAAGCTTTGAAGCGAAGTCGTTATGCTTCCATATATTGGAAAGCATAACATTTTAGATGCTCTCGAAACTGTTTCATTCGATGCAACAAACTTTCACGTTGCTACGTCAAATCAGATTTAATGCCTTGCAAAGACAGCGCAGGCTACTTGATTCGTCGCATCGACGGCAGACAAAGATAACTCTCTGTGTACATAACGTGCTATGGATTTTAAGTGCACTCTGCCTTGTCAGACGGCGCACAGTAGTGTGGGAGCCTCGAAAGAGTGGCCGAAATTACCATCATCCATAAAAAATTACTGTTTACGAATCTTCAAAGTTCGTGGCCAAAATTAAAAAGCTACTTGACAGTTATATTTTTCCATTTATACTAATAAAGCACAAGTACTCTATAACAACAAAGTGAACTTTCGTACTGGAAATTATTTTGAACAGAAATCTATTTTTATGATAAAACTCTGTTAATTACATATTTTGTATCATGTATGAAAAGGCAATGTATGAAATTTTGTTTACAATGTATTTGTTAAAATCTGTATAAAAATGAAAGTGGCAAGAGGGAGCAGCTAAAACGTATATATTTTCTTCCTATAATGACTAAATTTTCATGTAGAAAAACTCTCATGTGTAGCTTATGTAAGCATTTTTTGAAAACCCTTCGCAAAGTTTAAATTGTTATTAACATTGCACTATCTGAACATGGATTAAAATATGCTTATAACATTCAAGAGCAAAACAATTTCATCCAGTACCTTGAGTCATTTAATGCCAATATAATATATTTCTAACGAAGGTGGCAAGTGATTAAGTCGTCCGAATGTAGCGAGATGAGTGTGCTACAAATCTGGGTACAGTGCAGTGGAAATTGCGGTGCGAATGCTACCTAACTTGCAGTAATTTTCTCTCACCCTGCAAGATTGTGCAGCATGTAACTTGTAACGAAATTCTAGGACGTTCTATCTACCTCAGGCTATGCTTATTATGTCGTTTACTAAGTAAGCTAGTCAGCTTCATGCATCGTTCGTTGCATCAGGGGAATGTTCATATGGTTTTCATGGAATTGTAACTTATTGAATATCGTTGCATCATAAGCAGACAATACTGTAAATAGGTATACGTATAGTGCTCTGTAGAGAAATAATATTCCATTCTACTTTTCTAGAGTACATTAACCTCGATTGACGGGTTTAATTGAGAGGTAGAAAAGATGGATAATCGAGAATTGGTGACAATAAGTGATGGAAAACTTGTTCTATGTATAAATGCAATTGTTCCTTTATGCGAAAGAAAAGTATTTGCTTAATAGTAGAATGTATCTATTCGTGTACTCTCCTAAGTTTTTTTTTATTTAATTAAGTTTGCATTCGTAAGTGCTGTGTTGTACTAACTTTTCAGTATCAGTAGAGCTTTTTGTGAAAGGTGATAGTACATTCGAAGAATTTGGATAGTCGCGATCCTGCTGTGCACTAAGTTTATTAAGAAGATTATTATTGTGTAGAAAACAATATATTGCAACACTATACTGTGACCGCCAGAAGTTTTCAGCCAACCAGAAATTTTAATGCATATATCTTCTAATATACATTTTAAAATTAATAACATCCTTCTCGCAAAAGACTTAGCACGTAAATACTTAATAAACTAATATAATAAGCTGTACTTATGCAATGAGTTATTATTTTTAAAAATATTCAGCATCAACAATATAACAAAACTACACAAATGAAATATACATCATCGAAATATACATTTCCCAGATTACTTGCATGGAACTAAGGAGCATCCCAAAAAAGATGTTTACATTTTGATAGAAGCTTTTTGTTGTAGCTAAAGCAAAATTATAAGTAATTGCGTGTTAAATATCCAAGGGTCAGTAGGGTGGTTATCTAATTATTCGTAGTTGGTCGTTACACAAATATCTTCCTAAAATTAAACGAGCTACGTTACGAAAGCTCAGCTTATCGTGTCCGCTCTTTTTGTACCATATTTTTTGTTCGAATGCTGTTGAAACATCCATTGACCACTGTATCCGAAACAATTAAAGTATAAACGTTCCACCAACTTTGGTTGCAAAAAAATGGGGCTTCGAAGTTCTACATCTGGCTGTCGTTGCCCCAGACAAAGTAATATTGGGTGTCCATGGATTAGTTCTGCTTTAAGCTTCAAAATGGCATGCATTATTCATAGTAATTTAATCATGAACGCCCAACAAAACGTTTTAAATCTCGCCTCTATAGAAGTTACAGGTCGCTCCTGACTTGTCCCGAGCTTTGAAACTGGGCCAGAAAGCTGCAAACGCGGTCAGCAAAACACGTAAAGCATTCGGAGATATTGCAATTAGTAATCGCAGTTCCAAAACGTGCATAGATGGAGCGGTCAAAGCCGTGTCACCGTAAGGGTGTCTACAGGCTAATTAAGAAAAGGTCCACTCTGACAGCAAATCGAATCAGAAACGTAGAAAACCGCGCTCGGAACTAGTGAAAAATTTGGAGGTAGCTGAAACAGCAGCACGCGATCGCTCGGGCATTCGTTCGCCACAAAATTGCACTCTATTAAAAGGGGGAAAAAATGAAAAAAGAACGCAATGTCAAACGGGTACCTAATATGATTCATTGGCACGGGAAAGTAAAAAAAAATGTAGAGACCATCGGGCGAACAAGGTTTTACATAAAGGTTTTGAAGAATTTTAGATGCAAGACAGTAGTTTCAATACAGTGGAACTCGATTTACCTGGATAAGTTAATGCTCCGTTTCTAATGTACGAACACGTAAACAAGTATTTCTATAACTGGTAAAAGGCAAGATGCAAAGGGTAATTGTTGTTTTTAATTATACCAGTGCTTGAAAATCATAATAGATTATGTGGACAGTGAAACGTTTGGATATCGCGAGTTCCACAGTAGGTACTTCACGTTTCAATACGTTTCGAATCTTCGAAACAAGATAATACATATTCGATTATCAATCAAATTTTGTGAAAATCATGAGAAAGATTTGGACCAATTCCCCTTACTATTGTTTGGACCAAGGGAGATGCATGACAACGCATATCCAGCGCGATTAGTAGTACGGATAAATATTACTCGACCTCGGTGAAGCATCCGTAGTCACGTCGACGCTTACGTGCAGCCTACTTAGTACTGAATATATTCGTTCGCAAGAAGTGAACGTACTTTGCATATTCAGTGCGACCGAGGGGGTAAGCAAAATAACTTTGCTATGCGCTTCTTAGTTTTCTTCTTTGATCTACTTTTTTGAGCAACTACAGAATTTCGATAAATGCCATTTCGATCGTCGGAGTTAAATTTGGAATTTAAAGGGACGTAGGAAAGTTTGGTGTCATCAATTTCATTTGTTTACTCGTGTACAGTAAATTTATAGAGGGGCGATTTACTTATTTAACATGTACAATAGTTATTTCGAATGTTTCAGTAATAATTGGAGATATAATTGAGTAAAATTTGTTGTATTCTGTGTATGTATATAAAAATCAATCTGTGTTGTAAAATATTGAAACAATGATATTACTTGTAAGCACCTATAATTGTGGTATGTTTGTTCGTGCCATGTAAGTACATATACACATATGTACCTACTATTGTGATACTTTTTATTTATTATTTCGAATAATTCCATCCACATCCTTTTGTTGTTTAAAATTGTTTAAGAAAAATTGAATTTACAATTTTTAAGTTTGAAATGAACTGAGGAGCTTTCAAGTTTATACGCTTACAGACTTTTCGAAGATCAAACTAGAACTATTGTACATATTGAACTATTGATTAATTATTTTTGATAAAGAAATTTTGTATACAGCGATGTAGATTATAAGTATGTACAGGTACTATAATATGCACGGTTATGAAAATACGCGGAAAAATTCAATCAATATGCAATTTATTCATACTGATACACAACTTTTTCATTTGAAATTCATACTATTCACCTCAATACGTAATGTTCATATCCAGTTTTGTCTCATTCTAAAAAATAGCAGAAGCTACACAAAGCATCGTGCCATATCTTTGTGGCAATGTTTATTGATAAAATAGACTAAAGTGACGTAAACAAGGCGAATAAAAATATAAGTGACAGTAACAGAGTGATATTAATGCGTACAATTTTGTCGCACGCCTATAGACGACGGAGGAATAATAAGTTTCTCTTCGTGCACGCAGTTTCTACGATTCTTGGTACAATTTAATTTTTCTCTAAAAATCAGTGTATTTTTTATATACGTACTACACACGTATAGAATTCGTAGACTCCACTTTCGTAGTACGTAGTCCTGTAGCAATATTTGTATTAACATTTGTTGCATATTGTAAAAACATTTCATGATCGTAAACGACCAACGTTGTGTGCAATTAGAACATAGTGGCAGAGCTACAAAAAGTAGGGGAAGTGTAGCATCTTTAAAACATCAGTTTGATTGAGACGGAGAAAGAGTTACAGCAGAGGAGGGGAACACATAAGAATCTAATCTGGCTATTTTACAACGTTCTCGAAAAACCTAACTGAAACCGTATAAAGTATTTTGTCTGCACGTGACAACAGATCGTCCAGAATATACAGACAGAATCGAAGAAAAATAAAGAATGTTATCACATTTCCGTGCAATTCAACTGTCTCCAGCTCTTTGGATTCCCCAACAAAAGCGAAGAAACGTGTTCGTAGGTCCACTTTAAACAAAATACAATGTTATCGAAAGCTGCCAATATACAGGGTATTTTAAAAATATTCTATACATCTGTACGAGTATAACAATGAATAATGCTTATTTTAAGCATGAGTTTAAACTTGTTTCATTGCGTTTTTAACATGTCAGCCTCTATGGTAAAGACTAAACTCTCAAACATATGTATTTCTTATTGTTTGATAATCGACTATAATATGCAGGTCTTCATTTTGTAAATTCGCTTTAAAATAAACAATCTATCTTACAGTGTTTAAAGTTTTAAGATTCAGTAACCTGTTTAAATCTCTTTATTGAGAAATCTGTCGAAAATTTATTTGACATAATGTTTTTGGATAATTACTCATTGTCTCAATTACATTTTTTTTATTATAGATAGTAGGTATCGTAGACCTATAATACGCACGCAATGTTGTACTGTAAATTTAATTAAATTGCCCAGACATAAATTGCAATTTTCGTCGGCACAATATTTGAAGCTTTGTATATTACAACTTTTGTATTCAAGTTCATTATACGTTATGTTGCCATACTTTAAAACATAGATGTCGTACTATCGTCTAGTGCTTCGATTTTTCCTTCTTACACAGATTTGTTATCAGTTCAGTTAGCAAAATGCGATGTAATATAATAAAAACTGTACGAAATATTAACCATTCATCTAGTAAATATATATGTAATTACTGTACCCACAGTGCAAGATTGATTGCAACGATTTCATAGGGTCGATGAGAATTTGGAACAGAAAAAAGAATTTGATAACAGCAAATTGTACAAAGTGGAGGACAACCCACGTGCGAGCAGTTCGAAAACTTCCTAATCGTGTAAAAAAATTGGAGAAGCGAGAAAGCTTTATAAGGTAAAAGATAAATACGACCGTGCTTTGAAACTACAATTTGTTTCGAGACCATTTAATAGAAACACCCTTTACGATATTGTAGCGTCTTTACTTGATATTTTCAACCTAATATATAAACCATGCTCTTAATTGATATTGAGTAATAAACTAGCAGCAAACAAGGAATTATATAGATATGACTTTTGGTTGTCGTGCTTGCAGCTTGCTGAACGTTTGCTTTGCGATCTTTTTCGGGGCACTTATTCAAAACTGTCGCTCTAGGCTCCCTCTTTAAATTCTTCTCCTTTCACTTGTGAAGACGTTCACACTTACACGAACACACTTACCCATAAATGGCACTCTACAGTTCCAACGGTTGAGCGCAGTCTTTAAATCCACCCTGTTCCAACGATAGTTGTATACGCCTGGTTCTTGAAAAATCGGTTCATTACTAAAATACTGTTACTCCTTTAATAAATACACCAACATATGGTACTTCTTATTGCAGAATTACGAATATGTTGATATTTGAATGCTTTTTTTAAATACAAAATTATTGTATAAGTAATTATATTTAAGTTCGAATTTCCAGAATTTTCATCTCCATAATAATCTGATTACATTTTACATTTAATTATGAATTTCCATAATATGTCGAATCATATACTCTAGGTATTAACGTAAGATAAATTATAATATATGTATGTGTATACGAACGGTATCAATAAACCGTTCTTTTATTCTTTGCACACATGTAGACAAGTATTGTAATTAAATAAAACATAACAACATCTTGACATAAATAGTAGGTATTCTAACTTTCAGAAAAAAGAAAATAGGTTTGAACCTTTAAAGTGCACTTTGTTTCTTGCAAAAAAATATATTCAGAATAACAGTATATAATTATTATATGTTTTCGATCTTTACTACGCCAAATATTTCTGCTTTCCCTGTTAAATCAGTCATCGTTATATAAACTCTGTGAACCCTATATACATCATCCTGTCCTACGTGTCCTCCACAGAAACTAACCAACCTATGACCTACCCTATCACTCTAACCCCAACCTTCAGATCCTTTAAAACTCCTGATCCTTTTCTCCCCCAAAAAAAGATTCCAATTCAGTAAACGATTCCTTGCTGAACTGTATATTCACATCGTGTCTCAGCGTATCGAATATATTATAAGTTCTAAAAGCCAGTTTACCTGATTTAATAATTTCGCGCAAGCCCATTCATTACAATACGTTTGCAACCAATATTTTTGTAATTGAAATTTAATGCAAATTAATATAAGCTGTCATTGGCTTGAGTACTAAATAATATCGATCTTCATTTATAAGTTTCAAAAGAACATTTCTATATTAAAGAGCACATTCGTTATTAGAAATTGGAAGTTGAAATTGCTAATTATATCGAAAAATGTTCCAGACAAGCCTTTTTCAATAGAATTATACATATATATTTTAATACCAGCAACGAATCGAATAACATTTAATGTAATTTTTATTAACAGTTGGTTGCAATATTATAACTTGACCAGACAGCAAAAAGAATAAATTGTGATATGCAGTCAATCAGCTATTTCTGTTTGTTTCTATCTATAATACTTCAAAGCTCCAATACATTACCACCCAATCACGCTATCACAATTTAACATTAATAGACATTTCAGAATTTAAGAAACGCAAAGGTCCGTATTATTATCAAACACTCTTTAATTTAGTATAACATTAAAGGAGACAAATGATATATTATATTTCTGTTCGGAAAAATTCACAGTTACGTTGTTTTTTTAACTCTCTACATCCGAATTTATTTTGCCGCTTGACACAATTATACATATACAATGTAATATAAAAAAATTAAATTGAGGCTGTAAATTCACAGTGACTAATAAAGTGGATAAAGCACATGGTTGCAATAACATTGCTCTACAGCGAAATCTTACGATCAAATGTAACGAAAAATGCAGAAAGATTTAAGTAACATCAAAGTAACATGGCTGTATAAAGCGTTGAAAAAAAAGAAACTGCTTCTTGTGCAGTACTGGTGGTAATTTATCATCACTTCAAAGACAATTAATTCCGCCGCAAGGAGTCTTTTTTCCATCACTAGAAATGGTAAAGCATCATATCTGCTGTTACACTGAACACTTGCTAGATTCCAGATATTTCTTCCAAACTTTGATCAATAAATAAACGGCCCATTAAAATCATTTTTATCAGTTCCACGTGCAAGTAAAAAATCGAAAAAGACGTTACGCTTCAATCCAGAATAGACGTCTGTACCAGTCGAACCATAAAATAGCAGACGCATTTCTTTCCAAACGGCAAAATTATGCTTGCATAAATTTTATACTTTCTATTTTTACTGACAAAGATGCTTTCAATAATAAAAACTACTTTTGTTAAGAAACATTGCGTAGATTGTTACGACTGCGGGAATGGTCCAGCAGCATAAATAGAGCGGTAATGAATTTTGCACCAGTAACGAGATAAAATGACACGCCGGTGGACCACCGTCGTTTCTCACATATCTTAAAACGCGATGAATAATTTTAACGGGCGAGAAAACTTGTGGCTGGAAGCGGCACGGATAGACAGAAAATTACGGATAAAGCGTCGAGAAGTTTTCCTTCGCCGTTGGACGGCCGGTGCTGAGGGAAATCTTACGAACTAGCGCTTTACCGCCGCAAATAGTGCAACGATTTCAGTTAACACGTGTCCAAAGTCTAATAAGAAAGTCGATTTCCAAGGAGAAGAAACATAAATGCTGTTACCAGCACTTAGAAATAATCCCGCCGTTCGGAAAATCTATACCAAGCGTTGCTCGACTTTCATTAAATACTTTCCTTCGTCAGAAAAAAAAGAACTGCAGAACCACGTCACACTTATGTAATGATATAAAATTGCAAACGCCGTGAAATATATTCTCCAAGATCCGCACTATCGCGACCGCTGCGCGAAGCAAATAACACAAAGAATAGGGAAAAGAAAGGGAGAATAAACAAGAAACACAGCGACACAGAAAGCAAAACGATCTAGCGAGAACAAACCATAAAGCGTCAAGGAATATCGCACGAACTTAAAATTCCACACACCATCATACTAAAACAACAACTTCTTCCCGCTTCAATAATTCCGTATAATTCTATCGAAGGGGGAGAAGAGCCCGACCCATTAACCTTCCAAGAAGAGGCAGAAAAACAACGACGGAATAGTTGCGCGCGTTACTCCACGGTATACTCCACAGTTTTATTTCACAGCAGCGAGCACCCCGTCTTCACCGTTCGTGTATCGCGCGCAAAAAGGAACGCGAGACACGGTCGAACGTTAGATAAAAATACAATCGAAGGGGGAGGGCACCGCGAGCGGTATATTTATAACGAACGTCCGCACATTTGATCCGCGCAAATAAACTTAGAAAATCCCGGCACCGGCAAAGTGCCGTGTCTATTATAAAAGAAACTCTACGCACACCGTTCGTTCAGCAACGCCGGTCGGCCTATAGCTGGGTCGGGCCGGGCACACGCAGTGCGTATCGGTGGAACATCGGATGAGCCAGGATGAGCAGCCGCGGCCAGTGAGTCGCGAGGCACAAAGAAGCTGGAAATAGCGCGGTCCAGGGAAAGGTGTCTTATCGGTCGTTGGGCGTAATCGGTATACACGAGGCACGATCGAGGACGATACGTGCGATTACACAGCGATAGAGACTGGAGGTAGCCACCGGTTAGCCAATCGGTCCTCTGCGTCGTCTTGGGTCCTTGGAGCGTGAACGGAAATAGCCATCGGTGTGCATCGGAAGCTCGCAGCAAAAGCCCCGTCCCCCTTGCTCTAGAATCTAGAAAAAGGGAACCCTGTGGCAGGTTGTGCGGTAGCGATGGTCGAGGGGTCGCCGGCGCCGCGGAAAGAAAAGAAGAGCGATAGAGCGGGAAGGCAAAAAAAAAAAGGGAAGAGAGAAACGGTATAGCAGGGACGAAGAGGAGTACCAGAGGGTGACCGGACTGGCAGAGAAGAAACGGGTGGCGGGGAAGACGCGGGGGATGGTTGATGCCGGTGGAGCAAAGGGGGCGGAAGAGGACGGCGGATAAAAGGGTAGGAAGAGAAACCGATCGTCGGTGGAGGGTTGGGTTCGGTTCGGTGGCGGCACAGTGGTGGTGAGGAGAACAGCGCGGCCGGACTGTAGGAGAGGGGTAGTATTATATTTGCGCAGGGCTGCCCGATAGGGCGCAGTATCGTCGCGACCGCCGTCGCGTGTACGTCGATTTTCTGTGCGTTTTACGTGTCTTTTCTAGACCGCGAGTGCATCCGCACCTAGAACGGACGTTTTTCCCTCCTCGTCGGTTCTGCACACTAGCCGGCCTCCGTCTCTATCATTTTTCCACTCTGCGTTTCCTCTCCCTCTCGTTTCCCGTGCTTTCTCTTACCGTTGCTTATTTGTTTATATCTATCTGTCTTCCTCGTATATTCTCTCTCTCTTCCTATCTTTCTTTCTCTTTCTCTGTCTTTCCCTGTTTCTGTCTCCTTCTCGCTTCTACTTTACTCACCGTTTCCCTCTGTATACCTATCCCCGTTTCTATTCCTCCGTCCGTTTCTCGCCGATCTTTTCGCAGCAGCTCCACGCGTGCCCGCATCCCCGTTTCCATTCGATATTTCGCGCGTGAATCGTCCGCCGCTCCGTTGCAGTTCGCGGGCAATACGTGCTCGTTTAGTCGAACCGATTAATCGCAAGAATCGCAGATCGCGAGTCGGGCGAGTGCTCGAGCAAAGGAGTCGCTTAAGTGTTCCGGCGCAAAAAGTGAGTAGAAAAAAGAAAACGAATTGAAAAGAAATGAAAGAAAGTGTTGTTTACCATTGTGCCCATTGGTGTGTTCGTTTCCGTTTGCACACTCTGCCCTCGTCAAGGATCTTCTTCGTTTCTACCCTTCCGATTGCTCACCCCATTGCACGCATCTCCCCGTCCCCACACACTCGCACACTCGTGGCGACCTTCCGACGTTCACGCAACGCGACCCGATCTCCTCGTTCGTTAATTCGACGGGATACGCCGATGTCGGGCTGCTCGGTGGCTGAATAATTGCCGGTAATTGCCGCGGGATTGTCGGGTTTTCGGGGGATCCCATTTCGAGGTGGCCCCGATGGAGTAACGGGAGCCGACGGAATGAAAGCGCTCGTTCCGCCGCCGACGCCGTGATAATAGAGGGTGAATCACCGTCCCAGCAAATGTTAGGACCTTTACCGAACCCGCGATGTTAGCTGACATTCTTGCGTTGCGTGAAAAGTCGTCGTGGATAGGGAGGAAATTCGTTTCACCGCGTGGATCGCTCGATGGGACGATATCAGGTGGGTACGTTTGAAATGTTCCTTCCAAATCTTCGTTTACATATTTGGCTTTGCTTTTGTTTCTTTCTGCGTGCGAAAGCGCTTCCTCGAATATCGTAGCGAAACGCAAATCAAAACGCAATCAAACTCGCTATTTTTTGTTCACCTGGGTGTTCCGTTTATTTGTTGCGAGGGAGTTAAATGTGCAAGGATTGTGCGATTCAATTCAGTCAAGATTTTTGGATAGATTGTAAGTTCGTTTGAGGGAATTGACGGTGAAGTTTGCGAGAAGTAATATGTTTGATTGAACGTGTAGGTTTTGTGATTAAAGTAGAGAATAATTTTTGTTTTGGATATTATTTACATACTTCCCGTTAGAAGCTTTTAAATGACTGTGCTCTTAGACGATTTTCCTCGTTGCGTTTAATTGTATTCCGCTTTCCGTAGATTGGTAAAAGCTTGATAAACAAATTGAGTTAATTTAGAGATCGATAATCGGTTTCGTTGTTTCGTCCAACGCGTGAATCCAATTAATTGTTCCTCGTACTTTGCGACTTTTCTGGATTTAAAAGCAAATACGGCGAATTTGCATTTCGTAATGAAACCTCACATTATTGCTATCCCATTGTCGATCGTTTGAATGTGAGAAATACAAGTTTCATGCGCAGTAACATTTTTATTATCGTTCCTAGAGGTTGAACCATGATTGCTTGCAAGTTAGCATATTCTGTGATTGAAGTTGTCATATTTATACTTACGCTTACACCATCATTCCTGACATAAATTTGCGCGCGAATAAATATCTTGTGAAATCGTTATCACACTATTTCTATACTAATAAAAGGCGTACATGCCGCAGAGAAAATATGACAATGAAAAAAGATTTTTCACAAAAATATTTTTACGTTAAAAAGTAACTTTGTTAGATCAAATCATACTTTCTCAACTAACATTGATCGAAGTTCAGCGTAAATAAAGCCATTTATTCGAGTAATATTTGTAGTTACGTTTTCGAATACTGTTACTATTTATTATTTTGCATTTTCGTGCGCAAAGGAAAAGGACTCGAACTTCGGATAAAATGTCATCATTGTCATAAACTTTAATTCGGATAATAATCTTTTACGACAGCTTTAATTAAAAAGGGAAAGGAGTGAAATACGGCGTAAAACACGCAGCTGTATCGTCTAAAATTGTCTACAGATACATTGATAAGGATAAATCGTGGTATAGCGAATAGTGTATAAAGCCTATAGAAGAGAAATTCGATTTTCGCGTTAGTGCGATACTATTGTACTCCAACTATCTCTTTGTGTAACTTCGAGTTCGCTCTACCATTGTCCGATTCTGTAGTCGACAATATAGACCTTAAAACTCAATAAATGCGATGGCTTTTCTCCTACCAGGTTTGGATCGATGGTGCCACTAATAAAGTGGCAATGAAGTATTAACCAAGTCTTAAATGCAGCTTCCATTAACCTTACCTTTGATACGGAGATTTTCCATGTAGGGTATCCCACGAATATGAAACGAAATAACGAGCAGGGGCAACAAACGTTCAAACTGAAGATTGTACACCATCTTACGTTAAACTTCTAGTGCACTATTCTATATTCGTCTATATTTTATTATTTCAAACAATCTTGACATAAGTGTACAAAACATTAATCATTTTCATTTATTATCGTTCCAATGATTTTTATTTCTATAACATTATAGCCTTCTCTTATTATATAAGTGTAAATGGCGAAAAAATTATGAATCCTGTTGATACGAAAGCTGTGCAGAGACAGAATATTCTCCTTCATTTTTGTTAATGGATAAATTAAATTTTCAAAGAGACGTTAAATGGTAGGACAAAATAGTGGGTCACACCAGATAAAGTATTTTAAATTTTAACCAAGGCACACTTCAGTATCAAAAGTAAAATTGTTCCTGTGCACTATTATTGATATTTCACGGATAATTATTGTTTCGAGACGATACTCTACTACATATGTATATCCCTTTGATTAACGTGGTATCGATGACAGCTTTGCAATACGTTATACATATATACGTAACTGTTATGCAGTAACGGAATATTATTCATAGCAAATTTACCTTGATTATATGGATTGCTTTAATTGTGGATATTAAGTCGTTAATACCCATTCATAATTGTATTCCTTGGGGAAATGCAGATTATTTCGCAATTAGTTACGACTAATATACTGTTCTGCCGCGCACCCGCGACGTACCGTGTGGACAGGACCGAGCAGGTAAAGCGAAGGTCGTAAATCTTCGCTCCGACTAGGGTCGCGTCGCGTGATGTTTAGGCGTTCCTAATCTTATTTCGAATAGGATTATTGTTGATGTAAATGGACAATCAGTGAGATGAACGAATTCTTCAAGTAGCAATGCGATATATTTATATAACAAGTGAGCGAATGTTGGACGTTGAACGTAATGACGAAGTATCGGGTGGAATCGCGATGTTCACACCTCTCGTGAGGACGGATACTCCGGAGTCCTTTAGGAGGTGTACTCCTTTACAATTTGATTCTGAACTTATCGTGTAAGAGGGTGTAAGGCTCCTACGTTGACGTGTTCGTATGAATTATCTAATACAATGTATTATAGCAACTGTATAAAACTAATAATAATCAATTTGTTTTGTCGACAAATTACAATAATTTTCGCAGTTATCCGAATTGGTCACAACAAAGTTCTTCACTGACATTTGTCAGTAAATCTTATTAATACTAACAAACTTGCACATTTTATTCGACACATTATTCGACAGATTAAGCAGCAAATAATATCATGATATCTCCAATTAATTGGAGTCTTCTAAAATAGATCGATATTACACTTACACTGTGCAATTTCTCTGACATTCTTTACATTCAAGTAGCATGCAGACGGGCCCTGTGCCGTATTGATTTGGGTTTTCCTACATTCTTTCGAAATGTAGGTGTGGAATGTTTGAAAGGACGCAAAGCAGCAACCAGAAATAGGATGCAGTCTTTGTTTTCGCACTCGGTGCCGTTAAATTCCAGCATTTCTTTCGATATCTTTTGATCCTGACTTTCAATCCTTCCTCGTGCACGTACCGTACATTATGTACCGTGCATAGACGCGAGGATACACGTGTGCACATAAGCTGGTTATTTTTTTTGTTGCCGAAGCGTTTGCTTCAAAAATATGAGACAAATGAATTCTTTTTGATCTTCTTCCTACGGAGTAGACTTTTCGCGAAGAAAGCTTATTAGTCAGCTTCAGCTGCTTTTTTCATGCACCGTGAGAGCCGTCTGCCCAGTGTTTTGCATAGTTTAAAGTATGGAAATGATATTTCATCCCGCTTCTTTTAACTTCCAGTTTATTGTTATTAGTATTTGCGGTTCTTGATAAGATTCGTAATTCTGGCATGTTCGAAAGTAATGGTGGAACTTTGTACGTAAAAAGTAATGAAGTTCGTACAAAATTTCTTCGAGAATGAATTGTGATCTTAACGAAAAATTGAAAAACCCTCTTATTTTACCCTTTTATGTATATATGTATGCAGTATGAGGGAGACTTGGTTATAACATCCAGTCTTGGAATTCGAGTAACAATTAGAATAAGCGTAACAAGAAAACCTTTTATTAGCAAATTATTATCATGGAACTTACATATATTGTCAATATTTCAGGGTCTCAATGCTGTTGTACGTGCAAAGGGAATCGCAGACGGTCAATACACATTGTCAATAATGTTGGGAACCTTGAAATACTGACAATAATGTATCGATCGTCTGAGGTTCCATTTACAGAAATTGTACCACTACTCTCATTGGCCCCTCATATGTCATATGTAGTGCTTTATTATTTTTGTTGGGTTACCTCGTTACTCAATGATCACATTTTTTTTACTTAAAGCAACTGGCTTATACATTCAAGTGTTGTTCCGTAATTCGGTAATTGCCTAACTTAAAAGATATTTGTTGCCGTACGTAAACATTAGTTACTTCAAATAATAAGAGGATAATACATAGTTTTGAATTTGTTTTTGTTTCTTGTCACTGTTTTACAATACGATAATGGTTTAAAATGTTAACTCTGATATTTAGGTATCGTATTGCTTTTTTAGCATCACCTGTACTCAGTTAACTGACATAGGTAATGCGTAATGAATTACTAGGAAGCTGATCAACTAATCATGTAGAAATATCAATATTCTGCGTAACATTTTCTTATATTTTATATGGGATGTCCTGCAATTTCCGTCCAAACTTTACCAGTATGTTCAACAGATAAAAATAGGACTATAATGTCATATAAAAGTCCGCAAGTGCTTTATTAAAAACTCATAACGTCTTTATCTTGAACTCTTACTTCAGAATAAAATTGATATTAACTTCGTGCTACAGTGAGCCATCTTCAGTAATACTGAACCATGTAAAAGCTTGCCTAGAATTGAACTAACAAGAAAAAGAAAAGGGGGAATTATCGTTCCCTTTATGTTTCATATTTTTGTTATAACTTTTTGATAAAGCATTTTCAAACTTTTTGTTGTATGGCATCTTAATCTTATGTTTAACGATTGCAGTGTTTGAATTCGGATATTGCAATCGCCATATTGGGAAATATACAGCAGAATTGCGTAATAATCAGATTGGGATTCTGCAATTTCACTTGCAACGATTTCAACAATATACTAGATCCCTCAATTAACCAGGTTGCGATTTCCCGCGGTCTCGATTGTACGACTTCCCGAACTTACTAATTAATATTTATGGTCGCATCTTCTAACAATGAAATTGTACAATTTTAAAGGAGGTGCTACATTTGATGTAGCGTTATTCATATATTTTAAGGATGCCGATTTCCAATACTTTGGTAATATTATTATTAATCATTTCTCATTGGATTTCAATTCATCTAGTCTGTCTGACTCATTATTGAATCGATGACCGTTAAATAAATAAATTTCAAGGTGTAGTAAACTATATAAGTTCTTGAGAAAAATCGTGCATGGCATACATTTTCTTTTATTTACTGTTTTATAGGCAAATTTAGTGATCGTAAATTTTATAATACACAAATCAAAATTTATCGAGGCAATAATATATGCACACGTGCGTTGGAATTGCTTACGAAAATTTCTGGCCGATTTTTAGAATTTATATACCACTTTACGGAACCCAAGTCTTTTCAAGCTGTATTGGGATCGCTCGAATCCGTTCCATTTTCCTTGGTCGAAATAAACTGTTCTACATAACGAATCCACATAAAACTTGGTTAAGTAGCACGGAAATACATGGCTTAATTACAATGATACAATCTCCACTTTCATGTAATAAATTGTGGGGACGATTATACCTTCAAACTTAAAGCTCTTAAAATATTATCCGAGCAAGGGAACATTATCCTTTAAAATCTGAGCATTTACTGATATCCGTGATAAATAAATCGGCATAACTTCAATTATTTTCTTCTTATTGAAATAATTATAACATATGAAATAAATCATAACATTGTATCAGAATATGCATTTCTCTCGTATTTCCAATTTTAATAGGACACAGTAGAATCAGAATATGTGTTCTGATTAACGGAAATTATAAAATATCCGTTTGATTGGAATGACATTTCACTTCTGGGGAAAATAAGTATAATGAAATGTATCTCTGTATAAAATCGAACAAACGTTAAAAATTTATTTTCCCGTAGGTTTTGTGTCACCATTCAATATGCATTTATAAAACGATTAGAAGATTCGAAGGAGATCGTTGTAAACGAATTAACGATAATCTCTTCATATTGACGGTGGCGTCAATTTTAAAACACGTACCGGTTCACTTTTTAATTAAAACTAAAGCTTTCTTCTGACCTTATTCTCATGCCATTGCATCTGTACACGCATGTGTATGAGTTGGTAATTCCGTTAATAACACTTCCCTTAGGAAGAAATTATGGGCTGGGAACATGCAATACTACCAAGAAAGGCATTTGAAACTGAAGTTTTAGCGAATTAAAACATTTTCAGGAAGTACTTACAGTCAATGGTATTCTAATTTAGTTCAGAATTCGCAAAATTTTCAATATAACAAAGGAATATTGTGCCATTGTTCAACGTTCTTACAATTTATCTATTGTCGTGGGTAAATTAATACATCGGTGGAAAGGGAACATGTTGGCGATATCATAGAATCGAATCTGAATATTTTCCTTTAACACGACAACGCTACGATATCGTTTAAGTATTGTTTTTCATTCTGACAAAATATTCGATATGGGACAAAGTAAAATAAATGATCATTAACGCGCAGCAATGAATGTGGCTGTACACTGGGTCAAAAAAGTTTCTATAGACCCGACTATAATGGTTTAAAGAAGTTATTAGTGTTGTAACATATTTATAAATATTAATCTGCAACAAATTGCAATCTGTACAGATGAAAGAAATGAATCTGCTGGAAAACAATTGTTATTCATTTTCTCCAACAACAAATAATGTATCAATTTTTTAAATGTCCGTAACCTGTATTAATTTTTATAAATACTTATAAATTCGTTGCAACCACTTAAGTTGCACGGAGTCATGGCAAATTGTTTTATGCACAGTGTGTAAATTAAAAATTAGAAATATATATGAAAGTGGGCAATCACAAATGAATGCGATTGAGAATATCATTTAACAAAGCTGACGAAAAATACACATAAATATCGCCTTCCACATTCTTATGTGGTATATAACAAATCTCATTATGAATTTCCTATACGAATATTAAAATATAATGAAATGTTGGTTTTGTGATTTATTAATACTAAAAGTCATGCCCGGTAATTGTCTCTCGATTATACAAACAGAGTACGTCGATTAATAAATCGTTACTTTGAATAAATCACGCAGTTAACGCTATCGGTGCTGTGCAACTTTTTTCAACGTTTAAATTGATGCTATTAAACGCAACGCGACGGATAGATTGGGCAACAAATTTTCCACTGTGTTTATCCTTGAATTTCTTTCGAGTTTTCCATTTTCGCTACATTTATACGCAACTTTTTGGTCTGTTCTATTGCAGCTGTCTTTTTCCGTACGAAGAAGCAAATAAACTTTTTGTTCCATTTCACAAAGCAAGAAGATTGTCTGGATTTTTTTAGCAGATGTATATTAATTGCAATAAATATACGGAACAATTGTTCTAAATGTGTTTGTACATAAAGAAGTTCAATTAGAGGCGGTGTAAAGCAACAAATAATTTACAAGGGTTTAAGCTGAGAAATTGTGTTGGTAAATACAGATGAATGCATTAGTATCGTCGATCTGTTACGACCGATGAGCACATATTTGCATAATGGGAGGTAGTGAAACATGTGCGTGGTGGCGATTACCTACCCAATAAACCATAAACTAATTTTTCATTAACACTGGTTTTCCTTCTACAACGATCCATAAATTACGCATTAATGTTTGTGATAAATTGTTGCTTGTAGCATTAGCCTGAGCTGTAACTGTCGGATATACAATAGTATGCAAAAATAAACAATATTTATTCAACAATTAATAGTTAGCGATACAATTGACAGTTGTTGAAGTATGTAGTACTAATTCTGTTTGAAGTAGAATTTATGCAATAACTTCTTGATTTACGTGACAATTTACCTGACATTAATGTTAGGATGGGTTAATTAACATAAGTAACGTAATTTCAGGAAATTAATTCGCTCAAATAAAGTCGAAATGAAAGAATTGAATTCTATAAAGTGTTGTCTCAAAAATATAATACAAGAATAAATAGACACACCAAATGAAAAGTGGGGTTTGTATAAAACTAAGTAGATTAGGGTTACAATTCTTTTAGGACGAAGTTGTACTAAATTTCTTTTTACACTTAGCAATTTTATTCCTGCGTAATTATAGCGCAAGCAACGTAGAATAAATGCTCAATCAAATTATTTCCGTATAATTATTAACTCTATCGAATTACACCCAAAAGAAAGGTAAACCTAATTGTAAGATGTATACTACAAATTACACGTTATTCATCTTTATTTTCGTTTCGCAACGTTTTCCTTAAATTCTTTTCTCTCAATATATTATACACTATGTAGGTCACATCTAATTGCATTAATATATTAATTTAAGGTAACGAAAGCTGAACTTATAAATAAACGTAGAAGACGGCAGAATCTCGATTATATGAACTAATACAGATACACGACGGCTGGACAATAGAATTTTTTGAATAATTGAACGACTCGAGTTTTAAATTAAATCCCACATGAAACATGAACCGGAATATATTTCTTATTGCTGCATACGGGAGAACTGTCTAAATCGTACTGTTTAAAATATATTTATCTATCACTACACGTTTAACATTTTGCCAAGGGAAAATTAAATTATTATAAGCTTACTCGTGATATTGTGTGAATGTACGACTTAAGTAACAGTTATTTCCTATTTTAAAAGTTACAAGTGTTCAAATGGAAGTAATAAAAAAGATGGTTACGAATATGATATATTTATGAATATTATATTTGTACGTATTCAGAGCAAATAATGGAACATACAATACATAATAACTGAGAAGTAATATATTTATATTGATATAAAATTTATATTGATATTCACATCCTGTATGAAATAATATTGAATATTTTCGAACATCGATTTAGTACTGCGATAAATAGAAAATATTCTGCAATACGCCTATTTTGTAAAATATACAGAAATGCAGGATAAACTCGCGTATTTGCTATAATAAAGTCGTTACGTCAGTTGCACCAAATCTTTTTAAACGTTCGTGGCACGATGAAATGACACTTATTCCGCTATTCTTTATAATTAGATATCGTTTACATGTATTTAATCATGGCAAAAATAATGGACGAGGTATTACTTCTATTATCGTACTTCCCCAAATCGTTTCGTTGGCTAAATTACATTACTTCTCTTAAATTTTGTTAAAATTGCTTGGCCTCGCTCTGGCTGCGTTTCCTATCATCTGACACTGACTCCTGTCACTGTTGCTAAAAATGTTTCCAATGGTCGCAAGGGATTTTATTTACATCATTCTTTCCGTAGCATCTTTTCTTAATAACGCATCTAAATCTTCAAAGAATATTCTCGTCACTCATACTGCCCGTTCTTTTACATATTATTGTCAATACCTCCCCGTCATATTGTTTCGCAAAATCCGTGTTCGAATAATCGAGTTCCTCCGTATACGGTGTACATATTATCTTCGATCTGCATTCAGAAAGATAAACAAATGCATTCAGAAAATGTCCGACTCGAGAGTACGGTGCTGGCGTACAAAGTAACGTACGAGGTGTCTAAATATACTGATGCTACTGTACGTACGTGCACATACACACGCGTATGTATACGTGAACGTACGGTATCCATCCTTATTTTCCGCTGCCAGACATTCTGCTGACCGTCTCCCCGTGGCATTACACCAGACATCCAATGTTGGGTTAACTCAATCGAGAACGAAAACGAGTTATCACCGTTAATACAGTTTCGTATGACGTTCCCCATCGATCGACCAGATTATCCATGGTATCGTAATAAAAGATCTCATTGTTAGCAGAGGGGCAACGCACCCACGCTATCACGGTTTCATTTCGGCTGGTTGCTTTTCGCCAGCGCGTGAACATTGCACAGTGCAACTCGCGACAGTAACAAGTTCGGGATGTGTTTTTATTGATGGAACCTTGCGCGGTGTATTACAAGGTGGATGCCTGAAGCCTTCAATTTTTGCTGCGTCCCACGAGCGCATAAAGTAACAGGGGAAAGAAGAGGCGATGAATATACTGGGTTCCACTGCAATATGCAAAATTGCATCTTGCGGCTTCTAAAATAGCATCCGTTGTCGTCGAAACAGCGCGTAGATGGCCTAGTTGTTTATCGGGAATATCTCGGGATATCTAAATATTATACGGCATTCTTTTATTGACTAGTGTCAGTACTTGAATCGAATGCACACGATATTTTAAGGGTAAAGCTTTAATATCGAGTATAATGTATTATATTTTGTATAAGTAATGTCTGTCCTTGTTTTAATAAAGGTTGTAGGGTTAATGAATTAAAAAAAAAGTAAAATGGAGCGATTTGCATGGTTTCATAGGTTAAAGAGATGTGCTGGTGTAGGTCTACCTTCTTTGAATCTTTCACTTGTGATGTTATGAGTAATGACAAGAGTACGTAAAAGTGTTCTCCTTTGCGAACCTTTTTTCTGATGGAATTTTAATAATGTAAGTGTAATCTGTTTATTAAAACATCTAGTACGACGTTGTTTCAGGTTCTTACTTTCACTGATAGAATGTTATCCATGCTTTTTTCTTCGTAGTTTTAAAGGAATTCTGAAAAACTTATACAAGTGCATTGCATCGTGCAGATTTATTAAAACATACGTTCATTCTATCCCTTTCAATTTCTGTATATCTTCTCGTATTTTTATTTGATTAATTACAAACAATGAAACAAAGAAACGAATCTGAGGAACCTAGGAAATGGAACAAATACAAATTAAGAAGTTCTGTAATTCTTATAAACGATAATTTTTTTTTTTAATTTAGTTTAGTTATTTAGGGTCGCATCAACCTCTGGCATGGGTTAGCGACCTAATGATCGGTTTACAGTTTTTCGTATAGTTTGGTGTCCTTTAGGTATCCTAGTAAATTTGTTATCGATTGCCTGTCCTTCAAGTTGTCGGTAACGATAATTTAATTTAAACCGGATCTACAATAAACTTTTCGAATATTCGTATGGTTGTTATGCGTAACTCAAATAAAAAAAATATATTTTCATTTACTAATATAACTTTTTTACGTTTCCTATGTTGACATTTTAATCGGCGATATTTGCTATGGAAATTCGAAATATTTTATCACGTTTAACAAGGCGCCCCCGGCGCTATTAACGGGAGTAACTGATACGACATTAAACCATCAAAGAAAAGCAGGAAAGTTGTGGTTTTTCGCACAATCGCTTACCACATTATGCACTTTATGGTAAATGCGTAGGTTCTTTGTGCTTCTGCTTTGTACTTTCACTTAAGTCACTTTTTGTTCCATTTGTCCGCTTCTTCAATACCGTCTTAGGTTTCCTCTTATATTTCCATTCACTTGTTGAATGTTTTGCCTGCACGCAGCATGTTTTCTTCACGCTTTTACCGAAGACCACATTTTTAAGTCACAAACTATTGGAATATAAGTACATAGTTCGGGGTTCTAGGTAGAGACTTTAGTCAATTATTAAAGTGCTTCTACCCCTGGAGGGAAAATATACAGGTGCTTTTAAGTATTTATAAGCTTTCTTTAATACCTCGTTATACCACTTCTGTTAGTATTTGACAACGTTGACCGAAAAATGCTTATTATGAAAAATTTGTCGAGTTTGCATAAGTAGATACGATCCAAGTCGATCGATAAAATAAATATCTTTATTCTTCTGTTTGGCCACTGAAATGTCTGCACACAAACGTGATAAGTGATCAAGCCAACTGATAATGTAATAATAATAACAGCAGTTAAAACAGTTCATTAGCAAATATGAACTAGAATTTGTAAGAACAAAGAAAATGCTCGACAAATTTGTAAAACCTTGAAACATTGTTTTCTTCCGTAAGGATATTTACGTTAACAGATATTGAACAATAAAAGTAGTAATTTGAAATGAAAATATTAAATATTACACTGTTGCATTTTCAATTTCGTTAGATCATATTTTATATTCCACAATGTTTCTTTCTTGACTATTGCATAAAGAAATTTTAAACGAATAAAATACAATCGGTGACGAAGTTTAAAAATAATTTATGGAGGCAGTAATTTCGTGGAACAAGTTCATTGATATTCATCAGGCACCATGCATAACCCTATTGTCAGTAAACAATTCAGTTATTGAGCGGGCACCCCTTAGCATAACGACGTATTATGGCATTAGCTACTATACAACATTAATGACAGCCATTTCGTGTGGGAGCAACAAGTTGTTGCAACATTTATCGATAACGTGACGGAGGCAATAACGACCTTTTATTATTCCTACTTTGGCGAAATATGTTACGTACCCTGTTACTGAAGTCTATAGATCGGAGAAAATGTTGATTCATTTCTACCTAAATTCTCGGTATACTTTGAAATTACCAATTTGTGATTCATTTATAGAGAAATGTGTAAGTATTGAACATACGTAACACATACATATAAGTATTATATATAATTATTATATAATAAATATATAATAGTTATATAATGCGTATTATAATATACGCATTATTCTTAAAATGATTTATTTTGTGTTTGCGTTACTAAAACCGAATGAAATAATTTAAACAGTCTGGACTGTTAGACAAATCTTGAAAGTTTTCACGTGTTCCTTCTTAATATTAGATTATTATTCGAAAGATTTTTCTATAGAATATGGATCGTTATACAATATTACCGACACGTTGGAAACTTGTCACGTTTACAGTATTTCGGTTTGTTGAAGCTGTAATTAAGAATTTTAAATGCAAATGATACTCAAATTTGATTTATGGCGTTTTGTACAAGGCAAGGGCAATCTTCTGAAGCTCCTTGTTACAATTAATAGGAGTGAAACTGAGGGAAACAGTTTTTAATTAACATGATTAATACTGTTCATTCAATTTGACAGTGTCAGAACTGCTGAATGAATCTCCACAATTGCGTATTATTCTCACATTGTTCCGAAAGGCGGTAATGTATAAAGGAGAGCACACTGGCCATTCGTATCAAGCTGACTGTCGACCACTGCGAGAATATTCTTAATTATTCAATGTATTGACTTTCTAGAAAGAAATTCAATTATTTGTATTTAATCAGTTGGAACAAATCTGGATCGCCGTTAATTAACGCCAGGATTGGATTTGTTTAATGAAATTTTGTACGATTTCACTATGTACACTGAATGTTACGTGTAATTATATACGGTCTTAATCGATGATTTTCTTGGTATTTACAGTACCAAGCTTTTCGCGGGCACGATACATTTTATTTATTACAATTGTATTCTATTTTTTTAACATTCATATTGGAAACAATCATGTACGGTTTATTTGTTGAAAACTTTAAATACTTAACACATGTCACCATTAATAACTATTATTCGTGTTTCCTACGTGTGTTTACATGTATGTACATTTTTCTTGTAACAGTTTTTAGAATGTATTTAGAATTAGTGTTTATTCATTCATGAACAGATCAAGTGATAGAAAAATATTACAACAATTTCTACCGTTTAGGCATTATCAATGTACTCGTCTCTTTGTCTACGATATAGCAGTAAAATTAATTATTAATCATCAATTTCCAGCAGAATTATTTTCTTAGCTATAGTTATTTTCCCTAAAAGTTGTGCCCGGAACCGTAATCGAAGTGGGCTGATTCAAACGGGAAGCATACTATTTTTAACCCCTTTGACTCTGCACAGCTTTAATCTTTAACCGCGCAAATACGAAACACCCTGTTACCCCCGGATACAAATGATTTCCCTCCAAAACCGTCAACGATCACCTTACCGAGTGACCTCATAGTTTCAATTATACACCCAGAGGAAATACCTTTGTTGCACAACGAACCGTTCGAGCATTCCAAGAAACGAAACAGCCGATCAAAGCGGTTGCCCGTTGCTCGCAGCATTGTATCGCGCGTTTAGCAATCTATTAAAACAAAGTTACGTTTACTTGAAAGTTCGGAAATGTAGGCGCGCCTGACGAATGAAAGGGGGCGATGAAGTTGGCCGATTTAATTTTCTAAATATTCATGGTGAGCCGCGGCTTGGTCCCTCTGGCGAACGGCGAAGGCTGCCGTGTCGACAAGGAACACCATAAATATTCTATGTCGCGCCATGCCCAACTCGAAACGAGAGACGAATACGGGATATCTCAGGTGGCAGCTTCACACCTAGCACACACGTTGGCGGTGGCAAAATATTAAGTTATGCAATTATCCATGTAAATTGAACTTTCCTTTCCCCTTTGGGCGGGCGTGCCATTCTCAAGATTACCAGACACGGTTTTGCAAACGGACCGGCCCCGATCGAACGGTTTTGTTACGCGATAAAGTCGGGTCGTGCTATCGTACACGCTTTTAAAATTAATTCCGCTTTGACTGCCACGTGGAACTGGCCTTTGGGGAAATCAAAATTATATTAGACAGCCGCGTCATAAATATTCCATTTTGAGTCGTTGTACATTTGAATAATGGACGAATGTGTGATATTATTATTTATATTTAGGACAGAACGGAAGATAGCGGAATAATAATAAAGATTATCAAAGATTCGATATGTGTTCGTGAAACTTTTTCTCGTTTGGATTTCAAACGATTCTGTGATTAAGGGTGTAGTGGCAATCGTTTTTTTAAGGGCTTGGTTTCTGATCATATTTCATGTACGACAGTCGGTTATCAGAATGGGTCGTTTGAACCCACTTCAATGTTCATTCAGCTGTTGCTTAAAAAATAATACCGATACTGTATCGAAAAAATGTGGAAGTAAAGTTTGAACAAAAAGACCACTTTTATCAAAATATTTTCTTTTCCTTTTTTAAACATTTCTTCCTACAAATTTAGGGACATGCGTTTAAGATATAAATATGTTTTTGAGGCACATTTAAAAAATACTATAAAGACATATATCGTAGAAGGGCAATTTTTGAATGCGGAAGATTGTGCTATTATAATATAAATGAAAGAAATCAATTTATTCCCACAAATAGTTACAAAAGTTCCCCTTTAATTATTAATAGATAGATTGGAAATCTGGCTCTTATCGACCCAGTGTGACAACCGACGATTAATATAGCAGAAAGAAACGATTTATTTAATCAATTTTAGAAAAACAGTCGAGAATTAAAAAGAAACTGAGGCATGAAGGGTTGTTGATCAAAATATGGAACGTGGCTAATTTAAGGGATGAAAAGTTCGAATACTATTTGTCGTTTTGTGCGCTATTTCCGAAGATCGAAGAAATAGATTTCGTATTACCGTTTTGGAAATTCGCGTACGTAAGAGTGGATACAATTCGATTGAACTTCCGAAATTCAATTGGTATCCGGAGCTGGATCAAAATAGAAACCAAAAGAAGGGGCCATACGTTCTTCTATTATTTTTACATGGAGCGTTCCTCGCAGTTCGGTTACTATTGATTCAGACATATGATTTCTGCTTCTTAAATGGAAATAGTTTACAGTTGAGTAAGTGTGCTTAGAATTTATGGAAATAACGATATTTTTAATTTTATGATGCAGCCTCGAGCAACTGTGGTTCACTGAGGGAAAAAGAATTATCAAACTTAAACGCGTATATATTTCCACGAATTACTTAACAAATCTTAAAACAAAATAAAAGAAAGCGAAACGAGTTGAAACTAAAAACATTCCCTTTTCAAAGTTTAGTGGAAAAGTTTGTGTCGGAAACTATTTATGTAGGTACGAATTTGTAATGCATTTTTCATAGTGCACCATTTAGTATTTATAATAAAATAAATAAAGATATATATTTATATACATTTTTTCATTTAAAATCATTTAAAGTATGTTTATTAATATTTATTCATTTAATAAGTTACACTATTGTTATAAAGAGAGATTTCAGTAGTAATATATGTAAACTGTTCTTATATCGTGCACGAACTAGGTCAGCTTATTGCTACCGTAGTCTGATTAGGAAATAATTCATTTCCAATTACAAAAGGTATACATATCCCGCTACTGTGCGAGCGTTGGCACATTGAACTCAAACATAAATTATTCGCCAGCCTTCGATTCCCTCGAAATTATCTAAATAACTGTCGTCAGCGGAACAAAGTTTACCATCGAATAGGTTTGAACAAACTTTGCACAGCAGGATACAGAGGCACAGATATTTGTCGTCACGGCTAACCAGTCAGTTTCCATGGTCGACATCTGACCAGCGCCGTATCGATTCGATATCCGACGTCCTTTGGGGAAACTAATCTTCGCAGATTCGCTTCGTGGAACACATGGTTTTCGTTCGAAAGTCAAATATACATTCCAGAACGTCTTATTCCATTCCTGATGCATTGGTAATGCGTAGCAGATCCTGCAAACCGACATACATTATGTACTCTAGCACAGATTCATGTTTTATGCCGGGCAATAAGCACGACTTATTTGATTCGACCCTGGTTAAGCTTTTTTTTACATTTCCTTTCCATAGCAAATCGTTCTCATCTCCTTGGTTATCTTTAATTTAATTTGATTCAGATTCGCTTCTTACTGGGTGAAAAGGTTCTTCTATTTTTCTTCCTTAATTTAAATTATAGTTATTGACATGGAAATGAAGAGTAGATAGTTATAAATAAAATGTGTATTGTAGTGTATACCTGTTGTTAGTACAGTTAATACAGTTTAAAATTTCTACGTCATGACAATATAGTTCTGTAGGCTATTAATTTGTATTTTTATTAGTCGGTTTTCAAGGAATTATTATTAAGTAGGGGAACGTTCACAAAATCCACATAAAACCTTTAAATAATGCGATAATGTTAAAACTTTGATTCCCTTATTATTTAGTTCAATCATTTATTAGTTGAAACTTTTACTCCGCTCGATTATTGTATCTGTACGATAATATAGCAGACAATGTCATTCAATAATTAAAAATAAAATAGTTTTTAGACTGACATGTTAATTGTTGTAGTTTTTCGAGAATTTCAGGCGATTTTCCTCTAAACTGTATTCCTTAAATCCATTTAATGTAAGAAAGGGTAAGTCCTCCCATTACACTGTTAACCTTTAACCTTTGAACCGTCTTCGGAATTGAACCTTTTTGTTCCTTGGGTACTTGGTTCAAGTGCGTGTTATTTATTTAAGCTAATACACGGGCAGGAAAAAGCTAGGTAACATTCTGCTAAGTCCTTAAACTCGTGGATATTTGATTACGTGCAAGACCTTCCTTCCCGCCTCAACGCTTTCCAAATCTAATAATTTGTTTTCAACATTTATATTTAGTGCTCGTAACTCCACTGCAATGAATAGGAGAGGATCGTTTTAGCAAGTTTATTTTTATTTATATTTTAATTGTACAAACTTCTCTCTTCGTTTCGACAGTCATAAATCACAGGTATATAAAGTTTGGTTACACCTTATTTATACATTCTGAATGCTTTATGGAAACAAATTAGCATTAATATAGTTTTACTATTATTTTGTTTTAATTCTGTTCCATTTTTGTGCTGCATAATAAGGGCAGAAATAATTCTTAATTAATTTATGGGTACTACATGTAATCATAATAATATAGACAAAACTGAGAAGCATTCCTTATTTAAATACCAAATATTTCACACACTATTGTAGTATTATACTCTTTCTTCGACATCAACTCAAACGATTCTTCATTTCAAAGAATCGAACGCTTTTATTTTCCACCAGGTATGCAGTTGATTGTCATAAACGTGTTCCCCAGCACAGACAGGATAAATAAACATTTGAGACACCAAAGGAGCTTAAAATGTTCCGGGTGTTGTGATATTGATGACGGTATTGCAAAAATAATGAAATGGCACATGTCCAAAGAGATCTACTGAACGTCCATCGAATGAGTACCGAAAGACCAGCTTTCACGTCTGGCTAACAGCCAATTCCCCTTCACCTGATATGTCTACACCGTGAACGTTTAAATAATGCCGTTACGGGACAAAAATCGGGTTCACTTTCAGTGGAGAAATACGCGGAGATCATATTTGTTCGAGACAGTGCTTTTAGGGGGGAAAAGCAGGTAAACGTCAAAAAGATCTATTAGGGTGCCGGATTCGCACGTGTTCAGTGTCCGCTATCTTTTCTGTCACTCTGTAGAGAACTCCATGCTGTGAAACTCAATGCATAGAATCCCGGAAAAAAATAGAGGACAGTTATTTAAATTATAATGTTATATGTATAATATTCAGGGTGGGCTGCGCAATTGTTTCATGTTGAAACTCCGTCACCAGCGGAGAGACAGAAAAATGTCAAAGGAGAAAGATCGATGCTTGAAAGAGTACCACTTCTGTACGATCAAGTCTTTTTTATGAGTGCAATAGTGCATGTGGAATTAATAATTCCATTATTTTTTTAAATGGAAATGCATCATCTTAAGAAATGCAATTTTTCAAAATATCTCGATAACCAATCATTTTTCCACCATTATATCTCAACACTTTTTTACGCAGAATAGCCAAAGGAATTTATACATGCAAAGAAGAGTATGTATTTTCGTTGAAAAATATAATGCAATTGTTAATTGCCCATGCGTCATTGTACTTATTAAGAAAACGTAGTCCTACAGATGTAGTACTTCTTGAACCATTGATCCTTCTCCTTTGACATTTTTCTGTAACTGCACTGGTGACGGAGTTATAACACGAAACAGTCGCGCGGACCACCCTGTATATTATGTATAGAAGGTGGGTCATATAGATTATAGATCGTTGCAAGCTGCTCCCTATAAAATTATTAGAGGAAACGGGAAAATGTTTTCTTAGATTTTTATCGCTCGATGTTGCCCTCTATGCAACTGCCAGTGAATGAAAAAAGGCAACCTCTCCCAGGAAATGAAAAAAAGGCAACCACTCCTACAATAATTTCATAAATGGAATGATACATACATTTTATACCTTCGAGCCGGCACTCTTTAATCCTGACATTTACTTGACATAATTCTTATTCTTATTTTGCACGTAAAAAAGATGTAAGTAGAAGAGTTTAAAAGAATTGTTTTAAATATTAAGATATTAAGATTCGTAAGTGCTCAAAATATTGTTAACTTGCTTTTAAACATTTATCTGACCACTCATTTGATTGAAAAGAGGGGAATTCTTAGGGATATGTTTGTCCATACAACAGATTGTTGCGTCCAGCTCAAGAAATATGCTTCGCAGCGTTTGAACGTTTATATAGGGCGAAAGGTTGCTATAAATTTTGTCAACACTTTTGACAGTGCCAAAATTGCATCTACAGTATTCTAACGGAGAAATATGTATTTCTTTCTCGACATTCGACTGGTAGTTAGCACAATTGAATCTTCACCAGATGTGTACGTGGACAAAGTTTTCCATGGAAGCAAAGCTGACAAGTAACTGCTTGATGGGCTAACATGGCGCTGGAAACGTCTTGCTGCGGAAGACTAACCGGAGTACCAACTTGTCCTTAATGTTGCAAACTATGGTTTAAGCTTTTCATACTTGCTGCACGTAGATGAGAAATTTTGAAATTGCAGGGAAAATTCTAATAGTCAAGTGCAGTTTGCATGTGCACATTGGGTATAGAAATGATTTAGTTGGTTTGAAAATAGTGTTTTTGTAATTCTAATTCAATGGAAGGATTAGCTACAGCGAATTGTTTAATTCCAGCGACGTATAATAGATTTCGAAAATAAATTTTATAAGATTAGTCGGTAAAGTTTCCTATTCTGAAAGGAATATATTTTAATTTGGTAGGTCACATTTAAAAAGTCTATGGAATAGATTGTTTTACAAATCTTGGAATAATGGTTAAACATATTTAATCAAAGTCGTTAATACAGTAGAAATATTATTATAATATATTTAGTGCATTATTTTTAATATTTCAATGCAAGCCCCCCCCGCGCCACAAAAAATTAGAATTTCATATTGTATATTCTCTATACACATAGTAAACCACTTATTCAACACAACAGAATATTAATGTATCTTACGAAAAATAAGAAACTAAATATTTTTGAGTATCGTCAAAATCTGACGATGGATGGTCTTATTTTTTGGGAACATGCGTCAATCAAAGATACGCGGAAGAGTAAAACAATTTTTGTTATTAATAATGTACTACATTTATATAAATGCAGGATAGTACACTGTTTTCGTATTCTCTACGCTGCAATTGTATTACGAATATCTTTTCCCCTACTGTAACCATAAGTCTTATTTGGAAGCGTCTCTCAGCAACGATAAGAAGCCAACAATATGTTTACTTTCGATCACGTATGAAGTGTTCGAGTCAACTTAATAATATAGAGTGGGTCAAATACTAATTAGAGCTACACAAATAATTGACTGTAACTTAGGAGAATGCAGGAGATAAACTTTATTGTTTTCTAATCTGTTACAACCATCAGGGTGCAACTGTCCCCTTTTATGGCCTGGAAATGACTATCACCAAAAAAGAGCACACTCGTCAATTTATGTTCGACCACCCCAGGTAGGACAATGCGTATATTGCCAACGAAAAAGCAGGGAACACAACACACAAACAAGTTCCTGGAATAATGAAATCTACATAGAATGCTAGAGAATCAATTTCATTTCCGTAGATTGTAAAGAGAAAAAGTAAAAACTCACTTCGTATGTATGTATGTATGTATTAGTTTGTGAGAGCGAAACTCGATTACTGTGGCTCTTTTATTTTACCGGGCCACTGCCCTAACGAATTGAGCTATCCACTTCATCGACAAATGGCTCCCCTAATTATAACTAAAGTATGTAGCTATTTCACCAATAGAAGAAGCTTCTGTGGTCATTTACCCTAAATATATATTTTTGTTAAGTTCTGGTAAATGGGAGGTGGTTCGACAATTTTTATTATACTTATTTTTATTGTCTTTACTTTCATAATTAGATTCATTCTTTTAAAATATTATCTAAATCTTTTGGTAGTTACAACAGAAATATGTACCATTCTTAAGGTTTAACGAATAATGCTTGCAGTTGAAAACATTTTCAAACATTTCAATAAATGTTATGATTACTATGGTTATTAATTTATATAGAGTTTTATTCAATTCATTCGCCATGAAGATTTTTACGTTCACGGGATGAATAAACGTCAATATATCGTGTGATTTGTAATATCAGTTAGGAAACCGGATTAAAGTAATCAATATTTATATTGTCCTACATAAAGTTAATCCAAACATAAGTGTATGTACACATCGTATATGCGTTATACATATGTGAATTAAGGATACTTGTGAAATTAATTTCTATAACACATTGTACTGCGTACCTGTAAATACACGACCATAATCTGCTTACAATATTCCCGAACTTACAGAAGTATGTAAATTATTTGCATTGTCAAACTTTTTACAACTTAAGTTTAATAGGATAGAAGTGTTACGAGTATAGTTTCGTGTTGAATGTTCTAAGTTTTGTGAGCGATAGATGGTTTTTCTTTTTTCATTACTTTTCATTGCACTTTTACTGCTTTCAAGCAGCACTACGATAATATCGCGACAAGGGTGGGGAAGATTAAAAAATTTATTCAATTCTCCTTATCCCTTCTGGAAAAGACTACGAATATTTAGAATTTAATACATATTGCCTATTCAAAGATATAGTAATCACCATTTTGTGCCAAAAGAATATATATGTTATATTCTAAGATAAGAAAATATACTTAATTAATTACTTTGTGCATTAAGTATAATAATAATATATAATCCTTCCTATGTTATTTATAAAAGAATATTAGTAAGTGTATTTTAACACCTATTGCCTTCTTAAAGATACAGTAAAAGTATTTACAGAGAAATTATACTGTTTACTGGGGCAGTTTCTGTAAATATAGTCTAATTGTACATGCAAGGACCATATGTTCTACAAAGTTAACAAAATATAACTAATAACTTGATGCATTAACTATATGAGTATATGTACAATATACAGTCGAGTTATTGCAGTATCAGTTTCGTTCATTACCCTCCATTGCACCTTCAATTTATTAATAACCCAGCTCAGAAATACTACTATTTCAGTCACCTCAATTCACTCTTATAAGCTCATATAAAGTTATCGTTGGATGTATCCAATTTTATCTTCCTTATACACATGATTAAGAAACAAATAATGCACAATGACAAATGTAAGACTTGATGTAAGTAATGGTGCAGTTAAGAAAATAACAAAATCTATGCATTTATTTCTGATTTATTAGTGTACATTTATACGAGTATAAAGAGTACAATCGACGTATTTATCGTGTGGCTTCGTCACAGAGACGCCGAGAAACGGTTTCGTATAATGTACATTGTATAATGCACGAAATTCATCTGTAGCAGACGATGCAACTCACGTGCTGCACAATATGTAAATTTGAATTATTGCGTATGCCACGCAAACTATTCTAGACACATACAATTTATCCACTTTGCTCGGAGATTACTTCGTACAGCTTTGCATTGGCTTTTCATTACGTTTCGAAAGTTAAATCGAACATGGGCCATCTCATCGGCGACCTTCGAGTTCCGAGCTGCTAAATTAAAAATCTAATTATGTTTTGTACATTCTATAGAAATACAAATTTTCTATTTTATCGTCGTACAAATACATATTATGTCTGACAAGTTTAATTGGAATTCGATTTAATCGATCCATCAGGAATCAGTTAGAAGAGAAACTTATTAAATTTATTAATTAACATTTTTTTTTTCTAACAGAAATTTGGATGTGTTAGATTAATAATCTTGAATAGGCCAATAGTGATACGTTAGCTTTATTGTTAGGCACGTCTGTATTCGGCCACTGGTCAGTTCGCACTGCTTCATAGTGGTGGAGAAATATCGATGGCACTATGGATATTATCGATGGTTACTACTATCGAAAACTATCGAGAGTACATTTTTACTAACGATAGTTATCGAAAACGTGGGTTGAAAATCGAAATGTCGCAAATTTAAAAATGCTGCTATCTATAATTTGATGATAGGTATTTGTTCTATCGCTGACGATAGCGATAGTATTTTGCCATTAAAGGCTGGCTTTCTGTGCGATCTTGCGTACGAAAGAATCTGCAATTTAAACAATTTTATATCCTTGTTATTCTTTATATTATATGTATATGTATATTACAGTCCATCAGTATCGATACCTATCGATGGTCGATGATCCAACTCTCGGAAACTATCGCTAGTGCTGACTATCGATATTTCTCCATCACTACCGAGGATCCGCGTTTGGCCAAGACGACATTTGACGATCGCAGTCCTGTCGTTAATGGCGCGTATATTTCGATTTTTCGATAGGATGTACCTATCTTGTATACTATAATTACGTCGTAGTTCAAACTACGATTGTGAATAATTAGTATATTTATCAATTTCTTTGTATTTGTCGAATGTTTAAAACATCACTTCAAACGTTGTTGAAAATATAATAAGATTTCGAGAAAAAAAATACGCAAATGTAAGGACCTCATTGATTTGACAAATTCAGAGCCGGCTTTTTAGTTCCACTCTATTAAAGTCAGGTAAACGGCAGGAACAAATGCATTTGAAAAGCATCCAATAATTATTGTAAAAGGCATTATTTTAAAAATTTATATATTGCTATGTGAATATTCACTTATGCTAATATACTCCATGATGCACAGAAGTTTGAAGAATGTTACTAATTCCTGCCATCTAATTTTCTTTACAATGAAAATGAATGTACGATTTCGTCGTGATCAGGTTTGCAGTCTTCACAGGTTGATTTCCATACTTCAATGATCACTAAATTAATCATTATGACCATTATTGGTGTCAGTAAACATTCCCTAACAAGAATAAATGACGATACGGCTGTTTCGCGACATGAATTTGTTCCACCTAGATTGAGCATTTCTGTACTACTCCGCTGCTCCATCACACTGTCCACATTCCATTTATACACCCATTCGTTCTCGTCTCTCTCGCCCATTCATACCCTTAAAGCTAGAAAACAGGCGACACGGTTCTGTAGACCATCGCTGCTCGCCTGCAGACCAGGTGTGTGCCAGGTAGCTTAGTCATAAACGTCCTGTACCCAGACGTTGGGCGCTACGCATTCCCACACTACTGTCCACGAATTCTCTACTCCCCTTCGTGTCGCGATGTGTTTATATATAAACTGTCTTATGAGACACGCATTTAAAATTACTTCGATAAGAAATCGAAGGGATTCCACCGTGTTGGGTTTACCTAGCAAAGTAAGACGGAGTTGAGGATTAAGAAGGTTACACTGTTTTTATTAAAAAATTCAACGGTTAACTGCGAATATCGATTCAAATCTTAATACCAACAAAGACACGAATTTAAGGGACGATCTGGTAATTAATTAATGAATTTTACTTTTAGAAAAATAATCGTATAGTTATATGTATAATATTGAAAACACCATTTACTCTGACGATTTATTTAACGCAACACGATAGTATGCTTATCCAATACAAAGCACGCGTTTTTAGCGTCTCAACGAGATTAACTATTTCTACGATTGATCTTCTGAAAACTCAATTTACACAACAGACTTGCGAAGTATACGTGCAAAGTAATCTAGTATAATTTATATCGTTACTCGCCTATCTTGCCGTATTTCCTTTTCTTCTGTTCTCTATTTCCCGAGACCGAATTGGAAATAATATCACGGTTAATGGAGATCGACTCGCTCCTAGATGGATTCTCCGATTTTCTCCACGTTCAGTTTACTTATATACACGTTCCTTCTGTTTCGTCTTTGTCTATTCGACTGTTCCTTTCCTTCGAATCTACCTATATGTATGTATACCATGGAAGCGTAGGTGCACTCCACTATGTATCTAAGTCACTCTAATGTTGCAGAGCGTACACTCCACGAACATTACGGTTAGCTGAATCGAATTTTAAAGATTTCTACGCGGGCCAATCGTAGGTAGGATAAAATGGCTTAAGTTCGAGTCGATTCCTCGATGATCCGGAGAGAACGAATAATCCCACAGTTTATGGAATTAAAATGCAAGGTGGACAAAGTGAGAGATTAATAATACTGCAACTTAGAATCCCCTCTGGATATTGACTTTCAATGGAGCTAATACGTGTTCCGCTTTAATCGGAATCGGTTATTACCGTTTAAACGCAGTGTCGATTTGGACGTGAATTTGCTGGTAAAAATTGGTGAAATTTTATGTTCATGACGGATAATAAGTCGAAATAATGAAACTTTCAATGAAAAATATTTTTTTTTAGTCAGGTAGGTGGTTATTTAGTTTTGAAGTTGAGGTGCAAATTTTGGAATTTAACAGTGAAGTGATCATTGTCTGAAGAATGAATAAAAAGAATGATTAATATTATAAATAAAGGGTATGCCGTTATGAGAGGGCAATATATTAAACAGTGTATGTAACCTGACTGGAAAAGAATATTTACAAAATACATACACATAATTAATCATTTTCATTTCCACAGACAGCTTAGACTTTTCAATAAATGACAATGTCTTGTCACGGTTACAAAATATCTTTTTGATAGACTGAATGCAATGGTACGTGAAAACGTTTGACGTGGCAGTGAAAAAGACTTAGACTTAGAATTTAATGAAACTGGTTACGGAAGGAAATAGCAAATGCGGAACGGCGACCGCCAAGATCAATCAATATGAAAGAAGAATCTATTTTGAACACTACGCTAATATAAGAAAGAAACTAGTGATGGAAATAAAATAATGTCAATACCGCTTTGGCTTGTTATGTATCAGTGTTCAAATAGGACAGTGAAATATAGTTATATGATTCCAGCATCCGATCTCCTTAAATCTATGCACGTCGAAGAGATTAACTAGTATGCTAATGTATATTATTGTTGTTGTTATCATTATTATTATTATTTTTATTAAATAAACGCGAATGTTCAATTAGTAAAGATACTACAGTGAGCACAAAAGTGCAGTATACATCGCATGTATGTATCGCACTTGAAAACACGATAGCTGTGACCCACAGTAAATTTACAATCCCGTGTAAACAACAGTTTGAAATAACAAACTAGGTAATTGTTTATACAAGTGTAGTATGTCGAAAATATTTCACACGTGTTTTATCAGTATTCTATTTTATCGTGATTTATAGTATATTCGAATACAAAATATAATGTACTGTTTAAATTGAATTTAAATATATAGAACGTAAAATATATATGAACTATATAAAATAAATAATACAATTTTGCAAACTTCTAATGGAAAAACAAGTTTCTGTCTACGCTCTACTTTTGTATCTATCATTTACAAAAAATTTATAATAACACTTTAATATAGCATAATCCGATGCTTGTAAATAACTACTTGTTCCATAAAAACAATGTAGTATTTCATAAATAGTTCGCCCAGTTCTGAAGCTGAAAATAAGATTCGTTAAGGAAACGATTTCCTTTTCCATATCTCTCTTTATTAAGTTTAACGAACCGTCATACTTGAACTTTCTGCCTTTAAAACGACGTTCTTTGAAAGGAATAGTAAAGGAATCATTATCAGCCTCTTGAAGTAAATTCCTGAATACAGAATAAGTATTTAAAATGGCAGTTTGAATTTTCGTTTGCCTGTGTTCGGCCCAATTTTATTCCACAGTGCACCATTACAAATACGTATTGCTTGCATTCAGTACTGCCGGCTTATGCATAAGAGGAACGAAGACATAAATAATGCATGAGATATTGGCGCAACAAATAACTCGAGATGGAATACATGCAACATAATCAATAAAATATCAATTCCTGCTTCACTATTTTGCTTGAGGCCGCGAGAACATTTATTATTAGTCAATGGAACTTTTTTCCTCCTATTGCAGAATAAATCAAATGAACCGATAATAATAAACTAGAAATAATTGATTTCGATTAAAATAAATTTCGGATGTTTGAATATTAATATGCATTCTGAGGTACAGTCTAATAATAACACTTAATTATAATATCTAACTATAATAATGAAGAGATTCTCTCGCGAATAAATTTGCAAGTTCTTTGCTTAAAGTTTCAGCCACTCGAACACGTTTATATTGGATTTAGAACACCATTTGAATATCAGAAAAATAAATGTTAGTAACATTTATGTTACTAGTAATAATGTAGTGACAGGGTATTAATTTTAATAGTAACTATCCATAATATTGTTTATCACTTTATACAGTTTTTCAATCACGGGATCACGGATCACTCAATTTTATTGTTTAGTGGCGACTTAAATAGCTTGTCCGTCGGAAGCCCATTGAGAATTTCAAAGATTTCTAGTATCGCGTCGTAGAAGTTTACAAATCGTTTCAAAACAGTACACAGATTTGATATGTATCTGGTAATTGGTAAGAAAATATTGAGCAGCCATTTTGGATATCCTATTTAACAACAAATTTTAAAACACAGTATTTTGAAAATACTGCACTTAGGTACCTATGTGTATGTAACATTTTGATGTTGTTTTACTGTGTGTTCAAAATTCCATCTTTGAATAATTAATAATTAAATTAATATCAGTAATTATGATACTGGAATTATTATTATTGTAATATGAAACTTAAAACATCGCACGGATATAATATATTGCAATACTGATAACGCAAATCAAATCAATGCATGAAATATGAAATACCATATGAAGCATAAAAATTGGAAAAACTAAAAATATAATGTTTCCTGTTTGCAGGCATTATGGCATTTCTCTTGGGTGTCTGCGCACGGAGAATATAGAGGTATGTAATACATAAATATATTACTAAAAAAGAAAAGAAAAGGAAATAAATAGGGCGGCTATAACCTGTATCAGATATTTGTATCGAGATAATGATAATTTCTCTGCCTTTCGCAATTATAATGTGGGCCAGGAATTTTTAAACTTGAAAATAAATGACACACGATTGCACAGATCTAAGACTTTCATGTACAAATTTGTATTTTTTGTTAAGTATTTCAAGGGTAAAAGAATGAAAATTATAGTTTTGTGAATACAATATGACAGAAATGGTACTTCAGTTTGTTCTAAATATATTAGTACGACATTACACAACATTTCCTAAGTATGTTTTTAGTAAATGAAAATTAAAAAAAGGAAACTACGTACTGTTCAAACTTTTAGGTTTAGTTTGTTGAGCAATGCGAGCAATATCGGCGTGTCTCTGAAAAAACTTTCGCTGAAAAATAAAACGTTCAGACGGTGCTGAAATTTCATCGCGTACGAACAACGAGGTAGACACGACAACTGTCCTTGAACGACACTGGATAAGACGCGCACATTTGCATAAAAGTTCGCACGGCGAAAACTTTAATACCTGTTCCATTTAACTCTAAAATGCTTCTCGTTTGAAAATTTCGCATCCTTCCATTTCCAACCTGCTCTAAGACTTCGTTATTATAAGACTTATTCATTTTTCACTCGAAGCATTTTCGTGGGGCTCTGATTCTTGAGATTTAATTGTATCAGGTGTACCAATAAGCAATCCCCTTCTGTTTTATTAATTTTATTATTTAATGCTACCACATTCTGAAACAGTTTATTTAGGATTATAGTTTCTATAATTTTTCTTATTTTTAATTTTGGGGCACCATTAAATTAGTCTGATCGTTTGTTTAAATTGTGTTTACGAAGTATTTTCAGCAATACCTTTTTTTTGTTTATCGTATGTCCTGCACTTGAAAGTTATCAAAGTAATTGTCACATAATAAAGAAAAACGAATATAGTTTGTTTGTAAATAAATTTCCACTGACAATGAGTCTTTCGGTATTCAGATATTTAAACTGGATAGACCAACTGGAAAACATTCAACGATACAGTAAAAAAAACTTTCTTAAAATCACCTCTGCCACACCTTATTACTAGACACTTCCACCCCTAAGCCATCACCTCGACTCCTCCTACAAATTTTCCACATCAATCAGATATTACTCAACCATCCCATGAACGAACTGACCGTGAACGAGGAAATACAAGATTAATGAAAGAGAAGTCGAAATAAAGTATTTCGAAAGTAAAAAATGAAGGGTGAGGTTTCAAGCATGAGGCATAAAGATCAACGAAAACAACATTTCAACTAATAGGATTTCTATTCTCACTTTGCAAGGCGGTTTCACCCGCTAAACATGAGTATCAGCCTATAAAAAAAAAATTGTGCAAATGTTTTTATTTATACTCCCGCCATGTCTTTAAGTTTTATTGAAATTGAAAATTTGTGATTGTGTAATGTTCCTTCGAAGTCCTGCTGCTTCAGCAAAGACCCTCTATGTGTCTGTTTTTGTTTTGAGAGAAAGCCCAAATTTAAACCAAAGCATTGCTATGGTAATCCACCAAGTGGCACCGTGACACCACTTTTCGACGCTCCCCATACGTCGGGCAGACCCCACAAGGGGCAAGGTTTCTTTTTTATGCTGCGTCACAAAAAGCATCGATATAAAGTATCTCGTCTGAAACGGAGTTGTGAGAGTCAATATTTAACGCATGAGGCATCGTATTAATCATCCATCCTCGAGTACCCACCCCACACATTTATCTAAAGCATATCATCATCGTCGAGCAATTACTATTTTCGCACACCGTGACACCATAAAAAGTAACAAATTGGCCCCGCGCGCAATAAATTATTCTAAATTATTATAGAATTACTTCCAGAAAACCAGAAATCGGGAAACAAAGTTAATCGCAAATTTTTCGACGCGTAGAAATATGTGAAATATACTTTGTGAATAAGCAACGATTAGTCGGTGAATGAACTAACGTGTACGCGGTAAAAGAGAATCGTTCGAAACGTGGACTGTGAAATTGATTGAAAATACAATTGACAGTGCGTCGAAGAGGAACGACTGGCCCTATAAATCATAGTCGACTGTATGTTTAAGTTTTTGAAATAACGCTAATAAAGTACGGGCATGTTGTGGACATTTATTTTTATATTTTTTGGTCCCTTAGTCCGTTCATCTGTAAATTGAACGAAAAGAATGTTTTTTCTGCATAACCTCGTTGTTCGATCAGTTGTCACTAGATTTGCGTTTATTCGTGTCCATGCGCCACTGGGAAACCGAATGGCAGGAATAACATGGATTGCCCCTATTTCTGTTTCAATTAACTGATTACTACGTGCGTATTGGCTCGGGATAGAATCTCGTCAGGAACACATGAAAATGGATGAACGGACGCGTAACGATATGAAAGAATAAGCGAAATGTGTGCAGAAAAATAAAATTAAACCGATGCCGGTGCATGCAACTGAAAAGCGAAAACTAATAATACAGGGTATTTCGAGTAATTAAAAACCGTGCAATAAATTCTATTTAAAAAGATTCGCAGGACATTCGTTTCAAAAGTTATAATTAATGCAATGAAACGCCAATGATTAAATTGTCGAGTGAAAACTATACGTAGAATATATTATATCCTGAAATAAAATATTGAAAATATCGTAGGAAATCTGAGAACCGATATAATAGCCCCACTGGTGTTGATTAATAACAAAAATTAATGGAAATATGGTGAAAATAAAACTATGAATAGGATACCAATTTGATTAAATAAAAATGTTCTTACATCAGGGGCGTTAAAAATAAAATCACTCCATTAATTGTAACCTGTACTTGACAGTCTTCGTTGGGGAGAGCCACGGATTAGTTGCGTCGTGAGATACAAGTGGCCTGGAAAGTAATAAAAAGATTATTTACATAAGTGCTGGCAAAAATGTCCGTTACCGCGGTCGAGTAGGAGTAGATAAAGCAGACTATTGTGTCAGCCGTCAAGTAGAACAAATTGCGTTATGTCAGACTGGTGGCACAGTAACACTGTTCAAAGCATCATACGAGCCTTGGGTAACATGAAGTAGTAACACTGTCAGTGAGCGCAGGTTTGCAAGTCTGTCAAGCAATTATATGTGTTAATATATATGTAGTACAAACATGTCTGTATGTGTATGTGTGTTAACTATGCTATTTTTCGTTTGTCCTTAAGATAAGCAGATGATAGATACGTGTACGAGATGCTTATTATATTATATATCACGTATTTAGCGTAAAATTTCATACTGAATAATTAATGGAACATACATATTACAGATACATTTCATTAATTAAAAACTTGTGAACTATTAAAAGGGCGTTACTAAGTTTCGTTTTCTATCAGATAATATATAATACATATAAGTTCTGAATAGTACATAACTTAAATAATTAAATATCTCTGCTTATATCTACTATCTAATCGAACATTTTTTCGTCTTAAATCATTTTATACTATTAGCAATTCTTTATATTATTAATACATTTTCTTAATAATTGTTCTCCAATACCTCCCAGCCCCTCGTTGAACTTTAACATTATACTATTACCTATATTTTTGTCTTGCCGTTTATCTAAATTACTTTTACAACTTGTCACAAAAGCAGACAAATTAATAAGCAACAAATTGCATGTACAGTGTTATCCAAGTATTATCCAATTCAATTACTGCTAAATGATCATATAGAAATTTGTATAACGCACGGTGCTGTCGCTACAATAACTAATTTGAATATTAGCATCAAAAGGAAGGTCTTTTCTTCAGTCCATTATTGTAGACGCTTTACATCTTCATTCGTGAGCCCATCGAGAACACGATTTCAGGGACTAGAAAGGGGATGTACCACGACGGAGAGTGAAATCCTACAAACGTGACAGGCGTGTTGACGACAACAGCACTAATATACGAACGAACGAGAGGCGCTAAACTTTCGACACGTCCAGTTTTTCCACCCACACGTAACCGTCCGCAATCACTCGTGTTCCATTTCTTCCTCCTTTACACGCACACGCACACACGTCAAATACAAATAAATGTGAATTAGATGAGGAGCGAGTAACTATCAATTTTCTATACGTCAGAAAGGATTATGTGATCCACATTGGACGGAAATCTGGTCTCTGTGTTGATTCGGTGTTAGCATAAAGTTATTAATATAGGGGTGCAAACAAGTGAACGTTTATCAAAAATCAATTAAAACTTTGATTAAAAAACGTTTTGACAGGAAATATTATTTGATATTATTCAACACAAATTATAGAACGTCTACTATCTATCATCCTCTACGGTTTTTACTCCGTTACCTTGTCACTCTGCAACCGCATTTTACTTTTTTTTATTTGTTTTTAATCTTTTTTTACTACCGAAACCCATTCGCTCATTCGTATGAGTCGAATGAAGCTTTGCAAGTCGAACAATCATCTGCATTAACGGTTTAAAAGTGCGAATATCAGGTTTGAACTACTAACATACTATCTATTAATAGTAGTAGAGCTACTTTTATTGGATATGTTACGTGTACATGTTTTTTTTATTAATAACAATAAGTTTAATACAGCCGTCGTGTTTATAATGAAAAGAACGTTTCATCATACGATTTGAATACGAAATTAACAATGCACGTGCCAATGACAACAACTTTCTGCATCACATGCATAATAATACATAATAATAACAATAAGAATAATAAGGCTAATTGTTGAAATGTAACAAAAAATGAATAAATAAATAGATTGTACAATTATAAGAGAAAGAAGAAGGTTGCAATTAAAATTATTAGCAACATACAAATTGTTAAAGTCACTCTTCCAGTATGATCACAATAAATTCATTGAAGACAAAAACCTAAGCACCGATGTATTTCACTCTGCGGAACAATTAGAGTTCCCCTGCTCCAAACGGTTATGTCTCTCTAGTTATTCGGATGCTACATATTGTACTCTGTACAGTACCTCAAATTTCATTGAGGTAGGAATAGAATTGGTGAATCGTGTGAATTCATTTTTCGATTAGATTGTTAATTACCCCTTCGTTTCCATCAATTTTACAGTTAACTGGAATTATCTGCATGCAAAATTATAAAAGTAATATTACGTTACAGTAGAGTCTCGATTGTTGTGAGCCGAGTCTACATAATATAACATTCCACATGTACATAAATTTGATTAATCATTTAATTGATTGAAAGTTTGATTAACAATACCTGACTATTTACACTGTTTTTATACCCTTTATGTTAAAATTTCGAAGGAAACGAAGTTATGGTCTTTTGTTTAATTGTATCTCAATTCATAAAGAAAAGTTCAAAGCATCCACTCATGCCAATTACGTGTATAGCATTTCATTTCAAGAAATTGAAATAGATTATCCCTTTGAAAATGAAGAGTGGGAGAATAAAGGTACGTTATTCTGTCCTGTAGAACACATTTAAGATGCGTTGTTACCCGTCATTCTAAATTTTTGTCGCCCCTCGTGACTTAGCACTGTCAGCTGGAAAATTCGAACAATACATCTACTTTAATGTCCTTCTCAACGTTCCTGCAGGCATTTTGCTGCTCATAAATCTTTGCCACATCCGCTCAGCTACAACTTACGTGCTGTACTAGCTACAAAACTCTGCCCAATAAAATGCCAACCTTTCGTTGACAAATATATTCTTACTGTAACAATAAAAATCTTACGGTCCTTTGCTATTTTATGAACCAAGATAAGCCATTATTTCAAACTGCTACAGAAACTTGATGGAATTTATGCACACAACGGTAGTGTTTTCTATGGTATTTCCATATATACTAGTAGTATAAGCTTATGCTTCTATCTAGTAGTATAAGTCGTCCGAGCTATATCGTGATCGAAATTGTATTAGCAGCGGTCATGGAACAAATACTTCAATATTATATTAACAGTTGAATTGCTTTAATTAAAAAATGGCGAACAGAAAAGTGTGTCCAAAATTATATTACTTTTAGAGTTTTAGACAAGCACAATGCATAATGTTTTTAGGTTGTAATATCGATATTTCTCTGTAATTTATAACTATCTGCTTATATGATTAGGGAAAACAGTGTTGTCAGTGTGTTTTGTCGTTTGCATATAAATTTAAGGGATTTCATTATTATCGAATGGAATCTGTAAATAATTTTGAACGCAAAGAAAAACTGAACTTTTATTTACAAGATCGTAAAGTAAGGATCATTCTACCACGAATAACGTCCATATATTTATATTTAATTTTACGCACTTGCTCTATATTTTATCAAGCATCCGAAACGCGTCGAAAAATTAATTTCTTCGTCTTCCTTCCGAGGAACATGAATATTATAAAAATAACAAATTTATACATAATTCAAGGAATGAATTTCCGCATTAAAACAGCACAGATAACAATGAACTTAATCCATAGGATTTCTAAATTCTCCAGCATACATATAAAATGTGCAAGCTGTACTCATGTTTAACTATACCTTACTCTTAAACACAGATACAATCAAATCGATGACAGTGAAAAGATTTCTACTCGAAATAAGATAAAAACTTGTCCAATAATTTAATTCCCTTTTTGTCTCCGTCCCAGGGGAAACGCCTTCCTTCTCTATTCCTGTCGACGGTATACTCGATATTCCTGTATGTATGTCAGTGTGTGTGTGTGTTTCTCTCTCCCATTCTCTCTGTGTATGCGCGCGCGTATGGGTATCAGTGTGTGTGTGTGTGTGTGTGTTTGAAATGCTTGTCATGTGCAGATCTCGAATACGAACGTGTGCCGCATTTTCCATATCACGAAATCGTAAAAAAAAGCTGGCCGAGGTATCTGGGGAATCTGAGAACACACGGTTTACGGAGTCGGTATCCCGTCCATGCAGATTCCCTTGGATCTGCACACCACCCATTTCCCGGTTCATTCCGCTAAATTGGATGCTGAACAAGAAGTCAATGGAGACCACTTGGTTTTCAGCCCGATTGGACATAATCGCGATGAAAATTTTTGTTACACGCACGCTTGAAAACATCGATTCACTACACCGCGTCTGGCAACGAAAAGATTTCATTTTCACGGATTCTCGCTCAGATGTTCAAGTCTGTTGCCGAAACAATGTATCAGTGTTGAAATTTGTAATGCACATCGAGAGGAGAATTCTTTTGTCCGCATCTTTGCGACGTTTAATTAAACATTTGGGAAATGAATTTGTGCATATCCTATTTTTATCGTTTTTATCAAACAGGTCAGTGATTAGTGTTAGATTGAAATCGTTGTTGTTTTAAATTTGGATAGAACTAGGAGCTTTCGAATGTCAAGTCCTTTATATAATTGAATAAGGTGGATAACGTAAAAAGCGTTACGAAATTTCTGCTTAGCTGTGGGCTGCTGAATGTGTGTATTTATATTTCTAGCGGGATATTCGTCAGTGAACCCTCGAAGGGCGCGAAGGGTCCGACCACCCCTGTTTTCTTAAATGGAACTGTACGTCAATTTTTATATTTTCGGGTAGCTTCCTTCAAACATAGCAACTTTCATCTAAAATGCTTTTTTTTTATTTCTTATAATAAAAGTGATATAATCATACAGGATAGATAAGTGCCAACAAATGCAAAATGGACAAAATCCAATTGTTCCCGGAATTCTGAGCAAAATTAAATTTTCCATTTATTAATGAATAATTTAAAATAAGATTGCCTGCTTTATTGCTTTCTGTGACAGCATTAAGAATTGCAAATGACAAATCGGAGAAAGTTTCATTTTTATGTACAATTTTTGTTTTACACAATTTCTTTTTGTACAGGTATTTAACGAGTCTAATAATTTTAACAATTAGCTCTGACAAATGAAACAAAGAATTAAAGGGAGAAGTAAATATTTATTTTAGTTAAAAAATTGCTAGCATTCTGCCACTGGTTTTACAATAATCTCAGAACAAAAGAGAGAAGAATATTTAAAAAATTGTTACATTCTCTAAAAATACACACCAGGTGGTTGTAATATAATACATCCCCTAACTTTCAAGATATTATTCAATCCACGAACTCCATTTTAATTAAACTATTTTCACCGACAACAGTTTCATCTGGTACGTAACTGATGCAAAGTATACCGCAGTTAAATTATTCAAGTCATAAGCAGCTTATTAGGATGCAAAGTTAACTGAATTGTTTTCTTTTGTTCCTGGAGAGAAAACGTTTCCCTGAACGTTGCTCGCAATTTCTTCTTACTATCACCATATCGTAAAGATAGAATACTCTAATGTATAAGTATCGCTTGGTTGTTTGAAATTCCGCATGTACGAACGGGTTGTTACAGTTATGATCTACGAATGTCATGGGTTTTAATTGAATATCCAAGGCAGCAAATTGATGTACACAGAAGTGTATTTCATTAACTTGAAAAGTTTCACTGTCGATTATTGTAGAAAAGACTGAGGAACTTTGTAAATAAGGTCAGACAATTTAATGGTTTGATCAGAACTCTACGGAATAGAAATCAAGGCTGGCAGAGAAAGCGATCACCGAGGAAACTTTTAAAAGACTAAAGTAGTTTGAAGATAGTCAATGGTTCGCTACGGAACAGAACGTGGATGATAAAGACCAATTCAGGGGTTTCTTCAGGTAAATTTTAATACGCTAATTAGTCGAGCGACTGACGAAAACGTAAAGGATGTGTGAGCTGGTGGATGTCAGTAGCAGGAAAGCGCTTGAATTCAACTGCGAGTCTGGTGAATGTGAACATATGCATATGTATTGTATGTTTCCAAACGCAAGGCATTTAATTATGGAGGCCAACAATTTTTGAATAAAATAGAAATGTAAATGTGAATTATCAAATTTTGGATTGCAAAGTTTGAAATAAACAGTTGATCCAACTTCAAAGTTTATATATTCAAAGAGGGTCTCGTGGTGATACATGTGCTAAACACTTTCTTTAGTGTAACTATTTTATGAAGAGTTATGTATTACAGTGATTACTATAATATTTGACATTTCATGTGACATACCTCGAAGATATTTGTTTTTTTTAAATTGTTTTTGGGCTTACAAATCATCAGATCGAACTAAGAATTATTTGAATATTTATATTTACAACACAGTGGATACTGTGCACGCATGCAATTGTTTCAAGTGGCGATCAGTTAAATAAAAAGGCGTACAAGTGCGCGTTGAAAACAGTTGCGAAAACAATATATCCGTTAAAAAATTTGAAACTGTATCTCATGCACGGCTTTTAAAAGCTTTCGTAACATTTTTCGAATACAGAAATTACAATACTTTGCAAAAAATAAACACGCTCGAAGTGATTCTTTGTTAAACAGCCAAATCTGAAAGTGTAAGCTTGTTTTGTTCAAAACCGGTTAGAACGTTTCATCGAATCAACATATTTTTTCCACTGTTATTCATTTTTTTTTTATAGATTAACACGTAATTTCGTGCGTTACCAATTTTCTTTGAGCCCTTTCAATACAGGGAAATGAAAGTTTTTCGGCAATATTCCAACCAAATCGATACATCGCACTGTCATTATACTTCCTTACGCGGTTACGTATTTGCAGATCTTCAACCCAAAATAGTCACCATTACGTAAATATTTTATTTTCCTTTCACGACAGGCCTTCCTATTCCATTGTAATCTGTATCGTGTCATACTAAAAATAGATTTCGCACAGTTATTTCAAAATAGGAATGAAATTATACTGAGATGGAATGTTACAATTTTCCAACGTTAATTCTTCGCCTTCGTGAAGCTCAATATTCGCCACGTAATTTCGATCAACAAGCACATGACGATTCGCACGAAATCCAGCCACTTTCATCACGATCCGTGTCTGAAATTTTTATTAATGTGAAAGCGAACCGCGCAGCATGTGTATTGAACGGATAATAATGCGAACACGGCCCCCATGATGGACGTATTAATCCATGACGGTGCTGCATTGCCCAACAGCAAAATTCCATACCGCCAGCTGGAGTCAGTATGGGGTCCTTCGTACGCAGCCAAAATGACCAGATAAAATTGAGCTGGTGTTATTTATCCTTGCGCCGTGCCCTCTTCTTAGTATGTGTTACTGGGGGTAGACGATTAAATGAAGGAATAGGTTGACCGCCTGTGTATAATACTGCGAATGGTCATATGACTCGAGTGATATTAACAGAACGGACAAGAAAAGAATCTATATATATATATATATTACAGTAAGGAGCAAAACCGAACTAATCACAGAAATCGTCAAGGAAAGTATTATTTATTATTCCGCAAAACGTAAGGCGTTAGGTGGTTCATTACTGTCTTAGGAAATGCAAATAATTTTCCAATATTTGAAATTTTGTTCTCCTTCGGTCTGATAAATAAAATTCGCTTAACAGGATTTGCACCGTGTCGAGTATTATGTCTGGTATCGAATTAAGGGGTTTATGGAGAAAATATTTAGAGCAAAGTGAAACTTAGACCTTTTGGTGGTTGCACGAGATCCGTGCGGCAAAATTGATTTCACATACTTTATTTAGTGTAGCTAAAGAAAGAACACATTTGAAATAACAGTATCTTGTTTCCAATTCTTATGAGAGTAAACAATGAATTAGCACCTTTGATTATTATTACCTTATAATAATAATCAAGACTTTGGTTGAAAATTGTTTCGTTTGGTACAGTACCATCCCTTACCGCAGGAGCAAAGAAACGATTTCGAGATACCTATTTAATAAACAGATATACAAAATGTATTTGTACAGTATTACTTCTGTGACGTTTGCATGTACAGACGTACGTGTACTACTGATCAAAGGTTTGGAATCACTGGACATCGTAGAGAAGATGGAAATAGTCGATGGAATTGGCAATATTAAATCAAATATTGGAATGCCTTTCCAAGTTTGAATATATCGAAATGAAATGTACGAAGCAGAGCACTGTTAGTTATTAATGCAATATTAATTTCAAATTAGTGAGTGGTTTTTAATACAAGTATATGCTATTAAATATAATGTTGTCCGTATTTTAACGTATAATCATGTTAATTATTTGGTAATGTAATGGTGAAAAATGTTTTCATTTACCACTAACTTATGATGATTTTCAGGCGAAATGAAAGAAGAAAATATTTTTTCTTCTTATACATCAAAACGATGAATGCGAAAATGTTTACAATTTGAATAAAACAGCGATCCGAGTTCAATTATTAAATAGAAGCCTTCTTCAAATAGAAAATTTATTTTATAAGCAAATAAAAGCCTGGAAAAAAAAACTTACTTTTGCATGAAAATTAAAAAAATGACTAAACTCTGATTAAACTTTACAATAAATCGTGAATCTTCATAATTTATCGAACCACAAATCGTGCTATCATAAGGGGGATGATTTCGTTAAAAAAAAATGAATAACACTTTTCCTCTTTTGGGAAATATAACTATTCCGGCCGAAGTTTTTATTGCCAAAAAATAATACAAATGTTTCAGCTGCCGTCCATTATTCCCTTAAATTGATACAACAGCCAGTAGTAATTGAAATAACTTACAAGCTACAGCGTGTAATATTGAAAAATTTGGATAGATTTCGTGTTGGGCACCCTCTGTATGCATTACAATACTGAATACCCTGTTAAATATATCTCTAGATGTGGGAAGCATAATCCGTGGCTTGTCATTTCTCCCCTCGAAGTTGGATTCACGGTTACATTTGTACACGGACAGCGTTCCCTAAGACAGTATATCATTGTCTAAGATCGCAAGATGTCTTACGTGAATTCTCCTTGTTCCCGTTTCCACAAAGCCAAGACTTACATACCTCATAGATAAAACGTGCACGGATTGCATTGTATGTGCCTACCTTTACAGTAACTGTTGATAGGCGTTTAAAGTCGTGTGATTAGATTTTAAGCCCCATCTAATCAAACTGCTGTTAAAATGCTCTTTTTTTACATTTTATTTTACATTATTGTATCTATGTTATGATAGGTATGTTATATTTTATTGCCTTACAAATGTTTGTGCAAGCTTGTACAAATATGTTCAAAAAGTTTATTGTGCACGTGTGGGTGGAATATTTGTACGAAAAAGGAAAACGTTTATTAAAATAAATTCTTCATCACTATCGCCATACCGACAACATAAAAACTATGTTAATATTAATCAATGATATAAATAATATCCAATAATATTAGTGGCGCCACTTAATTTTATAAATATTCATTTCTCTAATACTAACGGGGTTTCGGACGGATCTGTTCAAACGCTATGAAATGTAGTTATAATTTATAGTAAATGTAATTTTAATTCATAACCCTTTTTAAAGCAAATTTCTCTTGGTCTCCACTTTATATGGTGCAAATATTTTAACCAGAATAGTTTCATTTACAACGAGAAACTCAAGCCTTTTTATATTCGTCAATATACTTCTTTTCCTAAGTAGGTATATTTGTGGATAGTATCATCAGTTTTAATAATATAAGGAAATAAAGAAACGCAAATAAGTTAACTACATAAAACGGTGCGCATAAACCAATGTAAAAGAAATAAATTTTGTGTTATTCTCATCCTCGGAGCTTTCTTCACTTCGTATGGTTGAATGTGATCCTTACTCCAGCATTTCTATTATTATGTTACTCCATTTCCTGAAGCGTGCATCGCCGTAGACAAATATCACTACATTTTATTTGAATTTGAAAGCTCGAAACGTGATCCCTTCGCAAAACATCGAAAGTATCGTATGGGCCGAAAACGGATTTTACGACAACGCTGGGCACACATATCCTTTCATGGTTACTTCTTCCCAGCGATTTCTCATAATGTAGTACAAAAATATAAAAGCTGTCCCGATTGAAACCAGCTTACTGCTTTTGTAGCTCTTGCAGTTAATCGTATTATAAAATATCTGTTACTGTTTAAAGAGTTAGACGAAAAAGAGAATATGGTGTACACTTTGCTCTTCAAGTCGTAAATATATTTGTCATCAAAAGTAATAAACGTTTCTTGTAAAGTCGAACAAATGTTAGTACTTTATTTCAATTTTTTAAAATTTGTTTCGTTATTTTGTTGGAACCATTCAGTTGAAAGATCGTGGAATACCTGTGATAACGGAAAATCCATTGTTGTCCCCTAAAAATCAAATGCAAACTATTTTATCGTATTAGGATTATGTTTGCAGAAATTGTCGCTGTAATACAACTTAGCATAGATATTATCTGACTGCGAATAAATACTGCACTCTACCGCAATTCTTCTCACTGTATCGCTACCGTCTTGCATGGCAGTAAATCATTTTTACAATATGAACTAAAATAAAAGTTATCTCAACTCATAACATATTGTACTGTGTTCGTCCAGAATGTTATGAAATGAAATTTTATACTGTAATAACACGAATGTGATATATAGCTGATTCAATTGCTGTTATTCTTTACTCGTTTAAAAATCGAAGACAAATTGAATGAAAGAAATTCGTTCTTTTAATTAAATAATAAAATATACGCACCTAGATACTATACACAAGTAATTATAAATTGAATTACCCGAAGAAGTTCGTATTAAAACCCTAAACATCTTTTAAGTTCGAAAAACACGCTCCCAATGAAATGCTTCGTATTGGAAGCAAACTGAACGAAAGGCAATTTTCGTGCAAATATTTCCTTGGAGTGATAGTAGCTTAGCAAGAAGAAAACTCATGAAGTAGAAATAAAACAGAATGAAACAGGCGCCGGCCAAATAATCCAGATTGGAGTTCGAAAGAATAGAATAGAGTTAATGTTGCAAGGTTCATTGGTCCAAGAAAAATTACAGAAAAAATAGAATACATGGAAACACGTCAGTGAGAAATAAAATGAAGTAAAGAACAATATCGAATATACAGGATTGCTTAGTAATTGATGTACAAGCGAAGAAGGGATAATTCCTTATGAAAAAATAAATCAAAATTCCGAAATAAAACTTTTGCATAAGAATATTCTCTTATAGTTATGATACGATTATTGAAACATCTTGTATGTACGACAAACATTAACATTATATTGAATTTGTTTATTTATTAATGTTTTTATGGCTCAGGATATGCTGTAAAGGTATCGAAACTTCCTTACATTTCCGTTTCAACAAACGCTATTGCAATTATATAAATACGGTGAAAATTGTAATTAAACCTTGACAAAAACAAACAGCTGCAAATTTTCGTGGCTCAAATGAAACTGCTACTCGTAACTGAGAATTTTAATTATAATAAAAGTGTTAAGTCGAAAATGGCAGCCTTGAGTGAAAACCTTTTAATTTATCACGTTCCTAACCATACATATATTTAATTAAAATTCCGATAGACATTTGAAGCAATTAAGTGGCATAATTAAGAACAGAATAATAAAATCGCAAAATTATTTATTCGATTAATTCTTGCTAATAAATTTCATTAAATTACATTTGCTACAAATGTTACCTAAAAGTTGTATGACTAACATTTTCTACAGGAACGATATTTTTTATACGTTTCCAACGAGCGCTAGCGAAATTTCATTAAAACCAGAAAGTTTCCGCAAAAGTGAATGTCTTTCAATTGGACTGTCATGCAAAGCTAGCAAAGTTTCAATACCAGCACATTGCTGTAAGTTAGGTACGCGAACCCCCAGATCATTTGCAGAATTTTCACCGCAATAAAAATCAATTTATCTTTGTGCAGGGGACCTAATTGCATTTTTACGGAATGTAGATATGTATACCTGGTTTTATAAGCGAAAGTTCCCTAACATGGAGCAATGTCAAGTTCATGTATAGTTCAAAAACTGTTCCATTGAACTCCTGAATTATATAAACTTCAGCTGAATGATCCTATAATTATTTGAAGATGTTCATTTTGTAGTAGTCTTTATTTCGAACTATTTCGCCAATCCGGTCAAACATTTTCTCGCGAACAGAAGTTTTTGCAGGTCGGACCATGCCAAAATCATCGCATTCTCTTCCAACTCTACCATCCACCTCTCAATGGGAAATCCATCACTTCCGTTAACCGGACGTATCGAGTCCTCGATATCTCGAAAGTTCAACGTGAACGTTGATCGTTTATTTTTTGTGGGGGCGCGTTAATTTATGAGGATTTTAAAACCCTTTTACAACCTTCTCGGTAAAACAGATTCATTGGTTTGCCCCTTTCTCTTATAAAAATGGTAAGCTCATTCCAACTTTCCTTCAACAATGAGATTTAAACAAATGCTACGATATTAATAAAATAAAATAAAACAGAAATAGAATAGTTGCCATAAAATGTAATATTTGTTGTCACGTTTCCAAAATAAAATATGCTTACGCATGTTTATACGCTATTAATAAGAACACTTCTGTCGTATGTTATAATATATTTGAATTGGTGATTGCAATAAAGATAAAGATAATAACATTCAGTGAAATAGTGGCAGAAATTGTATAAGTCCAGTTTTTACATTCACTTTAACTTCAAGAGAGTGACGAGCATATATAGTATATAAATGTAAACATAAAAAAAAAGAAAAAGCTTGACCATTGTAAGCAATTCATGTTTGAATAATTTGACTTCGACATTTAATCACGACGCGTTTGATACGTTACGGAGATAAACAATTGTCTACGTGTTGAATAGAATCCAGATCAATGCAATGTTTGAGAAATATTGTAATGATATTATGCAAATCCTGCTACAATGTATAGGTATACATAATCCATGTTTCTCGCTCTGACAAGTCAACGTACTCTTATGAAAGCTTGCATAAGGCAATACATATATTGTACATGTAGTTCAGTTTTAATGAACCCTTATCGCTACATCCTCAGCTGGTTATCAAGAATGACCATTAGAACTGCGAACTGTTACGGAACTATCGATAAACATCTATATATGTTATGAAAAGGAAACACGCACATACACAATGCGAGTAAAAGGAAAGTTTATTTGAAAAGATTTCGAGAATAATAGATTTCAAGGGATTACACAATGTACAAGCGCCGGGAGATGTATCAGACTGAGATTAAGCATGAAAAACAGTTGTAAGCGAAATATAAATTTCAATCAGTAAGTATTTGGAACGAGTGGCTTAAGTCACTTCAGCTATCACACTAATCAAATTCAATTTCTGATAAATTAAATATAAATATAATTAGGTAGTTGGGAGAATGTTTATATGCGTATAAATAAATATTATTATTGTATATTATTTTATTCTTAGAAATAGTAATTATTATTATTTTATATTGCATTCAATTGTGTACGAAATCAAATGTATAATTAATAGCCAATAGGGAGTATGATAGCTGAGAAGACTTCAACCAGTCTTTCCAATAATAATTATTATTATTATGTACAAGTTATATTGAATATCTGGTAAACAGCAATTACTGATACTGATTTAAATGACTCTATGCGTGTCACGGCGTTCTAGCTAGAAAAGATAACACCTTTGCACCCCGATCCAATACCCATGCACCGTGTACACCTAAAAACAAATTAAGAAAATGGACACTTTCGTAAGAGGCATCGGGATGGGATAATCTGACACCTGTCTTGCACGTAAACTATAGCATCGCGTGAAAAGGACCGGCACAACTCGGACCAAATTCAAGTCCACAAATCGGTAGTAACAGACCGAAGCAATCGCAGATTGCACTCGACCCAGGCAATAAGGTCATTCCGCTTCGTTTCGTACCGATTGCTCTCCCATTCGCTTCGATATTAACTGCTGAATCCATTTCTGTTTTTCTCCCGTCGAACAATGCCGCCCCCCATCGTATCGAATCCGTTTTTCTTTTTCCCCACTGCCGCGTCGGTCACCCTGCTCCTTTCTCTTTCGATTCTGCCCGTCGAACGTGTCTGCGTTATACTTCCGGCTGTCTTCGTTTTCAACCCTTCCCCCAACCTCACTCCCTCCCCACACATCCCCCAAACCCTACAGCCACCAACCATTTCACGTGGCAGCTATTCAAATTCACCTTCCCTCGGCTGGCACGTTTTATCTGTTTCTCCTCGTCCGCAGCAACGTTACCGAAACTAATTTAAGAAATCAATTAAAGTCGTCCTTGATTAATAGCGACGAACAATGCGCCCCGACGCGACATGTCGAATCGTTTTGAAACTTTCTCTCGCGGAAAAGATTGCATCCGACCGTCAAGCTGTATACACGATGATTGAAATTTTATTTCAAGCCGGCACGGTTGACTGACGCTCGAAATAATTCGAGAAACGTGGAATCTGAGTGAACATATTGCTTTCATTTGCGGGCTGTCGTTTTAAAATATCCGGGGATCAGGAGTTCGTCGTTTAAGTGGTATAGCCACGGATTGTATCAAACTTGCGTCGTTATTGAATGAACGAGTTCGTTTATGACAAATACTGCTCGATCGTGATGTTAATGATGATTGGGAAACAGTGGGAGTTGCTCTGGTTGATTCTGATTTGTTTTGGTAGAGATTGTAGTTTTAATGTGATATGTGATATATTTCAACGTGTTTATTAGTAAGTTCATTTCACTAAGCTTCATAATTTTATTGCTAAACGAGTTTTATATAAATGGTAGCTAAATTTTGTATAATATAATGTCAATGTTTCGGTATAATTTAATATAATTTTGCAAGTAGGCGCACTGTATAATTATTTGGATGCATTATTTATGTATTATTCGTGCAGTACGTATTAAAGTATAAGTATTTAAAAAGCCAAATGTTAATGAACTTCAACGAAATACATAAGTGTATTCTACTTTGTGGAACATTTAATAATCTTCTACTAAACTTCATAAATTTTCATATAACACAAAGTGTTTCATAATCAGCAAATGTTTGCACTTCTGAATACTAAAATGGTAGAAATTGTCAATTTAGCAAGTCATAAATAGATTTTTAGGAACAAAAATTTACGAACTCAATTGCCAGTTGTTCTTCAAACAGGGGGATTTAATTTTATACGCAAACAATTACGACGATTGCCAATTTTTAATGTTTTCAAAGAATTCAAATTTTATTGGACGCACGAATCTCGAATGCATAAATAGTTGTTTTATGAAATTTATGCACATGTATATCCATTAATTGCTTTATGAAATTCATGCATACGTATACGCATTATGAAATTGACTTACAGCATTTTTATACCAAATTTGTCTGCATCAAAGAATTGCCAAAAATTGTCGAAATAAAATAAAAAAATAGTAAGAGAGTTACCAATGTAACATGATGTTTTATAAGTGGTTTAAGACTCTGTCTTAACGTACCTCAAGTATCTGATAAACAGGCAATATGAGATAATAGTTTATACTTTAATTTACTCGGCTCCTGTGTATTAATATAGGAAATTAAGTAGTGTAATATAAAAAGAGTAGGACTACAAAACAAATACATACAATAACACTGCACTTCATCTGTCGCTCCGTCGTTCTTCACTCATCACCTTCGACTACCGTTCCTACCTTGATGGTGCCTTTTGTTGGACGTTTTTGCGACGCAATTCGTCTCACACGCAACGCCTCACGCATGCACACACACACACACATATATATATAGGTATTCATCCTACCTTAATTTCTAACAAATATTGAATAACGTTTATTAGAAGTATCGTAGCGTTAAACAGAAGTATCAAAAATATAAACATAAATATTTTCAACTTTTTGTAAAAATAACGTTGCAGTATTGTATAAAGTGCCATCTAATACTTGTACCTCGTAATACAAAAATTGTTTAATTAAATAAAGTCCTGTAATAATCTCATATTACCGACGAAAATTCTTCTGAGATTTTACAAGGATACTCCATTTCAATGTTTACATGCTTTTGCACTCTACAATTTTCGCCCAGGTAATATCGTGTAAAATTTTCATGTAAAAAGAACGTGCCCACAGTATGACAGCATTTCACTTTTCCGCAAACTAACGAGCAAATCCTGCGAGATTCAAAAGGCTCTGTCCTATAAAGTATGACGCATCCGAAAAATTTGACTTCGCAGGCTATCACTCTCATTCCTCTTTCCTTTTCACTTTGAGTGCTCCGTTTTTTTTTATTCCCCTTGTTTACCGCCCACAATTTTCATGGCCACTCGTTCTAATCCAACACCCCGGTCGGCCAATTAGCTGAAATTTACGAGCTCCAGGCGTTTCGACTTGTCGACGTGATAAAGCACAGTATATTTATCGTTTGATTTACCGTGACACTCTACTTCTTTGTACACTTCTTGTTTACTTTAGCCGACTACAATTCTTGCCTGAAAGTACACGATACTTGTGGAACCTTGTACGTTGAATAAAATAATGATGGTAAATTTTGTGGCACAAGTTGTCGAAACCAATGCCGGAACAAATATTGGGAGGCGTAAATCGATGAACGATTTTCAATGGTAGAAAACAAACAGTAAATGCTACTTCGTTGATAGATAAACAAGCTCGTTAACCCGTTAGCTCTGTTTCCCAATTAGCGTTTATTGAGCATCGCTGATAAATCTTTAGCTATCGTGCAGGTAATGATAAGTTTTAAGTTGACCAATTAGGTTCCAGATATTTGATTGAAAATATTAGTTGGTACGCATTATTAACGTATAGAGCATATGAATATACAATTCAGAAAGATTAATGTTAACTGTGTATCAAAGTATCTTGTAATAATAATTATTTGTAAGGTTCATGCGACCTGAAATAAATAAAAAACGAAAACAGTAAAGTTACTATATCTAGTGTCCACTTGCAAATATAATAGTATATTGATTCTAAAGTATCGTGTTGCTTATAATTTAATATTTATTGTGTTGCAGTTGGATCTGTTCAACAACCACTGACAAAGGGGCATAATTTAATGTAAGTATATCTCTTTCATTCATATTTAAATTAGTTTGCGTGTTATGTAAACTTTAGAGGAAAATCAGTGAGTACAAAAATTACGGTTCATTTTTTTTGTCTGTTCTTACAAAATTTATTGTGTAAAACAAGATGTAGGTATAATTGACAACAATCCATAAAATATTTCTAAATCCCATAATAGCACTTAGCAGTTTATTTAATTCTAAAAGAGTAATCTACTAATTACATTATACCGTTTCCTTTAATTAATTTTCGCAGTGATCGTAAAATTATTTGTTTCCAGTATTTCGTACATGCATTGTAATGACTTTCCTTTAAAAATTTCCAAAAAGATAGAAAAATATATACGATCTTTGAAAATGTCTATTACCAAAAAGTCAGGGAAATTGGACGAAAGAATTCCGCCATCGAAAAACACAAACCAAAGCGATACATGTTCGTACGTATTGAAAACGCGTGCAAAGCAAAATAACAACGTTAGCTGGGTTATTCGGCGACTTTCGTTGCTAATTATCGCTGTCGATAATTGTGCAGCCAATCAACGAAAATTCACGGCATAATGAAATTGTTCCGGACGAGGGCTGGAAATTTCACGTGCATTACAGGAGGAAATTGAGCAAGTAAACGGGCATTCGTCTCAAAGCCGCGAAACGATCGATTTTCGAGTTCGCGGTTTTTAGTCGCGTTAGCCTGAGTTGCATCAAAAACGAGGCGACATTCTGCACCATTGCAAACTATGCTATTCGTGGTCTACGATACTTGGAGTGACCAGAAATTTCACAGGCCAAACCGGAAATTATGGATGGCCGCCGAGGCACCACCATTCGATATTTCCGCTCTGCTGGTTTATGATATTCTTGGTTAATAAACTCTCGCTAGGAATGAACTACCCCTAATCCGATAGAACACGCGATGTGACTCCGTCCATTTCTCCAGGCCCTTCTCAAAAATAGAGAATCAATTTCAAGCAAATATTGTGCAAAGTCTATGTGTGCTTTTTTTGGTGAATATAAAATCTATTTTTCTTACGAATACTTTCATCGATTGTATCTGATAAAACAATATTGTACGGAAACTATTTTCAAGGGTGCATAATCGAAATTTTAATACCAACATTTTTATAAAAGATATTATTACAAGGTATTTGATATCATTCAACTTTATTAAATCGTCATAATCGTTAAAGGTACTGTTTTACATTTTTTTCCTTCTTTTCATTAAGGTTTAACGTCGCATCGTCACCAGGGTCATTAGCGACAATTTCAAATTATTATTCTGTAGAAAATTAATCCATTTAATACCAAACGCTTTTCACTCCAATGGTCGCAGATTAAAATAACTAGTGTCTTAAACAGTTTACCTAATATAATTAACGTCAAAGTCAATTGACATTAACTAAATTATAAGGTATTTTTATTTATGTATACCCATTTCTTTCTGCGTATCAAACATTTTTGCATACATATTCCCCAATTTTTGGCACAGCCATTTTTATGCACCCCCTGCTGCACGCATATAGTATAGCTGCTGTGCAACTTTTTATCAGTTTCTGTTGCTTTCAAGCAATTGTATTCGTTATCTGGTTCAATTTCCAATACAGTTTTACGCCATTGACGAATTCCCTTTTTCCAAGTTGCACACTTTATTGCACAACGGCCAGAATAGGATGTTATTTATTTAAACATAGCACGCCGTGTTTCATTCCAAATGCTCCCATGCAAATACGGGATGTACGTGTGGTTGCGTTTCGATTTAAGGCCATGAAATGGGCAGTTTACAAGTGTGCACTTTTCGCTGTTGCTATTTTCGTCTTTGTTGCTATTATATACTTTGTCGCTTGCATTTTCGTAGGCCCTATTAAATTTACTCGTTTACGGATTCAACTTACACCGTGAACTTCATTGAAACTGAAATAGGACTTCATAGGAAAATAGAAAATTTGGCCCCTGTCTTCGAAGCAAAGTGGAATTAAAAATTCTGTTATTTTTAAAGTGACGAAAGATATTTTTTCATATATAAATATTTTATCTTTATTCGTCACGATTATTCGGTGCTGAGTTATTGCGCATTTTGAACACAAATATCAAATTATTCACGTATACAATAAGGTGAAGAAATTGAAAAGCCACGAAATCGATTGGAAAATTAAACAGTGAATGGTTTATATTTTCAAAAGTAAACCGTGCGTATTAGCGTATTTCTTAATCGGTGTAGAAGAGTTTTAATGACTTGGTTAATGCGTGGTTGTCAGAATAAGTTATACAAAATTTAAAAATTCCATCTTCACAAAATGCTCTTGATATTAAAAGTTTCTCCCCAATCTAATGAACCACGAAGATCTGATAAAATGTTTTACGAAAAGAAAAACTGAAACGACGTTTTCCGGTATTTCCTCTTTCCATGGTTGGGTTGGAAGCTACACATAACGTTGACATATAGATTTTATCATACACCACCTTCTGTGGTATTCGCAGAATATGGTGCTATTGAACATTCCACAGATTTTTTCCCAGATGACACGTAGAAATCAAATCCAACCAGTGCTCTCTTCTATGATATTTATACAGACCTCAGTTTGTGGATAAATATTTCTTCAATATACGTATCGTATTTAACTGTATAAATATCATTTACTGTTCTGCTAAGGTAGAGTTAGATTATTTAAAACTTGTTTAAAAATATAATTGATCATTCATTAAGCGTTTCTTTATTGGATTGAGGAAAGAGTTTCTGGATTACCAGAAATAAATATGAACCAGTTCATCCTGCTTGCAATTTAATATTCCCGCAGATAGGAGGGTCAATACTTTGCACAGGAACTAAAATAAACGACAAGTTCCACATTCGATAAGCTGCGCATTATGAGATTTAAGGAAAAATGATCCAAAGCAAATTCTTTTAGAAATACCGATACGCTTGATTTGAAATTATTCTTATTTATTTAAAAATAAATTTAGGGACAGAAAATACGATTTTAATATATGATTAATAAGTCTGAAAGTCTGAGCAATCAAGAATGCGAATAATCTACAAAAATATTAAAACACTAAATTTTTAATGAACTACTACCATACAATATGAATTATCAATATAAAACAAAAATATGCTCACGGATTATTTATTGAATACGTACTCTAATGTGGCACAAAATAGAATATAACATTTAAAATTAATTAAATTCAATAATAATGTCACATCTTTTCAAGCCTTTGTTTTAAAACCAAGCAAATCTCCTAATGCTTTTTAACAGCAACGTTTGTATTTAGCGCAGCTATACGAAAATATAAATAATAAAATGTGGTCGCGTTATATGAAATATGAAAGGAGAAATCTGTTACAGCGCACCATAGTTTAAAAATAATCCCCAACAGTATTAAAACCTCCGAAAATCTGTTATAGTTTTTAAAATCCACCAACCTTTTTCAATTAATCTAATCAATTTATATTCTTCTACAGTTTCAACCAACATGTCCCGCTTGTTATATCTTTTAACGTTGTAACACAGTGGCGTATAGTAGTCGCTAACAACCCTACAAGGTGCATGGAACTTAAAATTAATAAAAGAAAAGAAAAATCTTTCAGGATGAGTGACTTCCTGTTACATTAATAAAGCGAAAGTTCTGTGTACAGAAAATCTGTCACAACTCTATACAGTACATTTAAGATGATTTGAAAAAGAAACTTAGGTATATGGGGTTGTAAAAACTTTAATATTACGCGGAGTCAGTGTGTAATTTGGCCAGAACTGACGCACAAACCCATAATGATTTATACGCGAAAAGAAGAAAAATAGAAAAGGGGTGTCGCCTTTTGCCGTTATCTGGCAGCTGTTCTCCAGCCGTCTGTCGTCGCTTATATTTCCCAAACGCTCCAATAAGTTACCATTCTCAGGAAATTTCATAGAAAGAAACGATTTCTCCTCGTCTTACAATCGGTCAATGGAGAAAAGAAGGATAGGAAAGGAGGGATTGATTCATAAAGTTATTTTTTGGTTCAGAGCACTTCAGTCAATTCTCGTTTCCTCAGGAAGCAGCATTAAGTAACAGCAGTCAATTCTAAAGTGGATTTAAGTTAATAATTATTACACGGTTCAATTGGTAATGTCTTTAATTATTTTAGAACGCAGAATACTTTTGGAGAAGCTGGTTTTAAACAAACGCGAGGAAGACGAATTCTTTAGGGAAATCATTGATAATTATATAAAATTGCTATTATTGAAATAATATTTAAGGAAACACAAATTGCGAACAACAATTAGTATAATATTTGCAGATTGTGTCACAGTGTATCTTTTATATGCTACACACTACTTAATATTTTGCCACGAAAATACATTTGTTGTAAATACTTGGACAATCAAGTACGAATTATTTAAAACAATTGATGCATAGTAGAATGTTACTGTCAACATTGTATTAACCAACGTCATTAGGTACTATTTCTTCAGAATCAGTCTTACATATATCTCTTGCAAGAAATTAAAAGTATTCGACAAGTAACAAAACAATATTTATTGAAACTACTGAAAAGAAACGATATACATAATAATGATCTCTATTAAACTTCATCAAATTGCTCAATTAACTCAATTAACATGACACTATGGGCACTATAAATATATAAAAGTACACAACCTTTAAACAGAATCAATATTATTGAGTATCCATCCAGCAGAGTTGCTCGTAAAATAAATAAACGTCCTCAGACAAAATGGTACTAAAAATATGGCAAGGTCTTGCGAGGTCTCGTATGAATAGAAGAATGTAAGAAACGAATCAGACAGTTCATTGTAAAACGTGCACGGCGAGAAAGATTTCGCTTAGCAGTTCGAGCATTCCCTTCATCAGAAACTTTGTCCTATAAGAACAAATGCCAATACAGTTTAGACCATGCTTTCAGCATGCATTACATTTACCAAGTGTCAATCACAAGGTTCTTCCACTTTTAGTTCTTACCAAGTATTGAAAGTTCGAAGAAAAAGCCAGATTGCGGAGAGGAGGAGTAATTAAGATGCATACTTTCATTCTCAAATTGAAGAACTTATACTACTACTAATTTGTTTGTATCTAATTTAAGGAAAAATGATCCAAAGCAAATTCTTTTAGAAATACCGATACGCTTGATTTGAAATTATTCTTATTTATTTAAATCTTGTTAATTATCCGAAACTGAGATTCTATATATTAAATGTAACAAGGTATAAGACAGTTAAATACTCTCGAGAGCTTTACGAAATATTTTGAAAGCACTCGTTTTCATAGCAAGTGTTAAAGAAAGTAGTATAAATAAAAGAAGCTCACTCTACTAGTGATTGAAATAAATACTCATTTTTGTTAAAAGATAAGAACATAAGGTTTCCCCTTATCAAAGTCACCTGGCCTTGATTTTTCTGCCTGTTTTTTCTTGTACGAGCCTATAGCCCTTCTTGAAGTGTGTGCATGCCACCCTTGATATATGTATGTATGAAGTTTCAGACATTCGCAGATTCACAGATTACACTTCGTGTATTCTCTGTTTTTTCTGTGGCTGAAATTACAAAATGTTCCAATCATTTCCAACAATAAACTTGGTAAAACGAGTGTGATCTAAAAATGAGAGGCTATGCAAAATAGAATGATATCGATGATTACTTCTCAATAAAGCTACTTATAATCCTTTCGGACGATGGTTTCTTCATTACAATATATTAATGAAAAATAGTATTGCTTGTTGAAATAATATTCTGATAATAATATAAAGCTAATAGTGTAACTCTGTTACAGGATACAATTCTTTAATAAGTACGAATTGAACAGTAATACTTTTAATGCTAATGGTTCTAAGAGATAATTAAAAATGAATAATAGTAGGTACATACTATGTTCATTTTCGTATAGGTAAAGTATAAATATCGAATCATGTCATTGTATTTTCATCTTCTATAATAGCTCGTAATTAATGTTCCTGAGACTAACAGCGATTTACTTCATTTATATATCAGATCCAAACTTCAAACTTAATTAATTCCACTCATATTTCAAAAAATGATATTACTTGTTGATCATTTGAAAAAAGTATACAATTACTATTGCCTGCTTCCCTCATACTTATACTCATACAAAATATTTAGCAATTCAAATGACAAAAATATAAATATCTGAAATGGACTTTTAACATTATTTTTCGACAAATTTTATTGCATACAAATCGGCAGTTTCAGAATACTTTTTATTCTGGATTAACCACTTCAACTTTATTTGCAATGCACCGTTCCACGAGACTGTTTCACTTTTTAACACGTCATCGTTCATTCGCAAAGAAATATAAACAGTATACACAAAACTGCATTTCTGCTATTAAATCTACATAGCAAATAAACATACAGATTAAAAAAGTATAGCCTTTTTTTTACTAAATTCTGTAAATTCTATGAAAAAAAGCTAAAGGACGTACTGGAAGATGAAACATTTTTGCAACGGAGAATCTTAATAATTATTATACTTGCTTTGCATCGATGTGCTTTCTTACATGACAATCTAAGCCTTGTTGAGATATTAATAATTATTAATATTATCGGCCCGTTGCAAAAATGTTTCATCTCCCTATACATACCTGTTGTATCTCAACAAGACATAGAAAAGTATTTTTCTGTGTATATGGGAGAGGGTGTAACAGTAAGGGTTTATAAATCGCTTTAAAGGCAACGCGACCTATTGATCAGTCTATTCAATCGAAATTTACGATGCGCAGAATAATAAGCGTAGGAAACACGCTTACGTATCGTAGCACGAGAAAAGGGAGTTTTCGATTGTTTGCCTTGCCGTTATATCTTGTCTCTGAAATACGTTTGCATTGCTTGATGCGTGCAACAAAGGCACATCTTTCTCTTTTTAATTTGTCGCTGCTATTTCGTCGGGGATATCAAGGCTGTCGGGGAAACTGATTATTCCCAGGATGCTTCGTGGTTATTTCGACCTCTGAAGCACGATTTCAATGAAGCAGGGGGCTACAATATTTAGGAAAATAGTATGATTCATTTTGGGGGTGGAAATAATATGTATACGCAGTCACTAGAATTAATGACAGTAGCTTATTACAAATAAGAGTGATGATAGCGAAGAGATGACAAAGATTTCGTTGCAATCTGACTATTTCAATGCTTTTAGAATATTTCCTATATTTCGAATAATTAGTTTACGTTGTTGATGCATTTGTCCATCTTCTTTTATTATCAGGAATCTGTCACAGGTGTTCTATTAGATTCATATCTGGCGATTTGCATGTAAATCCAAGTCTGTTTTTCCATTCGAACTACATTTTTTGCCGCGGCCAGTGTTTGAATGCAAACAAATTCTTTTTCCCCGGTCGTTCCTAGTTAATGAATTATTCCATTAGTCGCACCAATCTGGGTAATTTCAATCCCAATGAATTATTCCATCGCTGAGTCCTTCGACTACAAATTTCGTTGCATATCATTGGAAATCCAAAATAGCATTGCAATACGTTCTCGCTTAATTTCGCGATGCAGAGACATTTAATTAAAACAAAAGCACACAAGTTCCTCTGTAATACCATCCAGTTGCCCACAATATTTTTTGTCTAATACTACATTGAATACGCAAACAAAACATATCACATCCGACACGTGTCGCTACCCTCTACAAAGATCGCGGTGACAAATTGTTGTACACCGCAGTGTTCAACCATCTGTGGTCTGTGCACGTTTCTGCAAATAGCCATTAGTCACAGTCGACTTTTGGCGTTTTTCGGCTTCGCGAAACAAAGAGACAGAAAACAAACACGCGGGAAAAAATACCCGACACGTCACGCAGACAATCCTTAACAATTTCATGCGTGCAGAAACGAACACGATTTCACCCGACAACGAACGAACCATTGTACGTCCGAAATCGTTCTCAACGAATTCGCCAGGCTTATAAGTATCGAGGGTAACGTTACAGTGCGCGGAACATGGGGTTCTTTTGCACGTGCTGTTTATGCATGCGTGTATGTACGCGTGTGCGTGCAGGGATGAATTTGTCGTATACATATATGCGACGCAATTGCATTCCTCGTAACACGGTGCAACCGTGTACAACCTCACGCTGCCGAATATGTACATATGTACCTACTGTGCATGTATCTCGATACATGCCTTGCGTCGGTGTCGCGTTTTCTGGGTCACCCTCTCCATTATCGAAGAATTCAGGTCTTACCGGGGGTGTACGTAGAATGAACGTAAACTCATTTTTAAACGGGCGAAGAATTTCACTCTCGGCGTTTCGTGTAAGTAATTAAAAGGAGTTATACGTCACGCACGGTTTCGTTCATAATGAAAGCGGGCGAAATGGGTGACGATAAATTGGAGGACGAGCAACGTTTCAATGGCACTAAACAAGCGTGCACATTACCATAATTCAGGTGGAAAATTCGGGAAATCGCTCTGATGGGGAACAATGCTTGTGTTAATAAATAAAGGGCGAGTTGTTTGCTGAAGATCTATGTATAAGTTGTAAATGTGACACTCGATAGATGTCGGATCTTAAGTGGATCCTAATTTTGACCATTTTGTTTGCTTCGTCCCAATTCTTGTATATCGTATGTGCTCGTATTAATACTGTAAATATTTATTGCATTACTCTTGGATATGCGTAGTGCGAACAATTTTTAGAGGAATTTTGTCGGTGATATTGTTTGTGTTCCTAATTATTTTTGCCGAGATATGGCGCTACAGATTTTTGTAATAAGTATCTGCTTGAAATAATTTTAGAGAGATGTACAATTATAGTTTTGCGCGAGAATACAACAGACTATAATAAAATACTCTTACAGCATGACTTTTAGCATATTTGAAGTAATTGTGTTACTGCATAATCAATTTAAAATGAAAAGATTTTTCATTTCAAAACTGTTTTCTATTGTCTAAGGATATTGTAATTTGACACTAGAAGATTTGGGTTAAGTTTGTCATACACGTAGTCACTAAACAGTTATTGTTAGAATCGAACACTTGAAGGACAGTTCCCATTAGCACCTGCTGACTGCATTGAAATATAATTTTGATAATAAAAACGATCATTCTTGTTGTACATATCTTTTCTTTCTACTTTTCTACATTACATTGATACTGCCCACGTTTTATACAATACCATAAAACATATATTATATTGCAGATGATGGTTTTAAAATGGAACTGGGTCGAAAAATATCTGTAAAATTTAGATAAATCTTTTACCTATACCCGTTTCGATGTATCGTGAATTCAATTACATTAAATCTACTTTCAACGCCGGTAGATATAACCCCTTTTACATCCCCGTCCGCGAAAACTTACGTGTAACTTTAAATCATGCTTCATAACCACTTTCGTAAGAAAGGGGCTGCAGAAAGAAAATGGGAAAAATTGTCAATACAACTCAGCCACAATCTTCTGGAAACTGATTGTGAGGAGCGCACCTCCCATGGGGATAATATGGTCTACAGATGGGGTGGAAAAAAAAACGAAATATATAATGCGAAGGTGTGCTTGTCTGCTCATCTTCAATCTTTCCTAACGTCAATCGTAAACGTGAAACGAATGACCACCTGTAATACTGGTGGCAATAATTATTTCAGCGTTATAAAATTGTTGTTTAAGTGTTTTTATTTTTAGGAAACAAAAGGATATTAGGTGTAGCAATAGATAATGCGATATTTATTTATCACTTTTATGGATTATTATCAACGCACTGTAAGAGCATGTTGAATACCAAAACCTGCTAAACAAATTCAAATGAAGTATTTATTATCAATCTCGCCGTACAAGTCTTATCGTTTAATTCACGGTCATGACAGAATCGGCCTATGTCCACCACAAAGCCTATAGAATAGACATTTTTATAGAGATGAAAAGTTTAACTTGAATAGACAATAGAGCAAAGTTCAAATAAATAATATTGCTTATTATAATGAATAATTACTTCGAAATGCTTTGGTATTAAATGATAAACATACCTAATAATGAAATACCACATAACTTATTGATACATCAAATTTTCATTCGTTTTCTTCCACCCCAATTCAGTAATTTTAAAACACACCTATTCCACGGAACGCCTAAAACCACCCGACCTTTTATCGATTTCAGTGGTCCATGTTAAAATTATGTTTCCCCTTCAGTACTATACTTGCCCAAATTTCGTTTTCTTCCGTTGCAAATTCGTCTATGCGCATTCATTTCTATTCGTCGTCTATTCATCCGTACATAGATTCAGCCATCGTTGATTCGACACCAACGTACCACGAATAATTCCCTATCTAGTTCATCAGAGATATTGAAACCATACTATAGCATTTTTTAACCGATTTATTGTAGCAACCAGAGCGTGAGTCGCGTGAGTCGCAACATTGCAATTTGGCGGTCAGTTCTCTTTTTACCTTACGTCTCCACCTCCTGTAACATTCGTGCAAAAGTGTATATATGTGTACGTGTGCACACTGTAATCCCGTGGTACACGTGTTCCCATTATCGATCTGCGCAGGATTAACCTCAGGTCGTTTTTAAAGCACTGTCAACTACAGCTCTTTAGCAGTTTAACCACAGACAAATTCGCATGAATGCGAACAAATAATTATAATTCATTAATTATACCTGCCGCTGGTTTATAAAATTCCAGCTTACGCGAGTTACCACTCCATTTACCCTCCTCAAAATTATGTTGACTTACTTCGTTATGCCTCGTTAAAGGGAAAATGAAAAATGCAGGTCGTCTTGTTTCATTGAAAATGTAATTATCGTTAATGTGCAACAGTGCCCTTCAGAAAACCTAACGTATCGACAAGCTCGTGCAACTTTAGTGCTTGGCTTTTTACAGCAAGCATCGTGCGAAGAAGACACGGGCATAAAGTGGTTTTAATTCATTTTCTAGGCAGCAAAAAACGATTGGAGCTGATGAAATGAAAAGAAGAAGTGTGTTTCGTGCCTTACAAATTTCGTTACACACATGCTTCATGTAATTTAACCAATTTGAAAAGTATATAAAAATATATGTGATGAAGAAAACTTTGAATAGTGTTTGAAAGTAAATAATGGTTTTAATGTCCATTCCATGAACACAGGTTTTCCTATATACATGATTTTTGTTTGTTACGGCCAGTAGAATTAGAATAGTAAATGTAGTTTACATGCAGTTACGAAAATAATCTTTGCAAAGCATTGCTTCCTCGGTTGTTGTTAACAATACTTGGTTATTTATCCGAACGTTGCTGCCGTGTTCATTTGTGCGACTTTACCTGAATAAGCTCACGTTGCAGCTCAAGTAATGCATCCCAGATGTGCACACTCCTGCATAACAGACACGTTTATTAATTAAAACCGACATCAAAATTGTTTGCTTGATTAACACACAGAATAACTCTGGATAAATTAGTTACCTACTTTCCTTTCTTTCCTATCTACACGATGTACGTATATTTTCCTATAATTACGCCTTATATAAGAGATTTATTGTCGACAGATTGTTACACGAACGATTTAGCGCTGCACGATCGAATTGGTTGTGTATTTCTTTGCAACCTGTGCACCGATTTATTTAACAAGTTGCAAAATTAGAGAGTGTATCTATCCGATACATTCACAATTACTGGTAAATAGTGTCGTAAATAAAATATTGTCACATATATAATTCTACATAGATAAATAATCGTACCCTATGAATAGAATGGAAAGGTATGATACGATGATTTAATATGCAAATTAAATAACAACCGTGCGTCGTTCAATAAGTAAAGAGACAGAGGACAGTTATTTTAATATGTTTTATGCAATGAATCTCATAATTTATCTATTTTTCAACATAATCCTCTGCCACAATTATGCACGTGTCGAAGAATGAATAACTTGTAAGGTTCATTGAATAACTTGCTTGAATAAACTGGATTTTTTTTTCTTGACTAATTGAATAACACACATACAAATAAAATGTATTACAGACATCTTTTATCTTATAAAAAAGATAAATAAATTCGTACCTAATTTTGTTCGAGAGAGCAAGGGAATGTAACGTAAGAAATATTTTTTGCGAAAGGTGAACGCGGATCACATGTAAGCGATATCTTTATTGATTTTTTTTTACGTGTTACAAGTTAATGCATGAGTAGTCCAAACGGCTATTATTATCAGAATATAATACTTTGATCGTTACACTAACATATTTTCCTATTTACATTTTATTTAACTATTCATATAAATTACACCGACAATACAGACATTCATAAATTGCGTTCACAAGTACTTTCTTCTTTCTGTTCTATTATTTAACAGATCGGTGAAGTCAATCTTTTAAGTATCTTTTAAACAACAGGATTTTTTTCTAGAATTAATGGCAATAATATTTAATTTGTTGCATCTTAACGTGAATAACATATACAAAGTACAAAATATTTAATATAAGTGTATACGAAATACATAACTTATTGTTCGATTGAAAAAAGGAATTGGCTTATGTTTTCTCATTCCTGTTAATAATGATAAAAGTTGTTGATTTTACTCGACAACTCTGGCGAATTGTAAAAGAGCTCCAAAGTTTAGCAATTTTGCGAACGAGCAATTCTCAAGCCTTGTCCGAATAAGAACCTTTCTCACGAATGAAGCGTTCTCGGCGCGTGATAGTTCTCCACTTCTTTTCGTTTGCTTTCCGCCTAATTCTTGAAATCTATAGAACAAACGCTCGCTGCTTTTAATTGTTCACGCAATTCCGCAATCGGAGTAATCCTTTCTCTAGAAGCAGCTTTTTTTCCCCTGCCAACATTTCAACGTGCCTGACGTATCTTTTTATGTGCATCGTAAAATCAACCTAACACTGTATTCTTGAAAAATTAGTTCCCCCTTTTTTCGTAAATTGTCGACGTTTCAATAATTAGCGTTTAATCGTCATGTAACTTATAAATCGAGTATAAAAGATGAACTGACACAAACTATATTAGTTATATTATTTTCACTTCGAAACAGAAAATTGTAGGAAAAGATATCAAATCATTTATTGCAATTTATATTGTTCGTAAAAATTTTATCCGCGATGAATAATTGCTTGGCGTCAACGCATAGATGTCTGTACATTTTATTGCACCTGTACTCTGCACCTGAACGGAAACAGTTTGTAAAAGTGTGATAGCGTAGTTAAACGTGGCATTCTCGAGTGATACATTGTCACCGATTGGGATTGATTGTTATTAGGGGTGCTTCCTTCTATTGTAATTTCTACCGTTTTGATAGAGTGGTTTAAACTGCGGCCACAGATCCCAGGTTTGAAAGCATTGATTTCTAGAATACTATATCGCCTACGGTTAGTTTTCAAAACTGACACTTTATTTTAATATGGAATTACCTATAAGATTAATTTCACAGTAATAAAAAATGCAGATTTTAAAATTTTTGCATTCTCTCCTGCACTCTGTACTGATTAATTTATGATAATCAAGGTCTTGCCCCAAGGAATTGGATTTATATAATAATTTTATATTTTTGCGGGGGATCGTTTAGTAAAGTTTTCCTTATTAATCTTAAAGTAACGCTTGTGGACAAAAATCAAACGATAACGCTTGCAATCTAATCGAACTATAACGTATGCTTCAAGGTATTTATTTCTAATCCTTTTTATAACATTTTAAAAAAAAATTGTATATTATATATTATAATTTTAAGGTCCCTGCTCGAGCTTGCAAGTGGTTCGCGTAATATATTATTTTTCGTGTTTTCCGAAGGTCTTTTCATGCGGGAAAATTATGGAATGTCTCGAGAAACAGAGACGCAAGGACAATTTCATTTCATTTTAATTGAAACGGCAACGTGAATAGGTTTTCTTATGATTCGCGATTCATTTACAGTTCTCCAAGGGAATGTATTTTTTTATTTAACTCTTCGTTCATCCTGCGAGTTCAATAGAATTTTTATCCATTGCAGAAATAACTCAGAGATTTAGATTATTCATCGATATTCCGATCAGATTTGCACAGTCCATCATCACCGAAGGTTATTTTCCAATTATTGTGGAAACAGTAAAAGCGATAAAGTTTCTTCAAATACACCCGCTATATACATATACTTCTCCTCAATGTTTTATAGCATTTATCGAGTAATGAAAACGTGCAATAAAATTCTTATTGCTCCGCAACCAAGAGCAATAGAAGAATCTACGATATTCGAATTACAAACGAGAATACACGGATTAAAATTGCTGAGATGAAAGGAAAAGATTGTTATTGTTCTCGGCGTATCGAAGCGTTTAAACTCGATTAACAGCACTGTGCCACGACTTGTCAGTGAAAAAAGTGAAAAGTACACGATACTGTTGCATGGTTATCGTGTTTACTGAAACTGCACAATTCCAGAGAACACGGAAAACTGGTAAACTCGATAAATACGTGGTTAATGTACGTGCAGAAATTTGCCCGCTTCACAGAAACTATTTCCGTTGTTTACCGGCGCATCAATTTTGTGCACGAGACAGCTTATTAGTTACAGTACAGTGACCTGAATTTACCTTTAATTATTACAAAGTTACCGCGTATAAAGCGGCACTTCACTAGAGGCTTCTAGGAAAATTATTGTCCGCGATTGTATTAATTCTTCTTACGGAACGAAACGAACATTAACTATTCCCTACTTCGTTGACAGATCAAAGAGATACAACGATCGCCCGCGTAATTAGCGAATGAAAATGTACGTTGCCATTCTCGGTCAGTTTATTAAATGCTGCCAGAACATTCGAATTAATCGTGCGCTTATTATCATTGGAAAATAGAGGTTTTATACGAGGTTTGTAGGAAAATGCAGATATATAGACAGATACGTTATTTTTATACATATAAGATGGGTGCTAAATTGATTTATTTATTATTTATTCCAGTTTTTATTTATTTGTTATGTCTCTAAACATATTCTTTGGAATTTTAATTTTATTAAATTGAATTTGTCCCCTTGTCAACATTATCTTGTTCCGATTTCTAGTTTCATGTGAATAGCTTCTTTTATCTTTCTGTTTCAGCCTGTCATATAATTACGTATTGAAATGTATATAATCTAGTAAGGTCTTTTTATTTGTATGAACAATATCGATTTCGTAATGAAGTATTGCCAAAGGATTTATTTGTTATTATAAATATATTTCGATTTGAATTACTTTGCAATTATAATATTTTGAAAAATTAATAAAGCTATGGCGAAATATATTTGGTTACTATTTTCTTCAAAAACTCTGTGGCGTCAATTTAATTTGTTTATCCTTCATTGCATTTCATAGTGCCCGGAATAAATGAAAATTCACCAGTGCCAAGACTGAAACATAGAATAGATGGAGTAATAATTTCCAATTATATTCTTTTACCTTATAGAATGTCATTTTCACTGTATGCAATCCAACATTGTCATGACGAAAAAGAATTCACATTGTATTCAATAATGTTGGTTGTTTCTATCGTAAATTTGATTAGTCAAATAATTACGATATTTGTTACAATGTTAATATTCTATCTCTCAACAATTTTTTCTTCTTCATTACTGCCAAGCTAAACCACGAAACTACATCTTCATCGTTGCGAAACATTTCCGTCTCTTAAATTGTCTTCCACGGCACCTTCGTTTCAATGCTCTGCGTTAAAAAAAATATCTGTTATTTTCGTTTGTTTACTTTTCCCTGACAAATCTCTATAAATCTCGTTGTATGGGGCTAAAAGTATACGCGAAGTCTCTCTAGTGTTAGAATGGCATCGTATTGTGGAAATTTCGTGTTATTCGAGGGTCCTCCAAATTCTCCAACCATGTTACAGGGATGCCGTGTTATACAGGGTTGGCAGTAATAAATTTCCATCAAAGGCATAACGACGATCTTCGAAATACAATTCGAGTCTCGTGCATGACGTTGGCATTACATGTATGTATATTGCTGCACTTTGATCAACGCGTAACTAGAATGTTTTATTTGGTCGATGTACGAGCATAAGTTGAGGTGGTCTTACATATTGCAAGCGTATCCCGGATTCTTGATAAATCTTTGCGATAAAAATGCAAGACTGGAACCGAAACAAGTAGAAACACGGTGGCGTGGTCGATGACTACATATTTGGCGAGGTGCCAATCAAGCTTGGCTGCTGTTCGAAGTGTCCACAAAGTTGTTCCTCTATATGTATTTCTGTTCGCGTCTTTCCACGAAATGGCCGAATCTTGATCAGTAGTTCGGTACAGCACACCGTGGACGTTTAATCTCGTTAGAGGTAATATTTATTCTAAAGGCACTGCAAGTAAGTGACGTATTAACAAATAACTAATAGAAATTGAGCCAGGCTCTTTTAACGCCGATCTTCTGTGACGTTTCGCCGTAAGTCTCAAGCATTTTATATTTAAAGGGTGAACAATAGACAGGAAGTCTAATAATTTGTAGAGAAATGTCGAGCGTTGAAACAGTATTGTTTAACGCCAGTGAAATAATTTTAGATGTAACGGTTCTGATAAGAATGTTATAATATCGACATGAATGTTACTGTATTTCCTAGGTAATTAATTTAAATTGTTGTTGCTTACCTTTGTTTTCATTTTCATCGAAATATTTGTGCATTTTTATTATAAATAATTCTAACAATAGTTTGCAAGTATTTGAATAACGAATACTTGCTCATGGAAAGTATCTCGTTAACTTTTGTCGCGCATGCAATTGAGCAATAGTCGATAAACAGATATTGGAACACGGTATTCCACAATAAGCATTGCTAAAATTATTGGGAAATAATTTCGTTCTTAAATAAGCCGGTTCTAACAACTAGCCGCAATTAGATCCACGCTTATACCCCCTATCATTACTGCCGTATTAAAGGACGCATCCCCTGGTTGAGACTATTAAATATAAAACGATTCAACATTGCAAAATCAATATACCGTAATGGCAGGGAAAGAAATTAACTCGGAAAAAACTGTACACTACAAAATATTTTATTATCAAGCGAGTCTTCGTTTGAAGTAAATTATTGCTTTCGCTTCGTTCTCTTAAAAAATACAAGAATCTATTTATAGACGCTTGAAAATGTATCGACCCTTTAATATTGAAATAACTGATTTAACCCTTTCACGGTATTCGTAAATGAACAACAGTTAAATAATTCGGGATTCAAGCGACCCAATAAACACAAAATTTATATAAGACGAACATAAAAGTAAAATAAAAATTACACTTGAATACCTTGAAAGATTATTAATTAAATAATGTATTCATTTCTTCATATAACAATATCTCGTGGGGTATGTTAACAAATCGTTTTCTCGATTCTCGTTCCAATTGACCCCACCTTCACAAGAGGCTTAAACTAACATCCCGAACTACGACAGAACACTGATAAATCATAAGCACAGAGTTCTAACCGAAACCGAAGTATCAATATCCGTCGCCATGAAACTTTAAACCAAATACCGCAGGTAATAACACTAATGATCGTCCGTCATTCGCCAGCAGGTGAACGTAAAATCCAGAATGATTGCGTCTCGTTATTCCCGCGTGTCGCAACGGGGTACATAAATTCGTCACGAGCCCGTGTTTCATAAAGGCATAAAGTATTAGGTGGCAAAGTGATTCATCGGGAGGTGTTAAAACCCCGATGTTGTCCGTTTACCGGGGAAAGCAATGATAAATGCAAGGAATTCGAATCTATGAGAAGTCAGGGCTTGGCAAATCGCCAAGGCTCCGATCGAATGTGCATCCACGTTCTTTCTCGGTTTACGCCAGAATCGTATTACCGCCGCGAATGTGATTAATAGTCCGTCGCAGCGTGCTGCCGATACCGTTGCGAAGAAAATGGGATAGTTAACATCGTGGTCACGTACGTTCCTGTTTGCATAGTAAAATAATACCGTGTTACCACCAACCACTTCCGTTCATCCGGCCTCCACTACACGAATTCCTGTTACGGTTTTTCAATTTTGTCCCTTCATTTTCCTGTCTGCCAGCCTTCCTGACTGCTTGTTTATATATCCAGCTCCTTCTACGCTTCCGTTCCTTTGCTCCTTTCCTATTAGGAAGTACAAGTGAGGAAGTTTGTGCCACTTCGAGGACTGCAACAACGTGCATTGGGGGACTAAATAGAGTCACGTAGCTGGGGATTCTAGTGTGTAATGTAAGAATCGGTGCGAATGATTTTTTCGGGTTTGCGAATAATTTATGTTAGATGTAACCGGAAGTTGTGTATGATATTTTGATTTGTTCTTGTGGCTTATCGGTGCACTGTAAAACAATGCATTTGTTAAAGCAATTGTCATCTTTCTGGATTTTCTTTTATTCCTGCCCCCTGTTTTTTGGAACGTTAAAGATTTTAGCTGAATGGAAACATCGATTTTAGTTTGCGGTAGAGCTGACAGGCTCTTTTATTATTACGTCGATATTTGTGGAACATTTGTCGGACGAAAATAAGTGATATTACAATGCTGTTATACCGGATATATCGGATAATTTGAAGTAATCTGGGCTAAATAAAGTGGGACGATTTTTTATTATTTCTCCCATAGGGAGCGTAGCATTGAAATGTTTTAATTGGTCACAACAGAATCACTTTACTGTGAGTAAAAATCAATATTTCAGTCGGAGCCGAAGTGATTAGATTAACAAAGAAACGAAAGAAAACAAAAATCAGACTGTGATCACAATAATCAGTGAATTATGTCAGAATCGGTAGCTATTAAATAATATGACTGCTCAAATCCTTTACAAAATTAATAATTGTGGTAATAATTATATACTGTGTACTAGTAATTATCGTAAAGCTGAATGGCGAGTGAAGTTTTTCCCAGCATTTTTTAAAATATCTTAAATAAAATGATTATCGTATCCTCCTTTGCGAAGCACGCTACGAATAATTATAACCCATAGAATTTCCCACAATTTCAAACAAAGTACAAACGTAAGTAGTAATATACACTAATTATTATTACCTATATTGGTGTAAAATCCCTTTGTCCGTGGCCAATAAATGAGTTATTACTGCACTTTCAAACTGGCTTTTTGTGAAAGGGAGTTTGAAATGAAAAAACTTTATTCTGCAAGTACTACTTATTATTTCCCCGGCTGTAACACTATTACACCTAGATACCCAGTATAGCATGCTCCACTGAATTCCACACTATCACATGTTTTAGCAATCCCAGTGCTTAACTACATATGTCCTTATTAAAGTGTATACGTATCCACATATCATATTAGTTTTTGCCTTGGCTTGTTGCATATATTCTATTATAATCAGCTGAACGTTCAAAAGCCAAAAATGATATTAAGATACAACTTAATCTAAATATAAAAAATCTAAATTAGTCTTCGCACATGTGACATTCTTCAAATTTATTATCACAAAATTATCAAAGAAATATGTACAAATTACGTTCGTCAGTGATTAACAATATCGAAAAGGTCTCGATAATGTACAATATGTCCAGGCTACGTCTTCACTGTAACAGTACACAAGTAAAGATCTCTTTCTCCTACTGAATGCCAAAGTGATTCTTCGCGAACGGAACAAAAAGAAAAAGGGGTGGATTTACCCACAGGTCAATAAAGGGGCATTTAGTTTGCATTCTCCGCTACATCGAATTTGACAGGAGGTCTTATCTACCCTAGCTTCAGTGAATACGACTTTGCGGTTTGCACAATAGTCCTTTCGGCTTTCAGTTCATTCAGTCAAAGGAAAGAAATCGATTGGCTGGTATCTTTTGCCGCGAGGGGCGTCATATAAATTTAATCAAAACCTGGATCCATAAGACGGTATAAATATCGAGCGACGTTTAAATTCGTCTGTCAGAACAAAAACAGTTATCAAGCTAATCTTGTCTGAGCTAGCACTTCTGGGATCGTGTGATTTATTCAAAAGCAACAGGCATCCAGATATCGGAACGTTTCGAGTAAAATTAATCTACTTGCACGTCTTGCATGTCACTGTAATATTATTCTTAGCGCAGTACGAATAAGTAGGTCTTTTTAACATTTTGAGACATCGTTTGGGAATGTCAAATTCAATAACTAGGTCAGTTTGTTATATTATATATTGCAGAAATCTTGCATATGTTTGAAACAATTTGTCATTTTCTTCAACGGATTCTCCTTGTAACACTTGATTTTCTTTAAATCCACCCACAATCACCCACAAATTTATTGGATATTAAATTTCTTGCAAAGTCGAGGGCCGTGTAATAAATGTCGCTGGTCCAAAGTGATCTTGTTCAGTATCCCTAAAGGACGAGACAAGCTGGTTAGACCAGATGAGAATTTTTTAAAAGCGTTCCAGTTTCAACGCGATATTTATAGCGATATAAAGCAAAGGCAAGTTTCAGACGAAATCGAGCAGCAACTTTGGACTCGAACTACTTCTTATCCTACTGTAACTCTCGACCTGACCCCGACTCGCTCACTTCTTAGTTCCCGTAGGTTGATCTTTTTCCCTCACACTTTTTCTTCTTCGACTGAAATGTCATAGTGCTCCGATCACAACGCCCTTTTCAGAGGAACTCGTATAAGTTTATCAGACAATATTTGTCGCTTAACGGAATCGTGGTAGTTACTGTTCAAAGAAAAATAACTGTGTCCGTTGAATAATAAAACCGTGTATTAAGTATTTGCATAGAATATTTGTCAGGCGATCTGTTATATTTTACAGTTAGGTTTTACCTGTATGTGTAGAATCTTATTTATGGATTTTCACGAACCTCGGACGATTCAAACGTTTGATTGTTTTAACTGTCGAATTGTGAACTATGTAAGGGCTCCGTAGCATTGCTGAGAAAATTATTTTCAGCTGGGAATTTTGACAGTAAATAAAATTTACCATTTAGACATTGCATCTTGCAGGAGTACCAAGTGGATAAATCTGTAACCAAGAGAAGTAATAATTCACTCGTATCTCGTATTTTTGGTTAATCGAATGATTGAATAAGATATCGAATTATTCCGATAGAAATTGTCTTCAAATATATTTATATATTATTTTATTTGAGCAAGCGAATGAATTTTCCTTGAATTATTTTATTCATCTGTCGTCCAACGAATGACTTTATTTTATTCTAGTTTTCTGATTTGATAGATTGTTCTTAACATAAACATCGAAATCATTTTTAATACTATTATACATATATGAATATAAATTTAGTATACATATACATAAATCATAAACGTATTGTTAAGGTTATCTCCTTCCAGCATAGTTTACGTTTTATAGATCGTTGTTTTGGATTACATATTTGTAATCGGAACCAACATGAATTACACTTGACTTTATTATTTAAATGTGTACAAAATAATTGCCATTTTACGTGAAACGGTTATGTCACAAACTGGATATGGGAATAACTGATTTAGCTTTGAAAGAAGGTAAAGCTTCACCTAGCTATAATATTTTTATTATATAAAACTAATCAAGTACTTGAATCGCGTCACTATTTCAAACATTCCAGAAGAATTCCAAACATCCACCTGGCCAGAAGTCGATTTTAGAAATTTGTTCAAAGCTGTAAAACTTTTTATTACCCAAGATAGTTGAATATGCAAGGGTCAATGTACTGGTATTCTTTTTGCCATTTGTGCACTTATAAAATTCTGTAATTTCTTCCCCTCTTGAGGATTTGAAAATCCCACAACTAGCGGTTTTCGTAAACCAGAGAAATCAATTTTTCAACGCCCACAACTCGATCTATGGCTAGGAATTTATTGCTCTGTGAGGTGCGAAAAATCAAATTCGTTTGATTATCGTAATCTGTTCTGACGGTTTCGTGCAGTCGATAAAACAAAATAATGCGGGTCTATATATAATTATTGTCCTCAAGAATTTATTGATTTCAATAGTTACTATGGTAATGTTTGCTTCATATGTGGTAGCTGATCGAATCGTTACACACCACCACATGGAGAGATAGAGTTCGTACAATCGATCGGAATATCAAAGTGTTCTCACGAATTCGTGCGACATTGGAAAAGAATGCATGTAGTGCAAACCTAACCAAACCTAACCACTCGCATTAAGAACAAATGCATTTGATCGGACGTATTCGTCAGGACGCCAGTTCGTCCGAATACGCATCCACTATAACCGTAGCCTTAGCCATAGAAGAATGCTAATTTACAATTACGAACTAGATTAAAATACACATTGGTTCGTGCGCACTCCTGCTTTTGGACGCAATCTTATCCCTCGATGTTATGGCGTAATAGATCGTTAAATTTAATTACATTCTCGTATGACGAAACGACGAAACGATCGGACTTCTTTCCCATTTCGACGAAGGGAATCCTTTCAAAGGACCCTTTATTGGTAAGCAATTCTAGGTATCCAAGAGTTCGTTCCACGATGATTATGTGTACTATCAAGATTTGGTAATAAATGTATTAAAGCTTGTAAAGCTTTCGAAAAGGGCGGATTAGCTCTTAATATGAACATGATTGGACAGCAGATTTTCATGCAAATATTATTGTAAATTATTTTCTATAAATTAAATAAAATAGGAGAACTTCGACAGAAATTGTTTTTATAATTAATCAATTGAGAAGATTTATTTGTTCCTTTTATACAATGCATATGCATATACATATTTACGTATATGTATATTGCACCCCGTATTGATTTTTAATTAATTTTATCAACGAATCGGTTCCAACTATATTCTGTTTATACTGCGACTTCAATCACAAAGAACCAAATACTGAAAAGAACACGTGGCATATTTTCTACATATACTCTGCATATATTTTCTACATATTATACCTATTTCCATAATCAACAGCCCTCTATTCACGGCAGTATTCATTGAAAGAAATTACTTTTGCTGGTACAATTTTCCTTGATTGACGATAATAAAGCGTGTAACGAAGCAACGAGAGTTTTGAAGGCGTACGTGAAAGTATATTGAAAATTATGGTATTCATTGTCCTTCTTAAACCGACATTTAGTAAGAAAGTGGTAACAATGTTTCATAATAGAAAGAAGTTGAATTATAAGTGTGGCATTGGAAGGTTGGTGCAATCAAAACCGAAAGGTACTGCGCTGAGGTAAAGGTATTATATCTTAATTTATTCTACACTATTCTATTTCACGCTGTTTGCTCTGCGACCTATACTACTTGGCTGCTCAATCTACACTGTTTCACACTTCCACTCGTACATACACTGCCGTCCATAAGTATTAGGACACTTGCTATGTTCGTAAAAAATCTGACTGTTAGTTCAGCAATGAAAAAAAGATTTAAAAGTTATTTCATTTTTTCGGTGAGCTTTTTTCAACATCACTCAATACATACTTCTTATGTAAACAAAAGTGTGAAACGAAATAAAACTTCTTTGAGACTTTCAATCTTTTCCGAATATTTTGTCAAACATACGCACACTCAGCAGGTGTCCTAATACTTATGGACGGCAGTGTACATTCGTCGCCAAATTTTAAAAACAGGGACACGGTGCTGCGGGTCATCGCTGCTCGCCTGCAGACCATCCGTGTCCCAGGTAGCCCGGTCATAATTGCCCTATAGTGTATAGTTAAAAACTACGTACTGCCACATGAATTAGTGGTAATCTGTGATACCATGTACAAGGACATCAGACAAACGAAGGGATTTGAATGGTGCGTTTTGTCAAAAATAAAAGGAAATAGCGGAGGGAGAAGTCCTGTGTCTTGATAAGCTCCAACTTCTCGTACATTTTATTAAGTTAGGTGCATCGCTGCGCGCAGAGAGTGCAATTGCACTATTCTTTTAAATGGAATCGTAGAATTTTCATCTTGTTAAGCTGCTGAACTTTCTCTCCTATTATTTTCTTCAGCCTAGAATAGCGGATGAACTATGGGACGTTTCAATTACGAGACACCTTATACGGGGTGTTCGTGCTATTAGCCCCAGCGTTTCTTTTTCTTCTCATGAATATGTAGCAGGTTCTCTGTGAGAAATATAATAGAATAGAACTAAGTTTTAGTGCATTTTTCTACGCGATACCGTGGCTCGAATAAATTTGTTATACCTGCAATAGCTTTCGCAGGACGGCGATGACAGGAGCTTTTTTTTAATTTATAGCTGTGAGTTGTTGTTTTTTTCTATCACATAAAACTGGCTGTTGAGACGAATCCAATGACCTAAGATATAATAGAGTTCGGCGTCTCAACATGGCAGAAATGAAAGAGGCACTTTGAAGAGTATACTACCAGTTTTCACTGCCTGCAGTCTATAGCAGTCAGTTGCATGATAATATTCATATTATCTACGTTGAAATTGCACTAATGCTTGTGCACCCCATTGTAACGCGGTGTAATAGTTGCAAAATTTCTAAGTAATAAAAGTTCGAAGTAAATACAATTTCGATATGATACTGCAGAAAAATTGAATAAAGTCGTCCTAGGACGCAGTTTCGATACAACACGACTTAATAAACATAGATAACCCACATTTGGGACCGACGTTTCATTCCACTGTTTCCCAGAAATTGGGGTGAAATTTATAGGGGATTCCCCATATACGCATAACAAAAGTATTCATATTCCCTTTCTTCCTACGGAAAGCAAATTCAGTGGCCGTTTTCCTATTCATAAATACAGTCGTTTTGCTTTATTGTTTAAGAGATTACAGGAAAAAGTTGTTGCAAGAAACCTTCCTATAACACGAGTCTTTGAGAGCATGGTTTCCATATATATGTATACATACATATATAACACAGTGCGTTAACCGTGTTACTGAAGACTTGTCCGTACTGGATTTGCATTAAGTACTTTACTCGTCTATGCTTGTAAAGTGTGCTTTAAATGCAACGTGAATGTCGATTTAAAGCGGTACGTTCTATCAAAATTCGAGTATCGCCCTGTGAATAAAGCCAGAAAGAATTATATACTCGTGGAGGTTCGTGGAGTAAAAATATACGGAATAATTTCACTGTTGGCTAACCCCTTTCTCCCAAAAAGTATTCGCGCCCCTTCCTTTCGCCGGGGATCATATGCATAAAACATGCTAAAAGGAACCTTTTTTCTGAACGTGTCTTGCGTAATATCATCAGAAGCAGCATTTTATTTATTACTCTATATAAAATATTAAAGTGTGATATGAAAGCTGTCCTCGCTGATTTCGCACTTCAACTACTATGCAAATTTAATCAACGAGATTATTAGTTTGCGAATAGTTTGTAACTTTGCAAAGTATCTATATTTAAATTAAAAATATAAACTTTGACAAAAAATATAATATCTGGAATGTTTGTATGTAAATATTAATGATATAAATGTCGTTTAGAAATTACGGGCCCCTTTGGTTTCGAATAAATTAAGAAGGAATTTGTCATTTTATTTCGATTAATAATTCTGTGAATACGAATTCGTTTCGCCGGGGAAGATACGTACGTCAATAGAATTATGCGACAGCTTTTGTTAAATGAAATAGTGTTTCGTAGAGAAAGTCTAATCTGAGAAGGAAAATAGAATAAAGCATAATTACAATAAATACCAAATGTTTTCATTGAATTGGTTTTCATTATGAGTGTCAAGAACGAAGTCAAGAACGAAACGTTCATATTCTTCCACAACTTCTGGCAAATATCATTTCTAATCTTAATATTATCTATGCACTATGCAAAATTAGTTGAAGAATCCAAGTAGACATTTTTAATCACACGCTTGCTCTGAAAATAGTAAATTTAAGAGTGGTTGGAAAACGAAAGAAATGCAAGATTAATGATCCAAGAAACGGTGTATTAAACTGCTAGATCGCGGACATTATTCGGTGCAGTATTTAATCATAGGGATTATAATTACAACTATATATCCCACAGAATATAAAAGGTTTCAGCTTAACAATTTATTAAACTTTCATAACGATGTGGTATTATATAGCTGTACTTTACCTCCCTTCATTCTTTTTCGTAACACTCGATATTAAAGATTCTACGTATAAATATATGGAATAGATATTTACACAACACTTGGAGTAAAAAAACACAGAGTAAAAAACATTTGAAAGAATGGATTAAAATACAAATCAAACTGTTCTCCAAAATATTTCTGTAAATTTTACGTGTCTTGTAATTCTTATTCTACATCGTTCAGATCCCATTATAAATTTCCTTGGTATATGAATTTTTTATCTATTACAAAAGTCTAGAAAATACCTTTGGCAACATGAATAATGAATCTCAATGCTGTACACTGTAAAGCAATGAATAAGCAATGTGTTACTGGGTATTTTGATTAAAACTTAAATTTCAAACTATGAGAAACGGGTTCAAATATTTAAATAATTTAATCGAATTGATTGCAAACGGTATTTTAAAGCAGTCTTTGTAAACATAACAAGGTATAATGCTTAAAGACTTAATATTCGATAGATTCTTACAACGAGTTGTTAAATAATCAGTATCGTCGCTTTAATTCCCTCGTCCATTGAATTTCTCTCCTTAGTAAACGTTTCCTGCTCGTACTTGGACAATCTACAACACAGACAGCATCCTATTGAAGAAAAATTCGCTTCCCCTTTACCACGTTTCCATTGCCTTTACGATCTTATGAACCGATATCGTTTACGGACTAATAGCACTGAACTCCGAGCAGAAACAGTAAAATTATAGCAGTCAGTGTACGTAACAGAACTCAATTTGTTTCAATTTCAAATGCAACGCTCCTGGCATATCCTTTGTGACATTTTATTATTTGTCTTCTAGATTTTTCAAACTAAATGTTTAATGCACGTTTTTTTATTACATAATTTATTATATGATTTAAAAGTTTCATTTCATTTATTTCTACGTATAGTCATTTTATTTAGTGTCACGTTTTACTTTCATTCAGGTTGAATACATTCCTTGTTGGAACAAGGAAAAATATGTAAAGCTGAAGGAAAGAAAGGAAGAAAAAGGGTTGAAGAATAATTTGTGTGGCTCGAAAGCGTTAAATACAATATAAATACAAATTTCTTCGACTAGCTAGTCACCACATAGGCTATACTATGTCTATGAATAACCACAATTATTCGCCATATTTACAAACACTGAGGTTAACGACCCTTGAAAACAGGAGAGTCGAAGCCGACCTATGGTTTTTATATAATGTGTTAAATGGTAAGATCAGCTGTCCAGAAATCCTTCAGAAAGTTAATTTTCTCGTGCCTTCAACTTACCTACGGAACAACAACCTTATAGCAACTGAGCAACACTCCACTAATTATGGTAAACATAACGCATTTAACAGGGTATGCTCGCTCGCAAACGTTTACCATAATGAAATTGACATTTTGGACAGTCACCTAGAGAATTTAAAAAATCCATTCGCAGCATGCTATCACATTATGGATAGCTAACATAAATATAATTACTATTATTATTATTTTTCTTATATATATACAATCTTCTGTAATTATTGTATGAAATGTCCTTTATTATAACTGTTTATCATGTAGTCTAAAGGGGCTATCCCCGTAAATAAAATTATTATTATTATAATAGACATCCGCACAGGTGTGAAAATATATGAATGAAATCTGTGATTCAATCTAATATTCGATGTTCATATTTGTAATTAATTTATTTTGCAAAACCAATTTGCAAAATTGCACTCAGACGTGCATAGTATAAGAAAAAATTAAATGGATGGCGTATAATGTTTATATTCACTTACGTGTGTTGACTTCAGTTTAATACAAATATCTAGGGCATACATTTATTAATTGCAAATAGTCTGCAGTTGTCGTGCCATAATATAATCTCAATGAACGTGAATAATTAATTTTTCGCTCTTGTTATATTATTACAAGCAACGCTAAAAGCTATTACATTTCGATCCTTCCGTGCTGCTTTATTTTACTTTGTCAAGAATGCAAACAGGTTTTTAATTAAAGAGCTTTTGTATTTCAAAATCTAAAGACCATTCTTCTACTGAATTAAATACAGATTTTATACGTATTGTAATGCGCAGAAAACACTATGAACCATTGAAAACAGTAAATAAATAAAAATAAACAAGTGAATTGTACATATTGTTACTTCTGGTCATTATACTGCATGCACTTAATGATATTTAAAATAATCATAATCATGATACAAATGGATTGACGTAACGTAACGTAAATGCTATTTCCTTTCGTTGCAGGTCCAAAGAGAATCTTGGTGAGAGTACATAAAGTATGGCGAAGAGGCACCGTTAATGTCGTTCACATTAAATTTAGGAGGGTGAGTGAAATTTTATTCAAACATCCGTCTTTGTTCCACTAAGCAAGCAGAAAGGTTATGATCCAAATTTAGAACCTTTTTGGAATATACCATAACTTATTCACTTGTATTCACTTCAACTTCTCTGAACATAATGAACCATCAATTATTAATTGCGAAATTAGAAAACTTTCGAAGTAAAGCACAATCTAGAAATCTGATTATATTAATGAAGGCTGATAATGTGCAGTATCGATCAGCAATTTTGCATAACATGCAATCTTAATTGTTCGATTCTTCTACAAAATTATGTAACAAAATGCGCGTTGGGCTAAATTTTATTCTGTGTAATTTTTCATGGAATTGTTTATGCCCTGGAGAGCCTTGCATTGAAACAGAAGAGTTACATATTTTTTATACATCTGCCTGAATAAGTCAAATTACATTCGTAAGTATGTTTTTCAAAATATGGATCGAAAGTTTGCATTCAAAATATTTCGAGATATGTACATTTGTGCTTTGCTATTCACAGAGATTTCTTTTGTTTAAGTGAACAACTTCGTACCTCTCTGCTTCCCTTCATCCTATACCTTTATCCTTTCTCTACCTTCTGCATTGTTTCCTCTTTTTAAAAAACCTCCGCTGCCGCCATTCTCTTTTCGAATCTCTCTGTAAACCGCGACTTTTTCTTCGAAATGTTTCCCTTAATTTTGCTTGTCTTTTACGTACCTACACATTTCGCTCGAATCTTTTATAAATGTTCATAATACATGATATCAAGCTTCTCTTATTTATTTCACTCAATACCCCCTGGCCATTTGTTGCAACAGTTATAGTATATATGTAGTTATAATACAGGGTGACTCAGAACTCAGGGAACATCGGGAAATGGAGGGTTGCCAAGTATGTATGTCGGATATAATGCCGTGACGATCTCTCCATTATTTAAACAATGTTCCACAGTGACAAAGTCATCAACAAACTTTATACAAATAATTGTATAAAAATAAGTGAGAAATTGCAACAATTAGGAAGCATTATAGTATGTAGGAGAAAGAAATGGTAACATGATAATATTTACTCAAGGGAAATGGTTAAACAAAGTTCGGGAGGTATTAAGAGAAAAATGATGCCCGCAACATTTTGTTTTTTTAATAAACAGATATCGTTAATGCTCAGAAATACTATAAAACAATTCTAAATAAAAAGACCTATAAGTCTCACGTTACTACTAAAAAATTATTATCATAAAGAATTGCTATCTGTATCATATAAAGAATATGAAATATACATATATCTACTGAAAGCACCCCAAATTTATATTAATGGTAATAAATTAAGATTTTCAATGCTTAAATTTTATTTTTTCTAATACGACCAACTCTTATTTCGATTAATACGAAAGTATGCGGCATATGCAGACTTCACGGAAGTAACCATTTATTTATTGAGAACGCGACTTGCACGACGGCCTGTGAGCGAATACTAAATCCTGTAGGCACAGGAACTGCCGGCAATCAACGTATGTACTCGTGAACGCAAACTAATCTAATTTTAGTGTTTGCGCCGGGTCACATAGACGTGCATTTCCATTCAAATATCTGCACACTCGAAGAAATTCAAGTTTTGCGTATGCACGTTTGTTGAGCGATTACTCCAAGGCGCCGTTAAAATGAAAATAAAAGTTGATTCATTGACTTGACTTGTGTACTTGTTAAGTACTGACATCGGGAGGAAAATTGTAAAAATAGTTAATACAAATGTACTTTCTTACCCGTATATTAGGAACAGATGAACATTAAATATTAAACCCGATGTTTAGTGTGAACGAAGTATTTCGAACTGTAGGACTTTAATTTTTAATTCTTAGTCCTTTTACTGTATTTCCTTCACAATTTGCTTCAATATTCTTTGTAAAATTGTTATTAACATGAAATATATGTATATATACTCTGTAGAAATAGAAGCTTTCGTTCAGAATTGAATAAATTGAAACATCAGTTAAGTATATAATTGCAAGTTATTTATATACATTTTTAATAAAGAGTTACTGAATCGCTGAGATAGGTAACATATACGATGTTCACGGCGAAAGGGTTAAATGGAATTTTTACATTTTCACTAAACAATTAAGCAAACAAAAGTATTATACAGAACACAGTTTCCTTTTTGTAAGGGAACTTTAAAAGCATAGTCATTCACAAGAAATGGTAGGGTTCACAAGATAATAATTATTTGTATACAGAAATATATTTATAAACTATCAAAACGTAGAAATGATACGCTTACTTTTCATAAAAGCCCTCAGAAAGAAATCTAGTAGCTTCAGGTTGGAGTAAATTGGTTTTCCTGTATAATCATGTACCTGCCTGAAATTACTTCTAAATCATATTATGTTGCTCATTTAATTTGCTGTCGCTTTGAATGCCTATCAAAGCAATGGTACGCAAGCTCGGGGAATGCAAATAATGTTTCGCCAGCCAAAAAGAAGACAACGAGTATAAAAGGAACGATATAACAGAAATGTAGTTCGTTGTACATATGTAAAACACTTAGCTGACCCTCATTTGTTCGACAAAGAGGCTCTTCAGCTTTCATTTTGCCACTATAACGCTTCAACGTTATACAGAAGGCTAATTAAGCCATTTAAACTTCCCTTTAGCTCGAAAGAAGTCCGCAAAAGTGTAGATTGCTGACAAAGCAAGTTCTTCAGGGTTGAAACTTTCACTTTCATATGTTACTGTGTTTGACAAACGTTTCAGGCTTTTCTAAACGATTTATGAGGGAAAAGGGAGAATGGCGAATTGCTTAAACTTGTTCAAGTAAGCAGTGGAAACGTGAAAGGTTTTCAAAAATTGTGAATAATGTAAATGCTACGATAGAATTGGCATAATTTTTGCAGAAATTTACTGTTTGTTTTCTTTAAAAACGAATTAAATAAATTACTGTGAAAAGTGTTATGCGTTACTTAAGATGTATTATAGAAATATTAATTAATTAATATTAAGTACTGGTTAAAAGTGTCACAAATTCAAGCGCTAATTATTATATAATATCGTATATGGTAAATCGAAAGTAATTTGGGGCGGAAAAATACTTCCGGTATGTACAAAGAACTCAATGAACTTTTATTAAATATAATTTTTACTTTTATTTCGTGAAAAGTACATGATTTGGCGATTAAAAACAGTATCTAACGACTACCCGTACTTTTTCCTATACATTCTTGCAGTGCACATTCCATGCATTAAATTTTTATATAAAACATTCCTTATGCCATTATGTTACAGTAATTTTTATCAGTAAAATAATTTATTTAGAATTCAGTGACTGCAAAAGCTTTAATGGCTGCTATTAATAGTGGCCATAATTATTATACAATAATTATATCCATATATAATTGAATTGCTAGAAAAGGGTACTGTGTTCTCTTATTTAATATCAATTATTTTTCTCTACGATTTTTCTCCACTATTTCCGTAGCGGTCGTATAACCCTATTGTATAAACGACAAATCATTTCCCCTTAAAAAAAATAATGAAGGTGCATCATACATACTCCTTTTCCAACATTTCAATGGAGCACACTTTTAAAAACTTGAACTGTGCAACACGGGATCTAATGAACGCCAAATCAATGGAACACTGCGTGTATAGCGAAAGCGGGAAATGTCAACCATTGTTCAAACTCGATTCATGACGTTTCTCTTTCTTCCTTTTATGCTTTTGCATTAGTCAATTGGCTAGAATTGCACGCTTTTTCAAACTGTTTCCACGTTGTGAGTTTATCGAATCGTTTACCGTACGTTTGTCAATTAATAAAAGTGTCAACCGAAATTCAACTAAAAAAAAAAAGAAAAAAAAGAACAATATCGACCGCAAATTTTTATTGGAAAATCATCTTTTAAAATTTATCCTCCTCTAATAGACATTTTTCACGGTCCTGCTGGCAAAATGTTTTGGTTCAGTGCTCGCGTGTATCTGTACATAAAATTCTCCCTCTGGCGCAACGTGGCTTCATTTTTCTTTGCGAATCATTCGCGGTTACGTGTCTCGTCCAAGTTGAACACTGTGGAGATGGAAAACAGTAGAAACGTAGATCGAGTTTCCTAATGGTAGCACACGAATGTAGCACAGCGGTTCACTTGACACGCACAAAAGTTTCGCCGGATGAACGGAACTCATCACTGTTTGGCTTAACGACGCGTCACATATGATGCATTTTCGTGAAAATTAAACAACCATTGCACACCTGACCACTGTATCCGACAAATCATAATACCGGCGAAAATGTCAATTACGATTATAACGGAGAACAAGGAAGTTCCTTTTCATCATTGCAGGAAACTGTTTGCTATTTTGCGGCAGGATCCAGATCCTTTTTTTCAAATTGTGTCTGTTGTTGCCATCGTGCTCCTCATTTTAGTATTACGAATGTGCAGTTCGATAAATTATAAACATTCGTAATTGAACGCAAAATGTGGCCAGATAATATTTCTTCCACATATCAGTTTTTACTTTGGCTTTAAATTTAACCACAAAATAACATTCTATTGTTTCTGTTTTCAAACTTTCGCAAAAAGTCGATGTATAGATGAATATGAAAAGTAATAATCTGCACAATTATGATTTTGATACAAGAACAGCGATATTGTCTTTATTTTGTGAACGTAGTACACCTAAGGCATCGAAAGTATATGTAATGCATTCACAGTAATGCGTAGCATGAAAAGAATCAATGGTCTCATTTTCCCAACAAATGAAATCTGCCGCTTTTATGGCCTATTAAAAACATTATGGATACACTCATGAACAATACACATACATGATATCGATCTGAGAAATACCTACCTGGGCGTGGCTCTAGGAAGCCTGAACAAAAGCGCGTTTTCCTGTTGAAAAATCACAGCCACGGCTATTCTTAACATTCTTTGCAGTCTGAACTAAGGGAAATTGTATTATTCTCGGGCTTTTATTTACTCTGTAATATTTCATCGCGCTTAAACGTCCCATATAATTCTCTAAGGAGATGAGGTATTTAACTTGATCGTTATACTCCGCGAAATACCACTGTTTATCATAATTAATTAATTATTAAACGATGTTTAATCGAGCTCGAATTTCCACATTACACAGTAAATTGAAAATTTGTAGAATCGAGGAATAAGAGCGCATAAACAAGTTTTGTAATATAATGTGACGATGTTATAAGGTTTAAAGATTGATATGTGATGTATGAGACAGTAAATTTTGTGGGATTAAATAGATTGATTGTACTTCAATGTTCGGAATATGATCATACTTTCTGATGCTTTAAATGGAAATGAGAATGATATATTTCATTTTATCCTTGGCTGTGGGCAAAATTTCACCGCATTTTCATTTGAATATTTGCCGAATAAGGGCGGTCATTTTTTGCAATAATGGTGCAGCCGGTACCCGTCGTTCGTCCGGTTTTGAATTTTTTGCCGTTCACATTACCATTCCCCACGAAATAACTTTTAGCTGCGATATGTGGCCAGTTTAGGCCTCGTACTTTTACATTTAGTTTCGTCGATTATTACGTCGGTAAAGATTTCCTTTACGATGATAATCCAATGCTTTTTATATTTATATAATGTAAAGTTGTAATACAATTAATTCCAGATTTGCAGGTAATATTGAAAATATATTACAGAAATTTGAAAACCTTCTACAAAAAACTTTTGTTCATTGAAGTAATGTATTAACGATTAACGATTAAATAATATTGTGAACATTAGGTCTGCAGGATTAATAGGTGTTATTCGATGATTAATTATTTCAATAATTTTATCGTCGATAAGAAAAATCATGTTATCTGAGCTTCAACTGCATAACTACTTACCCCTTAAACTGCCAAGAAGTAATAAAAAGAACACTTAAAAGCCCTAATTAAGCCGTCAAAGAAGTAGTTTGCAGTTTAATATGCGGCAGAATTCAACAGCCACGCCCGCATTCCTCTTGCCATAACGACTTCGCAATACAGTTGTAGTTCATCGTTTCGACTCGCTTTGATAATGAAATGAAATGCGAATCTCAACAGTTTCAAGCACAATTCTTCCAGGAATCTTTTATGGTTCTTGGCCTATAAATAACTGTTTCCTGAATAATCGTTTGAATGCAAATAGCGAGCCACCCTATGCATGCATATCAAATTTGTAACGTCCTTTGAGAGTTTCAGCTTTATTGCAAGCGATGCTACAAAAATTTGTCAAATATATATATTAATCTGGCGAACGCTTGTCCAAACCAGCTTAAATTTGCGTGGCTCACATAACACTAACTTAACAAATATGTTATATGACTCTGATTTAATATGACTCTGTTAATAAAATAAATCGTTCAAAGTAGTACCTGCAATAATAATTACAATATATGCAGAAGAGAGGAAGTGTCGACGGTAGTATAGTTTCTTCTTTATCGTGTTTATTTAATACTTTGGCCGTTTCGAAATATCTTAATTGTCTACGGCGAAATTAGTTTCACGTCACTCAGGTGGTAAAGTTAATGGCACCTGTGAATACAGGCATAGAACAAGTACGCAGCAGGTGAACGAACGACTTAATGGAGTTTGATAGTTGATAGGATCAATCATGGAACCTGTAGCAGCAGCGATGATAACGTGTCCATCGTCGAGGAGCTACTATACCTTGCACACATGTCAGTTTGTATTACGGACGCGTGTACGTTAGGGATGCACCTGGCCACGGGTACATCGCATCAATTTGCCTCGTATTCATATGTATACGGCTTCTACTTAATTTTGTCAAATTACGTAGATAACTTGCCATTTGCTCGCGTTTCGCTTTTGTTGCGCCGTGGCATGTGACCACATTAAAGTGATATGATATTTAGGCACGATGGCAGTGAGCAGATAGGAAAATTCTGCAAACAAGAAAGTAACATATAAATCAAACTTACGGTGAACATTTGAATATAAATATGTATATACTTTTGACAATGCGTGATGATTAATACGGGAGGAGAAACGATTTTTTGAAGAATAATATGAAAATCGTGAAGGATTTATTTTTTCAGTGTACAAAATAATTGCAGGACAGACATTGTATTGTAATCACAAAACAGTTAGAGAAAAAGTGTTGAATGTTATCGACGTTACAAAGGTTTATTTTATGTATTGCTAATCTTTAGTGCGTTTGACTATGAAAAGTGTAATTACAACGTTCAGTAGAAATTGAGCACCATACATTTGCTTGTGCCTAACGGTGCAGTTTTGGGTCTTCTGCAAAAAAGTAACAATAATTTGAATTTATTGCTTCTATTTTAAAACCACGAGTTTGAATATTCAACATCGATACTCTTAAAATGCACTGTTTCACGAATTACCCATTCACCAATATCACGTTTCGAAAGATGAAACAGTTTCTAACGCAGAGCGATCATCAAATATTGTTCCATCGATTGCTTACGCTATAAAAAAAGGTTTCAATAATCCTCCACTGTACTCCAAACGTTTCCCCACTTCAATTTGTTATCTTCTTCTTTGCGAATCTGAAATGCCCTGTACCGACGAACTATTGAAACCCCCAACTCATTCTGCATTTGCCGCAACTCGTTCCAAGTGTAACAATTTATTTACATGTAATTTCCATCCCTCCGTCAAGTGCACGTCGAGCGGAAAATGAATGACGGAATTAAAGCAGTTTTGTTCATAAACTTGACGAAGTTACAGCTGTGTATAGGCACCGACAAAGGCTTCGAAAATTCAATTGTTCCTTTGTGAATACGCAAGCATACATACGCATACATCTTCGCGAGCATATACAAATATATATGCAACACAAACACGGCATGTGTGTTTTCAATCTATCTTCAATTGATATCTACACTACTCCACTCAAAGTAAGTACGTATGTATTAAATAGGATCACCTATAGACGGTTCGTAAATATTATATAGAGCTATAAAGAAGCTTCGCGGGACGGAACAGGATCAAGAGGATTCTTTCGTCGGTTCACCGGTCCCTTTGTCACACGGCCCGAGTAGATCCGTGACTGTTTCAGCAAATAATTGACTTGAGCCGAAAATGCGTGCGAGAAGAGGTGTGTCCCTTCAACTCGGATCAATTAGACCCGCAATCCTTCCTCGAGACTTCTTTTCTACTCTATATGATATGTACTTAATTCTCTGTCTATTAAGACAGAGCTATCATCTATCAACTTACCTGTCTAGCTAGTTATTTCGTTACAGGTGACAGATTATCTGACTTATTACCTTGTAATTCTGTTTGCTTTTATGTATTATTTTATGAGCACTCAATTTCGAGTAATGTACATTTCATGCGTATAACTATTATTAAGCAACGTAGTATTGTCAGCTTTTGAGGCATATAAGAAAATATATTTGATTCGGGGAAAATAAATCATTTGTGAATTTTATAGGATAACAAGTAAAGTGTATAGCTTTTCATTTTATTAAGCATCAGATACAAAAAAATTAATGAAGTTCAATTAAAAAGTATGAACGTTTTTTCTGCGGACGTTTCGTTGAATATTACGAAAGCCACAGAATATGTTCCTCTTCAAAAGAAGCGAAAGCACGTCCCATTGTTAAACATTTTATGACATTTATATGAACACTGATGCAACTACGAAGAGAACGTTCAGGGCAGTAGCGTAGATATGAACAGCATTATTGCGCTCAGTTTAAACAGTTTTAGGCGTCAGAGTCGGAAGAGTTATATCACACTTTGGGAAAAATTGAATTTTCTGCTTGAATGGAGGTGGTACGTGATATTTTTCACTTCGTTCTATCACGGAACAAAAAAAGAATACAAAGAACGAGAAAAAACACAACTAACTAAAAAGGGTGCAGGAAAAAGAATTTCTGAACTCAGTTTACTACCACCTTCAAATAATCTGTAATATAACACTTTCATCGTCTTGAATACCTGGCTCAATTTTTCCTCAAATGACTTGTTTCAGATTTCTTGTTTTAGAATTATTAATGTATAGATATCCTTGTAGCAATTTGCGATGAGTTTTAATAAGACAGAATGCCAATTATATATCTCTATTTAATGTCCATTCAACGACTTTCGTGTTCATAATCTGTCTAACGTATGCTATCTGAATAATACCAAAATGTATCGGTAGTTCTAGTGTTAATAAAACCATTTTTATACAAGCAGTGGAGTTCCATTCCACAATGTGTTCTCAGGGCTACAAGAAATAATTTTTGCTTAACTGAGTTTTCTTAAATAGATAAAACCAACACATACAATATCCAAGGTAACGTTTTCCAAAAATGTCTCGAACAATAATCGTTTATCCCATTACTCCAAAATTTTCACGTCAATATCCATTTAACCCCGCGCCCTGTTTAAACTGAGCTCACCCCTAGCACACGAAAATTCAAGGGTAGTGCGGTTAAACAGCGAACGATCGTGGGTGCAGTTTTTCATATTAGAATATTCCCAGTTACCTGGACCATCCTGTGAGCACAACCACTCCAAAATAGTTCCCTTTAATCCGTACGGGTTGCATTGCTATCGTATGGACATCTGTGTTTCCGTATATTCTTGAGAACATCGCAGGGAAGCAACAAAGTGTTTAGTTGCCAGCGAGTTTCATTCGCATGGCAAGTCAAAACCGTTTAACTTGAAACCTGTGAGCCCACCTATCCGTTCCCCCTTCTCTCTCTTCCATTCCCTCTCTACTGCTCGTTACGCGAACAGGTACACAGTGCCATTTGTTAATTTGCTTCCAGCGATAATGTACGCAGAGACACGATAGTGCGAAAGCTGAAAGCACACGTAAAGGTTTCCCTGGACAGGTTACACGATATAGACAGTCCCATCGACCGCCCCACATATTACGCGCCTCCCTTCCTCGTTTTCTCATACCACCTGTCCGAACTACGGTCAATTGGCTTCCGTCTATTCGGAGATACGTGGCTACATGTGCAGATTCAACTTTGGTATCTGTGGCAAATACTGGCAGCAATTTTCGACCACGGCGCGCCGTGCATGTAATTGGAATCTTGCAATTATGCGTTTTTCTTGTGGGCCATTCGATCGGAGAAGTTGGGGGTAGTTTGAAAAGAAAGACACGTATCGCGTTGCGCGAACATTGTGTTTCACGAGTTCGTGTTACATATTTCGAAACTACGCAAAGGAAATAATTATTCGCCAGAACTTGAATGAATGAAATGTGAGAGTATTATAATATGAAGTGAATAAGAAAATTAATATCGCATTGGAGACAAATGGGAAGAAATAGGTATACAGCGCTGGACGAAAGTATTGGTACAGTACTCAGCGCGGTATAAAAATGTATAAAACTATTGGAATAATTGTCTGAAGTTTGTTCAATACAATTTCGAGACATGACGTGGAAAAGTATTTTAGTGCAAGAAATATTCTTACTCGCAATTTTTCACCGCACGGTATTTCTTTCTTTTACAATTCGACCCTTTGCTCTGAACATTTTTTAGTCGAATGTCTGCAAATGTTGCGCCTCGTGCACCGCAATTCGCAGGTGGAAAATACCGATATTTTTCGGTTCTACCTTCATAACCCTTATAGAAACCGAAGTACCGAAATAGTGACATGATGTCATACCGGTATACTTACCTGTATTTCCCGGCAATTTTTCGGTTATCTTATTTTATTAAAATTTTCCAAATGTTTTTAGGCAAGGGTTTAAAACAGCCAAACCGACATATATGTATACAGTAGAACTCCGGTCATCCAAGGTAATATGGACCGAGCCTATCTCGGATAACTGAAAACTTGGATTATACGGAAGGATTAATGGGTGTTCATATATCGCGTAATAAAATCATGAAAAACATTTTGATAATATAATATTGCACACACATGTAAGAATGGTGTATAGAGGGGGAATAGGTACATCGTCGCGCAGAAGACGGAGGGCGACGGGACGTGTGAGGAAGTTCGGCGAAGAGGCGATCGTGCGTAAAAGAATTAGTTCGCTAACGAGCAGTCGAAGAGCACTGATGCGCGTTAAATTGGAACCACATGTATATCTGTATTTTACTGATTAGACAGTTTGTTTTATATTAAACGGAAGTAGTTTGACTTGCGAAACCCCGACAATCCCACACACCTGTATTTAAGTGTAATTAATTACAGTGATTTCGGTTAATTGGGACACATTGGGACCGGACCTATTTGTCTCAATTAAGCGGCTGTCTCAATAAAGCGAATTTCAACAGAGTTATATGTAGTTATATTATAGTTTTTGTTTCCGTTGTTCGGTCCACTGTATTTAGTAAAGTGATAGTTTATTAAACTTTCGGAAAAAATGAAGTTATAATTTTTTGTTTCATTGTATATCTTCTCTTCTTTGCTGTCGCCGTCGCACTCATATTCTTAGAAAAGTTTAAACTCAACAAATAAAACACGAACACAACACGTTAAATACAGAAAAGTACAATGTCCCAGTTGCTGCTACCCGTATCAAAGGCTGTGGGATATATAACTGTCGAGCTGTTGAAAAAATTTCTTGCAGAAAACATTATAGCGCCTCGGATAATACGGAGACTAACACCGGTATTAAGTCACTGGTCGTAATACCGGTATTAGATCCCTAGTTCTCAGGTTCTCACCGATTTGTTTCGTATTCGTATTCCTGGTGTATCGGGATATGTGTTCTAACGTATTCCGTGCTCTTTCGTATTCTAATGACTGTCTTATTCGCGTTCGTGTTGTACTCTATACTTTCCCACGGCTCGCTGCCGGCTTTTCTACCCTCGGCGGGAGGGGTAGGGAAAGCGTAACGTTTTGGCGATTTACCTTTTCGGGCGCTGCTTCGTGACAAGTTTCAGAGCCTTTCGTCGCGTGATAGACACGTAGCTATCTGACATTAAACCTAATGAATTTAATAACAGATTTAGGTTCAACATAAATATGCTCATAATTATTTAATTGCACAGTTATGTTTAATTAATACTGATGGCATAATTAAAATGCCACGTATTATATATCGACGCGCACGATATGTTATTCGTGTCTGTTTTAAAAGAAATATTAAGTAGAATAGACTTTTCTTGAATGTCGTACTAAGTTTCTTTTTCAATATTCCTCGTTTATTTTAATTCTTAAGAAGGATCAAAGTGAAAGTGAAAAAGTAACCGCAGAAACTACTATACGTTTACTTATACGCCTTTCTAACAGAGGAGCAATTAAAAAAGAATTATATACGGCACGTTCTATTTTATCTTTTTAAAATGAAATCGATGAAACGTACAGTGTAGTGGACATTTATACAAACATGAATTTGTACAACGTGAAAAAGAAATTGCTACAGCGATCGGAAAGCGTGTCAAATTAAAAAAATTCACTCTATTACTTTTGTACCGAATAAAAGAAACCCTTTACATCTTTTGTAATAAATCTTGACATCCTCTGCAAATATATACTTCAATATAGTATATGTGCATACTAATTCGTATGTGTGTGTACAACGTGGTTGGTATGGCATTGATTCGTTTCTACATAAATTATATACATTCTTGAATATTACTTCTTTGTACAAATTGTAACTGGAACAATCGCTCCTTCCACGTATCCTATCCCATTCCAATGCCATTCCACTTGCTCTATTTATGCAGGGCATTCATGCTATTAATTCCCAGCATTTTCTCATAAATAGTACACTTACCAGGTAAACAGAAGGGAAGAAAGTTTTTCTATTTTCTGTTCACAGCACAGTGACCAAAATAAATCTTTCCTACGTGCGACAATTTCCACGCAATAACGATGGCATGACCCTTTTCTTCTTTCAATTAATAGCTACAATTCCTTTTATATCACGTTAAAACAGATGTTGAGAAGAATTCAATGATCTTCAAAATAAATAGGCTACATCGCTTTGAAAAAAAGAAAAATGAAAAGGACTCTAAATACTCTATAAACAATTAATCATTGTTGTTACTTGATACACGTGCAATTATTGCATGTGGTTCATCGAACTAAAACTTGAATTGCCATATCAAATGACGTCTAACTATGTGCTTCGTTATTTCGTATTGATAATCATCTTATTTCACCATTTAAAATCCAGGCATACGCGATGGGAATGCGGTTCAACCTGGAGGAGTAGTATTAATATCATTCAGGCGGCACCCCAACGAACACGCGACACGATTTTTCCCTCAATTCGCCTCTCGACCTACACTTTGACGCTTTCCTGTGTTGACGCCGGCAACGTTGTTTCGCGAGAGAAAGAAAAAGCCGCGCCATGATGAGATTTAACCACGATTTTATAAAAGCTTTCGTTGCCATCGTGAAACAGAGAATAAGGGAGGGCCGAAGGAAACGAAGGAGAGGCAACTTTAACGCAATACATTTGACCCAACGATAAACTGTGAAATGAGAAATAAATTCGCGATTTAAAGTGTTCAAGCACGAGAATGTTGCCGCCCCCATTATTGCACGCTCACCTAAACATTTTGTAAGGGGGTCATTTCATTTTTCTTTTTTCTTTGTTCCATTATACATTGATCTTGGTAACTTGTTCAATCTGTTAAAGGACAGTGACAGTTTCTCAGAGTGATATATTGTACGTAAAGGTAAGAAGAGTAGAACCTGGTCTTCATAAAATATTGGGGCCATCAATCTGAGATACATATAATTACTCTAATTTATAATATCAAATTTGTTTGTTAGAATGGTTTTTCAGTGTCGGCGATGAATGTCTATAGTGAAGGAACTTCAAATACCCAAAAATTACAAGTTTTTAAAAACTCGTCGAACTGGTAAAGTATCAGTCAGTTTTCTTTTCTACTTCTTTTGGTTTCTTCGGGAATTAAAGCACCCCTTAATAATCCTGTATATCTTGAAGACTATAGTAGGTATTAAAAAGTTGTTCAAATAGCTGTGCAAAAGTTATGAAAAAATAGTATATAAAGCAGAAGTCTGGTATGCCAATGTATTCACTACTATTATGAATTATTTGATGAATCATTGTAACTATAATCGGAAGGGTCAAGTGATCATAAGAACTAGTTGCATTACTTGTATATTTCTTTATAATATTATATGTATAATGTAATGCACAAATAAAATGTTAGCCGAATTTTGTATCGAAGACATTTATGGCACAATTAAAATAGTAATAAATATAACGTTTATATTATTTCATATCTGATTGGCAAACGTTAATTGTCAGTTAATTAAACAAATAGTGCCAATTGAGACATGACGTATACGAGCTACACGTCAAATTATTAAGTTTGAAAAACGACAATATTTATTATACAATTGACCACGAATAATAGAATAAACAGAAGTCTTCAATCAGATGGTTGCGAAGCATAAAAGTTGCACTAAATTTTCATTAATTTTCCGGTTGGTTATGTCAGCTTTAAACGCGCTCGATATTGCACCATAATATCTGCAGCGAAAAAACCAGAGGCAATGCTCAATGAAAAAGTAAAAAACCCTGAAAGTCGGGAAATACCAAACAGAACGAATGCTAGCGAGGATTCGCTAAATGCTGCCGTTTGATCGAGCGCCTCGTGAAACTTTCAATTTCCAGAATATTTAAACACTTACGTCATCCGGTTTTCATCGACGTGTTCTATGCTGCATCTCTGTGCACAATCCCCAACGTTTAAGTGGAAATTTTTGAACGAATGATAAAAGTTTAGCGACGCACGACATATTTGCAAGAAATGTGCCTCTGTGTATAATAACAATGTAGCAGTCAGTCGATCTTTTCTTCGATATTAAGTACAATATAATTGCACTTTTTTAACATTTCTAAAACGTATTACGTACTGCGATAAAGTAAGCTAAACTTCTATTGTCAACCATACGAAATTAATTAACTGCGATCTACGTATACATATTTGTGGGATGCAAGAATTCGTGGAAATGGTATGAAAGAGTTTTGTATGAATCGTGTGACGAGAAGTATCGAATGTGGCGCGAGGTGTGAATGAAGAAGTAAGTGTAAGAGAGAGAGAGTGTAAGCGGAGTCTAGTAGAGTTGAGTCGGGAGAGAATCGTTGTTTGAGTGGAGTATTAAGTATGGTGTAGTTGAGTTCAGATACAGTATAATTGGCAATAAAGCATATTATTAATATAAAAAAGACAATCACAATTCCCATGAAAAATAATCTACACATTCGCATATTAAAACAATAAATTATTATTATGCAGACGATGTAGCACGCTATAATTCTTTTATCTCGAATTCACCGAACTGAAATTACACCGCGAATAAAGCCCACGTATCAGAATATAACATTCTCTGTACACTTGTCGGTGATATTTTGTTTTGCAACAGCAAGAAAAAAAGGAAAAAAAAACAAGGCGAAACAACGCTACAAATAACCGTCCATGTAAATGACGTTATACGAATACATATTTCATTTGGTCAGTTGCAACGAAAATTGAATTGCACCGGTTCACTTCCGTTTACTTCACCGTCATAAAGGCTGATGAACAGAATTGACTCGTTTGTTTGCCAGGCGGTTGCGGATTAATAGGATGAACACCCTTCTGGCGAAGTAGCGTGTATCGTTTGATTTTAAACAGATGGCAAGTGGAATCGTATTAAAATGCACGATCCAGTCTCGAGCAGACGGATTTGAATTCGTTGAAATAGTGGTATTGTTGGAAACCCATGTCTGTTTTACTATAACTCATTCGAAAGGTATTCTTCGTTTTTTTGTTCGTTACGAAGGGTATTGGTTGATGACTAAATGCAGTTGAAGTGTTGTTCAAATCAATACAAAAAATGGCCGTGATAGTAATGTAAATTATTTTGTTTAATAGGCTTAAAAAAAAAGCTAATAAAATGACAGATTAATATTTATAAACTGTTATTGGCTTCTTGACTCTCTGCTCCTTTTTTTGTTTACAAAAGCTTAGTTTCAACGATGTGTCAAGGAATATGTCGTGCACAAAAACATTTACACCTCACTGAAGCGTTCGATATACAGATTATAAAAGAGACAATTCTTTCTGTGATAGTAGAACACTGGTTGCTCGTTCAAAGGGACGGACGTTTATGTTTTTATTGATCTTTTATAAATTTATTGCGTTTCTGCTACTCGAAGGGGCAATCTAGCAATCTCAGCAACTGCAAATAGCTTTAATTACACGCTCCTTCTTCCACTCGTAATTGCGTAATCTATATTAATCCGAGTCTTGCAAGTTTCGTGTCACTTTCACCCTCTTCTAACTTTTGATTTGATTCTTGATCCGCTTCAACAGTTAGCCCGAGGTGTTTTCGTTCTATTGCTGTTATGCTTATAGTATTAGCAGCGTTAAGTAATATAGCAGCGATAATTACTGATTAACACTTATTTTATTGCGTACTTATGTGGATTTATATAATACAGTAAGCTTTCGTTATTAGGACGGACAGCACCAATTTCGTATTGAAGTGGTATGAGGAACTCCTTTTTGATACAATGATAATGACTATACTTGTATCCACTTTAATACTAAGAAAAACATGTGTACGTTATATACATACCTAGTGATTGAGCAAAATATAGATCTCGTTTGGACAATAGAAAGTTGAAATAAGAGAACGTTTGAATAATCAATGTGCGATTATAGAAAGTCTACTGTAATTTATCACAAATGTACATTTTTCTGTATACAATTTTAAGAATACTGATATAATTTGATCCTTGTCTTCGTTGCATTTGTATTTCTCAAACATGAAAGTCTTGTCTTACAATTAAAATTATGAGTAATGTGTAAGGTTGTGATTAATCACATGTGCAACTCGTAGTAGTTTTTAACACTAAACTGTTAGAATCGTGGAAACTGTGCAGTCGAATGTAAAAATCGAATCAAACATTATCACACCATGAAAAATCGTAAGGCATAGTGTTGGGGGTTACATAGTCCACCCCATATATACTAAGTAACATCTACTTCAAAAGCAGCAGAAAATACATAATATTTATCAAATGACAATTGCCAAATATGATTAAATTTAAAGTACCTGCATTGTTTGCGCGAAGATTAAATAATCAGCATTGGCCATCCTGCATATAAAGTGACACCTGAGTATGTGCTTCGTAAACAGCAGAAAATGTGCATATACATTTCTCAAATTATTATTTGCGAGATGTATTTATTTAATCCGCTACTTTGATCGCACCGCGTTGTACAGATGTACAGTATTTATAGAAGAATCGTACAAGGGCTCGAAGAATCTGTGCAGTTGGAAAAGAAAGAAACGTATTCGCCAATTAGTCAGTGGCGTTGGAACTTTGTTTCAATAAGAACAGGAGCGCCGCCCTCGAGACTAATAAACCTGAAAAGTTACTGAACATTCTCCACCCCCGCGGAGCTTTCCTTGCCAACGCACGCTAGCTGCCTTCATAAAATCTGTGGCGGAGAAGCAAAACGTGCTACAATATTGTACAACGTGCGAAGTGCAAACGAGAGTAAACTTCCATAGCGCGAAATGAGCTTAAATGGAAAACCGGAGAATTTCCCTCGTTTTCTTTCTTATTGTGTACTATGTGCTATCGTGAATGATACAGCTCTTTGCGTGGTTTTAAATATGTGTCACGAAGAAGACCTTGAGTTCTTTCATTACTCCATTTCTTTTGTCAAGGGTCTTTAATAGCCGGGTATTAAATCTCGGTGTTTACGTTCAACATCTGAAGCGTGTTTTTTTACACAAAAGTGATCTGCGCTGGATAAACGAACTCGTTACGGATACTCTGATTTGCTTGGGGTAATTTGTTAATGATATTTTATTGTAAACGGGGTAATGTCGTAATGTTTCAAATGATGGCACTGGATATTATAAATTTATCTTCTTGTATAAAAACTAGGGGGTGGTTATATCGGTCTTATTATTAACAAGACTATGGTATCAATTTTTGCATCTACATAATTACGTGGAATTTTAGACGACATTTTGGTGTGCTTTGTTTAACAGAAATGAAGCAATACTTTGTAATACAAAAAAAGTTTAGAGAACGTTTGTAGAAAGATAGAGAGAACAATAAAACTGCTTCTAAGCGTATGTGACGTGTTTTGTGGATAATCTTTCGTTTCAGTACCGTTTAGCATATCGAAATTCCATAAAAGCTTTCTTGTTGCCCAACAATAATATTGTTCTTCATCGTTAAACATCACACACAGAATTGCGTTATTCATTTAAAAATTTATTCAGCACAGTTTAATGTGTAAACATAGTATCATTCTTATTACATTAATTCCCATTAAATTTTTATGAAATTAATCCAAACGTTCAGGGCGTTGACTAACAATAAAATAGTGTGATCGGCAAAAATATCCACACTGAAAGTAGTGTAATATGTAACATACACATACACTATAAACTTGAAGGTAAACTAAATTCACGAGCTCACTGATTGTGAGTGTAGAAGTGTCAACTTCAACACGAACAACCAACGATCAATAAGAAATCTAATTTCACGGTACAGAATGTTACTCGGTCGTGCGCATCTCTACCTATTCCCCAAAATAAAGCAAGCAATTGCAATCGGTTCGATAGGACGATATTAGTTAATGTTTCCGCTTACACCACAGGCCAAGTAATTAGTTCAAATGCTATTAGCTTCGTTTCACGTACACTATCAGTCAAATATTTGGAACCACTTGCACAGTCTTGCAAATATCCAATCTTTTGATAATCTCTGACTATGTAATTCGAAATTAATGAGGTAACGAGGGGGAATAGTTTATGATGGAATGGAAGTTAATGTAAGTGTGTGAATGGAGAAACAAAGACGTTTGATCGGAAAGTTAATTAGTTTTCGTATGCTTTTTCGAATAAGATTATTATTTGGCAAAAGCAGCATCTCGTCTTCAGCATTAACATTAATTGATCCATTTCTAAATTAATATTGCTGGTGCTATCAGTGGTTCAATATTTGCACTTCACTTTGATGTATTTAAACTTGGAAAAGCTTCTGAATGTTTAATACGTTATTGCCAATTTCTCGAAAATTTTCGACCTCCTTGCGGTGTCTAGGGATACCAAACTTTTGGCTAGTAACTCATATGTCTGGGGGAAAGTGTATTTATACCAAAATATCAAGATGCTAAGCGAACAGTTTAGAAACTAGTGTTCAGTTGCAGGAACTGTAGGATTAACGTGAGCGAATTGTTCATGACGATACAAACGATTTAATCGGATTATTATTAACAATTTCCAACGCAATGTCTGATATTGATATTACATTTCTTATTCGTCTCTCAGAACACACTTTACATTATTCTTTTAGTTTTCCTTAGTTTCGACTGGAGTAACTGCTTCGATTATTATCGACTGTATTCTTTCTATTTATTGTCCTTCAATTAACCTTGAATTAATTCTAATTAAGTACAAATTGAATTTCGAATTTTTAGCCAATTGATGGAAGCCAATAATTCCATAATTGTCCGTAAATAAAGTTTATTTCAACACAGTTCGTGCTCCCAAATGATATTTATAGAAGTCTTCCTTCATCCGTAATTATCGTACTTAATTTGTAACATTCGTATGATAAAAAATAGTATAATATTCATAACAACATATTCACACAACAAAAAATTTCAATTCTATTTAAACAATTATGTGCACTGTTCAATTGAAACATAGATATATAACTTCCTGGGTCCCGTTCCCATTAATTATCTTTCTTCAGAAATTGGCGCATTTAATAGTAATTAGGAGGCAATTACGAGAAATAGTTATGTGTGCAGGTTTCGAGATTACATCGGACGCAATTCGAGCATCTCGTTATTTCCATGTACGTATACGAAATCTTGACTTGTGAACAATAGTTCGTTCTTGTGTAACGACATTGTCTCGGGTGTGTAATTGCCAGTGCCTCGCATAAACACAATTCTCGCGAGGGTACACTGTGCATATGCTACCCAATATGTAATGGCTATCTACCGTTTGCAGTAAATATCTGCACCGAATGAAATATTAATAAACATCCGGATCGCTCTGTGACTGATGTACTGAATTAATTAGAATGCTAATTACGATGCTAGTTGACGGTTCATAGATTACTATGTCCCTAGTGACTTAAGAAACCATTAAACATAACGCGATTAGGTGCTATCAGTAATTCTATTTTTCGTAAAAAAAACAGAGTTGCGTTTCTCGAGAGAAGAAATATTAATGGAATGTGAATTGTAAGTTAGCATTCAAATGTAACACTGCGTTTTTCGTTACACTGAGTTACAAAATGCGAGAATTTTATAATATAGTAGGTACTTGTAGTTACTTCGTAGGAAAATATTCTTCATCAGTGTTTCGGAATTGTTTTCTAATAAAGATGTATTTTTAATCATGGCATTTATAATAATATAAAATATAATAATATAATAATATAAAAGAATTAATAATCTTATAATATTATATAAAATGTTTATGCTATGTGAAATTGTATTCATCACTGTCCTGTTCTAGATGTAAAAACAATGCTGTGTGTGAGTTGAATCGATATTAGGCTATCTTTGACAAATGAAGCACATACATATACATATGTATGTGCTATATATAATGATATATATATATCATTATTAGCTTCGTACGAAACTAAAATAGACACGTAGGGACGATCTAAATTCAGCATGTATGCCATAACGGTTATTAGACTAAGAATACCAATAATGAGGATAAACCTTTACACTTATGATTGTCAAATTTATTTGCAAAATGGTGAGCATGTTAAAGAAATGGATAAGTCCGCAGCGTTTAAAAAAACATTACCCTTAAGTAGCATCGTACTGGATTTAAGAAAACGTGATGCAAGTACACGCAGTAGGTCACAAACCTTTTTTAGGAAAAGGAGTGCTCTATCAAACGGCGTAACTCTGAATTGCTTCGCCAAGATTCGTTCTCAGGATAACAGCCGTCAAGGTGAGGCTATCGAAAATCTAGTTTCATCACGATCAACTATTTGTCTTTATTCAACAATCGACAGTCTGTCACGAAAATACTAATTAACAGTGGCAAATACTTTCTAGATAAGCCGTTTTGTAAATTACTTTTACGAGCAATGAGGTTGATACCTGGCCATTGATTATGATTTGTGAATGAACTTAATATTATACATTAACTGTACGATTATTCAATTCCAGTCATCAGTAGCCAACAAATTATTTTTGAGAATAGAGTACATGATTGTTCGAGATGCATGAAAAGTCTTACTTCCCAGTGCCATGAAAATCGTGTCTCTATCCACCTTATTGTTAGATAGGCAGAGGGAAATTGCATTCAGGGTTCCCTTTGCCTTTCCTTTTCCTCTTCAGTGATATTACCAGGAATCGTATTAAAGCAGAGAACAGTCGTTGCACAGGATCAAGGTCGTCCTTAGCGTATCCGGTCAACCACTAACAGAAGTGTGAGCAAACAAGGAAATTTCGATGGAAATGTCTCGCCGCGGTTTCTTTGGCTACCTTTTAACTTTTACGGCCACTACAAAGGAGAATTACTTTCATTCTTCGTGACCAAGCTTTGAAAACTGCGAACGACCGTTTTTAAAACGATTGCAGCGAAACTTTGTATGATTTGGAGGTTGCAGATTAAATTGTGATCCTATTGTCAGGATTTTATACTAACAATAAGGAGAAATATAATTTTATGTCCAACTTAATATACCAATAATATTTCAATAATTCTGTTTCATAATCCCTGACTGAAGAAAGAATGATTTTATTTGAATTTGACAGAATAAAAAACTTAAAAGCTTATAAACTAAATATATAATATATTCAAGTGTATTTCTCCTATAAATATTTATCTGAATGTAAATGTAACAAAATATTCTTTTATAATTTAATATTTTAATTTCCGTAGTTATGATCTTAAAATAAATGTTGATAACTCTGATAGAGCTATTGTTAACGACACTAATATTTTCTACCAGAGGTATTCTTTTTAAGAACAAAACAGAATATACCCCCATAATACACGAAATTCTCCAGGATCATATCAGTCTAAAGGAAAATTTCCTTGTTAAAAACATGATTAGAATACAGACGTGCACTTGAAACTCGCCTCACTAAACCAGGAAACAGTTTCACAAGTGCAGAACTGCATTCAAGATGTGCACAGTAGCTTAGAATTTAACCAGGTCGCTATCACACTTTCGCGTTGCACTCGAGACTGCGAAATGGGAAGTTGGAATTAACTGTCGATAAGAATCAACGATAAAATTTCCCAAATACTCTTGTCATGTCGACAAAGGGAAAATTTCAGCGTGTCACTTTCGCCAGGGTGGCTGACATTTATTCCAGAAAGAACGGCGAAACAGAAATTAACATTGCTCCTCGGAGAGTCGTTGAATTCACTGCTGTATTCTGTCTGCGACAGTTCGCAGCTATCTCTGGTAAGGCTCCCGTTGCTTTAAGGATTAACGAGTGGCTGGGCTTTCTGAAAGTTCCTTCTGGCGTTGCCCGAATCCACCACCGTTGAATCCCCAGTACTACCTTTCACCGAAAGCGAGCAACTAAGTGCTCGAGAAAATTATAGAATGCTGAAATGTCACTCGAACATTCAGCAAATGCAAGTAGTATACGATCAGGTGGCGAAGATAACTTAATTGACATTAAAACGTGTGACGGCAATGCATGAAGCAGCTATATTGTGTGAACGACATAACGTGAAGACAATAATGCTTTGTTTTATTATCCCCAGTGAACTGTCAATGGAATGCATGACATGCACCAAATATCGACATTAATTAGCTAATGTCTGGAAATATCGTTATGCTAATGGAGTAGCTACGTAATTGTCAAATCTATGTAGAAACAGACCGCAATGTGATTGAATATTATATTAGTCACTAATTGAAATCTTCCAAAATTTATTAAAACAGTTATATGATACATTGCTCTCTTATTGATTAAAGCGACAGGTAGACTTCACCTGAATAAAAATAAAAATGCGATATTCAAATTAAATATTATCATTCATATTCGACACGTTTAATTATAATAATTGTTATATTTGAAACAGAGTGTTGCCTGATTTGTCTCTTCATTCTCCGTTGTCATTTTCGAGGATGCACCGCTGAAATGTGACAGAAATAATGCATGAAAAAGCTCGCGAGAGATACAGATTCTCTTCCTCAGAATTTTCTTCCAGCACCATTTTTCTCCATTTTCCGTTCATTTCCCGTTCATTTTCCTTCCCGTTCTTTCGTATGTTTAATAATGAATTTAAGTTATCGAAGCATCCTTCCCGAATGGGTTCCAGGTCAAAGCGGGGACGCGGGAATTCTTGAAAGGCGAAGAAGGAACAGAAAGAGGAAGAAGAAAGAAGCAAACTGTCTTAGTGATCCTGTTGGGTAGAGGTCAATGGAGCCATCCTGATGCAGGCTACAAAACTACGTGGGGATTACCCGTCGTGGACGACGAGCTGATTTCAACGGTGAACAGTGGCGATTCCACCTGTGGGTGGAAGCGCCGTTTTCATCACCGTCAACGGCGAATAGTGCAGCCACTTCCGCTTCCTCCACCCCACGTGGCCGAACCATTACCTGATAAGGTTGGTACAAAGATTTAATCGCATTTCGAAGGTTCTTAAAGTTATTTCTTAATCAAGATTCGAACCTATTGCTTGCCCTGATCCGAAGACTGCATTGCTTTAACAAGTCTTTAATTTCATAAATACAATTGCTGATAATTGGCACTTGTGAAACACAATGGCATTACAAATTGAAATTTTTCCATTAGAATAAGGGTTGTAATATATGGTGATAGAATTGTACATTATTGTATATGTACACACAATACAAGCATTGCGGTTTTTCAGAATTGTTGAGGTGATATTATTGAAAAAGGAAAAAATAGGGATGATATAAAGTAAAACTAAAGAAAGAAACCTTTGGTTTGCTTGGACGATTAATATAACACAATCATCCCGGTTTTTAAGGAACTTGAAGATAGTCATTGAAATTTCTTGAGATAATTTAAAATAATTAGTTCAATGAAATATTTTTTACCATTTAGCTGTGTTTCTAGAAAAATTAATAGAAAGCAATTATATTTGTGTATTGCCCTTTAAAATAATTTTTTTACTGTGCAATAGAATTTTTTAATACATAGCAGGTTGTGCAACGACCACCCCTCTCTTGAACTTAATGAAACTTAAATATAGTAAGGTTCTCAATTGCTATAGGCCTATAAAAGTATTTTCATCTAGTTTCATATTATACGCAGAAAAATTGTTATCCCATGTCAATCAACAAACATCAGATAATTGTTAATTCACGCAGTTTGTATTTACCATATTATGCAGGGTTAAAACTTTAATCAATCGTAATCAAAATGTAATGCCAAAAATATATACGTATATTGGAATGGTGACTCAGAAAAATTTGTAATTTACAAAATTGTAAAGCGTTAAGCACATACAGAAGCATTCACGACATACAATCATAAATAGATTAACAACAGCTAAACAAACTTCATTAATCATTACTTCGCAAACTTTGGTCGAGGTACATATATGGCTTTAATATTAACAAAGATGTGACGTTTGTGTCTGTTTTATATGCTTCCCCCTTTTATAACACGACATTAGAACACCTCAATACGAATTTAATTATGGAAGTGCTTTTATGGTAGCGCTACTAATCTCATTTTCAGCATATAATGTAATTTCAATATTCGACAGTGCCTGCAATTTTTCAAAATTACACAAGCGACAGCCACTCAATTTTGATGCCGACGTATACTATTAAAGATTTCTCCAATAAGCGCTACTAAATGTTTTTTTTTTCAATAAGGCACACTTGAATCAGAAAAATTTTAAAATGTACTTTGATGTATAACGATTATCTGTGAAAAACGATATCGTCCGAATGACCATTACAGCTCTTTTTGCACGATGAAAAAGGAAGCAATTACGGGTTATTGACGAGATTGAGACGCAATTAGGTGAAAATGCCATAAAACATCTAGTCAAAAGGGTGGCATAAAAAGCGTTGTGGTAGTCATTTGGAGGTTATTGTTTTTCACATATAATAGTCGACGATCGTTATATTTTTTTCTTCAAATGAAGACTTTATTCGTCTACATTCAAGTGGGTATTATTTATTAAAAAAAAAAACATTGAGTAGTTCTCAATGAAAAACCCTATATTATATTTTTGCATATTATGCATTAATATATAAAATATAGAATATATTATGTTATCAATATCAATGAATGTTTGACATTTATACAAACATTTTTGCGTAAAATATGTCCTTTAATTTCTTTCTCGTAACAGCCCTCAACTAATCGATAACGACGTCGCGGTTTTTATTTATCACCTTTCCGAGTATTGATTCGCTTGTCAATTATTAAAAGGCGGTATTATATTTAGAAGGATAGATACACCAGAGGCCAATATTTGTGTTGGTTCTCTGACTACCTCTTTCTTCGTGTTGCCTTATCGCTACCTGTTTGCATCGATCTGCCAGTCATGTTCATGTATGTTAAAGTACTAATTAACCGGCTGCTCTGTTTACATTTGCAATATTTGGTTTACCATTGAGGGCTGTCAAGATGTCGTTTGTTCAAAAATAAGCTTCATTTCTGGGTGGAGAACTTTAGTCAATAACTAGATCCATATCGATATGGCCCTTGTTATAGAGCGAAAGCTTCAATTCAAAGTGACACGGAAAATATCAATTTGTTGATACAAGTGTACTGCTTATAAAAAGTAAACTAACGAATGTAGTATTTAAAATTGGTAGTTGTCATTGGCGTTGATTAAATGGAAATATGAGGGAGAAATAGGTTTTTATGCACTACGAGTATATCACATCGTATTTTTCTAAATCAGCGGTGGAAAAATGGGAAATCGGTGAAGTTGTATATATTTTAACGATTTTAACATCGAGGCATTGGATAGAAACGAATATATTCCTTTCTAGAAATTTGGTAACGTTTTATGAATAGCAACTATAAAAAAGGAAACAATTTATGACATTTCTGGAACTTGTCTTTAGCAGTGTGTAGCAGCATAGATTAATAAAGATTAAAGTGATATAATATATTTAATGCAATTGTTACTTGTATTAACGTGATAATTATGACAAAAGATCTATGGTTTTTATCTTCGTATGTGACTTAAGTAAATTGGAGGCTGTAGGAGATGAAAGGTTGTGTAACGTTTTTGCGAAAATGAAGTTGGCTTAGCGAATGAAGGTGGTATACGGTGTTCTTTCACTAGGAACCTTATTCCACTTTGTCCTATCACGGAATACAGAAATACAATGCGTAAGGAGCGTCACTATTCATTCGAAAAGGAAGAGGGAATAACTTTTAAACTTAATATTTCTAACATAACATGTTCATAAATAAAATGAACGATACATTTGTCTGTATAATTTCAATAAAACCTACACTCTTGAGTGAAATATAATACTTACACAACGCTGTCAGAAAATTAATGAATAAGAACGATATATGTACCTAAATTTTATTTATAATTTCAGTTTTCTACTCAGAATATCTTTTTGTATCTTTAAAATATAGCCTGCAGATGCTTTTTTCATATTTGTCCTCTGCTTTGCATTTTTACTTTCGTTTATAGAAGTCTAATTCCAGCGAATTCTAGGTACGTGTAAATACACATTCTCCTTGAACATTCCGAATATTCTGTTTCTTTACAAAAAATAAGCTGTATGTTTAAACGTTTAAACGTGCAGAACTTTCATAAGCCAGAATTTTGTTATCTAAACTTTTTTCATCATACATGGATATTACATTTTACTTCTACATGAAGCTAGCATTTTTTAAATATATTCTTGTAGGAAGCATTATGAAAAATATAGAAACTATAAATAAATTACGGAAAAAAGCACAAATGACGTTTAAAAAAATGAACAGAAGATTTACGTTACGTACAGAGTTATTCAGTTGCATAATACTTTGCCTTTTGATGTGACGTGATATAAAATTTTCTAATTGTACGTGAAAGGGGGTCTCCTTTAGGCCTAATAATGTAACCAAAGTCGAGGTTGCACCGTAGCTTCATATATGTATGTAATTTCGTTCTCTCATTCAACGCATCCTATTCCGCGAGGACGCGAGAACAAATGAAATTTCATTCTGCCCGCGACCAGGCGGTTTTCATTTGAAAAACTTTGTTTTCCCCCCTTATCTTGTATACACAGCATTCGTGGTACTCTATCGGGGCAAAAGTTTTTATGGTGCACGGTTCTATTTCTGCGAAATGCCAGATTGCAAATCGTTCGTCATATTTGCTTACAGCTATTGTGTGAAACTCGTTGTTTCGGAAGATTTTCGTATCTCTTATATGTGTGTGTGACTGTGATTTATGGTGGTGGTTAAAATTCAAGTTTTACAACAGTGCTGAAGCTCCTTAACATTTTGTTTTCTATGTGCAAAGACGGATGTGATTAAAGTTTTTTTGCATTTCATAATGTTTTAGGGGTTGCTACTCGCTTATTAATGTTTTGATTGACTAAATTATAAACCAGAATCTCTGTAAATCTGAGAGTCGGATTGTGCGGCGTCAATACATTAAAAGGTTCCAATAAATAATAGAACAACATGTTACAGATTAAAAACGATGAACAAAAACAGTATTTGTTGCTATCAGTCTTTCGATAAAATTGTCTTTATTGAATTTATGGAAATTATTTGCGAAATGGTTTTTTATAAATGGGAGTAGACTAGTATGCACCTAAAGTTCAATAGTATGCACATAAAGTGTTCAAAAATCATAATATGTTGAAAAGAAAATTCCATTTTTTTTCTTAGAAAACGCAAAATTTTATGATTGATTGCAACCCCTAATATATAACTGAAAAAAATATAAAATATCAGTTGTTCATAAGGGTGAACACGTGAAATAAACACCATCCTAACACACAGCCAGTGAAGGAATCGCTTTCTTAATTTTAGAAATGTCGAAGTCCTCGGTAATCTCCTATGAGTTTGAAGATAATATTTCAGGGACGTGCAATAATTTACTTCAGTTTGATCTATTGAAACCTTGAGAACCATTTCCAGTTCTTAACTTGATATTGACCATTCTTTCAAAAGTTCCTGTTCTCGTCCAATGCCCTGTGATTCTAAAGTTTTGACAGATAGTGTATATACTATATATGTACATAGAACAATTTAGGAAGTGCCTCTGACTGCATGCAGTAAAAAGTGTGAAATTCCTTCCATTACTATACTTCCCAGTAGACAGTAGAAACACGTGTCTACCAAATAATATCGATGAGAATTCTCCATAATTAAGTAAGATTAAGGCAAGTGAAAACAAAGTTTCGAAGTTTAGTACTAACGAAACTTAAAATAATACAAAGCACAAAGATCAATGTAGTACACATAAGCCTATACTTTAATCTTTATATAATATAAGCCTATAAGACAATCACATTGCAAATCAATAATCCTTTGTCATCTTCTGAAAAGAAGCCGATGCTATAGCCCAACCAATATACTTTATCCGAATTTATAAACCATACAGAACAATAGGTTCGAATCAGCTGCGGGCAACTGACATTGGAAATTGTTTTATTACAAAAAGAAAAACAAAAAACGAATCGTACTACATACTTCCTATACGCTGAATTATTCAGACGGTTCATGTCGTCGCAAATGAATGTCATTCACACATTTTCTGGATCCTCCTCGTGTACACGAGTCCACCTCAACGAGTCGCGCCAATCTGAATTATTTTTGACGGAACTAGGTCAGATTTTAAATTATCGGGGTGCCTTGGATAATGCTTTAATACGAGTGATGTCCCATGTTTATCGAACTAAAGTACTTGCTCGAATAAACAGTTTACGCTCGATGTTGTCATTGCAAATTGCAATCATCCCACTTAACGTGTTAACAACATTTTTTATACCATTCCAAACTACAGTTCACATTTGTTTGAGAGCGATAATTAATCTCTGCTTCTCGTTTTCCTTTCTGATTTCCTTTATTTTAAGTCGAATGAACTGTTTTAGTTATTACCCATTACAGTCCTCCAATATAGTTATATTTAATTCGAGATCCTGAAAATATTGAAATAATCCTGTCAAACCGTAGGTCCAGTTTTAGGAATTAAGAAATTTTCAAATAAATTCAAGGACTAATCGTAAAATGAATAGGTAAACCATTTTTAAAATTCTTAATTACTGAAATCCATTACTTACACCTTATGGAACTTTGTATTAGAAAAATATTATCTGCACGAATTTCTGAATCAAGAGTGCCTACTCGTTGCCAGAGTTCATTTCGGTACCACTCAAACCCTTAGCAATAACATTTTACGAAAATGATGCATTCTATACAAGTTTGTATACGATATAATAAATATTTACTGCACACCCTATAATCAGAGTCGGTGTAATATCTCCAGTAAAACAACAAGCTTAACTAAATAGCCAACAATATATCTAAAACACATTGTAGCACGTCACAGAACGAACGAATCAGGATAAAAAACCATTAGACACATAGAATAAACCCAGTCTCTAAAAAAACATAACAGACCAGACAAAAGAAATTCAATTAATAAAATAGCCGCGCCCATTTCTTTCTCGCGTACACAATCAGTCGGGCAATTAAATTACCGGCCAGTCTTAATTAGCCGAGATACGACAGAGATGATAGAAAAAAATGAGTTTCGCAGCGTATTCAGGGGAAAGTCTGTTTGTGTAACTTTTTCGCGAATAAACAACGCGGCTGGATATTAAAGTCAAGGTACATTGTTTTAATTAGAGCTGGAGAAGCGGCCGCAGCCGCAGCCGCCTCGGAGCTCTGAGGAGCTGGAGGATCTGCACAAGCTGCTGCACTTCCCCGAGGAGGTGGCGCTCAGGTTGACGGAGACCGAGTACCAGCTGTTCTACCAGGTACCACCGCAAGAGTACCTAAGGCACGTGTTACAAGATCAGAACACGCAGAAACCACCTGCCAGGCCACCCCCGTCGCCGAGTTGCAGCTACAGCGTTCCCAGCACCATCAGCAGCTCGACACAGACCGAGGAAGAGTCTAATTGGCCTGTTCCCAACCTCTTTTCTTCCGTTCAGACACTCATCAATCGTTTTAATGAGGTATTTTCCCCCCTTACAATCAGACCTGCACGCCCTGTGTGTTATATGTACATAGAAGCATTGGTATATGTTTTCCGTTCCCGTCGTATTCCTAGGGAAGCATTCAATCAGAAATAAACCTCGGAGCATTGGTTGTGCGAGCAGTACATTGTGAAAGCGTGATTCTGGATATCTTTGACGTTTTGTTTCGAGAGAGCTGACTTTACGTTACAGGCGAAAAAGGGTTGGATACCTGCATAAGTAGATCACGGGAACATGCACAAAATGTTTTTTTAATCGATCTTGTATATTCATTCTTTTGTGCAACTGTGAAAGGCTATAGCCGGATAAGGGGATGAAATGTACCCCTAAACCAAATTCGACTTGTGAGGTGTCATTCGATAGCTTATCAAGAGAAACCAATTTGTACCAGGTTTCAACCCTGTAGCTCGAGTGGGAGGGTACTTACAGGGGAGAAAAAAAATTATGAAAGCAAGTTATGATAGAATTATTGGAAAGAATAAATTGGCACAAAATTCTGGCGACCATCCAATACATAAAAGAACACGTACATAAATACATAAAGAAACATGTACATACATACAGTCAAATTACTTCGCTCACGATCAACCAATGCATAAACGAGCCCCTTATAAGCAATCAGCAATAAACAAATCCACGATATCTCCGCTTTTCACAAGAATAAAAGATTCTATAATTTAACTACTCTTTTATTTTGAATAATTTTAATCTATCCAGCACAATAAATAAATACACCTTTAGTACACTTTCTTTCCATTATGACCAGCACTGATACATCGAAACGTTATAAAAGCTAAAGCTAAAACAATTACTGGCATTTTGAACTTTCAGGTAAGCTCATGGGTCACTCACGCGATTACAAGTGGCGTGACGATAGAAGAAAGACAGGCCATATTGTCCTGCCTCCTGCGAGTTGCCCGGACCTGTTGGAACACCGGAAACTTTAACTCAGCCATGGAAATTGTTGCCGGTCTGAAGTAAGTTGCTCGTATACCACTGGTTCCCGTTTCACTGTTTCTATTCTCTCAGATGTTAAATCTAAGTGCATAGTACTGTGATGCAATTAAACCGTCTTAAACATGTTAAATGTCGTATGAAACCTTGATGATTCATGCCGTTTTCGAAACGTTCAATTTTCCACACGTTGTTTTCTGGATAATTCAAATAAGCTATGCCTTGGAACGTTATATCGAAGTTTATTAAGAAAATTTGAACGTAAAATAGTCAGAATTCTTGTACCTTGTTTGACGTTAAATTAATATCGAATAAATTTTCTGGATATTTATCCTGAGAATATTCTGTTCATGCAAAATTATCACACATCTTCTGTATCGTAGTTTGTTCACCGTTTAAAATAGTTAATATTTGATCGCTATTATTAGTAATAATAATGCTACTCGTATATGAATAATACCGAAGCGCATAGGTGTTGTTGCAACAACATATTGCAATAATATTAATGCTAATTAATTGTAAGTGGCCAGGTAAACTTGTGTGGGTCGATAACACAAACATCTTGCACACACCCCTCATGTAGATTGTATATTCTAGCTTTCGTTATGCTTAACACTTTCAAAGACATGATTTACAGGAAAATATTATTTAATTCTAAGAATACGCAACAGAGGCAGTCGTATGAAGTAGAAAATATAAGTACTAAATTTAACGTATTATTGTACTACATAGTTCCAAATCACCTTGACAAGTCGGTAGAAATCGTCTTATAGCCACGGCCTGACTTCGATGATCCTTGGCGTCGATTAAACCTAGTCTATTGAAATAATAGCACCTCGCAGATTCCCTTTAAACCGCGGTATTAGTAGCACAAGCGGAACGCTATTTCAACTTACTTAGTCACCATTCGAGCGAAAAGCTACTTTAGTTCAAGGCTTCGTGGATTTGGCATTGTATCGCCTCATTTGCGTTTCCACTTGCAATTCACTGGATAGGCATTCTTGATAATGAACTTCACGATTGAATTATATTATATCTATAATATAATGTATAATTGTATAATGTTTTATGTTTTCAATAAAAGTTTAACTTCTGGTCTTACAATTAACTTAACAATACAGTGTCATGTGTGTAATATTCTTTTACAAAAGTACTTTACACTCAAAGTAACTGTATGGAGAGTCTCCGAATCTTTTCGATGAAAAGAACTGATTACTAGATATATTTAATTGTTAGTTTGACAGAAGTGAATATATGTGAGATGTTTATGATTTTACAAAATTAATATAACACAAAATGCTTTTTCATATACTTCTTGAATTGAAACGAATATCATGAGTAAAGTAGTATAAAATATTATGTAATATAAAGATGTATTGTTTCTGGAACTACATTTTACTACATTTGCATAACTAATTTATCCTAATTATTTTATTCAGTTCTGTTCTTAAATACGTAATAGTATATTACGTGAGAAGAGAAAAGTCAATAGTATACAACAAAAATGTTGTCCTATTTACGTCGAACACAGCTTCCTCACAAGTTCCTGCATTATAAAACAAATTATGCATGCAATGCAAATTTTATTACATTGAAATTAATAAATTTCATGATTGGGAATACGGCTATTAAAAATTACTGAAGTGAATTAATCATTGTGGCTACATTTACCATCTAAATTAAAATATATTTCTTGCACTATATAAATATAAATATATTTATATTTTACAAAACAAATCAATTATTTTCAACACCTATCTAATAACAAAATTATACATATTTCATAAGTTCCTAACAATTGAAAGGAAAAACCCCTTGGAAAACATAAAATCATTGAAAATTAGTACATGCGTATACGAGTCACTTGCTCCAGTGAAAATTTCGGCTACAGAAACTGTGGATCCACATAAATACTATGCGAGATTTCCAATTTTCCCAGAAGCAAGCTAGAAAAGCCCTATCATACGAGTGCATATAAGACGATTTAGAGATTGGTTTTCGAGGTACATAACCAAGTATATTCACATTATTCGTGGTTGAAAAATTTCTCGAAATAAATGCAGTGCAACACTCTGAATAAACCTCGCTGTATATTTGAACTCCTACGCGGCAATATTCAAACGCAGGATATCATATTCCCATATTTCTTCCTTTCCAAGCGTGTATTATTTCGTGGAAGAGAAACTTCACGGAAAATCGCTGTGCTTATCACGATATTTTCTACCGTGCCTTCCGCCTCACTAGCCGTGCAATTTCAAAAATCATTCCATACTTAATCGCGTTATTTCAAGTTGAGCTTTCGCGAAGTTCCTTTTTTTGGAATAGTTTGTTTCTGAAATATAAGGCTTCCGCCATGGATTTTATATGTGCTATATCCTCAGTGTTTCGAAAGCATGCTTACAGCAGAACACTAATGCACAAATTGGAAACAATAATTAAGTAATAAAGGAATAATCAATAAATTAATTGATGGGAATAAAATAATTTTGCAATATAATTGTGATTATCATTATCTTCTTGTTGCATTAAAAAATTGGTATCAATATATCAACTCTAAAAACTCTTTCAACAGTTTCCTTAATATGCAAAACGATTACCTGGGTAATTTTTCTTCTCGCAATTACCTATGAAAATATCTGCGGTGCGTATGTCCCATCTGAAATGCAGGATGTCTCTAAAATAATCATCTATTTTAATGAAATAAGGAGAAATCGAAATACGTGTTATATTAGCATAATTGCTATATAATTGATAATTTTTCAATTGCTTCCCATTATTCCATAATGTTGCGCAATTATCTATACAATTATTTCTTGAGGATCTCGGCGTTGGTGTGGTCTCCAGATTTTATACCCGGACTTTCATTAATAAGTCTAAAACTGATCTCAGAAGAATCAGAAAATCTGATCTTCGTAATCAGAACCGTCTTAATGACACTGTTCCGAAGATCACCTTTAATATTGAAATTTGTAAAGACACAAATAGTGCACATGTACATAGAACCTTGTAATGGATTTTTTAATCAACATGTTTTGCGGCGTTTATTTTGAAATAGATATATTTTGTTTAAATATTGTACAATACATATATACCAATATCGTGTCACGAATTATTTGGTTTCATCATTCCTTTTATTTTGCAAAACAGCTGAATACTTTCGGGACAAACCGTGTTTCAGTGATTTTATCTAACGCCTGGTAGAAAATGTTTAATCAGCATCCAATACATAGTGTTCTCCAATCCACAGTAGTGTACCAACAACTTCTTCCTGTCATTAGAGGTCTCGAATTTTTTATACGTGCACCAAAGGGACAAGCTGTGTCTTAAGTGGCCCTCTCGTGGTCCCTTTGAAAAAGCGAATGGAAAAATAAAGTACATAGTTTCTATTGCCGACATCGTAAAACCACCAACCCCCAGCAACCACGGAACAAAGATAAAAGTTGCTACTCCAGTGTCGTCGCAGACACGGCCATTCGGGACAATGGCCGTCCCTTGTACTTACAATTTAGCTGCAACTATACATATGTTGCTGCCTGTGCTTCAGTTCCAGGAACTATACGATTAACCGAATAGTTGAAATTTTCCGACAACCGTGCCACCGTGACTTATTACGTCAGGAGGGCTGTACGCGGGTCTTAAACAGTGCAATCTTTAGAGGCGATATTGACGTTTAAACTTTGCATAATATTATTTATGTAATTTATAGAACAACGACGAACAGCTTACATTCCATTATTATTAACCCCTTCCCTGTGGTACTATCAAAGGCCGAAATGCCTTCGATGTACAAAACTGTATCGATTTTATTAATATCGAAGAATTCTATGTGCGAGTACTAATTGTAAGATACTCTGCTTAACCTCTTAGCTGTGAATGACGAGTATACTTGTCATTGCGTGGAAAGTAATTACCACCCGTTATTTAAATTAAAATTTTTGTGAAAGCTAAATGATTTATTTTTTGCATCTGGACATGACATGAAATGAAGTTGAAATGCTACTCATCGACCCCTTAAAAAATTCGACTACATTACTCTACATTACTCTACACTACTACTACTACGCCTACACTACATTACATGGCGAAAAAAAATTGTTAAGTTCACCTATTTTTGGGGGACCTAAATAGTGTCGTATCCCTTTAATAACCAAATTATCATTTCTCTTCGGAAGCTTGCTTTTTAACCCCCACGATTTCCCGCAACGTTGTTATGTAGAAAGTTCCGCACCGCGAGGGAGTATACGAAATTCGACTAGTTTACAGAATCGAAGGAAAAGTAGGGAATACCGTATTTACTAAACGTAACGAAACTTTATTAAAATTGAGACAATCCGCACGTGACGATGTTACAAATGAAAAAGCCACGACTCCTGTTTTGGGAGCCCTTTTCTATCGTGCGTTATCTCGCCCCCACTAACGCCACGTTGGAGGGTCTTTTGTGGACCCTTTGGAAATTTCCAACTAGTGCTCCTTGGTCCTGGTGACTCAAGGAACAACAACGCGTCAGCGGACTTTTCCAAGTCTATGTTTCAGCATTACTCATTTAATCTATTTTTCTATTACGCATTTCTAGTTCTCTGTAACAACGTCTGATTCCACGGAATTACACGTACTAATAATTGTTCACAGGTCCAACAAGCTGAAGCCCTTTTGGCATAGCGTGACCGAGCCAGTGCCAGTTTTGGAAAATCTCTCCTCCGCCCTTTTGTCATCCGAGTATGAGTTCGCACTTGCCCGCGCCTTGGCAATGCCGGAATGCCCGGTGGTGCCGTTTTTCGGAGCTTTCCTGCGGGAATTGCGGGAAGTCATCGCGTCCGAGTCCAAGGTAAACTATTAAACTGTATGTCACTGTAACAGGTACAACTCGCCAAGGAATCGCCGCTGTCGTTCTGGAAAGCACGAAACGAGCCTTGAAACTTTTGCATACACGTCGCCGTGGGACTCTGGTTACGATTGAGACCAAGTTTCAAAGACAAAGTCCTGCCCGGATTTCATTAAGTCGCGCCACGTGTTGTTAATTGCCAGTCCCAATTGCACTATGTCCTTCCACGTGTGAACGTGGTTGCGGCGCAGTTGAGCTTTATTTTGTTCGATTAGTTCATTGCATTGACTCTCGAAATCTGAACAAGTGTGGGGGAATCTTTTTCTATGGCGTTGTAGAAGCTCGATTAATTGGCTGGCGATTAAATGCGATCCTGATGGTCCGTGGACATGATTCTATTAATAATATTGTGTGAAATTGGATACTCTCATTCTGGAATTATTGATGAGAAAGGTGTTATGGTTATCTAGAATTTTGTCTCTCTGGTATTGACGACAAATTTATTCAGTCTGTCTTCGAATTAAGTCAGTTAATTCTGACATATAATTGCGAGAAAAAATACACGTGTGATGGACAAGTGGAGATGTCTTTTCCAATATTCCAAATTTCAAACGACGATGCGCGTGCACGTTATGTTTGAGCCCTGGAATAACTTCACGTCAGGTTTTATAATCGAAACATAAAACACTGGTACATCGATGTTCCATTTATTATGTAAAAAGCATAATTTTAATGGCCTTTACATTCATTAAGTATATATTCATAAAGTATTGCATTTTTTGTATAAATTTTCACACATATAACATGTTGTTTTAATGCAAAAATGTAATCCATAACACTGCTTGAAACATTCCTTGCACAAGTTACAATTTACACAAATAATCAGCAAGTACTGTAATGCGGGTTCTCAAACAATGGAAAGTAAACCAAAAGATTTTATTTGAAACAATGTCATATTGTACAGAGCACGAATTAGATGCTTAAATGGTCGACCAAATTAATAAGGCCTCCACAGAACTCATTACCGAAATGCAAACAGATGCGGCTCTTTAACAGAAAAGTAATCAACACTCTTCTGAACAAATTTCAACCCACCCCATAAATATTGGAATAATATCAAACATGCATCGCCAAATTCGATTGTCCCGCAAAATGGCAAGGAACGTAAAAATTGTCCTCCGTTCTGTTTAAACCACGCTGCACTTCGCCGACCAGATCAGTGCCAGTTCAATATCAATTCGGCAGCAATTCAATACCAGTTCAGTATTGGTTCTAGCTCACTTCTATTCTAGTAGAAGGCTCAGTTCCATCCTGGAGTTCCGATTTCGTTCCGGACCAAACTGCATTTCGGCCTAAGTCAGTTCTAAGCTCTGTATCACGCGATCTCTGTATACAAACAGCCTGTACAGTTATCTGAAACATCTATTTTCGGCTGGTATCATTGGAATGCATCGAGCACGCAACAAGGCAGGGTAAACCTCATTCAACGCGCTTTATACAGAGTAGGAAGTATCGTCAAGTGGTTCGCTTCGTGTTCAAGAGAAATGGCAAAAAATAGCTCAGGTGAATATAGGCACGTGACAATATTGTCAGATGAGTCACCGTTTCTCTATCACTTATTCAAATGTATCGAACGTCGCGACGGCGGAATGCGAAGGGAGCAGAGACACACGAGCTGCGAGATCGAATGATTTCACAGCGAGTTTACACGTGCGATTTGGCAGCTGGCCAAGGTAGTTCCTCGATAAAATCCGTACATCCTACCCGTGCCTCGGCCGAAAGCGTCGAACCATGGGATACGAGCAGCGAACGAGGCCAAAGGTTGCCTGGAGATACGAGAGAGCTACTCAAATTACCAACCCTTTCCTTCCGTTTGGCCACTTTCAAGCGGGAAAACACCGATACGGGCTACTAACATTGAAACAAGAGAATGCCAGCAACGACGAGGCCTTTATGCCCTATGTACGATATTTCTCGTGCCCCGACGATTCACGGCTGATTACAAAAGAAAGTGAAGGTGTTGTGTTTGTCGTGATACTTGGGCGGTGGATAATCGTGTCGGTCACGCGCGACTTCGTTTACGGGAATAAAACTGAGGGTGCATTTGGGAATTTGATATCTTTTCTTGTACATAAAATTTTGTTCTGGCGAGTGTATGTTATTTATATTTCAGAGCGTACAATTTTAATTGGAATTCGTGATACCAATTTAATTGAACAATTCATGTTAGTAATGGAGATTGAGTGGTTTATGGGATGTTGGGTTTTTGAAAATGACGTTTACAGTAGCCGAGATATGTAGGTACTTGCATACACAACAATTTTTATATGATAAAAAGAGAAAGGTTCCTTTCAATTAGAATAAAACCAGTAGCTGTCCTAAACGATTTGAAAAATTCAATGTCTGCTCGAGACGTTTAAATAATAATTTTCTTCTTACCCTTTTCCTTTCTTTCTTTTGCTGAATATCAATTTGGTACTGCATGGTCCCTTTCCGTTGAATTCTTTAGTGAAGGTAGTTGTGGATGAAAATTAGGATTTGAACGTGAGGAACATTTGATGTATTTAGTTTATATCTTAGTATGTTAAACTGGTATAATCTGATAAATTTGTTATATTTAATACAAGTAGAAAATTGTGTGAAAGTTCTACAATAGTATTGGTTAAACAATAACAGGTACGCATCAATACAATAATTAAAAGGAACAAATGCAAAAACGAAGAAAAAAATTGATCAGAATTTTATTACAAAACAATCATCAGTGCAAAGTACAATTTTTATAAATATATTAAATCTTCACAATGCAACAATTGATTATAAAAAAAAAAATTATTTTTACAACTGAACTTATACTATCATTCAACTAACAGACGACATTTTACCATTATAAATTCATAATTATTTATAAACGATTCATTATATGTATAAATAATATTTGTATATACTTTGACAGAGAAAAATAAATAGCTTCAATGACGTTTAACCATGCATGCAAAAAAAGAACTGAGTTCTTTATATAGCGAAATATAAAAAAGAATATAAAAGAAATATAGCGCAGTACAATTTTTATTCTGAATAATCGTATTGAAGCAACAAATTTTTCCTATCGAATCGCCGAAACTTTAACTTGTTAAACGGAACACGTTTCCGTGTCATCACGTTATTGAAAATTATAACAGACCTGGTACAATACCAGCGTGAAGTGCCCGATGTACGAATATCTCGAGCATATAATTGCCACCCGGCAAAGTATTCATCCGTAACTGTAAATTTACCAGCAAATTGTTGCGTCGACAGAGAATTTATCTTGAAATATTCAGATGTCGTTCGTTAGCGACAATATTCTCCTTGCCGCGAGCTAATAGTTATTAATGTTAATTCGATCAGTCAATAGTTATTTTAATGAAAATTGAAACATTTTTGAATGTAGCGATACATTTTTTTTCATGGACTGATTTAATTTTTCCTGAAACAATTGATAATTAAGAATATTTTATTACATATATTTTATTATAGAATGAAATTAGGAGAAAACAATTTGCCAGAAAACCGAAATGACAAGTAACTAATAGCTTTCGACTTTAAATCAAATCCTGAATTCTCTATGTAAAATTAAAAATAAAGTTCAAGATAATAAACGTATACACATTAATTGAATAATTTCTTTAATATGTGAATTGCTTTTGAGAAGCAATTATTTGATTTCAAAATAGGATTCATTAAAACGAAGATACTAAAATCAAGCAATGTATAATATTAGTGTTTAGTTTGGACTTGGAATTAAAAATTATTTTCCTGAAGAACTGTTACGTGAAAGAGAGGAGAACAAAATATGGCAATTATTATTCGGGTTTCAGGCACTGCTTTTTCTTTTAAAAACAAACTGTAGTATCGTATAAAGACAAACATATTTTTTCAATACTCTGTATCATAATCTATTATCCCAATTTATTGCTTTCGATGGGTACTAATTAATTCCTTTTACATTGTCCATTTACGTATTATAAAAATATCGGCGTCTACCTGAAAAATATTACTCGAATCTTTTATTACACAGTTACGACCATTTGAAGTCAACCATTTCTTCATACTACTTTTTCTTTATTTATTCCTTTTACAAGTTTGCCCCCACACTTTCTGTAAGTAATTGTACTTTTATAATTCCCCAGATCTTATTCAATAACACCCCCTTTAAAATTTCAGTCGCCAGGAGAACGATTTTAGCCATTTGCTACTACCCAACCCTATCTGGTGACTCAATATTCTCATGAATAAGAATAGTACACTTCGTAATTACAATTGCATAATAAACATTCTATCACAAAGAACCCTTTTCCACGAAACATGAAATATATTCTACGTTTGTCGAAAACTGCTCGCGCGAATTTATCATCTCACGCTTCGAAGGTCTTCACGTAATTTCTTTATCGTCACCGTAATTTACAAAAATACTCACCCGAATTTCGATTGTCATTGTTGTCTTTCACGAAGATGAAATCGTCGAGAGAAGAGAAGAGAGAAGAGCAATGTGTGTGGCGATAAGGTTAGGGGTTTCTATCGGCCTCCAGCAGTAACGACGGTTGTAGGCCGGCGGAAACTACTTGCTCTTGTCGCTAATGATCATCGCCTTGGAGGACGCCCTGCACGCTGTCTACTCGCAGCTTCTTTAAATATTTTAATGAACAATATTCGCGTAATTAACGATACCACCTCTCAGCCATTATATATATTTTCATTATTGACTGTAAGCTTGGTACATTGTTTCATTGTTCATTTTCTTTTTTTTATACAGCCAGGAGCAATAATGAACCAATCTCAGTAATTTTCAAGGAAAGCGTATTATTTATTTGTTATACGAAACGTATGAAAATGAAAATCTTTATTTGCGAGTCTCGTTTTGCCTTTATTTGTTCTCCATAAGCTTTTTGATTTGATACCAATTGACAAGCGCAAAACAGATTTTATGAATATTATTTATGACAGCTGAAAAAGACCATTCTTTAAATATTGGCTGAGGTAATTGGGAAGAAAAAATGGTGCTGAATATTTCGAAGAAGAGTTCGGGTAAAATGTAATGTACATTTCTGTTCAATTCGCTACTGTGTTCAATAGCTAAAAATTAGAACTAAAATGTTATGTGATACAAAATTCGTAAATGCTGTAGAAAAACTTTGTAAAAATAATATAGAATACACTGTGTACGTGTTATTAAAATGTCAAGGTATGTCAAGGTACTAGTGCTGATCAACTATACGTTTGACACTAACTTAATAGTGTTCTGTAACAAAAGAAAAAGCTTATCTTCAAATCTCTATGTCCAATTATAACGAAATTGTTACCGTTACATTACGTGCCCCTGGAAAACATAATCCCCTAAGCTTCATTCTTTCCCATTATTTGAAACAGCAGAGTTGTTTCAGATTAATTGGGCTCTAATAAACGCTTATATTAAGTAACAATAAGATATAATAGTAGTCAAACTTTAAATATGAATTGCCTTAGTTCATTATATGACTGCAGAATGCTGTGTTATGTCACTTTTACAAAATCACTACAGCTGCAAATGAAGATGAAAAGTTTTTAGTCGAACACAATAATATAAACTACACTAAAAATATAGACGTCTTCGTGGTATAAAATGCTATTCACATTCTACACATTAAGTAAATAATAAATATAATATTAACATCGATATATTTAAACGGATACAGATAAATATATAAAAATATATGTTTAACCACACTTTCGTTCACGAATATTAAAACAACGGATCGTTGATTGTCACAATCAATGATTCAAATTCACAATTCCACGATACGTGCAGCTGTTACTTCACAAAAGATTTGCCAAGGAAATACACAAATCAATAAATATCCCTCTCCAAATACAATATAGTTACGCTTCGGACATATTGCACGCAACTATTTATTAATTTTATTTCGATCCGTATCAACGTTCCGGGCAATGGCCTGTAAATGCAGCCCAGCGTGTCGTTTAAAGCCCCCTGAGCGTAACAGAACCGGCTGTTTCGTGCCGATAGAGGGTATAAGTTTTTCTCGAATTGTACAAATACGTACGTCGTACGGTGCTATGATTTGCATAATGCGTAAACACGAGTGAAACGATTCAACGTTCGTGCGCACACGCGAGTAACGATGAAAACCTCCCCGTCGCATACTTTGCGTGGAAATGATTTAGCAAGATTTCGCCCACGCGGCGCACGAAACCGTAAAGTAGTTAAACGAAATACTGATAAACGCGCTTGACGATAACACAGCCGTCTGTCTCGTGTGAAAATAACATTGGGAGGCCCGTAATCTAGATTCATGAAACGCGCCTATCTTTTGACAGGTAGACACTTTCTAATTCGGACCGTTGCGTTTCACTGGCCGGCTCGCGGTGTTCTTTTTCTTTCGTCCGACGGAATAAAGCTCCGTCACGACACGTTCGATGTTACGAGGACGTGGACCTCTTTCGTGGCCGAGCGATTCGTTTTCACCGAGAAAGGGGAGGCGGTAAAAATAATCGAAAACGCTTTGGGGAGGACCTTCGGAAAGAGATCGTGGCGTGGTAGTGGCGGCTTTAGGGTTAGTAACTCGCCCCGGGCTACGGCTATTCGTCTGTTATCAAACTTGGAAGGAACTTCTTCGCCACGGTAATAAACCACGTAACAGTGAAGTTATTTTATTGAGTTCAACTTTAAGGAGAACTATTTACGAGAATGCTGTATTGCTGTGGCGAATAATGTAATGTTTGTCTAACGTTTGTCTAGTAAGTGGGGAACAAGATGTTTAATTTCGACAGATTATTTGGAAACTTATTTTGAATAAACAGAGGTAAGACATTGTACAATCGATTCTCCGTTTCTGTATGATAAGGATAAGGTATGTACAGTCCCGCAAGTATTCCTAGCTCACTGTCAATGAAAGAAATTGAGTGGGATCGAGTGAAGCGCGTAAGGATTTCCAAGAAATTTTTTACTATAAATATAAGAATTTTATCAGCATTAAGTAAATAATCAGAAAAATGTATGAATTTTAACCAACCTTTAAACACTTAATTTCAATAAATTTCTTGGATATACGATAAGAATACGAATACTTATGGGACTGACTGTATGTGCATACTTCAACTTTCATATCTATTGTATTAGAAACGAAATGTTAGAATTTTGAAGTTAATGAAAATAATGCTACAGTGGAATCTTCATTGTCCAATCGCTCCATTATGTGAACGGTGTATCAACCGAAAAGCACATTTATTATTAGAACATTATATGTACTTGAACATGCATAACGGCATAGTATTTATTTATAATTATTATCGTTTTCTACATATGTATAGAACGAAATTTGTTAAGTTCGATATATGATACAGTATAAAGTTAACACTGTACGCCGTTCAAATGTATCTTCCTTCCGTCGAAAAGTTGTGGGCACACAGTAGTGAAAATTCAAAGCAATTCTGAAAGAATAAAGAAATCTTAAAGTAATGAAGTATTATATGTATGTATATAGATAAGTATGATTTCTATACAAAAGTGAATATTTTAAAATTATTTTTATAGTTATGAAACTTGAAATTGAATTATCCTATTAATTACTTTAAGTTTATCATTAGTTAAGCACTAATTGTAAGCGTATGAAACTGAACGTATTACAGCTAATGATTAGGATGAAGATAAATGGTTTACACTTTTTAAGGAGTGCCATCGTAATATCATTGTGTAGAAGTTATTTTTAGTAAACCTCACGTAGTTTGGGATAGAGGACAGGTGGTGTAATAAGACTTCAGTTACTCATTAAAACACTAGGTTTATTATAAGATAATAGTATGTCGACACACGACTCACACACGATACTTTCAACACTCTCAACAATACTCTCAGCTCACGACACTCTTCACTCTGTTCAAACTCTCTCCTAAATCTGCCTCTTGCACGCATCGTTCATTCGTTATATTCTTTCACTCTTAGTTTCTCTTTCATTCTATTCCTCATTTGCGCTCACTCATTCAGGACACACCCCCCAGTCATTCCTCGGTGATGGTCGGTCCCGACCACCCGAACCCTTGGGCCGCTATACCCTCCATGCGCACGACCTTCTCAAGTACTCAACATTCATGCAGTATTTCCAATCCTACAATTGCGTAACAATTTAATAACTTTTTTGTATTTCATAACATTATCCAGTAATCTATCACGTTTTGTGTGCATAATTATATTTTCGGAGTTGCAGTTCGTTCGGTGTATTTACTGTAATGAAATCGTCCAGAAATTTCAGTTAGTAAAGCGTAGATGTATTTATAACACACTCATTGCTTTACGAGTTTCAAAGAGGCGGTGCAGTTGTATAGACTGTATACACTTTATGAATAAAGCTCCATGAATTATTACAGTATTACACGAATTATACCCAAGATAATAAACAGATTACAAGAAGGCAAATTCATTATGGGATATACTGCTATCAAACTTGCTCATTAACAGTGCTTATTAATTGCAGTTTAAGATTTAGCTGAATTTAATATTAAAGGATACATTTGATAAATACTTCCATAAACAAACTTTTCTTATCTCTTCCTTGACATGGCATTATTTATATAACAAGTGTTAAATTAATTATCTATTTAAAGAACACATATAAAAAAATGTAATACATACTTTTACTGAGAGACGTATATAAATATTAATGAGCATCATAGTGAAATAATTATTTGAAAAAATACAAATGTATTTCTATTCCGGATAAACAAATAAAATGTTCTAAAGTGAACTCACTACCTGTTGTGTGTTAAAATAAATGTCAAGGGTGGTAACTCGTTTCTTGGCATTACAAAATGTGTCCTTAACCCTTTCGCGGGTTACAAATTACAAATTTGACTAATATCGGAGGGCAATATGTATAACAACTTAGATGCTCTGCTCAATTGCCAATGGTTTAATTTATATAAATAGCTGTAATAATGATATTACATTGTACAGAACGTTTCCATAAGTTTTTAGCAAACAGTTGCTGAATATTTGACGACGCATATATACGTTCTTCGTAGCGAAAGGGTTAATCTTACGAGAATTTATTTTCTTGCCGTTACGCAAACAATGTTAAACTGATCGCGACAGAAACCGAACCGGGGGGACTGGATTCACAGTTTCAACTCGCTTAATTCTTTCAACAAAGAGCTTTGGCAGCACGAAAGGAAGCCAAACACCGATTGTAAATCTAAAGGACCCTAGCAGACATTCCAGAAACACGAGCTACATATTTTCCAGAACACAGCTGAGAACCTCGGGCTTTGTTAGGACGTCAACATTTGTTCGCATTATTTCCTTAAAGTTTTATCCTCAACAATAGAAAGAAAGGAAACACCATGTACAGTACATTTGAGTCAATATCAATTTCCTGCGATAAAAAATCGCGAAGGCAACACTTTTTCTATAATGTTCAACGTTGCAGAACTCGTCCTCGCGCAGCTTCATAATTTCGAAAGGAAATTCACGTTACATCACGACTTTATTACCGTACTTGGGAACCATTACGTGACAAGGAACTTCTTGGGATATCATTTCACGTAGAATGGCCGACTTTTCGAATCGATAAAGATTCGCGTGTCTTTCCAAAATAACTTCACAGCTGCAGATGTCACTTCTGTACAATTTCAGGCGAAAATAGGCAAATCGTTCCACGTCTTGTACAGCGATTTTCTTGGCATGACAACCTCATCGCCCTAGACATGCTGCATGAAATTTCTAAAAGTGTATATTTTTGGAAAATTCGATGCTGAACTATTTTACTGACGAAAGTATGGAATATTCAGTGGTTTAATTATTTAATGCATTAGAATTAAATCCGCGTAACGATATTATGTATTTAAGCAACATTTACGTATCGGATAGATGTAAATCATTTGATATTCATGCAGAAAAGGATGTAAACGAGAAAAATCCTGTGATAGGGGGAAATGCGGTTTGGCAGGGTAATTTTTTATCTCTGAATGTTTGTTCTGTACTTTTGTGTGAAGCTTGAGGAATGTAAAATTATCTTCGTTACGGAATTTTACGAAAAATTATGGAGTTGAATAAATGAAAAAGAAATAATTGATCATCAGAGCAAAGTGACTATGTTTTAAATCTTGTTGATACGCATGCCGTTTTCAACATCCTTAAATTATTTACAAATTCAAACACCTAATTATAAATAGTATAAAATGATAATTACTTAAACTTTGTAAACAAAACTTGTCAGTGTTTTAATTTTCCTTTCTCTATCCTTGTTTAGCATGCAAGCGAGATATTTTAACTATACTTGAAAATGTTTAAAACATTTTCTACATTATTAGAATTTGTTAGAATAGCTGCCCATTCGTTTTGTTGTTTTATATGCGTGATAAATATTAATTCAGCCATTCAGTCCAGAAAATCTGCTCCCGAAGCTCTGTACCTTATGCAAATACATATTTCGAAGAAAGAACCGTCAGTTGGTGTAAAATTTCCATGAGCTAAACTTTTCCTTCACATTTATTTTATCGTTCATTTTATCGTATGTTTATGCATATAATTTAACCTGTTGCATTACCTGTTATACTTTAGTATATGCGCGACATTAATAATAAAAGATTAAAAGCAAAAAGGATACACAATAAGAGTTTGATGAGGTGAAAATTGCATTTATTATAAATGTTATATATATTTACGTAAATCTTACTGATTCATTATTACTTTATTTTTCTCCGAAACCCTGATTTTCATAGTATTCTAGTTAACTTAGATTAAACATCAGTTTCTGCAATATAAGGTATAAAATAATACAATATAAAATAATACAATAAATTTGAATATACAATAATGGTTATATTTTTCATTAGTAATTATTGATCGTGTCTTCAGTGCCAGATGTTTCCAGTTTGCAATACAAAGTTACTTAAATTGCACGTGAACCCTTTTTTCGTATACCATATCAATTGCATCATACAAGAAATCAATATAACCCAGAATATCAATGAAAACTTGCTTATGTTATCTATTAGTAGAAGCCGTAATATTATGAAAAAGTAAATCAAAGAACTAATTTTTGTTCCAGTCTCAGTATGAATCTAAGGATAGCAAGGAATCACCACGTAAGAGCAGCAAGGATATCGAGCCTGAAAACGTGTCGTCCCCAGGACGAACCACAAAGATCGCAATCGATAGTGGCACGGAAGCGCCCACGGAATGGAATTCAAGGAATAGTTCCTTGAAAAAGCAAGGAAGCACGGCCGCCCGTGATACAAAATCTGTCCTCGAGAAAGTCGGCGAATTTCATAAGGTAACATCATTTTTTATTCTCCCTGCCTTTCGTGGGGAAGTTTGGTCATTTTTGTATATACATATACAATGTATGTGTTGTACGATAGTATTAGATCGCTACGAAATTCCAGAAATAAAAGATTGAGCTTGGTTGATACATGTTCCAATTTTTGTGACACAGAAAATGATTTCCGAAATTGTTTTCATTCCTCGGAAATGACAAATCAAATTAAATTCATTCCTATGCTTGATTTTTTGTGATTTTATTATTTGTACCTTAATCAAGGAAAAGAAGTGGAATATTTTTCGATTTGAATGTAATTCTTTTCCACCTTTGACTGATTTAAGAATTAACTTTTAAATATGTTTAAGAAAAATGTTACTGACATCGTAAACTTTAAAAATTGACTATTCATTATCAGCCACAGTTTTGTTGATTTGAATTGCTTTAAACCTATACTACAAGCATCATTGTGTATGCATACAAATATTAAATATAAGGTATTTAAGGTATTAAATATACCCTCTACCATCAAACTTTTGTTTATTTGCGTTCAGTTGAATATAATATTTATACTTGAAGCAGCCAAGTATTATCGTTTATCGTAACTTTCATCTTGTTCATGAAAGGCGTGCCCAGGCATGAACCATCAGAACTTTTACGTTCGTTTTATTATTAAGTATACCGACCCTTCTACTACAACATTTTTCTTATTTACAAGCATTATGCTTGTAACAGAAAATAATACGGACAGACATCTATGTCGTGACGTTACTTATCGTAACACACGATCAGATAAATTGTGTCCCTGTAATACCATTTCTTTCGCGTAGGTAAATTATATACACGCGGTAAACATGACTGATAATTCGTTGTTGACGAACATTAAAGAACAAGAATGTACGTATATGAATGGGGGAATAAAATTCATTCCAATAGGGGTCATTAGGCTCTATTTTTACAAATTGCAATGCTATTCCGATCCATTAAAAAAAGTTCGAAAGCACGTTATTCTTGGGAAATATTTTGACGTGAAAATAGTAACATTATCGTTGAATGTAAACAAGTCACCATATGGTAAAATTAATGCACCCCTAAACTTCTTATACACGTTTCCCCCTGCGTTTATATTTTATTTCCAAATATAATGGAACACGCTAAAACCTTGAAATTAAGTTTGTTTGTTCTACCCGTTCTATAGTTACTCAGGCATAATTAAATGCCCTGGGTGTTCTTATTTTTCTGAAGAAATTGCTCAAGTACAATTCAGAATAGAACGCCAGAAGAAACTTTATACAAAGTTTAGTTTTAAACGTTTTATTACAAAGTTCTGAGATAAAATTTAATATCTTGGGTGCGCTACAGTTGAGCAGGAGTTTTAAAAAGATCGCGTTCTTAAGATTGAGATGAAAACATTAGACTATCGTATTTACCAGGCATAAGAGTATCTATGAATTACTCGTATAATGAAAAATTACATATTTGAAAACGTGCCAATACATTGCTAATATATTGTCATTCAGAAAGGAAATTAACACAGTTTTATACTTGTGTATGTATATATTATAAGATTGCATGGAAGTTGTATGATAGACTGTATGCAATTAAACAACTGTAGACTGTATACAATAATTAAAAAGCATAGAGTTAGTTCAATATTAATTGCCATGCCTATTATTACCAATGACGAAGCGGTTACTAAAAATATAGTTGAAAAAATGGGTGGCCAATGAAGTAACAAAATAATTTGTATAATTTTCAAAGGGCAGTAATATATGCCAATAATTGTAAAAGGTCGATTGTAATAATGTAAACACTTTCGTAAAAGCACGAAATGGAGCAATGTCTCTAACATACCAAAATAGGAAAACAACAAATCCATTGCATTAAAACCTTTTTAAATTGTTCAGTCATGTGAAAAATCTGTGCACCTTTGGAAAAATATTTTACAATTCGTTTCAAGTGTGTTCCAAGTCATTTTAAGGTACAATCGCATTTCGGAATGTAAATAATGTAAAATCGATATCAAGCTAGCGAACCAAATTTATAACGAGTGCTTTCATCACAATCATGAACATTGACGAAAAACATAAGTCGCTACGGCATACTTCAGGAATAAAATAAGAACATTCATGCCGGTCGTATTATGAAAAGTATTAATAAACTACAGTACAGCCTTGATTAACCCTTTAAGTGTTTAGCCCGTACGTCGTCCACGCGTGGCGGTAAATGCGATAACACATAAAACACATTTTTTTATATTATTAAATCACACAGAGAGAATTTACGCCTTAAAAAAAATAGGGTTTTTTTTACCACTTTCCGTAATTTTAATAAGCGCTTAAAGGGTTAACAGCAGTCTCGATTATCCGGGGCATCGAACTTCCTACAATTACAATTACAATCGCATTTCCATGTTTTAAAATTAGTTAGCAATACTATTTTTGCTCGCACTGTACAAAAGGTCTTTAGTCATTCCTACTCATAGCTCAATTTATCCAGCTTGTCTCTCCTCCGATAAACCTTATTAGTCAAGGCCCCGCGGCATTAATATCACCGTATATTAGACTGGCATAATACATAAACGAAGTAGGTGGCAATATTTCTTTATTTACAAATATACATTTTTTAACTCAAACGCCATTAAATTTTTCAAACTGGCCAACAACTGGTCAGTTGCTAAAACAATGGGCAAACATTGTTGCCAAACAGTGAAGTAATATCAGTAGCGAAACCTACACTTTTTCGCCCCCTTTTGTTTCTAAAATCGCATAAGAATGGGCAAAGACCTTCGAAACAACCTGGTACCATTTTACAGTTGGCTCTAGGGGCTATTTACAATTCATGTACGACGATAGTATGACGACGGCGTGTGCAAATATTCATGAAGCTATCGTATTTCTATGTAGCATCGACATGCTCGAGGAAGGGACGCGACAACTGGTTCACTCCATCGTACTCTGAGCATCCATACGACCGCAATCGAGCAAACCTACATGGTCGAAGAATGTGACGAGAACGACTATCACCTCGATCTCGATTCCTACAAGCCGGTACAGCCAATCACAATCGACCATGGGGTTGCATTATTTCCTGTTGCTGCGCCGCACTGTGGAATGGATTTACATCTCCTGCAGGTAAATATGCGATTTACGTATGTTGCACTTTGGGGAGAGATTGCTGCAGATTTGAGGACGATGCGTCCTTTGCGATACTCGTTTTCGTTTTATATTTTTCCTTCTTGCACCCTTTCATTTCATTGTGCAACTTTTTTGCACGATTTCACGGATCATTGATCGTCGTAACAACGAGAAGATTTTGTAGGTACAAATTGAATTGCGTGGAATGTATTCGCATTTTGTTTGGGGAATGCAACTATTTTGGTTGATAGGTTAGCATACGTGTATCTCTGTATTGTGCTCTGTAAATGGTGGCGTGATTACTTTAAATGCCATGATTAGAAAGGGTTGAATAATTAATTCCAGTGAATCAATTACATTAGGAACAATAGTAAATCGATCATTACATGCTTTAATATGCGCACACTAAATACACTAAATGACTACAAAACGCTATAGAAATTACATACAGGTGTTATATTTGAGAACATATTACCGTCCTCAATTTTTTTACATATTCAACAGAATAGAAGTAAACTTTAACAAGTTGTATAACTAACCCTTTCCATTATAATATCACATTTAATTAATTCCTTTAAAATTGCACATAAATAACAATTATCTACCTATATATAATATAGGAATTTTCGTTATTGTGCGACCATACAAAGCTTTCAATCGAAGTACATTTTACCATACGATACCTTAAATATAAACGATCACGTATTCTAAGTTCCAGCTATTTATTCGTCCCACATCGAGTGTACGTTTACATGGATACAGCTACGGTACGAACCTTGAAAAGGAGTGCACACAAAGGCACGACCTTACCCTCGGATGATTTCGAAATATTAATATCCCAGCGTCCAGCTACTTTCGCAATTGCTGGACCTGGTACAGCGTTAAGATAAAAGGCGTCGTCGGTGCAGTTTTCCTGTGCTTCAAAAAGATTTCAAAGGGACTAAGTTTACCGCACTATCTTAGGTATTTTTCGGAGAAATTCGCGAAGTGAGGGAAAAAGAAAGAAAAAGAGAGTGAGAGAGAGTCAGAGATCAAAAAGGAAGGGAGGAAAGCAGCTGGATATGAAAGGGGTTAAAGCTGGAATAGACGTCGAGGGAAGAAGTTAGGAAGCAAAAACCGGGTCACGCTTTCGAAGGGGACTCCGTTTTCATTAATTACTTCCTCATAAAAATCTCGAAGACAAAGAATCGATCTTTCGAAGACACGCGACACTGAAAAACTGGCGAACATCGAAATGAAAGTTTCGAGACTACTTTTAAAAACGCCGCCCGAGTTTAAGTACATTTGATGTATTATCCTTCGGTGCAACAAAGAAATTCAGCTTGAATATTTATGATAAATCGGTGACATGTAATGAGCGTGATAGTAAAGGAATGGGAAATAATAACTTTCTCGTTTATTATAATATTCGATTTTATAATTAATCAACTCTTTCGAATGATCAGTTTCACTGGGTTGCAAGGTAACCATATTTACATTTTGAATTAAATAAAATTATACCCATTCATTAACAATATACCGCCTAATAAATTTTATTGTGAGCAAGCCATGTTTATGGTAAAGTATTCATACATTTCTACATAATATTCGTTTTTCTTTATTTATTAAGGAAATTAATCAAGGATGAGGGATAGCTCTTTGTACTTTATCAAAGAAATACAAGTTCAATGTAACATTATTATTTTGCGAAATCGATCGAGTTTTGTTTTAAAATATTCAACATTCTAATAGAACAAAGAAAATGGGAGCTACTTATCCATGTACCAGCCATTTGAAAACCTTTCTTTATAGAACCGTTTCTACACTGCTATTTTTGGAACTTGGTTAATCTATACCTCGAAAGCCAACGCTTGAACACCTTGAAAACAAGCTTCTGATTCGCATCAACAATATTCAAGACTAACTTAAATTTACATGCATAAATTTGTATGAAGGATATTAATTGAAAAAGTATACGAGTTTCGATAAAAAAACCCCCACTAAATATCAGTTATTCTTACTCGCGATTATAGTCCTTCTAACTTCGCCAATTCTATTTCTTGTCCAATATAACACACTGGTCGTCGCTAAATCTGTTCAGGAGTTAAACTCTCGATAAATCTTCGAAAGTGTTTCATTCGTACGGCCATGCAACAGTTTATAAATTAGGCGTGCAATCGCAAAATTGCACCGTTGACTCTTTAACGAAGTAAACTTATCTCTGCCCCGTCTTCCAACGAATCGAAGTTTCAGCCGTGAAAATGGATTGTACGGGCACAATAAACGATCCTCCGTGTGATCGACATCGTCAAGTATCCATCGTTCAATTCCGACCGAATTTCATCGAATCGTCTATTAACCAACCCGTGATCCAACGAAGATAAATAATTTCAGTTAAATGCTCGTATCTTACGTACGCTTTTACAAATGTCCACGCAGGCTGCACTTGTGGGCCGTCAGCATAAACGGTGTCCTAAGTGCATTAGAAGTTCCATCAAGCGTTATAAACACGGCCGCGGTGCGCGATGCTTTTGCCGCGAGCCTCGCCGCAGTACGATTCGGTGCACCGCAAACTGCATGGATGCTGCTTTAACCCTTTTCACAGAACTTGTAACTGCGCCACGATTAAGTAATTTCGAATCGCGCGGACCGTGCACCACGTACAATAAAAGAAAATAGGGTTTGCTCGAAAACTTCGGCTTAAACATGTAACCCTTTCGCTACGGTGAACGCGTACAGGGTGATCCATGAAACGTGATCACAATCAGATTATTCTGTTGTTAGTGGGTTGATCGAAAATTGATTTATCTGGTACGACATGGTTTGACTGGAGTTTCAAAATGATTGCAGCAAATGGCCAAAAAAATAGAATAATATTATATTATAAACAAAATTGAATAGTACTGTAAGTAAATTTTCTACTGACAAATTAACTGTATAATTTTTAAATTTATTTCACATTTCCGACCATTATTCCATTTTTCATCAGCAAGGAATATTGGGCAACCCGGAGTGGTTTACGCAGTTTTGTAAACGCATTAAAGCCGATGCAAGTTTTGTTAAATATCTTTCAGCGTTCCTGACATATTTTACGCAAAAGAACATTCTGAACTTTTGTCAAGGGCTGATCTCACCCATTAAAACCGAATCATGGCACGAACGGGAAATAGGGTTGTATTGCGGATGACATAGTTTACTTGTATGCAAAGTTTCATACGTTTCTGAATCTCCGGGTTGCCTAACCTTCCTTGTAAGTTTACAATTACTTACTTTTAATTATTGAAATCAGATTCCTACAACATTAACTTCTTGTATTTATCTAACGAAGCTCGACGAATATCGAAAGTCGACTAACTCGATTCAATAAAAATATTCGCGGACATTCTATCAGACGAACTTTAATGAAATGCAAAACCAGAGGATAGCAATACGAATGTATTTCCCTGCTAATGCATACAGTAAAAGTTTTGCTTTGCGGAACAGGGCTCCGATGTTCTTCGATTTAAACTTACAATTAGATATCGAGATCAGTCTCTCGTTACAACTGTGTCGTGAAATATAGACAGAAGGTTAAACAAAAAAAAAAACAACTTAGAACGTTTTTATGCAAATGCTCGTTTAATCTTCAACAAGCTCGTTTCAATCTCAGTTGCTCAAAGGCACACTTTTTGTTAAAGGACTTCGTTGAAGTCCTGCCTAAGAAACAGGCTGCGCATTTGCAAATGCGCATATAAAACGACAGAAGTTTCGAAGCATGTACTTTATGAATAAAAGGATACAATTAACATATTGCTCGCCTTGCAGTGCCCTTTTTATATTTTATATTACAAAGGACAATATTATGTAGTCGATGTCTCTAAGTGTGTGCTTGGACATTATGGAATTTCTCAATGTATTGGTAGATTTTTTTTCGGTATCGATGTCAATCCATTTAACGATAATTTGTTATTAATATAGAAATATTACAAAGTAAATGTTTATAATGAAGATTAACGATTCACCGCGATAAAATTTAATTATTTCCAATAAAATTAATACACGTTCTCTCTTGTCGATTTATTTGTTACTACTTCTTTTCCATTTGCAATTTGTTTCGTTATACTTGGTTACATTGCAACCATTTTATTACAATTACTGCGATGCACTCGATCAGTCATTTAGATATCGTTTCAGAGTTCTATAATCATTTAAACAAATAGCACCAAAATATCTCTGCATTAATATACATATGTACATATATAAACTTGACATTTATAATATAAATTTATAATATATAAATCTGGCTAGTCCAGTTTTAAGCAATTCGATGTGAACATGTCATATAATAATCTGGATCTGTATTTTTTTTTCGACGGAATAGGGTAAAAATCATGAAAAGTATTGTTAGATTTACTTTTATGAACTGCTCTATGCATTTTATTGTAACATCCTTCTCCCCTTTCTTTGCATTACTTTTCAAGCAGTATAGAATGCGATTGTAAAAAAAATATGAACAGTACCCTGTATATTATTCTTAGTGTGCATATAAAACGTGACGCTTCTTTTTATGGAAGATCGTAAAAGGGAATGCGTGAAAGGGATAGGAATGCAAAAGCATTGTACGAGGAACGTACTTTATGTATCCGAATGTTACAACTAACAATACCAGAAACACATGTAGGGATTATGTGCTATACATATTTGAGAGGATCTGAAACGAGGTGGATTTAAAATGCAGATTACATGTTCAAATAAAGAAATACTACTTTTCCGTTCCGCAAACTTCGTTCTATCTGTTGCTTTCAATATTTGCTTAATTTGCAAGGTAAAAAGTGCGAGATGTTACAGAAAATTTCATGCAAATTCAGTGTAATGCAGGTAGATGTTCACCCAGTGGTATTAAATAATATGTAATTAAAGAATAAAAAAACAAGGGGAGTTTTACTAACCTTACAAATTTTCCGCAGACTCAAAATAAATGAGATATACATTCGTTCCATTAACTTTTCATAATTTTGTAGTATTAGGTATTATATGCATAAATGTCGTCTGTTACAAATAATTCAATGAAAATTTCAAGCATTGGAGAATGACATCCATACACATTAATATACATTATATAAAATACATTATATAAAATTGTAGAGTCTCTTATTTTCGTATATTCGAATTATTCGATTATTCGAACATTGGTTATTCCAAATGGAAAAACGGTGAAAAATTAAACTGAAAGGTACAAGTGACGAAGAAATTACCCAAACGAAAGTAAATATCGCATCTACTACTCAGATAATATACAGATCGAATAGAAAAAAAAAAGCAATCCCATGAAATTACAAATTAGAAGCCAATTCTGTCGTACGCCAGAGTCAACTGTTTAACTTTTCCATTAACTTTCAGAATTCGTAACAGAAAACCCATCACGAGTCACATTCGGATTTAATATACTCGAATGTTATCCCATAAGTCACCCTCGTAGTTCTAGCAAAATCAAGTTCACACCCCAAAATGTTTAAAAGAAAGTGCACCATAAAACGACACAAACAATTCAATCGCGGTCACATACAAAATAATACGCAATAAACTATTCCCCATACGAAATTTAACTGCAACACGAATCGTTTCACTATCCACCTAAATAATCACTTCAAATGAAACAGCCCCGAACAAAATCGAACAAAATGCCAATCGCACAAAAACTTCTCGCATCGTTCCACGGGCAATCAGTTCGCGAAAAGAAACGAGAATCCATCACAGCTCAAAGAACATACTCGCGCGAAAATCTGCGTTCGCCGAAACCGTGTCAGTAACGTGACAATTTTTGCGACAGGTGTTGCATCACGGCACAACGTTGGTGCACTGGGACTGCGAAGGAGGTACTACAAGGACGGCCTTGGTATTCGCTCGAGTGGATCGTGCTTGCGGCACTTTCGTCTGGGAGAAACCTCCCTGGAGCCCGTTAAAAACTGCTCAACTCGGCGGCACTTGCTCCGCAGAGTTCTCATTAACTGCCAATCCAGAGGACACCGTGCCAGCCGGTTTATTAGGACGATATGCCACGCAGCAGACGGACTGCGCTTCCGTGACGTTGGAAGAGGGATTCCTAGACCTCAGCTCCGTCAAGGAGGTGATGATCGGCTGTTGTGATCGCGACAGAGACGCCGACCTGAGAAGCATCTGCAAGAGGTACGGCCTGCCCGGCTCTGACTCGTGCATCGGCCTCATGTACGGCTCCAGTCTGCCGGACAATCGACTGATCTTTCTCCTTTGCCCTCCTGCCCTGAGCAAGTAAGTAGTACGATCGATAATTTCGCCCGTTCTGCATTAACAGAGTATTCTTCCCGCGTTTCAATGCGCTATTACGCGCCGCTTGTTTACAAACGAGCTGGTTCTTCTGGTGAAAGTAATTCGATGCGATTCGCTTTGCGGTGCAATCAGGCACACGCGGCGTCGGGAAGTATTTAATATTGGTGTGCTCTTGAAGTCAAAGATTTGGTGTAAGATATTTCGTTGTTGTTTGGCTTTGTTTTTGGCGGGCTTCTGTTGTGAAATGAGCGCGGTTTCGCTTTATTATCGGTTGACACTGTATATTTATTGAAAAGATTCTTGTTTCCGGAATCGTGGTATAAACCGACAGGGGGTGACTCCTCGCATAAAACTGAGTCGAAAATATGGAACAAAGTTAACCACGAAACCACAGTACTGTTTAAATATAAGTGTTTATTCTTAAAGGATTGCAATTTTCATTTCGAACAGTTGCTTTATCGAAACTATGCTAATTTAATGGGCTTCTGCTGTCATTGGTTTACATAATTAACGTGTGGGTATTGCAGATCTGAATATCCAGATAGCAATGAGTGAACTGACAATTTGGTTAATGAAACTGATTTCACTAATGCAATGCCATTTCAATAGCACATAAACATTTATCATGTATAATAACATTTATGTATAACATTTATTTAATATGAAATTACAATTGCGTATCCATTTCATATGTTTGTCAGAACATGAATTATATCGTACCAATATTCAGTTACTTAAACGTACAGAATCTAGATGATAAATAAAATATGGAATAATTAAACGAAGCAGGACTAAATAATAATATAAGAATATTTTAAGAATATACATATAAATACTTCAATATTCAATTTTTAAAATTACAATATTTGTAAGACCAAAAATAATCTATTGTGCAATCGTATTTAAATATTCCCATAGAGACCTAATTAAAGAAGTTAAAAAGAAAATTAGAGTTGGTTGGAATGCATAATGGCTTAGCTCCTCGCCAAATAAACTATAAACTAAACAAATTTTGTATTACATAAAATTTGTAGTAAAATTATAAGATGTGCCCAGTAAAAATTCGAAATTAATGCAAACTATGCTTTCTACATTATTAATTACACATTCAAATATACATACACAGGCATTAACAATAACAAATATTTGGGCACAAGAATTGATTAAATACTTTGGCAATTTATGATAATTTGTTATCTCACTCTATGTATTCTTGCAATAAGTAGAATGAGTACGAGAGCTAAATACTTTTGATCCAATATATTTCGTTACAAAAAGTTCTATGGTAAATTGCGAAATATTCTCGTTGTTCAAGTTTTTTAAGCAGGGGTGGTAGTTAATGCTACGGAAAGGGTAGTATAATAGATGTGCGGTGGAGGGCCAAGGTGGCGAGAGAATTTTCGTTATGGATTTCTAAATGTAGGAACCGTGAAAAAGAAAAGAAACTCAGGCTACAGGATTTGTACCCTACAGGATCTTCGGATTTACACGCACTGGCCAACCACGCATCGTCACACCTTCATCCCCGCATTCCCTCGTTTTCGTGTTCTTTTTTGTTAACATGGAAACCTTGATCCCATACTAATGATTTATGATAGGGTTCGCGGCCCGTTTTGACAGTTACCAATATAAACCATCCCCTTCGAATGTTTCTAAAAACTGTCTCTCCAAGTTATTCGTTCGATCCTTTTTACAACTTAGGGTAAATGAATGGTAACCATTATTTTTATGGATGAATTGTTTTAGAATACGTTGCCAAGAAATATAAGTTTTTATTTCGCATGCATTAATCCCTGTCATCTCTAATATAATGCTATTCGTGTATGCCAGTGTATATATGGGTATACACGTATATGTATATAGATATATACATACGTCTATTTTGGAGATTAAAATACGTGTATTCGCGATTATTAATACCGATTGTTGACCCGGATCAGTATCAACCCATATCTAAAACTGAAAGCTTTCTATGTCATATTTTTATTTCGCAAGTAACTCGAGTACGTGTATTATACTTAAATACTCAAATATCCGTGTACTGAAAATTGTACAAATTAAAACATAGTTATTAAAACACCTGTACACGTGTATTGAAATACGCGTAAAATGAAAACCCCCTGATATCCGTGTACAGATATACTGAAAGCACGCACGATTACCTGTATATTAAGAACACGCGAACATAAATAAAGAAGACTTGGTCGTAACAGTATATTTCCCACAAAAATTAGGTAATACATTTTGTTAATCTAATGCTATTCAGTATTTCTTTATAACCTGCTGTGCATATAGGCTTTTATCAAAATTACTGATTTGAATAGAATTTATAGTTGAAAATATATATTAAATATAGATCTAATGAAACAGAGATTTGATATTAAACTAAGTGTCCTGCAAGTTACCTACCTCTTCTATATGTATAGATTGAGAGCCGAAATCTTTAATAGTAATAACAATAATAATAATTAGTCAGAATAGACATGTTTATATAATGTTTTAATAGATAGTGAATTAATTGTTTATGGAATCGGTTGTTTCAGAATTTGGTATATGGGACTTTGCTGGATATTACGTGGCCTGAAACGGCAGCAACAATTAACGGATCGTAGGTCGCGATGGTTAAAAGAGAAATATCTACAGCTTTATTTCGAAGAAGGCTGCCTCGAACCGATGACAGCCGATGCTATAAGATCGTTTGGCGGTCGCGATTGGTCCATGACTGAAAGTATCGGAACCCTTTCGCCAACAAGTGCCAGTACCCTTCGCAAACGAAACGTTAAAGGGAAGAAAACGAAATCCATTGGCAATATTCATGCATTAACAAAGGTTCGTGTAATTCATAAATTCATGTACCAATGTGTATTTTACTTCTTTACTTGCAAATCTTAAATGACAATTCTTCTTCTATTGAAATATCATTTTCTAAATTCGTAACTTTCGTATAAAAACGGGCACGAATTATTCAAAAAAATTATACCAAATGTCAACACTGTTTAATTCTGAATTAATAATAAAATGTCTCAATAATGCAGATCCCAAAATTAATTGTTACTAAATTACACTTTCAGTAAAATTATTGTCCTGTATAAAATGTAGAAGTTATTTTCATTATTCTATTATACTAATTCAAAGTGTTAAATTAAACTTAACTTCCATTAATGCCTTTACACATACAATACAATTTAATTCAAGATAGATCAAGTCATTTCCCATTAGATTATGTATTATTCATTTGATGCCTCAGAAAACTTAAACATTATAACTTCAAGTAGTGTGTATTGTTGATGTTATTGCAGCTGGAACTAAACTAAGGATATTATTGTTTAAAACAGGATTTGAGCCTAAAACAGTACGACTGTTCGTTCTTGGACGGTGGTTTGTCAGCGGCCCCTCTTCGGCATATTACGGGTAGCAGAGAATCCCTGACGAGAATCATACCAGCATCCCCACGATGTAGCAGAGATCGAGTTCCCCCACGAAGTCCTCCAGGATCTGCTGAACGAATTATTAGCTCCAACTTGGCTTATTCTAGTTTTCAGAGGTAGGGACTCTCATTATTTTCAATCTCGATGGAAACACGACAAAAAGGAAGCAACGACTACCAAGCAGAATAATTACAGAATGCTTGGAAGTCGTTAAATATTCCGATACCGGTAACCAATTGCACGTCACTATTCATTGAAATGTACAATGTGCATTAAAGATTAGTAAACTGAGAAATATATTATATTTATTTACTTGCGTTATTTTGGGAAATATCAATATTACAAAATTATATTAGTTTATCAGTGATATTTAAAAAAAAAATTTCTTTAGTAATATGTAAATCCAACGAAATTCATATTGTTTATTTTATAATATATTAGCTTCTGTTCTTTGGATTGATTCATTTCTTTCATTATGTACTTTTACAGCAACATTTAAAATTACACAATACACTATTTACGAAATCTGAAAGATTTTATAAACTATACTATTTGCGTCAATGGCAACGGTTAAGTCCTAGTTACAACAGTTAAGTACCATACGTACTTAACAGAACGTTATTCATACAGCCTATTGTGCGTCACCAGAGACAAGGATAAGAACGGGTCTGGGATCTCAGGTGGGCTGGAAGCACCTTGGCAAGTAAAAGCACGCACCACCTCTATAATGTACGAAACCCAGTTGAACTTCGTCGAGTTCGTCGCGCTGTTCCGCTCGTTTAGCCTGAGAGCAAGGAAGGATTTGCGCGATCTATTCGGCCAACTGGCGATCACCTGTCGTAGCCAAAGCGACGGTTCTTTGAGAGACTTCAACATGCGGCCACCTGTGCTGAGGCAAACCAGTGATGCGACCCCTCAACGAATTGGTCAGTTTGAAATACCAAATATCATTATAACTAAAACAAAGAACACATTTAACAAAAAGACAAAATTGACGGGTAGACTCGGACATAATTCTCAATGATTATCTAGGTTGCCGCGTTATTTAAATTACACACATCAGAATAGTAATATAAACTTAGCACGTCAATATTTGTAGATTGTTTATGCGCCCAATCTTTGCATTTATTGCGTTGGGTTCAATCTTCTTCGAAGGTCCCTCCGCAAAACTGCACCTTCTATTCCAACTTACGAAACATAAGAGAGCAACAACAAAAATTAGTATTTGAAACTATTGAAAGATATTACACAATATTTATTTTTTATCTAACAAGAGGAAAGCTTCATTATCTGCGTGATTTTCGTAGAAAATAAATTATTCCTATAAATTATATCAATACTATGGATACTAATATAACTGTATAAACATTTTTTTAACAGGTCTCTTAACAAGAAACAACACCATCGACTGTCACGAGTACAAAACCAGTAGTAATCTTCAAAGAAAGCAAATTTTCGACGCAGTTGCCGCAGCTAGCATTGTCAACAATTGTTCCGGGGTTGACACTTCGAAGTCACAAGTTATCACCCTGGCAACATTCACAAAATTCTTAGAATCTCGACAGCAAGAAAAATTGACCGATGACGAAATTAAGGGGCTCGTTAAGGTATAAATGAATTGAGTTCAAGTAGTTTGCTAAAAATCGACAGTGTCAACAAACTTATTTCGATTTATTGTATTATACATATGGCTTTCTTGGAATACAGACAAAGAAACTGCACAGTTCCTGCTGCATCCCATTTATATATTTTTCGATTAATGCATCAGTGTAAATATTTATTGCGAAACGGCGAAATGTTTATTTCTTTAAACAGATCGTATATTCAGAAAACACAAATAGACAGAGAATTTGAAAAATATGTAGATGCTAATTAATAATACGACTATCGAATAGAAATGTATAAATAATAGTGTTTGGATGCAGCTTTTGGTATTTTTCTTTCTTTATGCGAATATTATAATATCTTGTTTAGTCTATGTCTGATTATTATCATTTATTATACAATTATCAATATTAAATAACTTTCCAAATATAAATTTCGATACTTATAGTTTCGAAACAACGCTTAAAATATTTTAAAATCACTATTACTCCGTTTGAAGTAATCACTGTGATTTTCAATAGCAATACAGAAACAGCTTTCGAGTCAAGTTACTCAACATCGCAGAGCAGAATTATATTACAGATGTTATAAAAATAACTCTTTCATTTTAAATGAAGAATTACAATTGTATTATATAATAATTCTTCTCCAACAACGAGACATATTTATTATTTGCAGTACTCCACATTGTTTTTTTCGAAACAGCCGAATATATATTTGGAATGAAAATGTGCAACAATTAAATATGACTGCCTTAATTAAATATGGTTGTACTATATCCATCATGCGGCACGGTACAATGCACATACAAAGATGCGGCTGGTGGCATAATCAACCTGGACGATTTGCTCTGATTCCAGCGACACGAACCGGACCCAGCACTACGCACACAATGGTGTTTGTCTTTCGAGGGCTTTGCACGGTACATGATGGACAAGGACAATTATGCTTTCCCAAACGAGTATGCGACACCGTTCGAGACTGAAATGCAACAGCCATTGTCCCAGTATTACATCGCCAGCTCGCATAACACTTATTTAACCGGCCATCAGCTCAAAGGGGAATCCTCGGTGCAGCTTTACTCTCAGGTAAGCGAGCCTTCGTCTTTCGTTAGCGGTAGAGTGTTTAATCCAGTGTCTCCCAACCCGTTCTGAACCATGCCCAATCTGAACGTTTCAAAGATTTTGGTGCACACCGCACCCGATAATAATAGTCAGAAAGATTTGAAAAAGCTTGATATAAGTAGGTAGGTAGATGAAATAAAGAAAAAAGTATTTTTAATTTGGCTGTCTGCAATGAATATATATTTTATGTCGCTCTTTGTATATTATAAAACATGAATCGAATTCAATGACTTTTCGAGTTTTTGTAATGATTTTTGTTTTATTATATCGGTAATGAAGGTGATAAATGTAACATTATTTTCCAATTGGTCCCAAAGTATTTAAAATTGCCCCCCGTTGAGAAACACTGCGTGTTCACGAAAAGTATCGTACACTCTGAAACTTTCAGTTTTGTTAAAATAGATAATAACTATGTGTAATATTATTTATTATTAATATATAAAGTATTAAGTTGTCAATATTGTAAAATAATATTTTGGTATAATATAATATAAAAATCATAACTCATGTCTCGACAATAATAATTAAATTAGACATTTCGCCTGTTAATAGACAAGTGCACTACTACGCGAAGTAATAATATTTAAATTAACCCTTTGTTACCCGTCTCATTTAGTGTGAAACCGCGTCAAAAAGTAGTTTTTCCCCATCAGGAACTAAAAATGCAAATGTCAGCGTCACAAAAAATATGCTAAAAAAAAGTAGACAAAAAGTTATAGGTATGTAAGCCAGTGAAAATATGACGCGGCAATGTGTACGCACTTCGCGTGTTAATGAATAAATATGTTATTACGCGAAGTTAAGCATTGAATTAAACATGTAATTAAATATATGTGTATGCGAGTGAAGATCACAATTCAAGTGGCGCATGTTTTTGAGAGTTCCGCGTTTACCTAAACAGTTACTCATTTTTCAAACTGCACAATGTGTTTCAACTTCCAGTTGATGAATAAGTCTAGGAAAAAAACGCTATTAATTGTTAATAAAGAAATTTCGGTTTCCCAATTGAATTAGTTGCTTCCAAACTTTACAACGGAAAATCAATTTTGCACAATCCACAATTTTATATTTTAATGCGTACAAAATTACGTTCCGATTATAAATACAAAGCGAATAATTTTTACGCATTTTCAAGTTATATTTGGAGGGATCAGAAGCCAATCAGTGTAAGTCCACTTTCCCTGAAAATGAGTTACGTAGTTCAAAAACCTCTTTATTGTTAAAACTTTGAGTTGATAAATCAATTAATTAAGTCGCTATTTTCATACGTGAGCAATAGATGACGATACTAGTATTGTCATTTATTTCCAAATAATTTGTAAAAACCTTATTTATCTCGGTTTGAATGCTAATGGACTTCCACTGATTGGCTTCTGAACCCTCCATTGTATTCTCTAAACATCAGACAATATTTGCCATGAAATCTAAGTATCTTTCATACACCTTTCCCCGACTTCCACTACCTTTTATCGAACACAAAAAACTGTGCTCTTATTTACAAAGCTTACGTTCGTCACAATTTAAAACCTGTCTCAAATTACATATTAAGAAATTGATCCGCGAATAACAAATTGTTGACAATCGAAAATTTCTGCATTCCAAGATGCATTAATACCGTTCGAATTAATTATTCGTATAAAGAATATTGAGTTACGTTACGACGTGGTGTGTCAAAGAAATTTTCAACTATTTCCAATAGTCGTACCTGCGGCACAGAATAGTAGCCGTGACAGGGAGTTCGTTTTCCAGGTACTACTAACAGGGTGTAGATGTGTGGAACTCGATTGTTGGGATGGCGATGACGGCTCCCCCGTTATTTACCATGGTCACACCTTTACTACCAAGATACCATTCCGCTCGGTCGTCGAAGCGATTGATAGAAGTGCTTTCGTCAGTTCTCCATATCCTGTGATTCTTTCTATTGAGAATCATTGTTCCCAGAGTCAACAAGCACGGATGGCCCAAATATTTCAAGTGCGTTACAACACTTTCTTGTGTACATTCTGTGTTTCTTGTGTTGCACATATTCGACTAATTTCATTTATTCATTAAAATACTGTATATTAAACGGTGGCTGAGTTCATCGATTGCCTGTACAATTATTATTATTTCCCTTTACTTTTCACCAACATTTATTATATTAATATTTATTGTATTACTAATTGTAAGTGAATTACGAAGTGACTTTGAAGTTATTAATAAACAGCTGTTTATTAAAGGCACTCCTTCAGACAAATGAAAAGGAAGAAAAATCACTTCGTTTTCATATAACCTTGTATTTAATTTTCTAATTTTCCTTCAGTATTTCATACATCTACGACAGCTTATGAATTATCGAAACAATTTGATTGCTCGAACGATAAGTCATTGTTCTCTTTATTTTACACTTCTGCAATGTCGTAAAGTTCGAACTTCTGTGATTTTATATTCGTTTCGTTTCTCGCATGAATTTTGTCCAAGAGTTATGTTTATAGAAAAGTAAGGAACCGGACTTCGAGAAGGAAAGTTTTGCCAATACTGTTTCAGTCGGTATTCGGGGAGAAACTCGTAACGAAATTCCTGTTTGAGACCGACTTTGGTGATGATCCTCAACTGCCATCGCCGTCCCAGTTGCGATATCGAATATTAATAAAAAACAAAAAACTGGTGCTGGATCCTGCCGGTCCATTGGCCCACGCTCCCCTGAGTCACCGTGGAAAAATGCTTATGTCCGATCGTGCATCGTCTATGAAGCAGATGAGAACAGACGTAAGCAGCACATCGGTGGTTGAATATTTCAGCGAGGATGATGACGACGAGGAGGACGATGACGAAGATGACAATATTGACGGTAATTCTTTTGTTACGTACTGTGTTGCTGCTTGTTAGTGGAATATGCTTGTTTATGCAGGTATAATGGGTCGAAGTATGACAAATATATTAAAAATATGTGCAGGGTATATGTATTACATAATACAAGGTGTACCTTATGTGTTTTTTAGTAATTTACTTGTTGTGAGTTAAATGACAGGATATTATAAAATCTGTAAATTGAAATTGTATATTAGTAAATTAAGAAAATTTGTTTAAGTTCTCTTTCTTCGCCTGTTTTCTGCCAAAATAGTCTGCAATAATATTTGCATAAGCATCTGCTGTCTAGTTATCATATACGTTCCTATTAAAAATTTTACTACGTTAGAAGTTAGTCCAGCAGAAGCTACGAAACACTTCAGATTATGCACTTACTTTAATTATATTAGAATATTTTATACACGTGTACATTTTAATTGTAATACTAATTTTGAAGTTGCAAATTATTTTTGTTCTGTAAACTTTTTCGTAATTTGAAAATTTTGTTATACATTTCAGATCATTTCCTTTTGTATACAATTTAACGAAATCATTCAATTCACGTCATTGCACCAACTACGAGGCAAAAATTCCTGCTTATTTCTTCAAAATGTATGCACCCTTCTTTGCAAAAATCTGACTCTAATCCTACCATAATTCAATTACAATTTTGTATCGACTGCATGAACGTTAAACAAATAAAGAGACAAAACAGAAGGGGAAAAGTTTGATCGCTTTCCACAGCAAACTTGAAATTCCTCAGAGAACGTTGAAGTCGTTGCTCTTAATCTTTTCCAAGCCATGGCTTAACCCAAATCCACGGATATATTATTTTGTCAGGTCTAATTGCTACTTAACTAATATTTAAAGGAAAATATATGCTGGTGAACTGCCTTACTACTAAAACAGTAAATGTCATTCAAATTTCAGATATACCTATTGTAGTGACCCGATCTGGTTTTTCTTTAAAAGAAACTGATTTCGAAAATAAAAAATAATATGAATTATAGTAAAGTATAAAGTATATTATAAAACTGCTTTACAGAAGCGCTAACTTATAAATGTAAAAACATTTATGCATTATATGTATATGTACATTTTCTGAGTACAATATTTTAAATTGAATAACATACAGATCAATTTCATGCAATAAGTTTTTGCATCTGAAAGTAAGAATCGCTCACTTATGCGAAAATAACATTTTCTAAGCTGATGTCCTACTGTACTAGTTGAATATCAAAAATCTACTTCAATATTGTTCTCCTGTTTATGGTATATTATAAATTAAATAATTAAAACCTTTATAGGATTGCTAATCTCTGGTATTTTATAAAACTAATTAAATTAATAAACTTATTGGTAACTTTTTGATAAACTATGAAAATTCATAACTTATTGTACAATCAAATAATTACACAATTCTAGAAATCAACATTTTATTGAAATTCCTAGCGAATATCAATTTTGTCTTCAAGCTTCCACTTAACTATAAAAGAATATTTCTATAAACCTTGGAATATTACATAAAATAATCCTTTAATAAACTTGCCGCCATCTTGCAAACTGATCTGACCCCATTTAAGTACAGAAAGTTGACTAATCGTTTAATTAACGGCAGGCATAACAAACAACTCTTATCTTTCAGATAACTCCATTTCTAGTTACGAAAGGTACCTGGGTGGAGCGCAGGTGCCTCATGGTCGATTAAAGTCGGATTCCGCTGTCGACGATAAGTCGCAAAAGCAAAGTAGCCAAATTGCCAAGGAACTTTCCGACTTGGTGATTTACCTGCAAGCTATTAAATTTCGAGGGCTGAACACGACACCAGGGACCAATACAATCGGAAAGACGCGTCATCAACCGCACACTGGCCCGGTTCAGAGGCACAGCATTGCTGGGATTGGAGCAACAGGCATTGGTGCTTCTTCAGGATCACCACAATCGCTATCAACGTCGGCTTCGCTGGCAAGTGGCGGCAGTAATATTGAAAATCTCTTCAGGTTCGTTTAACACATTATTAACAAGCGTTAAAACTGGTATCTCGTTAAATATCACTGAGTGCATGCACGCAAGTTCAATGATAAATCTTTGATTTAATCTTAAAGAAGGGGAAGTAACTTTTTATGAAATATTGCATTGTAATTTCTGCTATGGGCCAAAAGTTTTATATCATTTCCTTGGTTTTATAAATAGTGCATTGCTTGTTATTTGCTGATTAGTTCGAAATTAATATTATAGAAAGAACAGTTATTTATTCGATTTAAATGTATTTCAGCTTGGAGTTCATTAATTTTCAACACAAAACTGTTAATTGCTGTCATCTCGGGCTTTTAGCTAATAGTGCACGTTGCTCGAAACAATTTAAATTGAATACTGAAATAATTTTAATTATAATCCAACCCTGAATAACATATTAATTTCATTTCAAAGTATATTTGCCCATAGTCACAAAATATTTATGTTAATATGACACAAAAATTTGCTATTATTAATTAAAAAATCAATGTGAAACAGTCGGAAAGAAAAATACCAAAATTATATCACATTTCAGATCTACGCGAGGAGTTCCTGCTTGCTTCCAATGTTCTTCCCTAAACGAAAGTACAGCAAAAAAAATCTGCAGGAAGCAACCATTAGGGGTTGTTGCACATGCAGAGACACAATTGATTCGAACGTATCCAGCTGGAATGCGAATTGATTCAACGAATTTTAATCCAGTAATTTTCTGGGCATTCGGCATACAAATGGTGGCGCTAAATTACCAAACGGACGATGCTGGATTAAATCTAAACGCTGCTATGTTCGAGCAAACTGGTCAATGCGGATACGTTAGAAAACCTTCGGTTATGTGGGACAAAGGACACATGATGTACAGGTAAACGCAGAAATATTTTCGTATATTTATTTCGAATAGAAACTATGCATTCGTCGATAGTAAATAAAAATATGAAACTAAAAGAAATAAGTGAAATTTAAGAATTCGAGGTCTGCAGTATTATTTAGGCGTGTAGAATGTGTGCGAGCCTTTTGTATAAGTTTCCAAAATTTTATAGATTTTAATAAATTATCGTATTTGTATTACAATTGATTAAATCTATAAATTAATTTATGGACTCTATATATTTTTTGTGAAGTTTATCAATAATTTGTTGCAAGAATCTCTTCAGCTTTTTTGATTTCCAGACGCTTCAATCCCTGGGACAAGGAATTCGATGGACTCCACTCGGCGCACTTGACCCTCTCGATAGTTTCTGGCCAATACGTTTCCCCATCGAATTTCGTCGCCAGCACCTACGTTGAAATTGAACTGGTCGGCATTCCGATCGATTGTGCCAAGCTTAAAACGAAAGTAATACAGAGCAACGCACTGAACCCTATTTGGAACGAGAAATTCTGCTTCCAAGTAATGTTCAAGGACCTCGCCTTCCTACGTTTCGGCATCGTCGAAGCCAGCTCCCATCACTTAATCGCCCAAAGAGTTATACCGTTAAAATGTCTAAGACCAGGGTACAGGCACGTTCGACTACGCTCCTGCAAAAACAAACCGCTAGCCCTGTCCACACTCTTCATTTATTCCCGTCTGGAAGAGGAAAGTCTCGACTACAACACCTGCTGTCGCGATCACAAGGAATCATCGAAACGACCCACGTCAGGGAAGGAGCCAGAGAAGCTAACCACCGTGGATCCCGGACTAGGCGGTGTAACCCTAAAAAGAAGGATGTTCTTCCTGATGGTCTACCACGTGATACCCGACGAACCGTACACCATTCTGAAGGTCACCCAAGAAAGCACCACGCAGGAAGTTATGCTACAAGCTCTCCAGAAAGCAGGAATATCGGCGGACCGCGTGGACGAGTACATCCTGGTCGAAGAGGTGTCCCGTGGCTGGGAGAAACGGGACAGAGAGGAACTGCCGACGCAACGAGTGTTAGATCCAACGGAGCATCCGTTGCAAGCGCAAGCTCTGTGGAAGGGACAGGGTCGTTTCCTATTGAAAAGAGTGGGCGACGATCCCAGCAGCAGAGCCTGGCTAGCTTCCATCAGGAGTACAGCCGGTCACTCGAAGCTGGACTCCGAGAGGGACACGTCCACGCACATCTGGGACGAAGCGGACACTTTCTTGGTCTGCATCTACAACGTCTCGCCGGATATTCCGTACGCGATACTGCGTGTCCCAGTGAGCAGTTCCGCCCAGGACGTCCTGGCCCAAGCTCTAGTGAAGGCCAGAAGAATGGAGGATCCAATGAAGTTCGCCCTGGTCGAGGAGCTCGAGTGGGGAGGGACTGGAGCCGTTGGTAGTGGCAATCGTCAGCTGAGAGTCCTGAGAGACGACGAGAACGTTTATAGCACTCAGGCATTTTGGAAGACCCTCGGCAGATTCATTCTGAGGGAAAGGGAACAGGCGATACCTAGACGACACTTGCTGCCGGCGACGTTGGACAGGCTTAGCAAAGGCTTCTCCGTGGGAAGATCGGTGTCCTTGCCGGGTTCCAGTAAAGAAAAGGTCCCGGTCTCAGAGGCCCTTTCCGATCCGACTTCTAGGGGGCTCAGACATCGTCTTTTGATGCCTGGTCGCAGGAGGGAAGTTCACTCTGACGGCGAGGACACTCGCGAGTCTGATATTCTGAACGCTGCTCTTCATCTGAAAAAAGTGTCTTTAAGGAAGCTACGGGTTTGGAAATCATAGTGGCAATCAAGGGCGACGTCGATGTCATCGATCTTCGCCACTCGGAGGAATCAATCGTAAGTTACACGACGGGTCGTTGCATTCGAGGCGACGAGAAACGCGGGATTAGACGTTCTTGCCGTTTCCCGATATTCCGCCAACAATCAACATTGGTATATTGTGACGTAAATACGCGAAACGATGCCTAATTGTACACGGCACTGCTTAAGCATGTAGAATCTGGGTCTTTAAGCAATTTAGTTGGAAACGAACCGATGTTAGTAGCGACAGGGTCATCGGTTGAAACAGAGTTTGATTGGACGTGAAATTAGAAAATTCTCGGGTAGCTTCAGTTTAATGATTCATTAATGAGCTATCGTCGATAGGTGTAGACGGATGAAGTTTCATAAAGTCGATCGTTTGTCTCGCATGAACTCGTGTGTAACTGAATTGCTTCGTTGAGCATAACAAAATATTTGGTTTTCTTTTGTTTGGCATTGCAAAGAGAAGAGTTCGAATTTCGATTTTCCGATCGTCACAGTTTTCTAGTCGTGTTAGTATTGTAGGGGGCGTTACGAATTATTATCTTGTATGATCTTGATGGAAGGTTCCTCGAATACGAATACACTTGTTGAATTTGAGGGTTCGCGATGGATTTACAAACAAATATTTCTAACCGTGAATTTTAGTTTCATTAGATTAATTCTTTTACTTGTAAATTAACGTAAATCTGTTTTCCATATTTTTTTATACATAAGTATATATTTTTTTAATCTATACAATATATTTTAATACACATGTATATTTCTACCTGACGCATACATTCTCGTCAACGTTTTCTAAATCGTTACTATCGCAAAATTGCTTCGCATAATTTCACCGCGTGACACGAGAATTCTCACGACACAAACTATATTAATGCTCGTTGATTAATTTTATTTCTCGACATAAAGACAAGTGGACATAACTTACAGCGGGACCTGATCCTCTTTTATAAAAATCGTCATGCCCTTCGCATAATTAAGGCTTGCAATTTAAGTACCTGACTCGTCTATAAAACGTTCCTTTATAATTACTATCTACCTGTCGCGCAGACGCAAATACATGTACTTGTTACCAGCCTGATTTCCGTGCAATGCGATTCAGCAAGAAACGATAATTGATCAGTGAAATTTTAAGCATTGCTCTTATAAAAAATTATTCTTCTCGAGAAAAATTATTGTAAATTTCTTTCCTTTAGACTCCATTTTATGTGATTTCTTGCATATTATATTTCAGTTTTATTCAATATTCATTGTTTGTGTACGCAAACAAATCTCACAGAGTGACAATAATATGATTGAATGATTGTTATTTTTTATTTACATTTGTTATATAAACAATATTTATTTTAATTTAGTTATGCTTCGTGAATAAATACATTTCTCTAATGCGAGCTGCTTGATTTTGTCTTAAAAAAGTCTATAAATGAGAAATAACGAAAAGTACATGCAGTGCACGTGAATAAGAAGAAAGATCTATCAGGAAAACAATGTATTAAACCTATTTATTCTAGATATGCATATAATTTTCTTACCGCGTACAATTCACCCCTTCCATGCGTAATTTATTACAAAGCATCTATCTAATACCATCTTGTAAACGAAAAAGTAACGGCACAATGTTACAGCAAAAACAAGAATCTTCGTCTAAAGAAAGAAATATTTGGAAGAGTTAAAATGGGACGTCTAGTCAAGCTCTATCATCGATGAATAATCAATGGTGCACTTCGCGCGAGGTGTAATGTAAGTAAATTGTTCTAATACGATTGCCGATTCCCGTTCATAATTAAACGACAACAAGTTCGAAACAAAGATTCTTCGTAATGGACAAAAGTTCACGAATTCGTAATGGAGCACGTTAAAGTTAAATAGAGTGAGCTAATTGTTACAGCTAGTATTTAATTGAAAAAAGAAAAAAGGAAGGGAAGAACAGTATTATTTCCATACTCCCACCGATTGCATGAGTCTCGCTCGAATCGCAACAATCTTTTTAGTCCGCCTGGTATATTCAAGAGATCTGTTTATTATTCGTTTGTTAATGGAAGAACGCAAATTGCCAGCAACCTTTTGCATGTATGTACATAAAACATTGTCTCCTCTCGGTTACTATATCTATAGACAAGAGCATACACAGGTCAGATTTTCTGGAACGGGGCGAGAAATTATAACGCGCGTGAAGTCTTGCTACTCAGGAGTTATATTTACTATATATTGTTGATACTGAAGAAAAAATAAGGGACAAAGTAGATCAGTGTTACATCTACAATCATTGCCTCCCTAACCCTGGACTGTTAAAGCGAGTATACTTGTAGATTATAAATACGAGGCCAAGGAGTGTCGACACTCTTTTCAATTTTAAATATCGTTCCAATTGTTTAAAAGTGCAAAGTATTCACCGCTAGGTCTCCATCGATTCGTCAGAGCCTGGCAGCCTAATTTTCACGGTATAATTCTATGTATAATAGGTGCAAATAATTACTGAAAAGGATAATATCAGATCTGTGTATCGTGGACACAAGGTACGCCACGAACGAATATTATCCCTCGTCTTCCATGTATTTTATAGTTTCAACGAAACTCGACTGACAATTTTGGAATATTGATGCGCGAGCTTCCTCGAAAATTCTGATTCTAGAAGCGGCAAATTTCTGTTATCTCTTCATAATCGGACATGTTTAAAAGAAACGGCTAATGAAGAAGAGAAAATTTGACAATGTCCTATGAACTAACTTGGTGTTATATAAATAAATCTTTTAATAAAACGTAATCTTACATAGTACGAAAGTGCTGCTGCCGTTTCCAGAATTAATTGGAATCAACCTCCTTGAAGAATTTCGTGGCGTTACCGTGATCTCCAATATATTTTTGGACACTACTTCCTTTATCCATCTGTTGTCGATGTATTACGTCAAAGTAAAGGAATACGATAGAAAAGAGAGATACATACGTTTGTATGTAGTCGTGGTCCATTTGCCCGAAAGTAAACCTGATTTTCATGGCATAATTTTTTATCCTAATTTAGTATTTCATTTTCAATTAAAATAGAATAGAAACAATGTTACTTTTGAGTTGCTAAAATACCTATATGGTCGAAAAGATTTATTTCAAATGCAAATTCGACATATATTTTTAACGATTGATATAATGTAATTTCATGAACCCAATAGAAACAAACATGTTGTCAAAATAATATTTTACTTTTATATATTCAAAAGTACATTAGAATTTACTTTGTATACCATTGTGTTTATTTATTTACTAAGAATATGGGAAGATTGTGTTATTGATTTTGTATTAAAAATTAGAATATGGTTTCAATTGTTGTTCCAAATTTTTCGTTTGAGTAAGTCGCAGAAGCTGTGTAAATCTTTGGGCAATGTTGCATCTGTCACAATTAACTCGTACAAACACGACCCTTGGTACAAATATCATTTTGGTACAAATTTTCCTACACTCACTGAACAAAATTTTAGGAATTTAATTATCAATAACATATCCGTTAAAACAATTAACGATCTTTTACCCTGCGTACCCCTCTCTATCACGAACGAGGTGGCACAGAATTAAAGGTAAATGCAATCAATTCTTTTTAATAGCAGAAGCTATACAAGTGTGATAAAAAAAATTTATAACAAATTTTGCATACACCGATTATATACAATCAAAATGCAACACAAGACTCCAAGTGCAATGTAATTGTATAAATAACACAAAATTGGAAAAATATCTGAAAGGAAAAACCTTTAAACACCAAACACATTGTACTTACGTAGTACCTGATCCGTTGAATACCATGGAGCATTCTGTAAATACAAACAAACAAGGGCTACTAATAACGATAATTAATTGTTATTGTTAATTTCGATACTCCTTGGGCCTTGGAGAAAACCCCCGCATCGAGAATATCATCGACTACAACGGACGTCTTTACTAGAACAAGAGATACTAAGCGGTCGTTTTCGACTCAACTTACCATTCGTTCTTGAACTTTCCAAAAGCATTTGCGTCGCTACACACTTACAAAGGAAAAAAGATATTTCAATCGTGAATGTCGATTGAACCGTGAACTTCAGCGTTGAACAAAAAATATATATTCCAAATCGAATTAATATTACGTGAAAGTGTTGCTATCCATTTTACCAATGAACCCCTTTGCCACGGGACACGAAACATCGTTGAAACGTGTTTCCACAATTTAATCCGTCTATTGTAACGACGCTTCTGCTTGGAAGTCCCTTCTTTGCGGCTGATTCTGAGAGATTTGTTGGAAATATCTATAAGGCGGAAGCAGCGTTGTATTCCGGTAGAAAGAATCGACTATACTTCTTAAAACTTTTGGGACCATACTCATTAAGCATATTATCGGAGGAAGCTCTCAAGGGCCACTTCGACGTAAACGATGCTGTACTCGGTTTCTTTTCGTCGATAAAGGTGTAAAAAGAGGTGTAAGGAAGGTGTAAGGCGGCGAGCGAAAAGGACGAAGAGAAACGAAAGCAAGCGACTCGAAATCGATATTCGACGAGATTTGAAAAGGGTGCAATCGAGTTCTGCGAGTCACTCGACGCGTGGACGATAAACTTTTAGGCACCTTCTAACTTCTACCCACTTGAAACTTTATTGCGGCCCGGATCAAATATTAACCCTGTGCACTCGAAATTCGAAACTTTCATTTCTGGTGTAGGGAAGTCGCAACTCGGGACCGAGTAAATTTATGATAATATTAATATTAAACAGCACACCGTACTTCCAATTACAGATGGACTATACATTTAAAATATAAAAAGGTGTATTATGTTGGTAACAAAATAGTTATCGGTGCCTCTCAATCGCCGTTCGATTTTTCGCGTTAACCTTTGCCTTTTAATAACGAGGGATGCTTGTGCTCCAAGTTACCTGAGAAAATGAAAAGATACGGGTACAATTCAAGAACTGTGCAGTTGTCCAGTGCGGAAATAAAAATTTAATTATTATTCATTACTTACTTATTAAATACACAATCGACCCTGGCGCGCGTTGTAATATAAACAGCCGCAAAGGCAAGGGTTAAACCAAGTGGCGAGTCACAATGGCCGCTCGAGTGCAAAGGGTTGAATGCCAGAAATCCTTTCTCACGTAAACTACAGGGTGTATAAAAGTAAAACATAGCCAATACAAAGAACAACGCGTTCCTTACTGTCCACACTATCGTTTCAAATAGATACTACAATGACTTATTATTATTATGAATAAAATGCAGACTGTAAAAAATCTGAATGTGAATTGAATCTTCCCACGCTGCGCCGATGGGATTAAGCTCATTGAAATGCATATATTCGAGGCGAAGCAAACGGTGTGACGTGCAATTAGATGCAGAAAACTCGATTATCCTTTTAGATCGAATCGAATTCGAGGTGGAATATTAAAAGAGTAACGTCGAGCGCGTACGAATGAAATGTATACCTTGTATCGATCGGGCATATCCCTGTTGTACATATCCGTGGTTCTTCAGTAGCTGTTACATTAAATATGTGCGCGAAATATATAAATGATATAATAACTGAATTGTGTGCATCCGTACGTACGTGTATGGCTGTACGTAGTTGTGTATCCTTGCATGGATAAACAGTACACAGCATACCTATGCGTGCACACGTGTAGAAGTACCGGATGATTCGATAACAATCGATATATCAAATACCGTTTCTCGCGTTTGAAAATGAGAACGAAAAACTGGTTCTACGTGTGCAATTCGCAATAATAATTGTAAAATTGCAGTTTCGCTAGGAACCGCGCAAAGCTCTATGCCTATGTTAAAAGAAATGGTTTATCGTGATAGAGTTTTGTCCAATTAAAGTTGTGTATTGTTATAACGTGAGGTGTTGTTATTGCTATGAAAATAAAACAACAAACTGTCGAGAATGTTGCTTCTGATTATTGAAATTAAGTGAACGTGGCAATGTGAAATGGAATGAGAAGCGTTAGTAGCCGATTTATTTAAGTTTCGTAATTTGTAAAATCATTAATGATTTAAGTAGAAGGATTAATCTGTCGGAGTTAGTTGTTAAATTAATAAACATTTATAGTGGCGAATTCGGTGCAATTGTTGTTGTCGAATCAAGCCGTACGGATTACTCTGAACCGCTCAGAACGATGTGCTGCACTTTTGTACGGGTTTGCGAATCGAAGCCAAAGGAAAGTTTAGAGAAAAGTAATTAATAGAAAGAGGAAGTTGACAGAAAGAAAACAGTTTATAAAAACGTTTCTGCCGCGCGACCTGGCTGGCCCGGCCACGGCTGTTAATTTATATAATTACAGAGAAATAAATAATCGTGTGTGTATATATATACACGAAATGTCTTTTTCATAAGTGTGAATTTTATGATACGCGTACATATATTACATATATGTATTAACTAACATACGTACGTATATATATACAAAATGTGGGTCATTTTTCCTACATTCTAATCGGCGGCTTTTTGATGCATTGACAGTAAATTAATAGAGGTCGTAATTAATTTACGATTGTTGGTATCGGTCACGTGAACACGGTATTAAATAATTAATTGATTTGTTGAGTCTTCGCTGAATAGTCGTAACGTAACCAGCTGGAAGGAGTGACTTCGAAAGAACATCAAAAGTGGTCGGAAATTAAAACAGTTTCATCGAAGCTTTCTTTTCTGTAAAAAAAATATTACGTTTTGTTTGATAATTTCAGCAAATATTCGTATCCCATACTTTAACTTACTCATATCCGGGCAAATGTCTTGAAGTATTTATGAAAACACTTTATACGGTTATTTATAAGAATTATTTAATACAATAATACGTGCAATTGAATAAATTATTCGTGTAAACAATACATTTTTAATTCGGAAAGGCATAATGGTGATCGTTCCTTGTTTCATCGTTTCAGGCAACTCGTGGGAGATATAAATACGTGTTGTATATTAAGCGAATTTCAACAATCCATTAATAAATATTAACATAGAAATACGATATTTTATTCATGTTTAATGAGTTTGGAACGCATCTTATAACCTACCTTAAAATAAAGTACAAATATTTCATTTACGTAGAGTGTTGTTACACTTGAAATTAATAGAAAAATAACAACGTTACAACGCTTGCGGTTACATAGACACTTTCCAGTGTGCATTGCAAATACGTGCCAAAATAAATAAATAGGAACATCATGAATGACACTTACGTTAAATAAGGTGGAAAGAATATAATAATATATAGTAAATTTATCTTTACACAGTTAATTACTTTCTCATCATAGTAAATATACACATTCACGTTTACCAAGAAATATACATAAATATCCTTCCATCTCACGCCTTGAACATTAAACAGTGCAAACATTATTAACAATTCGAACTGTAGTTTTTATTTTTCGTCTTATCAATTATATTTCGTAAGCCGTTCAAAACTACACTATCCAGAAGTAACAGTATACAACCTCCAGTAAAAGAAGCTTTTTTTCTAGTTACATATTATATAATATGGTTGCTTTACCACTTAAGACTGTAGTGATTTTTGCAAAATTGTAATCATTACATTTGGTAATAAATACGTTTAAAATAACTATAGCAATCTCACCAAGACACGTCGATCTTCGAGAACCTAAATTATAATTAAACACTAAGGATCGATATTGTGCCACATATTTTACATTCAGCAGTACCTCTCAAACGACGTTTTCGCAACGTCCTGAGTTTTTGAAAAATTTCAAATATCCGACATGCACACGCATATATTATGTATTCAGTTAAAATTTGAACAAAGGCTCTGTTCGGAATACAATATTCATTTAAAAACACACTTTATTTGGTTTTAAAAGAAAAGACGCGTTTTTATACCAATGGACGATAGAATTGCACTCGAACAAAGCAGAAACTTGTTCCCACATTTCATACATGATTCCCAGAAACTTGACACTGTGAATTACTTAAAGTTAAATAAATTGTTGCACTTTTTTCATTCGTATCCACCGATACTTGAATAGTTATACAAATGTCGCTGCGACCACAAGTTTCCGTAATTATGTTTTTCTTATCAACCGATCCCTATCTTTCGACGTGTATTGTACATACAAATTCGTAATTATTTATACATTTTTAGTCCCTTATTGATCGGTTAATAAGAACAAAGTTCGACGGATTTAGACGCAGATGATTTGAAGAGAAATGATAAATATATATTATATCGAATATTAACGCTAACGACGAAAAGGCAAGTTAGAAAAGATTCTTCGTAGAGTATATACAAGAATGATTGTTTATGAGCGACAAAGAAATGTCCAAATCGAGCCGGATGCTATAATAACTAGTTGTCATCATGTTCATCGTGACATTTTGTCCGGTATATTACGTGAACATTGAAAAGTACTAAAGTAGGCAAAATAAATGCATCAATAATCGAACAATTCTTTTACCAATTACGCGGCAGTACGTCGTAGCATAAACGTTGCTTTCAAGTGACAAGTATGTGCGTAAGTAAATTTAACGAGAAAAAAAAATACAAAAAAAAATGGAGAAAGAAACGAAGGAGATTGTACGAGTAGCGAGTAAAATAATACAGAATTCTCTTTGGCGTAATTATGTAAACACTCTAGTAGTCCTACGCCCTCGTTTCGAGGAATAAACGTACACATAATAACCATAAGACGCAAAACGCATGCAGCCATCTTGAAACCTACATATAATTTATCATTACAATACTGTGTTAATATATCATTGGCATTGTTCAAAATAAAAGGGAAATCTACATGTAAATAAACATAAAGAGCATTTTTATAAATAATATCGGTTGTTTTTCTATTATCCCGTAACCAGTGACGTGGAGTCTGCGAGACTTGTGAATTATGTTTTTGTGTAACATTCAGTGCAATCACGCGGATTCCAGTAGGTACCTTTCTAAAAGTCGTGGAAGTTAATTTGCATCTTACAAGTGGCAATGTTCGAGACGCAGTTTTTTTTTGATAACGTGGCAGCGACTTGAATCATCCAAATTCCTGGTCATCGATTAAGTTTAATCCCGACCTTTAAACGCCAAAAATACAGTGGCAAAAGCTGCACTATATTTCTTTTCAATTTGAACTTAAATAACGCGATACAATAATTTATGGCCGCAGTGTGTACAAGAATGTGTTGTTGTAAAATGGTCTCATACTTCTGTTCCAAATGATATCTCCAAATCTTTTGCCAAGTCTGCACACATTTTGTAAAGGTCTGACTCGATTTACTGTCAGAGAAAGAAACAGTTTTATATCGAAATGTTCAATATAAATAATACAATACACTATCTTTTCTATGAATGTTTTGAAAGCATGTCAACAAAGTGCTAGCAAAAATTTAGATATACGCAAATATGTTGTAGTTTGTTGCCACATAGAATAAAAAAGTCTTAAGACGATATTAATCTTTAGATTCTATTTAAAAAAAACAAAAACAGAGTTGTCCTTCTTATCTTACTAACCCTTCATTATACAATAAAATTATTGCTACCATAAATTGGCTCCTATAAAATTATACGAAATATATTAATACAATATTGTATTACACTACTGCGGAAAACATTTGTCCGGCTTTTAAAATATAGACAAGGGATTTCAGATGATAGAGCTGGTTGAATCACCCCGTAGAGTTCGTTCTAATAATAAATACACGACGTAACAAAATATTCGAAATAATTCACAATAAATATACACAAAAAAAAATTAACAGTGGCAAACCTGTTTTCGAAATGAGGCAAAAGATGACGCTAAGAAAAACATACATGTAGGTACATCCAGGGCCGTTCCTGGCGGCGGTGCAAAAGGTGCCCCGCACCTGGGCGGCCAAAAGGGGAACGCAGACCGTTCAATATATGTAAAATTTTGACTAATAACAATAGTAAACAAAACTTTTTGATATATATATAATAGTAATCATAACCTTTTAGACAAACATAATTTAATCAAATTAAGTTTTATATACAGCCGAAAATAGCATATGGTATTCAGCTACATTTGCTGGATTAAATTCATGTAGGTAATTAGTGATCAATATTTATCAACTGTAACATCATTATTACAAAAACGGGACATTAATTTTTTTCGTTATACTTATTACTGATAGTTGCCTTTGTTATTTCTTTTATGACGTTGTGTAAATTAAATGTTAAATAAAACTATTCATTTTTTAAGCATCTTTGTTTCATTTTATGAAAATAAAGATAAAGAAATATTTCTTTTACACGATAACTGTTTAAAACTATGTATATATAGATATAAAACTAAATACTGCGTATCAAATTCTTAATTAAATAATATTAAATTAATAGGGGTGGCGGTATTGTTTTTGCACCTGGGCAACCAATAACCCAGGAACGGCCCTGGGTACATCAGTAGCATAATATCAGTAAACATGTAACATGTGATATCTGATACGTAATGAAGGCAACCTTATCTGGAGCAGCGCACAAAATATTCCAGTGCGTCCAGGTTTATGCATGCAGTACAGCAAGTGATTCCTCTGCAAGTTCATCTAGTACTCCACGATGCCGGTACGTACATATAAAATGATCAAAGCCCTACATAATGTCATTTGAACATTATGTATGTCTATTGAAATGAATCAAAGTCAACAGTTTTTTTCTTTGATACGCCTTGAAGTTCACCAATCTGCGTAGACAATATTGCAATCGTAATAATATTACAATAATTTAACCAATTGAAACTGAATGGTGCAATATTACTGTCTAAATTATAATCGAACGATGCTTCTATAGCATGAACATGTACCATCAAGATATTTCGAAGAGTATAACAATCAATACTTTTACACCGAATATTAATGAACTCCTTCGAGGTAAAAAAAATGTATACAAATGTTTAATGGAACAGCCGACTTTGCTGGCCTTTGTAATATATAAAGTTCGTTTTTACCTGCCATCGCAAGCTACGCTCCATCCTGGCTGTTAAAGAGTTCCGTTATAGAAAGGGGGGCCCTTTTAAAACTTTTTTCAGTGTTCCAGGTTCAGGTATACTTTGTAGCATTCAGCGAGTTTAGTTTCGATCTGCCAGTAGAGCAGACTCGAATTCGCAGTTCGTATATTTACTTCTGGCGTTTTTATGTACATTCTATATAAAAATGGACAAAAAGGGATCAAAATTCGGCAGCGCACGTCCACCTAAGAAGAGAAAGTTTCGCGGAAATCGGTACACTTCCAACAGGGATACAAGTTGTTTGAGCAGATCGACCGAGGAATAGGAAACCAAAATTGATCTAGACGACATTATTGTCTCCAGTTCGTCCACTATTGTATGTATTTTGGGCTGTTTTTCGTGATTTTCGACAGTGTTGTATTGTCAATTGTGATTTGCAAATCGTGCCAAGGGAACGAACCTTTTCGAACAGGAAGACCCACTGGGTGGTTCTAGACTGGCAGATTAGTCGTAAGTACAACAATTGTGCCGTTATCGCGTGAACCAGAAATGTCAAATAATGAAATGTTCGTGATCGCTTCGTTCTTTAGTCGGCGAACTACGAAAATAAAGTCGAAAAAATGGATATTGAAACTTCAACTTCATGCTGCTGCTACTTTTTTAGATTTCGATATTTTCCTTTTACTCTTGTTTACATCATAGGAACACTCATATTAATTAAGGGGGGAACCTTGTGTAAAATGAAATTTTTTAGCATTTTTTTTTTTTGCTTAAATCGATAGGAAATTTCCTCAGGAATATGATAAAAAAAGTTAGAAAGTGATCAGAGATGTTCTTGTACGTTACTTTCAAAATAAAGTGAACGGTTGTATTGGACGGAGGTAGCTCAGGTAGTCAGGCCCTCGTCGGACGCTCGGTCTTTCGGTCCCTTCGTAATCTGACTGTGTTAAAACCTATACTAATGTACACCAGTTGTTATCCCCACCATAGCACTGCCGTTTTCGGCATCTATACGTGTACATTTGTGTGTATAACGGTTTTGGAAAAGATGCCCCTTCGGCGAGGGTTCCTCGCTCATTGTCAGTTCAGCAGCGTCTCTTGAGTGAAATTGGTCGTTTACAGAGCCTCTTAGAATACGAATAAATTGAAAATGAGTCGAAAAGTTCAAGATAACAATCCTAATTATCGTCCGAATCGTCCCAGACGGCGAAAAGCTCCTAAAAAGAGTGCTGAGATAGAAAGTGAGGAGATGAGCGGAGGCGAAGGAACGAGCTCTTCTGCTAAAAAAATAAAAGCAACGTCGGCAGATGTAATTATTAATTTTACACACTGCTACCGGATTATAGAATTCATAAGTGTTTTTACTGCATTATCAGATATTTCTGTGTGGAAAACATGTAAACGGAAACAAACATTTGGAGAAACAGGCAGCCGTGGATTAGGTTTTAAAATCGCCGTTACATGTGCGTGTGGGACTATTTTAATTAAGAACCTTTTTTGATTTTTCGTTTCAGATAAGCAGAAATGCTGCAATCGTGACAGCCAGTAGGAGACTTGTTTTTTTAAGGGACCGTGGTGTATAACTTATAACTCCCTTAATTTTTATTGTTTTCCCTATAAAAGAAAATTACGTATATTCTTCAAATATAAATAAATATGTGTGCAGAAATCCAATGTCACTAGTTTTAATGTTTACCTTCTACAAAAATTCCGAAAAATAATATAAGGAATGACACTCTAGACTTGAATACCAAATTTATGTTCTCATTTATTTTGAATTGTAGAAAGTACCATTCACGTTTCGAGGCCTCGTCGCCCCAGTACTAACACCATTTAATAATGACAGGTAAATTTTATAGTATTTAACATGTATTATATATATGTATTATTTGTTAAAAAAAGTGTAAGAGAAAAGGGATTAATAGTAAACTCATAAGAGGTTGCACTAAAGAAATATTTATTAATTTTCGATGGTTATATAATGAGAAATATTTATTACTTTTAAGTAGCAAATATACAAAACCGATAATGCTGTATATTTTCTTATGATTATTTCTCGCAATTTTTTGAAATAACCATGTACATACAATGTACAGGGTCCGGCAGAGTAGTACACTAACAGTGTATACCTACTGAAATAATAAATTTGTTTTGTAATCATTTATTTTCCACCTAATATAAATCTTGCGAAATTTTGATAAATGTTTCTTCGTACCAAAACAATATATTTCTTATCGTTAATAAGATGAAGTTATTCATGCATCTATAAAACCTATGGACATAAAAGCTTTTATCGAAATTTACATTACATAGAAAATTCAGTAAGGCCATATTGGTAATAAAAATGGATAAAAAGTTTAATATTTTAAAAGAATAATAACATTATTCATACCTTTACTTCAGCACAAGAACTCTAAATCTGTCACTGATACCTCAATACGCCAATTATTTGGCCCAGAGAAAAGTCCTGGGTATTCTTGGTGAGTACTAATTATGTTTTGATTACCTTATCATAAGAATTATCCGACGCAAATTCATCGTCATCAATGACACTGCAATTAAATACACGCGATTACTTGCTATATTATGTTCGGACAAGACGTAATTCCTCAATCAAAAATAAACAGAAAAAACTCGGTTTTTGAGAAAAATGTTTTCGGAAATCTATTAAGAATGCAGGCCATACATTCATTAAGTTGTATCATAATGTCTATAATAATGGTGCACAATATCTACCCATATTTCGTATTTATTGAAATATAATCACAATATTCACAACAAAGGAAAAACCAAGGTAACAACAGTGGTCGCTAATAACCACGCAGGTGTATGCGACCTTAAACAATTAAATTAAATTAATTATTGCCCTCCACAATTGTTTATAATGAATTCTAAATTTTCTTGTATTTCTTGTGTATTACTTTCTTATACACATATTTATGATTGTATTATAGTATATTTTTAACAAAGAAGCATTTGTAATAAATAAATGGTTCACTGGTAACTTTTTCTTGCTACGTGAAGCTTCCTTGAATATTAAAATTCTTAATATAATGGTGTAAAATGAAAATCGTGTCTCTAAGAAATACAAAAAATACATATTACATTATAAATAAGCTATATTTATGATGACAATAATATCTATAGAACGCTTCACAAAAATCGATTTACTGAGAGCACATACAAGCGAACACTTAGTTTGCTGAAAACGTAATTTATAATTCACAGTAAATGGAACAAGCGGAGAGGGTCCATCCATGTCTGTAACTGAAAGAAAATTAGTGGCTGAGGCATGGGCAAATGCTGTAAAGATGACAAAGCAGCATCTGATGATTCAAGTAGGAGGTGCACCTCTGCCTGATGTTCTTGAACTTGTACGTAAATCATATTAAAATTAGAAAAAATATACCAGGAAGTATATACACGAGTTTCTGAACATTTTTTAATTTCCTCGATTTACGCTACACTTTTTATAGTGTGCGGTCAATTTCTCACGATCTCATCTTAACCGGTTAAAAAAGTATCTTTCCATTGCTTTTATAGAAATTATTGTATATCAAAAATTGTTTAGTATATATATTAAGTGTATCATTCTAATCCTTTTCAGTTGACTTGTGGAATAAAACTTTAATTATTTTTTCAAATATTCGTTCTTATTACTTTTGTGAGAGGATAATTACATTAATGTGAAATTATTATTTGTTTGATATACACGGCCCTATAGTTGAGTTTCTTGTACTGGCAGACTTCAAATAATTTTACCTTGCTCAATGAAATTTTCACGTGTTCTGCATTTGCAACATTTTCCTAATTATAGTTACGGATTATTTATTATTCTTTTCAAAATATTTGTTTAAAGGCAAAGCACGCAGAGAGCATTAAAGCAGATTCTATCCTCTGCTTACCGGAATTATATTTTAAACCAACAACATCGGAACAGTTGACTGATTATTTAAAATTAGTTGGTCCTGCAGCACCAAACACACCGCTGTTATATTACCATATCCCATCACTTACTAATGTTAATAGTAAGTTAACCATGATTTTTAAATTTATGCTAAAGTATACAATATTTTGTTGATCCACTTGTGGATTGTAATTACGTTTATTTAAACAATATTAAATATTATTTAAACGATTAAAAAATTAATAATGAAGAATTCATATGATCAATATAAATATTGAAAACAACTTTTAATTTGAATACTATAAGAGTTCTGAAAATATGTATCTCTGAAATATGGAATTAAAATTAATATGTTAAGAGTATATTTCTAATTTGCTTGAAATTATAACTGCTTAAATATTTTATTAGAGAAGTAGTGGTATCAATTTCTGTAAAGTAAAATACAATATATTTCTAAATTCGTTGCCTTTTTCAGTACATATGGGAGAGTTTCTTCGATCTCTGGAAGATCAAATTCCAACTTTCGTTGGAATCAAATTTACGAGTGGGAATTTGGAAGAAGGTGCTCAAGCATTGCAAGCTAAAAACAATAGATTCGTAGTATTTCTAGGAAATGATCAGGTACTATTTATTTCCATAGAATTATCACATTATAATATTTAATTTCTTTAATTTTTTAAACTTTATTTATTCCTTGTTTCAAATATGAGCGACCAATAGCGGATCACGGCTACAGAAACGAATACCATATTTTCGTTTAACATCAACCACCTTAATTTTATTTACATCTTTTTAATATTTTGTTCGATTTTTGTTAGTTGATAAGCGCTGGTTCCGCATTGGGAATGGATTCATTCATAACGACAACCACAAATATGATTTCCGAACTTGAACGCGAAACCCTCATGGAAAGTCAAGCAGGAAATAGCCTTAATGCAAAAGGAAAACAAGAACGTTTGACAGAAGCTGTGATCGCTATATCAAAATATGGTAAAATTCATTACTTATTCTTTTAGCATAAATGGTGCATATCGCCAAAGCTTGTATAGTGTTATCGCCAACGAAACGTAAATATTTAAACACTCATTAATATTTTTAATTTTGTGCGGGTAGTATTAGTTTCACTAATTGCAAGAGATCCCAAAGAAGGCAAGCTTTAAGTTTTAAATTAAACATTAAATTCTTATTTCTTATTCAATAATAATAATTAATACAAGGAACTGAAATAAATCCAAAGAATACAAAATTAATGCTATTCTTATATTGCAAACAGGTAACTGGGTAGAGACTATGAAAGCAGCAATGCCGTTGTTAACGAGCATCAAACCTGGCCCTCCACGTGCACCCCTGAAACCTCTATCTGCTGAAACTACAGCATCAATGGCAAACGATTTAAAAAATATGGGATTTCGAGTAAACATTTAATGTATAAGACGAGAGGATAATAACTTTTCTAAAATAAAAATTAATACTTCCAACGTTTAAATACATTTCATTTCTTAATTCACATTTGCAACACTTATCTTTTAATGCACATAGTCCTCACATTTTGAATGTATATCTACAGTACTCACTAAGTCGAGAAAACAGTAATTAGTAAATAAAAGTGGAAGAATTAATATATTTCCATTAAATAGAAATGATTTTCTGCTTTAGCTTCGTTTTTGTAGCTTATTTTAGTTCTCTGATTTATTATTGTGCTACATAAATTCATTCCGTAAGGATATTAATATTACACCTTTTTTAATTTTCTCCAATCTTACCAGTCAATTATAAATCACGGTTCAACAAATGAATAGTGGATTTTATTATCATCATCATCAAAATTTTTATTTCGAAAACGGTTTTTTAATTTTGAGATAAAAACTGTCGCCTGTGCACAGCTGTGGTATAAGTACATAGTACATTTTTATACTTTGAAAATTGGTTTCCCAATAGATACATTTAATATTTTACGAAGAGTTAAATAAAGGAAGATCACATAAAAGCAATTTCTTTACATATATTTTATTACAATACTTAAGCAACTTCAAATTTTGTAAGTATAGTTGTACATGCCTCATGCCTTGCTTCTATATGCAAGTGTATATTTATCAAATTTACCCTGCATATACATTGCATATATCTTGCATATACTTTGCATACATCATGCATATACTCTGCATATTCACTGCATATCGTAATTGCATGAACTTCCGCAGTCTAGTAATAATGTACAGTGCCATGCGTTACCCGCTACACGATCTCAATGTAAGAAACATGGCAGCCGTGACTGTTGAATGCGGAGATTTTTTAGAGTTCCAGGTACTTTTGTATTAAAAGAAAGTATTATAAAGCATATTATATGTACGTCAAATTATATATTTCAACTACTTTCATTATATCCAACGTATATTAAATTTTCACTTTATAGTAGTCTAGAAACATTTCAGAAACGTTATTAAGGTTATATTCGGCAACATATTTTATACATTTATAATATTTGTACTGTACACTAATATTAATTGTAATGTTCTTCTTTAAATCAATAGAGTAAATCTAAATTTGATTAAACCATTCAATATATTCGCAATATGTAGTTCAAGATTTCAGTTTAGGTTGGGTACTCTAATGTATTTAGACTAATCTAAATTATAATTAATAATAATGTGTTATGTAGGTATGAGTTTACGGTCAATTATTTGTTTATTATCAACCCTTCTATTAGTATCATTTCATCGTTTATTGTATTGACATAAAATATCACGTTCCAGGATGCATTACAGAAGATGCGGCAATTTGATGACAAAATCATTTACATGCTAAATACAACACTTCCAACAGAATCGTTCAAAAGTCAAAATGATCCCACTGTAAGGTGTAAAGATTTATTTGAGAAAATCCAATTGAGTAATAAAACAAGAGAATTTGCCATTACTAGGTGTTTAAATACGTCAAGGGAAAAGATTCAAGAATTAAAGAATGAAAAAGATAAAGGCGATGATAGTCCACAACTTCATAAAATATTAAGAAAAGAGCAGAACACACTACGCTTATTGCAATCCGAACTGAATGTAGAAGAGGTTGTAAAAAAACGTACAGCGGATGTATATCACCAACGGTGTCGTGGTTATTACAAACCACCGCAGGATATATAAATGTAATATTGTTATAACTGATTTTATGAATACATCGCCCAATACGAATTTTTTACATATTACAGAAAAAAATATATTGGTATGTTAGTTATAAATATATTTAGTCACTGCAATTTTACAACAATAAACGGAAGCAATTTGCAGTTGTGAAAACCAATTTTATTTTCACATTTCAATATTACCTTGTCCTGTAGAGAAAATATGCATGCAAATAGCAGGAATAGTGAAGAAACATTTTTAGCTTTAAATTGTAAATTTTATTCAGTGTTTATATACAGTAATGTGCTTTCTACTATACTTTATTAAAACATGACAATCTAAATAATATACACCTTTTATAAAAATATACTTCGTGGTGTTATGATGATACTTAATATTTATTCAATATCATTGATACGCAAAATAATGTATAAGAGTTATTACTTTGTACAGTACAATTCTATCATGTCGCATAAATTATTGCTTGTTTCTAATACAAATATTACTTAAGAATCACATTTAACAATATATAAATAAACAAAATATGTAAAACGTTATGGATTTTAAGCAACTATTTTGTCACTGTAAGTTCTGTATTTCATGTTTAAATACTTTGCTGAAATACTATTTTTACTCCGCTTTATTTGCATTTGCAGCAGCCTCGCTTTTAGCTTTCTCTCGTATCTCTTGGTGCCATTTCATTCTCTCTGTTAGCAAATTCTTTCCGGCCGCGACATCTCTTTTTCCAATCATCGCAGATACAATAAAACCAATTATACTAAGGCCCATTATAATGAACGATACACGAATTCGGAACATTGTATGTGCTCGTCGTATGCAGTCTATCCTAATGGATCAAAATGAACAGTGCACATAAATTAGTTTACAGAACTTTACTTTTGCTGTTACAAATAAAAATTTATTTTCCCTTATATCTACTTACGTCACTTGAGATGGAACCTTATCCATGCTTGGAAAACGTTTAACCCATACTAATATCATTCTATCTATTTTACTCACGGCATGCAGAGGTGCTCCTGTGGTGCAAGCAGGAAAATTATTTAATCACTTCGTTCGAGTACCTTAAAATCTATGAAATATATTAACCCTTTGCGCTCCAAAGGCAACTCTCACACAGCACTTGGTTCGGCATAGAAACTCAAATGGCGGCTGAGAGGTGACAATAACTTTTCAATCAACGGACATCTTTCCCCCTTACAATTGAAACGTTCAGTCTATGCACAATTAGTAGTACAGCATAGACTTTGATATTATTATTCGAAATTTAATCTTTCTGGAGATACCGCCTTTTTATACAAGAAAAAAGATCTTCGAGCGCAAAGCGTTAAAATCTTGTAAACAAGATTTAGAAAAGTATAATTTACCTATTATGTCATTTTCCAGACTGGATTTTGAGCGCTGCGGTTTTGTAGATGTTTCCGATACGGGTTTGTTTTCATTTTTAACAATTGTTTTATGGAATTGCCTTATTCTTTGGAATTTCAATTGCCTCGCCAATCTTGTATATAACATTCTGAAAATATTGGAATAGAATGTGGTAAATATTTCATGCGCTAATTCCAAACTTCGAATATTTCTAATATGTTATATGCAGGAACGCGAGTTTGTCAATAATAATTATAACAATAACAATAATTCTTCGTATTAATGTAAATAATGATGTAAGGACTAGTAATTAATCGTAATACCAATTATAGCTTTTGAAACATGTTTTCATTGTTAATTATTGTTATTCATAAATGTTAGTGATGTAAAACTTTGAATCGTTACGTCCCTATTTCTGTATTCTGTATTACGTCCGTATATATAAATAAAAGTACGTATTAGGTGCGAGAAAAGATTTTGAGAGCACTATTTAATTTTTTGTTTAAAACTGTTAATATTGATTTATTTATAGAAGAATAAATACATTTCAATATATCATAAACGATATTAAGTATTATACGAATCACAAGATTAGATGACAAGATACAGTAGATAGTATATCCTGTACACAACACTTATTGTTAGATAGATAGGTTAAATATCTATGAATAAATCGTATTTTTACGACAGTAGATATATTCCAAAAGTAACGTGTTGACCTTATTGTAAGATGGGATTAGCTGGCTAATTGTTTTGACTGTTTCTTGTCTTCTCGTATGATTATGCAATATCCGGTTTAAATCTTATATTTCCGTTTATCTTTTATTATTTATGATATTTAGCACAGTAGAGGATGTGACTACTTACTTGCTTTCAATGATTTAAGGTGATCAATTTCTGTCACAACCCACTCCACGTTCCGTTTACTACTGCCGCGGATGCTCTGCGAAATTTATTATGTATATACATGTATATCCTCTACATCACTAAACTCTAATGTATATCCCAACACACAGATGTACAAACTACTTGCCCTTCTTACTTAATTTGCTGATGATATTACATTTATTTAACAAACAAACTTCCTTTGAAACTATTCAAATTATCAATCACATCGACAAAAATTATACAAATGTTTTGCGCGGATTACTTACACAAAAAGTTGACGTTACTTTTAAATAAAAGAGATAGAATGTTCTTCTTTCCCGCGCGTAAAAGTATGATAATAATAATAACAATATAATAATACAGAATATTAACAATAAATGTATAATCTCTTCATGTATATCTCTTTTATTTCGTCTTTTTATTTCGATTCCTTATTTTATACATTTATTATTCATTTGCATATTATCAAACGATATCTCATTCTTTGTAGCACTCCGTAGGACCATATAAATGTTTTTCAAATATTATAGCAGTGTATAAATTGAAGAATGGAAATGTTCCTTTGAGTTTATATAACGGGTGATACATTTGTTCTTTTTAAATGTCTCCGCCAACTAAATTTTAACGTACAATTTAGGGACATTTTTTTTGTTCTCCATGTTGGTCAATTACAAAACATGTCGCGCACATGTTAGTCCGTTCGTAACCTGCTATGACAGTTATGCTTTGACTTGTTCTGCACTAATTTTTTCACAAAATGAAGGTGAAAGTCTTGTCGCGAAATCCGGACGAATATTTGAGAGAAACGAAACGTGATATTCACAAAGGTTACTTCTATTTTTTATAATATATCATGTCAAAAACCATAATGAACTTTTGTCACGAGAACAATTGTACACATTATGCTACAAACAGTTCGTAATATTTAATTCATGTATGCGAAGTATAACTTTTCTACGATATTCCCAGTTCCTAGAAATTATGATCCTGCGTTGCATCCTTTTGAAGCAGCGAGAGAGTATACCAGGGCTTTAAACGCAGTGAAATTGGAAAGAGTGTTTGCCAAACCTTTCATCGGATGCCTGGAGGGCCATAAGGACGGAGTTTCTTGTTTGTCTAAACATCCCACACAGTTGTCCACACTGCTCAGTGGAGCTTTCGACGGAGAATTAAAAGTATGGAACCTTACCCAAAGAACATGTGACCGTAGCATCTTGGCGCACGATGGTATAGTACGAGGTGCAGTATTTGGTCTAAATGCGGAACACTTCATTACTATTGGCGATGATAAAACCATTAAAACGTGGAAAGCGGAGAAGCCAGCATTTGGTGAAGAAGAGGAACCAACAAACACTATTATTAGTAAAGTAAGACATTGAAAGTTCTGATGCAAATATTATTTGCTACGGTATCGAGTTAAGAATTATCAATCCTTTGTAGACTATCATAAGTGGAATCTCTCATCATCAAACGCAACCAATATTTGCAACTTGTGGCGAAGTTTGTAATTTATGGGAGGAAACTAGAAACGAGCCGATTCGTACCTTCAAATGGGGTGTCGACAGTCTATACGATATCAAATATAATCCTGTTCAGTCCAATTTATTTGGTAAGAATTATTAGGAACCGTGTGGAATAATAGAATTTATATTTCAATATTAACAAAATATATATGTATACTCTGCAGCCGCTTGCGCAAGCGATCGTAGTATAATTTTATACGATGCCAGGGAAACAGGACCTTTACGAAAGGTGTTTATGAAGCTAAGGTCTAATAAACTGTCTTGGAATCCCATGGAGGCAGTTACTTTCACGTGCGCCAGTGAGGATTACAAGTACGTTTAAGCAAAATATTGTGTTCGGTTGTTTCGTATCACTTGCATAAATCAAATATAACTTTTTTATTTCGTTTATTTAGCTTGTATACTTTCGACATTCGTAAACTTAGAGCACCTACGAATGTGCACAAAGATCATGTAGAAGCAGTTGTAGATGTGGATTACTCTCCAACTGGTAAAGAATTTGTATCTGGTAGTTACGACAAATCTGTTCGCATTTTCGAAATAAACAAAGGACATTCTCGAGAAGTTTACCACACGAAACGTATGCAAAGATTAACGTGCGTAGGATGGTCTCTTGACAATAAATATATTGTTAACGGCAGTGATGAAATGAATATTCGTGTATGGAAGGCGAGGGCATCAGAAAAGTTAGGCGTGGTAGGTTGCCGTAATATCCATTTTTTTTATATCTAATATTTTCTATATTGACACTAATCGTATCGTGTAATTATAGTTGAAGCCTAGAGAGAGGTCAGCATTGTATTACAGTGAAACCTTGAAAGAAAAGTTTGCTGCGCATCCGCAAGTAAAGCGAATCGCACGGCACCGACAGGTTCCAAAGCATATTTACAATGCGAGAGCCGAGCTACGTACAATTCAAGAGAAGAGTAAACGGAAGTACGTATTATTATTCGACGAAAATCATATCATGTGTCAAGGGGGGATTGCTATATTTATTTATATTACTTTTTAGGGAGGCCAACAGACGCGCTCATTCTAAAAGTGGCGCCGTACCGTTTGTTTCGGAAAGAGCGAAGCACGTTGTACGTCAACACGTGTAATGTTGAAGTGCGTATTGTAATATTACTAGTTTTGATACCGATTTAATAAAGATTACGATGGTTTTACCTTATCCAATTACATTTTAGGCAATTGTATTATAATATATGCAAATGTAAGATTGCTACAAATATACAGACACTAATTTGTATCCACAGTGGAAAAATTGCCATTCTATTAAAAGCTGTTACTTTTTGTATATTTCTAGTTTCTATTTCCACTCCGTGAAATTATCACGTCCAACCTGTGTCCATATTAACACATTAATGTGACTAATTGTGACGAAAATCAAACACTATTCAACACAGTCAGCAATGCTATAATTATAACTTTCACAATTTTGCATCTCAATTATTACTTCGAAACACGTGCACATATGTGCAAACACACATATGCTTGTGACTGGTCAACAATGTGTTAACACAATTTTACATACAGTTCGAGGTATTTAAATAGGAGCACATAAATATCTACTTTGTTTATATCTATGTAATATATGGAAGACCTGTTTAAAGGAAAATCAAGCTGCTCGAAGAGCCAAACAACTAATTTGAGACCTTTTTTCAAAATTTCAATGTCATTGAAATGTTTTCAAATTTTCTGCTCTAAACTTTACTGTAAATTAAAAGTCAAATTCAGCTATACAACATTTCGACTACGTAGTATCAAAACATTCTGCGTTAATATTACCCTAACATTGCATTACTGGACCTAGTGATGGGCACCCCGAGTCAAAAAGATCCGATCATAAAAGAGCTTGCCAGGTATCGAAGGCCGTCGATATGTCAAACAGTTACTGTAGGCATCGAGCATCTACATCGAATTCAAACAGATATAAAAGTGTTTGGAGAATGAGATGAGAATGCATTTGTTTCTAGGCATAAAATAAATTAATATCAAAGAAAAAAGATCCGGAAGAAAAAAACCGCGTATAACCGAAACGCGCTGTTCGAATAGTATAATTATTGGAGTTGGTAATAATATAATTGACTTGGTACAATATTGTATGCGACACATCATTTATTTATAGTACAATTGAAATAAGAAAACTTGTTATCATGTGTTTCTTTAATTAAAAGATTTTTAATTAACATTAAATGTTTCATATCCTTTGTTGCCTTTCATTACGGCAAAGAACAAAAGAATTCTTTAAAATTATTTAATTTTCGCATTGTTTTCTATAATCTGTGGGTAACGTTTCGAGTGACACGGAATTGGTAATGGGACCCCGGGTCCCAAAAATCGTGGCCGAAAAAATACATTGGATGTCTTGTCTATTCTTATATCTCGTCGGTGGTGTAGTAACATTATAAGTTCCATTGTTAATGTTATTGTACAACCATCAAGCTCTTTAGCAAAGGTAAATAAATCTATGAATATTTTCTTCTTTAAATCAACTTTCTAGCATGTAATAAATACATACTAATCGTAGTAGCACCTACGAGATATAAGAATAGACAAGACATCTTATGGACTTTCGTGGCCCAACGTGATTGTCATACCGACTCAGAAATCCCACGCTGATTTGAGCGTACTCTGCTCAAGAACAGTGATCACTTGAAGAACTATTCTTTACTGAAGTAGCGGGGACGGGATTCATGCGATTGTTGAATATATGTAAATGCTTTGGGGGGATCAGGAAAGCTATTTCTCGGGCAACGTTTCGGTAGAAAAATTGAGCTACGATGCCTGGTCGCGCGATGCATTTTGGCTCGGCTCGAGTTGAGTCGGAACCACATCGCGATGCATCGGGGCGATAAAATTGACAGTGTCACGTCAAGCGTCCCGCCTGAGCTGTCCCGCATTCATTGCGCGGCAAATAACAAAAGAATACTTTAACGAGGATCGTAGGTCCAGCTAAAACTTAATCAGAACCCGCAGAAGTTCAATAGGCACGACCCTAGAATCGTAGGTCCGGCTAAAAGATGGTCAGAAAACGTAAAAGTCCAGTAGGTACAACCCTAGGATCGTAGGTTCAGCTATAAGTCGGTCAGAACCCGAAGAAGTACAATAGACACGATCCTAGAGCCGTCGGACCGGCTAAAAGTTGGTCAGAAAACGTAAAAGTCCAGTAGGTATAACCCTAGGATCGTAGGTTCAGCTAAAAGTTGTTCAGAAGCCGGTAAAGTCCAGTAGGGACGACCCTAGAGTCGTAGGTCCGGCTAAAAGTTGGTCAGAAAACGTAAAAGTCCAGTAGGTACAACCCTAGGATCGTAGGTTCAGCTATAAGTCGGTCAGAACCCGAAGAAGTACAATAGACACGATCCTAGAGCCGTCGGACCGGCTAAAAGTTGGTCAGAAAACGTAAAAGTCCAGTAGGTATAACCCTAGGATCGTAGGTTCAGCTAAAAGTTGTTCAGAAGCCGGTAAAGTCCAGTAGGGACGACCCTAGAGTCGTAGGTCCGGCTAAAAGTTGGTCAGAAAACGTAAAAGTCCAGTAGGTACAACCCTAGGATCGTAGATTCAGCTAAAAGTTGGTCAGAACCCGAAGAAGTACACAGTAGACATGACCCTAGAGTGGTAGGTCCGGCTAAAAGATGGTCAGAAAACGTAAAAGTCCAGTAGGTACAACCCTAGGATCGTAGGTTTAGCTAAAAATTGGTCAGAAGTCGAAAAAGTTCAGTACATATGACCTTAGTATAGTAGTACGCACGACCGCGATCGGAGACCTTCGAAGAGTTCGAAAATTGCGAATACCACCGAGCGCGACCGAGCGTTACCGACGCGCCGGCGCGTCGCGGAGTGGGGATGCCGGTGCGCGGCGCACGCGGTGTCACTATCAGTTCAAGCGTCGTACCGTACGGGTCCTCTATGCTGTCGAAGGTTAGCGACATATGTACATCAGCTTACAATACAATAGCATCTCGGGGTTTACTTTATCACCGCATACGCTTGTCTATTACCTTCTATTAATTAATACACGTTTATTTAACAATCGCTTGACTATCGTGGATATCCATTAAACTCTTTCTCGAGTCTCTTTTGCTGGACGCTTGACCGGTCATCCGGTACCACCGATTTTTTGATTCGCGATAACTAGTCGTTTATTAAAATATCGGGTTAATTAATTTATTAGTTTAAACGGTTCTTTGAATATTTATTAAATTTTATTACACGATTATTCGGATTCGATGCGGTGTTAAGGTTGCGTTTATTTTCTTTGCAATGTCACTTACATACTCAGTTACATATGTCCTTTCGCAACTTTGAATTCGATTCTGATTTTAGCACAGGTTTATCACGTTGCTTTTCTTTTTGTTGCAGGTACAATGGGTGATTGGTTGGTGGAGGATAATATATTGAGGCTGCAGGAATGGAGTATTGAGATATAATTACTGCGATGCATAACAATCAGTCCGATGACCTATGATGAAGGATTGGTAACATTTAACTTATTATCCCAACGGTTTACGTATATTTCTTGTTATCTGGCGATTGGATTTTGGCTCAAGTTCTTTTCTTTCGGTTGAAAGTTATTGAGCAGCTTAAACATTTTAAGTAGGACTTACAATATGCCACTCGCGATTGAAACTAGAGTCAGTAAATTTCATTAATTCTAAACGAAAAATTGAAATACTTTCATGTTTCGCTGCATATCGGTCGCGATTTCTATTATAGCTTCACTAGTATTTATTAAAAACTTTTATTATCTCTGTGACTTGGCACAAGTACGGTCAAATTGTATTTTCGATGCAGCATTGTCCGCGTACTTACGTACTGGTTGCCATGCACTTGAACCATGATAAATAGTTTCGAGTCTTGATTTCTACCGCAGCTGCGAGAACTTATAAATGCGCGATATTGCTTACTAACTAAGATCATGATCACCTTTAAAACTCGGACAAAGAACAGTCACAGTATGCTTTTGATAAATCATTTATATTAATCTATAATAGTATATCTTGAATAGACAATTAACAGTAATTAAATCAGAATAATAATACGGTAGTACTTTATTAAAACAAAGCAGTATTTCCTCAACAGACGTTTGACAGGATGAAGAAATAAGAAAGAGATAAATAAAATCAAATGTGTGTTGCTTCAATTTCTACCTCCTCACCCTATTTACTAACTTGTACAGATTCTCTTTCAGAAAATTTTGATGACCGCGCGCAATGCGGTCAGTAGAGTCAGTGCTTGCTCCGTCAAAGTTCTTTTTATTGTTTTTAGAGCGAAACCGCTCATAATAATTATAACTAAATATAAATAACAGTAAAGATACGCGAAAGTAGAGTCAGTGTTTGCTTCGAAATATTGCTCTCGCGAAATTAGAGTCACTTTGTTCGTCGATCACAATTGACGTGCGCGATAGTAGTCTTTTATTTTATTTTTTTTTCTTTCGCAATAAGTATTCCGGTATTAGAGTCAGCACCGATGCAGTTCGGCGAGTTCGGGCACTCATCCATCAACTCGAAGAGTAAGTATCTCTGTATTTCTTTAATCTTATTTTACAATGGTCTTTGATAATTATCATGATCGAAAAGTACTCAAAACGCAAAGATTTCAATGTTGTCTGTTCTTTTGAATGTTTCAGAAGCTGCCATGGGCTCAATTGTATCACCATAACGATATTGTTGGCCGCGCGCAATGCGGTTGGTAGAGTCAGTGCTTGTTCCGTCAAAGTTCTTTTTATTATTTTTTGAGCGCAGCCGCTCTTAATAATAATTCAACATAAATAACAGTAAAGAGACGCGAAATTAGAGTCAGTGTTTGCTCCGAAATAATACTCTCGCGAAAAATAGAGTCACTTTGTTCGTCGATCACAATTATTTCGTTTCCTTTTCCGTTCTCGGCTCGGAGGACTGATGGTTAGGGACTTAGTGTCAGCGAGTTACGATGTGCGGGGGCGTGATTGTGGTTCTGGACCCTGGTCACGAGGCCCTCTGTTAGACCACATATAATCTCTAATTTGGGTAGGTTATCCACCATTCTGGAATCGTGGTCGCGGTTCTTGCAATATCCGGGTTGCAGTGTCATCGGGGGGCGGTGTGTGGGGCTGTGATTGCTTTTCTGGACACTTTGGCCCGCCTAGTAGGAAATTCCTATGTGTTAGACCACGCCAAGCACACCTTGGGGTGGCAGAAGGCATACGGGTCATAATCTAGAATCGTGGTTGTGGTTTTGCATATCCGTGCCTTAATGATTTCTGTGGCTCGGAATCGAAACTGGTCTCGATGCTAAGTCGTTTTACTGTCCAGACTCTGAGCCGAGGACTCGCGGGCTGCTCGGTAGCAGTCACAAAAACAGTAGAAATACTGTCGCGAAATTAGAATCACTTTGTTCGTCAATCATAAGTGTTCCATTAGAGTCAGTGTCCTGTTCAGCGAGTTCGGGCTTTCAGCCATCAATTTGACGAGTAAGTATCTCCTTCGTTCTTTAATCTTGTATTGCAATAATCATTGATAATTAACACATTCCAAAAGTACTTAAAATACATAGATTTTAATGTTGTTTGCTCTTTTTGAATGTTTCAGCAGCTTCCATGGCTTCGGTGGCGACGAGCTTGACCGCACACCTGGTGAGTCTGCAACCGGTGAGTGGCATGCTTTAAAGTTCCTCTGGTCACTCAATCATGTCGCAGGACGAAAGGTCCGAACCGACACGGGTGACTGGTTGTAATTACGTAGATTTTTCTGGCAAGCACTGTGACCATGGGTATATGGAAATATACTCATGAGTAGTAACTTCTTTACTGCTTTATATTATGTGAGGATAGGTCTTCTTGTACAACGCGTTTTTAAATAGCTTGATAATTTTAAAACAGATCATATTTAGTACAAAATATATCACTATATATCTTTTTATAATAGAGTATTTAATTGAATACCTATGAAACGATATTTAAATAGTTATTATTAATTATTGAATGAATATAAAGTAACGTCCAGTATTCTACGTGCATTAGTTTGTAGTGGAGAAGTCGAATACCATTCGACTTCGTTTACTTGTCAATTGCAATTACTGCACAGTTATAATAAATTGTTAGTAAGAGTATAGTCGTTCCTCTTTTTTACTACTTTGATTATATATAAATTAAAGGTACTTACTTACCTTATCAATTTGTTGGAACTATCGAATAATTTTATTATTCGATATCCATATTAGTCTTTAGCGTATCAAAATATCAATAAATTCACTTTTTCCGTACAAGATATTAATTAAACCTGAATGTACAAGAAGACAATACGCGAACGGGTAGTTCTCGAAATCAAGGAAATCTACTTTAAAACCAACCTTGCGTTTTACAAGCAATGCTTTGATGACGGGAACGCCCGAGGGTGTTTCAATTTCATTCAAGGTATATTAAAGTAGAGTCATTGAATAATTTTTCTAATAAAGTAGAGTCATTGCACAATTCTTCTAATAAAGTAGAGTCATTGCACAATTTTTCTAATAAAGTAGAGTCATTGCACAATTCTTCTAATAAAGTAGAGTCATTTCATATTCTCTTTAATAAAATAAAATCATATATTGATCTGGTATATATACTGTATATTTAGACCGTTAGAAAATCAGTATGTCTTCATCATTTTTTTAGACGAGGATTTCCAGGTGTAACCCTTTCCGTGTTCACTGCCCGTATCCCACGCACGTGCCCAGGTGCTACTTGGGTGGGAAAACGGTGGTAGAGCACGATGATATTTATTTAGTTTATAATGATTTATTGTTGGCGACTGACAGTGCGTTTGGTGTATCGTGCGCGACGTAATAACCGCATTGTGTGTGTGGTTAGGCTGTGGATTTGCGTCGTTCCGTATTAAAATGTAGCTATTACGACCAAGATAAGATGTCCATTAATTTAAAACAGAGACATCATTTTTGTCATCATTTTGTTCAAATGCCAAAAAGAATCGAATATACTTATCTATTGCTATCAAGTACCTTATGTATGGGTGCTATTTAATTATTCTGTTAAAAATTAACCGCGGCGTGGCATTTTTCCACGCAAACGCAAAGATCCCAGCCACTGTCAGTCGATTTCAGAAAAATGGTACGTACATTAGAGTGTGCAAGTTGTGACAACACCTGGGTGTCGGAGGCGTCCCGGGACGCCTCCCTAGTGTAGGCTTTTGCGCCCAAGTGTTTGACTGAGAACCGTGGAGTGTCGTGTGTTGGTGTGTCTGTTTGCCATTTTTTAAATATAGGTCCAGGTAGGATAGGTAGCATACTTTCTGGTGTGATTGATAGACATACGTAGGTAGGGCCGGGCAGGTTGACACAGTCTCTGATCGGGTAGGCACACATTCGCGTGTTCAACCTGTTTCAGGAAATCTAATTTGAAAAGCCGACGGTGAAGCTGTGGCGCGAACGAAAATGCGTTCGCCTCTGGCTTTGCCTATCGATTTTTCGAATCCTTCGCGGTCGTGGTCGCGATTTAGGCTCCGAAACGAAACGCGTTACATTATGCTCGAGGCTGCACGTGTGAACGAAGAACGATTACAATTTTAATCGTAATCTTTGCGATTTTCCGTAATCACAATTTTACGATTTTATTTGATCGTGATTCGGCCACGTGTGTTCCATTTAGCTCCGCGATTTAAACTCTTTATTTCACATTTATAAGTTTTTCCTTGGTTTTCGATTAGAGCCTCGAGCCTAGTTTAAGTTTCAGCTGGCCCTTGGGTCCGACGAAAAGAAGAGGCTATATGCCGAAGAGGCCCGACAAACTGTCACTCAAGAGGGCAACTACTAATGGCTCCCCATTCTTTTTAAGAATGGGGAATCATTCTTTGTTACTACTTTGTCACTGTGCTTGCATTTCCATTTGTAGAATTTTTATTTGTACTTGGCCGACGCACATTCCGGCCCAACGATACGGCCCTCCCCAAAAATATCGCGTTGCTTTAGAGTTGCGAAAAACTTGCGAACGGGCCGAGTTAGAGTTGCGTTGAATGCCACTTATTGCTATTCTTATTATTAGTTAAATTGTAGTATTTTATAATTTACTTGACATGTGAGCTTCTAGTGTTGCGGAAATTGCATTCGCGTATTGGAACTTTCAGTTCATTTTTCAGAGGATCTTCAATTTGCTTAATTTTTGATATTACAAATAATTTACGGTTTGCTTTCTATCAGTCTTAATAAATAGTGTTGCGAAATGATTGTATCGCGAGTTCCAGTTACTGTTGCCTTGATTAAGGTTCGCGTTTTTAAGTAGAGTTGCGACTACTAGTCCCCATCTGCTTCCAATTGGAAGCCTGTTCCTGACCCAGGAACTTTTTCTTTTCAGCGTTTTATATTTGCCTTTCTTTTTATTTTATTTTTCTTAATAATTATACTACCTGGAATGTCTGTTGATGGAAGTACTGCTAAAAATTTACATACATATTAATAAATTACTGTGTGAACGAAATGAAAAGAAATGAAAAAGAAAATAAGAGAAAGAGAAAGGAAAAGAAGAGAAAGAAAAAGAAAAGAAAAAGAGCAAAGTAAAAAACAGATATAATTTGCAGAATCTTTGATAAATTTATAATAATTCTAGATAGTAGATTTAAATTAGAGTTAATACTAGTGAGTGTTCATTATTGGAGTTTAACTCTTAAATATTTCTTCTTAATTGTTGCAATTCCATCTTAACCTTTTTTTTAGTAGAGCCAATTTTTATAACTTTTCGAGCTTGCTTTGTAGAAATTGAAATTCACTCGCGATATCCGTAAATGTTTAAACAAAAATCCTTGCACGAAAAACGTTATTGGCAGTAGTTGGGTCTCGGCATGGTGATAGTGAAAGTTTGATATTTTGCTTCCGAATAATCGTTTGTTGCTTCTTTGTTGAAGCAAAATAGAATCAATTGTAGTGAAATGTGACTACTTCATTTTGGAGTTTTTAATGAACGTGATACCACCATTCAGTTTGATCTAGAACGTACAAAAGAATATATCACTTTGGCCGAAATCCAATTAACTATTGTTATAAAAAAATAGCAGCATTCTGATTTATTAACTGCGCTAAAATTCAGTTATTCCGAATTAAAAGCAGCTTCATTTCGATATAAAATGGGCAGGCTTGGGGATGTCACTAATCCAATGCTTGAGATTGTTACAGATTCACAGATGAACCCAAATATGCTATATTAAACAAACATAAGTACATACGTCAGAGGCTCAAGGGTGGAATATGTGGAATACAGATCCAGAAATATTATCAAAGACTCGATTGGAATCTTTAAAATTAAAGAGCCAGCCGCGTCGATCCAATTTGTGAGTTTAAGAATTCATTCTAATAATGCTTTACTAATTATTTCGAGTTTGTGCATGTTTCAGAAGCATTGAAAAGAAGAGGATTCATGAAACAATGTATAATACGAGCACACCCTCACCCCATCCCTGCCCCAAACCCCTGTCCTTATTAACTAATTACAGGTGTTAGACAATTAATTAGGCAGGCCCAAATATAAATCGAACAATACTTTTAGCTCTTTATGTAGGTAGGATTTGTCTGAACACACAATCTTGGATCTTTATACTGGCAGGTTTTACACGAATTGAAATTATTAGACTTTTAATTAGGCAGGGTGTATAAAACCAAATATTGTTGGCAAGTGCTGCAATTTTTTGGTTCGAGTTTCTGTCTGTTCTAGGACACCATGGACCACATGATTAATATGGACGAATTGAAGAGGAATTAAACATATACGTACTTATACCTATATGAGTTTGGTAAACTATCTTTTATATTCCTATGTAGGTAGGATATTATTGAAATTATTCTTTTAATTGAACTCTTAGATGTTATACTAGGTAGGGTGATTCTAGTCTTAAGTTAGCTCTTTAGTCAGGCAGGGCGTATTCGAAACTAATCTAAAATTTCAGAAGGTAGGGTTTATTTTTAAGTTATGTCTTAGCTTTTAAGCCCGCAGTGTTCACCACTGCAATAATATTTCGTTGTCTAGTTTTTAAGATCATATGATATATTTTTAAGAAAGTTCTATTTCAGGAAATTGAATTCTCTTGCAGATTTTCTTTCAGGTTTCCTTCTGATATTCAATTTAGCTTTCGGTCGTGAATTTTCCAAGTTACTCCTCTTGTTGTCTTACTTGTACTACGATCAATTACTGAACGTTCTACAAATTGACAATAATAGGAGATTTTTCTTTGTCACATGTTATATTAGAATTAGTTTTCGCGTAATTGGAGGGTGGAAGGGCCGTGGCTAGGGTGGGTCTCCATGCGCAGTAACCTCCACGTGGTGAGACCCGGGCAATCAATTATTTATCGTATAATTATTAAACGTTTAAGACACGTTTGATAATTATGTGGAAAATAATTCGAGCGAATTGACTGCGTATTGTACTTAGGATACAATGTACAATAATGGCCGCTCAGTGTTCGTTCATATCCCCAATTAATGCTTGCCGCGACATCGCCACCAATCCTTGGACCTACTCCGAATCGGAGTATAAATTTTACTCCAATTATTAATTTGGTATTATATATTTTCAGAAAAATCTCGATTAGTGCACTTCGATTGGGACCGAATGCGAACACTAATCGTTTGCAGACACGTTTATCGCTGAAATTGCCTTATATTAGTAAATGAGATACTTTGTCATTGTTATTAGTTGAATATTAATAAGAAATTGCGTGTTTCATTAACGATAAAATTGCTCCAATGAAAAAGAGAATTAAAGAATTTGTCTAGTAACTATACAATTAACAATTGTAGTATACAATTATCGTCACTATCTTTTCCATTGTGGCAACTTTATTGTTTGGGTGTTAAAAAAATATACATCTCTTAGCTCAATTTTTTTTGGTAATTTATCAGAAAATAATGTCAAGTATAACTTTAAAAATTATTTCATTTAGTGATAGTACAATTGAAATAAGAAAACTTGTAATCATGTGTTTCTTTAATTAAAAGATTTTTAATTAACATTAAATGTTTCATATCTTTCGTTGCCTTTCATTGCGGCAAAGAACAAAAGAATTCTTTAAAATTATTTAATTTTCGCATCGTTTTCTATAATCTGTGGTTAACGTTGCGAGTGACACGGAAATGGTAATGGGTCCCCGGTACCCAGAAATCGTGGCCGAAAAAATACATTGCATGTCTTGTCTATTCCTTTATCTCGTCGGTGCCCGGGCCCCAAAAATCGTGGCCGAAAAAATACATTGGATGTCTTGTCTATTCTTATATCTCGTCGGTGTCTGAACTATGTCATGAAATATTTGTGTATTTACTTTTCGTAAATTTATTACAGTTCATAATTAGAATTTTAGAAATATAAAAGGTCAACGAGTTTCTTTTTAAACCAATTGTCAATATTTAAATTTGTCATAAACTATTTTATTTCGGCACTTAAAAATTAACAGTTCTAAATATTTTGTGAGAATCAATTAGCTAATTGATTAGCGGGTCTCTGCCATATCTACAGTGCCTGCTATGGTTTCGCCATCTATACAGAACTCCTTGAAACCACTCGCGCTTGCTATGGTAGTTCCATCTATACGGAACGCCTTGAAACTACTCACACCCCTTACTTACCATAAGTGTAGATATGGCAGAGGCCCGAGTAGTTTGAGTCACGTCTGTATAGATGGCGATACTAATGACTCTTAGATAAAGCAGACATATATACAGTTTCGAGCAGTTCTGTATAGATGGCGAAATTAAAGCCCACTTTGAGTGTACGTAAGACAGGGATGCGAGTGGTACGTAAATTCAAGCACTTGTTTATAAGTAGCGGTGCGATAATGTTCATAAAATTTGGTTATTTATGTCTTCATTCATCCAATTAAGTTAATGATCCTCGAAAACCGTTTCGTACACTCTTTTACATATCAATAAAGTGTCAGCAAACACAGTGTTTCAATCTACATAAAAATTAATATGTACGGTAACATTGCAAGTTCCATTGTTCATTATATTCTACAACACTACACAACACTACAAGCACTCTTTAGCACGGGTAAATGTATTTGTGAATATTTTTTCCTTTAAATAAATTTTCCAGGACTTAGTAAATACATACTAATAGTGGTATTATTCTTTATTTCGGTCTCACAGGAATGAAAGTTTGGTTAGTGTACATATAACCTATCTTTACAATACTATCTCTTGCACTCTCATCTTCCGTTCCGCTCTTCCTTTTCATACCTTCTCTGCCTTACGTATTACACTATTTCTTATCTCTTTATCGCACATCTATTATAAATCTTTTCCGTTCCTTCCTGTTTAATTACAAATTCCTAAGTTATTTTTATGTCTTATTGTATCTATTTCTGTACATTTTGTTAGCAGGTGCTCTTACGTTCCAAATTTTTGTATGCACAGGTCTCATCTTTTATCCTTTTTCTTCTCCCAATATTTATTTCATCCTTTAATGCTTTTGGATCTCGCACCTGCGTTGTTAATTGTCAATTGCGCCCTCGTCCGTTTTTACTTAAGTACCATAGTAGCGTTGATGTTCTAATATCTTTAAACGTATCATTGTATCTTGCTTTCCCTATTTTTCTGCCTTGTTCCTGCTGTTGCGTTTGATTGACTCTACTTTTGAGGATCTCCGTCAATGCCTTTACTTCCGCTTTTGTCAAAGTCACTCATACTTGACGCATTCCATTCCTTTTCAAATAATCCTCTCCTTTTTATGCTTCTGGCTTGCCCCTCCTTTCTTACTTCTTCCTCTAAATATCTCTTAATAATCTTTCTCCTGTTACATACTTATTAATGTATTTTTTCTGTGTGCAGGTCTCGCAGGCAAAGAGTAAGGAGCATTGCTTGGCACTTCTCATCGTGTATAAATGCAAGAAAGAAGGTAGAAGAACTTGTGCAACATACTTTAGTCATCCTTTAGTTATAGTAAATTGGTTTATAAAAATAGTTTGTATCTATTAGCCTGTAAGTTTATTTTAGGACAATTGTGTAATTAACTGTTATGTTATCTACTATATGCTTTATTTTATATTCAGTTTATTCGGTAGATCTTATATGAACTTTAATATTACTTATATAACTATTACAAGTTCTACTGAATGTGCTAAATGTAAAATGAAAGTTTACTGTTAGTCACTCAACGGAAAGTTGATTGTCAGTCACCGATGACTGACGCGGCCTGAACGGAAAGTTTACTGTTAGTCACTCAACGGAAAGTTGATTGTCAGTCACCGATGACTGACGCGGCCTGAACGGAAAGTTTAGTATCAGTCACTGAACAAAAAGTTGATTGTCAGTCACCGATGACTGACGCGGCCTGAACGGAAAGTTTAGTATCAGTCACTGAACGAAAAGTTGATTGTCAGTCACCGATGACTGACGCGGCCTGAACGGAAAGTTTAGTATCAGTCACTGAACGAAAAGTTGATTGTCAGTCACCGGTGACTGACGCGGCCTGAACGAAAAGTTTACTGTTAGTCACTCAACGGAAAGTTGATTGTCAGTCACCGATGACTGCCGCGGCCTGAACGGAAAGTTTAGAGTCAGTCACTGAACGAAAAGTTGATTGTCAGTCACCGGTGACTGACGCGGCCTGAACGAAAAGTTTACTGTTAGTCACTCAACGGAAAGTTGATTGTCAGTCACCGATGACTGACGCGGCCTGAACGGAAAGTTTAGAGTCAGTCACTGAACGGAAAGTTGATTGTCAGTCACCGGTGACTGACGCGGCCTGAACGAAAAGTTTAGAGTCAGTCACTGAACGGAAAGTTGATTGTCAGTCACCGATGACTGACGCGGCCTGAACGGAAAGTTTAGTGTCAGACACCGATGCCTGACGTGCACTCAACGTGTTAAATATATCTCACGCTGGTTCTCAGTACATCTCAATCCACTCCCAACACAGCCTAAACCGAGCGTGCCGAAAAGTGATAAGCATGAACAATTCCTTATAAATCACATCCCTGGATAGTGTTCGCTAGGCAGCTTCGAAGCAGCGAACATTAAGTGGGCATTACTGTCCACTGTAGTTATTTGAGCGGAGAGAATCTTAAGTTCTTATTGCAATTACTTTTGAGTTCTCGTTTCTATCGTTGTATCTATCTGCAGCTGTAAATATTGTGTATTATTTATTGCCCTGCTTCTTATGTAGACCCTTCTGTTTTCTGACGCTTGCGAGATAATTCGTTAGTGACATAAATCATATATGTTTCGCCTAGAGAATTACATTTTCTTATTTCTCAAGAAGCCTTCTTTTTTATAATTGAAATACCCGTGTATATATCTTTTAATTCATAAATTAATCAATATGTGCAAAGATATACTTGAATCTACGCGGGTCTCTGCCATATCTACAGTGCCTGCTATGGTTTCGCCATCTATACAGGACTCCTTGAAACCACTCGCGCTTGCTATGGTAGTTCCATCTATACAGAACGCCTTGAAACTACTCATACCCCTTACTTACCATAAGTGTGGTTATGGCAGAGGCCCGAGTAGTTTTAGTCACATCTGTATAGATGGCGATACTAATGACTCTAGATAAAGCAGACATATATACAGTTTCGAGCAGTTCTGTATAGATGGCGAAATTAAAGCCCACTTTGAGTGTAGGTAAGACAGGGATGCGAGTGGTACGTAAATTCAAGCACTTGTTTATAAGTAGCGGTGCGATAATGTTCATAAAATTTGGTTATTTATGTCTTCATTCATCCAATTAAGTTAATAATCCTCGAAAACCGTTTCGTACACTCATTTACATATCAATAAAGTGTCAGCAAACACGGTATTACAATCTACATTAAAGTTAATATGTGCAGTAACATTGTCAGTTCCACTGTTCACTTTATTCTACAACAATCAAGCTCATTAGCACAGGTAAATGCATTTGTGAATATTTTTCCCTTTAAATAATTTTAAATAATTTTCCAGCATGTGATAAATACATACTAGTAGCGGTATTATTCTTTATTTCGGTCTCGCAGCAATGAAAGTTTGGTTAGTGTACATATAACCTATCTTTGCAATACTATATGAACTCTTCCACTCTGATCTTCTGTTTCGCTCTTCCTTTTCATACCTTCTCCACCTTATGCATCGCACTATTTCTTGTCTCTTTATCGCACGTCTATTACACATCTTTTCATTTCCTCTCTGTTTCATTACAAATTCCTAAGTCATTTCTGCGCTATTAATTGCTGACAGTTTCCTGTTCCCTCTTTACTTTGGTACTGACGTATTGCTCCCATTTTAATACATTTAAACCTTTCATTATATCTTGCTTCTTGTATTTTTCTTTGAAGGCTCTCCGTTAGATCCTTTAGTACCTTTCTTATCAAATTTAGTATTCTCGCAATCGTTCCATTCGTTCTAAAAGACCCTTTCTCTTATGCTTCTTGTTTGGCCCGCCCTACTTTCTTTTTCGACTAAATATCCTTTAACAATCTTTCTATCTCCTGTTATATACTTACTAATATAGTGTTTGTGTGCATAGGTTTCATAGGCAAAGGATAAGGAGCATTGATCGTCAATTCTCATTGTGCATATAAAGAAGGAAGAAGAAAGAATAACTCTAGCCATATACATACTTCAGTTATATTAAATTGGTTTTGTGGGATTGGAAGGTGTATGCAACGAAGGCTGATGTAAGTGTAATACGTGTCTACATATCTTTTTCTTTCTATAAATCTTCCTGCGTGTAATAATTACATAGTAACAATAGTTATTCCTTTTTATATCGGCCTCGCAGCTATGAAATTTCGACTTAGTGTACATATAACTTATGCATTCTTCTCCTTCACTCTTTCTTGCAAACCTTCTCTACTTTACACATTATCCCATTACTTATACCCTTATTTCATTTCGATTATACATTTAGTCTTTAAGGCTCCCCATCACTTTCTTTACGTCTCTTCTCATCAAATTCATTCGTGTTTGATTCATTTCATTCCTTTTTAAATAATCCTCCCTTTTTCTTATACTTATAGTGTGGTCTTTCCCCATTTCGTTTTCTTCTAACTATCCCTTAACAATGTTTCTTTCACCTGTTACTTACTTACTAATATATTTTTTGTGTGTGTGCAGGTTTCGCATCCAAAGAGTAAGGAACATTGACCGGTGCATCTCATCATGCATAAGAGCAAGAAAGAAGAAAGAATAACCCTTGCCACATACTTTAGTTATCCTTTAGTTATAGTAAATTGGTTTATAAAAATAGTTTGTAACTATTAGCGCATAAGATTAATTTAGAACACGTGTGTAATTAACTGTTATGTGTATCTATTATATATTTTATTTTATATTCAGTTTATTCGGTAGATCTTATATGAACTTTAATATTACTTATATAACTATTACAAGTTCTACTGAATGTGCTAAATGTAAAATGAAAGATATAATAAATAATTGACATATTCACAAGTTTCACTAGTTACATTTATTTGCTGTAATTTAAATTTTATATGCTTCTACATATGAAGTACGTAAATTTTAGTGTATGATTTATCTGTAAGATATATTGTAAATTAACTTCAAAGAATAGTTTATAAGTATTAGATTATTTATGTTTATAGTGTTAGTTATATTACATAAATGTTGGTTTAGAATTGATACAAGATTTAGTTGTACGATGTAATGTAAATAGATATAAAAGAATAGTTAATAAGTATCTGTTTGTAAATTTAATTACAACACTTTTGTAACTTGTATATTCATTGATTAATTTAAATAAATTTGCAATGAAAAGAATTCCAGTGCTCTTTTTACTTTCATACCTTACCAATCCTTGAAAGAACCTAATTCCGATTCCTTATACAAGAAGTACCGTGGACGAACTTTAAATGCAAAGTCCTAAAGCGGGAAACTTGTCAAAATGGCCCTATACGTTATTAAAATAAGCGCTGAGAAATTCCTGGAACGTGACGTCATTTCCAAGAACTGATGCTATGAAAGACCTCCTCGCATATCATATTCTCCTGATACAAATCCACGATTTTCAGCAATATATTTTTGCCAGAATCTCAGAAATTTTGCGCTCGGAAATTCCTGGAATTTGACGTCATTTCTGAGAACGAATACCTCCTTGCAGATCATATTCTCCTGATACAAATCCACGATTTTCAGCGAGATATTTTTGCCAGAATCTCAGAAATTTTGCGCTCGGAAATTCCTGGAATGTGACGTCATTTCTGAGAACGAATACCTCCTTGCACATCATATTCTCCTGATACAAATGCAAGATTTTCAGCGAGATATTTTTGGCAGAAACTCGGAAATTTCAGCTCAACGAATACCTCCTTGCATATCATATTCTCCTGATACAAATCCAAGATTTTCAGCGAGATATTTTTGGCAGAAACTCCGGAATTTCAGCTCAACGAATACCTCCTTGCATATCATATTCTCCTGATACAAATCCAAGATTTTCGGCACTTAAATTTCTACTGAAAATCGTGGATTTGTATCAGGAGAATATGATATGCGAGGAGGTCTTTCATAGCATCAGTTCTTGGAAATGACGTCACGTTCCAGGAATTTCTCAGCGCTTATTTTAATAACGTATAGGGCCATTTTGACAAGTTTCCCGCTTTAGGACTTTGCATTTAAAGTTCGTCCACGGTACTTCTTGTATAAGGAATCGGAATTAGGTTCTTTCAAGGATTGGTAAGGTATGAAAGTAAAAAGAGCACTGGAATTCTTTTCATTGCAAATTTATTTAAATTAATCAATGAATATACAAGTTACAAAAGTGTTGTAATTAAATTTACAAACAGATACTTATTAACTATTCTTTTATATCTATTTACATTACATCGTACAACTAAATCTTGTATCAATTCTAAACCAACATTTATGTAATATAACTAACACTATAAACATAAATAATCTAATACTTATAAACTATTCTTTGAAGTTAATTTACAATATATCTTACAGATAAATCATACACTAAAATTTACGTACTTCATATGTAGAAGCATATAAAATTTAAATTACAGCAAATAAATGTAACTAGTGAAACTTGTGAATATGTCAATTATTTATTATATCTTTCATTTTACATTTAGCACATTCAGTAGAACTTGTAATAGTTATATAAGTAATATTAAAGTTCATATAAGATCTACCGAATAAACTGAATATAAAATAAAATATATAATAGATACACATAACAGTTAATTACACACGTGTTCTAAATTAATCTTATGCGCTAATAGTTACAAACTATTTTTATAAACCAATTTACTATAACTAAAGGATAACTAAAGTATGTGGCAAGGGTTATTCTTTCTTCTTTCTTGCTCTTATGCATGATGAGATGCACCGGTCAATGTTCCTTACTCTTTGGATGCGAAACCTGCACACACACAAAAAATATATTAGTAAGTAAGTAACAGGTGAAAGAAACATTGTTAAGGGATAGTTAGAAGAAAACGAAATGGGGAAAGACCACACTATAAGTATAAGAAAAAGGGAGGATTATTTAAAAAGGAATGAAATGAATCAAACACGAATGAATTTGATGAGAAGAGACGTAAAGAAAGTGATGGGGAGCCTTAAAGACTAAATGTATAATCGAAATGAAATAAGGGTATAAGTAATGGGATAATGTGTAAAGTAGAGAAGGTTTGCAAGAAAGAGTGAAGGAGAAGAATGCATAAGTTATATGTACACTAAGTCGAAATTTCATAGCTGCGAGGCCGATATAAAAAGGAATAACTATTGTTACTATGTAATTATTACACGCAGGAAGATTTATAGAAAGAAAAAGATATGTAGACACGTATTACACTTACATCAGCCTTCGTTGCATACACCTTCCAATCCCACAAAACCAATTTAATATAACTGAAGTATGTATATGGCTAGAGTTATTCTTTCTTCTTCCTTCTTTATATGCACAATGAGAATTGACGATCAATGCTCCTTATCCTTTGCCTATGAAACCTATGCACACAAACACTATATTAGTAAGTATATAGCAGGAGATAGAAAGATTGTTAAAGGATATTTAGTCGAAAAAGAAAGTAGGGCGGGCCAAACAAGAAGCATAAGAGAAAGGGTCTTTTAGAACGAATGGAACGATTGCGAGAATACTAAATTTGATAAGAAAGGTACTAAAGGATCTAACGGAGAGCCTTCAAAGAAAAATACAAGAAGCAAGATATAATGAAAGGTTTAAATGTATTAAAATGGGAGCAATACGTCAGTACCAAAGTAAAGAGGGAACAGGAAACTGTCAGCAATTAATAGCGCAGAAATGACTTAGGAATTTGTAATGAAACAGAGAGGAAATGAAAAGATGTGTAATAGACGTGCGATAAAGAGACAAGAAATAGTGCGATGCATAAGGTGGAGAAGGTATGAAAAGGAAGAGCGAAACAGAAGATCAGAGTGGAAGAGTTCATATAGTATTGCAAAGATAGGTTATATGTACACTAACCAAACTTTCATTGCTGCGAGACCGAAATAAAGAATAATACCGCTACTAGTATGTATTTATCACATGCTGGAAAATTATTTAAAATTATTTAAAGGGAAAAATATTCACAAATGCATTTACCTGTGCTAATGAGCTTGATTGTTGTAGAATAAAGTGAACAGTGGAACTGACAATGTTACTGCACATATTAACTTTAATGTAGATTGTAATACCGTGTTTGCTGACACTTTATTGATATGTAAATGAGTGTACGAAACGGTTTTCGAGGATTATTAACTTAATTGGATGAATGAAGACATAAATAACCAAATTTTATGAACATTATCGCACCGCTACTTATAAACAAGTGCTTGAATTTACGTACCACTCGCATCCCTGTCTTACCTACACTCAAAGTGGGCTTTAATTTCGCCATCTATACAGAACTGCTCGAAACTGTATATATGTCTGCTTTATCTAGAGTCATTAGTATCGCCATCTATACAGATGTGACTAAAACTACTCGGGCCTCTGCCATAACCACACTTATGGTAAGTAAGGGGTATGAGTAGTTTCAAGGCGTTCTGTATAGATGGAACTACCATAGCAAGCGCGAGTGGTTTCAAGGAGTCCTGTATAGATGGCGAAACCATAGCAGGCACTGTAGATATGGCAGAGACCCGCGTAGATTCAAGTATATCTTTGCACATATTGATTAATTTATGAATTAAAAGATATATACACGGGTATTTCAATTATAAAAAAGAAGGCTTCTTGAGAAATAAGAAAATGTAATTCTCTAGGCGAAACATATATGATTTATGTCACTAACGAATTATCTCGCAAGCGTCAGAAAACAGAAGGGTCTACATAAGAAGCAGGGCAATAAATAATACACAATATTTACAGCTGCAGATAGATACAACGATAGAAACGAGAACTCAAAAGTAATTGCAATAAGAACTTAAGATTCTCTCCGCTCAAATAACTACAGTGGACAGTAATGCCCACTTAATGTTCGCTGCTTCGAAGCTGCCTAGCGAACACTATCCAGGGATGTGATTTATAAGGAATTGTTCATGCTTATCACTTTTCGGCACGCTCGGTTTAGGCTGTGTTGGGAGTGGATTGAGATGTACTGAGAACCAGCGTGAGATATATTTAACACGTTGAGTGCACGTCAGGCATCGGTGTCTGACACTAAACTTTCCGTTCAGGCCGCGTCAGTCATCGGTGACTGACAATCAACTTTCCGTTCAGTGACTGACTCTAAACTTTTCGTTCAGGCCGCGTCAGTCACCGGTGACTGACAATCAACTTTCCGTTCAGTGACTGACTCTAAACTTTCCGTTCAGGCCGCGTCAGTCATCGGTGACTGACAATCAACTTTCCGTTGAGTGACTAACAGTAAACTTTTCGTTCAGGCCGCGTCAGTCACCGGTGACTGACAATCAACTTTTCGTTCAGTGACTGACTCTAAACTTTCCGTTCAGGCCGCGGCAGTCATCGGTGACTGACAATCAACTTTCCGTTGAGTGACTAACAGTAAACTTTTCGTTCAGGCCGCGTCAGTCACCGGTGACTGACAATCAACTTTTCGTTCAGTGACTGATACTAAACTTTCCGTTCAGGCCGCGTCAGTCATCGGTGACTGACAATCAACTTTTCGTTCAGTGACTGATACTAAACTTTCCGTTCAGGCCGCGTCAGTCATCGGTGACTGACAATCAACTTTTTGTTCAGTGACTGATACTAAACTTTCCGTTCAGGCCGCGTCAGTCATCGGTGACTGACAATCAACTTTCCGTTGAGTGACTAACAGTAAACTTTCCGTTCAGGCCGCGTCAGTCATCGGTGACTGACAATCAACTTTCCGTTGAGTGACTAACAGTAAACTTTCATTTTACATTTAGCACATTCAGTAGAACTTGTAATAGTTATATAAGTAATATTAAAGTTCATATAAGATCTACCGAATAAACTGAATATAAAATAAAGCATATAGTAGATAACATAACAGTTAATTACACAATTGTCCTAAAATAAACTTACAGGCTAATAGATACAAACTATTTTTATAAACCAATTTACTATAACTAAAGGATGACTAAAGTATGTTGCACAAGTTCTTCTACCTTCTTTCTTGCATTTATACACGATGAGAAGTGCCAAGCAATGCTCCTTACTCTTTGCCTGCGAGACCTGCACACAGAAAAAATACATTAATAAGTATGTAACAGGAGAAAGATTATTAAGAGATATTTAGAGGAAGAAGTAAGAAAGGAGGGGCAAGCCAGAAGCATAAAAAGGAGAGGATTATTTGAAAAGGAATGGAATGCGTCAAGTATGAGTGACTTTGACAAAAGCGGAAGTAAAGGCATTGACGGAGATCCTCAAAAGTAGAGTCAATCAAACGCAACAGCAGGAACAAGGCAGAAAAATAGGGAAAGCAAGATACAATGATACGTTTAAAGATATTAGAACATCAACGCTACTATGGTACTTAAGTAAAAACGGACGAGGGCGCAATTGACAATTAACAACGCAGGTGCGAGATCCAAAAGCATTAAAGGATGAAATAAATATTGGGAGAAGAAAAAGGATAAAAGATGAGACCTGTGCATACAAAAATTTGGAACGTAAGAGCACCTGCTAACAAAATGTACAGAAATAGATACAATAAGACATAAAAATAACTTAGGAATTTGTAATTAAACAGGAAGGAACGGAAAAGATTTATAATAGATGTGCGATAAAGAGATAAGAAATAGTGTAATACGTAAGGCAGAGAAGGTATGAAAAGGAAGAGCGGAACGGAAGATGAGAGTGCAAGAGATAGTATTGTAAAGATAGGTTATATGTACACTAACCAAACTTTCATTCCTGTGAGACCGAAATAAAGAATAATACCACTATTAGTATGTATTTACTAAGTCCTGGAAAATTTATTTAAAGGAAAAAATATTCACAAATACATTTACCCGTGCTAAAGAGTGCTTGTAGTGTTGTGTAGTGTTGTAGAATATAATGAACAATGGAACTTGCAATGTTACCGTACATATTAATTTTTATGTAGATTGAAACACTGTGTTTGCTGACACTTTATTGATATGTAAAAGAGTGTACGAAACGGTTTTCGAGGATCATTAACTTAATTGGATGAATGAAGACATAAATAACCAAATTTTATGAACATTATCGCACCGCTACTTATAAACAAGTGCTTGAATTTACGTACCACTCGCATCCCTGTCTTACGTACACTCAAAGTGGGCTTTAATTTCGCCATCTATACAGAACTGCTCGAAACTGTATATATGTCTGCTTTATCTAAGAGTCATTAGTATCGCCATCTATACAGACGTGACTCAAACTACTCGGGCCTCTGCCATATCTACACTTATGGTAAGTAAGGGGTGTGAGTAGTTTCAAGGCGTTCCGTATAGATGGAACTACCATAGCAAGCGCGAGTGGTTTCAAGGAGTTCTGTATAGATGGCGAAACCATAGCAGGCACTGTAGATATGGCAGAGACCCGCTAATCAATTAGCTAATTGATTCTCACAAAATATTTAGAACTGTTAATTTTTAAGTGCCGAAATAAAATAGTTTATGACAAATTTAAATATTGACAATTGGTTTAAAAAGAAACTCGTTGACCTTTTATATTTCTAAAATTCTAATTATGAACTGTAATAAATTTACGAAAAGTAAATACACAAATATTTCATGACATAGTTCAGACACCGACGAGATATAAGAATAGACAAGACATCCAATGTATTTTTTCGGCCACGATTTTTGGGGCCCGGGCACCGACGAGATAAAGGAATAGACAAGACATGCAATGTATTTTTTCGGCCACGATTTCTGGGTACCGGGGACCCATTACCATTTCCGTGTCACTCGCAACGTTAACCACAGATTATAGAAAACGATGCGAAAATTAAATAATTTTAAAGAATTCTTTTGTTCTTTGCCGCAATGAAAGGCAACGAAAGATATGAAACATTTAATGTTAATTAAAAATCTTTTAATTAAAGAAACACATGATTACAAGTTTTCTTATTTCAATTGTACTATCACTAAATGAAATAATTTTTAAAGTTATACTTGACATTATTTTCTGATAAATTACCAAAAAAAATTGAGCTAAGAGATGTATATTTTTTTAACACCCAAACAATAAAGTTGCCACAATGGAAAAGATAGTGACGATAATTGTATACTACAATTGTTAATTGTATAGTTACTAGACAAATTCTTTAATTCTCTTTTTCATTGGAGCAATTTTATCGTTAATGAAACACGCAATTTCTTATTAATATTCAACTAATAACAATGACAAAGTATCTCATTTACTAATATAAGGCAATTTCAGCGATAAACGTGTCTGCAAACGATTAGTGTTCGCATTCGGTCCCAATCGAAGTGCACTAATCGAGATTTTTCTGAAAATATATAATACCAAATTAATAATTGGAGTAAAATTTATACTCCGATTCGGAGTAGGTCCAAGGATTGGTGGCGATGTCGCGGCAAGCATTAATTGGGGATATGAACGAACACTGAGCGGCCATTATTGTACATTGTATCCTAAGTACAATACGCAGTCAATTCGCTCGAATTATTTTCCACATAATTATCAAACGTGTCTTAAACGTTTAATAATTATACGATAAATAATTGATTGCCCGGGTCTCACCACGTGGAGGTTACTGCGCATGGAGACCCACCCTAGCCACGGCCCTTCCACCCTCCAATTACGCGAAAACTAATTCTAATATAACATGTGACAAAGAAAAATCTCCTATTATTGTCAATTTGTAGAACGTTCAGTAATTGATCGTAGTACAAGTAAGACAACAAGAGGAGTAACTTGGAAAATTCACGACCGAAAGCTAAATTGAATATCAGAAGGAAACCTGAAAGAAAATCTGCAAGAGAATTCAATTTCCTGAAATAGAACTTTCTTAAAAATATATCATATGATCTTAAAAACTAGACAACGAAATATTATTGCAGTGGTGAACACTGCGGGCTTAAAAGCTAAGACATAACTTAAAAATAAACCCTACCTTCTGAAATTTTAGATTAGTTTCGAATACGCCCTGCCTGACTAAAGAGCTAACTTAAGACTAGAATCACCCTACCTAGTATAACATCTAAGAGTTCAATTAAAAGAATAATTTCAATAATATCCTACCTACATAGGAATATAAAAGATAGTTTACCAAACTCATATAGGTATAAGTACGTATATGTTTAATTCCTCTTCAATTCGTCCATATTAATCATGTGGTCCATGGTGTCCTAGAACAGACAGAAACTCGAACCAAAAAATTGCAGCACTTGCCAACAATATTTGGTTTTATACACCCTGCCTAATTAAAAGTCTAATAATTTCAATTCGTGTAAAACCTGCCAGTATAAAGATCCAAGATTGTGTGTTCAGACAAATCCTACCTACATAAAGAGCTAAAAGTATTGTTCGATTTATATTTGGGCCTGCCTAATTAATTGTCTAACACCTGTAATTAGTTAATAAGGACAGGGGTTTGGGGCAGGGATGGGGTGAGGGTGTGCTCGTATTATACATTGTTTCATGAATCCTCTTCTTTTCAATGCTTCTGAAACATGCACAAACTCGAAATAATTAGTAAAGCATTATTAGAATGAATTCTTAAACTCACAAATTGGATCGACGCGGCTGGCTCTTTAATTTTAAAGATTCCAATCGAGTCTTTGATAATATTTCTGGATCTGTATTCCACATATTCCACCCTTGAGCCTCTGACGTATGTACTTATGTTTGTTTAATATAGCATATTTGGGTTCATCTGTGAATCTGTAACAATCTCAAGCATTGGATTAGTGACATCCCCAAGCCTGCCCATTTTATATCGAAATGAAGCTGCTTTTAATTCGGAATAACTGAATTTTAGCGCAGTTAATAAATCAGAATGCTGCTATTTTTTTATAACAATAGTTAATTGGATTTCGGCCAAAGTGATATATTCTTTTGTACGTTCTAGATCAAACTGAATGGTGGTATCACGTTCATTAAAAACTCCAAAATGAAGTAGTCACATTTCACTACAATTGATTCTATTTTGCTTCAACAAAGAAGCAACAAACGATTATTCGGAAGCAAAATATCAAACTTTCACTATCACCATGCCGAGACCCAACTACTGCCAATAACGTTTTTCGTGCAAGGATTTTTGTTTAAACATTTACGGATATCGCGAGTGAATTTCAATTTCTACAAAGCAAGCTCGAAAAGTTATAAAAATTGGCTCTACTAAAAAAAAGGTTAAGATGGAATTGCAACAATTAAGAAGAAATATTTAAGAGTTAAACTCCAATAATGAACACTCACTAGTATTAACTCTAATTTAAATCTACTATCTAGAATTATTATAAATTTATCAAAGATTCTGCAAATTATATCTGTTTTTTACTTTGCTCTTTTTCTTTTCTTTTTCTTTCTCTTCTTTTCCTTTCTCTTTCTCTTATTTTCTTTTTCATTTCTTTTCATTTCGTTCACACAGTAATTTATTAATATGTATGTAAATTTTTAGCAGTACTTCCATCAACAGACATTCCAGGTAGTATAATTATTAAGAAAAATAAAATAAAAAGAAAGGCAAATATAAAACGCTGAAAAGAAAAAGTTCCTGGGTCAGGAACAGGCTTCCAATTGGAAGCAGATGGGGACTAGTAGTCGCAACTCTACTTAAAAACGCGAACCTTAATCAAGGCAACAGTAACTGGAACTCGCGATACAATCATTTCGCAACACTATTTATTAAGACTGATAGAAAGCAAACCGTAAATTATTTGTAATATCAAAAATTAAGCAAATTGAAGATCCTCTGAAAAATGAACTGAAAGTTCCAATACGCGAATGCAATTTCCGCAACACTAGAAGCTCACATGTCAAGTAAATTATAAAATACTACAATTTAACTAATAATAAGAATAGCAATAAGTGGCATTCAACGCAACTCTAACTCGGCCCGTTCGCAAGTTTTTCGCAACTCTAAAGCAACGCGATATTTTTGGGGAGGGCCGTATCGTTGGGCCGGAATGTGCGTCGGCCAAGTACAAATAAAAATTCTACAAATGGAAATGCAAGCACAGTGACAAAGTAGTAACAAAGAATGATTCCCCATTCTTAAAAAGAATGGGGAGCCATTAGTAGTTGCCCTCTTGAGTGACAGTTTGTCGGGCCTCTTCGGCATATAGCCTCTTCTTTTCGTCGGACCCAAGGGCCAGCTGAAACTTAAACTAGGCTCGAGGCTCTAATCGAAAACCAAGGAAAAACTTATAAATGTGAAATAAAGAGTTTAAATCGCGGAGCTAAATGGAACACACGTGGCCGAATCACGATCAAATAAAATCGTAAAATTGTGATTACGGAAAATCGCAAAGATTACGATTAAAATTGTAATCGTTCTTCGTTCACACGTGCAGCCTCGAGCATAATGTAACGCGTTTCGTTTCGGAGCCTAAATCGCGACCACGACCGCGAAGGATTCGAAAAATCGATAGGCAAAGCCAGAGGCGAACGCATTTTCGTTCGCGCCACAGCTTCACCGTCGGCTTTTCAAATTAGATTTCCTGAAACAGGTTGAACACGCGAATGTGTGCCTACCCGATCAGAGACTGTGTCAACCTGCCCGGCCCTACCTACGTATGTCTATCAATCACACCAGAAAGTATGCTACCTATCCTACCTGGACCTATATTTAAAAAATGGCAAACAGACACACCAACACACGACACTCCACGGTTCTCAGTCAAACACTTGGGCGCAAAAGCCTACACTAGGGAGGCGTCCCGGGACGCCTCCGACACCCAGGTGTTGTCACAACTTGCACACTCTAATGTACGTACCATTTTTCTGAAATCGACTGACAGTGGCTGGGATCTTTGCGTTTGCGTGGAAAAATGCCACGCCGCGGTTAATTTTTAACAGAATAATTAAATAGCACCCATACATAAGGTACTTGATAGCAATAGATAAGTATATTCGATTCTTTTTGGCATTTGAACAAAATGATGACAAAAATGATGTCTCTGTTTTAAATTAATGGACATCTTATCTTGGTCGTAATAGCTACATTTTAATACGGAACGACGCAAATCCACAGCCTAACCACACACACAATGCGGTTATTACGTCGCGCACGATACACCAAACGCACTGTCAGTCGCCAACAATAAATCATTATAAACTAAATAAATATCATCGTGCTCTACCACCGTTTTCCCACCCAAGTAGCACCTGGGCACGTGCGTGGGATACGGGCAGTGAACACGGAAAGGGTTACACCTGGAAATCCTCGTCTAAAAAAATGATGAAGACATACTGATTTTCTAACGGTCTAAATATACAGTATATATACCAGATCAATATATGATTTTATTTTATTAAAGAGAATATGAAATGACTCTACTTTATTAGAAGAATTGTGCAATGACTCTACTTTATTAGAAAAATTGTGCAATGACTCTACTTTATTAGAAGAATTGTGCAATGACTCTACTTTATTAGAAAAATTATTCAATGACTCTACTTTAATATACCTTGAATGAAATTGAAACACCCTCGGGCGTTCCCGTCATCAAAGCATTGCTTGTAAAACGCAAGGTTGGTTTTAAAGTAGATTTCCTTGATTTCGAGAACTACCCGTTCGCGTATTGTCTTCTTGTACATTCAGGTTTAATTAATATCTTGTACGGAAAAAGTGAATTTATTGATATTTTGATACGCTAAAGACTAATATGGATATCGAATAATAAAATTATTCGATAGTTCCAACAAATTGATAAGGTAAGTAAGTACCTTTAATTTATATATAATCAAAGTAGTAAAAAAGAGGAACGACTATACTCTTACTAACAATTTATTATAACTGTGCAGTAATTGCAATTGACAAGTAAACGAAGTCGAATGGTATTCGACTTCTCCACTACAAACTAATGCACGTAGAATACTGGACGTTACTTTATATTCATTCAATAATTAATAATAACTATTTAAATATCGTTTCATAGGTATTCAATTAAATACTCTATTATAAAAAGATATATAGTGATATATTTTGTACTAAATATGATCTGTTTTAAAATTATCAAGCTATTTAAAAACGCGTTGTACAAGAAGACCTATCCTCACATAATATAAAGCAGTAAAGAAGTTACTACTCATGAGTATATTTCCATATACCCATGGTCACAGTGCTTGCCAGAAAAATCTACGTAATTACAACCAGTCACCCGTGTCGGTTCGGACCTTTCGTCCTGCGACATGATTGAGTGACCAGAGGAACTTTAAAGCATGCCACTCACCGGTTGCAGACTCACCAGGTGTGCGGTCAAGCTCGTCGCCACCGAAGCCATGGAAGCTGCTGAAACATTCAAAAAGAGCAAACAACATTAAAATCTATGTATTTTAAGTACTTTTGGAATGTGTTAATTATCAATGATTATTGCAATACAAGATTAAAGAACGAAGGAGATACTTACTCGTCAAATTGATGGCTGAAAGCCCGAACTCGCTGAACAGGACACTGACTCTAATGGAACACTTATGATTGACGAACAAAGTGATTCTAATTTCGCGACAGTATTTCTACTGTTTTTGTGACTGCTACCGAGCAGCCCGCGAGTCCTCGGCTCAGAGTCTGGACAGTAAAACGACTTAGCATCGAGACCAGTTTCGATTCCGAGCCACAGAAATCATTAAGGCACGGATATGCAAAACCACAACCACGATTCTAGATTATGACCCGTATGCCTTCTGCCACCCCAAGGTGTGCTTGGCGTGGTCTAACACATAGGAATTTCCTACTAGGCGGGCCAAAGTGTCCAGAAAAGCAATCACAGCCCCACACACCGCCCCCCGATGACACTGCAACCCGGATATTGCAAGAACCGCGACCACGATTCCAGAATGGTGGATAACCTACCCAAATTAGAGATTATATGTGGTCTAACAGAGGGCCTCGTGACCAGGGTCCAGAACCACAATCACGCCCCCGCACATCGTAACTCGCTGACACTAAGTCCCTAACCATCAGTCCTCCGAGCCGAGAACGGAAAAGGAAACGAAATAATTGTGATCGACGAACAAAGTGACTCTATTTTTCGCGAGAGTATTATTTCGGAGCAAACACTGACTCTAATTTCGCGTCTCTTTACTGTTATTTATGTTGAATTATTATTAAGAGCGGCTGCGCTCAAAAAATAATAAAAAGAACTTTGACGGAACAAGCACTGACTCTACCAACCGCATTGCGCGCGGCCAACAATATCGTTATGGTGATACAATTGAGCCCATGGCAGCTTCTGAAACATTCAAAAGAACAGACAACATTGAAATCTTTGCGTTTTGAGTACTTTTCGATCATGATAATTATCAAAGACCATTGTAAAATAAGATTAAAGAAATACAGAGATACTTACTCTTCGAGTTGATGGATGAGTGCCCGAACTCGCCGAACTGCATCGGTGCTGACTCTAATACCGGAATACTTATTGCGAAAGAAAAAAAAATAAAATAAAAGACTACTATCGCGCACGTCAATTGTGATCGACGAACAAAGTGACTCTAATTTCGCGAGAGCAATATTTCGAAGCAAACACTGACTCTACTTTCGCGTATCTTTACTGTTATTTATATTTAGTTATAATTATTATGAGCGGTTTCGCTCTAAAAACAATAAAAAGAACTTTGACGGAGCAAGCACTGACTCTACTGACCGCATTGCGCGCGGTCATCAAAATTTTCTGAAAGAGAATCTGTACAAGTTAGTAAATAGGGTGAGGAGGTAGAAATTGAAGCAACACACATTTGATTTTATTTATCTCTTTCTTATTTCTTCATCCTGTCAAACGTCTGTTGAGGAAATACTGCTTTGTTTTAATAAAGTACTACCGTATTATTATTCTGATTTAATTACTGTTAATTGTCTATTCAAGATATACTATTATAGATTAATATAAATGATTTATCAAAAGCATACTGTGACTGTTCTTTGTCCGAGTTTTAAAGGTGATCATGATCTTAGTTAGTAAGCAATATCGCGCATTTATAAGTTCTCGCAGCTGCTTGTAGAAATCAAGACTCGAAACTATTTATCATGCTTCAAGTGCATGGCAACCAGTACGTAAGTACGCGGACAATGCTGCATCGAAAATACAATTTGACCGTACTTGTGCCAAGTCACAGAGATAATAAAAGTTTTTAATAAATACTAGTGAAGCTATAATAGAAATCGCGACCGATATGCAGCGAAACATGAAAGTATTTCAATTTTTCGTTTAGAATTAATGAAATTTACTGACTCTAGTTTCAATCGCGAGTGGCATATTGTAAGTCCTACTTAAAATGTTTAAGCTGCTCAATAACTTTCAACCGAAAGAAAAGAACTTGAGCCAAAATCCAATCGCCAGATAACAAGAAATATACGTAAACCGTTGGGATAATAAGTTAAATGTTACCAATCCTTCATCATAGGTCATCGGACTGATTGTTATGCATCGCAGTAATTATATCTCAATACTCCATTCCTGCAGCCTCAATATATTATCCTCCACCAACCAATCACCCATTGTACCTGCAACAAAAAGAAAAGCAACGTGATAAACCTGTGCTAAAATCAGAATCGAATTCAAAGTTGCGAAAGGACATATGTAACTGAGTATGTAAGTGACATTGCAAAGAAAATAAACGCAACCTTAACACCGCATCGAATCCGAATAATCGTGTAATAAAATTTAATAAATATTCAAAGAACCGTTTAAACTAATAAATTAATTAACCCGATATTTTAATAAACGACTAGTTATCGCGAATCAAAAAATCGGTGGTACCGGATGACCGGTCAAGCGTCCAGCAAAAGAGACTCGAGAAAGAGTTTAATGGATATCCACGATAGTCAAACGATTGTTAAATAAACGTGTATTAATTAATAGAAGGTAATAGACAAGCGTATGCGGTGATAAAGTAAACCCCGAGATGCTATTGTATTGTAAGCTGATGTACATATGTCGCTAACCTTCGACAGCATAGACGACCCGTACGGTACGACGCTTGAACTGATAGTGACACCGCGTGCGCCGCGCACCGGCATCCCCACTCCGCGACGCGCCGGCGCGTCGGTAACGCTCGGTCGCGCTCGGTGGTATTCGCAATTTTCGAACTCTTCGAAGGTCTCCGATCGCGGTCGTGCGTACTACTATACTAAGGTCATATGTACTGAACTTTTTCGACTTCTGACCAATTTTTAGCTAAACCTACGATCCTAGGGTTGTACCTACTGGACTTTTACGTTTTCTGACCATCTTTTAGCCGGACCTACCACTCTAGGGTCATGTCTACTGTGTACTTCTTCGGGTTCTGACCAACTTTTAGCTGAATCTACGATCCTAGGGTTGTACCTACTGGACTTTTACGTTTTCTGACCAACTTTTAGCCGGACCTACGACTCTAGGGTCGTCCCTACTGGACTTTACCGGCTTCTGAACAACTTTTAGCTGAACCTACGATCCTAGGGTTGTACCTACTGGACTTTTACGTTTTCTGACCAACTTTTAGCCGGACCTACGACTCTAGGGTCGTGCCTATTGAACTTCTGCGGGTTCTGATTAAGTTTTAGCTGAACCTACGATCCTAGGGTTGTACCTACTGGACTTTTACGTTTTCTGACCAACTTTTAGCCGGACCTACGACTCTAGGGTCGTCCCTACTGGACTTTACCGGCTTCTGAACAACTTTTAGCTGAACCTACGATCCTAGGGTTATACCTACTGGACTTTTACGTTTTCTGACCAACTTTTAGCCGGTCCGACGGCTCTAGGATCGTGTCTATTGTACTTCTTCGGGTTCTGACCGACTTATAGCTGAACCTACGATCCTAGGGTTGTACCTACTGGACTTTTACGTTTTCTGACCAACTTTTAGCCGGACCTACGACTCTAGGGTCGTGCCTATTGAACTTCTGCGGGTTCTGATTAAGTTTTAGCTGGACCTACGATCCTCGTTAAAGAATTCTTTTGTTATTTGCTGCGTAATGAAAGCGGGACAGCACAGGCGGGACGCTTGACGTGACACTGTCAATTTCATTGCCCCGATGCATCGCGATGTGGTTTCGACTCAACTCGAGCCGAGCCGAAGTGCATCGCGCGACCAGGCACCGTAGCTCAATTATTCTACCGAAACGTTGCTCGAGAAAAAGCTGTCCTGATCCCCTCAAAGCATTTACATATATTCACACAATCGCATGAATCCTGTCCCCACTACTTTAGTAAATAATAGTTCTTCAAGTGATCACTGCCCATGAGCAGAGGACGCTCAAATCAGCGTGGGATTTCTGAGTCGGTATGACAGTCACGTTGGGCCACGAAAGTCCATAAGATGTCTTGTCTATTCTTATATCTCGTCTGTGCTAAAACTATTCGGGCCTCTGCCATATCTACACTTATGGTAAGTAAGGGGTGTGAGTAGTTTCAAGGCGTTCTGTATAGATGGAACTACCATAGCAAGCGCGAGTGGTTTCAAGGAGTTCTGTATAGATGGCGACCCCATAGCAGGCACTGTAGATATAGCAGAGACCCGCGTAGATTCAAGTATATCTTTGCAGATATTAATTAATTTATGAATTAAAAGATATATACACGGGTATTTCAATTATAAAAAAGAAGGCTTCTTGAGAAATAAGAAAATGTAATTCTCTAGGCGAAACATATATGATTTATGTTACTAATGAATTATCTCGAAAGAGTCAGAAAACAGAAGAGTCTACATAAGAAGCAGGGCAATAAATAATACACAATACTTAGAGCTGCAGATAGATACAACGATAGAAACGAGAACTCAAAAGTAAGATTCTCTCCGCTCAAATAACTACAGTGGACAGTAATGCCCACTTAATGTTCGCTGCTTCGAAGCTGCCTAGCGAACACTATCCAGGGATGTGATTTATAAGGAATTGTTCATGCTTATCACTTTTCGGCACGCTCGGTTTAGGCTGTGTTGGGAGTGGATTGAGATGTACTGAGAACCAGCGTGAGATATATTTAACACGTTGAGTGCCACGTCAGGCATCGGTGTCTGACACTAAACTTTCCGTTCTGGGCCGCGTCAGTCATAGGTGACTGACAATCAACTTTCCGTTCAGTGACTGACACTAAACTTTCCGTTCAGGCCGCGTCAGTCATCGGTGACTGACAATCAACTTTCCGTTCAGTGACTGACCCTAAACTTTCCGTTCAGACCGCGTCAGTCATCGGTGACTAACAATCAACTTTCCGTTACACTTTGATCACTCATATTATTAGATATCAACACAATTTCGTTGAAACTCCTCTGCCGCACGCCGCGTTTAACCATCCTCTTTCGAATGAGCCACCCAGCTCAAAATATTCACATATAAGGAAATTAAGCGAGGCCTTTGACACCCATGTTTTGGCCCATATTATGTCGATATACAGCTCGCTGCATTACCCGTGTCTACGGTTTTAACGACTGAATTCGTCGATAGTTTTTAGTAACTACATTCAGTCGATGGTCCAAAGTCCAAACGACTAAATCATTCGATGGTTTTGACGACTGAATTTTGTCGATAGTTTTAAGTAACTACATTCAGTCGACTAAATTAGTCGTTAGCCGATACTATCGATAGTCTTAAAAATCATTCGAATGAAAGTAGTAGTTGGGTACTATCGAATAATCGATAGTTTTTGGTCGATGGTGCCCATCATTAACTGGACCTAATGAGTAGTCGCAGAAATGACTTGAAGTCTTTGCGTTTTTGTTTTGTGCACGCATTCGGATAACCCAATTTCGTCATAAATAACAGGAATATTTGTATTTGCTAATCTGTACAATCCTTTCCCATTTTCTTTGTTAGATAACATTATATTTTTAGCCATGAAAATTGAAAATTGTGTAAGTTACTTTAGTAAGTTATGCGAGCAAACAAATTGACACAAATGTGGACAAATTTCAATTTAGAAAAAGATATATTTAATAAATTACATACCACCTTTTAAGTTGATTATTGAATCTGGATATAATGAATCATATATGTATACACTATTGGCGAACTCATATTACTTTACTCATTGTTTATTGTAATAAATAATTTTATTGAAATTATACAACGCATTGCTATAATGAATCATAAAACGTTACAAACTTCAAGCAGTGATTAATGTCTCGCTTAGTGTAGCTTACAACGATTTATTAATTTCTTTGCATTTTCTTCGCGTATTTATCAATTCGACGATTCACGGATCGTTCTGTGTCATCCTCTTGCTGTCGAAGAATTATGAATGTCCATAATCTAGCTAAATCATGCCGAAGTTTTATTTCCCGGTTATCTTTTTCTTTTCTCAAAGTTGACAATAAGTGCTTTTGTTCCTTATCTCTTTTTTGTTTGTTTCCTTCGCTTATTCTATATTTGCATGTCCGTGTTACAGATGTTACACTTTCGATGCACACGGTTTAAATAAACGAATACAGGACACATTTATCGATTTTACATATAAATTCTAACATTGTGGGGAAAGTGTCGTATTTAATTTAATACCAGATGCTCGAACGCGGGTAATCTCCTTATCCTTAGCAAAATTCTATTCCGATATAAATCCGTTTGAATCGTGTTACTTCATATGACAAATATATGTATATATCAGTTTAAAGTTCGTAAAATCTGGTTTCACGTGTGTATATTATTCAGCGGATCGGGTGGCAGTTATTCAGATGTTAATTGATTTGATTGTTATCTCGTGTTTCGAACAAAAAAAAAAACGAGCAGATGTTTCATTGGAACATCCTTTCTTTTAGCGTTCTACGCGTTCTATTCTATGTCCTTTGTATATTCCAGGGTGGCACATAGTTGTTCGGTTTCGTTCGTCCATGTTTCGCTAATACACATATGGGGTGAAATATTTTTTCATCTTTTCTTCCTCCTTTTTATATTCACTATGCGCGTTTAAATTCTGTACAAGACTAGGGTAGTCGAGCAATTAAATTACCATTGCAAAATTACTTTTCCTCGTAGTCGTCAAGGTTCCATGATATTCTTATACGCTTCGTGTCGTCACTCATACAGGGGTTCATAAGTACCCTATAACGCTGCTGGTCAATGTCGTTTAATTAAATATAAGTAATATTATATAACAATAATTATAATTTATATACATATAAACACATTTACATTAATTTCGTGAAACACTATTTAGCCGCTGTAAAATGTTAATCGAAAATATTAAGGATTTTTTCAAAATCTCTCCACTAGTCGATCGGGTATTAAATGAAACCTGATTTCATCGTTGATATAATCAACTGATGTCTACCTACCATGCTAAACGCCTGTGGCGTTCTTTTTTCTTCTTTCTTTTATAAGAAATTTTTCGGACGTGGTATAATTTGTATTTAAAGATTGTTGCGTAACGTAACGCTGCGAGATAAATTCTGATTTCTATTATAAATGATATTCGACGCCAATAAAGTTTTACGCGTTCGTCGAAATAAAAAGAAACATTTAAAAAGAAACGCATGTTGAGTAACATTAAAAAATATACTTATCTCGTTCTTGTGAGAATTCAGTTTTTATTCGATCAGAAATTCTACAGTACACTAGTCCATGTAAAAGTGGTGTAAACTAGTCGTTCTTTCGGATCCTCGATCGCGAAGTTGGCGTTCAAGGTGTTGTTAACATTTAAATAGTAAGACGCTTGCGAATTTGTTAACAATTTCACTGAACGAGACCCATTACTAACGGGGCCTTATTTCTTTCTTTTCCTTCTTCAACGCAAACTCCGCGAGTGAAAACTACAAAATAAGGAATTAGTTTCCCTGCTGTGCGTCCTTCGACATTTGATTCACTTCGTTTTATTTCCGTGAACAGTGGCGACCATTAAATTATTTATTCTACGTTTCCTATCGCTATCGATGACTTATGAATACATATCACCGCGAGAACGTACAGTCACATTCGAACGTACGACACTTTTTATCCCCGATTATCTGATGTCTCGTCACAGCGAATAACAATCACTCGTGATTCATTTTGTTCTTCCCGTTTCGTCGAAAACGAAAATTGTTCGTTACATCGGTGAACACGATTGACCGGGAATGGGCGTAGAATTAACTTCGAAATTGTACATCTCGACGATTTCGTGACCTCCTCTCGCGTGTTTTCTACACGATTTAGTCGCAAAGTGAATTACACACGCGTGCACGATTTGATCGCAATGCGAATTCGGATTGCTCGTGGCGTCTCGCAACGAATTCCTTTCAGCCGTTCAGTTCGAAGAGTATCGGCGAAAGTATCGACTTTTCCAGATCGTCCTGATTACGAGCTTTATTCTAGACGTTTAGGTCAGCCATCATTTTACGGAAGTCGGCTAAAGTATTGTAATCGGGGTCCGAATCGATGTCAGCGAAGTCTTTGTTGGAGTCGCTTTTCACAAAGCTGGGATTGTATCGACTTAATGACAACGGGCACGGCAGTAATTCTGGCATCACCGAGTGGTGCGTAATTAGAGCAGTCAGGGTTGTGAATTCCTTTGTGAAGCCCTGGAACAAAAGGAACAGTAACGATATTATTATGTGTCCTTGCTGTTCGTTATTTGTGTATTATACTTGCACAACTTTCGCTGCTATTTGACGGCTTTAATTGTAGTTAAACAATAAATTATATTTCTTAAAGGGACAGTTATTCTTTAAACAAAAATGTAAAAAACAGTTATTAGGCGTGGGAATGAGTACACCATTATTATTTAACAGTAACGCATTTTTAAACGATTTTTTGAATTTTTCCTCGATTCTTTGTTAACAAAACGTTTGGGTTTTATTAATTTTTGTTTGTAGCCTAACCCAAATCATACATACTTTGATTTATAAAACGATATTAATTGAGTATAGATGTGAAAAATTAATTTTATCCTCAAAAATGTTAACGTCATTCCGAACTTTTGAAAATCATTCCAAGAGTTCTTCATTATTTCTCATTAGGATATTTGTGTTCTTTTTGATCACCAAATGGAGGCGGCGGTTCTTCATAAGTAAAAATAAAGGAAGGGGATATTTTATTATTCATCCACTAGGCAAACCAGTGACATACAGCATACGTCAAAATTATTATCTGCCCCATGCATGGATTCGAAACTCATAACGTGTTGCTACGGCAATGCAATTCCAGACGAAAAGAGTGGGGAGAGTTTTGATTTCCCCGCGGTACATCCAACAAAACTCATTTATACTGGTTTCGGAGATTATCAAAGTCCGCGGAGCCATTTAATTTATCCTACAAGGGGAAGTTCGGCTATTTAAATACGCATACCCAAATGGCAAAATGCAGAAGCAGGGTAGCTTTGTACTTGCATAGTATCCCCATTATGATGTTCCAGAACTGAAAGCTTCGGTCAAAACGCGATATTACTCTGTTGGTGATTAACATCTGCGTACAAAGCGGCCCTGTTGTGAACTCTTCTTTTAGGCTGCACGTTCGTTTTGTTCGCCGTGCATTTAAAAAATGTGTATTTTATGTTAAAGGAATATGGAGGATGGAAAGATAATTGCGAACAAAGGGAGAAATTTTAAATATAGTATGAGATAAGAAACGCGTAACTCTTTCCTTAAAATCTTTTCGTTAAAAAGTTAAAAGAATTGTCAGTAATCTTTTCACTGTGCTTGACGAATCGTAAAGAAATATTTTTATGACTGTCTTCCGTTTTCTCCCCTATCCAGAAGATATGTTTTTTTTCAGGAAACGACGTACTCTTTTATGTTTCGTTTTTTCGTCTCAGATGTTTTTAGTAAAATGCTAAGGTGTCACCGTAATAAAGTCAGTCAGCAAAAGTTTTGGGTTTTGCTGATTACAATAGTACGGGAAAATAATATTGTACAGATGTAGGTAATCTTTAAGTGACAGTGAATTATATCTGTCGAGTTGTATTTCTTAAATAATAACAAAGGTATTTAATTTAGGTATTTAATAAAGGGATTTAAAGTGACTTTTTCATTTTGCCTGACGCATAATTATTCATCGCAATGAATCAGGGACGATTAAGTTCTTGTTAACAGAAAATAACTTCGTAGAAAAAGATTTCAACCAGCATCACATGTTAACCATGTGTTGAAGTGCCAGATTAAATTATTAATAGCTATGGGGAATTGGTTTTTTGTGCCACGATGGTATCAAACACGTCCATGAAATAAATTCCATGAATTTTCAATTCATAATATCATACGTCAATTATTAAATATTATTTACTATATTATTGTTAGCATCGCGTATTTTGCTATTATTTATTAACAGTTAGACTAACCAAATTATTACTGCAACCGTTTTGAAAATTTCGATACCCCGTTTCTCCATTTATTCAGACATTCTAACCAGAAAACTATTTTTGAACCGTAGTTAATTGCCTGAACTATTCTCGTTTCGTGTCATGTTTCATTCTTATCCCATAGTTACATAGGATAAGTCTGCGCAGCAGAATGAGCAACTACAGAGAATGAATTAGAACTATCACAGCAAAAGTGTTAATTGCTTGCCATTAACGTGGACCTTTCGCAGACGGTTAAAGACTTTCACAAGAAAGGCCGTGTCGTGAAGACTTTCAGGGAGATTTACCTTGATTTTGTAGCCTTTGTTCGTACGCATTATGAGATAATGGGCTATTCCGCTTGGTTGGAATTCGCGCGGTACTCGAAGCGAAAGGGCATAACATCCGGGTTTACTGGTGCTCTCCCTCACCATGAAGGCTCCTTCCGGTTCCTGGCTTAACACTTCCAGCGTTATTTCTCTGGAATCATAAATGACCGCGGCACGGTGAAAATGCAAATCCTTATAAATAAACGGTAAAAATAACGACCGCAATGAGATGTCGATCGTAATTCTGTGTTACGACCTTGTATGCCGTGCAGCTGTAAAAACTGGTTGTTCTGCTTGCAAACGATGGCAATAAACTCACTCAACTTTACACGTATACACGTCCACTAAATAGTGAAGAAATTATTCGCGAATAGAGAAATGGGGATACTTTAATGTTTGCCGCGGGGCAATGCTGGATTTAAATTAAACATAGATGGTGTGGAAAGTTAACGTACCTACATTATTACGTTGTATTTCGTATTCATGTTGCGCGAATAGTTTTCTGGATTAATCAGTTTTGTTTTTATTTTGCGGTAATTTGTCTAATATTTGTGTGTATTATGAAACTGGAGGATTGCGTTTAGTGATATAACAATTTTTCTGGACGTGTAATCGAAAGCACTAATTAATCGGAGTGAGCATAAGTCGATTATATTCACATAGGAGTCTTTACTGTACCAATTTGCTACACATGCATTAATTGTCTTGAAAATATAATACTTTACAATTTAATATAAAACCATTACTTCGATTCTGAACAGGAATTACCGACTTATTGTTAGAAATATTCGCAAACTTTGGACCAATTTCGTTTGGAACAGTTTGAAAGTATTTAAGTGTTCAATTCTAAATATTTAATTTTAGTTGCTTAATCACAAGTATATTTATTAGATTTAGTGTACACACCTTGGTATGCCAGCTTGGAACCAGGGAGCTTTACGCAGTTCAGCTTCTTCACTGCGATTATTGAGACTATCTGTCCTCTCAGGAAGGGGTGGCGGGGTTGGTGTCGAGCCGTGTGTACTTCCATCAGCTGGCACCGAGCTGCTCGACGTACTAATCTGAGATCTCCTCTTCGATTTGAATTCTGTTTCTGTACCAGAGCTCGGAGAATTGTGCCCTATCCTGTTAATTGAATAATTGCATAAGTTCTCGCGCACCCTAAAATCTATTTCACGCAGGGTTGCCTACGTGAATGGAACAAATCGTACCTCTCTTCAGATACCCTGATACTTTTTGGTATAAAATCACAAGAGGATTTTGTCTACGTTACCAAAAATATACATATTGTATACATATACTTATGTACATATAAATTGATTTCTTATTCGATTTAGAGAAAACAATAGACCCTCGTTTGACCCTCTAACAGTCGCCCCAGAAACCTTTATTGAACATCAAAAAATTCACCCCTCTCTGTGATTAAATAAAAAAAGAGAAAACAAGTTGATATCTGCTGTGCAATTGCGACACTTTATTTAGCCCACGCTCTATGTAATATATTCGATGCGTTAAAAACGAGTGACACAACCATTAAAAAAAGACTACATGCACCGTTGCACGTGACAATGCAGACCTCCTTGAACCATTCAACCCCGTCCTCCAACATTTGTTTCTAGTTACATGGACGACCATGTATACGCAAGTTGCAACGCTTGTCCATACAAGAATCTATAAGTACCTGTTGTTCTCGATGTTGAAGTTTTTCGCAGTAATAGAGGCGTTGATAGTATTGTCCAGGCTCTCAGACGGTGGTATCGTGTTGTAGTTTGGCCTCGTGCCCTCCGAGTCGATGATCGCCTCGTTTATGTAACCCCCAGAATGCGGCCTGTTCGATGGGCTCGTTGGTGTACTGCTACCACTGACAAGGGGGCAGCTGTCATCCTCGCCATTCAGTCCAAGAACGTCACGTCCACCTGTCAAGCCCATCGCCAGTCGCTTTATCAGAGGTGGCTTGTCCGTTAGTCTCTTGTACGAGTTTAGCTCCGTTGGCGAGTTGCTCTCATCGCTGGTCGGCGTGCTCTGCTGAGAGATACTCTTTGGCTCATCCTCGTTCGTTATACGGCCAAGAACGTTCGTGAAGTTGTGCGACGGTCGTAAACCCGGTATAGAGTTCGGTGCCTGTTTTCGTGCGAAGGAAAAACTTTATTAGCGTCTCTAATAAGACGATGATGACGGTACCAGGAGTTACTGAGGGTTGTTAGTTGATTCGATGTTTGTCTTTCGATTATTTATCTTAAAACGCTCGCGGAATGTTTCCTGCGGACAGTGTTTTTGCTTCGTTTAATAACAGTAATTGGGATATGAGGCTTACAGGTGTACACAGTAATAAATAAGTTTTTCAAACATTTTTTTAATGTAATGGAAGCTCGTCTAATTAGATATTTGTTTACCCGTGGGTTCGACGAACCCCCATATTCCTTTAGGGGTTTAAGGGTTAACCCTTTCGCCGTGGAGCACGTTATATTCAGGGTGAGTTTCTTTTGATTCGGATGTAAAGTATTTCTTAATTATAATGATATGAAGAAATATGTGAGGAGAAATGTCTTCGTCGCGGAGGTAGAAATATTATTTCAACGGATATAATTCTTTAAGCTAGAGTGTTTTTAGATATTTAGGTCATCTGTAGTTTTTAAATGGACTACTGTATTTGAATTTCTATTACATTGTAGTTAATAGAATATATAAAGATTCCTTGTTTTCAGAAATTCAGCAACGATTTACTAAAAATGTATGCACAAATTATTATAATTATTTTTACAAAGTATGCGTTAGTTAATTAAATAGAGCATCTATTAATAAACATTGTACTGTTTTGGGCATCAAGGATATTTTGATCTTTGCTCATGTTACGACGAAAAGGTTAAGGGGTATTATACCCTTGATACGACTCTATTAAGTATCAATCTCCACTAGTTTACAGTTATCGCAATTTAGCTTGAACTATTATCGTAAACCGACTCATGTAATACGTGCTAGATGAACTAGTAGCTTTTTTATTATCCTGGATAAAGCGACACTAGGCAGGCTTCTCAAATGGTTTGCCAATGAAAGGTGAATAAATATAAAAATATTTCTAGTTTTAAAAGGATTCCTCAATTAAGCTTTGAATACCCCCGATATTTTCGTTTTATTATTATGTGTATCAGGAAAGTATTATACTAATTTTTAATGATTTCTGGAAGAACTTGCAGTATTGTCATTATCAAATCATTCTTTTTTTTGCACTTGAAAAAGTCAATATAATTATACATTGCACAATGGAGATGATTAACGAAAGTAGAATAGTTACAAATAATCGAAATCAAAATTCTATCGACCGTTCATCCAAATAAATTGATTTCCATAAAAACATTAACACACAACACGTATTTAAAACAATTTTCCTCAATTGTAGCTTAATTTTTATCTAAATATTTATCTTTATTACACAAAATGTTTGTAAATATATCAACCCGAAATCAAAATTCAGTATTTATAACGCATATAATATTCATTCCTATGCAAATTGGTATTTAACAAGAAATTCTACAACTGGTTGCGTGCTAAAATTCCCAAGTTGAAACGTGAACCATTGATAACTAGCAAAATTTCGATACGTCGGCATTGAAACAGCGTGGCGACGTTTCTATTTAAGTCACTCTCGAAAGCCATAGCGAATGCTGGCGTGAAATCACACCGTATGTTCCTCGAAAAAGCCATTGAGCGAAAATACATACAGCGTGTCCGGTGAGGTGTTCAACAAATTTCGCCTACGTGTTCAGCAGGTCATTTTGAACATGAACTGTCCTGTATCTACAGTCTTTTCCTTTTCTACACTTTATACACTGTAGACAATTACTGTGACTCACAGGTCCATTCGCGTATTTCTTAGTTTTGTCAATAATGGTCTTATCTTTATACTTAACCAACAAGAATAGCTAAATAAGTAACTATTTCTACACTATCTACCACTATTAATATCTAGCTATTGTTGAATGCATTTAATGGGGAATACTTATACATGTCTTACACAGTAAATTGATATTATATTATTTAGAGCATAAATATATTAGCCACGTGTAAATAAATTTATGACTCGCTGTATGTGCAAAACAGAATATTTTTTACAGTGTAGCAATAATTCCACTGGATTTAGGTCCCTCCTTTTAGTATGGATTTCGAATAAAATTTACAAGTATTACAAAAATCGCCAACTTTCCATTTGTTAACGTAAAAGCAATCGTTTATATTCTGAAGAAATTTTAGAAAGTAGAGAATGGTACCATGGCTACCATGGCTTTACTATTCCCGTTGCAGAAACCGTAAATGAATATCATATTGACATGTTCTGTATTTGAAAAGATACGAGGCATCGTGAGCACTGTCAAACTAACTGAATCAAATCTAAAACGTACACTGAATGCACGAGCTTTCCTTTTGTCATTGAGGAATACGTAGTTATATCTGCTCTTGAAACTGTAGGCGTATTCAGAAATAGTGTATTCAATGTTTGATCTCTGACTATATGCATTGATGAATCTAATATAATATTTGACGAGAGCAGCAAATTACATACGATAAAGAATACGATTTGTATTAATGGATATCGTGGCTATTATTAGACACAGATCAAGATTTTCAACCAAAGAATGGCCGCTACCTTTATGTTTGTAACGAAGCAAAACGGGCCTATGTGTGTAGTGTACATGTATGTAAAAATGTAGCACGTTTATTAAATAAGCAAACAGAAAAACTCCTATACGCGTTTGTGGTCACATTCCTGCTAACTAATCTCATCCGGTTTTGAAAATGTTCGACCGTGCAACATGTTTGAGGAATCTTTATTCATTTAATAAATACAAATCTTTGATAAGTATTTAGAAATAACGTTTCGTAATTGTACCAAAATAGCCTTCCAAATATTTACCAAACATAGATTGTAAATTGTTTCCTTTTTTAATAGTAATTTACTACTTTTTTCTACTAAATAAGTTATTTCCTTTCTTGTTAATATATAATTTTGTGTAAAATTAACAGAATACTTGTCGGATCATCTGTATATTCGCATTCATTCCAACACGCGCGCTACTCTTTTTCATCCCCTCGCGTACAGCATACATACAGTTAGTCCAATAAGCATTCGTACCCTCAATGTCTATATAAAAAAAATTGTTAAAATTAAGTGCCTTAAGGTAAGCTAAATACCATATATTTTTGCTATTTATTAACCACTCGATTTTTTTAAAGTTTGGTCCAAATAAGAAATTTATAGTAAACAAATTTATTGAAAAAACCACAAAGTATTACCCAATTTGAACCAATTTGTTTGATTGACAGTGTGGGTACGAATCCTTGTGGAACTGACTGTACGCACAGTGTATACGACTTATACCCAGGGCCGTTCCTGGTTTGTTAGCCGTCCAGGTGCAACAAAATAATACCGTCGTCCCTATTAATTTAATATTAATCAAAATTTGACATATACTAAACAACTAAACGGTCTGCGGCCGCCCTTGGGTTTGGCCGCCAAGGTGCGGGGGCACGTTTTGCACCCCCGTCAGGAACGGCTCTGCTTATACCATATTACGTATGCAGTTATACACTCTATGCAGACATGTTGCTCAGATCTCGATCCCCATGTACATTTGTCGAACACGTGGACGAAGTTTGTTAAACACCACACCGGACACCCTGTATCGAGTAGGAGAATTCGTGTGCTCACCTTCACGCTCGCGAGTTGCAGCGTGGGCGAGCCGGCGCTGCCGAGTTGTACGTTCATGTTAGCCGCAGACGAACCGCTTCCAGTTCTGGACGTGGGCGACGTTCGACTTTTCAGCCACGAATTCGAAGACGAATTCCTGCAAACACCTCCTGCACCGGCGATCGAACTGTCGCCAGTCAGCGATTTGTTCTGCGACATAAAAAAGGGGAAAGAAAAAGGTCAATCGTTAAACTCGAAACGAACCACGGATCGGTTCTATCGCGTCACAATGGAACGCTTTAATCCACCGTTAACCCCATTTTCAGAGGCTGGTTAGGCTAATAAATGTTCTTTACGCTAGCATTTAGTGCTTGACGCTCGGGTAAAGTCTCGATGGTTTCCCAGACAAGTCGGGGGATTTGAAGCGAAAGAAATTATTAGTTTGGTTTATCGCTTGGATAAAGTTCGGTCGATTATCCGTTTTGCGCAATGCGTTGTTCACAATAATTTAACGGGTGAAGGCGAGTTTTATTATTGCTATCGCTGTGTAACTTTCTCTGCTTCAATTGTTATGGTTATTTGACAAACGTGAGTCCCAGCATTGTGGCTGGAATCCAGTTATTTATTTTTCATAGAAGTATAAGCTATATTTTAGTAGGCATGTTTATATGTTGACTCGTGATTGTATGATTCATATTGATACAATTGTTATGTGGGGTATTATTATATTTATTATATTATATTTATTGTGGGGTAACTCTGAAACATTCTATTGGATGAACAATTTTGATAGAGAACGATTGCAGTGTTAGAACGAACTTTTATAACACGATTATTTATCAATTTAAACGTGTACTTCAATTACAGTTATTCGTTATAAGGCAGGAATAAAAAAAGCATTATTACCAGATATGTAAAATATAGTATCTGTAAACTGACCCAAACCATCCGCAATAACACAAAAACAATTTTCAATTGGTGGTGTATGTAATTAAATGCAGTATTGCTTATAAAAGTGTTTCAAGAAATTACATTTTTCTAATTATAAGATGAATCATTTCTTATACAAGATATTGTTTTCCTGCTTTGCTACAGTAGTACCAGAAAAGGATAATATAGATATATAATAAAATATATAGTTGCAGTGTTCAATAAAATAATAATACACACTAATTAAAATCAAAATCATAAATCCAGGAAGCTAAATATACCAAACATTCTCCATTAACCATTTCGTTAAACTCGTGAAAATTTATAAACTAAAAAATCTCGAAACCATACACAAAGATTCCCTCTACATTATTTCCACTCGACTGCAGCAAACTGCTGTAAAAGTGTCTCAAAAATAAATCTGCCCGCGAATGCAGCTGTGTAAGCGCGTGTAACAAGAACAAGAGGAATAAAACGAAGGGGGAGGAGGTCGCATTGAATGTTTAATCTGTTAGACGGTAAATGTGAAATATGTTGCAGGAGCCTCGAGGTTTCTACTTGCCGAATTTTTACAGGGACATCGTTGGAGAGGCTTGGATTTGAAGGCAGCCGACGAAACTTGGAAACCAATGAATAGTTTATCGATAGAATCTTACGATCCCCAGGACGATTGCGTAGGGAGAACTAGCGGGCAGGCCACGCCGGACTGACCGTTTACGCGGAAACACGACGGAGCCGAGAGACTTGGGTCGAATTTATAATTAACGCGGTCGGTAAATGGGACACCTCTACTGGAGACTTGTACTCCTACGACGCTGTGTTAGGTATCGTTTCTTCTTCTCTTTGGATCTGAAAATGCTTAACCCTTTGCGGTTGAATTTTGTTTTCCTTTCCTTCTTTTTTTACTGTCGCTGAGCTATCCCTTTGGTTCGAGTCAATTTTAGAGAAGAACGGTGGATGGAAAGTAAAGTATTAGAGAATCTTGTTTATTGAATGGGTGGATTCTACAATTTATGGCATCGGCGGTGAATTAATGTTTGTGGTCTTTCAGATTGATGAATAACAGATAAATAATAGATGAGGTTCATGCAATTATTATTTGAGGCCGGCTTTCAGGAAGTAGATATAAGGGAAGCTTGATAGAAATTTGATTTGTCGTTGAAAAATGTCTTCTTTTTTTTAAATAATGCATATATGTATTTTTTCCCTGTATATTTTGCATTAGTTCTTATTTATGTGAATAACTGTTTATTCATTTCAAGGATAAATTATTTTAAATTACAGCCAAGAAGGCTGTAATTATATGGATCATAGGAAATTCTGTATTTTAAATAATTAATCGTTGTCAGACAAATGTAGTCAACGAACCTAGATGACAATATTTGTGTGTCAAGTTTCATGATAATGATTCTGTTCTTAAAGATAAACCTTGATTAGATTCGTTCTTATCTATTTATGCTGCTGCTTTAAAATTAATTCTTAAAGCCATCATTTATTTACGAAAATCGTATTAAAATATTCCCAGATATATAAAATAAAATCGTAAAAGGCTTTGCTTAAATCAACCAGAAATCAACGAAAACGTCACTACTTTAGTTTTGTTAAAATTTCGTGATATATCATTTGAAATACAAAATTTGTAATTTCGAACTGAATCTGAATTAAGCTGAAACCGGAAGGAGTTTTAGAAATTTTATTCATTGCCCGCGCAATGAGGCAACTAATTGAGTTTCCGAGGTATGTATGTAGTTTTTTCTAGTTCTTTTTTACTATTTTGTTCGCCACCAGGTGAACTCTATTTCTGATAAATTGTGCCGTTAGAATACTGTGACAGGCAATTATTCGAAACGCTCGGTCGTGAAAAATGGCTGTCGAACGGGAACCGATTGTCGTGAAAGGGCGATCCTTTAAACAAAGCGCTTTACTCGTCACGTGACTCGTTTGTACAGGAATACGTAAGCCACGTTGTTTAATGATATTTTACGAGACATGTAATTTGAGCAATTATGCCCATTCCTTGTACATTGTGTTTCCTCTCCGGTTAACGTTTCACTCGTTGCAAATGATATATAATTAATGCTTTTCAGAAAACTCGCCATACCAATTCTATTTCATGAATACCGCATTTATTAACGCAATCATAATAAACCTGTTTGTAAGCTTCAGATAATTCAACTCAATAATTAATAAAAAGCTATTCTTCCCATAATTTGTATTGAATAACAATTTTATTGGTTTTACATTTCTTTACTTTACGATAGGATAAAGTGGAGTTTTAATTCACTAAAAAAATTTAGTTTCCGCAAAAATACGAAATAACTCTACTTCATCCCCCGAAGCCCTTGGTTTAAATATTGAACAATTCGAATTTTAGATTATATTTTATTTCATTAGAAGATAATAAACTATATATATTATCCTGTTAGTTTAATAATGAAATTACCGATAAATTGTGTGTTAAATTGTATTATTGGATGTTCGCCGACAGGCGAAAAATTAAGCGGAAGTGAAACCGCAGGCAAAAATAGAAGACAAAGAATACGCACCCACGAAGATCGATTCTCCTGCTTGTCCTTTAGATAGGGTGGCGATGATTGCGGTGAGATCACATCTTGAAGAATCGGTTGGCGCTGAAGCTGCGCCACGTATGCCATACGAAAAGCATTGCCGACAATGGTGTTTAACTCCTCCGCCTGGAAAAAATAAGAAGAAAATTCTCGTTTAATATAAACTTTTAATACAAATATAAATCAAGTAATCCGCTATTTCTTCACTAATTTTATTATTTAATGGCAAGACTGTGCGAAATAATTCCCTCGTTATAGCAACGACAGCCATTACTTTACACTTTGCTCCATTTCTGTGCTAATCGAGACATGTCACTTCTATAGAAGTATTCATTTTTGGTGTACGATAAAGAGATTTAGTTGTGGATTTAATTGTCGAAAGGCTATTTTAGTTTGCATGTAGCAACATCGTGTTATTATAATACTGGTAACAATAGCAATATTTATTTAATACCAATGGGTTAAAATCCTTTATTACACAGCTGTGTGAGGAATAAATAGAAACAAATCAAAATTAAAATATTGCATTATTAACAACGTTAATGCGATGCATTTTATTCGACAAATGCTGCAGCATTATCGAAGTAATAATAAAAAGGTCTTCGCAAACATTTCTAATTCTCCTGAAAAAAATAACATCAAATACCTTTATTAGTGAGTGGTTTTACAGTGTATTGATAGTATGCCATGAAAATGATCAAGGCAAGAAATAGAGGACCAGTACATGAACAATGATCACTATAAAAGTAACTAGAAGAGCATCCGAAAGTTTCTGTATCGAAGACGTTCTCCTGTTATTCTATTTTATTTAGTAAATTTAATATTTGATATCACTTTGCAGTTTATATGTTAACATCATATATCCATTCTTCTGTTTACATCGAAAGGATTAATTTTAGGATCTACGCTGATTAGACATTTCTTTACAACTTTTATTGAATACGTGCACTATAAGCACAGAAAGTTTTAGATTTTTTTAAGCTTCAAATATTCTGTTTCGTAAACCTAATAATTCCACGTTTATCCGTGAGGATTAAAGGGTTGATCTAGATTGTTTGATGACTGTCGAACTAATTAATAATACGTCAAAGAATTTCAATTATTTCGGCATTTTCTTTTCGTCCCTCCGCGTTTCGACTCATATCAAAGGTCTAGCTGGAACTCTAATCGATGGTCAATTAGGACTGGAAATGGCAAGTTCCCGTTCGTTGAAACGACCTCTTATTTAATTTACCTGGAAATCGCGCCGTCGTAATTTTACGCCCGACTTCGCGGCGTAAGTTGGCAGCGTTTTTAATTAATGCCCTTCTGCCAATAATAAACCCCGACGCGTTTCTTATTATTTCCCAACCGCGGAAGGGTGTCATCACGTTTCCCTGTCAGTTTTCTTTTTCATCAATTTCATTACCCACCGCAGTCTTTCCTATATTTTTAAATTAGCTTGACAAATATTGGACGTGAAATGCGACCGTCATTTTTGGCTGATTACGTTTTATTATTAATCAACTGCCATACAAAAGATGCCAGTGCGGCAGCCAAAATATATTTAGTCAGAGATAATATTGTATATCAAAAAAGGATATCTTTCAGCTTTGTTGGTAACATAGTGTAATATATATTAATCGCTGACGACCATATGAGATGTATGCGACTTGAAATAAATAAAATAAAAAAAAGTTTCGTCATTTAATGCTGTTCAACGTAATTATTAAGAAATTTTGTAGTGCTCCGGGTAACAAAACCAACAAAAAACATTGTTTAAGTGGAGTAAGTCTGGCTGGTGAACTGTTCATTATAATATCCTGTTGCTCCAAGAGAACGTTGAACAAAAAGTTCCACACCTACTCGCTATTCAAATTAACCGCCATGGCGTCAAATTACAAGCGCCGTATAACTATATAATCCATATGTAAGAACACATCACGCAGCAACGCAGGGGAGAAGAATCAACCTTTGAAATGCCACCAACCACGTTACTCTTTTTTCATTTCATTTTTTACAATACAGAAACCGGAACGTTAATCATTCAGACGTTACATTCTGGTGCCCCTCGAATACGAGCCCGTCGTCGTTTCCCCACAAAAGGTCCCGGCTATTCGAAACCCGTAAAACGTGACGGCGGGCATGTCTACGTCCGTACAAAATTTCCAATGACGATCACGAGGACAGGCACGATGTTTCACGTGGCTTGGATACAAGCAGAAAAGAGAAGAAGAAGAAGAAGAAACGGATGTCGGGCGTAATCCATACGGCCTGGCTGAGGAGAACACTACCGGAAGCGGGGTCGATACGGAAAATAAACTACGCGGTGGAACTTTACATATGCCGGATGGATACTGCGGCATGTATGAAGGACGCATAGACAGATAAAGGGAGAGAGGGATAGAGAGAAAAAGGGACCAGAGGCACGATGTTAGAGAGGCAGAATGTGGGAAAGAGAAACATCGAGTGGAACGGTGGTAGAGAGTGGAGATGGAAGTGGAAAAGATGCAAGGAAAGCAACGCAAAGGGGAAATACAAATGAACAGAGGGAGGAAGAAAGGAAAATGAAGAGAAATGGAGAAGAAGGTTTATGCCTGTTGGAACAAGAAGATGCGCGTAAATAAACGAAGAGGATATAGGTAGGAAAATGAGTATAATACATCTTGAAGAAAAGGAGAAATGAAGGAGCAGAAAAGGAAGAAAAATGTAGAAGCTGCGTCAGAGCAAAATGAGTAAATACAGCAGGCGAATGGAAAAAAGAGACGATGGGGATCGAAGAAGGGGTGCGACGGGACTGGAAAAAGAAAAGGAGGAAAAGAGCAAGAAGAAAGGAAAATGATTGAACATGCAAAAGAAACTGCACTCGATCAAAAAGACGGGAGGAAAACCGACAAGTGCAAAAAAAAGGCGCGAACAGTAGATGAAAGGGACAGTTTGGCAGAAGAGAAAGAAGGGTAGGAACGAGAAAAAGTAAAAACGTAAAGAAAAGTAACTAAAAATTGGAAACCTGTATATACATATATGTTACGTACATTCAATCGCAAGGAGACAAGTAGAAAACCAATCAAAAGAGAAACAGAGAAAACACATATCAAGTACACAGTCTACCCTAACCGAAAGAAAACGTCAAGGAAAAGGGGGAAAATAAGGAAGTCAGAGGATCCTGCACCTGATACAACTCCGATACAATTCCACAGACTACAGTCGCCACTTATCTAAGCCGGATATTCTCAAACGGGAACCAAACGTGAAAACTATACAATATACAGGGTGAGGCAGCTGACTTGATCGCCTCGAATATCTTCTAAATTATGCGTCTAATAAAAAGTTGTTGAATACAAAAGTTGCAGTGTATCGATGGTGACATCGTATGGTATGCATGACTTTTTTTATAAGTGCTAATAATTAACGAGATATTAACGAAAGTTTGATCCGCATAAGATCGCGTTGAATGATTAATGCCACCGATACATAATTCGCGAAGACGACATGTGCAGGCATTCTCCGTGCCGAACTATTTTAGAAAAAATGAAATAATTTATTCAGCTGGAGTCGGCTGCAGCCAAAGTTGATAAAAATTTGTGAATATCGGAATTATTCAATAAATTCTTAAATAAATTATTTAAAAATTTCCGAAAAAAGTATCGTTTTAGACGTACCTAATCCTTATTCATGCAGTTCCTGCAAATAGAAATACTATTAAGGTCCTGAGCATCGTTTTATTAATTTTCCAATCCTAAACTGGCGTTTTACCCCACTGTGCGACAGCTCCATCCATAAGTCCATCCATATAGCGTTAATTATTAGCTTTAGGACAAACAATGTTTAACACTTTTTCACTTGGAAATCAATGCCCCTTCGAACTGCCGCAAAAATGATAGGGTGCTCCTCCATTGAAAGAAACTAAGTTGACCTCAAATCTTCTAAGCGCTTCCACTTATAAAAAAAGTCATGCACACCACATAATACCCCTCTCGATACCCTGCAACTTTCGTATCCAACAATATTTTATTAAACGCATAATTTCGAAGCCGTTCGAGGTGATCAAGTTATGTGCCTCGCCCTGTACACTACGATGCATCCTGCATTCTTCGTGTCTGCGACCAGAATGCACAGTGTTTGATATTCGTGTTTTCGATGCCGCCGCCCGGGGGATCAGTCGGCGCCGGCCATCAACCGCCGACGCGAATTTCATGCCACGATGTCCGGCGACAGGCCGCGAAACAGGTGATCGGTGCCGGGAGTTATTTCACACGGCCATTTAGTCGATGCCTCGACCCGCGCTTTACGATATGGAATTTGCGGCGGGTTTTATATCTGCCGAGGCATGCGGCTGTGAAATCGACTTTTCACCGATGCCATTGGACCGGAAATGCCGATAGGGAGGTTCTTGCTGGAAGATTGCAGCATCGGTTACTGTTTAGTGCCGTTTAGCTGCGTTTCAGACGAGACACGTTGGTGACACTTTGTGTGGTCTGGCCGCGGGAAACGATATCGTTTTTTGCGGAGGAAAATTGTGACGGCGCTGTGGCTCCTGGTGGATCGGTGCACTGCCCCACTTACGTTGGATTAATAAAATTCTTTTAACTAACGTTTTCCTTTTATCTGAGATGAATGAGGATTTGGATTGTATATTTATTTCTTTCTTCGCGTCGTTGTTATTTTCTTTTGATACATTTATAAAGTTTAGTTTTTCGCTTGGCATTATTTAGGAAGAGACTGTAATTTGTAATTATCTTGGAATTATATTGCGCGTACTTTAATGAAGATTTAAAATATATAATTTTCAAATAAATTCTGTTTTCCGTTTTATGTCAGCATCTGTATTTTTTATGATGTGAATTGAAAATAATCGTAATATTATTGAAAAATTGCATAAAATCTTCTCTGCTGTTGAGGAAAGAATTTTGTGTTTCGGACAAGACGTTTAGGTGCTCCAAAATTGTACTTTAATCAAATTCAATTTATATAGCATAGTTTCTTAGTAAAGAGCGAGACTACAATAACGAATTACACTTCTGTATTTGCCCGAAAGATCAACTTCATTTAAGTGTAGATGTACTTTATCTGTATTCTTCTTCTAAAATATATAGATCCATGCATTTTCACTCGCGTTTTAAATGAAGATTTTTAAGTATTTTTGATTAGAACGAATCAGGGCAAATTTAAACGCTAACATAAATATACTTAATCTAAATAAACGAACATACAACTGACGTAGAAAAATCGGCTGAAATTGTCAATCGAGGAAGACAAGCATGACCCTTTGGACGAGAGATTTCGTCATGGTGGTTAATATTGACTGTGACCGACAGAAAACTGCTTGCTTAACTTTATCAATGATATTATCGGTTCGGAACGTTGGTTTACGAAAAGAAAAAAAATAGATGAAAGGAATGCAAGAACTTAGTAACCGCAAGGTAAGGCCGCAAGACCGCAAGACCACTTTGATCACCTTGAGAGAGTTATAATGCTAACACCTTTTTCTAATTATGCATATGGAAATCTTCATATGAATAAAAAAATACTCGTAATTTAATCCATAGTAATGAAACAGGGTGGCCAATACCTATACCTAATTGATTTTGAATATTCGAATGGAATAAGCTTGTTGTTTATTAATTTAAAATGTTTAATTTTTAATTTTTATTTTCAAGCTTATGCAAACTAACAGTTAGTAAGATGTAATCGAGTTTCGGAAAAACCCTTGCAACGATTTGACAGATATTTTGTATTATCTACAAATGTATTTATTAATCCTCGATATAAATATGTATGATAGAAATGTATGTATCGGAAAAGTAATTTTCTTATTTAGTTCTTCTTTGCTGGACTGTAGTGCTACTTGTATTTCTATAAATATCTATATTTAAGGTAGTGTAATATGTTTGACATACATACTATTTAAGTGACAATACTGATTATATTTTTATCGACTAATATAAATCTCATTATATAACTAATAAATATTCTACTATAGCTAATAAATAATTGGAATCAAAATAAACATGATTATTCGCGTTTAGAATGCAATGTATAAATCAAATGTTGCTGGTTTTACGAATAAATGTTACAAACGTGATTTTGCCAGTAGAGTCGTTAAGGAGGTTCACGAACATTTTAAACGCAGTACCAGAGCATACTGGCTCAGCCCCGTAAGTGCAAATCATCAGTAAGTTACATATATTTATGGGATACATTTATCACCTGATCCTTTTAGGACTACTCTGAAAGGATGAGAAATGGCGCTCTCCGAATGATTGAAATCCTCGCGTAATGTTCAAAGTGAAACTCTCGAAAATAATTGCGAATTCCATACAAGAATGTAATATTAATATTTATGCGCGCACTTACAAACAGTTTACAGTTATAAATATAAAAATATTAATTTCAAATAAAATATCCATCTACTTACGTATATGGGCGATCTCACAATATTATTACATACCTCCCTTATATATCTTTAATCGTTTAACATTTGTGTATAATTTAATTTCCGTTCAATCGAAAGAGTAATTCGTCGCTAACTGTCATTATACTATTATAGTAATATAGTAAGTCAAAGTTCCAACCGATTACATACTCTTCAATTGCAATCGTTTCGAGGCGAGCTAAAAAGATTAAACAAAACGAGACGAAATTCTTCCTCGATTCTGTTTTGTTTTTCAATCCTATCGTTAGCGCAGGTCGACCAGTATTTTAACGACGATCACGTAGATCAAACACACGTGCATGCGGGATTTGATAACTGTGCCCGTAGCGTCAGCGATCGGTTGTCAATGGCCAGTGGCTGCGAATTTGATCCCGTCTCTTGGCGGACGATACCTGACGCTCGATGCGCTTGGAATTCGCAAGAGAAATCAGTTTCAATCGGTACTGTCTGCACGAAGAGCTAAATAACTCCATAATTATTCATTATGTATTTCGTTTTTTGAAATGCTACTTTTAAGAACGAAATAATCGATCACGGTTTAAATCTTGTTTTTATTTTTGTGCGAGAACTATTAATAGAACGATGCATTTTCAAAGTAAACGATATTATATGGACAGAAATATATGCAATTTGGTGTGGCAATATTAATTTATTATTCTAGTGTCGGCGAGCCAGTGAATTGAATAAATGGTAATTGATAAAGGTGTCATATTGGTGTTTTGCAAGACAAGAATACCATATGAAGCACATCTGTGAAAGAGTAATTAATGTGCTTCATATCCATGTACAATTGTTTTAGAAATAATTATCTTAATACTAAACTAATGAAGTTGCAAGGGAAAGTAGTGCACTGTATGACTACTTTTTTGGCCCACAGAATATGTAGGTATTGGGTTCACCAAAAACTAGATTGCGGTAAGAAATAAGGGCATTTTCTCTTGTAAATATATGAAACTTGTATTAAACTGTATTTTTAATATTATACCAAATAGGATGTGTTAATCGTTATTTTCAATTTTATTTTACTCCAAAACAATTCATTCAAGTCACGCAAGTTCTGTTCTGAATAATAATTGACGCTGCTACCATGCAATAAACGCGTGATGAATATTTAAACAGAATTTTGTATTGTTCCCACGGAATAATGTTGATTACACCATCGATGTAAAAAGGTATCGAACTACATGAGCCTTTATACACCGCTATATTCAACATCTACATTCTGTGCACATTATCTTATTTTTTTAAATAACTTGCCAAAGTGTTTTGCAGCTATGTATTTCACTATTCTGCATTCCACAGCAACAATTACGTTTTATGGCCATTATACATTATCAACTTTTAAAATCACATTTTCCTCAATAATGAACTATTTCGAATTTTTTCAAGCATAAACATAAATTTAAGTGCGGAGGGTTATTTATAACCAAGGTGGTTAATTGTAACAATTATAAGCAAGTCGTTCGATTATCCGATCATCTTACACCTACCTTAATACAGATAATCGAGGTTCTACTGTAATTGCTACTTGATGAAAACATCTAAACAACTTTCAACGGTACATCTGAGCAAATCGAACGAGTGGTACAGCCTGCTGCGACTACGAGGAGGAAGATCCTCGCCGACTTCCAACTTGATAAAGTCATAGCGAATAAATTCGTTAACGAGGTTTCTTGCGAACTAGTTAGAAATTGCTGGCGAGTTTCGCGGTTGGAATGTTGTTCTTACCTATTAGTTGGAGGATCAGTATACATATAGTTGCCTCGTTTAACAGCAAGTTACCGAAGCATCCTGTAATTGAGCTTTGTTTGTCAGGGGACAAGTGTATTCATTTTTTCTTCCTCTGCAAGAATTTGCTAATATCGTTTAAGAACAAATTCCTAACAAAATAATTTTAATCTACATGTGTTTCTGCGAAGAAAAATGCGAACAAGAGTTATAAATTACTATAGCATAGATTGTTAATTATGATATGCACTATTATATTTAAATGGAAGTAAGCGCATATTCTTAAATTGATTTTAAAGAATGTTTTATGCACAAAAAGGAAAAATAGATTATATGTATGTATACGTATTTCAACTGAAATGCATAGGTTTCAAAATGTCTGTATCAGTCATTTAAAATTTTATTAGTGTAAATTAAATATTTCACGACGACTTGAAATATATTTAAGTAACGTGTAATGCATCGAATATGTGACATGTTAGAAAAAGAACTCTTTCGTATTCAAGAAAAATTTCGTTTCTGCCCATACAGTGGATATCCTAAAGTAGAAATTAACACTGAAGCTCTATTTTCCGAAGCTGGCACACATGTTTACTCAAGCTCACTGTCGAGTAGCTGATTCACATGAAATAATATTATTCTTTGCTCCTTTCTATCCCTTATTTTTAGTGTCACACGATCTATACGTGTCGAATATACACTTTCTCGGTGCAAGTTAGCACGCTAACTGTAATCGAATCCCTGTGGGTTCACACAAATCTAACGTTTCTACGAAAAACAACACATTACCCCTCTGTGCACCCTTGTGAGCTTCGAACTCACATACTCGACATCTGCTATTTTATTAAATTTGATTTGCCTCGTTCTATTGAAAGATTTCCCGTAGTGTTTTTCATTAATTGCAACCAAGTTGTTTACTGTATCACTTATTACGAATTCAATGTCACAAGTCCCTCTTTTTATAATAAAATGTTTTGAATTATTCCAAGGGGGCGAATAACTCGCGATATAGAGGATTAAAATTAATTCCATCTAGCATTCACTTCCTTTCCCAGTACGTATCGAGAATTAAAATAGTACACCTGTGAGGATAGACCTTTTTCACCCACCAAAAAATCATGCGTGGCAACATCTCCAAAGCGCAATCAGCTTGTATAACACTAGATATACGGAACCAGTCATATAGACAGATTTTCATTCTGGCAAACAGAAAATACAGCATAATTAAATGAACTACATTTAAATCAATATGACAGGTGTCAGGAAAAATAAGCATACAAACATGTTCGCAAATCCAGTGTTAATACCGCCAAAGACGCAACTACTCTCTGCTATTTCATGACTTCGGGCCGTATTCTTTCCTTCGGAACCAATCTCTCTTTACAAACAACCGATGAACCTGAGAAAACACTCGCAGCCAAAAGCAAAAATAAGAAGAGAACGAGGAAGAAAAGGGGCGGGGTACAGCCAAGACACAAAATGTGTCTCGCGAAATCCCAAGAAGGCCGAGTAGTCTCGCACAATATATCCGGCGCACAATCGGTCGCATAGCGGGCAAGGCGAACGGTGAAAAGTAGAAGGGTGGTATATACCCTTCATCCCTGTTCGCACAATGCGCCGTCTTTTAGGTGACCCTCGTGGAAGCGCCCCGTCAACGTCGCGCATTAATACGCACTGCCGTGGCTTTTATGAGCTTTGGAAAAGAGAGCGATAGCCTTCCACCCTTCCACCTGACGTTTCACCCTGTTTTCGCCCCTCCGGCCACGCGGTAACGCTGCCGCGCCGCGCCGATGCGTGTGTTTGCCTCACGGCCTGGCAGGCAACCGTGTCGTCGTCCGTTCGCAATCAAAGTTGCGTCGACGGTGCCGTATCATTCCGAACCGCGCACACCGCTGTAACGAGCATTCTCGTGTGGCCCACGACGATCCCACACGGTTATGCGGCCACGCGTGTGACGCCCACTCTGGCCACGTGTGCGTGGCCAGGACCTTTCTAAACGCAGACACAAGCCGCTGGTCTAGCCAAGGGTCGAGACGTGAGTGCTTATTACACATTCAAGGCCTGCATTTGCACTGTGGCCTGCTGGAAAGCTGCACGCCATTTTCTCTCGTCTCCACCTCCGCCACGACTTCACCCTTCGCCGCCCACCCCACAACCCCCGCTGTATCCACCCCTTGGTCACTCTTCTTCCTTCTATTCCTCGGCGTCTGTGTAAGAGCGTTTCGTTATATGTATATACGGCATGTACCACGGCCCATTGCCGAGGATCCGACAAAAAGATCCACCGCCAGTGCCCAACCGAGATTCCTCTTTTCCACGACATTTTCATTTCGTTTTGTTGCTACCCCGACGTCCCTCCGCTTCGCGTTTCAGACGCTCCTCTGCGAGTTAACGTTATATGTTTAACGGAAATCTGTTGGCTCTTCGCGATTGAGATGGATCACTTGGGGCAAGATTGTGGCGAAGGTGAGGTATATGTGCAATGAAGGGTGGCTCGTGTGCTCCTGTGAAGGGCTTGATTCGTTTTATTTTTGTCGATGGTACGTGCACTATTTGTTGGGAATCAGTGTTTTATGTTTGGGTATTTTTGTATCGCCGATACAAATACTTATTTCAAGAATAATGTTAGATACTGATAAAACTGAATTATCGTGTTTTTAGCTTTGTAAATACAAATTCGATAAGGTATTTGTTAAGAATTTGTTGTATTAAAGGTGAGGTGTAAGAGAGGGGTAGTTCTTTCCCGTTCAGTTCTGGGGTAAAGACTGAGTGGCCAATCACAGTTCATTTACCAAAAGGCAGAACCTTCCCCACTCCGTGGCCAGTTCCTCCAGGAAGAGAGTCCCTATTCCTTGGTAATACGGTTACAAGCCGATTGCCACATGTGTTCTTTACTCGACACTAATAAACAATCCCTCACCAGATAGTTGGAAGACCCAATGCGGTCGCCAGCCATCGTCGGTCAACGGGATGTTCAGTATCATTCATTCACTTTCAAAACAGCCCTGATAAACAGTCCAACGATCTAGAGCACGTTAATATACGCAACGTTGATCTCGGTTAAACTGCGCTGAAAAAAATGCCCCGGGCGCTATTTGATTCGATATTGAAAAACAATAAAACGAAAACGTTTGTTGAAACGAACTCGATTTGTTTTGCCCGAATTGATTCGTGCAATCCAATCGAGAATGGCACATTCGAATATGTATATAATTGTATGACTCGCAGCCTTCTGTACGAGCCGGATGGATAGGTATGCTCGCGCCAGCTTCGAGATATTTCAATTACAAAGCGAGCAGCGTTATAATTGCTGTCGGGCCACGCCGTCTCATAAGTTGTGGGCTCACGAACCCCTCAGCTTGAAATTGTGCACCTCGAAACAGCAACGAACGTGTTGTAAGTTGCATTGTTGACCGCACGCGTTCGCAGCGTAGGCAGACGCGAAAGAAAACGCGGTACCTTCGAGAAACGTTGAAATGGACGTCTAAAGTTCTTTATATGAATATTTCATGTAGATAATAGGTGCACGCATGAATGGTTCAGTATTTCTTAGCCACCTGTGTTGCTTATCGTCGGCATACCGCGATTGACAAAAGTATTGGTAACAGTAACAAGTATAAAATTAGAATCGTATGTAACTATTAAATTAATTGCAATGTCTAATTTCTATCTTCTTTTGCACGGCAATTTATTTACAATATCTTCCATGTCTGTGTGCATACGTAAACAGAATTGCGTGAAGCAATAGATGATATCATAATTGTTGTAATAAAGTTGTGTTATGCAGGCTTCTTATACTTGGACAAACTAAAATTTTAATGCGATTTAATGTGATTTAGGAATAATGTTATTATTAGAAAAATAAAATTACTGTGCTTATTTACAAAAGTCCGTGTCTTTGGTTACCCCCGATGTCAATTATATTCAAATATTTATAATTTATACTAATGTCGTTTGTATTAGTAGATTAATATTTCTTAGAAGATGAACGTTTATTAAGCAGGAACAAAATTCGCAAGTAATCTATGCTAATAACAATAACAGATATTTATATCAAAATTAACATTAATAGCTTGAAAAATTAAATGCACCTGCTCTGCAACGCGTAAATGCGTATAATAATTGTATAAATAAATTATATATGACTGAATCATCCGATGAAACATACTAAAATACTTTCGAACGTCTCTTAATGAAAGAACTAAAATATAATTTCCCACCTATTTATACAAAATCATTCATGCAACAAACTTTGCATTCACCCGCATAACTTATTCTTTAAATGTTCAAGTGAACCACCTCGTTAACAGACAACTTAATTTCATCCAAACCGCGTTCCAAAGATTCTACACGTCATCTAATCCGAACAAGAACAAAAGTTCGACAAAGTTTGCACATCTCGCGGTAGCCCATCGCTCTTCAAAACATACAGGGTGGCTCAAACGCAATGGGTCCGTCACGCTATTATCCAAGCGCCGCAGGCTTCGTCGCAGTGAAAGTTTCATCGCGGCTGTGCGTTCTAAAAAAATAAATATTACCATGCAGAAGAGCTAGTGGCTCGTAAAGAATGTCTAGCGTGTTTTGCATCCGACTGGGAGATGCTGCTCCTCGTGCCACTCGTGATTCACCTCACGAGTGGTTAACTACATTGTCACCGTGTAGATACGGACACTGGGTTTTTCGAGATAATACCGGCAGCTTGTTCTCCCATGGGCAGAAACTCGCGTTTAGACATTACGTTACCCTTCCACCTAACCCCTTGCCACCACCTTCTGTTCCTCTATGCACGAGTAAATGGTACGCGACTCTAGGCACGCTGTGTCCTCGAAACGTCAGCCTTCTCTGGCGGATCTTTTCTACGCGAGGAATCCGGATACGCCGCGTGATAAATTGAAGTATCAGACGATGAACATTCGCTCACATTTTTCATGCGGTTTGAAATATTTTTCTTCCCTTCTGCGCTCGTTCGCAGGTTTCTTATGTACGCCGTTTCAGAGCCGGGTAGAATTTGAAGAGAGAATTATTTTAAATATCAGTTTGGATAATTGATGTTAATATGGTGCAGATCAAATAATATCTTAAATGGGACGAGAAATATTGGCAAATGAAATTTGTTTTATTTTCGATGATTCGAAGCGTGCGATGAACAAATTCAATTTTGCACTTCGAATATGTATAAAGAAAGTAAGTTGAGGGAAGAATCTACGATGTTTGGCGAAGTAGATTTATTTCCAGTTTAAGTATATTCGCATGTAATAAAGTATGCAAGTACACAGCTTGAAATTCGCAGCTAATAATGTTAATAACACGTAGCTTTCAATGTATGTACATTTAGTAGTAAAGCATAATTTTGAATGCGTTTAATTCAATGCGTTATTATTATTATTTTTCATCCGAGACTGTTAAAATGTAAGAACATGTTCGAGCTATATTCTATTATAATAAACAGTACATCAGTATTCAATGATTCTACGTTCTTCATTAAATGCTGAATACTTGCGAAACAAAAATCAGAAACACCAGGAGCTGAGACGTACATAAATAATCCCTCACAGTGAATCTTCATTCAACGCAAGGTGCAACGAATCACTGAATAATCCGAAATTTCTTCATCGGGGCATAAATCAGCGAGCATATACATACACGGTGCAGCCAGTGAACGGGACGCAGCCATTGAAGAGAGAGTATCGTCATGGGAAAGCTAATACATCGTATACTACCAGCGTGGGAATAATTCCAGCTCAATTTATCCTACAAGAGACTCTTTCGATTAGCCCAGATCGTGATAGTTACCTGACACGACGTAAACGTTTCCGAAAGGTCAACAATCCAAGCGTGAATTACTTGGAGAATAATCGGCGACGAAAGAAACGGCCCTTCTGTACCGAAGATCGATGCTTCGCTGTAGATCCTCGAAAAATTGATCCTCGTGGGCGGTGCACCGTGCGGCTACCCCTGTCCGACAAACGAAAATACGATCCCGAGATTCCCGCCCCGTAGAAGAAGGGACTCTGCCCCGAATTTGAGCGCGATGAAATCATCGTTCTCCTTATTTCGGTCCTCCATCTTCTGGACGTTGACTTCGAACAGCCACTGACCCTCTTCAACGTCCTTAGATCCGGGTTTCTTTGACTAATCGCTGCGTAACGTCGACCCTGCCGCTGCTGAATTTTTTTTGTCCGCCTGTGTGAATCTCTGGGTCGTTCATGGTCCCTCTTTTTTTCTTCTCCTCTCGCAGTGAAACTCGGTTGCGCGTGTGTGCGTATACATGTACAAGTGTATGCATTACTGAGGATAAGTGGCCTTTTGAATTCAGCCTCTTAAGGTTTTCGACAATTGAGGATTCAATGGTGGAAGTCATTTTTCATTTTGTATTTCATTGTTGCGTATAAGGGCACTCGACGTGTAAACCGTTTATATGCTCCTGTGCTGAGGGGAGGGACGTGTACACTTTTGTGTTGGACACTGTTGACTTTTGGTTTTATGCGATCTTCGTCCAGGAAAGTTTTGCAGCCGCCGGATGATGAGATTAATCGTAGATGTAATAAACAGAAGTTTCGAAATTAAGTTGGAAGGTATAGTATATTTGCGCGATACAAAGTTTGAGAGAAAGATTATGCGATGGGCGTGAATAAATTTAAATAATTTGTAGTCTGCGCGAATTGCATATTTTAAAAAGTTTACGCTTTGCTTTAGCGTGGAATTAATTAAATGATAATAAAATGTTTTTATTTGTCAATAACAGTGCACAATTATATGTGGATAGCAATTTAATAATGAGTCATCGTTTAATAAATTTGACATTAAAGACTAAAGGATAATGATACTAGATGATAATACTAAACAGGAATATGAGTGGGATATTTTAAATATCTGTGGAATTTTTAAATGTTCGTGTATTTTACGCTATTTTTTTTATCTCTGAAGCAGTAATAGTGATAAGAAGGGATAACAATAATTATTATATAACAGGCTGAGGTGACAAATTGTAAGTATAAATTACAGAAAGATGGGGTAAAATAGATGGGGCTATTGAAAAGGGACTATTTATCACTTTAGCACTTCATTAATCTTTCGTAGCACAAAGCATTTTTATCGGCATCCTAATACCTAAATTATGTTGTGATTGTGCACAAAAACTGGGAATTCTGACATTCCTGCTTATTAAAATACCTTTATATAATATATGACAAAATTCTTTATTACAAAAAAGGTCATTGTTTTTTTCTTATAATGAGAATCGACGGAATTACAAAAAAATTAATATTAAAATTAGTTTCACAAGAATATTTGAAAAATTTCACAAAATTAAGATTATCCTCTGTTAAATATTTTCCAGCAGCTTGCATAATTCTTTAAGCAAAAAATTCAGTTTTTTCAGTTTTTTGTTTAAGTGCACTGCTCAGGTGCAACATTTTCATCCGTGAGCCTGTATTTAAATGCTGGATGTGTAGTTCTTCTCAAAGTATCCAATAACCGAGAAGATTGTTAGGTGCCCTTAAGGGTTTCTGAAACGGTAACCCGAAAGGCAGGTGCAGGATACCTTGATTGATTTCTCGGCAACCTTGGACCATTGCAATTTACCGAATTGTCCGAAGATGTTCGTGAGATGACAGGTGCTGGCACCAAAAAAATGCACACCTGCCTAATCACGGTTTACGTTTCACTCCAGCTTAGCCAGCTTCTAATTAGTTGTTAAGCCGTATTCGAAACTCTATTCGCTAACGAAACCGCTATTACACAAACACAACGAAACCTCGATTTGCAATGTTAATTCGTGTGAACCGAGATCGCAGTATTTAAGATAAATAAAATACATACACATAATTAATTGACAGAAATTGAAAAAATTATTTTCAGGGACTAAAAACGTGAATTAGTTGAGCAAGAAAAATTCTATTCCACAAATAGCAAAAGTCTGGGGCAAAAGTAAACACGATTTCCAAGAAAAATAACTTACAGTTCGACTCAATCTGTTTCGCCGGTATTGTAATTACGATATAAAAGAAATTCTAATCTAAAATACCATCTCGAGGCCAAAGGATATCCGTAAAAACCTGTATAAAGCGAAACTTTAGTCGGATATGCGCGTATAATCGGGGAACCGTGGCAAATTGATACGCAATTTCGAGTGGACGTCGTAGGCGTAAATATGAAAGAAATGGGGATCGAAGTGGACCGAAAGGACGATAGGCTGCTGTGGCTTTGCACCGGCACGGCGTGACAGGCCACATTCCACGCATTCCACGCGGTCACGGCCATATCTCCCATTCCTCTAGATTTCTCGTCCTGCCAGCAGCCCTACCATCGGTACATTCGCTACCACCAAGACCATCCTGCTCACCAGGCAGTGTCACCATTATTTTTACGCCCTTACGTTTCTTGCATTTTTTCAACCTATTCTCTTCCAAATTTTACTCAACAATTGTAATTTTTATTCTATAATTGTGTACATATATAGGAGCAATGGTTGAAAAATGTTTGTTAAAAGGATTAACAATTTTACGGAATAAACTATTAATGATTTTTAACACAAGGTAATATTATGTTGTTCATTTCAGTTTGCTATGTTATTGAACGTACTGTACCATATTTTTCCGGTCATTAAAGTTAATATTCTTACGTTTACTCATTCAAATATCTCTTCAGAGTTCAATAATCAATTTACAGATTCGAATTAATACTGTGAAAATGTTACTATTATACAGTTAGACAAATTTTTAATTGTCAACCTAATTTCTTTTTGCGAATTTATCGATACCTGTTATCTGGATTTCCAGTAAATTGTTTGTGCTGTCACACGGGTTTCAATTAATCGGTAAGCAAGTGTAAACACCAGAATGCAATTTCAATTAATCAAACTAATTCAGGTACACCTCACGAGATAGTTTAGATAATCAAATTTCGTGGTGAATCCAGTAACCACTCACATTCCGCAGAATTGTGGTTATTGATCGAAACCTACACTTTATTACACATGTATTTATCGCTATGAAATTTGCTTCTATAGAATGTTCACTCACAACTAGTAATATAATCTTATAATATAAATTTTTAGGTATAAAACATTAGGGTTATTGTTTAACAATTTCTCGTATTACAATAGATACTCAAAATACAATATTAATATTGCATGTATTAATTTAATAAAATTACAAAACAATTTAATTCGTATCCCAAATCGCAAAAATTATTCTCTTCAATTTATCTATCGTTATCTTGGACGTAAATAAATTTTAAAGAAGAAATGGGGCAATGTTTTTAAAGCATTTCACAGAGTACGTAATATTTTATAGTAATTCATTGTCAACGTCATTTTCTAATTTCACGTTTTGCGATAAAATTAAAAATATGCAGGCCATGCTATACATGTATATAAGTCATCGTTTCCTGTTTGTGACGTGCACAGTAATTTCGCTCGTCAAACGTTCCCTTATCCAAGTTTATATCAGCTTTGTACGCGCAGTACACTACTCTCCTCGTTCTAATTTAATTGAACGCTAAAATAATCTTTATCGTCGAAGAATAAAAACGAAGAAAGTTTTATACTTTCCCATTCCAATTAAAACATTTTTTCCACAGAAATGTCGAACTTGAATTATTTCATTATAATAGAATGCACCTACATTTTTTACAAATTATTCTGTCATATATTCTATTTATTATACAAATATATAATATTTATTATGCAAGCGTGTTTTAGCATTAAAGAAGATGTGATCATGTGCTCCAATTTAAAGTACAATAGATACAACAAGATTGAAAAAAATGCAATCAGGAAAATAATAATATATGTATAATAAAAGAAGGAAATGCTAGAAAGCATTGTGTATGCAATACTAAAACAAAAGTATTGGGTGTCGTCTGGTAAGTACATTTACCTGGCTTGTAATCGATATGCAATTTATCGTGGCAGGATTTGTCCCAGCATGTAATAGTGGGAAATTGTTTGACTACCTGTCGAGTGCTTTATTTGATATGACGTGAAACTGATGGAGATTTCGGGGAGACGTCGATAGGGAGATAAACAATGCACAGAGGTGGAGTACACGTGAGTGTATCGGGGATTGTTCTGTCAGGTGGGATCTTGGATCCTCAATTAGCATACAAAGTGGAGATCCAATTCTGAAATTTTTCACTCATATGCTATATCGTCATAATGAATCTCCTGACACCTTTTCGTGCTTTTACAATTGGCACAGTAATTTGCTATTTAATAATTTGATTTTGTCCATGGGATCTACGGTGTGCCTAGCTCCTTACAAATTATTTTAAAAGATTTGCATAAATTACCTTAATTTTATGTACGAGTGTTACAAATATATTAAACAAATTACTTATGAAAATGCAAGCTGCATTCATACATTTTATTTTCCCTGATATGCACATAGTATTTAAGTTTAAGTTTAACTACATTACGGACATGTTTTTAAATATTTCAACCTTAAAATATATACTTTTTACTTTTCATTTCAATTATTTTACTGGTAGCCCATATTTAGATCACACTTCTGAAACTGAAGATTTTCCCTTTTATTTTAAATAGGTAATTTGCAATGCACTTTGCTTTTGTTCAGCTTATCTTGATTTCCTATCATGGAGTAAACATGTTATTCGTATAGATTCACGTGTTATATCTTAAAAAACTTGAACAGGTTTAACAAGAAACACTGAAATCAAATTAGTATCCCGTATTTACACCATCTCCTCCACGCCACAACTACAATACATACAGTAACTCACTTTCTACACAACGGGCTAATAGATTTATCCTTTGAAACACCCAATCTAATATAAGAAGACTACATTGAGTCCACGCGATCGTAACAAAGCAAATATTCACCCCATAAATTTATTAAGCACAAAAATAAACACATTATCCTTAAAATTTATAAATTCATGAACGAACTTGTAAGTCACATTACAATACATCACAACGCAGCACGGAAACGTAATCGATAATAAAATAAAACAAACTACAAAAATATTCAAAATCAAGTGGCCTATCTAACCACCGTAACTGTGTACCAACGCAAAAATATTTGACCATGGTCACAGTGCTTTGCCCGGTGTAATGTAAAACCCCAGGGAAATTGGAAGAGATTCCGGTCAATGGATCCACACCAAAGAAGACCGAGAATAGGGCGGTGGGAGTTCCAGCAAAAGCCAGCTCTTTGATCAGCAATTAACACCATGGGCAGCTCTGAGCTCGATCTTCCGTATGATCATTGGATGAATCCACTCGAGACAGCAAAGCGATTTTCCCTTGGCTCGTTCACCTGTTCACCGGCACACCTGTTTCATCATCGCTCGATACACTCGGTGGCCTTTGCGCGATATTGCTACATAGTTTGCTCGTGCAAACCGGCCACAGTCCAGTCACGCGTCTGATTGATCAACTTTCCCAATGCATCGGATAAGCTCGCGTGCACTCTGAAGGGAAGCTTTTTGGAAAATTGCTTGCAACGAATTCGGTTTGCTGCGGAGTCGGGTTTATTCCTTCCGTCTTGTATGGTGGGTTAGTAATGTGAAAGCTTGCGTTTCATCGCAACATTTTATTTCGTGTAAATGTGTCGTGCGTTGGTGGACAGGTATATTTGTTGTCGATTGTAGATTTTATTTTAAGCGTGTGACTTTGTTTCGTCAGGGTTGCTGGTATTATTGCTTTTAACCCTCGAACTCTTGTTTCTCGAACATTTCAGGACTTCGTTCACTAACATATTATATTGCTGTAAAACATCAGCTCCGATAAAATACAATTTTAAACAGAGTTTTCAACAATATAATTGCCCAACTAAGTACTCGTCTTATCCAGCAAGTAATCCTATATATTTATAATAATATTCATTGCAAAGTGATCGTACGAAAGTCTTTAATCCTGGCCCAAATGAGTGCGATTCCTGCGTTCTGGAGAATAAATGAAAATTCCGCTGCAATTTATATTACTACAATTTCGTTTGCAACGCGGAACGACACGATCGTTCGCTGGAATTCGATATGTGGACCGGTTAGTATGTATTGTTGAAAGGTCAGAGCTATCGTGATAGATTATTTTAGCTGCAATCCTCTCGCAAAGGCAACGTTCAATGCGACCGATACACGGCACACGATATCGTCCCTCCGATTGCAGATTCTTTTCAGAAAATCCCGTCTGGACCGAACTGCTGGCGCATCCAATCCAGATCCAATGTGCAAGATGGCATTTCCTTATGTAACATACGTACACGTACATAGCAACCACACGGGGCATGCCTTTTTTTCCATTTCTTTTCCCTTGTGCTCGTCTTCCCCCGAGACTGGCAGGGAGATAATGCCGGCATTAGAGATGGCAAGAAGATTAGATCAGAGGACGCGTTTAGACCACGAAGAATGCTTTTAAGAGGTGTCAAACTGTATAATGTTACTACTGTCGCAACGAACTTTCAACTTGTGAATTTTCCTACCAATATTATCTGACGAGTTGGTGCAGGCCTTTTAACAGCTCTATTGTTCTACGAAGGCGGAATCCTTTTCAATTAGATATGGCCCTTTCAGAAGTAACGTTTAGTCACGGTTGTTCATTTCAGTTCTAAAATCCTGCATTGGTTGAGGGATGCTTGAATTTACATACAGTAGTTTGTTCATAATGAATGTTAATGGGGAACGCTTCTGTTCGGAATGTTTCAATATTTGTTTTAGTTTAACGGTTATATGTAGCGGTACGTTTCTTCCTTTTTGTTTAATAGATCGGTTTTAGTTTTACAAGTTAATCACTGTTCTTTTGTAATTTAAACGGTGTATTTCTATATGAAAGCAGGGATGAAATTATTGTTCATATAAATATTGGTTTATATAAAGGATCGTTAGGGATAGAAACTAATAATTTAATTCGTAATGTCTTGTGTTCACTCAATTATTTAAAGGGATTATTAAACAGCAGTTTCAAACTTTAATAAGGAAACGCGAATCTGAAGCATGTTCATTTTGTTAATACCATTATTTCTAAAGGCGCATTTATTAATAATTATTTATGTGCTTCATAAATAATTGACATAAAAGGGAATCAAAAATTTCACGTTTAACACTGTCAACTAACATTGCTTATATTATTTGTATTTTAATACACTTTTACCCAAAATAAATATAATACTACTTAGTTTTAAAAATTGGTTCACAAATGTTCTCCATTGGAAAAAATGACAAATTAATAGGAGAAAGTGAGATATCACAAACGGGTTATTTTAACACCGTTGATAGTTTCAGTGTGAACTGACACTACACAAGAAAGTAGCTTTGAAGTACCTTACTTTTCAAACGACCATTATCAAATAATAATCTTTTAAAGATGAATGGTCTTTGAAAGAAACTTTAATATGAATGAATTTAAAGATGGGTCGTCCATTCATGTAGGATGCCGTAAGTATACATATAGGTACATCTGCTTAAATTGAAAGACGGTGCTGTTAACAATATCCCAACGCAAGGTGAAAGTCTAATTGACTATGTTAAGTATGATCAACTCTATTTTAAAGTGTAATTGAATTTGTCATGCAACTGTTACAGAATATTATGTGTGAAGCCCATTAATATTTTATTTTTTGGAGGCAATATGGAGGCAATAATGGAGAAGTTTCAAGATAATTCTTATCATTTTATTATCGCATTAAACGATTAATGTAATCGTTAATTAATGTAATGTTGTTGCTTTCACACTTGTATAATATTTCTTTTTAAACTCTAATTTACTTTGTTTATTCATTTCTGGTATCATGTAAGCTTAATCTTCAAAACTTCGAAGAAAATTTTTAGCGAGTCGTTTGCCTCTATATTTCGTTCACTCGCCACAAGTAAATAACAATTCCTTAACAATAATTCATAGCGAATCTTTAGCTTACTCCTTTGCTATAATAAATTCAAAATAATGTTTACCATTCAGGAAAAAGGTTTCACTAATGGAATGACAGAATTATTAAACATTTATTAATATCCTTTTTAACGATTCCTTTTTAACGATATTTTAATTCATTACTAAAAATATATTAAATCTATTTATTTTGCTATTATATTACAATGCTTTGTTTATTTAATCTGCCTTCCATCACGATTAAGAAATAAATTCTTAACGTTGTATATACTAACAGGTAGAATGGGCCAGGTTATTCGATTATCATAATTTTTTTAGGCTGTTTTCATAGGATTGTATTGTTTTCGAGCAACTTGGAAAGCCTAGGGGTACACTAGAGCTGGTACTCACAGGACAATGGGCCTACCTTGGCCCTTTTTAGTGGCCCCAGGCCTCAGCGACAACTCCGGAACAATGGGCCGAGGTTGAAACAGAAACTATAGTTTCATTAGTGCTCATAACTGACGAAATTAAGCCCCCTTTTCCTGTCGCAGCCATCCCGATCCCTTGTTCGACGACCGCGTGTCGCGGGTTAATTAAATCTGACCAAAAACATTTCGCGAAATTCCGAAATTCCACGAGGTGCCTCCGTTTGATATTCACAGTGTTTTTTCAAACATCGAACATTCCTGTTTTCGAAAATTAAATACCTTCAATGCAGTTGGTGTCAGAATTAATTAAAGTTACTTATTTAATACTGGCGAATCTTAGATGGTAATCTTAGATAGTAATTTTTGATGAAAATGAAAAGTTATGAATAATGTTTGCATCATGGAATAATCGTAGCAAAGTCGATCGATATACTAACACTTTACTGCTTTTCTTGTCTAATCAAATGCAGAATTGGTCAAAAAAATGAGGTTAAATAATTCATGGTTGTAGATACATATGTTTTATAATGTTCTGGTAAAAATATTGTATTTTGTTTTACAATTTTACACAAAAATTGGTATATGTGCCAATATAAAAGTTAACCCTTTCTAAATATAATACTATTGAACGTACGTTCAATCCACTGTGTTACAAAATATAAATTATTTATTTTACATAAAACGATAAATTTAACTGACCAAAACCAATCTAAAACTTTTTTATGCTCTATTTTTACAGACAGATTCATATCTTTAAGTTCCAACTAAATGCACATATTACTCTAAGTATAGTAATTAGCAGAGTAGCTTTTATTAATAATTTTATATAATGATATGGTATAGTTCAAGTGGGTCAAACACGTTGTGCAAAATCATAAAATAGACTAAAAAAGATGCACTTCTTCCTTTCAAAGTCAACCGGTTTTATTTCAGCCTCGTCGACTATCTGTCTCAACCACAGCGAGGTATATTTGTCTGCAGATTATTTTCGGAGCAACGATAAAGAAAAAGGGTTGCAGCCGTTTCTGGCCACTGAGGGAATGTATACAGCCGGTGTTGATCGTTCTGTTAATTCTCATCGTAATTTATTCTTGTCATCTGAACAGTGACTGATATTTGTGCCGCAAGATTACGGTCCCATCCTATTACAGGATATGGGGTTTTAATAGTGAACATGCATTGTAGAAAGTAGAATTTTGGTAGATAATTTCAGGAATAAATTATCGATAAGAATAGAGGAAACTGTATATAAGAAAGAATGAGGGAAATGTGAAATCTATATTACCATCTCATTCACCATGCAACATTAATGTCTACCCTTTATTGCTCTTCCCGCAGCGCAGGTTTATTGTGTATTTTATTGTTTTATGGCTCGTAAAAAAATTGATTGCTATATAACCGTACAGTGTACTACTAAATCAAAATCGAATGAATACAAATTATCGTGAGTGCTTTAAAGTTTAACGAGGTATAATAATTGCTTACGGTGGCGTAGAATTAATATAAACTCTATGTCTTAAAAGGCTTTTACTTCTTACGAGAACTGTGAAGTATCATCTATGTACATATATATATTTTGGAATTATTTATTGATTGCATTCCAGAAATAATTGGTAATAAGTAGAACAGAAAAGGGGGCTGTTAAATATTCAGTAAATATGCAAAATAATATATCAGAAAAAAAAGGAATAATTCCAAATCTCTTTTCAATATTTGATAGGCAACTTTAATGCGATTACGCAACGTTACTTTCAAACACATATTATACAATTAAATGAACGATAACTGGATAAACTTTTAACAGTTGCGTTAGGAATTGCAACCAACTATACATACGGTTATAAAGCCAGAAAATTCGTTTCGTTATCGTTTCCATGAAACGTAAGGAAGATTCGAACACCATTACCAGGCAACAGGAGTGCTTACATTTTTGTCACTTAATCGATTGTTACCTGGGTGTTAATATTATCGCGATGCAAAAATGTCAATGGTATCAACACCGGGCGACGCGGTAAAGGAACAAGAAGAAATTGTGTGTGGCCATGAATGTCAGTATGAGTAATTATTATTACCCCGTGCGGAGAGAAACCGTGACACAAAACCGGAAGTGGGCTCGAGCAAAGTGGATAGGCGTAATGGTGCGTTATGCACACAGAGGGAACACGCACTGGCGTCGTCAAAGAGAGTGCGTTATAAACTCTATGAAAGGGGAGAAGAAGCGCGACGAAACGGCTAAAAAGTCCAGAAGAATGTTGCATTTCAACCCCGTCATGTTGCTGCAAGATGTCACGTCTGCGCGGGGGCATTTTCCCCATACGGTTAGTTCCGTACAAATTCACCGTGAAAATCCCGGTGCGCGACCAATTGAGTGAGCAATAGTTCGGATCAGTTGCACTGCAGATTGCCTCACAGTCTACAAATTTCACCAGTTTATTGTAATGCGAAATTTAACCTTCTGTATCCTTGTTTATTTTCATACTTTTAGATCTGGTTGTAAATAGTTTATTGTAAGAAAAAAATTGTGATTACAAATAAAGAAGAATATAAGAGAAAATATGTAATGCTGTTTTACTTCTAGTTTATAAATTCACTGGGAATGAAGAACATAATAACAATTCCTTTGAATACTATAAATCGACTTTTGTGTCCCAGATTTATGCCATCTTAACAATTTGCATCTGTAGACCGTTATTGAATTCTGTAAATATCACCATAAATGGTATAATAATTATACTGTAATTGTTGCGAAATATTCAGAGTAGAATTCAGCTCTCCCTAGTTTAAAATAATAAATAGAACTTTCCCATTATACCGCGATATTATATCCTTTTCCGAGCAATAATTAGCAGGCCAGCACTATCTCAAATATCCTATTGCGAATAAAATTTCCCGAAATTACCACCTTCTTCGTTATAATCACCGGTTGAGACGTGTAATTTTTGCAAAAGGAAGAATAAAACATGTTTACAGTGGGCATAAATCTACATACGTATACATTTTATGTTATTTAATAAACATACATTGTTTATTACCTGGTACGTAAAATGTTCATAGCGCTTCCGTGTACTGACAACGTAGTTACGTTATTTACGATCCACCGGGTGGACAGTAAAGAGTTTATATAAGTGGACCATGATGTAGAAATTTCCATATGCTACGAATTATCGCACTCAGTTAACACAAGCAAATTCGTTGTCCACGGGAAATTTTTTGTTAAGCGCGGACACGACGGTTACCGAGGAATGGCAAACTTAAACTGCCGGAAGGTTAAAGTGTGCACGTGGAATGTCTTCACGCTGGGGACGTGTAAGGATATACGAGGGTCTGAAGTCACTTGATGCCCCGCTTCAGGGGTCTATTCTACCTTACACTTTACTCAACAATGGAAGATCGGATTTTTGTTTAATATAGGGAGTAAATTGTTGTGTCAAGGTAACGGTCAATTATCTTTCATATCTTCTTTATCATTGAACGTTGCTTCAATAAAAGCGTCGACATTTCGATGTTTTATTGATTATAATAGTGCAATGATTATATTCAATATTCAGTTTGCATCTGCTATATTATTAAATAGTTCGCTCGAAAAGTGAAAAGTGAGTGAAAAGTGAATAGTGAATTGGTTTACGTTTTGTTCGTATTTGACATGTACTTTGGATGAACAAATATTATTTAAAATGATGAAGTGCTATTTTGTAGTCTGTGTGTAACATATTTTATTGGAAAGATTTTATGCTACTCTGTTCACGTTATTATCGTGCAAATGAATGATATTAATTGAAATATTGGACATACTCACTTGTGAAGTATTTTAAATTGTTACTATTATATAATAAGCAAATATCAAACCGAAATTTGATATAAGTTTGGTTTATCCAACACGAACAATTGTTCCAATTAAAAATGATTATACTTAACTTAGAAAAGTGTTATTTGAATACCTGTGTCTAACGTATTTGATCAGAAAAATTGTAAATCACTTTGCTAGTTCTTTCGCACCCACAATATTTGAACAAAAGGTATCCCACTTCGAAAAGTTCACCCCCTGCAGTGTATTTTCATCTCGTAGTTGAACAGTTATACACGTAAATTTGCATACAAGCACCGAGTAACGTATTACCTTAACAGCCGTGCTTGACCCACGTGGAAGAACTGAGAGACGTAAGCATTGACAAGGGAAGTTACTTCCCCTCGTTAAAACAGGCTGTAAGACAATACCAGAAAGTGTTCTCCATACGAAAGAGGTAAAGTGGATAAACGTACCGGTGCGATCCGCACACAGAGGGTCGTGTACGCTGCACTTAAACATACAGCTTGTACACCGTGAAAATCCCCAGTGGACAGAAGCCACGACAGTCTTTCCCTCAGACCCTGAAAACTTTACGCGCCTCGTGCGCCTCTTGTTTCTAAAGTCACTAAACTGTGCAAAAATACAGCATATGTATGTAGGGCCAAGATACGGGTGTACTTCTGAACACTGTTTGATTTACCGGGTCAACCTACTTTCTAGAACTTTAATAACTCAGCGAATATGATTCTGCATCTACCACCTGCTGTACCTTTTTCGGGATTCTAGCATGGTTCAGACGGAAGTCCACTGCGAATGCGAAATTGTTTTTGCCCGGGGAGAATATAAAGTGAAATACGAGGACAGTTTTGTTAGATTAGTTAGAAATTAGATGCAGGCTTTCTTGCGATATGGAACGCGCATTACAAGACTGATTGTCTGTAATGATTGTTGAAAATGTAATTTTAATTGTTTTAAACCAAACTCCTTGGTTAAACTCGGGCATTCTTTTGTTTAAGAAACGGAGGATATTCAGTAATCGTTATTTAAATAAAATTGATGCTACTGTTATCTAAACCAGGGTTTCCCAAACTTTTCCTGCAACGGAACACTTCGTAAATACCGGAATTTTTACGCAACATATTGTTTATTTTGTAGGATTGGTAATAACACATAATCAATCAAATTGAAAAAAATGAGAAATAACATTCATTATCTATTTAGTAATTATTAAAATCTTAAAATATAACACATAAAATAGGTTTTCACGGAACACCTATTACCTTTTCGCGGAACACTAGTGTTCCGTGGAACATAGTTTGGGAAACCCTGATCTAGACCCTACGCAATAACGTACCATGCAAGTAAATATTATTTCCTTTTTCGTCGTGAATTTACACTGCGGCAAAGTGCAAATTGTAGAATGCCTGGATATTGTCCTACGAAAAATGATTGCCCGGATACAAGAGTACTAACTTTTAAATACTTCTTTCCAGAAATAGTCTCGCCTCAGAATGAACAAGTAGTGCAGCTCGACGATAGCTTTTCGATTCCATAAGAAATATCAAAATTGCATTAAGTAATTAATCTCCAGCGATTCGTAAACCCTTCAAGAGTTAAATATAAGTGAAAAATCGTCGATTTCGAGATTGACTGACCCGATTGTAAAAATGTTTAGACGTAATACATCATCCACTCGAGAGTTCCCCAAAGAATAGGCAAGAAAATCCGACACGTCCACAGACGTATGTATTACATAAGGTGAGCGAATCCATTGAATAACGTTACGCAATCTGCGTTTCGAGGAAGATGTATCCCGCTCCAATCGAATAAAGACCCCGTACAATTTATTGTACAGAACACATCGAGGGGACACGGTGGCCGTAGCGAACGCAAAAAAAAAAATGGAAAGAGAGAAAGAAATACCAGTGTCCTTGGTGCCAATTATATTCTCATGGGTTTCTCATAGTTGGCAAGGAGCATCTGAGCGAAGGAAAATACCACAAAAAGGTGCTTTCAGTTCACCAACAAAACGTCGAGGGTGAACGAGCGAGCGAGTTCGAGTGGCACGACGAATCCACGACGAAGCCATTACTACGTTCTTTGTCGGGGAAGTAATGTGTTATTGAGGAGCTACCAGGTGTAACTTATGCCTCCACCAAGGCTCGAGAGTTCATATTGTACCTGGAGCTCCTATGAAGTGCCCCGACAATAATGGGCCCACCCTTTGTGCCCGATGCTCTATTGATGTCGAGAGGAATTCCGTAACGTCTGCGACCTGGAAGCAATCTCTCTCTGTCTCTCTCCCTCTCTCTTCCTATTTCCCCTACCCCGTTTCGTTCATCGTTGTCTTCCTCTTTCCTTCCTACACGCCATCCCTTTCTATCTTGGCCAGGGTATCTGGCTTTCTTCTTAACCTGAAATAACTACATTTCGACTGCGGTCCACGACGTGGATGAAAACGAGTATCGTATATGGGCCGTGCACCATTGTTGAGGTACACGAGGTGAGTTGCCTGAATTCACCTGGAGTACTCAGAATCGTCGACTCTATGGAGGCGTTCATTGGTGAAGCCGCGTGTACGCGCGCCGATCGAATTCGGACTTTATGTACTTTTCTAAGGGCTCGTTAAAAGACTTCGGGGTTTTGTCTGCGGACACGACGGAGTGAGATCAATCTCGCATTTTCTATTGTCAACGTTGCGAAGGGTGTTCAGCTTGTCGTTTCAATGGGTGTATAAGTAAGGGATGCTCGACGAGTATGGCGAGCCGTCTCCGCGGGGAAAATAACTCTTGACGAAGCCATTCAAAATATGTTTTGTGGCGAAACATCGGAAGACGTTGTCGAGATTTCCTTAAGTGCTGCATCGGTGAAAGTTTAGAGCCCCTTCTATTACTGTTGCTGTTGCGTGCCTCGTGTTTGATATTCTTATTAGAAACTTACAATTTTTCTTTTTATACTTGTCGCTTGATATGGCAGTGCCAACAGTTAGTGGCGGAGAAATCGATTTAGAATGTGTGGCTGCGTGAAGTGTCGGACGAAACGCGACAGTCAAGTTGCGAATACTTTTGTTGGAATTATTATTTATAAAACGTGTTTGCCGATTGCATGGCACTTCTATTGGTGTAGATGTTTCGTGAATGATTTTTATGTAAAACTTTGAAACCTCGCTAGTAATTAGTAGATATTTTATTCGGTGTTTAGAATTGTGTTTAGAGTGCTTTCAAGTAACTGCAATAGGCGTTAGTGTCTCGGGCGGCACTTCAATTCATATCTTTACTGAGAAACCAGGTGCTCGGTAATTACTGCTAGTGATTAAGATCATATGCTCACATTACTTTAATTTACTGTTTTATCTTAATTAGTTATCGCAGATTTTAATGACAATTTGCAATACAATTATATTTAATAAGCCTTAAATATTAAGATAAATAATAAGCCTTAAAAAATTTCCGGAAAGGAATAATTCTTGTTATAGCAGAAAGGATATACGCAATGAATTTTATACTTAAAGGTTGCGATAACCTGCCTGAAAACTTATAATCGATAATCGATAAGTTGTCTGGCTTTTTACTATTTTTAGTACCCGTTCCATTCTCAACAGTCGCAATTATTATAAAAAATACCTGCAGCTAATTATCTGTATCAGTCACCAGCGTAAAAGAATACGAACCTGAATTCATGGAAAAATTTCAATATCAGTAGATAAATAATTGCCGTGTAGTAATCGATTCAAATGCGAATCAATTGGAATTTTATTTACAGCTACGTGTAAACTCAAACAGCAGTAAAAGCTTTTAGAAAACGACATTCTTGTCGTTGTTAGTGTCACCGAAATTAGAACAAGATGTAAATCAAACTTATGACGAAACGTGCGAGGGCGAGACATTCGAATGCCGTTGACTTCTGTTAGCGTAAGGTTTCCGTTCATCTTGTTAAACTATTCTGCAATGTTCGTCCCACTCAGGATGATTGGGCAATGGGAATATTGAGGGCACCGATCGTTCTTTACGCGGGGCATCGATTATATATACGTTCTCACGTGAATAGAAATAAGAGTGTGGCAGAGTTTCATTTACTATCACTCTCGCTCAATCTCAGGGTGAAGTGATGATCCAACTCGCGGAGACCTACTAACATTTCACCGTATCATCGTCGTTACGTAATTATAAGGACGGAGCAAGATGAGATTGAAATCGAAAAAATTCGCTGTGCAATTTGTGCGAAATTATTTTCTAATGAATACGGTCGTATTACCTTCGTTTCATTGTATATAAGTACATACGTACATTCGTCCCTAACGCGAGTAATGTATTGCAAATGTCTACATATCGATAGAAAGCGATTAGGGCATTACATTTTTTGTAATGTGTGAGAACAGAGAAGGGTATGGATAATTAATTAAATGTTACGAGCTGTATTTTCAGAGCTATTGAAAATAACGACAAGGTTATTATTTAAAATTACAATGCTCGATGTTTCCTTGTACGCGAGGGCGTAATTCAACCCCCAGTGGCGGGAAAAAGTAACCACCCTCAATTTCTTAAATAAAACAGTATATAAATTTGTATAATTTAGACTAGCCTTCCGCTATTGTAACAATTTTGATTTCACACATTTTTTTATTGCAAATATGCAAATATAATACTAGCGACTATTTAAATATTGTTCAGTATACTGCAATGCCGGGGTCTAATTCATATTTATTACGTATATATCGTTCAAATAAGACACACAGGTCTAGTGAGTGCTTTAGAACGCTTAGTTTGCTGCAACTATACAAATAATATATGAAACACACCGCTATCGTATATCTGGTAATTAAAATAAGTGATGCTACTGTCGTATCGAATTCCGTATTACTGCAATGCGGTTACGTGTAAGCACGATTCATGGTAAATCAACAGGTGTAACAGTACACACTACACCGAAGACAAATAAAACCATCAATAGAGAAGACCAGGGCAAACTTTTAATTCCATAATTTCAGTAACTCTGAAAACACATCTCAATGACCGGGTAATATTTCAAATGTTTTCTTATCCTTAATCTTAACAGAGGTAGGAGAATTTGTTCTCCAGCCTTACTATTTAAATGCCCCTACCTTCTTCATTACTTTACTACCGTACCCTAAATATTTCCTACTGGTGCACTAACTAGTTTAGTGTCCCATTTCACCGAGAACCATAAAACTGTAACATTTTTACGCCGGACGTGTATAGTATCCCCCCCAACGTTGCTCAGGAAGCACAAGCAGTAGTTTTTACAAGACGGCCCCTTTTTGGGAAGGTCCTTAAGTCACATCCAAGCCTGCTCGTTGCTTCTGGTAAGGTCGTGGTTCAAGTGCCGGCAATTAACGTATTCTATTTTCTCGACTAACCTTTTAATCTCTCCACCAGAGCGGTTTATCTAAATTGTGCTAGTTGGTAGTGTGGGAACGGTGCACACGACGTGTCACAGGGAGGAAGTGGAGCGAATGCACCGCGATAAATGCGTCTGGCTTGAGCACGACTTTAAAGGGCGGAGCTAAAAAAGGATTGAAGACGATTTACGTGGAAAGTGGTGATAAGTGCTTCAACAACATTGCCCCTCACTGTATACTTTTCCTTCTATTCTCATGCATGCCCAACAGAATAGTTCACGAGGTACATACACACACTGTCTGCTGGAATCTCTTATAGGTGTATGTGACACGTGACTGTTTATCTTTCTATAAATGTCCCGACGTGTTGTTTAGTGCTAGGTATTACAATACATTGCAACATCATATACTGGTATTATTTTATGTTTTACTTCCCACTTGCATGAATTTATACACCGTGTAACGGGTTGAAATGGAGCATAAGTTCTTTGTACAAGAATGTTTACAATAGCATATACAGCAGAGCATAGTCAACTTTACAAGATATATCTACGTATACCTACATTACCTTCAAGACTATGATTTTATTCTGACTTTCGCATTGTCCTGGATATTGTCACGTAAAGGAAAAATGATAAACAGCTTAAGGGATTACGAGCCCGGGATAATTAGTTGCTATCTCATTCGTAAATTGTAGGGTAGGATATATTTCTGCGATTTCGTGACATTTATATGGGGGGTAACTATAAAAAGAATATCGTGGACTGCAGGAATATCAGCATTATGCAGGCAGTCTGTCGGTAAAGAGGTAAGAGGCAGCAAGCACGAGGTATCCGATGCTACAAGCAGCTATAAGTACGGTCCTGAGGAATGTGCCCGTCCGATCCCACGGCTTATCCCCTCTTCTCTCTTTCTCTTTTCCCACTCACTTTCTCTTTCTCTCTTCAGTCCCTTCAGATCGGCAATATTACTAAGGGTAGGCTGCTCATGCTTCTGCATGCATTCGAACGACCATTGACTCACCTAGATCGGTAAATTGAACGATGCACTCACGGATCTCCGTAGGCCTCGATTTTTCTACGCGTCAATTAAACCAACGAACACGCCACTGTCGATCGATACGAAAGGATAAAGCATTAGGGATTGTGCTCAGTTTCCCATCATTGAAACGGCCTAACAATGTAACATCGTGCAATTAAACGGGAGTCAGTTAGATTTTTCTCTCTTCTGCGTAGAGAGTGATTTTTATCATTTTTTGTTGAACATCGGTTGAATAGGTTCGTAGAGAATTGCTCGACAATTTTAACGGCACGTCTACAGTGTTCGTGGCGTTGTCAGAAATTATCAGGTGCACCTATTCGAAATAACTCTAACGCGTCCCTTTTAGCGCGTTCCAAGCAGATACGAGTTTCTCAGGATGCAATGCTACCCGTTCCCGGTACGTGTAACAAAAGCCTACTTCAGTTTAGATATTTATTCGTTCGACTTCCTTGAAGTCTCGGGATTCCAGCCTTTTTCGTGGGACTTTCTTGGCTGGCTGGTGCCGTATGTCTTCAAAAGCGGCCCACGGCTACTTAGATTTTCTTACAGCCTTTTCCAACATCCACGTTCGGCTTAACCAGTTCGTTTAGGACTTACTAGGATAGCGGATCTATTTAACACGTTAACCGGTCGAGCAGGTACAAAGCAGCACGAGAAGTGACAGGTTGTTGTTACTACACAGAGTTGCGTTTCCAGTCAGCACGCGAAAATTGTTCTTCACGGGCTAGATTTGTTCGGGAAGAAAATTACAAGCTGGCAATTATGTACATCGGCGTGTTTGCAGTTCTTAATTGATGCGCGGCATAGGCTCAGTAATTATTGCTACGTGGACTGAATACCAAAGCAATTGCAAGAAATACATGTATACTTCAGCATTCCTATTGCTAATATATTCTACATATACATTTGCTCAGACCATCCGCTTCTAGTTCTTAATGTACTGGAAATTAAAATTCCAAATTCTCTAACACTGTGAACAGTAATTGTTCATTTTCAACACGCTCTTTTTTCCTCTATTTATATAATTCATTTCTATCTTTATTTCGCAGCGAAAATAGCAACTTCATTGAGTTTCGTTTTGGCCAATAACCAAAGAGTAACAGAAACGGGTTAATATTCTTCCTAGTGGCTGTGCTCTGTGCCTGACTTGCTTCTTTTTCGTGAAACAATGGGGACCGGGCTTTCTTGAATTCCTGCCTGCCAGATGCACCGGCGTGTTCGGGGTCATGTTGCGGTACTGCAACCTAATCGCGATTGGTTAATACGGTAAGATGTTCACGGTGATTTGCAGTCCTGTATAAGACAAGCGAACGGGCCAGTCAAAAAGAAAGGAAGATACAAGATAAGCTCGGAGCTGCTGTGATTTGGGATCATTTTAATGACGCAACAGCGTCGTTGGCTCGCGTGAAAGTTGACTTTCGTGCATGTCCTGCACGCTCTTTCTGCTCGTTTCAGAGAATACGTGGTTGGAAACGACGCTATCGAATGTCCCCATGGGATAGGGGATAGAGTGTCACACAGATGGTGTTGTTCTATTCACCTTTTAGTGTGGCGTTAATGGCGAACAAATGGATACAAAAAGTTAGCTCGATTTCTGTCCCGATGTATCACTTTATCAAGATGCTACCAAACAAATGTAACCGGGTGTCCATCACCTGGGTACTTTGTATCATGATATCGAACGATCGGACTACGAAAGGTATTATCAGTTCAGAGATTCCATAAAAACTTACTTTGAGTTTTTGAGTGTGACCACATCGGCAACAGCAGTACGACATGTAATCGGGCAATGCTGGCATAAATTTGAGCTGGTCCTGTTGCTGCGAGTACTCGTCCACGAGTTTGCGATATTGTACCCTGAAGATGGGCCTCGTCGTGCTCTGCGAGCCTTTACCAAGGCGTCCCATAATCGCAGAGAATGCGGCCAGGGTTTTGCGCCTGCGTGTGAACCTCCTCATGCCACGGCGACCGTTGCACCTCTTCGTCTTCCAACTTGATTCGAAGAGCACGGTTCGCGGCTTTCGCCAAATTTTGCTAATTTTTTTCGTTCAATAAACAAACACTGGCTCAATCACCCAACGAAACGTTCCCTGCCGGATCACTGATCGAACTGAACATATCACACGATCGTCTGGCAACACGTAGATCGCACGTGGACTTCCTGTCGCCATGCACCGTTGTTACAATGAATTCGTCATTCCGATTAGCAGCCAGTTCCATCGGTCGAGCGTCACTGGTAAAAGGGAACAGTTGTGCGTGATGTTTCATCATTCATTGATGAATGTGCGATAAACGATGCGCGATCTAACGCGGCGTAGAAAAGTGTCAATCGAAGTGAGCATCAATGTACGTAAAGGCATTTTCATTGGTCGATGCGCGAGTTTTCCCCGAAGATAGTTGTATCAACTAGCACCCACTTGTTCACGGCACTACCAAGCACACTTTCTAATTCGTATAGTACCGGCATACCGGCACTGCAGCGGCACCACTCAACACCACCCAGTAGAACCTTCATTCACTTATCTGCGAGCAGGTATACGTACACGTTTTAAGGAATCCACTTCGCCGGGGTCTATGATAAAGGACGTAATGGCACTGGCGCCTCTCGAATCACGGAATTCCTTTGGGCACTTTAGAAACCAACCAATGACTCTTGATCACTATACGTTGCCGCGGGGTAAAACCTTTTCGGGGAACCTGATTCACGCACGAATAAAAATACCCCGCAGAAGCACGAGGGAGGCACGTTCCGATGATTGACAAGCGTGCGCCTCGTCGTTGATCGTTCCGTTTCAGGACAACTAAAATAATAATCTCCCGTGGAACTGCTTTCCTATTTTCGAATCGTTACACGAACACCGCTTTCACGCTTCCAGGAGCGGAACGAAACGATACGTTTCTGCAAGAACAGCGGTTTCGACTATAAATATTTCAGCGACTCGCCGGGGCAATGGCAGTGTCTCGCGGTATCCACGCTTTTCAGGCACGGTCTTTGAGAATTATCCGGTACCACCTTGTGCCGCTGTAAGGTATACTATCGTTGGCAGGTGATCATCCGTCTCTGATCCGGCAGACCGGTCCGATCGCTTTACGCGTGGGACACGCACGGAAGATCCAGGGCTCCACTTCGTGGCGTACGTAGTCTTCACCGAGTGTCGTTCTGCATGCCGATCCGCGGAAACCGGTTAACGAGTTCGAAGCTGCCTTTCGCTTCGTCCTCGTCGACTGTCAACCATACCTGTATCTACCACTAGCGCGTGAAGTCCTCTATCTGTCTCTCTCGCTCTGCCCTTTTCCTCTCTTCCGTTTCACGTTCACGACCTGGCCGGTGTAATCACGAATCGGCCACAGAGGATTATTCCAATTCGAGGTCCACAATCGCGCCGATTCTACCGTCTAAACGGTAGCAGTAACAGTAGTACCTGTTGCATAAAATAATATTCACGGGGCAACCGGCTTGGTTCCACGGCGTATCCTGTCGTTTTGTTCTATCTTAGGATCAACGATCTGAATTGCAGGGACAACGCAAGCTCGATTTCTCCACTAGTTTTACACATTTCCTCTCTTTCTGCTGAACAGGCACTGCCGGATACGGCTCCGTTATCCCAGTGGCGATACCAAGGTAGTTAGATTTACGAGCAGAAAGACGATCTTAACGTGACGACATTCCGTTCGCTGGTACAAGCTTCGGAAGCAGCGAATATACGTATATATAGACACGTTGCAGCTGGTCCGTTTCACTGAAACACCTCAGCACCGAGAACTTCACGATTTTCTTTCCAGGGAGAAGAACAACCGAGTCGATATGCGTAAAACGATCACTGTACACCAAGAAGAGAGGAGTTTCATCGGGACACGTCGGTTCGGTTGGTCTAGGTTTGCTGGAACGTTTCACGAGCCCGACAGGAGGCTTCGCGTGCCTTCTCTCTACTGTCAACTGGAAGGGCCGCCAGAAAAGATGTCGGTGGATTTTTCGCCCCCCACCCTTTCAGGACGTCACAGTTTCGGTCCTACCTGACAGTGGCCAGTCCAGGTGGTGCTCCTCTGGAGCGAGGCGAGCCCCCTAGAACACGCTAGCCGGCCCAGCAATGGCAATACCTCCCGGTACGTATAGAGAGAGACTGAAGCCGAAAGAGGAACACGAAGCAGGAGTAGCACCAGCGGCCCACACTCTATCCCCACCAGGCCATGAAACCGAGCGGAGACCGAACGACCTCTTCTCTCTGACCGCTTTCTTGCTCCAACTGCGGCATTGAACACGTTCAACGGCAGCTGGCGAATGCCAGATATCTCGTGCCTTGTCCCACCTTCTGCCTGGCCCCTATACATGTCCCCCTTTCTCGGCCGGGAGAGCTCTGCTCACGAGAGGGTCCGCAACGCGCCGATCGCATGAGTTTGCGATTCGCGTTCTTTGACCTCGTGCCGGCACGATCGCGGACTCGTGTCGGACTACGGACGTTATTCTTGATGCCTTCCACTTCGTGCACGACATCCGCGACGTCATCGACGAGGATCGATCGACGCGCGGGCCCGCGAACAAGGGGTAAGGCCCTGGGCCCGATCGGCCGCATTTTTCTTCCTCCCCTCTCCTGTGCAACGTTCCGTACGAAAGGGGCGCCGTTTCCTACGATCGACGATCGCGCTCCAGTTGTCACCGGGAAGCTCTCTTCCTTGAGTTACGGCACTTTGGGGCGATCGCTTGGTAATTGTCGCGATCGTTGGAGGCAGTGCGAGTACCGTTAGATCAGCAGATTCCGTGGCTATGAGCGGAAAGTAGCTGATCTCGCGTGTAGCGGTGTCGGTGTTGACATTTTCAATGCAGTTATGAGTCGAGGAATTTGATGCATGGAAATGCGTCGCGGATGGGGCAGCTACTTCTATTGATGTGGACACTTTTCAATGGGTACTAAAAACGGCCGGGGTGCACACAGGTGTTGGTATACTGTATGAGATGACGCTTTTATGTAATAACATTTTCTAAACTTATTTGCGTTTTATTCGAAGAAAAGCTGAGGTGCTAGAATGGTCGAGATATAGTGTGTGTAGTTATGTAATGGGTTTCCTGGAAAAGGATGGTGGTAATCTTGCAAACGTTGACAGTTGGATAGGATAATGATTGTGATAGGTAGGTTGCGTAAAAAATATTACAGCTTGGAAGTAGGAACGTTTCTCGTTTATGAAGGATTTTAAAGAGGAATAAATCATGGCTGATGCACCGAAATGCAACGGGTTAATACTTTGAAAGTTATGTCCAATTGATGCTATTGCAATGTTTTTAAAGTGAAATTGTTCTTGTTTAAGTAATTTTTGTGATACTATAAGAAGGCGATAAGAAACCATTCGTACTCGTCTAACGAACAATATCTACAATATCTACAATTTTAGTTTATAGTACGAGATATGAAACTGTCTTTATAAAGGACGAATTGTTAAATATTTTTAATGAAACATTTGGTGCCTGGTTCATATTATTATAAAACCTCACAATTTGTATTATTTTCGGAGCCGCGACGATAATAATAAGAAATATTATGTGTTCCAATTTAAAATTGAGATTTGTGAATTGCTAAACACAGTAGTGTTTCCAGCAAGAAATTGAAAATTGTTCTTCAACGATTCTTAAATAAATGCTTTCACTTAATTTGATTAGCTCGCGTAAAATAAATTACTGGGAATTTATCATATTCTACGCTTTTATTAACAATTTCCTTATAAGCAAATGCAATTTGCTTTTAGTTTCATTAGAAGAGTAATGAAGCGATTAATATTAAAACGTGAATAATATATTGTTCAGCCGTAAGTTTTATTGGAACACTTTTATCGATATCCTCGTAATAACATTCGTTATTCGCGAAGCACGAAGCTTCAACGAAGACAAAAAGATAAATGCGTGTTGCAGGAGGTATAAGTACATCGCGAATAAAGTAGCTCATATATTGCACGGTGCTTTTTTGTTATCGTAATAAGTGGGGAAATGTCGTGCAATCATGGATTTACAAGATTTCGAGTGTCGATAGCATTTCGGTACAAGTTACAAGCCTCTTTTTCCATTCTGTTTATATACCACAATAAAGACTGACAATATCAGAATAAACGAATAAAATTCGAATGGATCTTGTTATTTAATAAAAAACTCGGAGCTCCAAAAAAGAAAGAAATGCTGTTGATATATTCCGCGACAGAATCCTTCCTAAATAATCACCCGCCAAACTTCAAATAGGTATCTACAATTTCCTTAAAATAATGAACTGCATTTAAATAACTTTGGCACATTCATTTTAAGAGATCTCGAGTTTGCTGTTGAAATATTTCCCATTACTGTTCACCTGTAAACGAAATATTATCTAATTGACGAAATAAATTAATTGAAGAGGCATCCGCAGGAATATCGTAGAACGAAAAACGAAATGTTTAAAAATTCCAAATGCAATAAAATACCTAACAGAAGTTGTGCACTCGTAAATCTCCGAAATTGGAGGCTTTCGAGAAAAAAGGAGGAAAGTTTGCGGTTCTCCTGGCCGAGCTATCAAGTTTTTTCCCGGTATATACGTAAAGTCGAGTTAGGAACACGGGAGTTGCTCTCAAATTCAATTACTGCAGTTACCAGGGAAAACGGGGTGGACTGATGCCAGACAGTAAAGGTAACTCAGTGGTAGCCAGAGCTCGTAAATGATCTTGAGTTAATCGTCAACCCCGGCTAATTTAATGTACAAGAGATTCCACTCGGTCGTCGTGCTCGGCGTGAATTTCACGAAACCTTAAGGTGCGCTTGCAACTTTCGAATAAATCACCTGGTACGAACACTTGGTCCGTGAGTGGGAGGGTGGTACGCGGATAATATACTGTGCGATCGCTTATGTAGATCACGCGTTAAGATTCAAGGAAGTTACCAATGAGAAATCGTCCACGATTTCCTGTCCTTACACTAAATTTCGAGAAAATTAAATTAAGATTGAGAAAAAAAATTGTCGTTCTTCATCGCCTGTGCGAACACTCAATAATTACATTAGGTAGGGCTTATGGATAAATGTATTAGAAAATTTTTATAGGATTTTTAGGTCGAAGGAATGTTTGAACACATAAAGCAGAAATGTTAGAACAGTGAAAAGTTCATGTAGTGCAAAGATTAATTTTTCACGCGATTGCGTTATGAATATTAACCCTTTAAGCAGGGAACACGATTTGACTCGTCATTTTACAGTCACGCTCTAACTATAGTTATGCTAGGTTGAACGTTTTACGTATGTTCGACTGTTGTTAATCTTTTTAACCAAGCTTTGATAATGACAGTAAATCCATTGGACTTGAAGACTACTGTTTTCCAACTTCTTAATTATGAATCTGAACAAATAATACAGTCGTAAAAAAACATTTATTAACTTGTATGAATCATAATTGAAGTAGAATTTTTTTAGGGAAGAGTGACTGGTAATGTAAATATAGCATGATGTTCAAGAAATTAGTGATTGTCTTGTAAATTAGTAATAATTGTTCAATAACAAATCTCTTGATAGAACGTTGATGCTTCGCTTGGGACGTACTTAATTAATTTCGTCACGTTTTAAATCTTTTCAACAAATTCATGACAAATACTGTTTGCTCATTAAGCTAAAAAGACAGTTTACATTAAGCTTTGAGATCGCTTGAAAATGGCTAATTTTGGACTTGCACTGTCCTTCAACTCACCACTTCAAATACACCCATTATCAGTAAAAACACCACGGATAGTTGCAACCCTATCAGTCGAGTTCCCACTGCAAGTACATTTATCAATCAGTTTCCTACTATTCTATCTCAGCGATTTTCAACCGGTCCACTGTGAGGCACAAATGTCTGTCCAAGATTGGTTAATACAACTTAATCTGTTGGCAATAAATGTCATTTTATGCATAGTAGAAAACACAGTTACTTCATCACTACTTTGGAGTAAGAACGGCAGAAATTTTGCCGTCTTAAATAATTCGAATATGCACTCCATGGTCAGGTAGACGAATCGTTTTACGCGCCATAGAATTTTAGTAATTACTTTACGTGCGCCGTGAGATAGAAGATGACTGAAAATCGCTGCTCTATCTCTAGCACTCTACTTCAGAGTCACGCGCCCGTGTATTTTCGTGAAATCTTTCAGCTGGTGTCGGAGGTTGAATTCGCGAGCATGGATGAGGATGTTACTTTTTGTCGCGAGCACCGTCGCCGCGTTCGTCTTCTTCGTCGTGGTCGATGGAGGAGAGGCCCAGGCAGGGGTAATAAAAAGTAAGAAAAAGGCTCGAGGTTGCATACCACACATAGTCGCACGCCTCCACGCGACTCGCGTCGTGCAAGCCGTCGCGTCGCGGTGCTCTGCTCTGTTCCTCCTAACGGTCCCAAACAGCCGGGGACGTCTTATCAACCTGCACTATTAACCCTGCCCTTAAATCTCTATGGAACGTGAATCTTCGACTGCCCCCGGTGCTTTTAAGCCGCCTTTGAGCTTGGAAATGGGAGTTAAGATAGCCCATGTCTGCTTAACGTCCGGTTATTTGTTAATTGATGTTAGCGGCAAGTGCTATTCAAAAACTGGAGGCTTTATCAGTTGGGCGGGAGAGATTCCACTGTTTCACTTAGTTTCAAGCATGTACGAGGTTTATACATAGACCTTTAAAGTAGACAACCGTGTTTTACAAGGACAAGGCTAACTATCTGAAATGTGTAGCGTGAGCAGCTTTAATTTACAGGTGAGTTTAATTTGGAAACCATGTGGAATTGGGAAACTTGTTTTTCAATGATTCAAAAATAGTAAGCAGGTATAAATGCTTAGGATAAAGTGTTTAAACGGCTGCAGAAATTATACAGATAATGTATTCACCTGCGATTTTCTGTAGTATTTTCAAATTTTTAATGAGTACGTGCAATATATTATTCTGTAATGCAATTGTGTAAGTATTTGTCGTGCTGTATTATTTTTGGTAGACAAATATATATCGCATGAAAAATGTTTTTAAAAAATTCGGCCTCCACTTTTGGCGAACACATATTTGTACATTATCGTGTTCTCTAGCACTTTTTTAATTCATTCAATTCAATATAGTTTGCAAAATATAAGGATTTGTAGATTATAATTTGTATCTGTGTATATACGAACGAAGCCATTCCTTTTCATTTTCTACAGAGTTGAGTCAATAATTATCGAAAATGAATTTAGAGCACTAATAGACATAGATCTGTACATTATAGACTTTCAACGCGTTTGATCAAACGATGCCCAGGCTTCATTTTGAATAAAATAATTTTCATCAAGATATAAACCAAGTATATCCTGGTTTCTTCAATTTTTATTTTCGAACTTGCCAACCAATTCACAGGCACTATTTCGCAATAGAACATTTTAATACTGTGCTCCAGGTCCTTAGCAGATTCCCACCGATTTCCTAATCGAGCCGCCACTTTCACGTCACCAATAGACACTTACCAAAATCAAATAATGATTTGAAACTTCTATCACGAAACAGAAAAAGTAAATAACCATATTTCAAGTAATGAAGTACCTACTCCTGACGAATATTAAGAATAAAATAAGAAGAGAAAAAATGATTTCAAGCCGAGAAAACGATATTATTAATTCGAAATAAAACCTCGAGAACATTTTCATGTACCTGTTAAGGTGCACATTGCTTTCTCCTTCCATTCTCACTCATATCATTTTTCGTATAACGGATTCGTATCGCGAGACGATTTCAGCGTACACGCTATTCGGCCTAATCGGCTTGATGCACAGCAGAATTTTTCCCCAACAGCTTATGCACCGTACCAAAGTACCCATTACCTCTGGCATGAAAATTCATGCTTCCTCGGCGGTCGCGCGTCGAGCAGCGCGTTCAACGACTCCGCGTCTCAATCCTTCAAGTTTTCCATGAGCGTCGCGTCGGCGCGAAGCCGGGATTCCAAACGGAATAAGAAAATTAAAGGCTGTTGTTAGTCATTTCTCGCAGCGTTGCTCGTGACAGAGCAGCCGTCAGGGGATGCTTCTCGCGTTCGCGAGAATCGTTCATCGTCTATCAAACCTGCCGTCCCTTTCAACAAATGTGTTGTTCGGTTGGCTGTATCGCGTGCTGTCACGTCCCGCCAAGAAACACTCGTCATGATCGTCACGAATGGAAAGCCAAGACGAGCCCGTGGCCATTCGATTTATTTCATTTCTCGGTATAGACGGCGATGTAGCTTACGGGGTGAAGCAGCAAGAAGCGAAATGAGGGTACGACATCGAAAAGAGGGGGAGCATACGCAGCCACCGACTAGGTACCACTATTATCTGTACGAGAATGCCAAGGTCAACCTCATTCCGAGGCAACGGTGGCCAGTATTGGAGTACGTACCCGCCGGCTGATATCGTTCCATCGTGAGGCTACCTGCACTATCGATTTCCTGGCATTCTTTCGCGACAGAGTTAGAGAGGTTCGACTGTGCGCGGCTTTGTGATTTCTATGCTAATGTTTCGGCTAACTATGCTAATGTTTCAAGTTGATTCTTTTCCGTTTGCATTCCGCTGTTCGCGGTGTGAAATTTTAGTGAATTTTATGGATAGAAGGATATCGCGAGTCGCTTTAAATTGATTAACAATAAGCGAGATTGTAGTGTAGAATAGTTATCATTCTACTTTGGTCAAGACAGTATTTATTGCTTGAGTTTAAATTCTATTTTTGTTAGCGATGTGTAAATAATTTGTCGTATTAAGTTGCATTGTGAGTGTAATTAAAAATAACACTAATATAGCTGATTTTATTAATGTTGAATAGTGATTTTATTTAGTTTTAGTGTTTGACAACGCATTGGCTTAAAAATTCTTGTATGTTATGCCTTTTTTATTCATTTCCCGGATAGTAATCCTTTTGTTAAAAGGAATCAGCTTTGCAACGCATTCATGTATCTGTTGAAAAAGTTTCGCCGAAAAAGAATTGAATGTAATCCTTTAATTTTTACTTAAGCTCCTACTATGTATCAACATCAACGTGTATACGAATTTTATCTTTTTGTATCCACGAATTAAAATTGTATTGTTTTATTGCATCGTAAATGTAAAAATTGTAAATCAATATACATATTGAGAATACGTGCTTTTTGCATATATAAATCCAAGGTTTTTTAAGAATTTAACAACAGAACAATAAGTAGGTAGATCGGTCATAAACACAGAAATAATTTATTCAACAGTTATTATAAATCTAATTTAGGAAATGATATTACTTTTTAAGCATTACATTTACAATAGGATTTCAATAGTTTGCAACACTTTACATTTACGATAGTTCTATTCGAAATTTCATAATATTTTCCACTTCAAAGTATCCTTACAATTTACGTTCATACAGGTAACGGTTACGAAACATCTGCTTCGGTAATGCATTAGGTACTACATTTCATCTAATTAAAGTATTTATTTCAAAGGTCGGCGTTGCGTTACTCTTATCGTGTTGTACCTGGTTAATTTATCGAACACTGACAAGTCAGTGGCTTCTTAGGTGGTAATTTCCAATAAAGATAATATTCTACCTTGTATTTTAGCTCCTGAGTAACTCTGATTGCTTCATCGTTTGACATGCAACGCTATACTTACCGACACGTACGATCCTGGCCGCCCATTTTTTAACGCAACAATGACCGCAACGTTTTAGAATAAATACGTCAACTAATTAAATAAGTAATTAATTATATATATTCAGTATAAACGAATATTTATTGGGATACAACACCATAGTTTCTTGCTTAATTCGTTTCGTCTGGTAACACGATATTATGTGGTTGTGTAAGTACTGCATCTGTCAATTTTGCAATTTGCCTTTGTAGTTTATATTGTTTGAACATTAATAATATATTGTACATGTAGATAAAATGGCATGTAAAATGAAATTAAACGAGAAACTACGTTGGCAGGAAGAAGCCCTATTTTTATTTTTATTCGTTTATAATTATAACTATAAAAAGAATATGAAGTATATTTGTAAGCCATTTTTATAATAGCTGTACCTGTTTTATTCTAACGATAAGACTGTGTGGATCGTTCGTATATTTAGTATAAAATAGCACACCAGAAATTAGAATATTTATTTCATAACAGTATCAATAATAATAAATTAGAATAATTGACTATAATTGTTATTTTTATATTAGATTGATAGGTGGATACACAAATAAATTGATAGTTTCCATGCTTTCTGTTTACATGAATTTTTCCCGCAAGTAATCAAACAATAAATCATCTAATAATAATAAAAAAATAATTCTGGATATATGTATGACTGATTACTAAATTACTCAAACAATTTTCACAAACAGTCTGCATAGATATACTTGCAGAAAGCAAGAACGTTTGGATATTTCGAAACAAGTATTGTGAACTGTCAACTTTAAGCATAACTTTCCTTTTCGTGAACACTCGTACCCACGGAACCGGCTTCTTTCCGTATTTTTATCTTACAATGAAATCAAAAGCGTACCAGGTTCTTACGATTAAATACATGAATATTTATTTACCTATATTACAGCAGAAAAACACCGCAAAATAAAATGTGTCGATAATTCATATTGCGATATTTTTATTCGTAGTATCATATATCTGGAAAGGTTTGTATTTACCAGAAGTAAATAGCTTACAAGATTTGTTTCTTCTTGTTAGTATATAATTATGCAGTCCAAGAATTTGTGCAAGACGGTGGTACAAGCATGCGTGATATATTTATGTGCTTCATATAATGACTATATCCTGAATAAAAAAATACGTCGAGATTAACCTCGTTTCATATCAGTGCCCACTATCAGCCAAGTGTGTACCAGTTGCATTTTATCGCATTCTTGGTAGATAAGGTTACACCTACCACTAGCCTCTACACCCTCTTTGAACTTGCAACTTATCGTCGCGAGTATACCTATATGTACAGCCTTTTTTCCCCATCCTATAGAATCGTGATTCCATTGCAGAACGTAGAATACGTTCACGACCAAAGGAAATTCAGATGTGCTCGTGGATGTATACGGAAGGGGGGATTGGAAAGTTTGATCGTGTAACAATGGTGGAAGCAATGTCATTGTTGTACAAGGGATCAATTTTTTATTAACGTCAGTCCTCCACTGTCAATGTGATTGTGCATTGAACTAGAACTGGTGTTCGTACAGTGAAGATACTACATTTATTGCTTTTTCTACTTTTATATAACATTTTCCTTTAAAAAATGTGTTTAGAACTGTTTTCTTTTTAATCTGCCTTTATCATTTGTTTCAATTTTACATATTTAATTAAGATAAATAGTACTGGTGAAGGTATCGAGATTGTTTATATAGATTAAAGTACAAGTAAGCGAAATAGAGTGGTATAATAGTGTGAATATTTCTGTTTTACCAAAATGCAATCAGAAACAATCAAAAGTGCCTTATTTTTGAAAAAATCAACTTTTTAAATCTGAGGATTAAGAAGGCACACCTTTGTCTTCGATTTATTGTGCAAGGAAGAATTACCCTACATCGAATAAACTGTACTGCAAGCAGTTTAATAAAATTCTGAAGAAAGCTCCAGATTTAAATATCCAAATAAACCGTAATTTTATTTTACATTCATGTCCTATAATCATGGTATGTACATTCACAAACTACGTACACCGTAAGAAAAATGTCTTATACAATTGCAAATAACTTTAGATTCCCCTTTCAATACTGTCCTAACAGAATTCAGTACACACGCGCATTCACGATACGATGAATAGGGAATGGTGTCCGTACCTTGTAAGATTGAATAACGGAGAATTGATATTTCCCCGTACATTATGCAATTTATCATAACTGAATTCCGATATGAATACGTTCTCTCCAAATAAAAATAAGAAAAACCTTAAAGCAAATTGCGTGTTGCCACAATAAACGTGTCGACTCCGTACACACATGCATTAGTCTCTTCTTTGAGGATCGTTTCCTGCTCTTTTGTGGCGGCTCCAAGCAACGACACAGTCTCGTCGTGGTTTCCAATCACTTGACACCGATTTTCACCTCTGGCAAATATTAGTTTTTTGCGGTCTTCGCAGGCGTCGTTGCGATACCTTGGAAAGGAAACGATAGCGGACGACAAGAGGAACGAAACAGGTGGTTGCCTTATTCAACTTTCGCACGCGACTAGTTGCCACTGACAGAAGCTTCTATGAAAAGTGGCCACGATTCCTGCAGGTGCGCGAAGCTGGCATTTGGCACCGCGGCTATTGCCAAGCAATCGTTATGAAAGCTCGGGGAAGGTTACACCGTTATCAACACGCACGTTTTTGACATCGGGCTAAACCGCAAAGACCGCAGCAGCCTTGCCTTCGATCCTGCAACACGGAAGACTCCCGATACGCGGAAGAAAGTTTTGCAATTTTTTAACACGACAAGGTCAGACTGGTGTTAGGCATACAAGACAATTTGGAGCAATCTGGTACGACAGAGAGAAACGAATCTGGCAAGGGCAGTCGTACTTGAAATTATTAGCTCGCCCCATAAGTTCGTGCCGCTTTTTGTTTTGCTATTTAAATTGATGTACGAAACATACCTATAAAGTTTATGAAAAAACGTAATCACCCTCTCGTTCCACAATTTCTTCCCATCTTTTTGGTAAAGTCATTATACCGTCACTATGAAATTTCTGTGGTTTTTCGTTAAAATACTTTTCAATGTTTGTTTTTGGGGTCTCGACATTATTAAATTTTTTTCCGGCTAAGAAAATGTTGTATTCACCGGAATAAGTGGTAATCAGATGGAGCAATATCTGGAGAATATGGTGGGTGTAATAAAATTTGCCAACCAAATTTACTTAATTTTTCTTTTGCACAGTTTGTGCCACATGTGGTCTTGCATTATCGCGATGGAAAACCACATTGTACTGATTCACGAGTTTTGGTCGTTTCACTCTTATTGCTCCTTTCAATTTATCCATCTGAGCACGGTATTTGTCTGAATTAATTGTTTGGTTGACTGGAAGAACCTCAGAATACAAAATTCCTTACCAAAGTATAAACGTATCCGGGGCACGAACTTATAGGACGATCTAATACATACTTTTTAAGTAATCGGAGATAGGAAACAGCAAAATATATTATGTAATTACAGACAAAACGAAGGTATGATTAAAAGTAGATTGTATAATAAATCTACGAGGATGACGATACTTCCCAAGTATTTCCTTTCTGTTGCTCTTCATTTTATATTCTAAGAAATGTTATTCTTTTTGGGGACTAGAAGAGTGTTCTCCCCAATTCGGAGCATTCGCTATTCATAGACGTGAACGTATTTTAAGTGAATATTTCTGCGGAACGATGTTCTAGGACCTAGGAGCATTCAATGCTTTGTGTTTTCAATCTAGTTGGTGCTACTTTAACAGATATAAAAAGCGATCCTACATTCGTGCTGCTCTCTTCGTTAATCTGAATTTCCAGCCATTCAAACCAGTTTCTTTTAATTCGTTGCTCCCTGCTAATGAATATTTTTGTTGACTCCTATTGTCAGCTGTTCCTTGGAAGTGAAACACTGAGCCGCGGGGTCGTTAGCGCTTGTTGACAATTTTCATTCATACCAGGAGGGCATTGCGGCCAATGAAATTACGTAAAGTCGACAAATTTAATAGAACGCCCAGCTGATTCATATGGGAAAGAATAATATAGCTCGACTAATCTATAGAAAGTCGAGGAAAAAACTTAAGGGTTATAAATAATAATAAATTATTACTGAAGATAGATATACGGTATCATTAAGTCGAACTCAATAATGAATGTATTAATTTGTTCAATTTAATTTAACACGTTATTTCTAATTTATTATTGAATATTCCTTCTTTGTTTCATTTAGTTTAGTGTAGTTCAATTTTTCTCATTTATACTGTGGTATTATTGTCGGACCGTTTCTTAAACTTCATTTAACAGGTTATTGTTAATTTATCTTGAAATATCCCCTTTCTTTTCTTCATTTATTGTATTGCAGTTTAATTTATCTGATTTCGGCAATCGGATTTATAATAAAATACTGTGGCATCGTCGTCTGAAAATTTATTAAATCTAATATAATAGATTATTATTAATCTATCATAGAATGTCCCTTTTCTTTCCCTCATTTATCTTATTGCAGTCTTCTTTGTTTGATTTTTACGATGTTATTTATAATTGAATACTGTGACATGAGATTGCACATTTGACAATTACTCAACTATTTCTAACAGCAGGTTATTAATAACTGATTATTAAATCCCTTTTCTCTTCTTCATTTGTTTTATTGCAGTTTTCTTTTTCTGATTTCGACGATCTTATTTATAATTAAATACTGCGCCATGAGATTGTACGCCTGACAAGTTGTCGACTATTTTTACCAGCTGCCCTACGCATCAAAGATTTCTACCTTCGCTTCGTGCTGAAAAATGGAGAAAGAATCTGCTGTGACGGTTGTTAGTTCGAAGTGTGCTCCGAGTGAATGCACGGGAAATCGTATCAGCTACCGTGCACGGGAGACAAATAAACTCCAAACTATTTCAGTCTTCATAAAAAATTAAAAAGAAAAGCAGCAGCAGGAGACCCTCTGATTCAGCATTCACTGAAAACGGCTTACCGCACGTTCCGTTGTTGTAGGCAAATTTTGTAACAACGGGCACCGTCGAATTTTTCAATATTCAGTACGCTTTATAGTAGTGCAATAAATTTCAATGATGTATTTATTTTATAAACATTGAAATCGTTGCACACGAATTATTCTTTGGTGAGATACAAATGCTTTATGCACCAATAATACTGTGTTCAAATTTGTTTTTCCCGAAAACGGAGCTTTATATGAAAAGAATTCAATTGTATATTTCCGGCTGTTTATTTATTTATTTATTATTAATGTACACGTGTAATTAGCTGTTTGAGATCCATATTATAACAAGTGAATTGAAATTGAGTTACAAGCAGATAAAGTATACGACAGCCTGAACACACTAAAACTGAGTAGATGACTGAAAACGTGAAACGACTGGCAGAAATTATTTACATTAATAATAGCAGATGCGATTATTACAATTCAGAAGAAAAATACCAATAGAATCATTCAACCAAAAAGTCTTGACTTTACCTTCGTAATTAAACGGAAGTACCCCGTACAATAGTATCTGTTTATTAGAAAAAAAATTGTTTCGACAGCATTTCTATTCTTTTCCACACCGTTTTGTAAAGACGAAATACTCATACGTGTAAAACTCACATTACTCCGTTGCTCGGTCCGAGTTGCTCTCTCCAAAATTGACTGAATGTCCTCCAATACAGTTCAGAATCGAACGCTACAACATCGTTTGCCTCCATCGACTCGGTGAAATGGGGCAAAGGATTTCTTGGCTACAATAATTTATTGGCCTTTATAAATGGTTAATCAAGACAGCCCCGTTGGTAACATTCAGTGAACGTTGAGAAGAGAAATTCCGGAACGATCGTGAAGCTGGGCGAAGAGTGTGGCCGTCTGTGTGTCGCGCGATAAGAGTTGCCAGAGCGGTTCCGACCGATCAGTAGGTACCGAAGACGGTCCACTTCACGTCTTGCTCGAGAGACTTCCTCTCCCGAAGGCTGCCGAGTAAATAAAGGGTTCAATGGGCCGCGTGGTCGTTTCGGGATGACAAGAAAATATCTCGAATTCCGCCGCTACGCTCTTCCTTCCTCGCCATCGCGATCGTCTCCCTTTACGCCCTGTCTCGTTTCGCTTTATCCTCTTTCGTTAGGGACAGCGGCACGGAGAACCGGCAATCGTCGATCGAGAATGGCGGTTCATGGGGCCTGAATGTTTCCGTCGTATCGGTGGGGTCGAACAACATCTTCAGATCGGCCGGGATGCATTGTGCCAGGAATGAAATGAACGCGCGAAGTGTTCATCGAACGTGGAATTCGTTTCGAAACGGGACACGAGAGTCGTCCTCGCGTTTGCGAAAAATTTCGTTCTGCGTTTCAGATGGCGTTTGGATACGATGAGAAAAGTATCGCAGAGAGCTTTTGTGAATTGTAAACGAAGTATGTATTTGGTAGTTTGGTAATTGAGGAATTTTTGTGTAATTTGATATGTTGATATTAATTATTAATAATGTACGTGTTTAGTAGCGATCTTGTTATTATTATAAATATTTTTATGTCCGATTTATATTTTAATATTAGATTCTTTAAATAATATGTCGACCCATTTCTATTTTAATTGCAGCACTGGAATTGTATATGAAGAATTGTAAAGTTCAGAGTAAAAATATGTTCACATGCTTTAATTTTGTTTGCTATGTTACGCCATTCTAAAGAAACAAAAATGTAATGTGTCTATTGATAGATCAAAATATGTTGTAGGTACACGAAAATTTAAAATTGCAACATTATTAATATTATTACTTACTCTCTCATTGTAAGAGCTACGTAAGGGCATGGGTAATTATAAAATACTAATAATAATAGTAAAACGAAGGTAATAAGAAAAGAATTAATTGATAGTATATGTATAATGTTCAGAGAATAGTCTTATTATTTTCCACATTGTAACTATGCCAAAACTTTTGTCCCTTTGTATGTATCGATATGCAAAACTACTAAATTATAATATATCAAAAATTCCACGTGCTTGTTTCTTCCATTTTTCTAAATTATTACAACGCCCCATTATGTATCTTATACTAACTAACGTAAATAGAGAAATCTATTCTTAATACTATATAATATCTAATTATGTATACGCATTCGTTTCTTTTGTGAAAATATTTCTGCTACAATGTGAAATCTGGTACAAAACCTTTTTGCCTTACAAGGGGGGGTTACGAAAAGAATACGTACGAAAAGAAGGTACGTTCGTTTCAAAACAGAGCATATAAAAAACAGCGTTTGCCAGCGCATAAAATGTTGACTACACATGGCACGCATGTATGTACACCTTTTTCAATGTACAGTTATCTCTGACAGGAACCCATATGCTTTTCTGCGTAACAGCACCGCAAATCACGCTGTAGGAAGCATGTTAAGAACGAAGCTTTAAGTCATACGTGTACTGCGATGTTAATCAGAATGATTTTTAGTCGCAAAAAGTACGACACGCTACTTAATCCCGGCTACACGAAATGACTGTGCTTTATTAGCCCAACTCTTAAAACGGTCATATGTCACACGGGTTTCCGGGAGACGGTTATGCCTGGTGGCTCATAAAAAAAAATTAATGTACTTTCAAATATCACCCAGTGTTTCGTGCGCGAAATTCATTTTTGCAACTTTCTTCGACCTCGCAAAATGAAATTCGAAATTCACAATTGAATGTAATATGTAATGGGACAATGTTGGATATGAAAATTTGTTATATTTTTTTTATAGGTATTAGGTTTCACTATAGGCTTGAATTTATCTATAAGATAAGTTTTAATTGGAAAAAGACATTCGCCTCATTTGCTTACTCCAAAAGTAACATTACTGGTTTTGGAATGAAAGGGTCGATGTCCGAAGCAGCTGTGGGATATGAATTATAGTATATTTAATTTTGAACGAAGTAGTATAAATAATGGAAATATCTGTTTATAGATATGCGTAATATTAGTTATTAACTACAATTAGTAGATATGACTAATACTAATTTCACATTAACTATTCTCGTACAGTATTAGAATATACAATTTCGTAGCAATTAAATTATTAAACAACCGGTGGCCAAGTTATACCTAGCGAAAAGCAAATGCACCGAATCTTTAATAAAAACTATTCAAAACCGTGCAATAATCCTCTCCCCATCCAAATATCAAATAAACAAAAATGATACTCCAATGCAACAAATATTTCTAACAGTTAAAATCACAAAACCACCATACATGCATAAGGAGGTAACACAACCTGGCCATAAAAGGCTGCCCAACCGAAGAAACACTTTCCTTCAAACACCTGTAAGACACCTGCATAATCCACTTATCAGTAAGCTAACCGATTCCACTCTACAGTTTCAGCAATTGAGTTTCCTACCTCCCTGATCTTCTTTCCCTCGTCGAGCTGTACAAAACAGTCCACGCGATAGGAGCCTACTCTCGCGGTGAATCCCAATCGCACCAGGAAATATATTCCAGTGGTATTCTCTATAAACCGGCATGGTGGCAGCTAATAGAGGCGAAAATGGCGCCCTTGTATCGTTAACAATAACAGTATCTACGCCGTAATCTATGCAGCGGGACGTTATCGTTTGGCAAGGATCGTTGAAGGCTGGCTGGGGAGTGAGCGTGCAAATTGGCGAGCTCGTGCCAAGCGTCGAGACGCCCTTGAATCCGCTGCTAAGACCTTCCGATTAATTCGTCCCCGTCGTCTGTCCTTTCTCAGCAACCCGTGAGAAGTGGTCGGTGCTCTTCTCGCCACTCGCGAGTTTCACGAACGACAGCGTTCTTAATTCACCGGAAGGTGTTTCAACTTTAATCCGAAGAGTGCCATTAGGATTGACTAAACGCCCGAGCACAGGCCAACCGTAAAGTTCCGAGTGCAAAGTCTACTATACCCCCGTCCCACGAACCGTGGAATTCTTCGTCGAAAGGAAGTTACTGCTGACATTCTTACTAACCCTGAAGAAAAAAGGATCCATCCCCGTTCCGCTTTACTATCGACGGACGTCGAAGCCTTAGGCAGGCAGCAGGTTCTTTCAGATAACAAGAAGATGCTTTTACCTTGCGCCGCCGCCGGTGTTCACGGAGACGGAAGCTCGGCGACATCCGCTTGCTGTCTGCAGTTAAATAAAAAATCTTGCGACTGTGCGCACGCGCGAGTGTATCTCAGTTCTGCACGGTGGTTCGTTTAATATTTGTTTGCAGTTCATATTACGAGTGCTGTGTACGATGCTGATTGTTGTATATTGGTATTTGTAGATTTGTCTGTTTCAGTTTTGTTAAATTTAACATTTTCTGGCTCCTTATGAATAGTAAGTAAAGGCTGTTTCTGTTGTTTATATTGAATTTCCATTTCTAGTCATTTTCTTTTTATATATAACGATTAATAAAAATGTAATGTATTATATTGTATCGAATTTTAATAAAAAATCTGTAACCTATTGTAATTACAGTTGCACCATAAAATTATTCCAATCGCTCCGATATCTTATAAATTCAGACGAATAGCGTGGTTTTATATGTTTAGATTTCTCATTACTATTAAACTCTTAACTTTTGCTACACGTGAATCGTTTTCCTGTTACGCGATGCGCATACTGTTATTTCTTTCTCTGTAATCTACTTTTTGCAGCATAAAATACTTTGGAAAAAGGAGTTGTTCATTCTACCGCAGCGATACGGTCAAAGTATATAAGTAATACGAGGTGGGTCCATTCAACTGTAAACATTATAGGGAAACTAAGAAAAAGAAGAGCAACATGAAATAATATAGATTAATGGAAGATGCTATAATGTATCTCAATTTATGCAAATAGAAAACAAAAATTTCCAAAAGAAAAAGTAGCTAATGGAACATAGAACCGCGTGCAACATTCTACCGAGGTAAAAGTTATTAACAACAAATGGGAATACACAAATATATCCGCATTATAGATTTTATGCTATGTAAATTAATATGCCACTGCACTGAAATTAAGGTAACGTAACAACCATCTTCGAAAATTATTCCACTTGCAGGGATAACATTTTAATACACTTTAGATATAATAACAAAATGAGAATAAAACAACATTAATACGGCCTTGAAATACAGGTACAAATATTTATTTTAATCGATATGCACATTTTCAGATATATTTTACAAATAAAATTAATCGACTCTGATAATCCCCTTTTTAAAGAATTTCTGTCAAACGACAATTTATGTACAATATAAGTATCGAAAATAATGGGGGAGCAGGTGAACAGAAGGAGTTTCTTTCCCCACGATCAGGGGTTCGAAACTCAGATGTTCTGACGAAGGTAAACGGGTTAGGAACGCCGCTCGATCCGAACTTATAACTTTAAAATGTCGATGAATTATTCAAAGACACCCTCAACTGAATAATTGATACACATGGCAAGTCAATGGGCGCGTATACATATACATACGTATACATACGTATACATATGTGAGCTTACGAATCACTTCTGGAGGGGTAGCAAGTATTCTTCTTTACCGTTTAGCAGCTGCACAACATGCAAATCGCTCAATTTCATCCTCAATTAATTGTATGGCATGAAATATTTTGTTGGAATATCGAGAAAAGCAATATATCAAGCACGGTTCAAGTTTAATTTGATACTTTACTTTGCTCGATTTTGGCAAAAGTTGTTACTCTATTATCCATTTGTGAACGAGTCTTTTGTTCGATGTAACCATGCATGGTACAGTGGATATTTCCATTTTCTAAGTTTCTATTGTACAGAAACATGTATTAATTTAAATGTGCAGCGAGACAAATTATGTCATTGAATTGCATAAATAAATTCCTCGATATTATTCATGTTGACTAATACTGATCAATTTGTTTTGAACTTTATCGCAATATTTCTGGGCACTTTGTATTTATTTTTGTACAGGTTTCAGACCAATAGACAGTCATTTGCACAGGTATATACACGCTTCTTGAACTTGAAGTATTATGCATTTCGAAAGTACAAAGATTTAAGCGATGGTGTTGGGCAATAAATAATTTATTAGTTAAAATTCAAAGTATTTTAAGCACTTGGTGAAGTTTGTTATATATGTTCATTCATAAAGTATCAGAAACCCCCCTTTTGATATTATTCGAAAAGGAAGTGTATGGCAAATTTTGTGTAATAAAGAATATAGAATTCAAGTACAGTGTACAACTTTGTACACTTTTCAACATCATGCTGAGTTTACTCAATATCATGGAAAAATATTAGAACCGTACTGAAATAAACTCAATCGAATTTTAAGTTTACCTTAATGCAATGTACCTCTATTAAATAACATCGAGCAACAGTGGCAAAAAACTGCCGCTTAAATTCTTGCAGTGCCGTTCTAAATACTGCAAAGCGTTGCTCCCACTGCATCTAAATTCCGATACATTGAAATTAGAGGGCACACGATCCTGAGGATGCTAGGACATAGCTGGTGATAAGCATTCTGTGGTTCCATGGAATCTCAATATTGAGCTGTCATTAATTGCAGTGACGAATCTCTGTGGTATCGTCAAATTTCACGGTATTTGACGTGATTGCACTGTTTATGGATAGAAAGTAAAATTCATTCATTGATATACGTATCTACATTAATTGACATAAGTGTATTAAACATTAAGGAACCTTAGTCCATTACAAGTAGAATGGTTCAATGTTTCTTGTACATTTAAATATAATAGTAATACAAGAAGTGAATTAAAAGATTAAAGCTAAATTTAAGTTTCTTTACTTAAAATAATATTTTAATTAAAATAATATAAATATAAATGCACTGCCCTCCAAAGGCATTATAACACTTGCTTGGTTACAACAAATGCCTGAAAATAAGTTGTGCAATCATTAATGAATTTCATTATACATATGTTACACGTTTTATTTCATATCTTAGAATTTCCTAAAATGTAATGTATAAAACATCAACAAAATATCTACAGATATTTCACTCATATTTTATACATATCATATTTCATAAGTTCTTACTTAAACCCACGAACTTCTGTTTATTCGATCCACATAATTACCATTCCACAGCGAAAGTTCGCTGAAAACCGAAAATGCTAATTTCTCCTCTTAAGCAGCAGCGCATATTAGTATAATACCTGTACTAATTGCAGCCTGCACAGGGTACAAAAGGTGCAAGGGGAAAAGAAAATTTCGCTGGGTGTCAATAATAGTTAGTTAATAGCAACTCACGAACAGCTTTAGCTGGTAATTTCGATGTACATATCGATACCTGGCTATTTGAATTATATTATTCATGTTGGTATACATAATTCATTTGGCGTTCCCTGCACCCGTTATCCACGGTGCGCATTATGCGCGAATTTCGTAGCTGGCTGATCGTTTTAAACATATCGTGCACTGCTGAATTGCCGTTGACCCCTTTCGTCCTGCGCGCATCAATTTTTGTTCCGCCGGGGGAACGTCAGAAAATCAACCAACGACCGGGCGTAATTAATCGGCGCCGCTGCGGCTAATGATTCACTGTTTCCTCTTTGGCAAACAATCAGGTATAAACCCGTATCGTGCGCGGTCTCTGCAAAGTGTAGATATATTTGCCATTCGTGGCGCAACATTTTCTGAAAATCGAACCGTTCGGCGTGCGATCGTTTTATGTTAATAACGCGGACGGCTTTCTCTCGCGTGTATAATTGAAAATTAAGATTGATCATTTGTTATTACCGCGTTAAAAAACGACTCGAAACGTTGGGATGTTTTAAGTAATATTTCGCGCGCATCGCGTGGAATTTTAAACCGTGGACTCTGCATTAATTTGAATTTTAAAAAGGCGTGCGGGATACTGGATACGAGGATGGAAACTGTAATTCGGCGCGAGAATAAGGTAGAAGTCGACCGCGGAACTGGCGGGGGGGTTGGCGACAATTTTCGTTAACCTTCCAGATTTGATTACCTTCGTTTTTCAAAACGGGCGTCCGGATAAGTATAAATTATAATATAATACATTGAATCGTTCGATAACTTGAACGCCACTGTTTGGAAACGAATTTAATTTAGAAACCTGTTCCTTCGTAAAAATTAATCACAAGGGTGACTCTTGAACGGAGGAATTAAAGGTGATAGCGTTGCTCCTATATAGATTACATTTCTTACGAGTAAACCTTTATATTTCTACGTATCAGCACGTCGTAAAATATGAACTATTTATTTAAATAACTACAGACTTCCTACATTGTAAACAAATTGCAACCACATAGACTCATATGAACTGCAAGGAAAATATAATATACTCGGGCAAATCTTCAGTGTATATTTCTCTCATAGCTAATAATATAATAATATATAATAAAATAACTTATTTTAATTCTGTATGTATTTGAAAATTTGAATCAAGCAAGATGGAACATTATATGACGTGAAAAATAAGTATATTCTGTCGAGCAGGGGTTGAACGATGTATCCGCTTTAAGTGGCGATAGAAGTTCCAGTTTCTACCTGATACCTGCGGCGGTTGCTCGCTAGAAGCAGATAGGGTCGGTCACGTACAATACCTCGGACGAGATCCCCAGTGAACCGGCACTTTCGTCGATCTATTAGTCGCTCAATTACCCAAAATACTCCGAGATACGCGCAACGGATACAAAGTCCCCTGGCAGTGTTCGATACACTTCCGGTATCGAAGTCGATAGCGGAGACACGGTTGCCCCTGCCTTCTTAGGATCCAAAGATTGAACATGTCTTAGTTTGGATCATCTATATACAGTGACTCACAAATTTGTTCATACGAAACTAACATGTTTACTCGTCCTCGAAATGTATAGGAGAATGTTAAAAAGTGGTCGAATTTTGAGTAGGCACCTAGAATATTGATAAGCTGTTATTCTTTAGGTTCCAAAAAGGTGTAAACCCGCCATTATTTATCGACAAGATAAATATGGGAAAGTTGTTAAGAAGGTAGATGATGTAGAAAAAGGTTCACTTCAAATAGTTATCGCTTGCCAACAAATGTATGAAAGGCCACTTTTTGACATTCTCCTTTGTTTACTATAGAGAAGCAGGTACGAGGGGCTTTCATTAAGTAAAACAAAAATATTTGTGTACTAACTTCGTAAAGAGTAAGGATACAGACAGTCTTAACAGTTCAAAGTATTAGTACAATTAACAGATTTTGTTGCACATCACCTTATTTATTTCTCATGCAATTGATGTAATAAAATATAATAAAATGAATATATCAGGAGGATTGCTAGAATAGTATTCTTATATTTTCAGTGAAAATATCTGCGAAATATTTCAGATATTTATATCTACAATAAGTAATAAGACATGTACTGAATTGGAAAACATTGTATTAATATCTGCGACACAACACTACGTACAATATGCCCTTATACGTCGAAATGTTTAATAATCATTATGCTGTGTAGTTTATTCGTGGAGATAGTTACAACATTAATGATTTATAAGTAATTATAGAATTTAGAATGGTTATTATGCTAACAGGAACCTCAATTCAGGTAAATAAAATGGATCACCGTTGTATAATCGTAATGGGCAACAAACAAGCCACCTTGAATATTCTATTTGTGGACTAATTGCCTTAAGTGTTCCCAATAGACGTGTACAGTACAAATGCCTTTAGGGTGCAATTCCAACGTCAATAATTAAAAGATTTGGTCCACTGTATTTTGCTAACGTACAACTACTATCGTCTTGCATATTCTTTCCGCACACCATATTTTTAATGAAACATATATATTCTAATTCATTCAACAATGTGTGAACCACTCTTGCACATTTATTAATTTAATAAAATAGTCAAATAGTATTATTCTATCATACAATTTTGATAGTAGTTTTTAACCAACTTTCTAATGCAAGAATATTGTGATTTTTTCACAATTTTGTAATTCGTATTAAAGTTGTACATTCCTTGTTACTACTGACAGTAGCACTGCATGATACAATTTTTTGTTCAAATAAAATTTTCGATCAGAATCCATATTTTAAAAATTTTTCAAGCATTGTGAATTCGATATTTGTTTTTACGTGCGTTCTACTAGAAACTCGTAGCATACTCGTCTTCGTTCGTGTAATTAGAAAATGCACCTTTCACTTTAAATAAATGAACGACCGTGTTTTTATATTATAATCAGAAAATCCGTTTACTTGTTGTAAAAAACCGTTGTAAGAATTGTATTCCAGAAATGAATATTAAACAAGGGTGCCGATATTAATATCTTTCAGGCAAGAAAGGTAAATTTTACAAGCGATTGGTACGATATTAATCTTTGACAGAATTCCTATGGTGAGTTACATAAGTTACTACAAGGTACCATGTCAATCATCCTCGTCAGTATTTCAATAATGAAGGGAATGTCGAAAGAAAGACAAGTGATGATAGTAATGATTACTTTCTGGCTACATCGGTCATTGGAAATGTCGAAAAAAATGATGACACATCTCTGTTAGAGCATGGAAAATATTTTTACGGTCATCCATCATATCACAATGAAATTTCATGGCCTACTTATATGCATAATTCATCTCCCCTGCTATTAGATGGGTGTTCAAATTAATTATTCTCCTTAACGTTCCTTGGATTAGTTACTAGTTGTGTTCGGTATTGTGGAAATAGGTATTGAACCGAAAGCTGACCTATTAATACACAAATTAAAAATATTAAATAAAAATAATTCGAAGAAGTTTTATTATACATAATTTTAGTATCTTCATTATCTAATCTTTACATTAAATAAGTATTACACCTTATATTGTTCACATCTTTTAAATTATTTGCGCAAGAAGCTCACATATCCTAAAGGTTGGCAAATATTAAAAGCATAGTACTAATTGACACTTGCTCTCCGGAGCACAGTGCGCTCATAATCATTATTATTTTACAATTAGTTAACTTAACCAAACCTAAAATGACTGACAAAAAAAGAAAACAAAACCCTTGACATTGTATACCGGTTTAGGCAAGCGAAATGCACCTCCCACTAATTCAATACGAACACAAAACACAGAAATCCCAACGACCTATAATATTAATAAAGGAACCATTGCGGACCAAATCACGTAGATAACAGCCTGACCGTATTAGCCGAAATTCTCGTTTTGCAACCACGATATAGATTAGGTTAATTTATCCAAGGTATCGTCGTCTGCCGTGAAATCGGGTCCTGGGAGATCTGATAAGCACGTACTAGAGGATAAGCCAGCACCGCACAGGGGTCTGGGAATCCGTTTTCCGTGGTGAAAATTCGATTTTTTAAGTTGAATATTTTGAAACAATTTGTTTCGTTATAAACACGCAATGCTTCAAAGCTTCAAAATCCAAAATATTATTCATTTCGGATAAGCGTGGGATGATATATAGCGTTCTGAAGACAAAATCGTAAAATTCAAAGTAAAATTTAGATACTCATTATAGAATATCAGAATACAGGTTTAACAGACGGTTTTATACATATCAGCAGGTGTACTTAAAATATTTAATCTAGCTGTAAGCATTTTTTAATCTACGTACAAAGAGTGCAAGTTCATAACAATTTAAACTTTGCGAAGGCTTATCAAGAAATGATTAAATGTGATAAACGTCGGACTTCTTTTTACATGAAAGCTTATGCACTCGTTGACAAGAGCATACAAATTTCAAGTACAGTTTCCTGCAGTTTATAATACTGTGCGGATCTTAATAAGTAAATGTCCGAGATGCATTTTGGCGATCTCGGTGCGTATAAGTAAAGAGGCGTGCCTTATGGATCGAGACCCAAGTCCCACATTGTCCCAAGTCCCCATTTTTTAGAAATATGATACCAATCGATAAAATGATAAATGAAAAATTGATAGATTTCACACGTATAGTTTTCAAAAAATAATTTTTAACACTCTATTCGCTAATAGAGATGTAGACAACAGAAAAATTATAACTTCCTTCTAATAATTCACAGCAAATAATCGTACTATACCATAGAAAATAAATTTGTATTGCAAAGAAAATGGAGCAAATCGAAAGTAAAGAATGATTTGAATTTTGGTCTCGGTACGTCGCGACGTACGTATCATCATTCTAGGTGGATAAAATTCGGGATGATGAATTAAATTACATCTATTGCTAGATATACTTGAAGTACGTATCAAACATAAATAGTACTTAGACTTTTTTAATTAGACTTAAATGATTTAAACAATTTTTTTTCCATGGATTTTTCAAACAAATTTTTGCGCAGTTTTGAAGTACAGAATACATTGCAAAAAGAATAAATACCAACGGTCACCAACAGCATTTTGCAGGTCTATGTAAAGTTCAAGTATTTCGACATGATTCGAAAATTTTTCATATAAAGATAAGATATTGAAAAACTCATTTATTATAAAATAATGAATTATTTGTTTAGCAATTCTTAAAGTACATAGCTTATGAAGGAATATCCAACATAAAACAGACAAATATTTTAAAACGGAACTTTGGAACTCAGTATTTTTTGTGATATACAAGCTAGGGTTACCTTTCTCTACAAAACAGATCCGTGAGACGTTTAACTTTGTACAGGCACTGATGTTATAAGACGTTATAAAATTAACTTACGACTGCGTTTTGCCCGCTTCAAACATTTTCCAATAACTTGCAATAAAAGTTAAAAGATTCTGTAACAGTTACTGTGAAATAACTTTTGTCCAGTTAGAACGGCGATCCGTCACACTGTTCGTCGCTTTCGAGACCACCGTGCTACCCATGGAGAAACGTTCCTTATACCATGGAGGCTGCGCCTCGCTCAAGAGAACCGTATCCTGGTGGCTCATCGGTGAACAGACATCCTTAAAGCTGTTCCTGGTTCTCGAAGGGAACCGCCATACCGCTGCTGAGATTTTTTCAGAAGCTACAGAGACGTGTCAACGACCGGACGATTGCAGTCCAATCCCTCACCGTATAACAGGTCTCCAACTCGCAGCTTTTGCCGCTGCTCTTCCCGTGCACTTCCTTCGTGCCCGAGAGACTTGCACGGTTGATACTTTAACGCCAATTAGCGAGGTGAATCCGCTGTAACGTGCTTCTCCTTTATGGGTTTAGCGGCGGTTTGTACAGTATCTTGGAAAATCGATAATGTGACAGACTCGTCTCCTCGCGCTAATAGCTCTCCCGTTATTACTAACGCAGACTGATCGCTCCGGTATGTGCTGACACGCGCTGATTGAACAATACGTCTCGTGTTAGTTTGCATTCGTAGATAATGAAGGACGATGAATAATTGCTGTGTGGCAGTTTGATTAAGCGTAGAGCGAAAGGGGGAGCCGAGTTTCGGTGGAAATATATTTTGGATGTTTACGTGTTATTAACGGGACGAGATTTTTCCGTCCAGGTTTTGAATATATTGCTTTGTTATGCACTTATTTTCGGTTCCTCGAGACGGTTATATGTACAGGGGGCATCGTTTTGTAAGACATTGTGGCGAATATAGTCAGCTTGGTGCACAAGTTACAGAAATTAACTGGTTTTATGTTATTCGGAGAGTAGTTGCGTTATACAAGGAGCAATATTTTTGAATTTCAATTGTAACACAAGCGAGGCAATAAAGAATATGTCCAGCACCAATTAAATAGACTTTTTAAATGTAGTACCATTACTCTGTTCATAACTTTTAAATGAATCCATTCACCAAAGCATATTTCCAAAAAAGACAATCAGAATTCTAGAAACGTACTGTATTATTTCCTTTTACTGTAGTCCCAATTTCTGTCTCCCCGTGTACTGTCATATTAGTGTTTCAAACTTCAGACACACACAAGCGTAACTACGTACTGCGATGGTTTAATCGTGGGCCCGAGATTTCATAGAGGTAATACGCTACAGGATATCTTGGTATTAGTGCGAAAATCAAGGCTGTTTCAGATAATCGGGAATGCAATGAAGATTGACGATCCGATAGCAGATAATGACGAAAGCATTCTACGCGCACAGATATTACGTGCAAGGGTGTATATACCTGAAGAAAATGTCAAGATCGTTATCCGTGAGATATAAGTATTGGTGAGACCTTCTCGCGTATTATGATTCTTCGTTAGGAGGCGGCTTCATTAACCTCGGTACCTGAGTTAAGTGGTACCTTCGTCGCAATAGAACTGTGTGGAACACTTTCAATTATCATTTACGGTTAATGATTTCACACGAGCCCCGTTGCGAGCCGCATTCACTTTTCCTAAAACGGTGCTGTTATAATAAGCGGCATTTATTTTTAACCCTTATACGGAAAATGGGTCAATTTGATTCGAAATCGAAAGCGGTGTTAAAGAAAACAGTACACTAGTCTCAACAGTTTAAGAATAATTCTCAATAATAATAACATTTCAGGAAATCCTCATAGTATCTAAATCATTCGAGTTATTGCAATTGGTCTAACCAATTAGTTTTGCACATTTTTGGTCAACCTGACCTATTTATTAAATCTTTCCACATTGCAATAAATAAAATTAAAGTAACACAGTAATTTCTGAGTACAGAACAATAAATGACTCCTAGAAAATGTATTATAATTGTGAAATGTATTAAAGTAAAGAGTTGTATTTAAATATTACATTAATTCTGCACAATTAATAAATACTGATATATTTCTAAATTTCGTACAAAGCCTATGGATTGGCAAGTTGCTCCGTACGAGGAAATCCTAATTGAGCTATAACAACGGAAATTAACATTTTCAATAATGAAAATTACGACCGTTTTAATAATTAGCTTCCATTTGAAATTGTCGCGTCGCTGGAAAAATTGGGGAAATTAAAGCAATGCGGTTTGGCACTCGGCCTGCACGCTTCGCGTTTTCATTAAGCTCGCAAATATACGGTGAAAAGTAATTTGTCCGTGGCACGTGGACGTAGCCAAATTACAAGAACAGAACGCCCTGTAAGACGCAGGCAGGCAACACAGAGGCATAATGGATACGTTTTGTTATGACGTGTTCGTTCTAATTGCCGGCACGTGCAAATCGTGCTGAAAATATCGCGTCGTCTGACGAACAGAGGAGCACGCAAAGACATCTAATTACCTGGAACGTTTTGTTACACTTTCAAGAAGTTTTAACGGGGATCCTTTTCCCGAGACGGATTGTCCTTCGCGCGGCGAAGAAAAATATTGATAAATGCCGAGATATTTTGATACATCGGTGTTCGTGTAAACGGGCTTTAATTTGGCACCAAAAGTTTTATTTTGTTTGTCGAATCGCCATTTCCAGGTAGCTCGTTTGTGTTGTTTACGTACCCTGACGAAGAGAAGTTCCTTCTTGCTAATTAGTTAACTAATTAAAATCCGATAGAAGGCAGCCCGTATCTCCTTCAGGAACTATCCGCAGTAGAATATCAATCTGTATATTTTTGCAGATCAAGTAAGCCCGGAAAGAATTAATTACCGTCCCTTCAATATTAATTTTCTAATTAAGGATATCTGTATAATATTCTATCCCCGTTGGATACCCTTCTTGTTTTCGAAGATTGCATTATTTTTTTGTATTGTGTGTCGCGATCGGCGAGGAAGGCGAAATTAATACAACTTTCAGGCTCTATTGAATGCAAGTTTGCTTAATTACCTCAGATGATACTTTCATACCTGATTTTATAACTCCTCCTGAGAATAATTAATTATAGCTGCATTCAATAATACTGAACGGTATTAAAAACTTATATTAATGACCGGATACTGTTGTTTTTGAGGGGTATATATTAAATGCAATTTCTAATACAATAAAATACAATATTTAATTAAAACAGGAAAAAGTACCTACTTGTTAATTTCTAAATCCTATTGGCATTCAGAAAAACTGCTACACATGAATATATTATACATCATTTGGAACGAATGCAAAGTAAATATCCCGACGCAATTAAATACATGAAAATTGTAAAATGAATTTTCCCTGCACGAGATCTTGTTTCCGTAGAAATCTAATTTGGAATTCACCAAGTATACGCGCACACTGTACTGTGCTACACGGTTTCATATCTTATTTCTACACCGTAACTATTTATTTCACCCTCTGGCAGCTCGTCTATATACCCCTCCAAAAAAATATATTACAAAATTTTAATGAAGCACATGTACTATATCCCCGAAATTATTCCAACTCATGTTCCTATCAATTTCAGAGGGACACGAAATTCCCCTACATATTCCCATCTGCCCCTTCGTTTCCACGTAATTATTACATTCTCCAAATTTTCATTACCCTCGAAAAGAATAATACAAAACACCATACAAGCACCCCAAATGTCTACGCGTGCACGTTATACAAATTTTCCTTCGACTTGTTCATCCCCTTAATTACAAAATAATACGCACCATTCGCTACCGAATACAAATTGGCCCCGCCGAAAATATAGTCGGGCAAATGGAGAAAAAACGACTTGAGTCGCCCGGGCGTCGATGTAAATTGCAAGCGTCTAACGCAAATTAAGTGCTCCAGAGATCGACCTGAAGATCGAACGAAATCACAGTAGCCGGCAACAATCTCCGGCCGACACTCCTGTTTAATCGACAGTAGTGACGCTTATGGAAGCCCCTTGCTTTGCATAATTGCCGCTTATGCACGCTCAACGACGGGAAGGGTAGAGGGAGAAGAGGCGCCCCGTTTGCCGGATGGGTTTGGCGAATGGTTGCGTCGTGTTTGTGGTGTTTCAGCGATGTGTCGAGTACTTACCACGTACTTGCTTCTCGGAATGGTAACACTAATGGCGGCCCAACAATGCAACGGGCTGCAAACAGGAGTCCTGTCTTTATGGCGTTGCTACAGTCCCCTTTACCAACGTTCTCTTTCCTTTTTTCATTCGTTTCCCCTTTGCCTTTCGGCTTTTTTTGTCATGTATTATGCTTATGTGTAACGCCAGTATTTTATGCCCCGACGATGCATTTCTTTTTCGTTTTCCATTGGCTTTTACGTTTAACCAGTATATTCACCTGCCAAGCATGACGGTAGGAAAATATGAAACGCATAGATATGGAATTTTGTACTGACAATAGCTAATAGTACTGAACATTAAGTAGCATGGACTTTACTTTGGAATAGAAAGGGTATCGGAGCAATATTTCAATGAGTAGTGAGTAATGAGGCGTGTGATTGTGAATGGTATTGAATATTATTGTAGAACGAAGGGTAGTAAATTGGGTATTAGAAATTGCTGCGAGTGAAGTGGTGCTCTAATTGTAGGTCATTATGGTCCTTGGTTGATGAGAGCTGAGTAATTATGCGGAGAGGTCACGAAGTAAAAGGTAATTTAAAAAATTGTGCATTGTACCATAGGAAAGTCGTGAAATAAAAGAAAATTAAAAGATTAAAACCCCTTAATACTATAAAGTTATAAAGAATTTCAGATTAGGTTAAATTGGTTATACTCTTAATAAACATTTTTCTTGTCGTACTCCTGTAATAAATTATCCATAATCTTCCCTAATTTCCTTAAAACTGATCTACTTTTTTGACTAGTTTATGGATATCTTGTGGCAAAACGAGTTTTTGAATGTAATCAGTGTTATACTGTACGTTTTGTACATTTTCGTTGGAGTAAAATTGATCTTGGATCAGAATCTTACTTTGTTATAAATCAATTTTTTAGTAAGAATTGTTACTGTGAATGTTAATTCAAAGAAATTATATGTAATGTAGCTAATTGGATACGGAACCTTTCGTGTCTAAATTTTTACTTTATTAGGTACATATAACCACCTCTCGTTTTAATAGCCGTGGAATGCAATCATAATATCCGCTTAAGGAAGTTCTACGTTCACATTCTTGGCATTTTTGTGATACCAATCACCATAAATCATTAAGGCAATCTAAAAGTAATTTCTCTATATTATGATTCAGTTTACAAGATAACTGTTCATTTGAACATATGAGAATCATATTTTTTTATGTAGGAATTTAAAAATTACCTATATTTGAATTATTACGAATTTTGTAAGTATAATGTTGACGTTATTGCGGAGAAGATGCTGAAAAGGAAAATGAAAAATTTCGGGGAAATATATTAATTAGAATGGTAAATGTTGAGCGTTTAGAAATATTTTGTGTTGTATTTCATATTTGTTTGTCATATTCTTTTTTCGAAATTCCTATTTAAAAGCGAAATGACAATGTAGGGCTTATATTGAAAATTGTATGCCTTTCTTTTAAAACTATTTGAGCAATGATGGGCTTTAGTCTTACTTTGAATTATTATCGCAAATAAAATTCGATGCGATGCACAATTTGTACATTATAAATTCACGATGACTGAATCACATTAAAAAGAGCAATATGTTTCTGTTTTTACCAAATAGAACTTATTTTGTCACTGAATATTTCCATCCATTACAATTATATATTTAAATGTACATTATTTTGTGCATTTGTCGATCATCAAATACTCGCTAATAAAATGGATCATCCAAAAATGTTTGCCCAAAAAATATATTACCTACATTAACAAAATCACACAGAGTTGCATTAACTCTGTACTTACATACAAATATTAACACACTCCACTGCTTTCCCTTCCTCTTATTTAATATCATTTGTAATAATACTTCCTAAAGTAGATTCTCAACCATTATTACGATTTTTAACTAGCATCAAACAATCAAGTACAGGACACAAATCGAATAACCATCATGCAACTAAAAAAGAAAAAAAGAAATGCTGTTCAATTTTTATTTCTGACAAACTAAATCCATCGCCCGCGTAACGGTGTTACATTCGAAACAAATTTCGCATAGGTTTTGCGAGACACCTCAGGAACTTATGACGCGTGTGCACGATTTATTCGCATAACGGATCTGAACAGCGAGTAATATCCAGCGCACGCCTGTGCCCTTTCCGTGTGTCGGTGCAATTTGTCCTGGATGATGGCGATGCACTATTGCAATATCACCAAGGACAACTTGCGACTCTTTTTCCCTCTTCCTTTTTTCCCTCCACCCATCCGGCATGCATTACTGGTCGATCACAGATGCTCTACGTATGTATAGAGAAGATATGAAATAATTTTTTGCCGCACTTCAACATCTGTCGCGTGACAAATTCCGTGAAGCATGAATTATTATGTCGTTTATACCTCGCAACTTCATATTACAGATCTGGGCATGATGGAAAAACCTTGTACTTGTACCTTGGTACAAGTACTAAGGTACTTGGTACCTAAGGTACCTCTAACCGACTGATGTCACTTTTTCCACTTTTCTGAATTTCAATACCAAAGGATGTAGTTGGTTTGGACTTGTTGTAAATAAAATAAATGAGCCTGGCGTGAGAAGTTTCATGTCGCCGTCGAATAACGCTGTAGAAATTATTTATTTGTTTCTGCTAAACTGGATAGCTTTATACGTTCGAGAATACGTTTTTCAATATGTATCTGATTGTGTATATATTTCAGTCGAAATTTTAAGAAACATTGTTTCTAGCATTAAGTTTATCAAGTTTCTTGAGTTTTTATTTCGTGGAGTTAATTTGACGTTTGAATGTGCCAGGGAATTTTGTGTATTTATATATAGAGTGTCTTGAAAGTTATCGTACATTGTGACGTACTAGAATGTTCTGCAACAGAAGGGCTGGTACTTGTTTTCCAAACACCAATACTTTACTGCACAGTCATTTTTGCAGTGCTCTGTATTAAATTTTCCAACTACAGACGAACCTCGATAACACGAATCACAAGGGAAGTGGAAAAAACTTCGAGTTATAGAGGTTTCGCGTTATCGAATTCCAGATTTCCAAGAATTATTTTTCCGAAATTATTCAGAAAATCTGCCAAATGCAACTTTTCGAAAGAAAAAGTTCGTTCGGGACTGTGGCGCGTTATTTATTTAAAAATCATCTTGCCTGAAGTGCAAAAATCATTTATTGAGATGCTCTTTTATTACCATGATCTTCGACATGAATGGCATAAATATTTTGGGCAACCTTGGCAACTTTAGAGCCACCGATTAAACTCAAAAAGTAAAATACGTTAGAGGTGCTCGTTCCTGTTAACTCGACACGCCATGGTTTTTAAATGAGTTTTTCTGCCACTGGCGAAAACGCGAAACAATTAAAAGAACGAATACAGAACCTATGAAATAGTGTACAGTAAATGTCTATGCAACTTATAACAAGTTTACTGTAAAATAGAAACTGCATAAAACTGACCAATTTATAATAAGAATTATTCCAATAAGTTCGTGAATTACTGTAGCTCCGATTTCTATTCACGTTTGTTACCTTACGATTTAAAATTGAATTTTTAAATAGACGTGTCGAGCTTTGAAACAAATTGCCAATACTTATAATTTGCGTACAGTATAATTATTACCCCATTGAATATTCAACCCTCTATACTTGGCATCTGTATTTTACAAATCTGACATCATTTACTTAAAATAATTTCTATATATTCTATAATTTCATAATTTCTCAGAGTATTTTGCAACCCTGCCATACTGTCAAAATCAATTTCTTTATTGTATCCCGCCATCTATTGTGAAATTCAGAGACAGAAGTTGTTTTTTCCAAATAAATTGTTTAAAATCCTTTTCTTCATTTATACCGAAACGAAACCAATGGAAGCATCTTGGTTTAAATCACTTGAACAATATACGTATTCCGCGAGCATAGAATAGTTCGCAAAAATATCCTCGCACGTGTGCATACGGTTTGCTATTTGCTTGAAATGCTAGGAAATAGAATGCACTGACCTGTTCTGCAGATTCGGTGATAAAAGAGTGGCAATATTGTATGCTGAAGTGGGCTCTTGGTTCTCTGGCCAGGAAGCTGAATTGGGCGTACTGAGGTTCACAGGTTGCGTACGAGATGCGCCTCAACGCGTGCGCCATTTGCACGCACTGAAAAAATAAAACAGATAGTGGTGTACATAGTATACAATCGTAGAACAATTGTTTTATGATATTGTTAATAAACATGCTCCTCCATACTATACTTGTATGCCTGTAAAAAACAAAATAAAGATTAATAATTCGACTTTTTTGCTTTTAATACAGCTGAAGCGGTGTCCTTATTGCAGTAAGGCTTGGTCCTCACAAGGTATAGGGCGTTTATTAAATAATATGAATGAATATAAAAGTAACAAGAGAATATTATCTACTATTAAGGCACGTGAACCTACGTTGGTCAGGGGCAAATCATTCTTTTTGGGCGACACAGTTCAGAGGTCACTACATTATTATTATTATTATTATTATTATTATTAAGAGTTTCGCTACGGAGGACGCATGTATACAATTTCATATATTCAGTAACTGTTTGTTGAAAATTTATATAAACATTCTGTACAATACTATGTCATTATTTCAATTATTTATATAAATTATACATTGGTCAATTGAAGAGGGCAATTAAGTGTTTATACATATGCATAGTTCTAAGTATCCATTAAAAATTGGACCGATTACTCGATTCACTCAGCGTTACATTTTAAAGCAGCCATTTCATCGCGTCAAACCAGGTGAATATTTGTTAAAACGATCAGTCCAGCTGTCTATAAAAATATCCGTTTTGCTCTTCAAGTGAAAAGAACTCGAAATCGGTCTCAAAGCGTTTAAACCGGTCAGGCATGTTGGCGGAAGGGCGGTGGCGTTTTGAGAAATTAAAACGCGATAAGCACCGGTCGGGAAATTCGAGAGAGATATTTTGTCAGACTTCGCGAACACCGTGCCACGGGAAGATCGTAAATCCAACAATTTTCTCGGTGTTTACCGCGCTGGCCCTCTCTCTCTCTATCTGTAAAACGGATGGTAATTGCAAGCTTTCCTTCCCTTTTGAATACTAAATAAAAACGTCTACCGAATAATGATACGCCACTCCAAAGGTACCGGGAAGGTCAGGAGATCAAAGCAGCTTGTTACGTTTCAGTCTGCAGGTACAGGCAACATTTCTCAAGCATAAAGTAGTGACGTCTCTCGCGACACCGTTCTCGCATGTTATCTTGCGTTATACCTGTATCGTGGGGCTCGTTGAATTTCCCTTTGCGATTTTATGCGTTTTTACTAGTTTCCACCGTTTGCCCGCTCCCGCGCCCCCTCAATCCTTACCCTTTTTCGTGCGTGCCCTAAAACTTCGCCGCGTCTTTGAAGTAGTCACGAGTAATGGAAATAGAAAGTGTACACTGTTGTTTCAAACGGAATTTCGACTGTGATTCGTGGGTGCCTGTAATTGCTGAAATCATCTGAGCGTACCGTGCATGGCAATTGGTAATGAGTAGGTTTGCTATTTCTTTGTAAATAGCGCACGGGAGTTGTAATGTAAGGAGTTAAGTTAGAGTTGGGATCAAATTTACTGTGATTATTGGTTAAAGATTGTGACAAATGTGAAATTGGATTATTAATCGATGGTAACTGATTGTGTACCGAGTACATAATCGGTATTAATGCTCGAAGCTGTTCTAATTAAAGGGCCTGATTAAAATCAATAATCGTTAATAATGAGAAGATTATACTTTTGATTATTCATTATTACTGAAGCGGTATTTTAGAAACAATAATAATACTGTGAATATTTTCTTGAAAATATATATTTATTAAATATTATGATTAAATGAACAAGTCAGTTTTAAGCATACAAGGGATATTTATGTGTGCACACCACTGATTTTAGTAAAATGTGTATTTTAGTATTTACATATTATGCATATAAAAAATACGCGTGTAACAAATTGTAGGATTTATTGGGTTTCTGTTATTAGCAAAAGATTTAAAACACCTACTTGTTCTTCAAGTTTTTAATTGAGTACAAAATTTTACACAATGTTACGTCGGTAGTTAAAAATAATATATGCATTTTACCAACATTATACTCTAAGTTTCTATCTGCTAAATTGAATGTTATCAAAAAATTTCTTTAATGACGTTGGTATTCAGTTTAATTTCGCATTGTTCCGACCACATTAAACAATGATCGTTAAGAATTATGTTTTAAATATACAGAGGAAAAAATAGCATCCTCATTTGGTCGTATAACTCATAAATACCACTTATGTGTATCAAAGTGTCAGAGATATAGTAGCTCGTTACTAGCAACAGTAAATCTTCGGCGAATACGATCTGATGAGTGTGGGACGAACTTCAAGTATGGAGAATCAAACTGAAGTACTGATAAAAAACTTCCGGCATGCCTTTACAAAAGGAACAAAATAATTCTCTAGTATGTATGTACTTGTGATCAGATAGCACTATACCCACTACTAACATTATCTTTCATAGATGCCCTAATGTATTTTGTAAACTTATTCTTGTATATATAAAAAGTCATTATATATTTAGATAATTATTTTTGTTTAATTTTACTGTTGAAAGTTCAAGCAATCTAGATAGTGACAAACTATGTTGTTATTTACTATCTACGGTCTTATAACTTTTTTAAAAATTTCTGTAATTTCGTTAATGAAATAATAAAAAATAATAAGAACCACATGAATGATATTTTATATAGGTACAATAGTTTCTTAAATGCAAACGTTTTGCGTACAAAAAATTATTACTATGTCAATGCTGGTAAAAGTGTATACAGTATATACAATACAGTTGTTATTATATTTCATTTTATTACTGGCGCATAATTTGTTTCAATTAAACGTTTGTGAACGAATCTGTTGCTTATATTGTTTTGAAGATTGAATAATATTATGACGAAGTTATAATGAAACAAAGAGTTGTATGTTAATAGAAATTATAGAACTTCGTACATTAATACCAATTATTATCTGTAACTTGATATACAAAATTTAATAATTCTATTTAGCTCGAAACGAAAATGATTGACTATGATACCGACGCGTGCAAGTTCAGATATTGCGCCCCAAAGTATTTAGTTTCAGTGCTCGTCGTCAGAGTACGCTGTTTCTTAGCACCCAGTTGAATTCGAAATTGGCACCATTATTTTAGAAAAAAAAGACAATTATAAGAGCTGCTACTAACAGGTGTCTTTAATAATACCCTTTTTAAGTCAACAAATGAAGAGAACAATTTTTGGCATAATTTTTTATTCCCAAACGATGCTAAAAATATTTAGCATATTAATAGCATTTAAAATGTATTACAGATGTGGAAATAGGGGCTGTTTTTTTACATTTACAAACCTTGAAGGTCTTGCTGATGGCCGATCAGTTTGAAATCAATATTGAAGGGATCAATTGTAAATAATTTCATTCTAAAATATTTCACCTTACCAATTTCCTTAAATTCTTGACTGAAAAATGAGTCATTATTAATTTAAACAGTTTCCGCGTAGCTTAAAGCAACCAGTGTTCTAAACAAAAATCAGAATAATTGGTTCATTTTTAATCTTCATTTACTATTATAACAAACATGGTTACATATAAGGTAGAAACAGAGTCATATTATAAATGATGCACTGTTCACCTCGAAAATTTCATTTATCTTTGAAAACTCAAAGTTATTGTCTTCTCAAGTTTATCGTCAAACCTTAGTATATGATACGAAAATAACAAACTAATTTTTTTCAATCGAATAATGCCAATCCTTCGCGTAATGTGTAAGATCATTTGGTTTTGGAATATGGAAAATAATATAATCAAGTAAGATATCAAATAAAATAATTTAACCACGATTAACTTAATAAGTAATAAGTAATGACATTAGGTAATACTACTATTTATTCCTTCCTATCTAAAAGAAGAAACCAATCAAAAACCAAGGAGAATATTTTAACATCACTGATGCAAAGAAACAATTGAATCATGGTTTTTCTTTATTACGTTTCGTATTTTACGTATTTTCAACAATAAACAAATATGAATATCAACAATATTCCCGTTCAAATGAAAAATGTTTTCCCACCGCCCTATCAAAAATTGTGAAACAAAAGTGGCGTAAGGATTGTTTGCCACATTTATTGTTACACTATATCTTACAATATATAAAGCGTTTCCAGCTACAATCTATTCGCCAGCCTGATTTCCCTCGTAAATGTCGCAAATCATATGGTTTCGTCGTTTCTGGTTCGCGGAAGCAGTTCGATAATTAGGCAATTAATTCAATAGCAGAGGCGAAGCATTGTTATAGCGCTGCCTCGATTAACGCGGCGGCACGTCACGGCCAAAGGGAACGAATAAATCGCAATTATTGGCCACTTCGGCCCCCTTTCGAATCCGTCCGAGATGAAGTTTCGTTCATCGAATTCGTTCAGCAACATGGAACTTTTAATGGCTCACAGACGTACCTCCGTTCGCGGAAAAATCCGCCGGAAAGTTCGCCGTTCCTACTGTGCGATGTCTGCTACGGAACTTTCAAGCGATTTTGAGATATTGTTCGACTTGCCTACGAATCATCGAATAGTCAACCGTGGATTTCTAATTATGCCCGGAATCAAACCTCTTTGAGTGGAAATTTGCAGCAAAGTGTTTTCTTACATTCTTAGCTAATGCTATACATACATATAATTGACTCATATATTAGTAAGTAAGTGTGCAAGTATATTTTTATGTACAGTAGCTTTCTATTGTTAAGTGTTGGGCATTTTATAGTTTATATCGTAGATGAATAATAGATATTTATTTTGCATATTCGTGGATAGTTTGAGTAAAAGTTTTTTTTATGGTAGACAGTTATTTACGTTTAAATAGTATAATATAATGGGTAATTCTAAAATCGTTTTGCAGCTGTGTGAAGATAAAGGTATTGTTATTATGTGCAACGAATTAACCAATTTTAGTGGGAATTAAATAATTTTAATCTATTGTACAATTAATGTAGAGACGCATTGATTCACTTTAAATTACGAGCCTTTAAGATGTTTCAATGAAATCTTTTATTTTGTCATTGGTTGAATACAATTCTAATAAATATGTACACTTACCTCCACAAGTTTACGTCAAGTTACTCAACTAATTATTGAAATTGTAGCAAATTAATAAACATTAATGTAAAGACAATAGATTGGCCGAAATTTTAATGATAACGATATACATTCGTGATCAAAACATTCTTGCAAAGGAAGTATGAACTATGCATATGAGCAACTGTTATCTCGTTACGTATATTTTTAAGGCTGTTCATAAATTTTCTACACGATCTTGTTCAAATTTACTGATAAAGCATACGAAGTATAAGTATACAACAGCTTACAATTAATCAGGTTGCACGATAGTCTACCAGTCTACCAGTTCACTGTGTACACATGTATATCTTCGAAGCGCCATTTCTTTCGCATGGAATATTTTATTGGGTGTTTGCCTGCAATTTTATCGGCTGTGTTTACAATCTTCCTGGTAGACTATTAATATTTCTCTCCTGTTGTTATAGTCCTCTTCGTATATTCTGCGGTGTATCTGCTGCAGACATGCGTATATTTAACAAATTTTTCGCCGACAAATAAAGATGTACGGATTTTTATTAACTGCGTTAGTGCCGGTATGATAAAAGATGGTGTTTAAAGATGATATTACAAAACAGGGAGTGAAATGTATTATAATATGCAAATATGGGAAACACATATTATAACACGAAAAGAGAAATAAGGTGAATAACAATAATATTCGAGCCCTGCGATAATTAAACATTCATTGCATATGAACAATCAAAAAAATCAATTGCTTGCGTATTAGCAGGTATCCACTAATGCAATGCTTAAATAATAACAGAGAACCTGAATGAAAGCCTGCAGAAAAATTGTACAACTTGTACAGAAAAACAGAATATTTATTGTAGCATTGTACCTACAGAATATAACAAAAATATTCGAACGTGTACTGCATCCTTTAATAACATTCGCGCGTATAGATTACCGGGAAATTGCAATATTATGTACTAATGTAAGTCCTATTTATATGACCAACTAAAATTTCTAGAAAATTTGTACACATTCCGTGAACGAATGTTTGCGCAAATCCATGCAATCTTTTTCAATATGCAAAAATGTTTTGTTCATCTTTTACACGCTGAAACATTAAGTACCCAGGCAAATACTTTCATTACTCATTCTATATAAAACGAGATATCTGCCTGTGTAGTTCCTTATTAATTTTAAATCGTTCGACCAATTCGAACCAAATTGTGCATACAATTAATTCCTCTCTAAAACCCTGCGATAAATCTACCACAATCCACTATATGAATTTCTGAATGTTATATTACTATGAATTAATTTAAAGTAGCATTTAAAATATATTACGCAACAAGTGCTATAAGTAATATTACCACTTAACACGTCCGCGGACAGTAAGAATTGTAACGAGATACAAAAATATTAGGTTGTGTTAGAAATTCCCGCGTTCTTTGTATTTTATTTTTTCCCCGCAATTTTGTGTTTTGTTAGGTAAACTATATACATGCATTCTATACACTGTATACTATATACACTACTCCATACACATCACAAATGTCCCGACCTGCTTCCGTAGCTTTTTGACCGCGAAATAGAGCAGATGTCGAAAATGATTTTCTTTACCTCCTGGAACTTCCATTTCAAAAGCCAAAATTCGAAAAATTGAAGCAAATAGGTTTGTAGAGCAAGGAAAAGACTTGCGAATGCATATATATACTTTACCCAACAAAACACAAAATAGCGGGAAAAAAATAATGTACAAAAAACGCGGGAATTTATTACACAACCTAATAGATAGATGATTTCCTTTCTTTTCTAATTTCAAAAAAATTAATGCTATATATGTAGAATAGAATGCATGATCAATTTGAATGTTATAGCATTCCAATTACAATGAATGCTACACAGCATTCACGTTCACCGACGCGTTAATAACATTTTTACGGCCAGCAGTGGCCAAAGCAAATTCAAAATACTATCACAGAGAACAAGTGGACCAGCACTACAAACGTTTAATTCGATTCGGCGCGAAGCACGCGGCGAATGAGAGCTTCATTAATACGCGACGTGGAATCGCAGCTGCAAGAAACAAATCCCGTTCCCAAAGCGAAAATCACAGGCTGCTCGACCCGTGACATTCCGCTTCGAATTGCCTCTATACACACTCCCACGGAGTTCTATGGCGTCAGGGCGTTCGTTACACGTTGCCGGGTCCTTAATAAATCGAACTTAAATACGTATTAAATTCTTCTCGGAGCGATGTCCCCCGCCCCGCGTGGAGAAGGCGGCTCATTCCAAGTCGCATTCTTCGGTAGAAAAGTTACGATTACGCTTGCGTACTGTTACGGGCGAGACGTATTCTCACCTGAAGCTTACGGAAAACGTGAGGTCACGTATGCTTTATATAGCTCGCCCTGCGTATACACGGGCGCCCTCCAGCATGCATAATGTTTATAAGCCGGGCGGATCCACGCGATAGCGGGATCCACGGCGACATAAAATATTTTTATATCGAGGGATACACCTGGAAAATATTTGTATATCCGTTGCTATGAACGGTGCGCCGTAAATAACTCGTGCTTGCCGCGTTATTCGACGGCCGGGCAGCATTCGCATTTTCATCGATTTTCCAACAGGCGCCCGTTTCTTCCTTTTCCGTAGTGACGGCACTCGCGCGAACCCCCGGGAAAATAATTGAAGAGACGGCCATCACAGTAGAACAATTTTCAATTCGGCAACAGCTTCTTCTTTTTCTTTTTTTTCGCTGTTCATCCCTTTTTGAATTTTTCACATTTTCACCGCGACGCGACGGTGCATCGCCGAGCGGTGATGCTGCACGTGAGAAACGCGGAAACCGTTTTCAGGGATGAAAACACCTGCACGAATTCAATCTTCATTCTTGGTGGCCTTGGTGGCCTTGGTGGCGCGTCGAATAGAGATACATATTATATGTATAGGGCAGTTTTGTGGTAAAGGGTTCTGTAATGCAGCGGTGATTTTATGCATTCATGGTTTAGTTTTAATTTTGGTAAACGGTTTGGGGTACGTAGGTAGTAGAGCAGCGTGATGTATCATTTAGGATGTTTCTTTTTTAACAGTATGACCGGGAAAGTTCTCGAAGGTACTTTTGCGTCGTTTAAATATTTATTTTGTTGGTCAATATATTGTGTTTTATTATAATTTATTATTATTTTTGTAAGAAGTCCACTTGAAATATCTTCATTATTTTAAACAATACGCGAAAATGTTTCAAATAAAATTGACCAGATTTTTCAGTAAATAATAATATAGCAATAGCAGTTTTTCGACAAGTGGACGCGTAATGGAGATACGAAGCTCTTTTTCGTTTTTCAAACAGAATCACTTATTGGTGAATGGTTAATTCTGAATAAAAAAGTTCTAAGATACACCTGTCCTAAAACTTACCGTTTCTTATATCAACCGTTAGATATAATAGTGAAATGAGGGTAGTGATTTACAAAGTGCGAAACAAAAATAGCACAAGCATTTACAGGCTGTGGCATGTTATCACAATTGTCAGTTTGACATTATAGCTTTACGAGTGGTTTTGTAATTTTGCATTAAATAAAATCATGTTAAACAAGTTTTACTTCCTGTACATAACTTTACGACAGAAACATCATAAGCTACCATTGGAAAACAAAATTACTTTTCCAATTATTCCGTTACTAAAGACATAGAAACATAAATGATATAAATATATTATTACCACTAATTTTGCAAAAAAAAAAAAAAACTTATTCCTAATACCTGAATATTGACTTAAAAATGACCTATTCTCTTTCTGATTTCACGAATTCAATTATAGATTGGCACGTGCACGTAACCATAATAAGGAAACGAATACGGACATCATTATTCCGAACGATTAGAACTTCCTGTGAAAGGGGAACCGAAGAAAATCCGGAAAAATCAATTTCATTCGTCTACAAGTGGGCAATCCTTGTCCCACGTTGTCGCGTGGAGAACGAAAGAAAATAGAAGGAAGATGATGGATGCGAAGGAACAAATATGGACTTGGTTGCCGAGAATCTCTTACAAGAGAACCAAGATCTGTGTATTCACTTCAAGTGGTGACTGTACGTGCGGAAGATATAAACGATGCCACAGAGCAGAGATCATCAATAACTTCCCCTTCCTCTGTTCTCGACATTTTCTCTTTGTACAGGAAGTACCGTCTACCTAGGTAAACCGTTGTCCTTCGTCCTCGTATCTTTCAAGACTGAGTCTTGCAATACGGTTTTTCAACCTTCGCCCTGCACCCTTATCCTCTTCCTACATTCACGGTCGCGCGTAGAATTTTGATGGAATACCGTTGAGATTCATTAAACGGGAATATTTATCGAAATAGGGTTTACGTTAAAGTGGATGCTCGATAATGCATTTGGGTGCCATCGTTATGTTGGGATAATAGGATATAGAGATTATACTGCATTAAAGTTGAACATATATTCTGTATGACCATTATAATATTAACGTATATATAAAATATTGCATGTAGAATAATTCGAGATGATATGAAAATATAGGTATGAAGGGCAAAGATGTTTACTATTCCTGGTTTTTATTTACGTTGGTACCCCGAATAATATAATAAGTTGATGGAAATAATTCCTTTTCCAATTGACTATATGGATTTCGTTTTCAAATTGATAGACTTTACTTAATAGTAAAGATTTAATTCATTAAGATTATTATCATTTATATTGTTTACAGATAGTTTTATTTTCGCTAGGTTCTATAATTAATGAAATAATTTATGAAATATTGTACAACGATTATAAAATAATTAATTTCATGGTTTAATGTGTTAAGTTATGTTTTTCACATAATTTCAAAGTTCCCTTCATACTATCCTGCAAGACAATCAGGACCGAATATTAGTCAGCACAAATTGCCGAGTATCTCTTATTCAAAAGTATAATTTATGAGATTATATACATATACATGTACATTCACAAATAAATCTAAGAAACTACACGTTATTCGTACAAGTAAATATACAAAATTGCATATGATACTTTTGCAATCCATAGATTATACAAGGGATGAAAACTAATTACTTAACTAAAATACATATATTACATATTTACATATATGCCGACGTATTCAATAATGAACAATAACAAAATATTTCTTATTGTATGTACAAAGTATGGCAGGTCAAAGGGGCTATTCTGAAATTTAACGATCCTGGTAATTGTTCGTAAGGAGTTCGAGTGTATGCGGGGGTAAAAATATTTTCTTATCAAAGAGCTGGCAGCAAAGGAAGAAAAAATGGGGGCTGCCCGTTACTGTCTTCTAAATGAGGTGTCGATGCAGCAAACTCGCGTAAAGGGAGCAATGGGATTCCTCCGGGATTCTGGATCCCCGGAATTCCGTAGTAGCTCGCTGCGGTCCATTTCCGCCGTGGAACTTTTTAACGATCTCTTACAATAAGAAAAAGATTCTTCCCTGCGTGCTCCTTGATCGGCCTTGTCGTGGATTATGCGTACCATTCTATTGATTACGACTTATATATTTCTGTATTATGGCAACAAAATGTTCCGAATTGAAGTAACATTAATAACTATAATATTGTCAACGTAACCACCGCGCTATAATTTTTATATGCATTATAAACTTTTAATACTTTCATGTGGTAACACGAATATCGAATATTAACGTTTTTTTACATGGAATTGTTAAATAAATTTGTGTATGGTTTTATGTATGTATCATTTTTAAGGAAAATGGTCAGAAAATAATTGAATTCATTGGAGGGGTTGGTTTATTCTATCGAATGTTTGTTTCAATCTGGCCATCTATTGTTATATAAATATCACATAATAAACTATAATAAAAAACACGCCAGTAATTACGACAGTAATGTAAGATACTTCAGCTTTGAAGAAGCAAGTTCTTCAATTACTTGTTAGTTAAATTTTATAATTGCATGGGACAATTATTTTCTAAGAATAACTGTATCTGTCATTTTTTCTGCGATCTTAGATAAATATTTTCAAATTCATACATGTCATATGTTAAAGTATCTCGAAATAAAAAATGTATGATTTAAATTTTAAACCACTATCATAATCACATGCTTAAATATAGTTGTGTATGAATGTAAATACATATATCGACATATAAAGAATTTGTAGTATAAAATGATATAGTATAATTATCATTTATACCTCTACATTATGTAATGTCATAAGTATATATTTTACTCGAAAGATGTCCATACAGTTATAATATTTTAATATTTCTAATATTTTTCTTTAATTGATATGTATATTTGTGTACTTTTTTCAATAATACTGTCTGCTTTAATCTCAAGTAGAATTATTAATTTTATCAAATTTATATATGTATAGTAATATACCAACACCTGACGCATCCAATTCTCATTACCCATATTTTAAAACCGTCAAAAGGCGAATTACAAGTCACATTAATTAAATCACATTGAATTTTGCATAACATAGCAGGACAATGTATCCCAAACGAAAGTTTAATTTATTTTCACCAAAACGGATACCAGGAAACAGCAAAATATTTACACAATCTGTTATTCCAATTGATTACGTCCGACATATCCAACATAAATTACACGCGGTTAATTTGCATTTCAATAAAACGAAAGAATACGCTTCATGTTACTTCCGCCCGTACCTGTATGACAACCCATTGTCAGTAACATTAAACTGTTTCATTCCCAACGACCGACCACCAATTACCTCGCAACGGTTACAGTATTACAAGCGCACGATTTGATACATCGTTCACGTCGAAATAACGACCAATAAGCGTTATTGGAACGCGACACCTATTACCTTTATTAATTGGAACCCGTAGAATTAGATACCACGCAATTTCGTTAACCCTAACTGCTAACTGGACCAACTTCCGCCGGCTAGCTGAACTAAACTCACCTGGGGTAGAGTGTGTGGTTACCTGTTGTAACATACAGTCTCCAAGTATCATGTTCCGGCCTGATGGAAATCGGGAACCGTCCTGCGCGCCGGCGTTTCAATAAACAGTGAATTATTACCCACTCCGACATTTGCATAATGTGTTTGTGTAGTGTAACGTCATTACGGTATGATCGATGAACTTAGCCCTAGGGTGAGAGCATCGATTAGGACAACGTGCCGACATTTTTGCGCTTTCTGATCATTTTCTGCGTGTACATTTGTATTAACGCGTGATAGAATTTGGAATGATCGTGTACCGATCGGAAATGAGCAGTAAGGATACTTTGGTTAACGTTAGTCGATTAATTGGGGAATTTGTTATAATTCGATTGGAACGTTATGGTGAACATTTAATGGCTGTTACGCTAACTATAATCGATCGTCGTATTAATTAAACCGTAAAACCGAATGGCTTCAAGCTGGTATTAAGATTATTGTCGGGGCGTTGCGTTGAATCGATTATATGTATGATTGATATTGTTATTTAAGTATCGCGTTCGAATTCCGAAATTGCTGCTCGAAATCTGTAATTGTTTGAGGGAATGCGTTATTGTGCAGCTATATAGGGAGTTAGTGTTTGGACAGTTAAATTGTTTATTGTTAAATTGTTATGGTTTCGTTTTATTGTGGTATTTAAAACTGTGGAATTATTACATGGAAGTTACAGAACGGAAAACGAGTCAGTATAAGACTCACTAATTTTTATTTACGTATTAAGACAATTTATTTGAAATAGAAGTTGCGATACGAGGTTTACCAACGTGATTTATAAATAAGAGTACTGCGATAACAAATCGCCTGTCATCAAAGTTGGTTTCTATGAACAGTTTAGGTAAATGTAATTGTAAGTAACTTATTCGTCACTTGTCAAATTATTATATCCTCCTTATCGGGTATTTATTAACAGTCAAATATTAATAGTTATTATATATATATATATATATATATAATATGTAAATAGAAATTATGGCGAAAAAAAAATTATATATTGCACAACTTATACTCAAAACGAAGTTGAAAAAAGAAGATAGTTATACATGTGTATGTATGTAAGTATGTACAGTCGACCCAGAAAGTAAGTTAACGCCGTTACCAACAATTCAAATGTATAATAATAATTATAATGTATGCTTATATGTTTTCATCTATTCTTTATTGCGTGAGTACGTAAAACAATAAGTTACAAAAATTTACATATATCGTTTTTATTTGCACAAAAATGCCAACGTTAACTTACTTTCCGAGGCGACTGTATATACTGATTTATCATAATTTTATTGTTTCAATAATGGAATAATGCAATGAAATCCTGGCTGTCTATATACATACGTATTATGTATGTACTATCTTGCGCCAGATAATAATTAATCGAGAAAAGGGTATTTAATATAATAAATACAAAACATAGGGAGCGAAGTCTCACTTCAATTCTCACAACCAATTTATTTATTTATTTCATCACCGTCATCAGTTGAAGCAGCACATGCCAAATAGTTCAAATGACATTTTCGGCAAATATAATTTTATTGCATACGTGGATATACTTGAGAGTTCTTCAAAAGAAATTCATTTATCCGTTCTAACAGTAGAGTTATTAAAGTTTGAAAATATCATAATATGCAAGGAGGTTCAAAAGTGCCACATTGTTTCAATTGCATTAATTCTGTTTGCGTATACAGCTTTAATCGTTGAAACAAATCAAACAATATTCGACACAGGCTTCGTGAAAATATCAAGAGACTTTGATCAATTGTCCCAGTTCGTATTATTTCTATTCAGAAAAATGTGTCGCAACTAAGAAAACTACATTAATTTCAACGACGTTGAACAATTTGCCTTGTTGGACAATTTTGAAGGACAATAGCAGTTGTACGTGCCACTCCGGATAAAATTTCCTTAACACCGCGCATAGTTACGAGCCGGTGCAAACTTCCGGCAAGTTGTTAGTCCTCGAGGGGGGTGGAGGGCTCTTAACATTGTCCAGTAGTTGGGGAATGGACCAACTATGTTGTGGCAACTATGTACGATACCAATCGTTTCTGGTTTGTAACAACCCCCTCGAGTAGATCGTTTCGACCACTTTATCATATTATTATCAATAACAGGACATCGTTACCATTCCCGCTACTGTGACCTGGAGAACACACTTACACACCTATGTGTTTCTGCGGACTAACGTGGCTCTATACTCTTCTTTTATTATTTTGTTCTTTTATTACATTATCCCTTTATTGTATTGTCCTTTTATTATATTTCAATATTTTTCGTGGTAATGGTGATTGTAAAATTGTTTGGAATAAAATTCATTATTGGTTACAGTTCATACTTCATCCCTACTTTATTGACGTTTCAGAAAACATAATATTGCATTACTTATTGAAATGTTGAGAATACCTGCTAGTGTTTTCGCACTGGGTTTCACACAGCACACATTATGTTAATAAACATTGCGGATGTTTCCTCAAGACAAGTTTGGAGGAAGCAGGGATGAGGGTTTGTATATACATACATACGTATGTATATTATAATGTACATGTACAGTCTACAGGTAGTATAGAAACTAGTGTAGTTACTTTGTGTCTAACAGAAAGGGCAATATTGAAGCAGGTGTAGTTTATTGTTAGTGCAGTTTCAAAAGTAGTGAACCGGAGGGAAATGATTTAGCATGTTGCAGATTGAGCAATCAAATGCTTTCAAGAGTTCCAATAAGAGAATGAGACAATTGTAAATAGGATACGTTAAATTGTTTATTATTACATATGACAATTTTTGACGCACTCGGTATTAAATTGATAAAGACGATGGAAGCAGAATAAATATCTATAAGTACATAATATGTGCATGGATATGTTGTACACATATTTTTACTACTTTACCGTTATTATTGATTTAATAAATGCATAGCTTATTACAGCTTATATGTCTTCTTTTCTTATTAGAGAATGCTGGACTTTAAACATTGTGCTAATATTATTAAACTTGCGTTTAATTTATGTAACTTTAACTTTACGTTTTAACTTAAAGCTTTATTTAACGAGAATGCCATAAGATTGATCACAAATTATATTCCAGTATTCAATGATGCATCTGATTGCAATTAAAAATGTTATTACCTGTTATACCTGTTCGATTTAAAGATTATAAATGACATATTCATTTTGTATGTGCGTTTGGTTGAATTTTGAGTGCTTTCGTTGAATTTCATATTTTTCATATGCAGCTGCTCGCAATACGATAAGATATTATTCATATTCCAGGCGGTGTATTCATCCACGTGTTGATATTGGGAAAGTTAATTAATTTTCGAACCGGAGTACAACATAAAAACACACCACTACCTTTACGTCAAACTGGTTTATAAATAACTAACGTTTGCTTTGCAATTATTTGAAGTAATTTAAACATAAACGATAAAATAGAGTATTTGGAAAATAAATATGAATTATTCATACTATGCTTTGAATATACGTTACGTATTCACAAGCGAATAATTTGAATATAATATTCATATATAAAATATAATATTTAATACATATACAATGTACAAAATACAATTTAAACACTTCACAGAAAGCAGCATAGCTATTTTATTCATCTAAACATAAGAACTCGCGTGATTTCTTTTGCAAACAATATTGCTTGTTGAAATACCTATCCTGTGACCGTTTGAAGAATATTGGAACACGGTATTTGGATATTCTTCGTGAAACTCGTGTTTGTACTTTTTCCAACGAGTTAGTTCGCTAATCGATTTTGTATTTGACGGGTTTCGTTCATCGAACTGGGAACGTTTGCCGATTGTTTCTCGAGCGTGCAGTCGGGCTTCAACCAACGCACTCACGATATTTGGAAAATGCATTGTCCGAAAGCGATGCCCTATCCGACAAAAAGGATTGTCGAGAAAAAAATGCAGAGAAGTCGCAATGACTAACGAATAAGGTAATCTGTTCAGGCAAGAGCGTTGATAAGTTATTAATTTTCTCGTGGTAAACGATGAGAAAACAATTTATACACTTGCAGAAATATTAAATTGTTTTATCTGAAATTAACGACGATATTATCTTTTTCAACATTAGTAGGAAAAATGTATATCATTCAAAATTAGTATGAAAAATGTATATTATATTCAAAATATAATAAATGAAAATGTAATTTTTTTGTATCATATGCAGATCGACATATTTGCATTTTAACTGCCATAACTGTCGATTCGTTCTGAATTGAAATGATTTAATTAAAATCATTGAAGCGGACATGGATGTAAATGGATAATTATAACTTTATTCAACCATTTCTACCTAATCTGCCATGATAGATCCCCCATAACGATTCTTCCACTAATACCATACAATACACGAAAAAGCAAAGCATCATAATATCCAGTTTCACAAGCAAATCAAAAGCAACACTGTCTTACATAAAACTTTTTGCCCCCGATCCACGTTAATCCCTACCTAACAATAAGACGCTTTTTACCCTAGTACAGCCTCTGACAAATGAAGGAAAAAATTCGCGACGTACAGCCAAAGAACGGACATCAGAAAGAAGAAAGAAGGAAACAGGAGAGCATGCGCCCGGCGAAATCTTTCGCTAATGAGACGGTCGCAAACAAATTTTTAACGACGCGGTACCCGGTTTCAAAGGGGATGGTTCGGTCAGCCAGCCACGTCGTGGGAAGCTTCGAAGGGTGGTCTAACTATCGTCCGCACAACTTTCGCTATAAACACCCTTTATGATTTACGTTATTGCGAGCATATGCGTCGTGTTACCGCCCGTTTATACGTGTGTATATCGTGTCAGATCTCATTGACGACAAGTACCAACAGAAACAGTCGTAGACGAGGTCGAGACCTGCACTCAAGCTAATGCGCAACTCTTCGTTTTTCCTGTTTCTTTTTTTTTTTTTTTGGTAGAAATTCATCTTTCCTATGCTTGCCTGATAGTAGTCGCGTTTCACACACCTTGATTCGCTAGTCAGTTCCTCGGCGAAACCGTGGACCAGCCAAATTGGATGCACGTAGGAAAATCTACGCGAATCTCCTCGTGCAAGAACGTCTATGAACGCTGATTTATTTTCGCAGCTGGATTCGACGGATTGTCAGCAAACCAGTCACTTGCAGGCCATTTTTCTCCGACTGTCTTTTTGTTATCGATTTTGCAATTTGTGAACGTGTTGCCATGATGGCGAAACGGATTCCGTTGAATCGCGAAAAGAGTAGACGAGATTTTCTGCACGCTTCAGGAAGCAAATGCTTTGCTTGGGATTCGGCGTTTCATTATTTTTTCATTATTTCAGTATCAATAAGGTTCCACTCAGATTCCAAGATTTCCCAGAAATGTTTTTCAGATTTGTAACATCGTAAACTACTAGGGAAAAGCCTTACAAACTGTACGCACGCAACGAAATATAACGCAGTTTTCCACCCACCGGATAGAAAATTGAATAACTAAATTGTTAATTTAGTACTATTAGAATACATTACATACATATTCATAATAGAATTTAGCAACAAATATTGTTTAAAAACAGAAATATACATTAAATATCACAAATTCCATGAACACGGTAAGTGTCCACATACTTTTGAGCGGCAGTGTACGTACGCATAAGCGGCCAGAAAGTAAAACTTCGCGTTTCGAGGAAATAAATTAGAGGACGAGTGAAAAATTTGTGGAAAACCTCCTGGCTTTTTCCAAGCTTCTGCTATCGTTTCGCTTGTCGTGGGACTTCGAACACGCCCTCGTTCGGTACGTGGCTAATTTCCCTATAGCCTGTACGACAGAGATAATATCTGCCGTCGAAAAGACCGGCGCGGCGCGTGAACAGTGTTTACTCCGTGTTCGTTCTTCCAGAGACGAAGTGCCTTTGGATACCGTGGATCCCCTTCAAGGGTTGGAACTCGTGCGCCACTTGATCTTTTCAGCTTTCGGAAGCAACAAAAGCCAACCGGGCAACGCGAACGTGTAACTGTTGTTTTCGAGGGTAGGCCGGTGTTCTCTGATTCAACGTTTTCATGGTATATTGCATTAAAGGGCGAGTGACCATGAAAAGGTTCCCCTGCGATCTGAAATTTTGTTTCTCGTTCACTTTCCTGGGGTTTGCACAACATGGTTTCTGTAATTAAACTGACGAAGAGTTACTTGCCAGTCATGGGTTACATTCTGGTAAAAAGTATTGTGCTTTGTTTTAAGCGAATTTGTTGATAAATGGCATTTTATTGACACATTTAGCTGTTAGGGGATGGACTAAGAAAAGTAATTTCAATCTTTTATTTAATTGTTCTTCGTCGAAAAGCATCGGAAATCATCGAGAATAATTAGGGAAATTATTTATTACATTTAGACGTATTTGGGTGGGTGGTAATCGTACGTGCATACATAATATCTCAGTGTTTATTTATTTGCTGTTATTGCTGTTTCATAATATATGCAGTACAATTCGTAAGGTTTATAAATATTTGTAGAAAAGCTTCATCTGCTTTTGTTTTATGGGTGCAAACGATCGCACAGGTTTTTCTTACAAACTGCAAAGACAATCAATAATACACCCTAAAAATTCGCCAGTCTTTTTCCAATCTTTCCTACCATAAATTATGTCGTTAGAAAAAAATAATTGCAACAATCGTTATTAATGGAGTAACTAAATATGCACTCTAGTGAATATTTGGAAAGCAGAAGATTCGATTACTTAACAGTTATTTATAATATTTAAAATAAACAAATAGGGTGAACATTTATTCTGGCCATCTCACAGTATTAAAATAGAGCTTACGAAACACACTACATACAACGCAATGCGTAAGTTGACATGTATGCTCGATTATTTCACAAATACCATATCGACAACGTAGATAGACAGTAGTGGATGATATGGGGGTGGAGACAGGATGCAAAAGAGATATGCGCTTCCAACGTGAGTGCTGTTTCGTGTATGCACGAGTAAATCCGCAGGTGGAGGGTAAATATATTCTACGATCGTGACCGTACAATACGCACAAAGGTTATATAGTCGCTTGTTTTTCGTTATTCGTTTATTGCACGGAATCCACGCTCACTTTGCTCTGTTGGATTTATGGATATTGGTGCGAACCCGTCATGTTTCAGAAAATTTAAAAGGAACAGCGCGTTAAAACTCGCTTGAACAATTCACTTGTTTTAATAGCAGAGTGTATTTAAAAATGTTCACAAGTCACTGGAAATAAAACGTGATCACAAATATCTACCATTCTAAAACTAACAATTGAATGTCGTGCGATATTTTAATTTGTGTAACCACTTGCATATATTTTTTCCGTTTCTACTGTTTTATTTGTTTTTTATAGGATGCGCTAGATGACAGTGTATTAATTTACAGTACTAAATATGTAGGATGTAGCTATTCAGACAAGATAATGATTCGTACTTGCAAATTGTATTTGGTGTGAAAGTATTTTTTAGATTGATTTTAATTTATAGTGTAGTATTGTCATGTATGTAACATGTGTGGTTGTGTGGTGGTGGAGTTAATGTGTGTAACGTTTGTGTGTTAGTTTTGAGTATTGATTAGCCACACGTTTTTTGTTAATGTTAATTAGTTGGTTTATTTATTATTCTCTTAGTAACGCTGTTAAAAAACAGCAAGCCTCAGACTGCTTCTGGAAGTTGATAACATAAGATGTAAAAGTTTTCATTCAATTAATAAAAGTTTACTTATTTCCTACATAGTGGCAAAATTTGAAGTACTTTAAACTTCTTAACCAGTTGATGCATGCAAAAGTATGGGAGCTTAGCTTTTACACGAATCAAAATATCACATTTCACCTGATTGGTTGTATCTAAGAAACGTATTTCCAGATAAAATTTCGTTTATTCAGAGATTTCCATAACCTTTTACACGACAAGCCATTCAAAACTGTAAAATTTGTAAAAAGCATGCCAAGCTCAACAGATTCCTCGCACAAAAAAATACTAATATCAACTGCAAGAGAACTAAAGAAAAGCCTTTAAATGTGACTAAAAGCAATTTCATTGCAATCAAATTATATTAAATCATCGTACATTAATTAATAATTAATTTCAAAACCCTTTACAAGGAACATTCTTAAACACTCGCAGGCTACATAAATAGCCAGCGAATTTTGATTACCCTGTTTATTCCATCGCAATACGCGACACGAACTTCAATTAACCCGCCTGTACCCCCGCTCATTGTCAATCAATAACAATTGTTTCGTGACGAAACAAAGTCGTTTGAACATCGGTGCACTGTTCGAAAATTCGATGAAGCCGCACTCGCAAAAGCAAGAAGGGGTCCTATAGAATCTCTTCCGCCCGTGGAAAGGGCAGAGGCCTTTTAATGGCTCTAAAATAATGGAGTATCGCCGGCTCTGTACCTGCCATAGAACCCACGAACGGACACTGTTCGACGTTCCTGGATGCTCGAGAGATGCGTTTCACCCCGGAGTGCTGTTCCGTGTATGCACGAGTAAATCCGCAGGTGGAGGGTAAACATCGCCCTCGGTGATCGCGGCTGTGAAGGTCTGCTCGGGGCCAGTCATCCCTTATTCCGCTGCCGTTTTCAAAGGTTGGCGCCCTTTTTCGCCGTCTCGTCTGTTTGCACGGCTACCAGGCCGCCTCTTTCGTTTTCTCGTGTGTGCATTCACGTGTGCTTCATTGATACTCTATCCCCCTATCGCGCGTGGCTGTTCTCTTTCCATTGAACCTGCCGCGCGTCGTTGTCTCGGGATTATCGTTCTGTTCTGGAGCTTCGTCGGGTGGTATAATCGGCCGGTTCGGGGCAAAGACTTTCCTATCGGGTTTGCGATTGACATTTGTCCTGCTCTTCACCGCAGTGCCCAATGGGAGATGAGATCGGTGTATTGTTTCGTAAGGAGAGTAATCGGATTACGGAAATTACGGGGAGAAAAGAAAATGGGGTGTACGAAGTTGGGTAGAGCGAACGGGGCTTATGTTGTGATTAAAGCGTAAGCTTTTCAAGTTCACCGCATGTAATTTGCGCGGATGATTATACATGCGTGTATGCATAATGTAACTACTGCGCGTAGATATTATTGTATTGGAAAATATGAATGTATTGTGGAAACATATTATTATGCGACGTTGATGTGACTCCAGGGGACAAACTTTCTGAGATAATTTATTTTTGCTCGCTCAGGTGTCAAGGATCTTCTAAGATCAATCATTGTTCTTTATTTTGACATATGCACAAGTGTAGTTATCGCCAAGGCCAACTGAACAACTAATCACTGCAGGTTTTCTATTTCTATCATTCATGTACGTAGTTGTAAGTATTGTACATATTTGGATGAACTTTGACGATTGCTCTAAATAGGGCTGACCATTGAACAGTTGTTCTACTGTCATTTTTTTACATTTGTTAATATAGAGAATATTAAAACGTTGGTTCATCATTCTTGCAGAAGAATACTATCACGTGACGTTAATTAATAGTCTCTTTCAGTTGATCGTATTTACTCTTCCTCGCGCTTTAATTATTGCTGCAGTTATTTTTAGCACTTTTTTTTAAGTTACAAATGTGTCAATTTGTGAGTGTATTTGGTGTTTCGTTCTTGGTATTACAGTTACACCTTCTATTTAAGAAGAAACGTACGTGTAAAGAAAGAAAATACACTATGCACTTTATAAGAAGAAAATCTGTTTTTACACGGTAGATACGTTCCAGAAAAAAACGTCTAAAAAAAGACATTGTGTACATATATAGAAAAAGAGGGGATTGGTTCCATATCCCTAAAATCTGTAAGATATAGCTAAATTAAAAGGATTCCTAGAAAAGACTTTATTAAGAATCTTTATAAGAAGGCAAATTTGATTTGTATGTGCATTCATGAACAGTTTATTTCATAAAAACAACATAGCATATAAAAACATAATTTACATAACACGTAAAAGTAACACGTTACATAACACGTAAAATGTAAATTAAAAATGATCATAAATTCAGAAAATAAAAATTGATGCTCTAATGTTTGTTGACGGGGGCATTGTATGTACATAATATCTCTCGAAAATTACGGTTAATGGAAATAATTGTCCTTAAAATTGAAATGAAACAGCTTTCTTAACCGTGCTAAATCGAATGAATTCGTGCAAAAAGGAAATTGAATTTATTTTTCTAGACCGTGTTAAATCAAAACCGTGTAAACAGAATCGGGCGTGCCTGTTTACCCTTACACAATTTGCTTTCCAGGTCCTAACAAACAAAATTGGAAGCTTGCAAACTTCACGTAACTAGAATACCACTGTGCTTTATCCATACCTCTCTCGTACTAGTTTCTCATACAAAATACATTTCACGAGTCCTTAATAATTGTTCCCAAAATTACATGAACCCTCTTTTCAAATCTATATTAACATTAACATCCTTCATAAAAAAGAATCTTGACTAGAATTCTGTGTACATGCACAAATTAGTCATAAAACAGAATATTATCGTACAAAAGTTGTACCTTAGATCATTTCAACGAACACAGCAAATGAATACACAGGTGGAAGATAAAGGATCTTATTGAGCGTGACTGTGGGTGTTTCAAACACGCGTCGCATTTCTATGAAAGATTACCGTATGCACTATTCGACGTGTTTACCCATGGGCATCCCTTCTTGTTCCTTCTGAATGTGGCGCCCTTGGAAAGGAGACGTAAAAAGGGTGGAAAGCGAAGATTCGCGGCTTCCATCGTGAGCGTTAATGCCGACGTCGTTGGGTGGGCTTTTGATGTAAACATGCGTGCCCCAAGAACCGCGAAGAGGATCTGCAACGGAGTTTTCAACCATGGAAATGCCCGTCGAGTTCCTGTATGGAATATCAGGGATTCGATCGTCGAAGAACTGGGCACGCAATTTTGAAAGAGGGTTAGCGAGTCTTCGAGTGTGAGGGGTGTGTTCGACGAACATAATGCAGCTTTTCGGGATCCTTTGACATGAACCTACGAGACTATTCGAGGAGTGTCTGATACATGGGCAGGATTAATGCAAAGCAGAGTACTGAAGCAATGAAATGAGTTTATTTATACAAGTAGGTGTATTAATTTATGCATGATCGTATTTTGTTTAAACTCTTATACGATTTATAATTTTATAATATTATGCGATTTGAAGCTGTCAGTTGACGGTTCACTAGAATTTTTTTTTTTTCATTAAGGTTTAACATCGCATCGACACCAGAGTCATTAGCCACAATTTCAAATTATTATCCCTTGAGTATATTTTGTCATAGAGCTGAGTTTCTGTTCATTAAACAATTGTTCAGTAAGAGATATTGTGTGAACTTTGGGACTAATGTTGCATTAGGAAATTATCTTACAATTATTGATGATAACAGGGAATATGTAAGATGGTAGTTGATCTTTTATTGTGGGGCGTGTAAACACAGCTATGGTTTTTTTGTTGGATCTTAACTGTCTTGAGATAGTTCGATGTATTTTTAGTTTAATGTCATTAATAGCGATTTTATAATCATAATACTTGGTGTATTTAATTTTTTATTGTGTTGGTGTATACAATTTCTTAAATTGCACATTTTCTGCAAATTTTAATAAATACTAACACCAGCTATCTATTCGTGGCACTATTTCGTTACGTGTGGCTGTTTCTGTAAACAAGCCTTTTGTTTTGTAACGAATTTATATAATCTAGTTGAACATGCAAGGCAAGATATCAATTATTACAATTTTAAAGTATAACAGTACCCATTTTTATAAAATACAAAGTTAATTGAATTTTTGTAGATTGTGTTCATGTAAATTAATTATTATTATGTAAAAAATATACTTTTCAGTTTCATAATAGATGTTTTGATACTTCAAAGCTATGCTCGAAATACTTTGTCTAAGAAAGTAAACGATGAAAGGGCCGTATAAATGGAAAGCTTGGCACCTTTTATATACCCCTCGAGTAAATAGAACCGAAATTGAAGACTATAGATATATTGTGGGGAACGTTGGAGGGTGTGTAATAACAATGTGTCAAAACCAGAAGGGAAAACAACACGTGCGTTGTAATCTCTATTAGCTGACGAGACATTGACAATTGTCTATTGAAACGCTATCAGATACAAAAATTTAATAAATGAAAGATACAGTGTCAAACCTTTGCTGCCTTTTTCACTTTTCGAATGTATTTTGTGCGTTGTAAAAACAGCGACCTCTTAATTATATTAGAATTAGAATATAATACACGTTATGAAGCAAGCCGATTTTTATTTTCATAGTTCATGTTGGAAACGATATCTAAGGAGATGGAGGGGTAAATTAGTAATTCGATTTAGAAAAACAATACTATCAAATATCACAAAAATATATTTTTCTAATGTACTGTGTGGCAAAAATAATAGAGATATCTTTTACATCATCTATTACAAGCAACGATACATGAAATGAAGAATAAGCTACTTTATGTTATTTCACCATTAAGTTTTTAGTTAATACAGCTAATAAATTTATTTCTTTTGTCTATATGCTCGTTTAGATAATTCGAAAGCATCGTACAAGTACAGAATGCTTAATTGAAACAAAATTTCAGACAGACCTTTTGAAACACATATTTTTAAAATGCAAAAACACTGTCAAACATACAATACTTAATTAAATGTGATTATTAATTGTCGCGCTAAGAAAGATATGCAGCATAAAGTAAACGATTGCAAATTCAACTAGATTAAACATTTCTCCTTTTACATTTCAATGGACACGGTGAATTCACGTACGACTACACAATTTCAGGACGATGTCAGATTTCGGAAGCTGGTACCGAGTTAGTTTCACTTTTGTTGACGTTTACTGTCACGTACATCGTTTTAGCTGCTATCGAGTGTCAACGACCAATATTCGATGGGTTCTGCGAACCGAAACCCGTCCATCCCTGGTTGCACAATATGATCCCTTCACTCCATTAATTTCCAGAACACACACGTAACATCCTTCGCCCCTTCTATTTTACTCTCTTGTGTACCGAGACTACTATATTTTAAAGCTGAGCAGATTCTGAAGCTCGTATATACAGTGTGCACAATCGGTCACGGAACTACATTCGGATGCAAATTCGATAAAAGGCAAAATAGTTGAGAATCCTTGTTGCAGCTGAGAGTACAAGTTTTTAAATTTGGCGTGGCTGAATGGGGGTAACAGAAATAAGTGAAGAAGAGTAAAGTTTGAGCTGGTTAATAAAGATTGGACGTTATTATAATAATCGAGGAATACGAACATTCTAGGATGGAATAGTGGTATTTGTAAATTATTTATTCTTAATAAGAAAAACAAATATTTGCTTTTTACTTTATATTTATGTTAATAATTGTTATATTTTACGTTTGTAGTGTTCCTGCAAACCCTAAAATCATAAATCACAATTTCCTGCTCAAATAATTAGTTACATTCAAAACTACCTAACGACGCAGCATTAATATTCTTGTCAGGCAGTTACGTTCACTTTTCATCATAATAAATATCGTTTGGCTAACTTGATTCCTTTGAGGAAAGGAAATCCTAGGCAAGTGTTATCACCGGAATAACTCCCGTTCTCTCTGCAGAGTACTCTTTTGATCCCTCTTTCCCTTGTCCTTTGTAATTTTATTTCCCTTAAAACGTTCGACAGGTATAAAGAGGGAACGTTCCTACCGGTACATATAAATCTGCTCGCCTGTTACGATTGTTACTGTTTTATCTTCATCATTTTCCCTCTGTGCCTTCGTTTCCTTCCTGGTTTGCTCTGTAAAACGTCCCCTTTACCTTGCTGCTTGTTAGCCGTATACACTCTACACTTTGCCGTCCCGAGATTCTGAGGCGTCACACTTTTATTTCGACGAGCGTGGGATACTTTTAAGCGACGAGAATTCAAGGTGCGTTTTCATTTATATTCGAGCGCTCCTTTATTATTTGATTTTAGACTTCCTGAATTAAATGAGATCTTCGTGGGAATATCGGCAGAGCTACGAAGCGATGTCGATTCGAAATAATATAGAACTCTGTTCGCGGATAGTTTCTAGGCGTATAATTAGCTTGGTAGCTTTGACTTTGAAATGTATAATACATTTCTGGTACGTCCAGAGACTTCGAGAACTGCAAGTTCGCTTTTTGTTACTTTTAGCGAGTGGAATACCAATGTATTCTTTTTGTACAAGAAATGAAAGTTCCAAGGTATACAATTTTAGATTTCAATGAGTGAGGATAAATAAATTGTCGTACACTGACGATTTCACAGGATAACTAATTAAGTCTTTAGACATAAATTATTTAGGTTTTAAAATGGTGATGTGGAAGTAGCTAGTATGCGATGGTTATTTGTAGGTACAGAAAATCTGTTTATAAAATTTTGTAATTAGTAAATACTGGGCACATAAAAGTATATGATGCGTTCGTAATATCCCCCCTCCATTTGTTTGGCTGACATAATTTCGATATATCCTGGATAATGATGATTAAACACAAATTAAGGGATGTACAGAAATACGAGTACATAAAGCATAGCTGAATAATTTACTAATTGTAAGTTAGATATGGTATTTGAGATACCAATAAACTTGTATTATTATTAAAGTTATATGAATATAAAAAGTCAAACGAACACTATTAAATAATTCTGTACTTGATGTGAAATATATTTTACATCAATATAAATAAATATATTTTTTTGCCATAGTGTATGCTGTGCGAATTAATCTATAGAGTAGAGCAAATATATTTTTCTGCCTCAATTTTTTCCGTCCATGATCATTTTAATACAACTCACCGCCCGATTTATGCGATCAGAAATACATAATGCGAACGATGTCTTCAAGTAAGGTTACTCAAAAAGTTAAGTAAGAAATATCTCCTAAATGTTTAAAAAATATTGAATTCCTAAATAATACTTTCCTCTTAAACATATCCAATCGAGCATTACGATCAGTAAGAAAAATCAAGCTTATAATAACTAAATTCAGTTGAACTTAAAAGAAAGACGACGGTTTATATTTATTAATATTCTACAGTGAGCACTTCGATACTACTTTTCTCGTGTATTAAAATTTAATTAGTTTCATTTAATTATAATACATTCGTTTAAAAAGAAATCAATAATTATTCGCCGCATATATTACTTCCATTGATACTGTTCGACAGTAAAACAGGACTCGCAGAAATAGGAGCCCACTTATTCCATTAATTGCATTATTCTTCTGCCCCATTGCACTGAGACCACGTCTTGGAATCTAATAAAGCATCGTACCAAGAACTTTGTTAATCTTCATTGCCCCCGACCGTTGAATTGTTACGAGAACGAAGTAATTGATCAGGCTATAATTGATCTTCGACCGAACTCGATTCAAAGTAAAAACCACGGCCGGTGTTCCTGTTCGCCGAACCGTGCCAACTTCGCATGATTAACTCGTGCGTGGCTGGGTAGCACGAACTTTAGCACGGTGACTCTAAGACCCACTGCAACAAGTTTCCATTTGCTTTAATCATCTTACCCGGGCACGTTCACTCGGTAATGCTCTGCAAACTTTCCTCCGTGCATTTCGGTCGGTTATATTAAAGACGACGATTATTTCACCACAGGGGAAACTCTTTGGTTATTAACTCGAACGAGTTCGGTCGAGGGTATTCTTCTGTTGAAAAATTGCGGACACCTTTTTTTTTTGCTCGCCAAAATGGCAATGATACGGTTCGAGCAGCTTCGTGTATCCATCGTGCAATATTTGTCGCTTTATATTACGCCGCGCACTGTTTTATTTTTTAAGGGGTCATGAGTATGGGGACACGTTATTGGAACTTTATGCAGATTGATATTTTATGTAAAATAGAGAAAAGCGTGGAGAGAATTACTGTACAAGCAGTGTGCTCAACTATTGTATGGAAAATTTCTGGTTATATTACTATATGTTATATTTAAGAATACTATTTTGTAAACTATTGTATTCGATAAAAGAAGTAAATTACCTCGGGACTGTGTGTGGGGAATTGTATATAATTGTTGGATATTAAATCGAAATCTTTACGTAAACTGTACTTTTTATTTTATGTTCATTTTCCACGAACATTTAAAATTGGATCATTTAATCTTTATAATTTCTTCATTGTTGTATCTACATTTGCAAATTGTCTTGCAAGGTTTGAAATGTGTACTGGGGCAAATCAAAAGTTTGTGCTGTTAAAATAGTAATGTCTACTGGAACCCAAGGGAATTGATTATCTTTTTTTGCTTTTTCATAATTTAATAAGCAAGAAAAACTGTTTCGAAACCATAGAAGTGCAAAAACTAGTTCGATGAATCCATTCGTATTCAACGACGTACAGGTAATATGGAGTCACGGAGGAGGAGGCAAAGTTTCAGAGTATGATTACAATAAAAAAAAAGCGCCTGAAACAGCAAACTTTAAATTGTATTCCATGAATAAAATTCAGTCGAAGACGATCACTTATTTGAATAACAATGCCTTCTCAATAATATTGAATAATTTCTGTACTATTTAACTGGTCATATTATCAAAAACTAAAGAAACAAATAAACAAGCTTTTCGTTAATTAATAAACCCGTTAAGTATACTTAAAATGTTGTAAAATTACGCTCTGAAGCATAATATATATCCCATTTTCATTTCCTAAGCTTATTATATATATTAATATAAAATAAAATATTCCAGAAATCCGTGAATCCCAAGTGATTTATGTTTCGCGATATTCTTAAAACATAAAATATTACTAATGCACTTAAATGCAAATCTTTAAAAAAGTGAAAGGGATATATTTTCAACGGTAAATGTTATCTAATTACTAATTACTTTTTAATACAGTGCTGTAAATACACCTTCGTATAAATTCTGTTTACGTACATTCAGTATTTTATAAATACACTTGCCGACAAAACAAATCACTTTCACGCAATTCAGTAAATATTCATCGTTACATGACGAGAATAGTTCAATATTACTCAAACTATGAGAAAGACACAACTTCATAGATACGAAAGTGGCACAAATTATTTCAAATATATACACTATGTAGTGGTAAGTAATATTACCATTTTGATAACATAAATAGACTATTTTTAACTGCTTTGATTTTTACTTTATTGTCAATAAGTTTACATAACTTATTTACTGATCATAGCACCAATACAATTATTTATTTCAATAGTTATCCGATAAAAAACTTTCACAATATCGCCAATTTACTAATATTACTTTAGAGTTCCGTTTTCACGAAAGCAATTTCTCTGTGGCGATGATAGCAAGCGTCACAATTAATGCGTAATCGGAGCCAATTCATGGTGTTTTCGTGCAGCAGTTTCGTTTGAATCCACCCCCATCGTCATCGATGGTTGCACAGCCGTGAGTCGTGTCATTAATCAACGCTGCTCGAAATTGCACCCGAAGCAAATGGTAATTGAAGGGTAATTTCAGCTTTCCGTATAAATCACAGTCACAATAATCTACGGTAATTACTTTCAATCGCCGGTGGTTTCGTAGCTTCGTGTACTGCTCAGTTGGACGTTTTACTGTCGCACGAGATACATACGTACCTACATAGGTTTAACTGCTGACTGTATATATTTACACATATTTATACTGCAAAGTTTCTGTTCTGAAAAGATGAAACATTGTTAACCATCAATTATACATTTACCTTTCTACCCACTGAATAATATAGTTTTGTAGTACAATAATTTGCAGTGTACGAATTTGTTTGAAGAATTCCTAAATATTTTGTATTAATTCTTATAAGGACTAATACTATTTTAACACTGTACTAATTTAATAGAATATCAAGAGAAGAATATTCATTTCGCGTTTATCATTGCACCATTCGAATTATTATATGCGGAAGAAGGAATACATTATTTTTAAAGTATGTTCGAGGGATTTGATAAACTTTCAAGATATTAAATCAACATTTCTAAATGAACTGCATTTTTTTAATGAAGTTCGTTTTTTGTAAAAAAAAGTACATCATGGTTTATTTAAAAATCGTATCCAGAGCCCGGATTTCAAATGTTTTATCGATTTTCATAAACACGAATGTAACAACTGTTCCTATACATAAAAAATAACATGTGCGAATTTGAGTAATGGAGTTTTTCTAGGTACAATTTGTGGTAAATAAATATCAAGAATTATACTATAGTTTAAAACTTCCAAATATTACAACTTTTAAACATCTATTGAAAATTAGACATTCAAGATATCCTATGGCAAATGGATTATGGCGTCCCAAGTTAATGCGCTTGGATTAAGTTTTTTAAGTGTATATTACACATAGCAAAAAAGAGAAAAGTATATACAACAAAGGTTACGGAAAGAATTAGGCCTCTTGTAAAATTAAGTTTTCAAGCAATACTAATTTTTGCCCCAATTTTACGAATATCGACCACTGTGCGGCGTCACGACGCTTGCACAGTTCGCAACATCGAGTCTACATCCGTTATACGCTCCTGAAATGCGTGTCTGTGATATATGGCCAGACCGTATCAATATTACGAGCGTGTTACGAGTTATACCAATTCTGTTGCGTCGAGTATGCAACGGACACTGTACATTGCACATCGCAATGGTTAGCCTGTTGCGATAATCTCTGCTCCTAGTCGTGGGAACGTACATGTATACATACGTATGTATGCATACACGCACACAGACCGGAATACGAATTTGTTGCCGGTTTTCCTTCGTCATTCACCGTCGAAAATTAATGGTGGTGCTGTCAAAAATTAAATCTCTGCTATTGGGGTTGCGATGATACCGAGGGTATGTAAGATTTATCTTTCGCCACGCTAGGTGCTGCTCATTGAATTTATATTAGGGGGGAAATCGAGCTTGAACGATGGCGCTTCAATTATTTGCACGTTTGTGCGATTTCGTTAATCTATTTAATTTTTTCGTAGATCTGTTTCGATCGTTTTTAGATTGAAACTGTTGGGGCAAAGTGACATGTCATTGTAGTAATTAAAATGAGTGCTCTTGTAATGTATTGTGCGTCGGTGGTGAATACACATAACATAAATGTAATGTCAATTTTTCTGACACATATACGAGGAAAAAATATGTTTTTGAAAATGTGAAATTTGTAATCTGGGGGTGCAATCAATTTCCCCATGCATTCAACAATCTGTGTAATAATGAACATGTTCTAAAATTTGGAATTATATATTAAATGGGTAGGAACACTTACGTTACAATAATAATTCAAACTGGGCTTAAGATGTATACAAAAATCACAAAATATCGAACATGATGTCGAACATCGTCTTTAACCTCCACTTTCTAAATTATCCAGGAAGGTATCTTACTCCAGTTTCACATAAAGCATATATAAAATAATGTATAATACAATCTATGTATTGCATATCGATATTGCAGAAATTACAAAAGGAACATTCCCAGAAAGACAATACCTCTAAAAATTAGTAAAGGACAAATATTCTTTGAACCGTAAGTAACGCAATTAATTCGTAAATTTCACATGAAAGTAAGAAACGTTTCCCTCGTCATTTGCCTCGCTTACTTGAACTATTGCAAACACTCTGTTATCCCGTGCGAGCAATTATATTTCGTCGAAAGTAAGAAGGGTCGAGCGCTACGAGAAGAACGATAAAAACGGCGCGGGCACGGAAATAAAGTTCATTATAATAGCGGTTCGCATTTTGTCTAGCGTAACAAAAACCGTTCTGCCGAGTTATTCCAGCGGCGCTTCTCGCATCAAGAAGAGATCGCGAGGGGCCTTGAAAGTAAGGATTTTTTCAGGTAGAAAATTAAAGCGAGAGCTTAGGAGAAGCCCTCGAAATAAAACACTAATTCGGTGGATCGATGCGTTCTCTAGAGTTCGTGAACTGGAGAGACAGAGAGAACGTTGAGGGATAGAACTCGGGGGTTGAAATGTTCGCGGGGGGCGGGGAGGGTGGTGCAGGTCGGACTAACTTCAAAATATTAGTGGCAGAGATTCGCCAAGGATTACGACCCCCCCCCCCCAATTAAAATCTGAAGAATATAAAGAGATAACTTACGACAGAGTCAGTTATTTCTCTGCTTGTCGTGTTCGGGGATTTAAATTATGCGGACATCGTAAGGGGTAATGTAGATTTTAATTTCAATATTCTAATATAGGTTATTTCGATTTTGTTTGCGTATAAAATGTTGGGAAGGCCGATGAGTTAATTTTTATGCGGTATTATAATTATGTGCGAAATATGGAAACAACAATTCCATTTCATATTTTTGAAATGTCTAGGCCCTAGGCTTTGGAATTTACTTTTAATTGCGACAAGGTAGACCTGGTAGATTAAACTAAAACACTGCTTTTCTGAAAAAGTCTTAGAAAGGCCCTGAGGGTGTGTTTCGAAAACACCAGAAATAGTATTTTTCGTTGGGTCGCACAGCTTGATGCAGCATAATTTAAAGAATAATTTCCAGAGCTATATACATTGCTACCACTTATGAATTAGCCACAATTAGTACTCCTCACAATTGAATTTAAATTAAAAGAAACTCTGTGGTCAAGTTACAAAACGTGATACTTGTGGTTTTCCTAATTTTATAGTATACAGCAATTTCAAAGCTCTTTCACCTGTGAAATATCACAAAGTTTTTATTACAAAAATACATTTTTTATCTTAACGATTGAAAAACGTGCTTATTAATTCAGTTACATACAGTTAACTTATACCTGTCGTTCCTCAACGTATCTCAATTCTGACGAAAATAGGACATATCAAAGTTTACCACTTGCTTATAAATTTATAATTGCCCAAATATAAATTCTAGTCTCATACAGTGAGCAGCGAAGGTACTAATATCACCTTCATACAAAAATTGTATACAGGGCTGCCATTGACCGAAATAAATTTTAGTAAAGTATCTGTTAACATATACAATTTATACAAATTACACGGTTCAACACGTGTCTGATTTTGTAACCTTCAATAGGCGTTTCTTGTAGACTTTAATGTGCTGGATTCCGAATCTGCAATACGTTTTTTCTCCAGAATGTACCATTTTTGAAAAAATCAATTTTGAGAAATATCACAAACTTTCATCTTTGTTTCACGAATAAAATGATATAATTGGTAATTAGATTATAAACATTTCAATGTGTTTAAATAATGATCAAAAATAGTACGTCCTGGAGAAAAACGGATTGCAGATTCGTATTCGGCACATTAATGTCTATATGTATACTACTTCAATAAATCACAATATCTTATACAACTTTCATAAAGAATAAAGTATACACGCCCAATATTGCGTACGCGACTTAAACTGAACTACAGATCACGGAATATCCATAAAAGTATTTCAAAACATATTTCGTGAATGGACCAGTTAAGAAGAAGTTGCAAGAGTTCTGTTTCCGTACACATATATGCATATGTATGCATACATATATGTACACCGGAGGAACAAAGGAACCCGCGAAGTGGAGGACAATGTTTAGCAACTGACCTCGACATCAAAAGGATGGCTTCATCAGACAAGACCTTGGGGCCGGTTTAAAAGGGTGGAAATCGCGCAAAGTGTCGCAAGAATTATCGAACTCGAGGTTCAAGAACGCGGAAAATTTGGCTTCTCGCTGCGCGACTGCGATTTCATCTTGCTTTCCAACCCCTGGGACCTTCTCTTTCGCTCTCTATTCTTTAGCGCGCGGCCTCTGCCTCTCCTCCTTTCTATTTCGCCGTGCTCCTTTATTCCTTTACCCGTTGAACCCCCTTTGACAGGCACTCTTCTAAGAAGTTCTTGCGTTTCCAAACGGAAAGGCTGCCGGCACGCGGCATCTATACGTGTACCTACGCCTTTACCGTCGAAGCCACCCCTCTTGCTATGTACACGCTTTTTACCCCCTCGTACGAACCCCTTCGCGCACGTTTCTCTCTCAATCACCCTTTAATGCACACTCCAGTCGTGTCTACTTCAATCCGAAATGCCTCGCCCTCCTTTCGAGACACGGACGAACAAATTCTTTTCCCTTTCGCGTAACGTATGACATTTTATCGGCTGGATTCGCGTCGCTTAATTCGATGCATTATTATTTGATATAATTTCTCGCGACGGCGCGTTGTCAATATTTGTGCCGTCTAAGTGTATAAGTACCCTTGCTGAAAGTGCTCGTCAGTCGTTATTCACTTCACTCGTTTGTGCACATTGTTGCGCGGGAGCAACCCTAAATTGCGTAAACAAGGGCACGCATCAGAAGGGTGGGTTTAACCCTCCACTGCTTAAGTTTTATTGTTCGGTAATTTTTTTTTCATGTTTGTGTATACTGTTTAGTATTGATCATTGGTATATTGTTGATGATCTTTGTTCTTATCATTGTTCTTGTGATGCACTAAATGAAATAAACAACGGCGGGAATTAAATACAACAACATATACTTCATACAGCTAATATTCGACTGCATCCATAATATTTCAATAAATAACGACAGTATCAATTAGCAGTTAGCTGACAATTTAATTGCAACGATGATAGTGTAACGAACATTTCGTTAAATATTACAGACACAGCCTTCGGAGAATTGTTGCAGAATTTTGCTTCTCCAAAAATTGTAACTCTCCTTGCAACCATTACAGATTACACAGCGTGCATTAATTCCCACCAATTCCGAATCTGCGCCATCGGTACACGAGTCGCCCCTAATTCACCGCAGGTACAAATTTCGTGGCCCTCGAGAGCTGACATTCACAGCGCCAGCCAATCAATAACGGTCAAAGATAACTCCCATACGCGCAAAACGGCAGATACAGCGGAAAAAAGAATAGATGGGCACAGGAGAAGGGTAAAACGGGGAGGACAAAACTCTAGGTAGGACACATAAAATCGTTCTCTATGTCGGGAAGGATTTCCCGGCTGGTAGTCGCAAGGGATAACCAGAGAAGTGAGTGGGTTATGGTCCGAAGATCCCTATCGGTTTCAAGCTTCTTCGAGGAGGGGTTAAGGGTCCGAGAGTTTCACGCGGATGGAACGAAACGGAGACGAAGGGGTTGAAGGAGGAAAGTAGTGGGTAGAAATTGCGAGGAAAAGCTGGAAGGGGGTAGCGTGGAGAATCGGAGAGTGCCTGCGGCTGAGCACTCACTTATAGCTTTTCTGGGCCCCTGGGTACCGTACCTTTGTCAGTGGTGTCCCCGGCACTACGTCACACTGCTTTATGGTGTCTAAAGTTCCCGAAAAAGGACACTGCGGCTTCCCTCGATTCGCGATTAAGGTATCGTTGGCCAGTGTCGCGACGCATCCACTTGCCAAATTGCTAATGTATCGCGCTGCCTTCGAACTGCCCTGCGTTTCCACCAGCGATCTCGCGAATGGAAAGTGCGGGAATATATCAGCACGCCTAGCTAGACTTTGCACAGTTTTTTCCCCGGATTGTCTAGGATAGGGTCCTGCCAAATTTGCCTATTGAATGGCGAGAATTTGACTGGCGCCGCTGTAGAAAAGCGACAGCAGGTAGCTGAATTATTTATGCGCGGTTTTAAAATGTAGCGAGGATTTCGGTTCGTGTGTTTAGGTATAGTAAGACGTAAGTTACTGTTATACTTTTGTGGTTTACAGGCACCCGTTTATTTGTCAAAGTAATTTTCGGAATTTTTTCAGATCCTCATACATTTTTTTCTTGTTTTTCTTGTGTTGGAAGTGTTGGAAGTTTTGTCGTTTTGTATATGAATGGAAATATTTATTTTTGTTCGCTGTGGAGAAGTTAGAGTCGTTTTTATTGTGATGATATGAATGAAATATTTGCTAGAAAAAACGCCTTGGATTTGTATGTGCAAGTGATGTCTTGTCGATATGTCAAAAAATGTAAAACGTCTCAGACAATTAGAATGAAATCACTTTGCCCTAAATAAAAATCAATTTCTCTGTGGGACTAAAGTATTTAACTTAATAAAGAAATAGGCTAAAGACCAAAAAAGGGATGGCGATTATTATGATGAATGAATTGTTTCAGAATGTTTTGATATTAAACAGTACTTATCGGTACACCTAATGTTATAGTAATGTTTATTCCCTGGTATCAATGATATTATAGTGTAGGTATATGTTTAACATACACACGTAAGTTGAATAATGCTTAATGCCAGTGGTCATTTCAAATACAACTATTTATTTGAATGAAAGCAACTTTAATATAATTTCCAATAATAATAGATCTAGTATTTGTTCAAGTATTTTCTAGCGACAATATTTGAAATGAAAATCCTGATACATGAAGTTGATACATCGGGAATACTGTTTTTTCATAATTCATTATTTTCTTACATTTCGTACGTCTTCATAATTGTTCTCTCATAGTAACTGTATTATACAATATCGATCTGTGTTTCATTTTCCGACCGATAATTAATATGTAATATCAAATCTCAATTTGCCATAATAACAAAATAGCACAGAATCATATGTATATTATTTGTGATCAGTGATACTAAAAGTTTATCTATATGCATTCCTGTTATGTTGAAATTAATTACGTATTAATTATGTTAACTACTAACAATAAGACTTTCTTAAATTAACCTTAACATTCCACAGATTCTACATCGATTAATATTCCTTTCAAAAACTATTAAGCCTTTCAGACAAAATGTACAGAATCGGAAGATAAAACAAAATCATACAAACGCCATTGGCCACCATTAAGTGAACAGAAATTTCCACAAAATGCTTAGCTGCGTATTATACTGAACAAAGCCTCGAGGAAATTTGGTGCTGTTAAACAAACTTCGGTACTACTCGATGCAAATTTCGGTATATTCCAGAAATCTACATACTGGACGTTGGAAGACTGTAAGCCAGGGAAGTGGCCTTCTGCACTATGAACATGTTAATCGCATAAGCTCGCTTGATGTCGCATGATGAGCGGTGAAAATGCTGGCACCAGGTGAACATTGTTAACTCGTATCCACCTGACGGACACTTTAAATCCATCGAAAGTCTGGCCAAGGTATGAAGCATCCGAGCTTTCCCTCTCACCACTCTCGTGTCGCGTCCTTTAATCCGACGTTCCGTTTCTAACCTTGATTGCAAGTGTTTTCCTCGCGTCAATGAATGCGTAAAGCGAATGTAACGAAGCATCCCGTTGATTGCTGTTGGAGAAGTACGTGTCTCAGCAAGGATCTTCGACCAAAGCAATCTTTTTTCGCTCCTAACGAATGCAAATGAGAAGAGATACGTTCTGTTAGTTCGCTTCTTTTTTTTGTTTTGGAACATCGATACTTACTTTAGCTAATATCTGTGATGAGTTTGCAAATATCGTTTAAGTGCAATTGTTGTTATTTGCGTTCATTTCTGGCTAAATTTTACGGTGAATAATAAAAGACTGACTAAGATTGAGGAAACTGTAATTACAATAGCATCTCGATTGTTTATTTTAAATTAATACATGGACATAAGTGTGTATACATGTGGAACAATTGTTTTTATAGTATTCATGAATTCTCTAAATTATTAATAACTATTATGATAAACATATGTGTTCTTTCAACGTCCACCGTTTTATTTACATATACATTACACGAGATATTATGTGATAATTCAATTAAAATACTATGCAAAATCGTGCGGATTTGATAAAGTTACAGAGCACCATTTTAAGTAAAGAATTGCCAACAATAAATTGATTCTAATAATGAAAAATATTCAGAATCAATATGTCTACAAGGAAAACGATACAGCTCGAGTGTAACAAAGCTGAACTACCCCCGGCATACGTTCATGGATCATTAAAACCCAGATTCCCATGAAATAAAATCCGTCACACAGAGAACCGCGCAAACGAAACGTATTCGTCTTCTCAATTCCTTCATTCTCTGCCTCGGTTCAAGTATCACTCAGTCCAGAGCAACATCGTAATTAATCTTTTTGTCTCTTATCCCGGCGGCAGAAACGCTTCTACGATCTATCGACCACGTATTCCGCCGCTGTCGTGCTCTTAATATTGAATTCAACAATTGATCATCGATTGACGAGTAGTGACTTCGTTTGAAAGCAACTCGTTCTCGCGCCGCGGAGAAATTTCGCTCGGCCTTCCGACGTCTGATATTTTTCAGCGGTCGTTAACTCCATTTGCCCCTGTGGCACCGGTGCTCGAAAGTTCGCCTCTGATGTCCGTCAGAGAAATACGTACGCGTCGAGAGGAGAGGAACGATGGCAACGGAGTAGACGGCAAACGGTTCGGCGGGGATGAGGAAAGGGTGGGAGAGGGTGAATGACGCATTATTAAAGCACCGAGCCACGCACCTTTCGTTTCGGGTCGCAATTAATTGAAGCTGCTGCTGGGACCACGTGAAATAATTACGAAACACGTGGGCGGTGGAGGGCCGTCCGTTGTTGCTTGATGAAGGAGGCGAGTTGGTCCTCGTGCTGGTGGTTGCCAAGCGCTTCTCGTTAACAACGGAACAACGTTGACAATGAGACCTCCTGACCTTGGGTCTGAACTTGGCCGATGGGGTACGATAGAAAGCTTTGCTCCTTATCCCGTTCTTGCGGCTACTTCGAGGGTTGCTCGTTGCTTTGTCGTGCCAGTTGTGGAAGTGGAGAATTCTTGTATTTATTAGGCTTTCATGGATATGGAATTATGTATTTGGTAGATGCAGAGTCATACTTGGTTTTTGTGTCGATTACTATTCATTGCGAAGTGTACATTATTTTGTTGGATTAGAGTATAATTTATTTAGTGTGCAATATTAATGAGCAGTACTTTTTTCGTGAGACACACGATTTTTATTTCACCTTTGGAGTTTTCTTACAATAAATTGAATAATTCATTTTTGTATTGCCTATATTATTATATTAATGGTATTCTTTCTTGCATTTTCATAAATTTTCAGAGTGATATGATTCTGAAGATGAACAATATTTGTATTAATTCATATTTCGTTGCTCCATATAAATTACACGAAGAAAAGCAAACAGTAGACACTTGTACAACGTTTGAGGACTGTATGTTAAATTAATAAAACTTTTACAAATATGATAATGAGGACAGTAAATCTATTTACAAACACAGTATTATTAATTAAGTAAAACTGAGAGTACCAGATAATCCTAACTGTACTTAAATGTGAGATGTACGAAATGTGCATTAAATAATGAAAACATCGTGGAGGAAAGAAATGACTCCATTCGGTTAATAAAAATTCACGAAGGTCTAACGAAATTTGTTTCACTTACGCTGCACGGCGCAACAGAGTTTGTGATTAAATTACGTTTTCCCACTTCAATAACTCCACACTGTTGACAATCCAATAAAGGAGGCGCGTCAAAGACCGAACTTTGTTTCATGACATTCTAACTGCGAGCAAAATAGTTTGGTTCTGCTTGAATGAAATAGAGCTTGATAACTTTGCCACAGTGAACCACCGGTGAAAATTAATTGGAACGCGGGGGAAAGTTCGCGAATACACGTGTAAACGTTCAATTAATCTTACGAATTACTAATTACATCGTACGGGGGCACAATTCGGTCCCGAAATTTATTTGATAGTATAATTAGAAAGGTGATTAATTTGCAGGTAACGATTGTAACAATATATTATACACTTTGTGTTCGCTTTTCTAAACTGGTTTATGAACTTTCTATCGTTCGTAGATATAACAGAGATTTACATAAATTTATAAGAAAATGAAAGTAACGCAATTTACTATACATATATTGTTTTTTCATTAACCACATAATAAATGGTTGATTTGTATTTTTTGCATACCTTATTGCACACTATTTTAACAAATCCTAGTTAACTATATTTCGATCTTAATATTTGAGTTTTCCGAACAACAAATTGGTCATTAATTTTTATATTGGGCTAGTCTGAATTTTTCATAGCAATGCTTGTATGTACGTATACATACAATTTGTTTCCTAACACGCTCGATGAGATGCAAAACGAATTCTGTGAATTTCATTTATTACAACCGAAGAAGAGCATATTTTAATCATTATAAAATTATTTGTATTTCCTAAAACAATAAGGAAGGAACTAGCATCGTTGACTTCTATTTTCCTACGTCTCATATGTAGAAGTTATTTTTCGTAAACCTCACGTAGTTTGGAATAGAGGACAGGTGGTGTAATAAGACTTCAGTTTACTCTAATTAAAGCACTAACTTTATTATAAAATACGTCAACACACGACGTTACTCAAACAAACAACGACTCACACACGATACTCTCTTAACGCTGCCTTAGCTCTGTTCCAACTCTCCCTTAGATCTGACTCTTCCACGCATCATTCATTCTTTATATTCTTTCACTCTTAGTTTCTCTTTCATTCTATTCCTCATTTGCTCTCACTCATTTAGGACACACCCCCGCAGTCATTCCTCGGTGGTGGTCGGTCCTGACCACCCGAACCCTTGGGCCGCTGTACCCTCCATGCACACGACCTTCTCAAGTACTCAACATTCACGCAGTATTTCCAATCCTACACATATAATAATAAGTAATACTTTTGGTGAAAAATTCTGTGATTGATTCAGTTTTCCTTTTTACTCTATATATTTACACATTCCTCAAACATAAAAAATCTAAGATCATGATAGGAGAACCCTTCATTGATTGCATTCACTAGCATAAATCTGGCTCGAGTACTTTTCATGCGACAGGACGTCAGAGAAGTATTTTTAAAACTATACTACTTGGCGACTTCGAGTCTGCTCATCCTCCTCTGTTATACTTCCTCCAGAGTTCTTCGTTCTCGACCGTGTCTACTGAGCTTCTTGAAAACTTGCAAGTTTTGGAATAATGGAATGGTAGGTGGTTGAGGTGTTGCACGAAAAATTATGCTCTGGGAGAATTTTTGGTTCACGGTATGCATAATCGCAGGACGACCTCATAAACGACGAAACTCGTCAGAATTTTTCTGTTCGTTTTTCGATAAATGTCTCTCGTTTTGCTGTTCCTTTTCCCGTATACATACATATATGTGCATAGTACGTAGAACTTTCGACTACAGTCCACATTAACTCTAAAGCGCATTCAGAACAGTGATCGTTATGTAAATAGTTGTAATAAAATGAATCATTGTAACCGATGGTTTTGTGTAGTTGCTTGAAACAACTGTTTTATATTTTGTAATGATTGTAATAAACCTGGTAGTTGATTTGTCTAACTGTATTGAGTAAATGCTGGATAAGAATAGAAAAAAATGTATCTCAAGTACAATCACATTATAAAAAATAAAATTTGCCGTTAAATATTATACTGAATTGTCTGACATAATTTCTGTATTGCGGAAAATGATTAATATTTGAATCTGTAATATTCTCGAAATCTAATAGTTTTTACACATCGCTTAAATAACAATCAATAAAATAAAAAGACGTAAGTACAATTTGTATCAATAAATATTTTCGAGAAAAATTATATTTTCGCCATAATTATAAGAAGTTAGATCATTCATTTGATGTATTATTCTTTTCAACTTACTTCTGTAGTATGTGAAGTTATTTTTCACTTGCTTAGTTAAACGGTAAACTCGTCGTTTTGTAAGCATGCAAGTTCTCGGTCAAATTTAGAAATGATCAAAATTCTAATCAATTGAATTTTCGAATTAAACAAAATATTATACATAGTCGGTCCCCATAAAATTGATTTTGTTTCAAGTAACGTTGCCTGCAATATCCGATATTCATAGGTACACGATATGTGCAATTTAGCGCGCCGCGCTTTCGAAACGCAGGACAATGAAATTGGAAAAATGAAAAACCATTTAATTCTCAGTTTCGTCGTGCTGCTGTGAAAAAGATATTGTCAGAGATAAAAAGGCTACCAACGACAGAATCGATACCGTATCGCTGAAATTTCAGCGCACGTGTTGGCAAATCAAACATAGACTCCCATTATTTCGATAATTAAATTTGAAGAACCGGCAAGGAGAAGAGTTACTGTTCGAAACGTTATAAATATATTTACACAAATATCTCGGGAGGAAAGCTGGTGGAAATATTGTTCGTTTACTTTCATCGACTGAAAGTGGCTATAGACCGAAGTGTTATCGGAAAATCGGTTCACGAATAGGATCAAACTTTCGCAAACGTTCGACGAAACAAACAGATGGGGGATAAAATGGAGGAGTGTAAGCATCCCTTCGTGGAGCGTCCTCGTCTTTCGTCTTCTTTTTCTCGGGAGAGTATGAAATGCAGGCTGTTTACAGACAATCTTTTAAAAAGTTTTACATGCAAACAGGGACATCCGAGGGTACTTTCGTCTGGCAGTTGTATAAGAACGAAACTCTCGCTGGAGGTTAGGAACATTTTTCTCAAGACTTCTTGCCATTATGGAAATAACCATTATGCAATGATACGTACATGCGGGTTTCGATAAGCTGTTTCTCCGGATATTTTGTCTGTAGGTATACATTATATCGGGGACGTTATTCAAGAAAGCAGTGCTGTATTTGAAATAATATGCATCGTTTTTTAATAATGTGCGCACGTATGTGGGACAAGCTTGTATCTTTATTCGTAAGACTTAATTGTCCACGTATTTTGCTGATTGTGAGGAATTTTGGTTAAATAATTGAAGATACTGATAATTATAACGATGGAGTTTTTCCAGGTTTTATTGTAGCTGTGACGAAGTTTGTGATATTCACTAATATTTAATACAAATTTAGGAAAGTCCTCTATTAATAAATAGAAAGTGAAACTGATATTTTTTATTGAAATATCTATCTACGATGCACTCACTATTAAAAATTACGTAGCAAAATAAGTTCATGTATCTTAAACTGTTTACATGGAAACCTTAAAATATTTATCTAGAATGCGTTCACTAATCAAAATTTATAGCAAAATAAGTTTAAGTGGTTTACAATATGCTCACAGAATTTTTATTATAGGAACTTTACAAGCTCACAAAGTGTTTCAGGGTAATGTAGACAACTTCGTTTTTACTAAATGAAAGCAGAGACGAGAAGGGGTTTAGATATATTGCAAGCAATTGAAGGAATTCGATGCGTTGATCTTCGTTGGTATCCCTTTAAGATAGTCGTTTACGACCATGTTGTTCCGCAATTCAAGGGGTAGAAGTTAGTCCGCTGGATACCGTGCGAATTCGAAATTTATCTCATGTACCATCTTGATTGCGAACCAATATGCGGGTCCTCCCTAAATGTACGAAATTGTTTTATGGCTGTTAGTAACAGAAGTTCTACCAGCACTGTCAAATGTAGTACAAAGTACTTACAAGATTTATAATCTCACTGTAATTCAATGTTCCATTGATTTAACCATCACATTTATTGTATAACTCCGCATACTCCGGTAGTTATGGAGGTGTGCAAGTTGCGTGGACTACCCTGTATATATTTATGTATATTTTTTACAGATTTCACTTTTACGGTTCTCTCTCCTCAGGTTTCTCAGTAAAGCTCTTGGACAATAGTTCACAAACTTTTACATTTAAACGCGAGATAGATTGCGGGAGAATCCTTTCATCGCAAGGTGGAAACGCACCCAGGAGAGGCGGCTACTGAGCCTGTGAATGGAGATGAGGCGCGTACATTGCTCAAAACTTGCGACCATTACAGGAAGTTTGCTTACGAAGAAAGTGGTATGAGAGATCTCGCGTTCTCCCTTAGCCTCCAGCTTTGATACATCCCTGAACGCTACGCTGTCCTTGGAACTTTCTTTGGTCCCGGGAGAGGAAATTCGTAATTTCCTTCCGCGACTATAAACGAACAACTTCTTCGTGGCTTATACCTTATGGGAGAAAAACTATGGTTCGCGAGAAAATGGAAACGTTAAACATGTCAAGGTATCGATCCATGAGGCGATGTTCTTAGAACATTAAAAAGCTGCATAAGTTACAGATAGTAAGTATGTTAATTGATAAAAAATTAAAATATGCAATTTGATTCCGTAAACTTTTCATGGGAGTTTGTTCATTTGCTTCATTGCGTAGATTATTAATTTTGTTTGGCTCCGTTTACATTTGATAATACGGTATATCGAATTTTATCAAAAGATATGTAATATTAAACATTCATTTTGTTCATTCCATTCGGCTGATAATATAATACTTTGATTATGTTTTACTATGTTTTGAAATAAAGTAAAAGTGAAAAAGTAATATCGTCGAACCATGATTTCTTATCAATATTATTTAAGGAAAACTGTAGTTACGTTTTATATTCTATTTTTTATTGGTACTTAGGAGCGCAGTAATTAAAGAATAAGCTAACAGAGAATACTTAGATTTGTTTAAAAATACTCACAATGTGCGTTATATTAAACATTCGTAGGTAGTATTTTGAGAGAAATCGTCTTTATATTATTCACAAAATATGATACTATTTTTATTTAACACGATTAAAAAACGTTAATTTAAAGATATGAAACTTTTGTGGACCACACTTTTGCCAGTCATTTAAAATTACAATGCAATTTCTGTGCAGCACTGCAAATACAATGCATACTACAAGTCTCATCGACAAAGAAACTTATTTTACCAATCAATATAACAACTAGCATAGTTTTTCAAAATTGCTACCTCGAAAAGATAAAGCGTTTGTTTATAAGTAACGCTCGATAAATTTAATACCGTATGTTTTATTTATTATAGAATCTAGGTATCGAATTTATCGTTAAATGTACTGTAAGAAGGGCTCGATTAATAGGGAAAACCAACTGAGATTGGCGTGACTGCGAACCGCAATCCTATTTAGGGTTGGAAGGAACCTTTATGAGAATGACACGCACAATCTCCCGCTGAGTTTCGTGTCAAGTAAGTTGCGTAACAGGTGGCATAGAGTGACAGAGGTTACGACCCGTTTCTTCCAGAAAAAAAACTCTTATTCACTTATATTAGAAAAGTTACCACCCCGGACATCGAGGAAAATTGAATTAGCCGATGACGAAATGTCACCAAAGTGCGATAATACATTGGAAAAGAAACTTTCTCATCCTCTATGTGTCGATTCTTGAAATGGTTGGAAGGTGATGGAAAGTTTGATTGACAATGATATGGACATATACGTTTATAAATAACATGTAGGACGAATTAAACGTTAGTTTTAATGGAGTGCGGTTTAATTGATAAGCTGCAGTGAATTAAAACGAGAATTTATATTATCGAAATGGTTAGACACACATATTTATAATATTATTACAGTTTCATTATATTGTTATCACTATTATCATTATTATTATTATTGTACATAGACCTTATATCTATGCATCGTTGCTTCATTTTACTTTGCAATTAATTACCAATATAAAGAAGGTAGTTAAAGCCTGCGCAAAGTTAATTCCCAATCTGCAGTTTATTTAGAAAATATGGATTTACAATTAATTTACAAGTACTAATCATATTTCATAGTACGCCAATAAAACCTGACAGCTAGATATCATTTTTAGGTAAAACAAAGTATAAAAACCATAGAGGTATATTCTTTTCTTTCAATCCAATTATTTCCACACTTCTATCGTGATACTTTACTGTTGCTCCTTCTTCCTATTTTTGAGTAACGTTTAAAAATTCCATGTGAGCTCGTCTACGCAAAAAAGTGTATCTGATAGCCTTAAAAATTCAGTATGGCAAGCTGCACAAGCGAAGAAACTTCTTTAGGCAAAGGTAATATGAAATTGTACTATAAGAGAGAAGCAGGGTGAGCAACATATTGGCAAGAAGTTGTGAAAATGGACAGCAAAAACACTTATGTATTGGATTCTCATTTATGAATTTACATTCGCTGCTCCTCTACTCTATTCTGGAGGAAAGTGAAGCAGAGCTGTGTTGGGTTAGAAATATATTTTTCCTGCCAACAAGAATTCAGGGGGTAAACAAAATTGTCTGCATAATTATCGGTCTTAAGCAGAGCTTACGCAATTAGAAAATTAGATTTTTGTTTAAAAAACAGTACTGGGCTCGTAAGAAAAATAAAGTGTTGTACGGAAATAATCGTAAAAGTGGTGCTTTGTTGTAGCAAAGATGATTGTCCTTATACAATAATGCTTCTCACGGTAGAATGATGAAATTGAAATGAAAGTATTTAATTTGTTTAGTGCAATAATACTCTAAAGTTGCAAACAATTAGTGGGCGCGCACTTTACTTAATCCATTTTTTGCCTTTTGTATATTTAATCCACCAACGCAGTCCATTAATTTTAACAACTTGTAGTTTGAAAAAGTTGTGTCGCATAAATTCGTCTCTAACTGAGTTTGTAGAATACAACAGTGTACTAAAGTTCGCAGTTATTTTCATTTTGCAAAAGTGCTGTATAATTTCAGTACTGCGAAATATTATGAAGCAAATAAAGTACACACAGCTATTACGCAGGGAAACATCTAAAACACAGTAATTTAAAGTCTACGGAGTTCAGAATGAAAATGTCAATTATTCAGAGACGTTCTTCGTTTAAGTCCATAATAATTGCAGTAGTATACAAATTTTTCGTAATTTTGTAATTCCCTTTTACTTCTAAAATGAATTCCTTTGATATGGAAACTTTCTGAACGTTATGATATAGTTATGCTCATTCGTGATTTCTGAACTTTCGATTAAAGTATTAAAGTGTAGCATAATGATTATGAATAACAGAATGCTTTCATAATTCTTTCACGTTCACAAATATTTCTTATATTTATTTGGAATTTGTTCACCAGATCTGATATTGTAAATATACTTAATATGCATAAATTACATTTTTTACAATCAATAATTTTAAGGCACTTCAATTTTGAATTCGAAAAAAATTGCATTATTCTTATTTTTGTTTATGAAAATCATTTTACCATCACAAACTGATATTTCGATTTATTTCAATCAAATAATTATACGCTAATTCACATCTATGTACATTTTAAAAAGTCTAAATTACTACACTTATTTATTCATTAAAATATGAATTAATCCGTGTATTAATAAAAATGTTTCAAATAACTGCTACAATCTATTACAGTTAATTATAAAAATCTCCCCCATAGATTGAAAAGGTTACAACAATTTCGCAATATAATAGTAGACTATTCTACAATACATATAATAAAACGCATAAAAAACCTAAATTATATGATAAAAATTGTGCGCGTTTACAATGTACTATCTAGGTAAATAAATTATTCGTTGCAGAGAAGAAGCACAAATTGAAATTCATGTTATAAAAATCCTCATAACTTCATATTATCCTTCAGTAATGCTATCACAATGTATGAAACTTTATATATCGAATGGAAGAAGCACGTTGTTTCTTTTACCACGGATATCTTCAGGGGAACAATGTAACTTCATTCTTTTCCAGTTTATTCTGTCCTCTTTTCCGTTTCGTCGGGTCGAAAGTTGCTGAGCAACAAATGAAACAAGATCACGCAAATTTCCTATGCTTTAATCGTGCATACGTTTCTGCTTCTACGAAAATTCTACCCTCGCCGTGTTTCCGCAGCTAAAGCAAATTTGCATAAAATTGCGCGGGATAAAATTGAAATTGATATTGCTACTAAAAGAGAAACCTCTCGTATGAGTTTTGTACTATACGGATGTCCGGTAACAGAAGAATTGATGAAAACCATTCAAAGTATTCCTTTAGATGTATTTATTCTAGACTCGTATCATTTCTACTTCGCAGTTTATTTCCTAATTTATTAATTTCATGTTACCAGTCACAGAATTGCAATTTTAATCTCTTTCACATTTGCATTATTAAAATTAACAATACAAAGTTTCGAAAGCGACGTTAAAGGTGTTATACAAAAAGATATTTCTATTTAAAAATAGGTAATTCGATCAATATTCTAGTAAATATATTTTTCGACGCAATGCCAGTAATTACTTTGATACTCGAATTCTATAAATGTGAACGGAAGGAACGCATTCAATTTCACGAAGCACGGAACGTCGATTAGGGTTAGCCGGGAGGAACAGACAACGGAATGAAAATTTTATTCGCCCGCCCTTGGAACTATCAAAATAGGCCTTCCGGGCATGTCTCCTCTTCTTTTCGCCGACTTTTTTTCTTCGACGCATGACACGAAAAGACTTCTTAAAACTTTCGTGTTCCGCAACGTTCCGGCGTGGCTACAGGCTGGGCGGCCCGGAAAGTCAGAAGTTCGGGGCTACGAGAAAGAAGCAGAAAGGAAAAAGGACGACGGACAGCCGAGAGAGAAACAAGGATTATCAATCAGAATGACAGCGATATAGAAAACAGCTAAGCCACATTAGTCTTTGCCTGGTGGATTCATTCGTGCTGCCAATCACGTCGCCACTTTGAAATCTCAGGGGAATCCGTGCAACCGGTCCTCTCTTTGTTCCCTCTCGTAGGAAAAGCGTGGCTACCCCTCCGAAAAATAACTTCAAATAATCAATAATTTGTTCCAGTGTTATAGTGTTATGTGTTTGTTGAAGGTGGTACGCGGGGATATGTAGATAATGTTGGATATAACTTTTAGGTACTTATATGAGCAATTTTTGTTTATTTAAGGAAGCAAGAAATTATTTTTAATTAATGCAATTGTTCCAATATTCTATAGTTTAGTTGTAATTTAAAAAACAGTAGGTATAGAAACACAATGAATGTCTTATTAAAAACTTTGTATACAATGGAAAGAGTATATTAATTCAGAATCTTGTTTTACGTTTAATAAGGTCTTACTATTTCAAGGCGAAATTTTCAAACAAGCTGCGTTTTTTATTTTCCGATGCATTTTCTGTACATACATTGATACATTTAAGAATTGCGCAAAATTGTTTAGTATCCTTTGATACTCCTTAGTTCTAATAAGAATTTAAATACTATGATAGAAATTGAATGCTACATGTAGGATGATATTTCTGTTCTTTCACTATAAATCTCAAATATAAATATTTTTAAATATAACCTTGTTTGATATCAGACAGTTCCTCATTTTAATAAAATAAACATAATTATACAGCCTATTTAATGCAAGATATCCCCAACTATTAACATATAAATTAAACTCAAATCTCTCTTATCTTTCATATACATAGCTAACCAGCTATGTATAGTTTGGCGAAGCAATTTAAAACAGGAAAATATGTAACTTCTAGAAATGAGATTAAGAATTATTGCCCGTTATATTTTATTCCGTGTATGCATGCGATTAATTAAGTCGGTGAATATTCATAAACTCGAGATATGAAATAACGTGTAAGGGTGTAATAAATCCAAGGTGTGATATAACGAAACACATTACATGTTAGATATATAATTATAGATATAAACATAAAGTATAAACAGATTTGCATTACTTTTGTGCGTTGTAGAATCATTTCTAACAATTTCGAACGACGAACGATGGTGAATGAAATTGAACTGTCTGGACGATAATATATCAGTGAAATACATATAACGTTATGACATTGTCGTTTGATACACGAATTGCTCTATCGAAGATGGGCTAATTAATTGTCAGCCGTTTCGTTGCGGCGAATTCGTCGAAACGAACTCGCATGGGTTCGATCAAGAATGACAAACTGCGAGGGAAACATTCATGTTATTTCTCCTTTGAACATTCTACACGACAAATATTGATATTGCCGTTAAATGAGAATTTCGGTAGGCTAATTAATTAACTCTGGGCGATGTTACTCGGACGGTACCTGGTTCAAATTTTTGTTGCTGTCCGCGAGAAAAGTTTAATTTCGAACTGGACACTCGTACGTACAGTGGCTCACAGAGCTAAACAATAATTTTAATGTATCTCTTAAATAAAAATTAATATCTACATGTTTGCAAGAGACTTTACAAGTGGTACTTTACAATCTAACATACAAGCTATACTTACGCAATGAATTGTGGTTTTTAAAAATCTTTAACAACAGCGATACAACAAAATTACATTTTGGCCGGTAATTGATGCCAGTCACTGTATATATAAATCCGTTTGTAAATTTCGAATTGAAAATAAAATGAAAAGTGTTGGATTTCAGTATGCCTTGCTTTATCGAAATGCGAGGTGCAATTTCAAATGTATCCATTGCAGAAGGAATTCCATGCTACGAAGTACACACCCGTATAAGTTCACATTAATTATAGATTAAAGACAAAGTATGAATAATGAATTGTGTCTCAGTATGAATCGTTAAGAATGCGACATTATTTCTATCCACTCTATACAATAAAACTGTATGACGAAATTAAACGTATAGTATGTATAGTAAAATATATCAATACCGTCACTCAAAAATTTTGTATATCAGAGTGTATACTCTTATCATTTAATTAAACAATACATCTCTATTATGCATAGCGGGCCATTCTCCGGAATTCATATTCAAAGAGGGATTCCTGCGAATTAAAAATAAAAGAAAGAACTATTTCCAAACGTTCCCGAATGAAATCTAACGGGGGGGAAAAAATCGTTTGTGAGCTTTCATTCGTGAAAGTCGTTTGATGAACTTCATTTCACAAAAGAGGCGGCTTTTAATATGCCGCACCGCATTCTCATCAAGAAATATTCGTCAGAGGTACAAAGCATGTGTGCCGAAATAGTCTGTGAACTAAAAGCTATCGCGAAACAGCGTCACTCGTCCCTACACGCTTAGTGGGTGCACATGTTCATCGGTGAACATCGTTTCTAGAACACCGCTGGCCGAGTTTCTTTCTGCGTTTCATGTTTGGGACACGCGAAAAGACAGGCAACGTTGATTTCTATCCTTTTCTCTGCTACGTGCAAACACAAAAGCCTTTCCACCTTTTCGCTGATCGTACGCATCTTTTCACATCATTGTCCGCGGTTTCCTTACGACCGAAATCGTGAACAAATGCATCGGTTGTACTCACTTTTCCATCTGGGCTGCATACTTTGATACCCGCGAGCGACACTATCAGGAGAACGGGCGTGGACCGATCGCTGTACTGGAAAAAAACAAACGTTCTTATATAGCGATTGACAAATAGTTCAGTAGGCAAAAGTATTTTCAGAAGCTTGCGCGTTAATTAGAATTAATTGTATACGATTAAATGATTATCTGCGGCACTAGATTGTCATAGATTTCTCTTCGCAATTGTTTGGTGTTATTTTGGAGATCGACAAGTAAATAAATCTCCTTGAATTATTATTCTACGGATTCGTATGCACATTGCGCGTGGCGAAATGGTTATAAAAATAAAGGAAACAGGATTGACAAAAAAATATTTCTCCTTGATTTACGCAGATGTTCCCTTCGTATTTGACCGACTGAAATCTTCCTTAGCATGTCACGAGTTCAAATAACCCTTTCCCAATCGTCAATTGTCATACACGCATATTTATCGAGGCCTTTGAATCAGTGGAGTTTCGTCTCCGGAAATAAATGCAGCGAATGGGAGTTCGCAATTAATCACGGCGCATTTGTAAAACAAAAAGTCGTTTCAATTCGTACTTTCCTAATTGGGATTCAATTCGTTTGGCGTCAGTGGATTCCGCTAAGCGCACTTGCGGCGACAATGAAAGCCCGAGTTGCATGTATCGTCCGTTCGAATGCAAACGGGTATCTATCCTAAAACCTTGAGGCTTTCGCTAATTTCGAAATTAGAAAGTTGGCAAAGCGAGCGGCACGATTGAAAATGGCACTGGCAACGAAAGAATGTTCCCTATTTCCCGTTGGAGACACGGCTCATTGTCTTAAAAACCCACTGAGGTAGATAGACGTAGCCCGAGTAGGAAAGGGGGATCGTCGGTATAATTACTGTAAAGCAAGGGGTGGTTTTCGATAAAGGACGCCAGTGCTCTCTTTCTATATGGGGTGACCTGCGAAGTCTTTTCTACGTTTCCTTTATGCTGTCACTACTTTATCCGTTGCTCCGGAATGGAAGAGGAGTGATGACTATGATGACAGATTAAAAAGACGTCTCGCTGCATGACGATTTGGTTTGCAGGAATTACATACACACCTCCTTACTCCCTTTGAGTGCGGCATGGATGTTATTGTGCCCCCGATACCTATTACACCAACGTGAAATGGACTGGTGAAAATTTAATGATAATGGTTACGGGCGCAAGTGGAATATGTGTTGCGAAATTTGAGTTTTATGGCCGCGTCTTATATCGTACATCTGAGAGGACATTTGAATGCTTCACTTGCCAAATCGATTAACTCCACTTTCTGAATTTTATTAAATTTTAATGTCAAAACACAAATAAACACTAATAAAGTGTTTTGACATTAAAATTTAATAAAATTCAGAAAGTGGAGTTAATCGATTTGGCAAGTGAAGCATTCATTTATTGAATGGTATTTTTTAAAAGTGAAATGGTCTATTAATACGAAAAATATATAACGGTGCATAGAGTTTTTCTTTTGCATCTACCTTTCCTTTCCTTACGTTTTCACTTTATGGCGTAATAACAACAATAATAATAAAAAGTTCTCCATTATTTTTGCTCCTTAATCTACTGGTAGACAAATTGAAAAATAATAGTCTTAAATGTAATTGTCGCATTTATTGAACTAAAATTGCACACGCTATCTATATGCATTATCTCATTCGAAAGTACGATATTTCAGAAGTGGATCCATATTCTCCAGCATAAAATGTAAAATATACAAATTCTATAGAACATGATACTTTCTATTTCTCTTTATTCTCACAGCACGTAACCCAGTTAATATCCAGATTAAGCCTAACCCAGATCCAGTGACCCAGAATTTCGGCCAGGTTTTCCCACAATTACGAGTGACCGCGTGAACCAGGGCATATCAAAGCGTGTGGCTGATGTAAGCACCCTGATACGCCACGCACAACGGAGGCATCGCGCGACGCTTATTCTGGGACACCCGTTGGTTCGGCCACCTTTGTTCAGCGGGGGTGATTAAAAAGTTGCTGAGTGAGTCGAGCCGACAGGAGGACACGGAGCGAGGCAGATACACAGAGACGGCGAGAGTAATGGACGGAGAAAAAAGAGGGAGGACGGAAGGTAGGAAACGTGAGAAAGAAGGAGCAATCCAGTTCGCGAGAAAAAGGGAGAAAAAGCGCGCGGGGGAGGGAGGGAGGGAAACGCGAGTGGAACGAGAAACGAAGGGGGACAGAAGTTCAGACAACGAGAACAGGAGACAAATCAAAAGGAGGAGGACGCGAAAACGTTGTGGAAAAAAGGACAGACAGAGGGAGAACATAGAAGGGGGTGCAAGAAAGGGTAAAAAGCGCGGGATAACTCCTACTCGGTGTGTACAACCATTAAGCACATCGGGTACAACCCCGAATGGGCTCTTGGCGTGATCACCTAACATTTTCTTCCTGTTTCAATCTCCCTGTGTCTCTCCCCCTTATAGCAGCCACCCACAGAGTGCAACACGGTTTCCCCTCTTTTTTCTTTGTACTCCTCTGCTTGCGCTTGTTCGCCCCTCTCCTTCTTCGAAATGTCCCCCGCATCTGTCATTGCTCACCCGACTCTGCATAAATTGACACTCACTCGATTTACCTCGGCCATTGTCGTTTCTTTCATTTATTCCGTGCGGATCTTTTAAGCCGCGTTCCTTTCGTTCTCGTAATAGCTGTCATTGTGCGTGCGTTATGCTCAGGTCGTATTTGAATATTGCACCAGCAAGTGACAGTTTTGTTGCAATTTTTAGATGGGGTGGGCATAAACATTGTTGAAAATAAGAGGACTTTGAGATGTTGCAAATTTTTAAGAGGTACTTTTTCATTTTTTAAGAGATACATATATATGCGTATATTCCAGTACATTTTTCTTACTTAATGCCTATTAAATCATATGAACTAATTTTCACGGTATATGTATATTTAATAAATACCACGGTATTTCAATTATTCTCATCCTTATTTACCCATCCACTTTAATTCGTTTGTTTCGAAATCCTACTATAAAGGAGGTGATTGCACGTGTTCAGATTGAAAGACACGGAAGCCTACCTGAGGTAGCCTCTTGAACGAGACGGAATTGGGAATTAATTGGTTTGTCGTCTGCAGACTCGCTCTTTCCCATTTTACAGTAGACCTCAGATCGTTCGTGTTCGCACAGAAATTAGTTTTCACGATACCAAGTAGAATACCTGGTTAGAAACAGTAATAATTTGAAAGGTACTCGATGAATATTTAAGCTACGAAATTGAATCCAGCAAAGCTGAAACGTTTTATAAGCAAGGCAGCGTAGAGGAATACTACTGGAAACCTTTATCTCCAGAATATGCAATATTATCTAAGCTAAGAAGATAACAAAATTAATTGCTTGTATCAAACTGACAATTACTCGAATGAGTCATAATATTTTTATAACATTTTTAACAATTTAATATTTACATAATGTTTTATTTTGAATTCTAACACACACAATAGTGAATTAGAAATATTTTCACCATTCAACTGTTATACAATATAACACTAGAATATATAAACATAAAACAGACACACAAGTTAATCTTTAATTCAGATTAATCTATCACTACTTCACGGAAACAAATTCTTTTACACATCCAGGTAACAAAGAACAATATCATTAATAATGATTAAACCAACTGAATTTTAAGATACAAACTGTTCGCGTGTAACTAATGAAAACACAATCTCTGACAGAATTTACCCCACAACAGATACACTGCTGGTTTATTGGCAGCTGAACAATTGAACAATGCCTAGTTATCCCTCAGATAATGTCGGCCATCAAATCTGCCACGGGCAATAAAGGGAACGGTTGTAATGAGCGTGATTATCAGTGACTCATGACATTACTCAAAGTATCAATGGATACAAGGGTGAAACAGTGGAGGGTTTCCTTAACGTTGCACCGCGGTGGGTCGGTTCTTGTCTTGCAACGACGACTGCTCACGAATTTATGAATTTATCAGCCGTAGAATCGCTTCCGCAGATGCGGTCCACGTATCGTACGGGGTGCATATCAAGCACCATCCCCTCGTGATCGGGAGACTGGAGCAAGGAGAGCACTCGAGGCCTCCACGCATGAAAAACGAAGGGTGAATGTGCTTGATGAGTACGAGAACGCCGATTTGAACTCTCGTGCTTGTTTCGCATTCGTCAGGCTTTTTCTTTTAAACCATTAACAGGTATCGGGGGTGAGTTGCAGGGCCAGCGATTATTAGCAAGTATTTATAACTTGTCCTGAATTCGTCATATACATTATGTACGATCAGTGTCTACCGATTAATTAAAATACAGTAGAACTGCATACGTTTATTCGAATATATAGAGTTCATCATTTCTAGGGTAGATAGTACTCACCAAACGATGAAAAATAAATCAATATTAATATTTTCTTAATATGTATATATATGAATTAATGTTGATATTAATAAATGAGTATTATTATAGTAAAGTAATATTTTCAACGTTATAAACAATATTTAGTTTCGGTTCAAGCGAGTGAAATGTTTGGTTCGGGAGTTGTCTATATTTCAAAAATATTCATTTATTTGTATTTGACTGTTGCTGTACAGCTGGTGGCTTATTATTCTTCTTTATTTCAATTGAAAACTATCTTCAAAACGAAATTGGGGAAATTGTGATTACCCGGTCTTTTATTGACAACTGATTTTAGAACAATAAGATGCGATAAAATATAACGTTTCCAATAGGCGAATCACATGAATGCTTCATTTGCCAAATCGATTACATCCAATTTCTGAATTTTATTAAATTTTAATGTCAAAACACTTTATTAGTGTTTATTTGTGTTTTGACATTAAAATTTAATAAAATTCAGAAAGTGAGTTAATCGATTTGGCGAGTGAAGCATTCACATAATGTTACGTATAACGAAAAGAAATGTAACATTTTTTATGCATTCTGACTTTGTTTACGTATAATTTTTCTGACAATTAAATATTATGAAGAGATTGTACTTTTGGATAATTCTCAGTTGTTACACAAGCTTTTATATTATATTGCCATGACATAGATACTATGTGTTTCTTAATATCGTAATAATATTTGTAAACAACTTAATAATCTAAACGTGACATGAAAATGCAACATTTAACTGAATTTCATGGATGAACAATATTTTTCGGATTTGATAGTCCAATATTTTCTCTAACTCGCGAATATTTTTATTGGATTTATCTTGCAAGTGTATGCGATTGATCAATCGGTTTTCGAAAGTTGGTCTTTCATGGTTGCGTATTCAAAGTCAATAGCAGCAGGCATAGCTTTTATGAAAGTTGGGTTTGTAATGGTGAAAACTTCTCGATAGCCAATCGTAATTTCCTGATCAACTAATGGTTGGATATGCTTTAAAAGACCTTTGAGATCTAAACTGTATTCGATGCAAAGCTTTCAGCCAGTCTAATTTCCGCTTAAAGTAATTCGACATTGATAAAAATATGCTATGGATGTTAATACAATTATGAATATAATATGTTATATATTTTTTAATTGTAATCAATTTATAGAAACTCAAATGTCAGTAATTCTGCTAAAATCTACGATTCAAAGTCATTTTACATCATGATAGCATTTTAATTAAAAACTTAGTACAACATTTTGTCGCGTCAAATTTTGTTTTATCCACTGTGCACAGACAAATATGTTGATTTATTTGAAACCCAGGCATAACACTTTCCACGCGAATGGTGTATAATTTATAATATTATGTTATATATCACCGCAAATATTAAAATTTAAATGCAGTATTCAAATAATTATGCTTTGTTGGTGCTAATAATAATATCCAGGTGGCCAGCAAGAACAAGGAATCATTCTGTTTGTATCACGGTGAAATCTACCGTAGATGAAAAGAAATTCTCGGAACGAGAATGGTAGCTTTTCCACCTCGGAAGGTGCACAAACGTTTTATCGTGCGACGATTGCAGAAATTGTACAGTGAAACTGTACCTCTTATTACACAAGCATACCTTACACCAATTCGTTTCCTTAAGACGCCAAACATTTTACATTTATATCAAACGATGAACACATTCAAACAACTTGGATCTTTTATTTGATATTCTATACAAGGTATAAATTTATTGTCCAGGACTTCACGTTTACGTAGAATCTTCATGTCTTTCAAAATGTCATGCTGTTTTATTCAATACGCACTTTTGTACTTTCGATACGAATACCTCGTGATAGTGTTATCGTTTGCTTTGTTTCTTCTGAGTAAGATTTGTAACAAACATATACATATATCTCTTTTAATTTTTTGTTGAATATATGTGTTCGTGTAAATGAGTAACACATTTTATCCGAATATTTTGAATTATTGCATCACATAATTTATTTAATGCGCCGAAGTGGACGAAATTGTGTAATAACTTTTGTCAAAGATAAATGTGTATTACCAGAGAATAACTTTGTACGATTAGATTTCAGGCTAAATTGAGATTTCGATCGAATTATAAAAGTAATCGAATAATTGATTCGTTAATAAAGTTTCTGTTATATCATTGGTTTAAACGTTTATATGGGTATTTCATCTCCAATCTTGAAAAAGAGTGATCACTCTATTAATAGAATTTTATATTGTCGAATTTGTTAATAATTTGTTACGATTAGAAATTCAATTATTAAAACTGCTCAGATTCAAAACCACGAAAAATGCGTTCAATAGAAAAATTACAATAAAATTATTGACGAACGTGTTCTTTTTGCTACAATATCAATATTATTCTCAATCAGTAACATGAAACACTTCTCTAAAAGTCTCGTATTTTGTACAATACCGCATAACTGCACTATATTGTTCCGATTGTAAAAAAGACAAACGAATACGAAATTCGCGAAGGAAAAAATACACGCCGAATATCAATTTTGCACGCTAGGAAGATAAAATGTTTGGTATACTCTCTGTGCAAGCATGTTTTTTCAATTGTTCTGTTTTTAAAAACCACACGGTCCTGGTCGTGTTTTATATTTGGAATCAATGGTAGGAAATATATCTGTAGAACTTTATCGACATATTTGTATATATATATACAGGGCGCGGCCGAAATGTTGGTACAAATGGAAAGAAGGTGATTCCTAGGGCAAAAATAAATCAAAAGAGCAGAATAAAATTGCTTCAGCCGAGTTTGTTACCGAGAAGACCAATTTTATAAACTAGATACGTGTGAAGTAATACACTCTTGTGTACAGTACCGAACGATTGCATAATTTGTTACGACGGATTAGATTTAAGAAAGCATACATTATTATAAAATAAAATATTATTTTATATTATTAATTTTTTTAAATAATTAACGCTCTATGTATTGTTAGTTAAATGTACACGTATTCAACAAAATACAGTTTGTCTTTCTTCTCCTCTACTACACTGGTTTGTGGTAGAGTGTAAATCATTTTGGTTTGTAGCTAATAATAATCTTGTATAATTTATCATACCATATATATTTTGTTTCATACAAAATTTAGTTTCATGCAACTTGAATTTTGTATTTTCCAGCCAAGAACTACTTTTCTGGAACTTGTCAACATAGTTTGCACGGCGAGTTTATGCGCATATGTCATATAATAGTTTCATTTTACGATTTGCATATCTGTCATCGTTATACGTTCACACAATTACACAACCTCAACCAAGCTCACAGAATACAAAAGTGTCAAATGATTTATAAATAAATACATCACATGTTTTGCACGAACCTATCCAGTATCTGAAAAAAGTTCGATCTGTTTAAACCTACCGAGTCTGGACATTAAATCATACACGAGCTGGTTTAACAAGCGGAAATACCAAAAAAAAGGACGCATTCACGAAAAATGCAACAGCACAGCATACGGTGTATCCGGCTTGAAATAAAAGCAAAACGTTGTAACAGAGAGGACGAATGACGAAAAGCTCTCCGAAGGTCTGTCCGGGACTGGTTTTAATCCACTATTATGAAATGTACTGACGTCTGACAGAACTGGCCAGATATCGGAAACGCTGGACGGAAATTAAACCGATTCTGTTCCTCGTGTACTTCGATTCCGATCATCTCTGCTTTTCTCACCCCTTCTCTCGCGGTACATGCATGTGTGTATATGAAACGCTCAAGAATCTGTGTACCCTGGTTTTGACATCGATGTTACCAGTTTTCTACTATGCACGTTTCCCGAGAATAAATTTCAACAACGATACTGCAACACTGCTGACTGAGTTTCCTGCAATCTTTTTTAGTCTGGTTTTTCTTCTATAAAATAAAATTAAGGGGACATATTACATCGTTTGCTAATAAAAATTTTCAATGACACTTGTTTCAAAATATTAGCGATTAACTAATTCATCGTGGAAAGACAATTATTTGATTGGACTACTATAATTCATAATTTTCATGGCAGCGTTTATCGATTACTTCCATAAATTCTCAAGGAATATTTAAAATCATCCAGACAAACGTAAAAAAAGCTGACATTCGTATTTTCACAATGAATCGAGTATTCACCTTTACTATTATTATTCCATATGCCCGTCCATCTTCTAGCTCACAGAAATACAGTATTCCACTTTCGTACACGCATTTAAACGTACGCAGTTCATTTCCAAGCAGGCGATCTGTGAACCCCCACCTACGGAAGCAATTATCCATCAAAGTACTATCCACATTGACCCCTTTCGCCCAGGAGAGTATTCTTCCTCGTCCTATTTCCCTCTGTCCACGTACAATTGTTTCTCACAACACTGCAGCAGTTTCCCTTGGGCCGGGAAAATAGAACAGAAAAATGGGTCTTCGAAAGAAAGTCAAGAAAAAAACGGACGAAAACATTTCCAATGAGGAAATAATTTTACCACCCCAGCCGGGATGTGATTGTTACTCGTACTCAGCTTAGTGGCGGTGCATCGAATTTCAGTTGGCCACCATCGTCACCGTAATAGACAACAAGTGACAGCGGTACAGCGGAATTTAATTTCGTTTCGAGATGCACGGGCGTTGGACTCCGTATACATACACGGCACGGCATGTGCGTGCATGCTTTGCTTGGCTGCGTCAGCTTTTAAATGAAATCAATTATCGTGCACTCGGGAATAATTATTATGCGGACGGTCCGGATGTAGGAGACGGCTCGTACACGACCGAGAAATAATTTTGATGCCACCACCGGCTGCTTGATTATTACATACTATTACGCTTGTTATGTTTCACCTGAGACGCTGGGAAGGACGGGCTGCTGATTATAATTGGAAAACAGGAGAATGCTATGGTGGCTACGTATGGCAGACGTCTACGGGGAGTTGTTTATTTTAATTGCAATTAAATTGATTGTCCTGTTTAATACAACAAATGCCGCACCAATTCGTTTTTAAGTTCAACGTTTTCGTTTTGTTGGGAAATATGAATTTTTCGAACACGTTCGAGAAAGTGATTTGCAGGTTTTATATATATTGTGTATGATTTCGTGGTGTTGGATTTTAAATTAAAGAAAGCTTTAAGAAGATAAAGCTGATTTAAGTTCCGTTGTCAAAGATCTTTCGTGCCGATTAACTAATTCATAGAAGATTAGTTTTATTGGTTAACAATAAATGTCTGCGCCGGTAATTGTAACGAGTGAGTAAATAATCTGCTTGATTCATATGAATTAATTAATTATATTATTTTGAATTGTTTCTATATAATTGTATTGAATGTACATTGTCGATGAATCAATATTATTCGTTAAAATTATGTTATTATCCTGAATGTGCATATGCAATATTATCGAACGTCTATGTGTTTATTTCCAATAACTCTGATAGAAAGCGTATTAACACTAGAACTACCGATAGGTTTGTGTACTATTTAGACAGTACACGTTGGACAGATTATGAACACGAAAGTGGTTGTATGGACATTAAATAGAGATATATAATTGTCATTTCGTCTTATTGGAAGTCGTCATAAATTGCTGCAACAATACCTGTATGTTAATAATTTTAAAGCAAGAAATCTGAGACCAGTCATTTTGGCTGGCTTGGTATATAGTTCTAGTGTTAAATGACAGATTCTGAATAATAGCTGGATTTAGGTAGAAATAAAGAATAATATGTTTGCATATATAAAATAATTCGAATGTTAAACACATTTGTTGACGAGGTAACATAGAAAATTAACATGCTTCTCAATTTCAACTAAAAATTTGGAATTTACATAGTATACAAATCTAATAAAAGAAGTATTGATATTTACAAGTATAAAATATACCCATTGCTCCACCTGTACAATTAATTGATAACATTTGAATTGAATTCGCATTCTTATAACAAATGTGGTATGCATAAATGCCTAATAGAAGTTGGAAATTTTATTTTTAGAAATAACAAAGTTATATAATTCGCATACGTTGAATATAAATATTTATCAGTAAGAAAGTATCTTCTTTGATTAAGAAAGGTAAAATAAAATAATCATGATGAATCGAAGTTTTTTAAATCAAGGATTTTTAATCTATCAAGGATTTTAACTCAAGGCACTTTTAATTGCAAGAAAATCGTGAAAATTATTAAGCATTTTCTATGCTCAGTAATTTACGTCACTATAACATGGGAGATAGAGAGAGAGAGAGAGTTTATAAAAGGGTGGTACCTTATTTACGAGCTAATACAATTTTCTGGCTATTGTCTTTTTGTTCCTGTTCAAGATTGCTGGTGCAACCACGCCATTCGTGTTTCATTTGTAGGCTGTACACAAGAAGTTATTAAAAGCTAATGAAAACTCGAGGGGTAGACTTTTTATTAAAAAGTATAACACAGAACTTTTTATTGGTGTCTTCTACAGAATATTAATAGAACGATGAAAGGGAGATAAGCTCCTCGAAATGTCGAAACTGCATATCGGAAAAGTAATTAAATAATAAACTTACGAAATTTAATACTTTATAAATACTTGTCTTTGAGAATTTGTGGCTATTTAAATAGCAATTCCAATATTCCAGTACATATTCAATTTTTGAATTACCAATTGTAGAAAATTACATATATAGGCGCAAACCTAAATTACCACTCGATTACAAGTACAATTACTTAACGTACTTACCAGGTTTAATACTATACAAATATATATTTCCTAAAATCTATAGATACCTATGTAATAATTCTAATATTTACGAACAATCTTTAAATTGCCAATCGTAGAAATTATATATTTACGAACCAAAACTTAGAAGCAATTACAAAGACTTAAAGGAGATACACCAGCTTTGGTACTTTATAAACATCTGTCTTCTAAAGGTTATAGATATTATATAGATTATATTGATAGATAGATAATTAATACACGTTGTTTATTAGCTGGACCTGTTCTTACTGAAAATTCGCCCCTACAACGAATGTACCAGAGTAGCGAGTGTATCGAATGCACTAAATGTATGCGTAGTGGTTGGACAGTGTCAGCATTTGGAAAGTTTCAGCACGTCCGTCCCAGGATCCAGAGCCGATTAATGGACATATCCGATATTGCACGGCTGCGTGCGTGCAAGTATTAAACGTTACAAGGGCAGGGGATCGGGGTGCGTTCGTGTGCCCGACCACTTACACGTGTTTATGCACCGTACAGATTTTCAGGGAAAATAGATGGACTTACAACTATGCTGGCAAGGGAAGGTTGCCATGGGAATAAACCAGCTACCTCTAATGGAGATGGATTTCTGCATCGACGACCACGCCGGATGACAGGTAAGCTTTGAAAATTTCACGTTCAATGCTAAGTCGTCTTTTCGCGACTTGAAGCGTATCTTTCCTCCTCGTTTTCTCTTCCTTCGTCTCGTTTTTTTTTCTTTTCCAACGTGAAGGGTTGAACAAATTTTTTGAAAGGAAAGATTGCCCGCTACATTTCCACGCAAATGTCCCCGGCTAGTAAAGAAAAGGTATTATCGATATTGTGTGCCTCCATTGCGGATATATTTATTCGTAGATGCACAAATGTATGGAGTATGATATCAAACAGCGATTAAATGCTATTGAATCGCAATTCGAAATTGAAATGCAGTTCGCATAGTATTATTATATTTTTTACTGCTATTGTATTCTTAGTAAAATTTAATTGGACTGTTCGGAAATTGTGCTGGTTAATATTTACGGTATAAATTATATTTGCGGAGTTCTGATTACACGTTCGACGGGGAAATTTCAACGATTGTTCGCGTTATTTGTAAACCTCAAAATATTTCACGTGCAGTGAATTCTGTTAATATTATTACCAACAGTACAAGTAATACTAAAAAATAAAAATACAAAAAAGTGTTATTAAATACAAGACTAAGCCCACATTTATATATAAATATTTTAAAAAATCAGTGTCACTAGAAGTCACGATTCTCTTCTAGTACCAGTATCATATTAGATCACGTTATTCTGTTAATATTATTACCAATAATACAAGTAATACTAAAAAATACAAATACAGAAAAGTGTTATTACGTACAAGACTAATTCTGTAAAAAAAAAATGTCTGTCATTCAAAACCACGATCCCCTTCCAGCACCAGCTGAAACCTATACCATGTTTCATGGTATAATCTTTCATAGCAAAGAAGGCAGACGCGATCCTTAGGCCAAACATGGAGTATGCTGTTGCTCATTTCTTCAATTGCATAGAAGTGTGAGAAGCAATAGAAAGTACACGGCTCGTGTGCAAATCGATCATAACGTTCGTTCGACACGATCGAAACGAGCGAATGGCACTTTGGCTGAAACGCCGAGGCTATTTATCGGCATAATAGGGCGTAACGGAGCAGTCATCAGCTGATTGATGCGCCGACAGGCTCCGGAGGGTTTCTAGATGGTTGCGAGCCGACGATTCGCTCTCACTTTTCTCTCAGGAAGTATTTGGACAACGCCGACTGCCAGACGGGGAATATTATTTGCTTGGTGCCGCTTGCTTTGCAAAGTGAACCATATGAGAGCGAGCTAGAAAGCTTTCTATTCTATTCATTTTCAAAGGCGTTAATTGTACCATTGTCGGACACTGTCACGGCTGCTTGATTCGAGTTACTAAAAATAATATTCGTTACTTCGAATTAGATGTAGGAAGAGGTATACTAGTAGGATCTCGATTAATTGTATGCAAAGTGGCGCAATCGGTAGACAGGCTGGGTTGATGGATTGAGACTGAACATTTTTGTTTTTGTAGGAAATTTGATTTGTAACAAATATCGAAGGGCGCAATGCAATGCTGAAGCATCATCGACATCTTTTTTTTTTAGTAATTTTTAATTGGTGTGATACGATTTTATATACTTTATATGGATGTATATTATGCAGAATAGAAGAAGTTTTCAGATCAAATTCGCTGAGAGTTCGGAGGGTTACGTGAAAATTTACAAAATATACAGATCATTTTATTTAAGTAATTAAGGGTAGTCACCTCCTTTGGCTATTTGTGGGTTCAATTGTGGCCCACTGTGACTTGAATACAAAAGCGTTGTGTAGTCTTTGGAAAGGAAAATTGGTTGCTGGTTTTAATAATTTCGGGGAATGCAGCTTGCAATATTTTATATGATTTTGTATATCATTATTAAATGTACCTACTTCAAGTACAATTTATAATAATTACTTATTTCGTAAAGAAATATTTAATAAGAAAAGCTTAAAGAAATACAGAATATGTGAAAAATACATAATTCGCATCTTTCTAAATACATACACCGACATTCATTTCCATACAAGTCCCCTTTTTCTAGCTGCTGTACATTTTAGCTAACTTTCTTACGATTGAATCGTTTAATAAAAGAATACACCTTGGATCGTCATACTTGATGTAACAAACAATGCGAAATAAATAAAAACAATGCGTGACACTTTACCTTCTGACTCATTTCGATCTATTTCATGGCTGTCAGTTCATTGTGACTCAATCATTCCGAGAAACATGTGAACGACATCATCGCGTGACATGCTCAGGAAATATATCAGATTAATAAAAGTAGAAAGAAAGTAGACTACTATGACAGGCATATAATTAAGCCATTAAATGTATTAACCGTTTGATGCGATATCAGACATGGTGAATAGGGTATAAGAAGTGGCTGATTCGCTTCTGTTTTTAACTTCCGGATATTTGTATTGGACCCCCTGTTGATAGGAGGACCATTTGTGTTACACCCACAGTGACTCACACCTTCAGGACCTTTTACGTGATCCATTAGTGAAATTCGATCTTTTACTGTCGTTTGCACCCTGTCCATTTTTTTTCTCCTTTTTAAGTGTCCACTTCAAAGATATGAACATTATTGAACTGTTATGTTATAAGATGTAAGTGTGGTAAAGAAAAGTGGAATATGTACTTAAACCACAATTTTCATAACTAACTGGTGTTTTATAAATGAGATATATTCCAAATTGGGAATACAAAGTTTGCATACCAGAAATTGAATAAATCGTTTCTAGAAATGGCGTTTGCATTGCATTTGTACTTTATTGATTAACGAGGTTAAAACGGAATCGTGTTAAAGAGAAACAGAACGTGCAAATATAGTTTTGTTGCGTTTTTTAATCATATTTAAACGAAAACGTTGAGTGCCATACAGGTCGAGGTACCGAATCGTTTATAATATTCAGTATACGTTTTTAGCAGGATGTGTGTTGATTTAATATACAATATTTTGACTTTGCATATAATAAATATAAGTCGATAACTGACCTTCTTAAATAAATTGCACGAAACAATTTTCTTAAACAATCGTCCATGTGGCACACCACGTTTCACGCACCACATTAGATTTTCGACTTTGTCATACGAAATATGATAGTATGATTTCTGAAAACTTACACTGTGCAGAAAATCGAAAGTGACATACATATATTAATCTTACTTAAAGTGTCCCTATTATATTGTACATTATATTTATATTGATATAATTACATCATACTGCATATGTTGACATATGTATTATACATTAACATTATAATAATAAATCTTTTATGATTTACGTACTTTAAAATATAGTACATGTTTGCTAGATAATTTCTGCGGTTTGAATTAGCGATTCACAGAATTTCTCGGTAATGACATTCGATGATTATGTCATTGTTTCAGCCTTGCGTTAGTATTATAATACCGCCTCCAATACTGTTACCGTGCTCCAAAATAGGCCAATAATCACGCCATTGCATGTGGCATCATGCGATTGTGGCACAAAGCTGATTTTACACGTGCCAGCGCCACTGGCTCCGGCACGAAATGTACTCCAAATGTCGACCACTGCCAACGAATCCACACAGAAGATCTAGTTTAAAGCATTGCATTTGCAGTGCCGCAAGCAATGGTGCAATAATGGTCTGTGTGAAACCGAACTAAATGTATAAATCTAATTTGAAACACCGCTGGATCATGTGCTATCAGTCGTCCGAACCGATAAGCGTGTTCAAAGACGATCTCTGTGATTCATTACAGCTGTTGCAAAACAACGATTTCTGATGTTTATTGGAATAAATAAATTAACATTGATAACAAGTAATAATATGTTCTGTTATCGATATTCCGATGCAGGAATGGGAATAGTTTAATAAGAAAATATTTCGTTACGCTGCGATAAAAAGATAAGTTAATAGTAATATTTAACACTTCATTAATCAATTGTATATTAATTGTTTGCAAGTAACGAGAAATTTGCAGTCTCGTATCTGGATTTGAATTTATTTTACATAAAATTTCGACGAGACAACAGATTTTAATGACTTCAATCAATAAATTAATGAAGGATAACTAATAATATTGAGGACAATGATAGTTACACAAAACAATGAAGAATGATTCAAAGAAATGTTTAAATGTTCAACAAAGTTATACACACTTATATACACTTGATATAATAAAATTAAATAACAGGTAACTGTAAGGATTACTTTCAATTTAAAACAAGTATTGACAAAGTGCCCTTTGGGACAGTTTCTCTCAAATTGCATATTCATATTTGGTTCACCTGACCAGGCACATGGGTGACAGTTTCATTCACACGTGAACTTCACGTAGATAGCCAACAGGAACCACCCTCCTAACATTTTCGACAGTTACCCCGCACCGTGACGTCATTATTCCAGCGTATTAGGCAAGAATTTAATAACGTGCCGATATGTTTTCAGGCGACAAAACCTCAGGAAACACGAGGTTTGCACCGTGAACTTGACAATTTCACACTATAAATCACAATATAAATAACATATCTACAGTGTGTCCCGTTTAAATCGAAACGTCAGAATACATACATCGAGTTGCAAATGTCAAAAATGTGTTCTTAACAAAATTATTCAACACTCTGGGGAACACCTTGCAATGAAAATAATATTTTTTAGACAAATGTTTGATTTCGCCTTTTGCAGAGTTGCTTTAAACTCCTTTAAATGCCGTTAAATTTTTGTCCGCACAGTGTAGTAGTAATAGAGATGTTAAAACGAGTGCAACCACGTAATACAATAGGTCATTTCGACCAGGTAAACTACCTGACGAAAAGTACGCGGCATGCGTCACCTATCTCCGGGGGGGGGGGGGGTGAACGATTTTACTACCCTTAATAAATCGATATGCTATAGCGTTGTATAATACATCGCTGAAACTCTTTCATAGAGCTCTAACGCGTGATAACAGAAATATATAGCATTTCATAAAAAGAAAATCAGAATCGCTTCGAAATCTGGATGCGCCCCAACCCTTCACTTGCAAGAAAATGATCCACACCAGAATGAGTAACCCTCTGTATTGTACAACTTTTCTAAGAACAACTTTTTGACATCTTCGACCACCCACGAGTCATTTCACCGTTTCCATTCCACCCAGTCACACTGTGCAAGCTCGTTGCAAACAACAAAAAGGGGCCGACGATTCTATATTCAAGATTAGCATGAAAACAATAGAACGGATTATATCGCGAGGACCTGCGAACCAGTATTGAGCCCAGAGGTGTTCCATTGAAATTTATATCCGGCGCGAACGACCATGGAGTTCATTCAACGACGAAACTTCACCGTTTCTTAGTATTCGTTTCGCTGACGGTCGCTCCGAACCGAAAGATGCCGTGGAATAATTATCCCGATGCCATTTCCGCGGCCGTAAAACGCCAGCCTCCTCGAACGGAGGAGCGTTCTCGAAGACAATGAAGTCGCGAAACTTCGTTCGAGCATTTTATTAAAACGACGCGAAATCCACCCGTGGCCGTTTGACAGCGAGACGAATGCCCCTCGAGTGCTCGGGCAAAAACCACTTCGAAACCATCCGCTTGAAATTCTACGCCCGGACACCCCCGCGACAAAATTCACCGGGTGGCATCATACACGATAAACAAAGTGTTCTAGATACCGTATAAATACTCTGCGTAAACGGTTCTCCTGCCGACAGTTTGCAGCGGCGTCCGGTGTGCACAAAAGCAAACAAGAATTAACGACCAATTAGGGGAGTTAAGAAAGAATAGCCGCTCGAGATAATGGGGGAAAGGGGGGGGGGATCCATGGTTTGGGCCGCTGTTGTTGCGAAATGTAATTAAGCCCGGTTCTACAACAATTTGTGGAAATCATTAACGAAAGGCCGGCTCTCGCGATTCCGTGAAACTCGTCGTAAGAGTGCGCGCCGTCGAGATGGCTCTGAAACACGCCCGTGAAAGACTTACAGATAGAGGGGAGGGTTGCCTTCCCTTATTATAAAGCGTTCTTATTATAAGGAGGTCCCCTAATTATTGTCGTCCCTCGAGTAAGAAGGACTCTCGCCTCCTTGAAGCCACTTGGAGTATATTAAATTATGATTCCAACGGTCTTGAGAAATCTCGGCATTAAGCATCCCCTTCTATTTTATGTGTGCATGTTTCACTTGGAGCGTCCGCGATTTTCTATTTTTTCCCCTTTGACGTTTCGTCGGGTCTATTGTCTACGAGAGGGAAGCTCTTCTCTCCGCGTTTATCAAACTCCTGTTGAGTTGGAAGTTTTAATGGACGCTCCTTGCGGTTACAGCTGTGGACCGTCACGATATTCGATACTTCTTTGGAATATTGCAGTTTCTCAGTTTGTGTATTATATTATATGGGTTGTGCAAGATTGATTGTGCAACGTATTTCTTTATAAATCGACAGGATTTCTCTTTAATGATACAGTGTTGTTATTCTTTTTAATCGAAAATTCCAGCACAAGATAATATTTACCTATACATATCTAGTAATATCATATTTAATCGGATTTCATTTGTCGCTGAAAAGTTGAAGCTTGATGTTCGATATTGAATGGCTTAATGTTTGCAATAATCCTAATGTTCGTTAGCTACGTTACGATTTATGTTTCAGTTTCAATAAATCATCGTACAATTTAATCGTTCACTTTCAACTACTCCACGAATATGATTCAAAATTTCCTGCACCCCTTCTTTCATCCCTCCGTTGTAACTCGTCAGCTTCGTATAATATAATACATTCTATCTCTTAATTCGTACGGTTGTCTAAAGTTTCAAGACTTCGTGAAATGTATAACCACACGTTCGTTGATTTATGTGCACTGTAAAGCGGCGTTGACAATCATTCAATTAAATACAGCAAGTTACAAAGTGCGTGCAACGATTATTCAAATCCTATTTGCACCTGTCTGTGACTTGCATAGGTGAACAGAATGTTTACGCGTTAACTGGTAATGATTTGACACTGCGAAGCGTGCGCAGAGAGACATGGACGTTTGAAAAGAGAGTTTCTCGCATCTTTCTTTCGCTCGTTCCTCATTGGCAGAGTACAGACACAGCATGCAGCGTGGAAATTTTTTCCGTTCGCCCTGCCTCTTCTTCTTCCTCTTCTTCATCATCGAGGAACACCTGGCATTCCGCCTTAACGACCGAATCGCGATCGCTTCTCGTGTCTCCAAGACTCGTTTCTCCCGTTTCCTCTGATTTCAGCAAAAAAGACGGAGCACAAGGAAGGTGGATATAATTTCGCGTCGACTTGCCTCGGGTAACTCGATTACTCTCTGGTATCGCTTATTGGTCGTTTCTTTGCCTACGATTTTATTTACTTTTAATCGCCATACCAGCGAGAGATACTTCCCCAGCAACCGTTATAAAGGCAATTAGTTTAAGCGTTATTTATTACTCGATGACACGGAAATGATTCTAATGTATGCTGTCGCTAAGATACCGTTATGCTATTAAGTTGTCGAGAAATAAATTGCAGTTCTTATTTCACTGATACTTGCAGGTTTTGAAATTACACATATTTGTTTATTTTTTACATTGTATATTATTTTGGAAGGTTGATTTAGCTTTAATTATTTATGGTTGCCAATTTATTATTATTATTATTTGATGATATTAATCTTGATAATAATCCCTGTTTTCCACCATGCTGATAGATTATTTGTTTAAATTAATAGTATTAGAATTGATGATATTCCTCGTGTTTGGAATATCTGGTTGCTCATATAATATAATAATAACGAAATTGAATACGTATTATGTATTATAGATTAACAGCTTTGTAACTCATTCTTTACAAAGCTCCGCAATTAATTGACACTATTAGAAGATCGTGCTGACTCCAATAAATGTGTAAATAAACACTTTCCAATTTCCCTCTTTCGGCAGTATAATTAAAGCAAAAAAGAAGCTTCACGTTTCCGCCGAAAATTCGTATGCAACATGACAAATTTTCGCACGTGTTTGCCCTCAATGGCACTCTTTCAAGACCATCGATTTTCCTACCCCTTTTCGACTTATCTTCAGACTCTATTATATTCCCTCGCCGTGGCTCTGTTCGCATCCCCCTTCCACCTACCACGGCCATTCTTGTCAGCATAGCCTCTCGCCGTAAGTGAGATTTTGCATATTCAAACGTGGAACAGGCCTGAAGCTGACTGCACCATCCTGTCTTGGCCCGTTACCCGTGCCTTCCTTTTAATTATTGCGATTAATTAAGCCGTAACAAGTCTGCGCAGTAAGGAATAGATCGAGGGTGGAACAAGGATTGGGGGCGGGGATAAAACACAGCCGATGGGACCAAGAAGGAGGAAGGCGAATTCATTATCATCGAAGTCGAGAGACGGTAAATCACGCACGCGGAATTGTTAATATCGGCACCCTGAATATTGAGACGGCCTGGGAGATTTACAAGGGAGGCTCTCGCGAAAGGGATATTAAACTTTCTCTCGGAAGTATATTAAGTCGATATGAAAGTCGTACTCATCCTGCGTCCCGTTTCCTTCCATTGTGAGACCCCGATATCGTTTGCACTTAATCGATCGGACGGGATCGGGATTTCAAGATGCTGCTACGACAGGGTCATAAATATGATTCGGTATCGAACGATCATACGTCGCTTGATTACTTTTCTTTTTTCTCTTTCACTGCAGAATGATTTATAGATGTTCGTAATTATGTATGCAGCTTACATGTTCTAGAAAAATAAAGGTCGCTAATATTAAAATGTTGGAATTACTCTTAACTAGGAATCTGTTTATGCCTTGTTGTCCCTGCATTATAATAATACTTCTGTTTCCGTAATATCTTCTACATTGTGGCTAGTCGATTTTATGTATTATACTTGCAGAGGTTGCTAAGGTTTCCAACAAAACAGTAATTTCCATACATCTGTCGTCAATATATTCTAGTTCAAATTAAAAGTCAATAAAGTTGTTTTTGCAGAAACTTAACTAGTGGTGCTTTATAATCTGTTATACAAGCTATAGTAATGCAATGAGTTGTTAATTTCAAAAACCTCTCGTAATGTCAACGGTACATATAACAAAATTACATTTTGATCGAACATTTTTGTCAGCTACTGTACCTAACAAATATCCGAATTCAATTTTCATTCTATATTTTCTTTTCTTGTTGTACCACAACTTCTCATACACCTTATATATTAAAATCAGACGTTTAATGACAAAATTGTATCGCTTTTTCAGCTATTAAATGTTTCAGTATAGAAACCGTTTTTACATCAAGTAAATGCAGAATATAATAATATACTCCGTACCTGTAAAGCGAAAAAAAAATATAATTTTCGTTCCATTTGCAGTCAGTCACAGTCAGTTGCAATGACTTGCCGCACTTTGTAATATCGCCCAGACGAAAATCACAAAACCTATGAATAAAAGTGACATTTAAACGGTTTCGACGCGTGATGTTTCAAGCTCTTTGGCGCAATTGCAAGCGCAGATGATCGCATTGCGCGGGAAATATACGATATTGCAGTATCAAAATTCGTATCGTTGTTACGAAATTCGCGCAGCATTATCAGGATGTTCCAGAACTCGTATTATATTCATCGACGGAAACATCGGCTTCCTCTATCCGAGTTTGGCCGATCGTAAAAGCGAACGGCGGAGAATGAGAACGAGAAAAGCAGAGGTAAATCTACAGAGCAAGCCTGAGCAAATTGTGTTCCACGAAGGGCGCACGCATGCATACCGTCGAAGCCTTTTGGAAATTGTGGGTGCTGCGAACGTAGAGAAAATACGGCCGCTGTTTGCTTTCGCGTCACGAATTAAGCTTTATGTTTCTAAAATGTTCTGGCATCGCGAACTGAAAAATAACCGAATTCAAGACAGGAGATACGTTGCTTTACTTTCCTACGTAGTTTAGTTCAACTGAATTATTTCTCTTTGCAACGGTATATAAATTATATTTTTAATAGTACACGAATTATTATTACTGTTATCTGTTTCTGTCGGCTTTTGATGAGATTAAGCTAGAAGGAAGCCAAGCTTTGGAAATTTCAACGTATTCAACGTATTATTTTGGTGTCTGCGTTCATTTCACGGAATATTGATTCATATTTCCATGGAATTGTGCTCTGGAACAATGCTTTGTGAAATTCGACGCTAAATAAATTTCCAATCGGACTAAATGAGAGGGGAAATTGCATGTAAATGAAGAATGGGTCAACGTAAAATTAAATTCGTCGTTATGTAATCGGAATAAACGTCGTTATATATTTCATTTGCAACACAGGTGACAATACGATGCTGCCATGCCCGATAAATATAATTTAAAATATCTTACCTATAAATTGAAATAAAGGGTCTTTTAATAGTTTCACCGTACGGAGTGACAAAGTGGCAGCGTCATAACTTCACGCGAAACTAACACTTAATAACTTTATGGCGATCAAACACCAATATTTCAACATACGAATCTCAAATTTGTATCTTACCAGAGAAACGGGAAAACATTCAAAGAAGCGATAGCACTTATTAAAGAAGTAAATTGATTTAGCATATGTTATCCTTCAAAAATAAAATAAGAAAAGAAATAGCGTACACTCGATATACACCGAGCCGTACATCGATCTCCAAAACGATCGATCAAACTCGTCCCGAGTTACATTTATTTTTGTCAATTTATCGCGCTGAACGCCGTATGCCAAACCAAGAGGCAGGTATCAGAACACAATCGATTCCAGCGTGCCATTTCTTGAATCCATCCTGGACGACGACGACACCGATGGGGGAGAATATCCGTGGACAATCAGCGGAGCATATTTCATATTCAGCGACCCGTAACCTCGCAATCTTCGAGCCGAGGAGGGTGAGCTAACTGGCCGGACGCCTCTGAAATTGAATCCACAATCGAGAGCAAGTCGCGTCCTCGGCCCAGTGTAACGTATGCATTGGTTTGAGTAAGTGGACGATGTCTATCTTCCCCTCCTCTTCACGTCCATTTCCTTCCCCTCGTTCTGTCGCAAACCCTCTACCAGCCTATCATCCCCTGGACACCCTCAGGAGCGTCGAGGCCCTTTTTGCGCGTTCCACGTACTTAGCCGACCTCCGCCACGTCTTCTCACCCTAATCCGCTTTTGTTGACGGTAACGTGTGCACTCATATGATTGTCCCTGTGTACACCTGCGCGACAGTGCACTGTAGCCAATAGCTATCGATTTCCGGGACACACGTTGTTTTCTCTGAATGCGTTTAATGGGCTATAATTCGTTCCCGGAAATGAATGTCATTGCGATGGCAAATTCAATTGCGTGTCCGGATTTAATGTTGCGTTACGTGTGCTCGAATGCAGTGCAATTTGATTTTACTGTATGCTAAGTGTTTTGATTGCTATATTCGAGTGGCAGCGTTCTGGGCAGGATTGTTGCACGGGTTTCGCAAAAACAGATGGATGGGCGTTCTGTTTGCTGGTTAGGTGGAGCAATGATTGATGTTTTATCTTGCTACTGTTGCTTGTAAGGACAAGTTTGGCAGTTATATTTTTTGTAGTAGTCCAACTGTTCGACATTTAATTACTGTACATAACTTTTTAAATCATGGATAGGTATGGCTTGATTGTATTATATTATAATTACTTTTTTACAAATTATTAATTACTTGGATTGGCATATGTTATATAATATATCACAGTTAATTAACGTTGCATACAAAGGGAATAGAAGATACAATAAAATTATTGAACGCATTCATTAAAGATCTACAAGATTATCTTTAAAGAAATTATTGTAACCGTTTCTAAGATGTTTCGTCTTAAAATCACCAATCTATGATGCTAAAATACCATGACTTAAGTTATTGGTAGTTAAGATGTCATTAAAAAATCTAATTTCTCGGTATCGTAAAAATTGTAGAACATGCGATCGTAGGCTTTATCGCAAGTCAATAACCACACGGTACTAACGAGACGCGTGCGTGAGTAACTACCCTTGAATAGTTTTACGACGTTCCAATCATTGTTCCCATCAAAGCAAAGAATAATTCTTTTTATTTTCGGTCGATTTGTCGGTTGTCAATGGGGCACTCTTTTAATGCAGCGCTATTACTCTCTCGGGGACGAACTTTTAATTAACGATCGTTTTAAACGAGCGTAATTGGAGTGGAACGATCTGTCATGTGCGTAGAAAAGATTGAAAGCTGATATGTGAGTTCATTTATTCGCGCTGTGCGCCACGGTGAGAGTAATCGATGGCACGGAAAGGTTTCACCTGGCTGGCTATTAAAACGTTGTTCATATCATGTAATAATCTTGCCGCTGTTATCTTCCGTGCAATCGAAAACCCCTGTCATATTTTTATTCCCTTCGAATTTGGAGAGCTGCCAATTTCAATTTCGTATCTAAATTCTCGGTGCGTTGTGGTTTTGCTGGGCTTACCGGATGGAACTGTATGTCGGCGATATGATCAGAAATTTTTCATCCACTTCGTGCGGATGTTTTATTAATAGCGAAGGAAACTAGACGTGGGAAATATGGTGTCTTGTGCAGAAAGAAGACTATCATTTTTAGCAGAAATATATAATAACATGTGAAAATATTATAGAAGTATTATTATTTTATTTTCTTTATCTAGATTGCATCAAGCTTGTGGTTATTAGCGAGTAAATTATTTCTATCTGTTGACGGTGATTTTGCTTTTATTTTCAGGACCGAATTTTTAGACAATTAATGAAAGACAATATTTCTGTTAATGTCACATCTTTGTTGAATACTATGCATTTGAGTACTCTACTACTCAATTGGTACCAAAGTGGTATGTTGAAATATAATGTATAGTGGTTGAAAGAAAGTATAAATAATGATAAGAAAAGTGTACAAATATTTTCTTTGTTTGCTTGAGATTAAAGTAGGAACTCATGAACGATTAATAATTACTTCATCCCAACGATTTCTTTTAATTGACGATAAAAACGTTTCGACACTAAATAATTTTTAAGATAAAATTCTTACATAGTATTTCAATAATCTCTACTTTCTTTTAATAAAGGTACTTTCTTCTTCCTTTTTTAAAACAATTTGTTAAATCCGTAAACCGTGATCAGATAGTGTTGTTGCTTCTATTGATGATACTTTCCCCAGAATTGTTATTTTTATATGTATTACATCAATCATTACACACGTGTCATTTTTGCTATTACAAAACATAATGTATTATATTAAATGTACAGCTAATTGTATAATATAATATAATCTATAAATATAATCTATGCAAAAAACAGAACAACATTTTCACCTACCCTGAAACTTCTCACTCGCAATAATTTTCACGCTTTCCAAACGAAAGTCCTGATAAGCAGTAATTAGTTACCAAGTGCGGTAACTTCGATGACGATTCTTGCAATTGTCGGCCTCGTTAAATCGGACAGGTGATTTAATTAGATGAACGAGTAATTCTTCCCACCAATTACAAAAGTCGTTAGAAGATCTTCGTATTAATCTCGGAGGTAGAAGTTAAGAAAAGTTCCTGATCATTCGCCGAAGAGTCGGGTGATAAGCAGAATTCGTGCGGACCAAAGGAATCAATTAAAAATGAATGCCGACGAATTATTAAGAGATACTGCGACTTAAGCGTCCACTAAGGAACTTTCGTATCAGAGACGGCCAGAGGAAAGTTCGGGAAGTGGTTGGGAGGGAAATAAGTTTAAACTTTCTACTTTCGTTACTCGAGACACCTGTGAACAAACAGACGCGTCCACGGCAAATTAAAACTTGTCGCTCTGCTGAGTTGTGTCGCCCATCGAGTTTTGCGCGTTATACGTTACTTCAGCACGACATCGTACACCAAATATATAATTTACTTAAATAAGATTGAAGAGAGTACCAAGAAAGAACAGCGAAACGTTGAAATTCGTGTTTATCTTAAGTAAATTTCGTAGCAGAGTTCGTGGTTCCAAAGATCATTTTCTTAGTTGCATGTTTAAAATAAATATATTTTATGTAAATAAATAACGGCTTCCTTTTGCGAATGCCAGCAGACTGGATTCAAATGATACAATTAATAAATTAATTGATTTCCTTCGCGTTATTAATTAGTATTATTTAATCAGGGAGAACCAGGATGATTAATATAATAGAGGAGGGGTAACGAATATTGTATACCCATTATATTTCTTGACTTAGAGGGTGCCAGGATAGGTATAAATAAAAAATTAGACTAATAACTTTGGGGGAATTTCCTGTGAAATGTGAAATTTCGGGGACAAGTAAAAAGTCGGACAGTACATATGACGTAATACGAGATAGTGTTACTTTTGAGAGCAATACGTTGTGAAACTGCATTAAAGCTTCAATAAAAAAAGTTTGAAGGATGTACAGGTGTCGAATATAACAACGTGGACACAATGTATTTAGTTTTGCAATAATCACGTATGTAAATTTCAAAGTTTTGAAATTCAGAGCTTTGGCAGTTTCGATCATATCTTTTAGGGAATAGTTATTAATTTCGTTTCTTTAATTTTGTTCTTGTGCATCTGAGTGGGTACCTATTTGTTATTAATCTATACAATTGCACCCTCCTCTATATTTTTAGCTGCGTTTTTATCTAATTGACAATGATTATTGTGGGTTACACTAACGTTTTTTGGAATGAAATTTAATTCCACATGTTTCCAACATTTTTCTATTCTGTTTCTCCAAAATAGAAAAATGTTGGAAAAAGAACTGTTAAACAAGTTTTATATTATTGTGAAACGCAATATTGAATGTTAATTTCAGCTCATCCTAATTTATCTGCAACCCTCACATACCATGCAACAATTTCTCGTTTCTCAAATAGCAACCAAACAAACAACTCTCAAAACATCCACAAACGCAGCCAAATGTCTAAACACTTCGCCCATAACTGCATCCCTTAACGCTCACTTGCGTTCATCGTCATTCGTCAATGCTCATTCGTGCCCGTTCTCCTAACATTGAATCCAATTATTAGGACTTTTAGCATAATAGGAGCGTGTTAAAAGCCTGCGATGGAGGTAATTAGCATTTCGGATGGGGCAGAACGAAGGTGAGTCGGCGCCTCGCACAAAGAGCACAGTGCACACTTTCGGTTTGTTTAAGGAAACCGCCAGACGTGGTTGCGAATACGCGAAAGAGGCGTGGTAACCATCGGCGGCCCTTTTCCAGCGGCACCCTCGCCGACAGCTAGCAGTCCACCCCGTGGAACCGTTTCTACGTTACCGAACATGTTTGAGCCATTCGCACGCGAAATTTATTCATCGGTTCGGACGAAACGGAATCGCGGGTTGTTTAGGGCTCGATGAAGAATTCACCGAACCGCGTTGACCTGTCGGCTATCCTGTTCCAGCCCCTATCCTGTTACAGCGATAAATTTACCCGGTCGAAGCCCCTTCTTTCCCGCTTAAAATGATTAAACTTTGAAAAGTGCTCCGATTTCATTGGTACCGCGGGCTGTTCATTTCGATGAACGTGTACGCGCGGTTCGCAGGCCGATAAATATTTTTCGTTCGATGCGTCATGACCGTTTCTGCTTTGTTTCCGGTGCCGCGGAAAGCACGTTTACTGTTGTCCCGTTTTTCTTTTTGCTCTCATTTTTTTTATTTATCCGTTTTGTTTGATTTCGACAGCGATTGTATGTCTTCGCGGCATCCCCGCACTGGATTTTGCATTCGCTTCGAGGCTTCACGCGTCTGATGAAACTACGACTATAGGCGGAGCTACCCGGGGGTTGAAACGAGCTTTATGTTATTTTCACTGTTAGGAATAGCTTTAGTTGGATTGATAGTATGCGATGGAAGTTGTTAGGCGTTCTATACATAGAACTTTTTGGGATTAAGAGTTTTGAAATAATTATCCACAGTTGCGATGATTATCTCGTGTTTGTAACATTTAAAAATCGATTGTAAACTAATTATTATTTAAACCTACCAAATTTTATTTTCAGACATACTTATAGCGGATGACAGAGATATTTGTATTATAAATAAAATCCAACGGGCGTACAATGCAGCTTCCTATTTATACATATATAATTATATCCGCTAAATTTAATCACATTCTATAATTTCTTTGCGCAAAATACTAGTGCATTTACACGTTGCTGACCTTCTGAACTTCCTTTCACCCTGCAGTGTACAACTTACGCATAGCTGCGCCCCATTCGTAAAGCAAAACTGTACACAGCGCCCGATAAAGAATTTACAACCCTATCGCTGAAACCCTGAACCTTTCACTGAAAAGACCTGGTCCCGCTGGTCACAAGCTTCCTGATCGCGATTCCAAAAGTGTCCTAGCAGAAATTCTGCTATACGCGAGCCTGAAAAGGCTCGGGGTGGTTTAACGAGGCGAGTTTTCACTGGGGCAGCTCACCTCGAGAGCCTACCGGAAATTCTTCAACGCTTTGGTGGTTCGTTGCACGGTGGTGGAGGGAGAGAATTTTTTTTTTAAGAAAGGCCTGCAAAGGTGGGGCTTGACTCAGACTACTTAAAGGCGCGAGCACACATGGCGACGAGCGACTCCCACAATAGTGTTCTTAGCTCCAGCTCCTCGTGGGAGCCTTCTAGATTTTCAGGCGCCTTTCAGAAGCTTTCTCTAGCAAAGTACACGCCATTTCAGCATTCTGCCAGGGCTTCTTGCAGCTCCTCTGATCTCTCCTCGGTGAGTTCTCTCCTTTGTTACCTTCCTGCCTAATTATCGTCGTAACTTGTACGCGATTTTCCTACCTCGCGCCCCTCTTGTTCCGTAAACAAGGACACGTTGAGCAGCTTTCATCGTGAAGTATCTTCGGCTGGCAAAGACTTTTGTGCTGGAGTATGCGCGGGCCGTATTAGAATAACGCGTTATTACAGCACAACCGAATTGCCGAATTCATTTCCCTCTCCTTTTCTTGGCGGTTCATACGTTTGAGACCCCCTCGGCCTCGTCGAGGGTTCACGAATGCGAGAAGGGGCTGTTTTATGAATTTTCTCCATTTTTTCGAATTCTTTACGCTTTTGGTCCTGTGTATTTGGAGGGTTCGTATTATTTTACAACGACTTATTATTAACTGGAATTTTCTGCCCACTAATGCCTTTCAATGGTTGTGTACATGTGGACACTTGTGCGAAGTACATCGTGGATAGCATGTTGCTATGGTATAATGGTTGCTATTAAACGAGAGTAAATACCTGTATACCTACGCAGGTGTGTGTAGTTAGCTTCACTGTTCATGTGAGAAATTGGTTGTAATTAAATTCGTATATTTTTGTTATTAAACACTGAACTTCGTTAAAATTTGATCTAAATATACTTTATATATGTATTAATTTATGGTGAAAAATTTATTGGAAAGCTTGAAACGCATCACTAAACTTTAATTAACTTACTTTTATTGGCAGTGATGGTACGAATACTTATGAGAGAGACTATACGTATATAATATATTAATAATGAAATTTGCCAATGAACATTTGTTGGAAATAGTTGAAGGTCTCCTTATTTAGGCTAAATTATTTTATTATTACAAACATATTTCAACTTACAATTGTCTATAATTCATTAATTATCTTTGTAGATTACTTGCAAGTAAGAATTGTTACACCTCATACGCTTTTTATTATTCATTACATTTAGGAAAAAGAAGGGGAAAGAAAGTCCTCATAAAAGTTTTTATTAAATAAAAAATATTCCCCTTTAAATAATGTAATCTGTCTCAAAGAAAATTGCGATAAATTGCATCAATTAATGCTTAAAATTTATAAATCGCACATTAAAAGAGCTGTAAACGTATTTAATATAACTTTTATTTTGCAAGAGTTGTATCAAAAATAAATGTATTATATGCTTACTGGATTAAAGAGATCAATGTTGAGTTCAGTGCAACTGGAGCTTTCCGATATTTTCTTGTTGAAACACTCGAAAAAGTTCACCCTCTCAGTGAAAAATTGGACCAGAAAACTTGAAATTGGAAGTCAAATGCGGACACAGGAAAGTATACTTCCAAAGTGTACTTCACATCGCAATATCTAGACATGTGCAGCAATATAGATAATTTCTAGTGCACCTTAACTTCGAGAGGGTCAACCATTGCAGTATCCAATCGCGAAGTACTAGTATCATAGTACTGTATCCGACCAGTTCTTTTCTTGTATTTAAGGGCCAAATGAAAATATTAGTGACTAGTTCAAAAGCACAAATGCAAATGTAAATATAACTGTACATATAAGTGTGCAATATAAAGGGTTTTCCACTTCAGGATATTAAATAGACTGATCAAGATTATTAAGTTTAAATACCAATTATATTCTTCGGTTCTAATATTCGATAAATTGCACATACTAAACGCGTCCCACATTCCAAGAGCTCAAAGTAAGGAGACACATAAAACTGTCAACAACATGTGAGCTGTTCATTTTGAAAGTGGCTTAAGTTCACTTGTTCTGAAGCAGAGATATTTAAAGGGCTGCCTCAAAATCATATTAAAAATATTGGATACTAATAACATGATAGTATGCTTTTGTTTTTCTGAAAATGTGTAATGTCATAATCCAAACAGCTTAATAAACATTATTTAAAAAGTAAGACGGTTTCGGCGGTCATAAATGAACTTAAGCCACTTTCAAAATAAAAATTTGTATCATTTCGTTAGTTACCTAATTTTCTATTAATAAAATTTCAGTGAATTTGAACATATATTGGCTGTAAATTGTTTAAAAATGAAAAAATCACGTGGAATTGTAACTATTATAAATGCTAATTGGATTTTCTTGAAAAATGGACTTAGGCAACTTTCAAAATAAACGGCTCATATATTCCAATTCTTCCAACACAATGACAGTTGAGTTACCCAACTAAAGTATACACGCATTCGCGCACCTAACACGTCTGCGCAGGATAATTTTAAATGAAAAGTTGCGGGCGAAGGGGGAAAGATAAAAATGGACGCAGAGCACACGTGTTTGGAAACGATTTCAACAGCGACGTTCGAGCCAGCAGCTACGCTCCAGGAACCTCTCTTATATGCTTTCAGAGGACTTTCGGAAGCTTTCTCGGAAGCAACTGCGCGGCGTTTCCAACCTCCCGCGAGTATTTACCCGCTAATAGCGTGCAAAGTACACGCCGCGGAATTTCGCAGCCTTCGTTTCCTTTCACCTCCCTATGAGCCCCGAGACGTCCGGAAGGAACTCTGACTTTGACCCCCAACTCCGACCAACCTCCCTTTACGATTTCTCCCTATTAAGCGGAATAAACCTTCTGACGGTTAATCATTACCCTCACCTCTGCCCTACAGTAACTCTCGTCGGCGCTCTTATTTAGACGGAAAATTGTTTCCATAACAACGTGTCTTTCAGAAACAAAATCAATTCCACGCGACGTAATAATGGGGCTGGCGACGTAACAGGAACGCGATACCTGCGCGCTTGGTTTCGACGCAATACAAGGTGCACGTGGCTCGAGACTGTGTACCCTCCGTACACTTATAATTAGTGGACTAATTATGTTTCGGATGCTTTTGATTTTTGATACTGTTCAGCGTGTAATTAAGAGAACGGGGGGGAGGGGGGAAGTTTGCAGTATATTAAATTGGAAGAGACGGCGGAAAACTGTTTATTAATTTCTCACGTTCGCTTGGTGGAAAGTTATAGATCTTTAGGGAAGTCTAACATAGTTCTACGGTGAATAGGGAATGTTTATTTATTATTTGCGTTACCAATTGACCGTTTAAAAGCAATAGTATTTTATTTCTGCCTCCTCAGCAATATAAAGCTATACAGGGTGCCCCACGTTTTTATGTTCAAGCTTTGTCAGTATATTCTATGGCACCAAATAAGAAAAAAATGATATGTAAACATAGGTCACATAGAGCTTTATTAAAGAGTTATTTAAAGTTACTCTTGGCCACGAAGATCGCCCGATCTTACGTCACTCGACTTCTACCTGTGGGGAACTTTGAAAGATAAAGTGTATCAATCACGAATAAATTCACGTAATGAATTAATACAAACGATTAATAATGCATTCAAGGAAATGAACAGAAATCATGTATTGTCAACGGTAGACATTTTGCAATGGAGTATTAATCAACTTTGAAAGTCCCGGTGTCAAGCAGTAAATATAATACATTGATCTGTTCGAGCCAATGCTCGAGTAACAACAAATCGGTTACTATTCCGTATTTTTGTTACATATAACTTTATCATAAAGCTCTATGTGGTCTATGTCTACATAACATTTTGTTCTTATTTACTGCCATAGAATATACTGACAAAGTTTGAACATTAAAACGTGGGACACCCTGTATAACAAAAATATTCACCGTACTGTACACTATTTATAACTATGATAATGAAAAATTCTGCACAAATATCAGTGCTAGAATAATGAACAGATGTAGGATAAGAACAAAACGTACAAACGAAGCTACGTATCTCCGTCACCATCACACTGCGCCGAGATAATGCGTCGTAGTTTAATGTATGAAGCAACATTTTCCTAATTAATTCTCCACTGAACAATGTGTCCTGCATAAAATAACCATAAACGGCGCAGGTATCGTTTCGATGGCGAAACGAACGACCATAACGCATGTCACTTGTACAGAAACGTATTTCTTTGGTTTAATGGCCGTTGCAGGGGGGCGAGAGGGAACTAATTTCGTACGAGCCCCATGGAGGTTCACGAAGGTTATCTATTTCCCTCCCGTAAATACTGAACCCTGTAACACGCGGGCATGGGCTGGCCGGTTATCTGAACAACACCTCTTTCCCTTCCCTTCAAACATTTGCGGGGCTGAGATTTAATTGCCTCTTCTATTTTGTGCGTCACGTACACAGCGATTTGCGGTCGGACAAACCCGCGATATTAATTTCCCACACCGTTTTGCCGGCTAATAAAAGAACCGAGGAATTATCGTGATTACGTTTTTCCCTCGAAGCGTTTAATTGCAAATTGTTTTGGGTTGAACACAGTACAGGCGAAAACCCTGACACGGTAATACTTGGACCAGCCTGATCTTTTATACTGCACTAACTTTATCAATCGGTCGATCGATATTTCTGTAAGGAGATTAGAGAAGTTTGATTGTACTGTACCTAACCCCTTTCAGGTCTGAATTATTTTTCTTGCAATTTCTCATTCATCTATCAAACACGGAAGCCTGTAATGGATATTAAATTCGGATAAATTGTTATTCGAATACTTAAGTGAGACATGCATCCACTGGTCATGAAAGGGTTAAGTTATACAGGATTGTCCAGGATTTTTATATTCAGAATATTAGCTTGAATAATAAGGTATTCAAATTAATTCATAGTGATGTATCATTTACAAATTCGTATAATATATCGTCAAATTAGTATGACGTGTCTAGGGGATGAAATTGGAGGGAGGGTGTGTAGTTGGCAGGTTTATTGGTAGCCTATATTTTTTTGCAGAACCCTAGAGAAGAGCTGTACAAAATTTGGTACAGATCGAATTGACACTCACATCTGATAGTAAAATTTGTACAGAATTGAACAACTCTCGTCTGAACTCCACTGACCTTTTCCCCTTCTAGAGGAAAGTCACGTCCAGGATTTGTACTTCGAGGTCCTTTAGGTTTTGTCCTCCCAACCTATTTCCCGCATTTGTGAACTAATTGTATTTAAGTTCACAATGGGTCGTAAACCGACGTGACGTACATGTTACGCCTTGTTCAGTGGATGTATCTATATTCTTTAAGTAGTATGGGTAAATCATACGGTCGGATACAATTTCCTTAAGTAGTACGGGTCAATATATGTGCATATACAGTATTCTGTCCCTGTGGCCAACGATTTCGTTAATTTCTAATACTAGTAATACGAAATATAATGTCAATGAAAGCTTATAATGGCTTTGAATTCTTGCAAGTGAAAATATTATGTTACATACATTGAAACAAATTAAAGCTTTGTTTTATAAGTACTTTAGCATCGAATTCTACTACTTGTAATATTTTCTCCGATATTACGTCAAATATTATCCCTACCAATTTGAAGCAGATTTTTATTTTCTAAATATGGATCATTAATAACAAAGGAAACGTCTCGAATATGCTTTCGACTGCTAGTTTTTTAATTTTATAAAATTCGAGATTTGCATATGGTGTGATCCCTTGTAAAGCAAATAAAATTGTGCTCTAAATATTATAATATTTGCGTTTTTAGGTTTTCTCTGGAAGGTGCTCTTTATGCTACACAATAAATTTATACGTTTTCGTATAAAGTCTTCTCAAAGCTCTTAAACATGATCCAAGTAATACAGAATTTTGCCAACGCGCCCCTTATTATAATAGTCAATACAGTCTGACACCGTTTGACAATAAAAAAACCTTTCGTCGCCTTTTCGATAAAAATATCACGAGTGCGATTTATTTGCTGATATGTTTCAAGTGTCTTGCAGGAACCTCTCGATCCAAAGAATAGGATCGCAACGTAAAACAAGGAGAATCGGAAATGTGCATCTCAAGATCTCCATGGGCAGTGAATTGTCAAGAATCATTCGTAATCTGATTTCCGGCTGGGATCGATCGAGTACGATAGTTCATCCGTCGATGGCTATCGGAAGTAATCTAATTCCGGATGGATAAGCCAGAAAAAGAGGAAACATTAGCAGATCGGACGTTTTCCAGATCGTTCTGCAGCTCTCAGGGACGCATCGCGGCCTATGAAAGCAAATTACACGGTTCGCTTAAAATACTAAACTTTCTTCGAATTCCGTGCAGCATTTCCCTTTCATATTACGACTCCCTTTGAAATTTCAGAGACAAGCATGCTTCACGCCTCGCCAATGTTTGCCAAATCCGAGCCTTTGAGAAAGGAAATGTAACATAATCGTGTATATTGAGTTTGTAAAATTGTGGATGCATCTTTGCCAACAGTGTACAGTATAAAGTAGTCTACGTTACAAATACAGTGCAGTATTCTGTACATATATAACTACCACACGAAAGCTGAAACTTAAGACCATGAAGTGTTTTTTAGAAGTGCAACAATTTTTAATAACAATTATAGTTATAGTAATAATAAAATAGTTTAATAATAATTTTTAATAATAATTGAAAATTGTTTCAGTAACTAAATACAGAAAGAATTTAACAGTTATACTGCTGAGTTTTTCCACGTTATACATTTATTTAAATGCAAAAAATAACTTTTGATATTGATATTACAGAACTGTCAATTATTTACTATATTTCGATATACAATATATAAACGTGGAAAAGATTTTTACTATTTCATTTAATATTGTCAACTCTACCTAAAATTTCTGTTTTTCTTACAACGACTAGCAATTTCAAATTTCCCGGCTATACTGTATGTATGTACAATATTTAGATACAATTTCGCCTTAAATAAACATGTTAATTAAATATTGCAGAGTTTTAAAATTTTTAATCCAACAGACTAGTTTTATTGTTGAAATTCTTGAATTTGGTACCTGGCCAAATGGGTGAATAGAATATAACTGTTATTACTTGAATCATTTGCAATTCCAAGCTTCACATTTACACGAAGTTTTATTGTATTCAGTCGACAATCCAGGAGAGATAAAAAAAAGAATATAAGGAAAAACTAGAAAAGGAAGGGCGATTGCATAGGCTTGGCTTTGGAACACGGTTCGATTATCTATTCCCAATTCTTTCGAAACGATCCAGCGGCTTGATCCTATTTAATGGCCGTGCCATTGCTATCTGTTCCCTATGAGCCCACCGGTTCTGCCATGAATGGGTCTCGGATTTGCGTTTGTTAGCGGAAAACTAGGCTCTTTTATATGTGCATGTCCATCGCGAAGCTGTACTCGTATATCTGCCTTTCTTATTCTCCTTCCTTTCAATCCCTTTGTACTCTTTTTAGGGACACATTCTTATACATATTTGAGCTTCTCCACTTGAATGTTTTTCCACAGGAATTTAGGCAAATTATACTACACGTGGAATATATACATATAATAAACGAAAGGTGGAGCGTTTTCAAATTTTAACTGATAAAAACATTATTTCAGAAGTGCATAGTATCTACAATGCTTTCGTTCTTTTACTGTTTCTAGAAATAGTTAAGATGGATAATGAAATACTATTAGTTAGTTATATAAATGTTGTAATATATGTATACCGTAATAATAATAACGATATTAAAAATTAAATTCCCGACTTTAACTGATATTGGAAGACTTTAATATTTGTTTAAAAAATGAGGTCAATTAAAATCCTCCTCGTGTATTATTTCATTTTCCGTGCTATCTGATTCCACAAAGAAAATCATCGTTGACTTTTCCGGTTTAATATGTCATAGAAGGGGAATATAATAAATAATAAATAAACACCTAATGATTTAAACACTGTCGAAGATGGCGATGAAATAACCACATGCTGATAATGTACCGGATCGCGGTATTTCTCGTGGTTATAAAAAGCGGGTCGTGCGTACGTCCGGTTCATAGTAATCACGTGTATCAATCGGCGCGGTTAATTGATAATAACAGTGCACTCTTAATGTCAGCATCCCAGCTAATTAGGATGTGGGCCTCTCTCGTCCAATTACCGTCATGTTATTATGAAGCCACTCTGGCTTCCCTTTATCCTGTTCTGTGTGCCTTTCTCTTCCAACTACTCATTTCGTAATTTATTGTTCCAGATTCATCACATCGCGTGTATAATTTAGTTTTGTCGTTTGACATTTCTTTTTTGCTGTCGCGTACAAGGTATACAGCTTCGTGTTTCTTCGATTCAACTTGAAGCCGTTTTCTAAGAAACGTTATAGATGAATTTTTATTTTGCGAAACCGTTATAGGAATAGGTGTTTATTATCTGCCTTCAGAGTTAAAGGATGATTTAAATTTCAGTGGGCGGTTGGTATTTACAATTCATTGGGGAAATATTTGAACACCATTAGAATATTACAATATGATTGTAATATTACTTTTCCAATGCTTTCATTATTTAAATGGTTACATGCAGTAATAAAAATGTTATCTCAAGTCTGTTTATCGGAAAGTATAGAGTAAGGGGGCATAACATTGTTATACCATCCACTGCATATTTCACTAAAATATAGCACACAGAAATTAAAATTGTGTTGCTCGCGAAATAGTAATGTTTTAATGTTCAAGTTAAAATGTTATGGATATTTTTACTAACATCAGTTATCGGGCAAAAGCAAAGTAATGTATGAAATTATTAAAATTTGATAATATAAAGAATCTGTAAATTCTGTAAAAACAATAATAAAACATTCCCTTCGAAAATAAATATTCTAACTCTTGTATTGCTTACTATTTGATGCCAAAAATATGATATAAAAAAGGATTTGCAAAATAATTACATTGAGGTTGCCTGTCTGTATAGTATTTTCGGATTATATAAAAATAAATACTATGCTCACCTCACACTGGAATACACGTTCTCTTTAATATCGTATTTCACACACGTTGAACAGTGCCAGGTGTTTCCTCAATAATATAAAAATCAGAGGACTTAAATGGACTTAAATATTCCCAGAAATACTACTTCAATCTACATATACGTATATCCTTTCTAAAAATCATTTTTAGTAAATCGAAACAATTTTCCTGCTAATAAATGAAACATAGTACTTTCTATATACGGTTACACCCAATATCTCTTCTACTTTTATACTACTTTTTCGCTTTCCCGTTTCTCCCCTGGAATTTGTTTATCATCCTTTATCATTTTATGCGTGCCATCACGATACAGTGTACAAGGAACCTATCTACTACCCATCAATTCTTATCAGGTACGTAACTCGTCTATAACTACTATCACAAGAGCACTATAATTTGGCTTACACTTCACGATGTTACATGCAAAAGGAGAATAGACTGCGAACGAGATTACACATCGGCAAAGGCAAGAAATAATTTCAATATATCCTTGCGATTATTAATTTTTACGCAAGTATTCACGGGGCAAGTTTTTTTGGGATAGGAAGTATAACTATAACTATAAGAGTAGAAAATTATCGTCTGTGTTGATCTTACAGTAAATAGTAATTCGACGTAGTTGTACTTCTAGGTTTACTTTTTTTATAAGTACCTGAGATATAGTCAGGTAGTTGTGTGAAATTGTATAAAATTACTCCAGGCAATGCATAAGAATTATTTAAGGTCCTTTTTGTATGAATAAAATTATAGATTTCAATTTTGCGTCGAAACACGTTTGTGTGAAACTAAAAATTAATTAAAAAAATTAAACATGTTCTTGTGGAATAATATTTTACGTGCATAGAACAGTACATTACTATTATTAGAAAAATAGTAAACTGTAATGTTAGCATTTTGCAAAATTATTATATATTTAAATATTCCTCGTTGGTCTTCTGTATAATCAAATAATTTCCTAAAATGCCTTTGAAACGCACTGCTTGTAAACGTATCATTATCACTGTTTAATTTATTATTCTGATATTAATAGTTTAGAAAAGATTGCAAACGCTATATCAATTTATATTTCGTTGCTTCTGCTAATGTTATTGGTACATATTAATTGTCCTTAATATAATGTTATTAAAATAGCACGGGAGTGATAAAATCTCTTCTGACTTTGGTCATCTTTGCTAAGTCCAATTAAGATCGTCGATTACACCTTAATGAAGAGATTACCAGGGCATGGGTCCCCTTTCTACCCCCATCTTTCCTTTCTCTCCTCTTTTCCAAAGAGGTTATCATTTCATCCGATTATTTGATGCTCCAACAGTCGTTAAGGTAATTAGCAAATGGAACTGTGGTTTCGCTATAAATCTCTTGCCACCAAATTACTTTCACTTTATTCAGATAACAATTTCTGCATTCTAGCTGCAGCATTTAATTATTATGGTGAAACTTGGTGAACACGTTGAGATTTTATAATTATAGCCAGCAGTGTTATTGGCGTCGATACTCTTAATCTGTAGCGTAAATTTTATTAACGTATTGTTGGTTCCATGGCATGTAGAAACGATTCGAACGAAGTTTAAATCAGGTCCTTCAGTTTTATAATTAGGGTTACACCATTACTGAAGTGATACCAAAAGGTTTTTTTTAATTTTACTGAATCTCAGGCTCGTGCCATTTTTGTCAAGTGAAAATATACGACGGAAATTAATTGCTTTGTCTACGTAATAATATTATATATGATTTGAACTGTAAAGTGAATTAAAGCAATAGTTAAATCTGTAGTATATAATCTTATAATTATTTATAATATACTTAATCGTTTGAACACACGTGCTTCTTTTTCACACAAACTATAGCATTTTTACATAAAATTGTGTTTATAAATTCTTGGAAAATAGTCATATGTGTAATATGATAAAAACAATTGTGTTAGAAAACTTTGAGAAACATTCTTGTAAAATTATTAATACGAACGGAGGGAATAACTTCCCCTTCAGCTTTTTCATTTCTAGATACAACATCGTGTACGGCAACTTGACAGATCCATCATGGGAGATAAGATTCAAATATTTTTCAAAATATAATAAGTCTCTTGAGAAACATGAGGTTCGCCAGGGGAATTCTGACATGAGAAAGTCCCGAGTTTTACGATTCTCACGAAATCCACATCCATCCCACGCGCATACATGCATGCCTAGAAAAATCGAATTTCCTTTTCGTATGCAGACGTGCTATGGTTAACACGCCGACATTAATATTTACAAATATATCTCGTAACTAAGTCTTCACGTGTGTAGGCGTGTCGACAAAAAAAACCATATTGTTATTTATAGAACAAATTGATATCACAGTGACCATCTACCCTAAAACATTATTAAAGCAAACTATCCTTACCCAGTAACAATTTCTTTGTTAACTTTGCTTAAAATTATCCAGATAATTGTTTGCTTCAGATTAGTAACTGCAGAGTAAAATATATTACATCGATTGAACCACTCAATCGTCAGATATTAATTACGTACTACTACAACTGCAATAATTCAATAAAGAACATACAAGAACACGAATGCTTCGTTTCAAAGTAAACGCATCGCAATTTCAAAGCTGCACAATTTACAGAAACGCGACAGAATTTGAAACGGCAGTTAAGTCGAAACCACACGAAACGGTGCAAGCATCATTGCTAATAACTGTGCAAAACATGATTCTGAATGTCAGACGAAAGATCAAAGTGGCATGGCAAGGAAAGCCCAAAGAAAGCAAAAAGCCTCGGGTAAACACAATGTAGACGAATATTTGCAGCAACGCAGGTACGCAGGTAAAGGAGAGCACGACGAGGAGAGCAGAGGCAAGGACAATGTCGAAGACGGCGATGGAGATGGTAATATTGTACCGGGCTCGTCGACATAGCAATAACAATAATGAAAGCTAGAAGGATTCCCCGATGCCCTTGATGTCGAGGCACAATCCCCCCTCTGTCTTCGTTCGGCTCTTCAGCTTCCTGGGAGATTAGCATGGAGCTGGAGAACAGGCGGGCGAAGGGGATGAAGCAGGGGAGCGTATAATCGAATAACTAAACGATTGTGTTTGCAGCTGCTCGGGAATACTCAATTACAGAGGAGATTTTTAGTCGCTGGATTTATGAAGTATATTCGGTATCGTGTTACATTTTCAGTGCATTAAAGTAGTAACACTTGTGCGCAGCAAATGGCTGATCGAATTCTATACCTATTGTTTGTTTATGTATTTTAATGGGGGATTTATTGTGACCGCTTTCTCTAAAATCCAATTTCTCTAAAAATTAACATGGAAGTTAAAAATACAGATGTGGCACGTTCTTGGTCGATGTAGAATGCTTTTTAGTGTAAAATAATTAAATTGTACTTAAACCAGCGGAATTATTTGGACGTTGGTGCGTGATGGCATTGAAAAAAATAATTTATTATGAATTCAATTATATTGTGTATATTTGTATATTTGTGTGTCTATTTCTTGTTCGAAATATATCGAAGTATATCTTATTAGTACTTGTATCTTACAATGTTTCTATTATTTATGCTCAACTGTTTCACATACTTATAACTTTGAATCACATATAATATCAAATATTGATAACAAACTCCTGAACTTTTGTTATAAATTCTTTCAGCATAACTTCTTGTACGCATAAAACTAAATCAGACTCCTTGTCATTTTATTAACCATTCCTAAATAAAATACACCTCTTACAAAACCTTATAAAAAGTATTCTACATATTTTTCTACATGCATACCTAATGAGATGAAAAAGGACGAACTGACATGGCGCGCCAGTGGCGTAGCGAGTATACGAAGTTGAACGAAACTTTTCTGTCCGAGATTTAAACCTTCCCCCTTCTCTTAACCATCAGCATATTAAATACTCTCCCGATAAAAGAAATTTTGCAAAAGTAACCGATGTCTCGTTCCTCCCGTTTCGAAACTTATTTAAATATTTGCGCTCATTAGGGCGTTTCTCTTGTTCCGCGACTTCCGTCAGTCGGCTAGCGCACTTCGCTAATAACAATCTCCGGTCTGGAGCAGTCCCTTTGAAACTATTACTCCAGCAAGCGTCGATCGATCGTCAATTTTTGTATCGCTCGCAGAGAGTTCTGCGAAAGCCCAGGGTCGCGAGGTGGGACCGCTCTCCGGTCCAGAGGTGAGAAAGAGGCGTCGCGACGCGTCGTCGTCGAAAAGTAATTAGTACGCAACGGTCGTGCCGATAGCAACTCGCGATAAGGGTAATCGAATCGGGCCTGCAAATTACTTTCCAGCCCCGTCCCCGGGCCGTCAGTAATTGAATAACGTCCTTATGCCGCGCGTAATTCGATTGCCTTCGGGATAAGCAGATGCCAGACTTGAGAACCGAGAAGAGAATCGTGTCGCCAACGCAAAGAAACGCGGGAAAACAAGAGGGTGTGCAGTTGCAGCTTGAAATCTGTTAAAGACCAGGATCATGTCAAGTGGGAAGAGAACAGTGGAACGTTATCTGTTTCACGGGAAACTATGTCTGCGACAGCGTTTAATTGAACATTGGCATTTCATAGACAAATGTTTGCAATGGAACGGATCAATTTGATTGATGTTTTGCAGGGGCATCGATCTTTCGTATTTATTGGTGTTGTTTTGTTTCGGAGCATGATTTTCATTTTGTCGCATGGGAATAGTAATCATGCTTTATGTCTTTCTGAAATTTAGTATTAAACAGTGATTGTCTAGAAGCACGTCCGGTTTAAATAGCTTCATCAGTTAGTGGCTCGCGTGAGCCAGACCTATAAACTCGGTGTAATGCAATCAAGGGGCTTGCGAGTTGCTCACTACTGATACACCGACTGGCATTCGGATTTCTAAACTCGTGCAAATACATTTTAGAGTGAAATAGAAACAGATAATCAAATATATACATAGTTCTGTTAAGGAGAGATAGTAGAACATTTGAATGAGATGAAACTTCGAATCATTATTAGAGTTAGCGAACAGTCAAACCTTCTATACTTACAATATTAAAATTAAAATCTACATCGTTGGTAAAATTGTCGAAAGATTGTAAACGATAGAGTAATTTTATTTTGCAATTCGTTCTTAGTGTGTACATATTAAAATAATAAGTAAATCACCTGCAGTGTTCACTTCGTAGTAATCACAGTCGTAATGAAGAAATAATTAGTACTACGTTTCGAATATGGATTAATTACACCGTTAACTGCATGCCAAAGAAAAATTCTTTTCTTGGAGCTGCTTGAAATAGCAACAGGAAATTAACTGGAAGTTTGACCAGCTTCCAGGCTGACCTAATTCGAAATATGTCTCAACTAGCATGTAATTCCAAATATAATATCCCCTACAATTATCAGATGAAGTATTTCTCGATATTTTCCGATTTCGAGACTATTTATCTTTGCACATATTTATATTACACATTTTGTCTTTCGCCTAATAATTTTGTTCAATTAAAGCGCCACACCAAAAGTCCACAGTAATCAATTATATTATTCAAAACGGCCACGACTATTTTATACTTATATTTGGTGGCAATAATAAATTACATTTACAACAAATTTAGCAACGCGACACACAGAAGTCGTGAAATAATTATACTCAAACGAGCTTTCTCATAAATATATCGCAACAGGAGCCTGTCTAAAGAAGTAAATAACACGTCATCGAAATACTTACCATGTTTCATTGTCTGGATACCCGGGGATAATGGTTAAAGGACAAGTATCCACAATTCAGTGAGCCCTGCACCCCGCGATAATTACCAAACAAACGGACAAACGAACAAGGTCCTTCTTCTTCTTCTTCGCTTTTTCGTGGCCGCTGCCCGAGAGCTCTCCTACAATGCGGTCGCGTGACAATGACGTGCTTCGTTGAATGACCGACGAGAAAGAGCGCGGTATTTGCAGACGAACCGCTGTCACGAACAAAGACATTTCGACGTGATTGTCCGGTCCAACCCTCTTCTTTTCCTAAGGTCATCGGTGGAGCGCCATAAAAAAAGGTGAAGGAGGTAACGAAGATGACGGGGGAGAGGAGGCCGAGAATGAAATCGTAGAAAAAGAAGAAAGAAAAAAGGGAAAATGGAAAATGCCGTGTAGGACATTGAGAGTAGAGTGACAGGTTTCCTTATCGGGATGGACAACTGTCTGACCAGTTCAGGCTAGACTGATAGAACCACTGTCGAGAACGAATAGCAAGGAACATTCCTGCGGATGTACAGTGACGTTGAATTCAAGGAGAAAATGACGTCGCTTGTACATCCCTCCTCTAATCGTAACTTCATTCTGATTCTCGTTTCGAATCAGCGGGAGGTAAAACGAAAAGCCGAACAGAAGAAACGTCTCAATCCCACCAGCCACCTCCGAGAAGAAGAAAATAGCACGAGCTTCACGAGGACAATAAAGTGTACAAAAGACAAGGGGACGGCGAAAGGTAATTATAAATTTCTCAATAAAACGTCCAAGCCGGGGCAAACAATAACGTTATCCCATTCAGTCCACGGCTCGCAATAATACTCGTCGAACTTTGAATTTCCAGCTCAAAGGAGCGAAAGGAAGGCGAGGCAAGGTTGCACGCGAAAAGTTGACTAGCCCCTTCCAAACAGGCAGTTCGAAACAAAGGAGAAAGGACAAGGAAAGAGTAAGATCCGTCGTGGAACAGAAAGTCCAGATGCATTATAGAGGCGCAGACAGTGGCCAGACTGGCGTGGCAACTCGGCCTGATGGAACAGGCTGCGGAGGAAGCTGTCGGACACCATATCCCCGTGCAGAGGATACCATAGGGGTTGGAGATGGTATTGGGTCCTAACGGGTAGATTGCACCCGGTGGCTTCGGGCCACGTTACGGGGGATCGAAGATGGCGGGCACGGGATGAGAATGCAGCCGGTTCTCCTGGACGCTCGGCTTCGGGCAGCAGTTCGAACGGGGGTGGCGGGCAGTAGATGAGAGGGACAGGAAAGCGTATAACGGCAAGGGGGCGAGAGGGGAGGACAGCTCACGGTCACCGTACAGAGACGCTTAATTGTGTCGCGGAAATACTCAGACAGACGGATTCCTTTAATAATGTGCCCGACGGCGCGCTCAACCGATTCACCCTCTTGACGTTTTCTTGTTTTCTCTGTTTCTCCTTTTCTCCTGCACCCCTCGTGCCGCCGCGCATCTCCTTTCACCGGTTCGAACGTCGCTGTTTCCCGTGGTGCATGCGACTGGACTGTGCAATTAAAGTACAGCCTGAAGGACGCGACTTGCCGCGGCCCTTCGTCTTGCACGATCGAACCGTCTCCTGCCACGAGTGCATGATTGGTAATATTGAAAGAGTGATTTCGTGCTATCGAGTTATCTGCTGTTCGATGCTGGCGATGAAACGGCGCGGCGGGGCTTCTTTCGGCGAGGAGCTATCGCGTAGGGGAGGATTGCAATTGTAGCTTTGTTTTCAGCGGGTCCGTATTATTCGAGGGGTGTACTTTGTCGTTTGCACACGGTGGAAGGAATTGATGTTGTGTAAATTATTCGTGGGAATTTTTTTCTGGGTGTTGCTTTTCGATGTAGGAGCAATATTTTGTTATTTTTTGTTGAATGTGTAATCAATTTATATGAAGAATTGTTATGCAGAAGATTTAGTTTTATGTCAGGAAGAAAGATTATGTCATTAACCCTGGACTATAGTCGCGTTAATTTCTTTGCAATAATAATTGTGCATATTTCTCTGCATCTTTATTGGGAATATCTTCAGTTGGAACTTTGATTTTTACTTTGCGCTGTACGTTCTTTTGTATTGCATGTCGACAATGTGCGTGCTTTTAATCTTTTCTAATTTTCGTGTCGCAAGTTTGGTCCGTAAAATTGTATCAACTGTGATAATCAATGCCAATTACGTTTCAAAATAACCAGGTAATTCAATGCTGGACGTGTTCACGAAGATTAAACCACCCTAGTACATGAAAATAAATATAACCCCACGGATGATAATGTTTTAAACTACGAATAAGAATAGTAACTAATAACATTTCTTAGGTATGCTAATCCTATTAAACAGCATTTCGTATATGACGCAGAAGACGATACTAGACTGGAAATGATATAAATTTTGGAAGCGTTCTCAGAATATTCAGATACAGAAAGAGTAAGTGCAAGGCCGAGCACTAAACATTGGTATGATCGATCAACGCCAATAAGAAAACAACGTTGGCCGATGCATGGTGGAGAAACTTTGGTAGGATTCCAAAGTGATCGTGAGAGACGTTATAACTGAAGAACTCCTCTATGGAGTGGGTGAACCGTTTCTTTGACGGATCATCCAGCTCCAGTCAGTCGGCGACGTAATCTGTCTGAGCCTTGAGGCGTGGGCGTCGCTGCTCTCATTTTGTTTCTGGAAAACAACGTGAATCCTGAGACTATCTACGATTTTTCAACCCTAGTCATACCGATCTTGCAATGTTCGATCGCGTATCGAAGACAAAGATTCATCTTGGTTCATCGCTTGAAGAATTTCATTCCTGACGATACCACGAGTCCCAGCGAAATAAGACTGGCACTTTGTATGTAATTCTTTATTTCTAAATACCGATGAAATCAATTAATTAAAGGTGTAGATTTGCTATTTTGCCAATAACCTTTTGGAACGAAAGTTTTACTATAGTATATACAGGGTGTTCCGTCTAACGCAACTTTTGTTCTAAACTTTGTTTTGTCAGATGGCTGCAAGTGAGTGAAAAGTCGTGCGTCGCGTTGGACGGAACACCCTGTATAAAATGACATATTGACAGGGTAGAAGGTTTTGCTATATAATGCTAAAGGTATAATTCATAATTTCTTAGAATGTCTGCGTAAGATTCGTGGAGTTACTCCATGTTAGGACTCAGCAAGTCAATACTATGTAGAAGATAGTAATAATGTAGCATATGCACCATAATTTATTATAGCATTGTTATTTCATGCACGAGCGAATCACGTACGATATGAATTAAAAACTGGCCATTTAAAACACGTTTCATTACAAGAGTTTCTATTCTTAGAAAATCGACTCTGAGGGCAGCTATACATATACATATTAAACAATAGTTTGACGTCATATTCGACCAGACAATGAGACTATCCAAACCATTTATCACCACAAATCAACCATTTTTCAAAACCTACTGTACACCACAGCGAAAGAAGCCTATTCCAGAAATTAGAACTTTTATCATTCATTCTATATGCGCATACACCTCGCGCAAAAATTTCCCACACCAAATCGCATTGAAGTCTGGAGTAAACGCACGCAATGCGCAAAGAATTTTCACCATAGTGCCCGGATTTACGACTTGCCAACCGAGTCGCAGTATACATCTTATCCGTTCCGTCACCCAAAAGCTCGCTGCACTCGTAAAGGGGGCGAACATTTTAATCGCAAGTAAAGAAACGTTGACGTCGAAGCGTTAACAATCGATCGGCTCACTGTCACTAGAGAAGAATGATGGTTTGAACGGGCGGAAGCACTTCATCGGATAACACTGCTGGGCAATTGACATAATGAATGCAATTTTATTTGAAGCACCATGGACGGGAGCTCGAAGTGAGTTGTTACCAGTCGCGAATGACTAACGGCTTCATAGCGCGCGGCGGTTGTGGAGCAACAAGAGTGAAGAAAAAGGAGCAGCAAGGGATCCGTGGGACGATGCCAAAGGAGTACGAAGGACGATCGCTGTTCACATTATCGGCCTGTCGATATTATTATTTACGACGTCGTTAAGTTAGGCGAAAAAATATTCAACTCGCGCGCGCATTAATCTAGCCGATCGACGTTTATCCTCGTCCCAGTTGATCTGAAAGCCGTGCTCATAAATATGGATTACCGAAAATCGTGTTTCTAAGGCTGTGACACGGTAGCCTTGAGCGTTTATCGATTTCACTTCCGTGAAACCGAGGCGAGCTTTCGACCGGCCTGCCGCGGTTTTCATCGGTTTCACTTGTCTACCGGCCACGGAGAAAAATGGAAAGACCAGACGTTATCGATTTACACGAACGAATTCACGGTCGTGCGTTAGTGGCATAATTTTCGCATAGACGGGATAAGGGTGGAATATGAAATGATTAACTGCGCTTAATTGCTGCAAATGTGTTTTATTGCTTGATAGTTTAATTCAGAGCAACTCGGTAAGGAGACTGTTATCTGGAGGATTGATATAAGAAATTTTTGGTTGCTGGTGAATATTTTGATAACTTTTCGATCGACAGTTACTTATATTGTTCTTCTATTTGTGTTCGCTTGTCGTCGATACTGTGATTTATCGGTAAATGCACAGAAACGTAATTAGAACATCTGGGGACAATGATTTGAAGAAATATATACAATTCTGATGAAAATTCTTCAAATGAAATTCTTACGAATTGTCCAAAAGCGTACAGCGATCCGATTCAGTAATAAAATATTCATCTCTGTCTGGCGCCGTAAAGTGAAAAATCGTAAGGCAAGGGGTTGAAAAACCTTTCGATTGCTTGCAGGCGTCGTGCTAATTGAACCACGCATTATCCGAAATTCCGCGTGCCACCCGTCGCGCGAACAATCGTATTACGACTAATCTATTCCCGATTTTGATTCTCGTACGCGGTGCGAGGGTGGTGTGGCTGCGTTTGAATATACCACCGAACGCAGCGGCACGTGGATTTCCTATAGAATAATTACGAAACCCTTCGACCTTTCATTATAACCCGTGCAAAGAATTCAGACAAACAGACCGGCGTGGTCCCCATATGAATTTCATTTATCCGCCGGCCAAGGATCCAGTTCGTCTGGAACACGTTCCCTTCGCTCTGCAAAGACTTTTCTTCGCGTCTGGCAGTGACGTGCAAACAGCCGCGATAGCACGGCTACGAAAGTCATGGGGCACATTGTGCTGGTCAAGAATTGTTCGATGCGTTTCTTGCTCGGGGGTTGGATAGGTCGCGGTGCTGTTTTAGATTTGAGGAAACCGGGCCGATACGAGCACGCTTATGGCGTTTCAATGGCAAGTTTGTTAAGGGGGAGGAACGATTGATATTCGTTCCGCTCAGCGCCGAGGGGTTCGATTGTTTTTAATACGAGGGTGGCTCGAGCAAGAAATGAATATTCCGACTGTGTTTGTTTACCGTGCGAGACGGAATGTTGATTTTGGGCAAATAGTTGGCGGATATTGTGGGAGAAGCAATAACGCCAGGGTTGGTATTCTTTCGTTGCACTAATTTCAAGGTAACAGTAGGTGCCTTCGTACTGAATAGTGAACGAAAGCTGCGTAAAGTTCTTATGATTTTACATAATTTGTAGATATATAGTGATTGAAGTATACTGTCTTATTTGATGGTTTTTTACATTTCTATACTTCGCAATATTTGCTCGTTTGAAAAGGGTTGAAATCAGTGTTTCCCAACGTGGGGCCTACGCCCCACAGGGGGCAATGTGGTTGCTAAGGGGGGCAATACATAATTACTAATAATTAAAATAATATTGAAAAATCTTTCATTAAAATTATTTCGTACCTGGATTTCAGTTCTCCATTATATGTTTTGAATATTTACTTATCGTGTTTCCTCAACAATTTCCTACTGATTTCTTCCTGAAGCCTATCATTTAAGTTTCTTCGGTGAACAGTTCAATTTTTGAATTTTAAAAACTATGTACATAGGGGGCATAAGAATTTTAGAAAGGCTTATGTGAGGCATGGCACAAAAAAGGTTGGGAAACACTGGTTTAAATGGTTCGTTACAAGATAAGAACTTGTGACTCTGAATTTGCAATTGGTGATAGAACTATAAAATATATTGTTTAATTATTAAAAAAAAAGGGACAAGGTTTACGAAATATAAATGTAGAGGATGCAACTTCAAAGTTACATGATGATATAAAGGGTTAAGCATCTAATATATTAAATTAAACAATGCTCGGGCGAAACGAATTTACATTTCCAGTTATATAGGAGAAAAATTATTGCGTCTCTAATATCCTTCCGTTCGTATCCAGAATGAAATTAGTATGCAAAGTGTGTGCTGTGACGGTCTCGTAACCTTAATACATATTCCGAAATTAAAACATAAATTAAACATAAACAGTTCAGCTTTGTGCAGCGTTAAAACCTATGAATTTCATTTATCCTACGTTGAATTGCAACCAAAAGCGACGACAAATATATTTCATTAGTAACTACCAATCTTCCCTTAGACAGATCCAAATGGCCGATCAAACCATCCTACAATTGCTAAATAAAAATTAAGCATGCAAATTTCCAAGCTCTTCTTTTTCGCCTCTGTCTTAAATCCCAATCAGTGCACATGTTCAACACTCCTTCAGAACTACTATTTATTATTTCGCAGTATCGCCTTCTAAATTATAATACTGACAATATTAAAAGAATTTTCGCTAACTAAACCTAATTATTCGATCCAAGGAGCCCATCAATAAGTTTGGCTACAACAATAAGCCCCGTGAAAGTTCATCAAAGCAATCCATTAACGTCAACCCGTGTTACTTTCAGCGTTTAAAGGCAGTATTCGGCGATTGTTCCCAGACGATGACTGGAGAGCCACGAATATTCGGGCGAGCCGAAAGTCCGAGGGGTTTTTCAAGGGTTGGCCAGTGCCTCGACTAGAAGGGGTACAGTTAGGCCTCCCCATTTGCAATGGACCCGAGTCAAGAGCAGGTCTAATATGCTTTAAACCTCCGCCATCGAGCGGCGAGAATAACCGGGGAGGGCCGGCCCGGAAGAGAGACAACGACGAGGACGACGTCGACCACCGAAAAAGGGGGTAGGAGAACGACGATGGGTAGAAGGGACAGAGAATAACGAAAGCAGAGAATATTCGTGATTCGAAGACGAAGAAATAAGCTGACCCTGCGAGATACTCATTGGCGCGGGCGAAGATTCACTGTTATGAGAAACGAAACGCTGGGGGGTGAGGGGTCGAAGGGGGTTGAGGATGCTCCAAGGAGACGCAAACGAGAGAAAATTCATAAGGGGTGAAAGGAATGATAGAAAAATCGACGAAGCGACAGACAGTGGAATTGTGCACTGACAAATTTTCGCGTAGACGAGACAGAGGGGGTTGCGGAGATGGACGCAGGAGGGATGATTATAGAAAAAGAGACTGAGGAGAAAACAAGAGGGACAGTGTAGTATGAAAGAGGAGACCGAGAGAGGGTTTTCCATTCTGTGGATGGAAGCGAAAAAGATTTTCCAGCTCCCTTTTACGTGTTCCCTGCTCATCGTCAGTGGCCGCGACGGAAGGTATATTCAGTCCTCTTCAGGGCCATATTTCTGGGAAACAAGACTAAGCGTTTATAGTCAATTAAGGTGCCGAGTAGGTAATGCGCTTTGCTGCTCATCGAGAGCGAAAGAGAAAGGTAATGGAGGGGGAGGAAGTAAAAAAAAATGAAGAGGCACCTGAGTGAAGATGGTTTGGTAAAATAAAATGTCCTTGGAAATTGAATCTTGAGTTCTCTTCAGCACGAGGATCGCGATGAGTCTTCTGACAATGAGCAAGAATATTTATACAGTTTCAGCCAACTGGGAATTTAAAAGGGCACATTAACTAAATGTGTATAAAACGTTCGGCGGCCCCTTAAGTACACGAGATCCGTGATATTCGTCGTTTATGTTGATGTTTAGTTAAAATTTTGGTAAAATTCGGTTTAATTGAAGTTGTTTAATAGAAGAGCATTGCTGTTCTTGACGTTCGACAAATGTTGCGTGCTTCAATTCTGTACAATATTTTAGGAAAATGTTCGAAACTTCCACATTTTAAAAGTAATCTAATTGAAACATGAGTACCTATTACTTTCCAATTGCTGCTGAAATATCGAAAACGAATATGTATAGCTAAATAAAAATAAAATTATAGAACAAAATTAGCCCCTGGAAGAGACGTAAAGCAAACGTCAAACTAAATAACTCCGTTTTGGTTATTTTTTCCAATCATTAATTAACGCAGACACCATGGGTATTAGTTTTAAGCAATTTCTCGGAGGAGCTAAGTTTTGTGATTAAATGAATCTTAATAAAATATTAGCAAATCTTTTCTTTTTTATTATATGAATTATACATATATTGCATATACAGGGTGCGAATGTAAAATGAAATTTCTTCGTAAAATGATGAGTTTTCTAGTCGAGTTTTCCCAGGTACGCGTACACGTTACTCTGTCACTTTATGCTGGTGCGAATAAAGATAATATTTCCGATGCGAAGACAGTTTCAAGAGTTTCAATCATGGGATTTCAGCCTTCAATTTTATACGAAACTCTTTCATACATTTAGTTTTTCCACAGTTCTTAAGCTTTGGCCTACCAGTTATAAGTAGCAATCGATACTATGTCGTTAAAGTGAATTAGTGAAATTTCCATTTCAAAAGCATTTACATATTTTCTTCCGAAGGAACATTTTTCACTGCACTTAATGCAGCTAATTCAATACTACCCTACTTTGCATTTGCCTTTTTATATTTATCAAACAGTTTATACCCCCATACTCGAAAGAGCGGAATCACGTACTAAAATAATACGTCCTGTACCGATAAAGGCAGTATAATTCCCTGTTTGCGTCGACACAACAAAAACCCGCTATAACAACGTAATCGCCAGACGTATCACAGGCGGAGGCCAATTACACAGAAATGGAAGGAGAATCGGTAATGGTCTCCTGACGTTTCGCTGCAATATTTCCTTCCGGTCGTCCGTGAATCTACCTTCAGCCAGGCTGTATTCTCATTTCTCGTTACACAATGGGCTTCATTATAAATTGACGAGAGAACCGCCGCGGCAAATCTATAACGGACTGTTTGTTTGGGTGAAATTGGATGAAAACATTGCGGTCCAGCCTGGCAGAGCCGTCGGCGATCCACGTCGAACCGGGGCTTTTTCACGTGGGCATCCCCCTTTCGAAGCTTTCGCGACAAAAATTCGCTCGCCCGAAGGGGGTGGCGGGCGAGGGCGCAGGGTGGAGTGAACCGCGGCCAAAAAACCGCTACTTCGATTCGGCGTGTTCGGCGTGTCGGTCAACACGAATAGCGCGCCTTTTCGAACGGATCCTTTTGTGCCGATACATGCTCGATTGTGCGTGCGTTTTTATTCCCGAGTTGTGCGTCATTTCGAGGAATGTTTGCTTACCTCTTGTACAAGGACTTTCCGGCTCGATTGAAAAGTTCATTGAATTTTGGATACGTGAAATTTTCGTTGCAACGCGCTAGTAGAGCGCGGCATGGTGTTTCACGCGCGGCGTCAATTGTTCAATTCTAATGGATTCTTGTTAAGTGAATGAGAATGACGGGGTATAGTTGGGCCGTGTATTCTTTAGCAGTTTGCTACCTCGTGTACTGATTGGTCTGCACGCGTGCAAGGTAAAATGAGAATGAGAACGAGATTTGGTAGGTGTTTGTGAATTAATATCGATTTTCGTTATTAATTCTTTAATTCATTAAGATACGATTGTTTTTGAATGGTATAGGAACGATTCTGTGAACTTAAGTTGTCAGAAGTAATTGGTGTGAGAAAATATATTGTGTGATTATTTTTTACGTAATGGTTTATGTTACAATGGAACACGAAATAGTGCAAGTTTTATTTTTTATTAACATCTAAAACAGCTATGTCCAACACGCGGCCCAATTGAAGATTTTATGCGGCCCTTTTCAAGTCTGCAGCTACGTATATATATCGCGCATTTTTTTAGTAATAAAGTACAAAATATATATTGCCTGTTAGTAGATTTAGCGAGTATAAAGAGTGTGCTCTAGTCCACATTTGTTTGCTGTAGATTCTCGCTCACGAAAACATGAAGGATCAACTGCGTTGCGGGTAAACCAAGTTACCAGTTGATATTAAAAAATTAGCAAATAATATAAAAAAACAATCGCCACATTAAAATTTAATTTAAGTTTGTTTTATAACTGTATGGATTATATTAAATGAATTATATAATATAAAGGAAATAAAATATAATAGTGATTAACTTCCCTGTTTGTATGTGCGGCCCAAAAGAGACCAGTAAGATTTTTGTCGGCCCTGTAAGCGATTTCAGTTGGACATCGCTGATTTACAATGAAGCATAGGAATTATTAAACTATAGGAAGGATTACTGTTGGTGTAATTAACTTTGTGAAAATGATCTGGCAGCACTTCCTTTTCTCAATCTCCGAAGTTCAATAATTCTAATCAATGTATTTTAAACATTTTTCTTATTTACATACGAATTGTATCACAGGAAATTACGAACATACGTATTAACATGAACGAATTGTTACATTTTCCGAGATGATACCACTAGTAAAGTGTTCAATAACAATAACAACTAACTCGGTTGGCTTCCCTTCTTTTTAATTAGGATTTTCAAGAATTTCAACTGGCCAACAAGAGTTACGTGAGACTTCTCTTTGAGTTGCCAGGACAGTCTTATTGAAAAACTTAACGCAATAATACTGGAATGTTCTCCGTTAGACCCTTCTAAAACTTGGTTAAACCTTTGTACTGAAAAGCATCTGTCTAACAATAGAATCTGTTCCGGGAACTCTCTTTCGAGAAGTACGACTGAAGTACGTACATTAAAAACTGCAATCTTACTTAAGATATTAGTTTAACAAAAATGGCAAGTGAAATTGCCATGTTTTCTTACGAATTAAAAATTGTTTATTTTGCAAAGTGATAAAGGTGGCAAGGAAACTGTGTTTTTTACTAATGGTTTCAAGATTAGAAGTATTGATAATATGTTACGTGAAATTATACACTTTTTCAACTGCAATTGAGTAATGAGTTTAATTTCTCCAAAATTGAATATACGTCTGTATAGTAACATTACATTATAACACTAATTCCAATTATTGAATTCCAATTATTATTGTAAATAGAGTTTCTGTGAATGGGAGAACTTATTTTATCCTATAAATCGTTCCTTTCCAGTACCTAATACCAAAACAAAGTCCAACTACAGAACAAGAACAGTGACATAATAGCACATTTTTTGATGTACCGCATTTTGTAAAATCGTTTTAACTACCAGATCAATATGAATGTCCGCTAATTTTACTAAATATTAAACAACCATGTAAAGTATGCATATTATTGAAAAGGAAAGTAGTTATAATACCGCAATCGATTATTGGCAAATTTTGTTGAATGGTCTTGTAAAATAACCTTTTGGTCAAAGTACGATGATAGAGGACCGGTACTCAATGCCAACTCGCCAAGTGGAGCATTAGGACGGCCAAAGAATCTGACTGTTCTTTGTTCTGCTCTAAGGAACGATCTTTAATTTTCGAGGACGTGAAAATTGCAGAGCGTGCATTATTTATCATTTCGTGGTGATGTAAAAATCCCAGAAACTGGATGTCCCTTCCCAGGGGGGATTTCTCGAGGAAAACTTGATTTATGATCTGAGAAACGCACCCCTTCGATGGTCACCCCCTCTGTGATCGTAAAACATTCGATATCCTAGAAAAGATGGCGAAGAAAATCGCGTTGATAAACTAGAAGTTTTAAAAATCTCACTTAAAGTTGGCTGATGGAAATTCATAAGATATTATAAACCTTATAAACTACAGACAACTCATAAAAGCTGTAAGTCGGTTTTAAATAACTTTTCGGAGACCAGAAGTAATTATTCCTTTTCAAAAATCGATGTCAATAATATTTTCGAGAATATCTCTTCATCTGATTTGTGTTGTTTTTGAAGTTAATTGATGCATTTAAATATAAATAAATAAAACGGCCAGAAAGAATTGTAAAATATAGCTATTATTAATCTACTATAAACAGCTTAATATAACATATTTCTACCGAAACTAAAAATACTGTAGTATGTATATTTAAGTCCGAATAAAGTATTGAAATCGCCACGAATATACTTTACACCCTTACTTGTCAAGTATTTACCAGTTCTTTCTCTAGTATAAAAGTTGTATGTACATTACTTTTATAATTATTTTCCATTACATGATATCTTCTTTCAAGCCACATATTAACCATTTCAGTTGGATAAAAAAAATGTCTGACTCTGAATCAAATCTTGCAATATCATTAAATATTGTACATTGAATGTAGCTCTTGAAGCAATAGATTTTGTATATACATATACCACTACCGAAAGCAAAGAGAAATATAAATTTACCTCAATCACGTTTAAAATTATTCCCCCTGAAAAGCAGATTTTTCTAAACGAAAGTTCTGTACCTTTTATTCCTCATTCGCAAAAAAAAAGGAAAAGAAAGAAGAAGATTCTCCATCGATTATATCAGGCCACTAATTATTCTGTATTTTAAACGATTGTACGATTCTGATTTAACTGGCGAAGCTTTTTTCTGAATTTCAATGGCCACCGTTTCTCCTGCTTTCCTTTGTTCGACAACGTTTCAGATTCTGATGTCTGCTCGCCAATATCAGATCGTAAGAGTAATGAGGGGTGAATCAGAAGGTGGTCTCACGCTATTAGAGAAGACTCTGAAGGGACAAGTGGAACAGAGTGACCCGTGGGAGCACTTGTGCCGACTAAATCGGGAACATCCGGGAGATTATCGAAGATATATGAAGTTGAGCTGCCAACTTGTCCAGTAGTGTAATCAAGCAAAAGTCCCGCCTTAAATGATACGTTACGTAGCAAAGATACAGTGAGGGTATTCGAACCGCGGAGTGCTCAATGTTTATTATATTGTATAACAATTGCATAGAACATTCCTGCAGGTTAACAGAATTGCACGAATATTAGTAAATAATTATTGAGACAAGTTGTTCAAATTTTCGACAAATTTTATTTGTACGAATAAGACTTGATACAATTCATATGCAGCGAGTATTTGTGTACTGAAGATGCACAGTCACAATGTTTCAAACTGTCCTGAATGATTATTATTATTACTGCATTGATTTTCATTTTTATTTGTTACGAAAAATAAGGAAAATACATAATTGAGTCCAAAACATATTTGGTTATTTCATTAACTTTGTTATTATAACAGACTTCCTTTTGTAATATTAATAAGTTTCAGTTAGGAACTAGAAGACCGTTGATTGCTATTAGTATTATGATTTCTGATCCTTCTTGACCCTTTCGCTTTATTAGATAAGTTGCAATTTAATTAACACTCGCAATCGAATATTCTCGAAATAAATGTAATAACTATAAGGGCAAAAATAAATGAGATATTAATACATTGCGAAACTCGTGTAAGACTCGTTCCTTACGCTGACGATAAAACACAAGTTTCAAGCCAAGACTTGTAGATATAGATTGGTCGCAAGTGTTATGGTGTCAGAGCGATTGAAACGACTGGGATGAAGACGAACCTCGTAAATATCTCAGAGGGGTGGTATCTTATCGAATTTGGGTCGAAAAAAGTAACGAGGAATCTGTACTAGCGGAATCGATCTTCCCGCATCTGTTGTCGGGCCACTTACGATCTGACGTTTTCGGGTCACCTCTCGCACAAGTCTCTCAGATAAATTGCGGTAACAGTGTCACGAGCAAAAGTAATCTCCGTGGGAGTAAACGTGCTCCATTTCATATGTGCGTTTATATTGTATTATTTCTTGTGATGAAAAGTGGCTGGTGGTAAGCTGAACAGTAAAATGTTCCTTTCCTTGCCCCTTTTATTTCCTGATAGTATTGGTATTGTTGATAACTTTTTGATTTAAAAACGCATTATTAAACATGTAAAATGAGCAGTAATTTGAATAGCAGGCATCGAGCATTTGTTAACTTCGAATTTATAATTTACAGGCATCGCTGAATCGCGAATGCATGGAATGCTCTGCGTTGTAGGAACAGCAGCATTGTTGTAAAGTATACTTTATTCCTCTGCAATTAGTGAAATTATGAATGCTCGTTCCACCTCGCAAAGTTTTACTAACAGAATTTTTAAACCGCTGTGAAAACACAATGTCGACCTGAAATACTGATGAATATCTGCATGCAATCAACTTTGTACGCTATTCACGATAGAATAATATTATAATATAACAGATAGAAGAGTTATACTTTTTCATTCTTTTCTGGTTCTGACATGAAATAATGTTCATACCAGTGTCGTGACAGTACAAGACACCGAACGATGTAAATAGAAATAAATATGTAATCATCTTGATAAATACACTTCAATTGAAGTATACTTTCTAATTGAAAACGTACAGTGTATTGTTAAGTAGGTTATTTGTGGTCACGTTATATTTTTGAATATCTTGGCAATGGATTGATTAACGAAGCTTATTTCAGGAATTTGTAACAATATTGTAATTTAAACGCATTAACAATGGGTCAACGGTATTTTCCATTAATATTAGCTTGAATCGGTCACAGCCATGAGAAAACTGGACATTTATTATACCCGTCGAATCGTTACGCCACGGTGATTTTCATTAATGTTGGCCATCGATAAATGTAATATAATCATTCACGCCTCGGCGAGAAATTGTTGCCAGCTGCTTTCACGAGGCGAAAGCCCTATTTTCTCCTACCCATAGTTTATCAAAATGCATTTGCGCGGTAAAAATGTTACGGAGCACAATAATGTAGAAATTTCTACATTTATATTATTTGTGTATGTTATTTGGAAATTAATTTCCGACAATTTCGTTTATTTTCATGCGTTTGATATTCTGGCCTTAATCATTTGTTTAGTTAAACTGGAAATGTGAGAATATTGTACAAAATATCAAGGTGCGGGTTAAATTTGTCCATTTTTCATGAGATAGAAAAGAATTATTGTCCAATTTTCATAAGTTAAACAATTTTTTTACACCTTTATCGTAATATAAAACATGTCTTTAATTAATACATTTTTGATAATGGGCTTCACTTTAAATATACTATTTATTTGAGTAGTGTACTATCCAAGAAGGATTGCAATTATCTTAACAAATTGTAAACAGTCGAAACACAAGATTTCCTTTTTATTTCTATTGTTATTTATTAAAACAGTTTATTTACAGTTGTTTGTTAATATCCGTCATGTTGAAACACTTGTTATTTATGTGAAGCTAATATAAACCCTATTAAGAAATAACCTAACTGGTCATCTATACCCTTCTTCGGATTTCAATTATCATTCCATTTATTTTTATCGTTCTTATAGGTTACAAGTTTTAATAAATTTGTGATCACTTATTACGTATTGATAATATGAAAGCCAGAAAGTCGGAACCGTGTCTTTAAACCCGTACAGGTGACTTTGAAAGATATGACAGTGTGAAAGAAATACTGAATCCTACAAGAATAAAATTAATCAATTTTGGTTATCCAAATATTTATGGCCAATACTATATATTATCGTGTAACCAAATCTACTATTCTTTATTGTCAAATACACTTGAACATACCATGTACATCTCGAAGCGTGTCAATCTTGTAATAAAAATAAACATGTGGCATTAATCAATCAATCACCTATCAATTACCCTAAGATATTTCGAAATAGAAATGTGCCCGGTACGTGTGATAAGCATACAGATATAAAGTACCTTGTGATACAATCCCTAGGGCTACACTTTAATTCCGCAACATCCAGAAAATAAGGTACCAACCGCGTTAATCAAGAATGGACCTTTTTCCGAGGGTTATGGCGTTGAACGATGAAGAGGAGGGTGGACCTGAACCCGAATACACGTCGGTCAATGAGAATGAAGGTGATACGCCATCAGGGTTACTAGATGATAAAACGGGGAGGGATGATCGAGTGAGTGATCGATCCGAATAGAAAATGGAGGATAGGGTATCTTCTTCCATTGCCTACAGCTAGATTAGATTGCCTACCCTCGATCGTCTTCGACTCGAGACCACATCCTTCCAGTTACAAGAAATCGTTTTTGCTAGTAGGTCTGTGGAGACTATCGGCGACATTTCCAAACAAATGTGCCGGGCAAGTAACGAGTCAGAGGAGACTTAAATTCTTCGTGTAAAATAGGATAAAATCTTCTTCGCATAATAAACGCGGATTCAAACTGCAGATGAAATGAAAATGATTTCTCTAAATATGTATATGCTTGAATGATAAAGAAATAGATTTGAACTGAGGATGAAAATAGTTTCGTCAAATGCATACGAGAAATTTGTTAATGTGTTATTCAAACAAATTACCCGCTTTTAGTGGGTTTTATAAAAGTAATAGGAGCCCGTCAAGTGGATACAAAAATGATGACAAAATGATGAAATGATTATTGTGGTGAGGAAATATTAGACATAGAAACGTTCTAATAATTTCAAGTGAAATTAGCAAATATATCTCGCGTTTAACTACCTTGCAAGATTTTAAAGAGGATTTTCCTTTGTCATAGTAATCAATAACAAGGTAGAAACTTAATTAATTAAATTCTGTAGCGATAGACAGATAAGTATGAACTACAAGAACAATATAACATTTATATTTTCTACTTGAAAAACTGCCGATGATATTTTTCTGGTTTAAAAGATATATGATGAATTCTCTCCTAAAAGATCCATTCCATACTTGCGTTTTATATTGAAACTATTGATACTTGCGTAATATTGAAATTTGAATGAGACAAATCTCTCGCCATTTTTATTTCTTTTAGAGTCTGATAGATGTAACTTTATTTGGTTTATTTAAAATACTCGCTCCGATTGGCATTTTGCCTTTCTTGTTATCTTAGGGGGCAGAATATATTCTCGAATCAATTGCAAAATAATACTTCACGAATAAAATAAACATTCATTAGCACAAAATGAATGACTAATCGAGAGAAACGAAATTGAATAAAACAGCGTAGAAGTGAAAATAAATTCAAACATCTCAAAACCATCTTTATCAGCTACCAGAATATCCACAGATAAATATTGCATTTACGGATTGACGACCCACCCTCTGGTAACTTGCTAACCTTAATTTCATCTTGTTGATAGAATTTCATATATCTATAGCGGCCGTTTCCATTTCTGCTGGGACTAATCAGGAAGCCAGATATTCTGAGGTCAGATGAAACGGCAACGATACTACGAAGTTAGCCCTCTAAATAGATTTCTATATGTCTGATAGATCAGTATCTAGATATCGATATATTAATCAGATAAACCGATAAACTCGATAGACCGAAAACTGGTAATTCATTTTATACAATTTAATCTGCTTTACTTGTTCCAAAAATCGTCCAGCTCTAAAGCTTTCTACGTAAATAGCATAATACAATGTCCAAGTCCAAACTACTGTGTCTGAAAACTTGAATTTGAAGTAAAAATGCATAAATATTTGCCGCTTATTTACCAGGAAATTACTCTAGATTATTATTTTCCGCGGCATTAGATGCAAATCATTGCATATACTAAAACATACTTTGCGTCGCGCTCACGTAATGACTAGGTACACATTACAAAACGTACATCACGCGTAAACATTATTATTCCCCTGTACTGTACAACACAGTTAATACTGTACTAAATAATTTTCTACGCGGCGCAAAACTGCCCCGACCAATAAATACTTAATTCTTCGCTTGCCTAAAGGAAGAGGTATCTCGAAGTAATTGCACAATCTGCGTATAATAACTTCCTCTCATTTCATTATAATTTACATATTCGCGCGACAAATTTTTCCCGTCCTCAAGCCCGCCAGGAATTCCTCAAACATCGTCCACCAATAATTCACCGCCCGTACGCAGCAATACAACAAGACTGCAAGCACGCGTATATACAGTCATTAATCTTCGATGGCGAAATAACTTGGACACAAAAAGAAACGAACATCACCGGCACAACATAATTCGTCAGGCAGCTCGAGTGCGGCAGCAGGTTCAGGCGTTGTTTGATTTACTCCCTTCGGTGAACATACACGCGCGATTAATGCGTCTACTTTATGGCAGCTTAACAGCTAATCAGTATTCGAATTGCGGTTTGCCATTGATTCATTAAGTCACGGGTTGTCGGAGATTTGCATAATCGTTCGAAGGAGTAACTAGATCTGGGCGGGTGCAGCTGCAATCCCAGGAGAGAATCAGGATCGCTCGATTTGCTCGGTAACGGCTTCCTAGCCACCTTATGCTAATACGAAGTGCACCGTACAATGGCTTTTGATAGCGACAATGCTGACTTGCTGTACAAACAGGGTGAATGGGATCAACGGCGTGTACGGGATCAGGAAGTTCAACCAGGTACTCGTTACACTGGGAAAATGGGGCCACTGTCAAGTTTCGGCGCCTCGCATCGCGGCAAACTAATTATTTAGATTACGAACCTTTCGACCGCTCGATTCCTAAATACGACGGGATGAATATAATTGTCGTTGTACGAGGTGTGGCAGGTCATTGTCGACAAACTGTTGCGATTTATTCTTTAGATAAACGTAAGAGGCGAGTGTTATGCAAAACTGTGTAGTCCACGTTTTGTCGCGAAGCTAACAAGCAAATGAATATTATTTATGGTTTATCCGTGGTTTATTGTTTGGATAAAAATAAGAAATGAGGATCACATAAAGCTCTGGAATAAATATTTTGGTGCGAAGTTAGATGAAAATAATTGTTGCATGGAATCGTGATATCTTGTCTGCGTAGTCATACAGTGTTTAGAAACGTTTAGAAACGTTTCTATGTCATTGATTATTAACGATAATACAAATGATTAGTTGGCACTGTTAAATCCTCATTCCAATCCGCATATGTTATTGTATACTTTGCGAGTATAATATTTACTTAATTGTAACATTTCAAGACAAATTTTAATGCAGGACTTGATGTAACATTTTCATTCTATTTTTATGTAAATAATAAACCATTCTAGTTTGTAGAAAAAAATTTGAGTCATGCTGTATAATAGGGGAAGATTTTAAATATGTTTCGCATAGGAATTGTGATTTGATAATTATGAGCTGCTGATTATTTTGTTTTGAATTTGTAAATGTCATCAATGGATCGCAATTTTCTTTATTTCAATCGCTGGAATGGTAATTCTTCCTCCAATGCCGTGTATTTGTTTATATTGATTTATATTAATAATGGAAGATCAGAAATGCAATTTGAAAACAATATGTTGCTGCTACTTTCTGCAATTTTTATACTTCTTGTTTTATATCAGGTGCATATGTAAGTAGATATGATATTCTAGGTTGCGGGAAGTTTGACATGAAAGTTCGTGACGAAGGTATAGCTTGAATTACTGAAGGGCTACTTAAAGTTAGGCTGACTTTAGGAGTGACGTTGTCTTAACATTTTGGCTGCTTCACGTCAGAATGTAGTCAACTTTTTACCTGCCAAATTTGTTTATAAAAGCAGATTACACGTATCCACTTTATCGCAAAAAGTTATTGATTATACTTTATCAAATTTGTGTGAGTGGAAGTTTTACAAACAAGTGTCTGATATACTTTATTTATCTACCTTGGAGGTCCAAAAGTACTAGTCCTTTCAATATTTTTAGTACATTATCCATTGCACAAATGATACATTATTTGCCCTTATTCATTTTAAACCAATATTTTGTACATAAGTTTAAACATTTTCATTTCCTGTGCACTGGGAAGTATCACTAAAATTAATAATCATTAAAATATCTACCTTTCCATATTCATCACGATTTATAATATGCAATACTAATGATGCACTCGACAAGCTGTTTGATTTATACAAATTATTGACGGTTGTCTGCTGGTCTTCATTAATCGTGGAAAATGTCAAATATGAAATCATTGATCAACTGACTATTACATGTAGTTATGAAGCTGTCATATTGTGACAATTTTCATTAATGTCCTTCATTAACATCTGCAGCATTTCCATTCCTGTGCCAAAGTTCCAATGAAAGTATAGTACCACTATATGTATATAACATTAAAACTATATACATTGACAAACATATGTATGTACTTTATATTGTGTGCTATCGATAACATAAAAGATTGATTTTGAACCACATATATGTACTGTGTACAAATTTTCATACATAATTACGGTATTTTACGCAATTTACATTAGTTACAATCAATTGTTCTCTGAACTTCGTAATTAATGGAAATACTATGTACATAAACAGATCTTAACTTGTAGCTGTAAAATGCGCACGTAGGAAATGAAAGAAATGTAATGTCAATTGGAAGACAAGTAAGGGGTAATTAAATTTAATTAAACAAATTCTTTTACTACATGATTTACTACGAGTAAAACTGTGAAAGTTTTCTGTAATCGTTATTCACCCATTGCAGTCGCATTATCCTCTCGAATGTCATACGAAGTCCACAAGCAATAATCCCGACCAGCCATTACGATTAATACCGTTTGTTTTGCATCAATTGGTACGTTTATGCCTAAATACCAATTCCCACCGAAAGCGCATGGCATCACGTTTATACAAAACTAATGTGCACACCTGCAAATTATTCGAACTTGCGACGATACTTCTCATCGATAATCCAACATAGTAATTTGTCAATTATAGCTTGCGAGAACCGAGACTCTTCGTATATTCAAACGAATATAAATTTCGTGCAAAACGAAAAGGTAAAACGCCGGTAATAATGGTACGTTTCAACTTTCCTTAATTATTCACCATTTCCACGCCGTGCTTTATGCAATATTCAAATTGACGAACAAACAAATGTCGCAGAAATCTGACAGCGTAACATGTTAGCAAACAGCAAACAACAAACATGCGTCATGATAACCGTTTCCAGGTAAAAATTTCGGTATATACACACTTCCATATCGATACGAAAAGCCTTGCGACTGTTTCAGCAAATTGGAAAATGTTTGCACGAAATTGAGTCCATGGAGAAACGACGCGTTAACTGGCTCATAATGAATATTTGAACTGGCATGACAATTAACTTGTTGGGTAATATACTAGCCAAAGGGGATGCAAATGTGTCCCTGTAGCATTTGTCTGGGTTCGACGAACGCTGCGCAATATATCAACTGGATAACGAATGTCTCCATTGGTGGAGAAAAAAATTCATAGCAAAATTTATACTTTTGTTCATTTTCATGGAGAGTAATTGAATTGATTTGATGTACAGGGTGTTTCCGAAATCGTGGTGCAAACGGAGGTAGATAATTTAATTCCTCGTGTAAAAGGCAAAGATATACAGTGTTGGTTTCTGGAAACAAATTATTATGGATTTAGGTGTCAACATTTTAGAATACGAAAATTGTTATGTGACAAATGTGACGTTTTCACCAATTTCTGTGTACATAAAGTAAATAAACTACCAAAATTTATTATATGTTATTAGCAAATATTCAAATTTTCATCGGAGCCTATAATGAAATTTTATTCTACCTTTTCAATTTATCTTTGTATGAACAAATATCTCGTCTCTGGTCGTTCTACGCTTTCAAGACCTCTCTGTACAATTTTACTCCAATCCCTGTTGCAGCATTAATATGACACGTTGTTAAAATTTCTCGCAATTTGCGAAGAAACTTATTTTTTAATATTAATTTGTGCAATATGAAATTACAATCTGAACGAAATTCGGACAACTCCGAACTGTAATGAGTTTGAGTTTGAACACAAACGATGTTGAATTAAAAGTGTAGTTAACGTTAACAGAGCTCTTCTTTTATTCTTTTTTATTTCCTTTTAGTTGACTATCATTAATTTTATTCAGCCTTCGGCACTATTAAATATAAAAACTGAAATCTATGAAAATAGTAGATTTCAAGGTTTCTATTATTATATGTATATTCACGACAGTGTGTTAGAGAACTTGTAGAACACTGAATCAATTAAGTTACATTAATGAATAGAATAAATGTATTTCTTCCAGCTGCATGATATAGAAGTTTCGTATGTTACGCTCGAACGACTCATAGTAAACCCGAAAAAACGGTGACATAAATTTCATGAATATGCGATTCAGAAGTTTGAACATTAGATCTTTTGATAATGAAAATTGTTATATATTTATGGTACCTTCTGTTTAGTTGCACATAATTTTATCTGTCATAAAGTAGTATTTATGACACATACTATTAGCTATCAAACTCCGTTCAAAATTACCTTAGCCCTCTGTATACTTTAAACACTTTAAAGTTACATACTCAAAATCTATATTTTGTGATTCTTGTCTCACTTTTTTAAATAATTTAGAAATATTTTTGAAGTTAGACCATTCTATTGTAAATTCGGAATCACAAGTTTTTTCTCGTATAACAAACTGTTCGAAATCTTTCCAAGCGTGAAAATAAATTAGGGTGTAGCGGGTTAAGCACATATACATATGCATACATATGCATTAGGTGCGAATTTAATTTTAGAACACGTAGAGTAGAAACTAATGTTTTACGTGTTCAAGTATTCACTCCTTGCCTCATTCTTCTACATCATCCCCTTTAACTTTTAAAACAGTCCACAGACACCTCACCTACTAAACATCTTTCCCCAAGAGAATTACGTAAATCGATTATTTATATTTTTCGCTCAAATACGTGCCACTTAACCAAGTATAAATCATAAATTATCCCCTACAAATAGTTCTACATATTCGTCCCAGCCTCATATAATCAAACAGGCGCTTGTTTAAGTAAAGTTTGGCCAATGTTTAATTAATATAAATACTAATTAAATACTAGTAAACCCTCACAAATTCATGCATATCTCACAGCCAATATTACAAACCACATGTTTCACGTTTATCAGCGAATATATTTCACAATTACCCAACAGTCCCCAAAGTTTACGTAACAATTATTAATTTACATTCATTTATCCAACGAATTGCCGATTATGCAACATGTGATGGGGCTTTAAAGAAGAATTCCAGTCTGCTGCGATATTCAGCGTGTCTCCGACATTCCCCGTACAATGGCGCAAGATAAAGCATTAAAAAAAGAATCGGCAAACTACCCAGGGTTATCCGTGACAAGTTACACGCGATGTTTTGCGTGATCCGACAAGCCGAAACGAAACAGAACGGAAGGGAAACGAACAAGAGAAGGAAAGTATATAAACGGTGGCTGTTTATCGAAACGTCATGCGCAGGCAGCCTATCAAAAGCAGAATCGCTCTCGGGAGCCTCCTCGTTCCCTCATTTCCACGCATGCTTCATTTCCCGTGCACACTGCGAACGTTTGCTTATAGTTAATATCGGTGTCTGCCTTCTTTTACCGTTTCATCGATACCGGGGTCCCTGGCAAGACTGGTCCTGAAATGTCCCGCTGATACCTCCACGATTAGGGGTTACGTATCATGTATATGAGGAGCTGCGGGTGGTAGGGGTGAACCCAACAAGTGCATTGCTCGAGAGAAACCCGTGCAGAATGTTTGTTCAAAATGTTATAATAAAATATTTATTTGAAACATTCGTCAGTACTATTTAATTGAACACAATAGTACATTTATCTAAATAAAAGTTATTCTTGTTCATTCCAAAAATTTTCAGTACAAATTATTGTCAAAATTAATAACAAAATTTATTACCAACAGTAGACACTTTAATTATCTTTCGTTTTAGGTTTATTTAAAGATATTATATAAAGTAGCACAACAATTGCTCGACATTTTATTAGCTGTTATTATTTGGCACTCTTATATAAATCGTCAACTATAATATTTAACATAAATTGTTGATAAAATTCCATCCATCATAATAGTCACGACTCCAATAGTTTAACCAAAACTAATTTAATCTATCTCGACGGCAAGAAGTATAACTCCATTGTTTATGGGCGACGGGCCTCATTAAATGATTGAAACCCTCTGTTTCGAGGTCTTGTCGTTTGTCCTTTCCGAAAAGCGAGCTTTCTTCCTCATTTTTTTATTCCTTCTCCGGAGCAATCTATTTGTTTCACAGGCTGATGGTTACGAAACCAATCAGTGTAACCCACTCGAATGGAAGGCTCGGCAGGTGCACAAAGAGCTGCTGCACCAAAAACGAACAAAATATTTCGCGAATTCCGAAAACGCGACGAGGAAACGCTATTAAATCCACGTGATTTTGCGTAAAAACGTACTTTTTTATATAAATCCAGTGAACACAAAACGCCCGTTCTACGCGAGATTTATTTCAACCATCATATCATTTGCCTCTTTCTATAAGAATCTCGCTACATTCAACGTTGAAATGTATTATTTCACTTCATTGAAATAAACATTGTTTTTACCACAATAAATGTACAAAGACTTGTACAAGTTTCTCGTTAGTATAATACACAAACAATATATTTTGTAATATTTCAACAACTTCATTTATCTATAAATAAAAAGAAAAATGATACAATTCAGTAAGGGAATGAAGATCCATCGCAAATATGAAAATACCACTGTGCACGTACCTTTTTAATATCTGTACATACATTTTTCGTTCATTTCGCCGAAATCTATGAAGTAATTGTAAGTAGAGCAATGACTACGCAGACCGGTCCGAATAATTTCATCCGAAATCGTGAATCTGCAGCGAAATTGCTGGCGGAATTCGCAGAAGCGGCGATTCCTTAATCAAATTCCGGTGAGAGAAAAATCGTAATTAACGCGGCAGTTTAATCGTACGTAATAGCTTCGCCAATTTTGCCGAATATGCAAGAGGCCGCAGAACCCTGTCAGGACATCAATTTGCGCTATGTAGCGTGCTCGTTCAATCTCCTTCGAAGGTCCTGCCGACGAAATCACATTCCTGGACGGCCTCGTTCCTCTCTTCAGGAAAATTCAGGGACCACTAAAGGTTTTCGTTAAATTATTCAGAGCCACGAGCCGAACCGTGGAAGGGTGATTTCCTTTCGGGTGATCGATCAATTAAGTCGACGACCGTCCCGGAACAATCGTGCTTTATTATCTGACGAATCCAGAATCCATTTCATTGGTGGCCATTCATCTTGCTGCGTTCTACAATCAGGGAGTGGAATTTTTCGTCCTTTCGTTGTCCGAGGGTATTTGTGGCTTACGATAATGTTATTTCTGAGATAATCTTGCTGGACGTTTTGGTTATGGCAGGATGAAGTGTATTCGATAAAACAGTAGCTTATGAAAATCGTTGTTTACGTGTAAATGTGACGCACAGAATTATTGAGGCTGGTGTCGATAATTTAGTATAATTCATAGTAATTGTAAGTATAGAGGCATCGTGACTATATATATTTATTACTCATAAACGAAGTAGAGTTTTTAATATCCGGATCATGATGAATTTACTGATTCATTGTTTCTCATTAATTTAAGGCAGAGCACTACCTTCGAGGTACACTATTTTAGTTGACACACAAGCATGTGCAATTTTATAGTCTAATACATACCAAAATATAAAGAAAAAATTGCCAAACAAAAAGAACGAAAACTTATTAAAATGTACACAGATGTAAGTACCTTGCACATAGAATATACAGAAGTTATTTTACGCGTCGTATCATTTTTCCAGAATCTGCATATTAATTATATTAGTCGGCGCTAAACCTATTTCACTTGAAACGAGAATGAAGCACGTCCGCCTAGAAATGTTCACGTACGGCAAGAACCGACCTTTAAACACTCCACTCCCCCAGCCGTATTAATATTCCCCACAAATCCAATACACTTGATTTAACCGCGTTTATCGAAAATCCTTTCTTCGTCTCGCGAAACTTCGCCACCGCTCGGTCCGTCTATTTAAATTGAAAATAAAATAAAAAGAGAACCCTGACTGCAACGGACAAGAGAAATACCAAAAAACAGTTCCTAACGAGAACGCTTCGGTGAACGAGACGTATTATTCGAGCAGCTCGCCAGCACAGGCATCAAAGATCGAAAACCCGTAAGTTTCACGATCGCCCGAGGAACGGGGCATTGAATTTCGCTAAAATTGAAAGTTCTTGCATCAATTGCTCTCCATGTTGAAACGGGGTGTGTAAAGCGTACGGGCGAGAACGTCGGCACAGAGAGAGAGGGAGAAATAGTGCAGTTAATTGCGGCGTACAATCGCCAAGTGGCATTTCTGATTTTTCTAAATGCGCGGATTTTACGATCGGTGAAAAGAATATTGTCGCCGGATCGACACGGTCATGCCGCTGGTAAATGGTGTGACTTTTCTACTGACGTATATAAGAGCTTTATGACACCGCGGCGTAATAACGTACGATATTTCCGTCACGTAAATTCGTAACGCATGGCCGATGGAGGGCACCGAGAATTCGATTGGGAAACGATGGCCTAGTGTAGAAACGTAGAAATCGAATGTACCAGTTCGAGGAATACTCTTGGAACGAGCTACTGGGTTTTGAACAGCAGTTTTGACGCTTTATCCTGGCTGGGGGACAAGTCATAACCAATTGCCATTAATACCTGCTTGCCTCAAATACTGACGACTAATTAGAAGCACTTCATTTGAAACACTGCACAGTTAATATATTTGAAAATAATACTTTGATTGAAAACCGCATCGGATACTTTCGTTGTCAAACGTTAGATTCGTCAAACTTTCGTAAAGTTCTCGTACGAAATTCGGCGAACAATCGCCAGCAAATACCGCTGCAATTTGTCCCTCCGCCGTAAGTCTTAATTGAGACACTCAATTAAGACGCTAACTGCGTAACCCTATTTTCGAAATTCAGTTAGCGCCAAAGAAATCGCTCGAGCTATATAGAAATGTATGCTAATGATAGACCCAAATTTCCGAATTAACGAAGCCGCCGCGGGCTTAAAATGGGAATTTATGACGAAGCAATATTCCGAGGCACGAACCAGAAGTTTCTTTAGAACGAAAACTTTCTTTGCAAACTTCCCTGTAAGTGAAACTTGAAACCTGCATAATTGACGTGAAATTTCTGGCAACCGGGAGCGTTTTTTCTTCCTTGGAAAATTTAGGAAATCCCTGGGGGATACGCGTGCTTCCTTTTTTTTCTCGTATATGTCCCGTGAAAATTGATGACGGATGGCATGCATATTGACGTCTTGCGTTACATCAAATTTCAAAGGAAATGACACGGTTTCTATGGGCGATCGAATACATGTAGCCGGTGGCTTTTAATATTCGTGTACCGGAATGAATATGGAACGCGTGACTACGAAACACACACCGCCGAAGACCTTATCCGATGGAAGGGAAATGACACTTTTAGTTGAGGGATTGTCGACTGAACCGGGCAATTTTTAGAATTAACGGAAGCCAAGTTTTGATTCGATGTATTAACAGAATTCGTATTTTATGAATACACACTGATAGACATAATTATATGTCTACCTGATTTTTACGGATTTCCTGCCAGTAGTTGAAAATATTTAGAATCTTCCTGTAAGTTCGCCTGCAGAAATGTAATAATTTAATCATTTTAATGACTAAGCAAGAGTTGTACACTATATTAACTAGAGAATTTAAAGAACAAAGTTTAATTGGGGTCTGAGCACTTGGAATTTCTTTTGTATTGGACAGATTAATTAAAATCCTTTTCATTTGCCAATTTTCGTAACGCTTGAGATTTATATTCAGCCCCATATTATCCATTTCAAGCTTTAATTAATTATAAGCGCCGATAATTCGTTAACAGCCCTATAGTTCTATTTCCTTTGAGAGTAGATATGCGCAGCTCAAATTATACCCCATTGTAATACGTAAATATCGTTTTAAAAGATAAAATGAATTTTCATATAAAGGATTCCAACATCGAATCCACTGAGCTTTATGTATTTAATATCCTTAATGAATGATACGTTTGGCAGCATGCCAGCATTGAATTAAATTACGTTCAATAATTAATCGATGAAACATCTTGGATGTATTCGAAAATAATGGCCGATACATTTCGACCAAAATTATGATTATGATGAGTAGGAGGATTTGCCCCTCCCCCTCTCAAAAGAAACAATAGCAGCAGATTCTAGGAAATGAAAAACATTATTTTAAACAAGTGATATCTTGGCTACTACCAGACATGTATTCAAATTTTCAACTAAAGAATGGCTAGTATTTTCGTATGCGTCGAATGTACTGCTTCTAGACTTAAATGTCGAGATCGGTGGCTATAGATCGTGTGAAAACGAACAGTCCCTTTTGTTCATCGCACTGTAGAAGAGTATTTGTTGCAGCAGGCATGTCGTGACTCGTTTTGTCTTATATCGAGCTTAAACAGCGCCTTTCAGCATGGTCTCCACAAAACCAGTCGCACATTAATTACGTTTAACCCGTGCATGCTACACAGAATTGAGCTTGCCCAAGTTCGTAGAATTAGTTAGCGGTAGCGAGAGAACTCATTCGACGAGAATTTATATTCTTTTGACGACTATTAGATTAAAGCAGGGCTGAACAATTATGGAAAGTGGAAATTGTACGTAAGTGCTAAACCATGCTTGATATTGGACTTCTATTTAAAATAATACTTGTACGACATAATAGTTCTAATACAGAAAAAAATACCTTCTGAAAATATAATAGTTGACCTGGTAATATTTGTTAAAAGTTATTATGATTTGACATCTTCTTAAGCAATAAGGCATATAACAATTTTGTTATATGCCAAAAAAAAAATTGTTTAAAGAAATATAACACATGAATATAATTTATACATATATTGTACGTATGCATGTATAATTATTCTATAATTTATCGACGCTGATACCTAGTAAGTTAATACATACGAAAGACAAGTATCCAATATTATTGAAATTTATAGTTACGTGTTTCGATGAAAAACCGAAAAAAAACGACAGAAATATATAAAATATTTCCATTGTTATCGAAAACGCTTTCAACATCTTTACAATTTTGATGGTTCTTTTCGTACCGCTCAACACCTACACGTTCACATTCCTAAAATCGATGTACCTCCGTGGAACATCCATTTGCAGATTAAAGGGAATCGACATATGTATTGATTTGCAAATCCGGTATTTAAAGGACCTGTTGAAAACTCACGAATCGTTATCTTAAATAGTATTCATACACATTACATGTAATTTATTAGATTGCTCTAAATTGCCCATTTCGTTCATCGCGTGTGACTAAAAATTCGAAAAATTTACATTCGCACCTACAATGTTACGTTATTAAAGAGGCAATCACGTCACGATATTACCGTAAAATCTTATTTCACTGAGAATTACAGAATGCAGCTAATTTATTAATACAAAAAATAACTTGCCGAGCAAACGATGAAACTGGCAAAAATAAAATTAAAGATAATTATATTATTGTTGAATACTAAAATCACGAAGGTGCTGAAAATGCACCGTTTATTTAATTTCCTAACTTTCCCTCATTTATCCTTTTATTCCCTCATTAAAAAAGACCTTGCGTGCCACATACATTTCTTTGCATCACAAAATAAAAGGAATATTAATAAACAAATATTTCCACGCATTACATATCTCACCAAACACCATCAATCCTATCCTCAATATTCATATCCCTTCCGACACGATAATAGCCGATATTACTAGCCAGTCCCTCGAATGAAATTCTTACAATAACGCTGGCCGTGGCACAAAATGTCCCAGATGGTCCTCGCCAAATTTAATTTATTAGATGCGACGCAGAGCAGAGGCGGGTAATATACGAAGTCGAGTGGTTGAATGGTCGATTGACCGTCGTCACTTTTGCCTTTTATCATATTAATAGCCCGCGCCGACAATTAGCTTTCCGTTTTAAATATGCGTCAGAACGTGCGCATCGATAGCCGTGCGGGGCTCGTTCTCGTATCAATCAACCCCCCGCCGCCCATCCCGCGGCATGGGAACGGTCCTCGTTTCATCCCCACACCCAATTTACTAAAAGCAATGAATTTTTACCATAGCAGGCGTTTTACCTGGTTATTTATAAAATGCTCGCACGCGAACGGTTTTCAACGGGACACGGGATTCTCCATTGCGACTGTGGTCGTCCGGCGAAAGTAATGAATTTTTATTGCCACCCCCCAAACCTGAACCAAGCTTAACCCTTTCCCCTGCGCAGCCTGTTTACGGCGGGACTGTACTGACGAGACAGCCTTCCTTTTTTTCATTGCGAAATCGTTTTCAACGACTCGACGTTTGCAAAGGGCGACGCATTTTTTCGAGACGCGACGTCACAGGTGTGCAAGTGACAGGGGTAACAGTGTCGTGGTTAAACGAACGACCCAACGATTCACCGTCCAGCCAAGGACCGCTCGGTCACGCGACACTTTTATTTTTAATTGGGTTACTCAAACTAATTAATTCTCGACCCGACAGCCTCTCATTAATGCGACAGAGATATTAACGACGGGGAAAAAGGAGTTATTGACGTTTCGAGTAGGAAAGCCGGTAATTTAGGGATCGCGTAAATGGTCACTGTATATAAAACACTTTTTACACCGTCCACCACCTTGCAATCGCAACGCGAATTTTTCAAAAACTCCGACCTGTCGCGTCGATTGATTGCCTTCGTTGCCCGGCGTCACGCGCTAAAGATATTCTTCATTTTTATACGTCATTTCCCGTCGATGGAAAGTATGAATAGGAAGTGCATATATTGTACGTAAGAATGGAAATCTTGGAGCGGAAATTTCACTTTAGAAGAGAAAATGTGAGGTACCAATTGCGCGGAGTGATTAGAGAATTGTATAAATGGGGGATGATAAGATAAAGAGCATGTCTACAGTGGATGATAAAATAGGCAATTTTATCGTACTTGTCTACGCAATGTAAATTTATTATACTTCGAAATGCAAAAGTAACGCTGATAAAACGCAAATTTAACGCTGTTTAAGACAGGGACTAAAAATTTGGAAAATTTAACGAAATCGCATCCTGTCTCGTAGTGGTAATCATTCTAAACAGAAATTTCTGCCCATCAACTGCCCATCAATGGTGAGTTAAATATATGTTCAGAAATTTCCTTTTTACAGAAAGGCATACATATATGAAAGATAAAATGCTATAATAAATAGCTTGCTAATTAAATTTCTCAGTACCAAGTTTCCGTACAACGATTTATTTCACCCCTATTACAATTACCACAATTAAACACTTTGTACCTGAAGTCAGGGAACGTCAAACACATTCGCATCCCCCAAACGTTCCCCCAAAACATCGAAAACAATCCCACCCTTCCATTGCCGAAAACTTTTCGATTTTTTTCCATCAGAAACACCGCACGTTATTAATAAATAACACGTTCGTTAGTAAAATGCCGTACAAACATTTCTTACCTCGTTTGTGTTTAGGTCGAGGTAGCACCTGAACTCACATTGGTAACACGCATGAATCTCGACGCGACGCACTGGAAACTCGCGGAAAAGTTTGGAGAGACGGGTGAAAACGCACCCCAATCGCGGACGGTGATACGCGAGTGACTCGCTGGATGCGACTGACAGTACCGTGTTGCTCCACGTGGGCTCCAACCACCCCGTGAAACTTACACAGTCACGTGCCAGAGCGTACACGAGCGCAAACCCACACGGATGAACACAAACGGGAGGGGGCTGAGATCATGCGCACTGCCGCAGCTTCCTTGGATTCGAACTTCCGTTCTCTCCTCCTCTTTCTTGTTAAACGCGTAATTAGCAGCATTTCGCGGCCTCGCCAGCCGATAATCGGTTATGGAATGCAATCGCAACCAGTTCATGCTTCTACCGCGTCTACTTCCGGTTGTACAATTAATGTTGCATTTGCTGGGACACTGTGTAGAATTATTTTTTGGCGTAGGACATTATATTGGAAAATTGGAAAATGATGTGTTCTATCTTTAGTTTTTATTGTCGGTCGAATATGTTTGATTGTTGTTTTTTTTATTTGAATAAGAGATTTGAAAACATCAGTGTTGAAATTTGATTGGTTTTAAAATGGTGTAAATATTTAGAAAGTAATGCAAATGGATTCTGTAACTGGAAATTAAAAGCGAAAGGTACTGATGTTTGGTTTTTGAAACTGTTACCGATGATTTGATGCTTTCATTGGGGATAATTATTGGAGTTAATACTGAGACTGTACGATCACATTAACAGGTTATTTCTTTTTACGTACTAGTCATAATATATTAAATACTTTATACATGAAGTATCTTGTATTTTTAAAGGTGTATACTATACTTTCAAATTAGAATGAATTATTGGTCACAATTTTCACTTGAACAAATATTTTATAGTAAATAATACTCGAATGCTGGAAAAATGTTACAATTTAGTACATATGCATCTTCGTAGGTTATAGTATCTTCACTGTTTGGTAATAAATACATTTTCGTATCATATATCCAATTTTCGCATATTTTTTATCGCAATATAATGGGTAAAATTATTTGCACAGGATGAGTTGCATATCGTGATCATTTGCAATATGATATGTTCTGTAAAAAAATGTTTCGTTATAAAAACTGAACGGCACAGTGTAGAGAAAAGTGTGATACTGAAACAGTTTTCCCAATAACTTTATCATTGAATGATAATAATAATAATTTCAACATTTGCGTCGAGTTTCTACTACCTTGTATTTAAATTTGAAGGAGAAGTTATTTCTTTAAATGAGTTCACAATGAATTCATACTCTTAACTACATTTATAACAACTGTTGTAAATCGATTGAAATAGTTTTATTTGTAGTATGTTTTACTGTTCGCCACAAATATTATAAACGCTAAACAGTCACTTTAGTGTTTTGGAACATTGGAAAACGAAAATCGAATTACGTAAAGACAAACATGGATATTATATTTTTACAAACTTGTCGCCCAACGTAATGGGCCCAGGTAAAATAATTTTATCAGAAATGTGAATTGGGTAGCTTTGATGCGAAACACTGAAAAATTAAAAGTACAGAACGAATTTATTTCGAAGTAAATAAGGTCAATATAGTAATATTTTGCACTGAAAGCGTTAGTACGTCACAGAGGCTTGAAAATAAATATTTCTCAATGACGTAGTTTGCTTAACTTTGATAATTTTCTAAAACTAATAATATTCTTTACACTGATATTAAGTCAATACATTGAATTAACTAAACAATAAAACATTATTTCATTAGAATATTAGTTAATATTGGTCAATATTTTTTACTACACATTAATTAATATTTACTATACATAACATATCTAACTGGAAAAAAACCTGCTACAAAATACAGGTACACAATATACATACAACCTGTATCACAAAGGCCAGAACACTTCGATATAACTGAAAGGAGTTACTACATAGTCACGACGAAAACATTTTGTTTTATAACATAATACCTCGCTATAAACAAATTCCAACCTTTACAAAGGGGTGTCTAAAACGTCACAGGTACGCAGGATGTAACCGTGGCCAGTTAAAAGTACGCCCCTACGTCATTATTCCTGGCGATAATGAATCGCTGCTCAATAAGAACGAAGTTGATTGCGACGCCGCTAATTAAGTCATTCGTTATCATTTTTCTCGTCCTGCGTACCTGCTGGAATTTCCAGTTCGCGATCGGGCTTGATAAGGATCGCGAAAAGGGAAACAGTGAAGGAACGACGTTAGAACGTAGTCGGTCGGCTTAATCAGGAAATTAATCTCCGTTTCGAGGCAGGCCTGTTTCTAACGCTTGACGCTTTGACGTTTCGTTAGCCGCAAATTACGCAACCCCGACATTCGATTCTGGCCCTGTGAAACATCGATCGCGAGCCTGCCGTGATTTATGCACCTCTAAGATCCTGATAATAAAATTCTAATTACGCTACGTGCACTTTGTGTCCCGACGTAATTCGATTAATTAGAACGGTTCACGTTGGATGCCGACAACAAGGTATTCCCGATACGCGTTCTCCATTTCCTTGCCGAAGTCGTGTGAAAGTAATTTCCGCTGGGACATGTCAATTATGGAAATTTATAATGTTCGACTTGGATTGTTTTAATAATACAGCTTTGCATAGCAAACGACATTGCCTTAGAATTTGGAGGCATTAAATTTACTTGGCTGTGCTGGGTATAATGTACGAGGATGGAACGTTTATAAGTTGAAAAATGAACGCTTTTGACGCCATATACTGTGAATATAAAGCAGAGGGCCGTATCGAGACCGGCAGTTCATTTGAAGCCGATCGATAGCAATTTAGTGAATGAAACGTGATCAAATTCCTCGTTGTTGGATAAAATGAAACTCGTACACGGATTATACGCGACGGGCTCAAATGTGCATCGTGAAAAATTTCGGTAACGCTTAAAAATCACTTCATGCTCTGGTCCTTCATATTTTCGTGACGCGTAAATAATTATATAAATTGAAGAATATTTATATGTGCAGAGTATATAGTATAATGTACGTATCTATGATTGACTATGAGATATTGTAATTAAAAGCATCTGTTCAAAAGGGTAGCTAATAAAATAATGTGAAATCTAATTCCATCAAGTCAATCAATGAGCAATGTCGCTCCCCAACACGTTTAACAAAACGACTACATACAGTGACAGTATAAAATAAAAGACTAACGCTACTTATTGTGTGAACCAAATAAAATTGAACAAAAATCAAATTTCACCAAAGTAGCAATATATAGATCGAGCCAGAGAATAACAGTTTTAAAGTGTGGTAAATATCCAAGTAAAATGCTATTTGAACCGTTTTTAGAATAAAAAATAGAAGACGATAAACTCTCCCAAAATAATAGAATCACGCCAGCATTGTGAGCATCGCTGCCTCTAAATAAAATAATTATCATAGTCTGTTTGGTACGAAAGAAAGCCGACAATACACCGACAGAAAATCAAAACAAAAAAAAAAGAACAAAAATATTTCCTAAAGAAGACACACACCGACCTTAAACCCACGAAGCCAACAAACACACCAGGAAGTTGCGAATCAATTTCAGACACAGTGCAAAAATATGTGTTTAACTACGTACACTGGAACGATGTCCGACAAATTATATTTCCAATACCGTACAAATGTTCACAAAGTGTTCAAGCTGTTTCCTGCAAACCCTTTCCCTGAAGTACTCCATTCCGCAAACACTACTAGGTGATCCCCGGCGAAAACAATAGCAGTCAGTCTGTGGACGGATTAAAGTAACAACGGCCCGCTATTTTGAGGTACGATTCACCGCAATTACTCTGACAAAGGTGTGTGCTCGCGTGGACGGTCGAGCTCGTTGCTCTAGCTCGACCGTAGTCTTTCTGAAACAAGGGGCCAAGGGATGGAGGCAAAGTATGTGTCAGTGTTTTAGGGACTCCACGGAAGGCCGCTAATTACCGAGGTTTGTCTGAGTCGTTACAGTGGCTATCGGCGCGCTTCTTTTACCTCGAAAACTGGCTTCCATCTCTTCGACTATCCGCTCCCTTTTACGGCGGAGAGCCGGGTCTGCATTCAGAGCAGCCACGCGAAACGAGAAAGACCCCGCTTCTGTCTCAAGCGTGTTAATTAGACGCGCCTTTGTTTCCTCAGAAGAAACCCGAACGGGGCAAATATGAACGGATGAAACGACCCTCGAATTTTGTCTCTCGTTTGTTATCGCGACTGTCGCCCCGGCGAATTATTTATGCCGTGAGATGGTGCAGAGGTTTCATAAGGGGAATCGGTCGGTGTTTTCGCGTCGGCAGGTGAGAGCGGGATTTAAAGTCAGACACGACGATTCGGTATTCAATGGCGCCACGAACATCGTAAATAGGTGAAACGTTCAATTAATTGACGCCGCGTCGATTATTCGGCCGGCTATTATTTTTATTTCGCGTCGGTCCATGTATACATATTTGTACAGAGTAGATAATGAAGATGAAGCTTCAACGGTAACGAGCGAAACATTAACGAGGGGACCGGAAAGACCGAAGTGGGGAAAATGAAAATGTGAAATGACACATGAACGAGCAAAGGGTGGAACGTTGTTAGTTGCGTGGCAGTAACTAGTTTCCGACTTTTCGTTTTTGATTTTCAGTATACATGCATCGTCAAACAGACGGATGATTTGGGCCGTGAAAATAAGGAAACGTGGGAAGTTAATAGCGTCAAGCGTGAAAACATTAATTGGCACGTTATGAATTTTAATTTGGGGATGTTAATGAGAAATAATGGCATCTGTTGTATGTAAATGTTTTAGGGGAAAGAAAATAATGAATAATATCTATGCAATGTATAATATATGTAATACTTCTATGTAATGTAATGTAGGGGGCAAAATTTTAGGAATAGATTAATTACTCTAAAATATTGTACCTGAAATTCGTAAAAAGGAAATATGCTTATTTTATTTATGTTCAGTTCCTCTTGCCTTTCACCTTAAAATACCATGTTTATATATATGAAATTAAATATTCTACGCAAGCCGCGTAGAATTGTTTTACAATCGTAACAATAATTAGTTATTGTATTAACAACGTTACAGTGAAACTGAGTTACTAACAGAATTTTCATTTAAATTTGTGGAATCTCCGGGGAAAGGAAACAAATATGAGTAATCTCTAGTTGTACAGAAGAAGTCCCATTTCTGTAGATAGGAGAGAAGCAATAATGAAATATGAAGGAGCTGGAGAACAATCTGAACAGGAGCTTGTGTTTGAAAATTGTCTATGTTTTGTAAGAATTTGCATATACGTTTTCGGAAGCAATTTTTGTCATGAATCTCCACTGCAATCGTGAAAAATGTTTAAAGTAACGAAATATTTATTCAAGTTTACTTTTATGTTATTTTGCTTATTACATATTATTTTATGTTATATTATTACTATAAAAATTGATTGAATGTTATCACTCGTTAAGAGTATTATATTAAGAGAGAACTAATTAAGTAAAATTTTCTGCCACTTTAAATCAACCATTCAACGCATGTTTTTGTTTCTATTGCACGAAGAACTCTGCAGTATTTATTGTAGCAAAGAACGCGTTGAAAACTGGAGAGAATGAGGACGCCCATTTGGAAATAGTCGTCACGAAACTGGAGGAGAAAATCGACTCCCAGAGAGTTTTGTTGTAGGCAAGAGGCGATTAGAACTAACGAGAACGTAGCTGCTTGATTTCCGGTTGCACGCAATCGTATCGAAGTAATAATTTCAGTACCTGTGGTTAAGCCATTTCCGATGGTTCACCTTTTCCTTTTTTGCCAAATGCGAGTTAAGTTAGAAATAATGAATATTTTTTAGGCTATTTAAATACAGTAAAACCCTATGTTAGTAAAATTTTTGTTGAATTTACATTTTATTATATCGTTCTGCTTATTAACTGTTGCTTGAACATTTCTGCCTGTATACAAAATTGCAGAAGCAATTTTCTAATAAAGATTCATAATGTATACATATAATGTATTGAAATGTAATAATAAAGTAATACAAGGTACAGGTTGTGTTTTATGAAAATTTGATATTAAGTTCTAACATCGTAACAACTTATCAACTAAAACGAGATTTAATATGTATGCAACTATAATTACGCAAAATTACACTGACATTTACTTAACATATTTCTGTCTTTATTATCAGTGAACTAAACGACCCAAAAATCGAAGCAACAAATTAAAAGAAATCGGACCACGTCGGCTTACGATAATTTGTTTAAAAGCTTCTTAACGCTTAATTACAGCGAACCGAAATGTTCAAGTGTTCATTCATGAATAAGCGTCAACCTGTATAAACGTGTACTCGTCTGCATTCGTTTAAATTAACAACCTTATAAATATTAAATTGCATAAATATACATATATTTTAAAGTTTAATATGTTTATCACAATGAATATGCATCCATTTATTCGAACGGCAGCTAACTTATACAAAACAAGTAATAAGGGGTTATTAATATTTGATAGAATTCTTTTCCTTTCCGGTACCCTTTCATCTACAGTTTTCCTCGAACGACCTTTTAACGAAACGTCATAATTTCAGTCTCTATCACAATAAATTGCTTTTAATTGTTCGACCGATGTCACGTGACTTGTATTTGATTAAAGAAAGATGTGTTCTTCTTTCCGGAAGTATGCTCAGATATTACTTCACAATACCGTGAGGTACTTCACCCCCTCGATTCAACCATGGCTTCATCTGTCTCCCTCTGGTTCCGTTCACCCTTATATTCTCTCGCCACCATCGCGATCCAGTGAAGGTTCGTGTACACTGAAGTCTGACTGTGCCTACCATCATACCCCTCCTCAACAGCAAGCTAGATGTTTACATTTCAATTATCCGACGCCTCGTCCGTGCCATTATTAGTATTTGCATGATTTAGTAGCTGAAGAAGCGTCCCCTCTTGCGTCTAGAGCTATCTCTGCTTCGACATTTATTATCGGGATACAATTCACTGAGATTTTCAGTGTATACAGTTGCGTCTGCGAGACTCGTTGCAACAGTCAGTAATGGATGCGTGCTCAGTATTCTAAATGATCAAGTATTTAACAAATATTTATTAGTTACTGTAGGTAAACTTTATTGATTTTATATATTATTTATATGTCGATTGTGGCGTGCCCGTTACGAATGTTTAGAAATATGTAAATGACTAATCTGGTCCTTTTCAACGTATGTATTTTATATGATAATAATATATTAATGCAGCTGATTTTTCTAAGGTCTATATTGTTTTAAATGATGTGATTTACACGGGTATTATTACGACGAAAAATATTTTCAACGATTTGAGTTTCGCCAAATCTTACGAAAAATATGATAATATTAATTATATTTGCAAAGTTAAAGCCTGGAATAAAATACCGGAGATACCATAAATCAATGAACCAATAACTTCAGTCCAACGATGACCGTAAGAAAAATTCGCCAACTGACGAAATCATACAACAACAAAAAAAAGAAAGGCTTCGTTCGATTGACGTCGGTCAATAGAATTTGAATTCATTACTCTGTCTTTAATCGATTAATCGGTCAGGCAATTCGAGGATCCTTCAGAGTGATAGGCAAATGAAAGCGAACAAGAAATGATAAGGAAAGGACGACAGAAATGAAAAGAATCTCTCTTTGGGGAGAAGAAAAACTCGGAAAACGAAACCCCGGTGTAATATTCCGGGAAATTCCGCAAATCGATGGGGGAGGGAAACGGAAACGACCAAAAGGGAGAGAAACAAAGAAGGATGGAAGAAACCGGTGCGCGGAATGAAGGGGAGAGGGAAAGTGGAACATTTCTGTGCTCGTTAAAACGCGCAGCTTCAGCATCCAGTGCAAACCGGAAGAAAGAAAGCCTCCCTCATTGCGGAACGTGACCCGTTTCCTCTTTCTTCGATTTTTCATAGAATAACTATTGCTTCGTTTCTTTTCAAAAACCGTTGCCATTTTTTCCCGTCTTACGTTTCTTTCTTATATAGGATGCAACGCAACAGATGAACAACGAAGTCGGAAGGGACGATTTTAATTGTATTTCATACAGTTTTCAATTCAGAATTGAGTCTGCCGTTAAAGTAATCGGATGTAGAATGAGGATACTGATTGAAAAGTCACTGGCAATATTTTCTTCGCCTGATACGTTTATTAGTGTACACTTTTTATTAATATTGTAATACTTGGCTTAACGTTTAGTGTAATTACAAATTACCTTTTATTTATACATACGTATTGTAATGTTTGTGATACAGAAAGTTATATTTCATTTTGAAGAGTATTCAATAGCACGTAATACTAATTCGCGAATTAGTATTCCCTTTTAAGTGATGAAATAAGTATGAAAAAATAGAAATTGAAATGGACTATTGCATTTTTTTATAAGCAATATCAAAATCTAACAGGATATACGACGGACGTAGAACTGTTTCAATTATTATTATTCAACTTTCCCAGTTCCACGAAATGTTTCGTCAGAACGCTTTACGAAATCGCATTTTTAATTATCTTACCAAAATTAATTAGCGAGAAGGAAAGATCATTAGAAGTGAAACGATTAAATCACACAATTTCTACTGTACAGTTAATTACATTTGTTTAAGCAGTGTTATCCTGTACTTAATTCGATAGCGCATAGCCCAGACGTGATTGATGTTCGTTCTATTATAAAAAAAAAATTCTCTCAGCAAACGTAGCTCTTTTCACGGAACATTTCACGATTTTACTCGACAACGATATCTATTTGGGGCCGTTATAAATTGTGTAATACTTTACTTGGGAACTTGTCAACGTTTAAAATACCGTGCATAATCATAAATATGGATCAAGTGAATATATGTATGCATGTATGTATTTACCAACACGGTTCGAAAGGAATCTACACTTTCACGCTACATCAATCATCCTTATGCAATGTGAAACATCAATAATGTTTCTGTTAAAATAACATGATTTACTGTCGGCTGAATATTCGAAACGTATATGCAGTGCGAATATTAATTGTTTTCTCATATTTATGGTAACTGTATCACTTATCAGTGCACGATCATTTGCCACGTTGGATATAATACCATACTGCAATACAAAATTTTAAACATAAATTTCGTGAAACGTTGGCATTGTTATTTTTACTAAAAAAACACGTGACCCGCCAGAGCAATTTCGAAGTAAAATTTAGTGCTGAAATCGCGTACCTTAATGAACAAATTGAATGCAGAACGTAAAATTTGTAAATTGACACAGATTTTGTAACTTCGTACCCTTTCAGGTAAACTTCTAACACCGTGCAGAAATAAATATAATTTCGCTTTAGTAAAGAAAATGGAAAAATGCTTCGGTTATAACCAGGTGAAATTCACTAGCAGTAAAACGATTTGTTACATAAACTCGAACATAATTTGTGTCGGTAATGGGGTTCCAGATAAGTTAAAATAAATTTACTCTTTAAATGAAGCTTGTAAAATTTTGTCTTGACTGATTGCATTTATACTATTGAAGTAACGTAAAAGTTAACATAATTTTCCACAAGCACGAAAATATTGAAAATCCACTTAGACGCGATTACTTCAAAAAGTGAATAATACATATATTAAAATGTTTGGCGTTCGACTTATAAGATACTCAAAGAACTTCCTCCCTCTGTGTTGATCTTTATTCTTAAAGAGTCGTTTTCAAGATTATCGGAGAAATAAGTGAAAGGAGGAGGAAATTGATCGGTAAAGATCTTCGTGATGCATCAAGACAGAAATTAAAGAGCTGTTATTCCCCCCCGTTTTACCGGCGGAAATGAGCTCCCGAAATCGATCGTAGACCAATACTTTGGAATTTTACGAGGAAGCCGATGAGGTCACCATTGATATTGACCATCGAATTTCGTTATCTCTATTGCCTGTGACTAATGAAAGAAAGCTATTCAAAAAATGTATATCCTAGGAATACGCGATTTCATAAAAGTAAATTCGGTGTTATAATAAAAAAATTTCTTTTGCACATAAGTATCTAGAATTATAATACATATATTAACCAACAGTATAATTTACTAATTAAGAATTGTTTACCCTATTATTAGTAGTACATCAAATCCGAATTGGAAGGCGCATGAGAAACATAAAAGAACTGAGGCAGCTTAAAATAATTGTTGCAAGCTTCTGTTATGCAAATAGAATACATTTTGAGAAATCCGTATTTAAAACGATCTATTACCCCAAGAATATCAAGACGTTAATGTATCAATAGAAGTATGGGGATGACCTATCGCATCGCTCATATAATGACTGGGGTTGTTATTTTCCCCTAGCGTTTCATGGATCGCCAGTTTTACTGCAGGTTGAGTCATTGATATTTTGCTGCGACAGAAATATTATACATACAAGAGGAGCGCATTAATATTTTTTGATTATATTCTTTCAAAGAGCCCATTTGTAAAACCACTATGCACTTGTCATTAGATTTTAGTACTTGATGAGTTTGAGGAAATATCTATTTGCTTATGAATTATGTATCAGGTGAAAGGGCTGGAGATTCGTTGTGACAGATATAGATGCGACGAATATTAGTCTGCCAAATCTAATCTCGGCGATCACACATATACATAATATGTACATGAATTGCTTAAACTCATCGTTATCATATTTCAGTAGTATTACTTACAATTAGCGATATCAAATATATATATATTTGTGAGTATTTATTTAGATTACTTCATTAAAAAATACAATATTATATAAATGCATTCTTTTCTACACATACACCAGTGCTTATTAATTAATTTTCTGTCTTCCTATTTCTAATACAATATACCTTGACAATTTGATATCAATTTATTCGACCCAATATATTTTCCTACCCGACAATTTTATAATGTCAATACATATTTTCCGTTTGAAATTTCACGGGTTCCATGAAATAATTCCTGTCGCGGTAAGGGGCGATCGATAATCAGAACGACGGCATAAAATACGAGCTGACATCCCGAATTCCCCACAACCAATCAACGGTACCGTTTTCCCCTAATTCTCTCACGGAAATTAGTTCTACGGAAACGTTGTTCTCCTTCGCGTGTCTCTCTCACGGGTCGACGATTTTACGAGGACCGGATCGCTGCGTCATTGACCGCTGTCGTCGAAATTCGAATGAGCAAACTTGACTGCTGCCAATGGCGCAGTTAGCTGGCTCCCCCATTTGTTCCACAACTCGGTGAATATCAGATCGAACGACCGGAGTGAAATCGCTTCACTATTCGAGTCACGGTAACTGCACTTTGCGAAGACTCTCTACAGCTTAGATAAGGCTGAAGCTGTGGAAGAATGGGACTCTGTTCGAGTCGTTTGTTCAACAATCGAGAAATGAAAAATCGCTGAGCTGCTTACAAATGTGATCGTAGCTGAAAACGTAATGGGTGGATTCATACATTCAGTGTTGATACATATATGTAGTCCAAGGTTATGATAAATAAGCCTGTTATTTGCAAGACTGTATAATTTTATGAGGATTGATATTGGGATTAATCATTGGAATTGATATTGGAATGAATTATTGGAATTGATATTGAACTTAATTGTTGGCATTGATGTTGGACTTAATTGTTGGAATTGATATTGGAATTAATTATCAGAATTAACATCGGAATTAATAATGGATATTAATATTGGGATAACTTTCAAGTTTTTTCATTTATTTTCCTTTCGTTTTCTACAGGTGGTGTGACACTCAAAAAATGAAATATCCTTGTTCAATATTTTTGCAGGTATTGAAAGTAATGCGCAATTAATTTCATATAAACATTCGCATATTTCTTTAAATTGTTCCCCTTTAGTGCTAACGCGTTACGATAATGTCTTCTTGCATGAACAAATTAGAAACATATTATTTTGTAAGTTGCTTTATTAAAATACAAAACATTAGGTAGTAGTCTTTGGATCTGTAATTTGCGAGTATGAAAATAGCAAACACAATTTGTCTTGCAAACCAACGAAACTTCCATTAAATACTTTACAGCCCCCTCGCGCGAAAAAAAGCTGATATACATAAGTGCTGCACACAGAATTTTATTTCAATTCTGATTGAATACCTACACTGAACCCGATTGAAATGTTGAAATATGCTTTAAAGCAGTTTTTAACTGTGGACCACTCGTAATTCATTATGCACTTACTGCCTACTGCTGCAAATCATTACATTAACTTATTCGAGTATGCCATAAAGACTAAAGCTATATCAGAGCATTGCATATTAAGAACATTTTAGTTTTAAGAACCAAGACGAAGGTTTATGCGGACATTATCTTAATGGACAGTAGAATCTTCGAGATTGAGAATCTAAAGCGACTTAAGGGGTTGGAGTTTATAGAACCCTATGAATCACTACTACTAGTTCACAAAATATAATATTTTATATATCCTTCTTGCAGAAGCTTAAAAATGTTATGTGCATAGCAACAGTGATTGGCAATAAATAAACTTACAAGTACAAGAAAAATCGCGGTGATATATTTATAATGTTATGTGCTGCAAGATAAAACATGTATACTTTCCTAAATTTAACGCTTGTGCGAAGATTGGGGCAACTTGACCCAAAATGCAGGAAAAAATGCATTCTTTTTCATTTAAATTATTGAATGCGAGGGAAATAATAAATGACCATAAAATTGTGTTATAAGATAAGTAGTACAATTTAAGAAATTAAATCGAATTTACCGAATATACTGTATTTGTTACCTTATATTGGTCTTCTATAAGCCATTTTCAACTGAAATGACTTAACCGCGATATAACGGTTAAAACAAATAAATAATATTACCGGCACTACGCTTAAAATTTGGTATTCTATATTAAAACCTAGATGAAGTTACCCGAACATTGTATATTGTGTACCCCTCTTTAAAAATCGCCTGGGGAGTTGCATATAATAAAGGAAAAACTGCTTGTCAATTAGATATCTTCGAAACAATTAATTCACGTCCGACATGCAAAAAAAAGAGGATGCTTCACCTTTATCCAAACAAACGGGAAACACGTTTATCTTATTAAAAAGGAACAAAAGAGCTGATGCGATATCATCGCACGACTTGACGAATGCATCGACTTGTAAGACTTGAAACCTTTTAAACCTGTCCGGGGTGAAACATGCCATTGTAGCAGCATGTACAGCAATGGGTTACGAAAGGCTCTTAGCAAGTGCTTTAGGTGGGCGTTTTCGACCACGACATAGTACCCCTTAACCACAGAAAAAAGCAAAAAATACCGGGATCTACGCTCTATCTTTCCTCCTTTTTTCCACCTTTCACCCTTTCCTTCGAGATCTTTCTTTTTAACTGTTCCTCGTTTATCGCTCTCTCCTTCTCCGTGCTCGTTTGAATTTCTTTCTACTCTTGGCGTAGCGAAAATGCTGCAAGAAATACAATATCTGTAGCGTTATATACATATACGATTGTCTATGTGATGGAGTTTTTTTTACCATTCCTTTTATCTCGTTTTTCTGCGCCCGCCTCGTAATAACGCAATTGCCCTGAAAAATATAGATACAATAGAACGGAAGGAGGAAAATGCTGGCGAAAATTAACTGCATCGTAAAAAATGCATTGGGCGTAAAATGCGTGGGACTAGAAAATGAGATTTTCTTTTTATCAACCGAAGAAAGGGATCGCGATCGATTTATCGATTTTTCGTTTTTCGTTCGTAATTTGAGCGCGAGTTCGAAGAGTGTAAGGCCTGAACAGAACAGAAAATACTAGAGGCTGACGCTTTAAGTGCATTCGATCGCGGTGTAATAGCTTTTAACTACGGAAACAAAGAAAGGTACGATTACCACCGACGTACCCTTTCATTCCTCTCTTTCTTCCCTTTCGATTCCCCCCCCCTTTTTCGCTCCTTTTAACTTCTACTTCTCGGGCTTTCGGAACAAAGGGAACACTTGGCACGCATCCCGAAAATCTCAACGACCGACAGCACAGATTGTCAGGTGTTCGCTGAATGTGACCTAATATTTTACAAAAGAATAGAGCGCCCTTTCTGGAGGATTGCAGCGATAGGATTTCAGCGAAAAGCGGATATGCGAATTTTTCAACTACATGCACTAGTACACGTGTATGGGGAATACTTCTGAAGAAGGTAAAGATCTGATTTAATTAATCTAGCCGTAGAATTGAGCTGCGTATTACATTATTGGATATTAGAAATTGGTCGCTGTATGCAGAATAAAATCATTTCTACATAATTCATCATTATTTCACTATCTTCGACAATGTTTTCATTTAATTATTATTAACTTCTACTTTCCGTGCACGCGGTTTTATAAATTTCTATTGCACAGCACATACAGTAAGTCCATTCCGTAAATACAACTTTCACTTATTAATACACATGCCTCATTCATGCCTCACAAAGGACGACACTTTTCTCACAGCAGTAAGACCTTAGTAAACGGTATCCCTTGTCCAACAGCCAATTCGGGAGTGAATGGGCTATTAAAAAACTGCATTAACAAAAATGTGTGTTTGCTATAAGCGTTACAAGCCTTTCATGGGATGTAAAACAACGATCTTGGCACCCTCGCCGTACGACTTTCTCCACCTTCCCGATCGTCCATGCAAGCAACCCCCCGTCGTTCACCATAAAGAAAATCCGTGACGGGTGGCCCTGGTTTCCGGTTTTTCGCCATCGACCCCCGTTCGTCTTCCCCCGAAAACTGTTTTCCTGGCAGCGTTCCGCTGTCGATGCGACTACCCCATTGCGTTCACGCGCGTCCATCATCCCCTTTCTTCACAGCAGGGGTGCTAGGTACGCCCTTCAGCGCAACCAGCCACTTCATCCTTCTTGAATCGCGGCAACGCATTCTCGGGGCGTACGCGTGCACAGAGAAAGAAAGAATGGAATCGTAGTAGGTCTAGTTCTCGCTCCACTGAACAGCTTTGACACTTCGATGCCGCTGTCGTTTTGATGTGTCAAAGTTTTCGCACCCGATTCTATTCTCTTCTTCTTTTTTTGTGCAAAAGTTTCGACATAGAATGGGAGTGGCTCTTGATTCTAAGGTTTTCATACGTTTTTTTCAGGAAGTTTCGATATCTTTAATTGTTTACAGCTTTTGCATCGAGTAGATTTAGGTCGCATTGTCTTTTTATTTCTTCTTTCTTTTTTACTTTATATGCTACGGGATGGAAGCTGATTAATTTATTTTGTTTGTATATTCAAGAGCATGTTTCGCAAATTAGGGTAGGTGGGATATTTTTATATCTTGTGTTAAGATTTATGGTAGTAATGGGAAAGTATTGCATTGGGTACTGAAGATTGATACAATTGGTATAATGGGAGAATACGTTTAGAGAATAGTACGTGGGGCGTTTCTTATAGAAAGCCTGCAGTTTGAACTTGAATTGTATTTTGCTTTTATTGGAAGACGAGTAGAAATCGATGTAAAAATTTGTGATGGTAAACTTAAATACCATACAGTTTTGTCCCTTTATTTTACTGTCAGATTTTACTGAAAGATTTTATATCCTAGGTCAGAATTGTTTCTTGAAATTTCTAAACCTAAGTATTTCAATAAATTGTGTCTGTTACCCTAAACTTGTAGTGCCCATGTAAAAATTCAAAGTACAAACATATCGCATAGCATCACATTTAGAATATTGAATTTTCCTGAAATATACACCTCATCAAGTTACTTTCGTTCGTGTACAGGAGGGAAAGCAATTGCAATTTAATACCTGCTGCTAAATTGAGAAGGGATCAGATATCGCGTTAATTAAAATGTCAAATCAGTAATGTGCAAAGTATTAACATTAAAATGTATGAAATATGTTTTACACGTGGATCTTCCTTGCCATTTACGAATAGAAACATGATAATTAAAAAAGATTCGTGTGCAGCATTGAAGTCGAATAAGAAACGTGCATCTTTATTTGCCATGCATGTATTCTTCTAACGCACAGTAAGAAATTAAAGATAAGTCTCGCGCAATTAATCACATTAGTATTTTTGAAGATTATTTGATAAGAATATGTCGGGGAACTCGTCTTAAAGTGCTTTTATACTTTCAATCTCAAAATCTATGGAAAACACAGTGCCAGAATTTTATATCACAATTCTATTATCTCGGTATAAAAAAGATGATTATTTATCAATGCAAAATTACTGATAGCGAATTCGTAGTATACAGCGCACATGCACTCATGGTAATATAATCAAATGTTACATAATTTAGGCAACAGAAAAATTGTAAAATGAAAAATAAATAAAAGGTGGTCATAATATTCTTTATTATGTTATTAAATGCAGTAAAGCATTCTGTACCTTTCCTTTTACGATCTATAAAATCAGTTCATCGGAGATATCCTCGCACACCTTTCCATTTCTCTTCAAATAAATATCGATATTTACTGAAAACAGCACAGAAGTCTTTCCTGCGCAAAATGTGCAGGTGCTTTATTCAATTTCCATTTCGACTAGTTGCATTCTTAATCTTTGCTTGAACGAATTGCTTTTAAAAATTGAACACTTCTCTAAGAATAGTAACAACGGCAATATAACAACGCTCGCTGGCGCCAATCGGTATCTTGCAGCAATAAAAAATACTTTACGAGGACGTAGATTATTTTATTTAATTTAAAAAAATATACTCGTATCTAGGTTTTTATGCATCCCTTAACTGAGTTTTAACTTTCAACTATAAAAACGCAGCTTACTTGTTCACACGCCTCCAACATTTTATACCTCGCGAGGAGTTAATTAAATACACCTGCGCGTTTCCACAGTTCTTTATAAATCATCCCGGCATTTGCATTAACTGTCTCGACGTAGTACCGATGCTTTCCATTAACAGAAGCGGGTCAACGCCGGACAAAACTGCTTAACTCCGAAACAAGGTCGAGAAGTACAAATGCTAAACTTTTTCCATTAGGTTTTCCGTTGAATTCTCCCGCACGATGCAAAACGGGGAGACGTATTAAAAAATAGTTGCGAGCCTCTGGACATTATAACCCGATGTTTCCATTAATTTCAAAATCTCTCCGCACGTCCGCAACATTCAATTTACGTCGTCACTCTTAACCCTTGTGTAGGCAATCGGGTACCCGTTTCTATATTACCTTTAATCATTTTTGTGTGTTCTTGACAAGATATCGCGAAACCACTCCGGATCTCGATGCTTTGAACGCTTTTACGTCAATTCGCGTTTCGTGAAAAAGATTTATGCAAAATATTTTAAGTAACCAAGCCTCAAACTTATTGACCATTTTGCTCGCCCACGCGAGGGTTAATAGGTAGCTGTGTACACCGTAGCATCCGGCCAAACGGAAATTACCGTACTTGCTTTCACGTGAATTTATATCCCGGAGAAGTGGCAGCTCTAGGAAATATTAATCAGGAAGTAACGTATCGAACATGCTTGATGCCGGGGTTTCAAGGCCGTTGAACGCTCGCCAAACACGATGCAGCCGTTTCAACTTTTACCTGCCGCATCGTATCCCGCACCTTCGAGCACCGGCTTCGTAAATACTAATAAAAGTGCGAGGGTGCACGCTGCGTCTGAAATAAACTGAACTGGCCGCGGACACGGAACCGTTCCTGACGAGCGTCCGCGTAAATTCCGGACGAGCGTTCGCCACGGTTCCAAATGCGATGGCGGAAAGTCGGGGGCAGGAGGAGAAGCGGGTTGGCCGGGCAATAATTTTCTTTTTAAACGCCGCCAACGACGCATTAAAGTCGACCGCGAAATTGCGTCCAGGGTGCACGCGAGGTTAATTGATACGCGCGATAAAAATGCTCGAATCTGACGAAACTGTAAGGGTGTAATGGAGGGACATGGGTTCATTTGTTCGCGGTGGATCTGGATTGTTTTGGAGCGTTTACTTGTTAACGCGACGAGACGGAAGCACGAAGTTAAAAAGGAGAATGCAATTTGCAACCCTTGGTCGTGGAATTAAGGCCACGTCATTTTACGTGTTTAACTGTAACGCGGTGACGTCAATTGTAAATTGTTTTCAGGTGTACGAATTATTGCTGAATACGCGGACGATCATGGATATGTAGCAAGCGATTTGTTATTACCGTGAAAGTCTGTTTCCGTGGGCGGGAAATTCGCTCCGCGTGAATGCCATTAGACAATGTCTGAGACGCAATCAAATTGGCCGATTTGAAAATAAAAATTATAGATTGTCGGCAAAATAATGAAGACAGTAAATTATGTACAAGTATCTGTTAATATGTATACAAATTATATGAACGATGTTTGTATATAATTTATTTAAACACATCGCAATATTTAATACCATTTTTATGCAATCTTACTTTTGTTACTTACCGTGTACGTACGAAATCTTAAAGTTTGCGAAACTTTGTTGTTAAAAAAGTTCACTTGGGCCTTTCAGTTTTGCTAAGAACATGAAAAATATTGAAAATATTGTAGAAGTTATTTTTAGTAAACTTCTTAAATCAATACAGGCAGAGAACAGGTCAGGGTAGTGAGTCTTCGGTTTCTTTCAACCATTAACAACTTTAGTAATACAGAGAAGTCGACACACGACATTTCTCTAAACAATGACTCTCACACTCACGATACTCTCACACACAATACCACTCTGTGCTTTCTGCATTCCCTCTCCAACTATTACCAACTATAAACAAAAAGGGGCCAACAGACCTGGCCCTATCCGCTAATATAATCTAAAGTTTAACAGCTTTAATTCAGTTATTTTAAGTTAGAAGGTGTTTTTATTTCAAAGTTATTGCGCATTTCACTTTTCATTTTTACTCATAAACATTGTACAAATATTGTTTAAACTACTGCCTATTGAAATAGATTTTTCATGCTCTGAACTGTGGTGTCATCTTTGAAGAACCACTTAATATAATTCACTTAATATAATTTCAATAGGCTGAAATATCAATCACGCGTACAGTGGAATTCAATTTAGCTGAACTCCATTTATTGAAACGATATTTTAATCAATACCCAATTTATTGAAGCCTTGCCGGGTTCTTATTATCAGAAGCCTATCGAGTGACATTCTATTTATATGAACACCTGCAACAGCTCACAGTAACTATAACAAATAGCAAGTAACTAATAACGATAAGGACAAATATTTAATAATTTACAGCTACTTCAATAAATGTAACTAAACTATTGTTCTCGTAATTTCATTTCTAAATTTTATATTATCTAATATTAGATACGATTGAAGTTATAAGAAGTTGTACTTTTTAATCAATTTTGCTTAGAAATTTGATAATGACTTTTGCCGTAAAAGTATATTACCCGTATGCTACAATAAAATACGTGACAAATCTGAATACACAATGTTTTCATTCGCTCGTGTTTTCGAAACTGATATAACAGAACCACTAAACGTTTAATATTCTTGTTATATCTGCTGTTAAAGAGTTCTTATGAGACTATTGCATGTACGCTTGCTTTGTCACCTCGTTGCTATTCGCTTGCAAAGGATGGTAAGAGCGGATAATACGCTGCACTCCAGGGACCCGGGTACACTGCGTGGCATAGTTGTTCCGTCGGCTCTAATGTTGCTTTTATCGTAACGATAAATCAAAACGTTCAACGAAAAGTAGAATTACTTGGCCGCGAAGTAACGACAATAACTATGTTGACAGAAAATGAATACAAATGGTGGCGGCCCGAGAACAAATGGCCCCTGCAATGAAACTTATTATCGTTACACCTAGGCAAATAGTTGCGAAGAAATGTCTGTATATTCCGTGCAGTTATTTAATCGCCAATTTGACGAAAACATTGAATATAATATATTATATCGATGCAAACAGCTCTGTATGGCTAACTACATACATAGTACTTTATCTATTATAGTATTGAGTGATCGAAAATTTTAAAAATGAATTTCAAATGATAACTAGTGGCAGAAAAATATAAAAGTATTTTTCAGTAAAAATTAAAATATATAATAATAATATTAATAGTGGGACAGAAAACTTTTACTTCTGCCACTTAAATCTTTTATTATTTCAACTATTCAATCGCATTGGCAAACACATCAGTTTTTCTATTTAATCCCTTTCGAAAAGTAAAGAATATTTGTATTAATTATTACACGCCAATACATCATGCTTATTTTCATACTATCGTACCACATAGTATAGAAAAAGACTAATTCATCATCTGTAAAAGTGTTAACCAGGTATCACATTTGGTACCTCTCTAAAAAGTAATGCCTATTGCCTGAAATTGCTTTGGGGCGTTGCACTTGCAATTTTCAAGAAATTGCAGAGTTATTATTGCCGGGAAAGTTGTTTTCCACTTATGATAGGAGAACTATCGCGATGTAATCGTTTTACTTACTTAGGTTCTAGTAATTGCTCATAGTGCAAGCACATTATCTGACTGGAAGAATTTTAAGACAGCTTCATAATATTTAACGACACGCATTACTTTTTATAATATCTGTTAACTTAAGATTGAATTACAAACCTGAGAGTAAAATTGATTATTATTACAGCAACGTGGAAACAAATTATATATTGTTTTAATTTTTTTTAAATTAGCAATAAACATGTACTTTAAAATAGGTGATTCTTCATGTGTATCGAAGAATTTGGACAATGTACATGTTTGTTTTATTAAAGCGTTGAGAAAGAATTTTTCCATTGTAACAGGAACGAAAAAAATTCTAACAAGAATTACTATAAACGTCACTACAATTATAAGACAGTTGTTGTTATTCGTTCCCTGCATGCAATTTTTATAATTTCCTTACTCTGCCAAAAATATTTTCTGCCTCATCCGATGAGAAAATAATAGGTCAGCCCTGGATCTTTAGTGTGTCTGAAAACTACTGATGTGCACAAAGTATACATAGATTTTGTAAGTCCGCCATTGCTTACGCCGTTTTCCTGCAATTACATTCATTTATTCATTACTTTGATCTTCCGTTTCGCACAAACTATTCCCTGTAGCATTTTGCATGAATAAAGAATGTTGCACGTTTACCACTTCCAACAAAACGGAATCAGAAATCTTTCTATCTGCGCTAGGTTTGCCTTTGTATCATCCACGTCTTATAGTTTCGCCGTGGCTAATAGTATTTTTGCAAATTTTAGTCGCTGAACTGTCGTGTGCCATTTCGAAATATTTTGCAGAGACAAATATTTTTCTATTCACATAACGTTAGTTCTCAATTTACGTGACGCAAGTTCTATCATCTGACGGAGGGGAGGACTAATTCTTTTTGATTCATTACCGACGCACGCAGCCATCGATATTACATCATGATACAGAAATGCAGATGGCTGGTCAGTTGTAGGGAGTTCCTTTAGTTGGTACACGCCGGAAGAACTGGTTTAATTATGGCGCGGTGCATAAGGAAATTATTGGTGGACCTACAGCAGGATAAACGATGAATTAACCATAATTGCTTATACCGTGTTGCTTTGGAATGGAAAGATTAAGGTGATGGTAGAGAAAAAATGAATGTTCTTCGCGGATGAGCTTAAATAAGCATCCCGTGACGAACTGCGATCAATTTGCCCTAATTACACGGTTTTCGCTAAATTTATCACGACTTGATACTACTAGCATTCTTTGTCGCTATAAATAAGAATAAAATGAACTGGTGATTAATTATAGTTATAATCGCAATACGTACGACAGAAGAACACACAAAGACAATTCCTCATAATTACCTCATTTCTTTATATTGGTTTGGTTCACTTAATTGTAATACCAACGTTGCATTTAAAAAAGTAAAGAGAAAATTAATATACAAAGCAATACTAAAGATCCACAAGAAATCTATTTTGTAAAATAATTGCAAGAAATAAGGATATCATATCAAACCGCGCAGAAAGAAATATAAGAAAAGCAGCAAATTATAAAATAGTTTCGAAACAATTGCATCACGGTGTATTTAGAATTACCATAAATTGTTCCGAGCGTCGCTCTGAATAATGGGATTCATTTAAGAGCAAAGATTTTCTACGCGCACTGTAAAATATATTAAATACTCTGATTGAAGTAGCAGCCACATCAGACGTTTCATACAAAGATAAAATCACAATTGCTTCCCCTGCAAGTCTATGCAAGAACGAATGTATAATAAAATATTACGCGCATCTTGAATTCATAAAAAATCATAATCTCCAACGATCGCGAGTGCGCAAACCAGAAATTTAATATACCTCTAACATTACTTCCTTTTACAAATCTCAATTACGGTGTCGTCCCATCAAAAATTAGAGCACGCGGCAGATAATTATGCTCGTGTAATAATAATAAATTTAGCAACATGAACGGAACTGCACGCATCGATGTGTGCACGGGTTAATTTCTGTTGCGCAATAGCGCGCAAGCTAAAAGAAAAGTTCGCGCAAGGAACGTTTACGGGCGAGCCCGGCAATTGTGCAAGATTGTTGCGACGGGGAAGCAATTTAAATTGCCGCTAAAACACAGCAAGGACGATAATAACGGATGCGGGGAAATTTCTGCCCCATTATGGGGATCGAAGTTCCGTTCGTTATTCAAGAAATCGTCGATCGATGCCTGTACGCTTTATTATGCCACTAAAGCCCTTGCAACTTTCGTAATATTCAGGGGTCGATATTAAAACTTTCAATAGAATCCCCGTCCCCACTCTCTGCCTCATCGTTTCTATCACGCAATACGTTCTGACGAAACTACTTCTTCGGAGGTTGTCGCGATGGACAGATAAAGGGGAACGGTATTGAAGAGATCGAGTGTCTTTCAAACGAAAAAGAATACGAAATAATTCCTTTGGCTAGGAGTGTATAAGTACACAATAGGCATAAAAGTATTTCAAACAATAGAGTCAGTCAGCCTACCCCTGGACGTCTTTCCGGACGGTCAATGAGCGCTCAATGTCCCTTAAGTACTGTGTGCCCAGCCATGGTCTACAGGCCAACCCAGATTACGCGGTCCCATCTCGGGAAGAACGATCCTTATTTACGCAATTCCTTCATGCACGTGGTTTTACGATTGTTTGAGCGGCAGTCCCAGCAAACGAACGGAAACGTAATTTCGCGAAGGCAGATTAGTTTGAACGGTTCCACAGGCAAACAGCTTGGGCATCTTGGTTTTATTTTGTTGTCCAACGAGTTAGTATGAAAATTGAGAATGACAGTATTAGTGGTAGAATTTATATACCGAGTTGTGGAATTTGAGAGTTCTATTTTATCCGCAACGATTTATTGCATTACTATTGCAATATCTTAACTCTCGTGTCGATATCCGGTTACCCCTTTCCGTATAAAATTTATTAGGCTCCCGTTGAGATATTTCAAAATCGTTCTAGATCCCTATTGTTTGGATATCTTTACATTCCTATCGGTTTTTATAGATTAGAAAGACTTTTGCAGACTTTTTGTATTAACTTTACCGCGGGAGAGAGATGTGGCGGCACAAAGAATAAGGGTCGAATGTACTTGGCCAAATATTTGCAACTAATAACAATATTTTTAATATATTCCTGTGCGCCTCGAATGAAATTTCGCAAGGTGTATCTGCGAAAATATTTATTGCCTGTCAACATTACCATCTTCAACTTTTGCACAGTTTCAATATTCCACAGACATTCTCAGAAATATTTCATCTGAGCTAAAAATATGCAGCAATACGAAGTGTCTCGCGAAAAGAAGCAAGAATGTTTTGCTCATTTAACGCTCGCTTGTTACAAGCATCCCAGTTATCGATCTTCCACTAAAGTCATACGAAAGCCGTATGGCGTACCTAACGAGATCTCTTCAGAAATAACTTATGCCGGGAAAAATTTCAGCCAACGTCTCCCCAGCGATTTTATTACCGGCGAATAATTTGTTGGCGACGTACCGTCGTAAAGTAGCACGTTATAAGAGGCCTGGAAAAATATGCCGAGGATTCTAATATCGCAAGCAAGCAGACGTTTCGCTTCCCGGTCCTCGTCCCTATAGCCGTACAAGTTCGATACCGTATATACCTTGCCTTCGTCGAGTCTTTGTCGAACCAATATATCCCCGTGCCTCTATTCACGTAGTGATAAGCTCAGCCTGTATTCATGTGTAAATATTCCTTCCTTCTTCTTGTACTTTCCTTCCGTCTTTCTCTGTTACGCCACAGCACCGGCTGAGAGTTCACGACTGCCTTCCCTATTCTCTGGGATAAGAGGCCGGTATTTGGTGCTCCATTATTTCCTTCGATGGGAATACTACGATTGTTTACCTGTTCCACGAAGAAATTGCAAAATTACTTCGCTGGAATTACATTTTATCCTTGCCGTTTTCCATTGATTCGATGTATCGTGTTATTCGTTTATTTATTTATTATTTGTGCGGTTCACCACGACGAATTTCGGGGAAATTATACGTGACAATTATAGTTTGACAATTGACGTTCGTGGGGATGAGCTGCTGCAACCTTTATGGTAGACATTTTAGTTTGCATTTTAAACTTTCTTTGATCTGCTGTTTTATATACTTATTTATGATACAATACATAAATTATTTGCGTTTTGTCAAATTGCGTTAAACAGCTTGGATTTTCCAAGGAAATTAATGAAAGTCTTAATATGTTTCTCATTTATTTGAGCATCTTTCTGTGGTTGCAGGTAATTCTTCTTTTCCATGTACATACATATCTATACTTCTGTGTACTGTGCATTTATTTTTATTCAAACGAACGTTTCTGCACACATTCCATATTGCACGATTTATAACATTTGACGGCGATGTGAAAAAGAAATTTAACGATAGTAGAAACTCTACTACTAATCTTGTCATTCTAAGCATACATACTTTGCAATTACAATGCATACACTTCGTACATTAATATGCAAAATACTGCTGCGCACGAAAGCATGTTCAAAAACGTCCACATCAAGTTCCACACTTTATAAATTCAATATCCCTCTCTGCTGCTTCTCAAAATTTTACTTTCAACAAATTACAGATCCATCATTAATTAATATGTCATTAAAGCACGAAATGTCACTCAACCCTTCATTAACGACAATGTTGACGAACCTTCTCGACATCCGTGATTATAGCGCCGATAGTGGAGGAATTCGCGAAGGGTGTGCATGAAGCAAAGAGAAGAAAAAGGGGCCCTGCAATGCATTATAGAAGCCGAAAGCAGTCGCGAGAATAATTTGCGGCAATTGTAATAAAATTTCTCGGCGGGGATAAACTTGAGGAATTCAAAATCTGATATAACACCACTCCACAATAACGGCCGGCCGCGCTTTCCCCATTTTAATGGAGAGTGTTGGGTTACATATTAACATTATCTTACGCGTGTTTGCGCGTGTGTGTTGGCCGCGATGCGTCGTGGAAATTACGCGCAAGGCACACGTGCGCGAGTTGACGTAGCGCCACCGCGAAATAGAAAATTAATGTTCGACCGGGGTCATAAATGCCTTTTTACCGAATAATCCACGTCGGCCAAGAAAAAAACAGGCAAGGGGACAAAACTTCATTCTGCTTTCTCTTTCCTTTATCCCTTCATCTCCCTCGTCCCCCTTTCTTCCACTCTTCTCGTTTACTTCCCTCCCCTTTCTTTTTTTCTTCGATGAAATCGCTCTCCCCGAGCGTGCATGTAGGAAAAATACACGTTGGCCTTGAGCACCGGCTGAATAAAAATGCAAGCAACGCTCGTACTTCGTTTGCGTTTACCGTAGCCACCCACGACGAGACACACGAATTTATAATTTACATTAGCTCTGGGGACGCGAGCGGACGGTTCGCCACGACCTCCGGTGAGGATGTGTCACAGCCTTTCGTGGAGTTTCGAAATAATCTGGAATTCGGGGAACTGTGCATTCGAATTTGATGTCACTGGTATGATAGCGTCCATGTGAAAAAGGGAGCAGTTCGCAGTGATATTTTATTAACCCTGGAACCCTTGAACCCTTGCACCCTGTGCGTGCGTGATCGCCGAGATAGCAAAAACGTATAACACGTATACTTTCCGAATTTTTTACACAGGGATGGTGGTATAGGGGAGTACATGAAACATGTATGTGTTTCTAATTAAAATTGTTTAAATTTGTGTACGCGACAACATCCTTTCCTACTTAGGAGCTCTAGAATTTAATTGCTGTGCTGAATTGTTATTTATTGTAGACAATATGAGGGAAACGCTAGCTAAATAATAATCATGGTTTCATATTTTGTTTATAAAATAATGTATGCAATAATAGATTTAAGAAGGCGATACGTTTCGAGTAATTAATATAAATGCATTGTAATTTTTATGCTTGCATGGGCAGTCAAACGTTCGTAATGTCTTTGCGAGTTAAATTTAAAATTCCTATGGTATTAAAAGACATCAGATGATGAAGCGTGGTCATATAATTTTTAACGACCTATTCGCGCCATGTACATAAATTTTATTAAATAGCTTTACAATCGGATGACTTTATGATCCTCATATTTAACGTTCATTTTTCCTCAAACATGTTTCACCTCCTTCGTTATTTATTTGAAAAATTTACTCATTCATAGGAGTGGCATTGTAAGACTCTGTCAAAATTTTCCCATAAATGTTATAAAATACCCAGCAACAGTTGTTAAATCCTTTGTACAGGTTTACAAATATCTTCTCCGTCGACAAATAGTAATTTAGATATAGCCAAAGCTGCAAGAAACGTTCCAAGCTTTAATTTAATATTAGTAATTGTTTAAAAAATTGATGCCACTTTGAAATTTTTATTTCAAATCGTCGATACAGCACCAAGTTTAACAAAACAATATCAATTTTATTTCATCACTTTCCGTAAAATATAATTTCACAACCGCAGAGAAAAATGCATCGAAATTCTTAACCGTTGCTCACGAAAATTAGAATTAAAGCTGGCACAAAGTGAACATACTCTCCCGTGGAATTAAGTTCTTTCGCGAAACACTGCGAAAGTGTACACTCTAATGAAAGAAGCAACTGCACGAGCCAAACGCTTGCGTTTACCCAGCCACAACCATCCCGGCCCGCAGAATAATTTTCCGGAAGACGGGGTGCGCAAACGTTCCCGCGATTTTTCTGAAAGCTGCCGCGGCTATCTGTCGGGCATGGACGTATTAAATCCCAAGCAAAACGAGAACATTTCCTTTGATTACGTTAAAACGAATATTTGCTAGTTCCGTATGCATACACAGAGTTATGTGATGCCATCAGGACTCGAACGAACAGTTCCCTTCGGCAGTTCAAAAGATTTTACAACAGCAGTGTGCTGCGCGATTTGAACAAGGAATTCACATTTACACGAGGCTCCATGCTTTACGTAATTCAATAATTAAATTAGGACAGACAGAACATATGCTCTTTCTACCTTTCTCATTCTTTTTATTCGCATAAATGGGTATAAGATGGGAGAATGTAGTCATTATACAAATATTATCTTTTTTATTTTAATTATACCTTTGCAGCATAATTTTTTTAGGAATAATATGTGCAAATGAAACATAGCGAAAGTCATGAAGGTAAGAATATTTTGTTTTAGTCTGACGACTACACCAATGAAGTTTGCCAAGTCTAAATATTAATTGTGTGGTATGTTTGGTTAGATAGATGTAACTTTAAATGTATGAATTATAATTTTGCAGGTAACTGTGGTTTTCCACTGTAGTAACTAAAGTGAAATTATTTATTCATTATTGTTAGTTAAAATAAAAGCAATACTTGTATCTCTTATTTCTATTTCGATACTATTTATATTTTTATACCCGGCAATATAAATTGTACAGACCTCCGAAATTGACTGTAATTACAGCAACAGTTGGTAAAATAATAATTCACGCGATCAAGCAATAAATCTTACGCCAATTAATAAATCTTATTATTCTCGCCACATTATGCCTACCACGTAACACGAATTATCAAATACCTACATATAAAGAACCACCTCCTGCTGTATCATACTATTTATTACCTAAGACCATGCCAATCATAAACTCTTAACGCCATTTAGCATCGACTTTAATTTCTCGCAGATATTCTCATACAAGGTGGCCCATAAATTCGAACTCGATTTCTCGACGAATAAATCTGCACTAAAAAATGCTCATCTGAATTCAATCCCGGAGACAGATATTCCATATCATGAATAATCTCGTGGCGTTCTGTGACACATAGATTTCCACAGTGACGTATCGATAGCGTATTAAATAGCGATAAAAATGCTTATCGCGCAATCATTCTCATCGAAACCATACACGGCCAAATATTCCCCGATCTCTTCCACGTTCGTCGAAACTGTTCTGCATAACATTACGTCCAAGTTCCTCGTCGGACCGGCGGGTCCACCCGACGAAAGGAATAAGAATCCCGTATGAAGAGTGCAGCACGCACGACGGGGATGGGGCTACTAGGAAGGTGGGCGAGTTTCATCGTAATATTCGTGATACTTGGAGATACTTTCAAAGGATGGGCTCGTGTCCAGCCCGGAGAATGAGAACTGGAGAAAGCAGAGAGACGAACCGGGACAGCGGACACAGACATCGCGTCCCGATCTCTATTCTGCGAGCAAGACCTTCGACCTTCCTCTCTAGGATCATACGACGGCTCCTCTCGTATCTCCGCACACTGGATAGTTTTCGTGGGCATATTTGTGAACCCATACACGTGGATCATGTACCTATTTACGATGCCTTCCTATCGCCCAGCATTGTGTCATTCCTAGCTTTTTTGTCCCCCTCGGTTCCCTCTCTGCATTACTATCACGAATTACGTATGTATATATGTATGTACGTTGATTCGCAAATGAGATTCGCGATTGCATTTCTATCCGTCATATATTTGTATGCAATGAAATTGTAGTGTGATGGTCGAATGCGAATGTAAAGGCAGTGGTCATTTAGCGTGTTACTTGATTTAATAACACTTGCAGTTGAGTATTTCAAGCTGTTGTAATTATTACTCTGGTAGGTCTTTAAAATTGTTATTATGCAGCTAATTTGGCTATTGCGCTTTTACTATACATATTTCTACTTTTATGTAGGAAAATCGCTGTTTTAATAATAGTCATTCATTGGCGAAAATGGGCAACAGTATATTGCACAGAAATGTAATAGAAATACATTCTGTTGTTGTCTTGGAAATTTAGAAATGAGAATCTTAGACATTTCAGAATATAGAATTTGGTGAAGAATTTGTCATCCCTGGCAGTCTGCTTTCATTTAAGTACACATAATACTGGATGCACTCTAAACGGTGAATGAAAGCTTAAAAAAAAACATTTTAGGAGTGATTGTACCGAAGCAGAAACACTCAACTGAATTTTGTTATTACGTTAGTTGAATAGTTTCAAATAATTAGCACAATGTTAACAAAATATACATATTTTTTCACTTTATTCTTTCTCACTTTTGCCAGCGCCCAAAAATAACTTTTGGCTGGCGCAAACATATATTTTTATTGAAAACAGAGTTTATAATCCCAATCAATCAGTTTTATCTGTGGGCTGAACTGGTGTCCAACGCGCAACCTATTCACCTGAATAATGCCATCGCGTTCCATGTAAAATTCTGAAAAAATGATGTCCCTAAAGAAACCCAAAATAAATCATATCAAATTAATCCCCAGCGTAGGATACTGCTTTAATTTTAACGCGCATCTAGATCCGCTTGTAAAACTCTGTGTACATCGTTTGCATTAACCAGCAGAATTTGGAGAAGATTACAATTACAGTGCAAATTACGTTCACGTTCGCCTGTTACATCAGTTAATGCCTGCACGCATAATAACCATACATATACATGGAGATTTCATTCCATAACACGAGCACGAATAAAGGGGACTTGTTTTACCCAAGCGTCATCGGATAATCCCGGGGATAGGTCTCATCCAAGGGTCTTTGAACACGTGGGAGATATGTATTCATAAAGACCCTGTTGTATCTCTATTTAGTCCAGCGCACACCTCGAATATGCCAACAGATTTATGTCTAATATTCATGGGCAACGCAAATTGAATTCTTTGTGGAAATGCTATTCAGATTCTATTCGATATTCTACGCCATTTATGCCCCCTGTTCTCTGCTTTCAATTTACACGGCTGGAATGCATGTAATAAGCGTGAAAGCAATGAGATAATAGAGGATAAGTAAATCATTTTCTAACGGGTTGCATTCTGATTCAATTTATAATCTAGTTATAATTAATGACCGTCAAGATAATCGGTTGCTCAGAATTTCCAAAACTGAAAGAAACATTCTCGAAACATGTATGTATGCTGAATTATGTATTGTCGATAATTGAAATACTTGTTCGCCAGTTAATTATTCTAATATACGGGGTGAGATAGTAAACACTGCGGCCTAAAAGATTTTAGAAAAGATGTTAATTTTTAAAAATTGTTTATTAAAAGAATATGGAAATCTAGTTATTCGCAAGATTTATATTGTAAGTATATTATCCTCCATACTCGTACGCTTTCACAAACTTTTTACCTAACTCAATGTTGCATACACATGAATTTTCAATTTCATACATTTAAGAGTAAAATAAAACAATTTTCCACCAATAATTTCCTTATAATTTCATTGAAAGAACCAACACAGAATTGCATTCTGAATTCACATATTAAACACCAAATACACAATTCACCTGTTCTAAATGGGCTTTTATCGTCCTCATATCCCGAACACCGTGACTTCAGCAATATTAAAAATGGTATCAAATTTTGACAGTCGTTCAAGACAAATCTCCGGATCTAAAAAACTGCAATATATAAACTGAAAGCACGTTCCGTCTAGAAAAATGGCAAATCAGACATTTCTATGGTCCGGAATATGCCACATTATTAAAGATTCGTAATCGAACGTTTTTCAAGTTGTCTAAACAGTCTCCCTGTTCCCTTTCTACCTATTTCCCCGTCTCCGCCAATCTCCTGTTCCTCCTTTCGCGTTTGTCAGAGGCAATGACAGGATATTAAAGTAGGAACAGCGAGTAGACTGCAGACTGTAAATATCCGGTGGTGCTCGAGCTTGCTCGCAATGAACAGGTTGAGCCAACGAGGTCGGACATGGCAACCTGGAACCTCCAACATCTCTCTCTCGGAACACGAGTGCCCTGTGCGTTTAACGTCCTCGAGAAAATTGCAATAAAACTGAAGACCATAATTATTGTGCGCGGTTACCGTTTTCTTTTTCCTGAATTTCCACGTGCATATTAAGTCAACTTTTTTCTCCCGATCGTAGTGTACATATATGGTTTCCTGCTGGAACATATAGGGAAGGCAATTCTAGGGAAGGCGTTTATTGTGCAGTATTAAAAGTGATGGATGCAATTTTAGTAGCTCGTGATAAGTTTAAGAAGGAAGACTGAAAGAAAGCATTGGAATTATAAAATGTGCTTTAAGGGAAAAATATGCCTCGGATTTTTGTGTTAGCTTTGTATTAGCTACTGATAAATTGATTTGAAGTTTTATACAAATATGGATCTATAAATGGCATGATTGATATTTAGAAATATTTTTGTAAACCACTAAATAATTATTTCTTATATCTTGATGTAAATGAGGGTTGAACATCCTTTTTGGTAAAACTAGTATTATTCATGTCATAAGCATTACTAATATTAAACTGATCTACACTCCTTCTTCTTATTTTACTTCTTTAACATTGGCTATCTGTGGTGTCTTAATAATTCTAAGCAAATATAGCTATGATAAAGCATATAGTTTTATCTTACAATATTTTTGTTTACGATGAAATAGATTTATATGGAAGTCTAAATTGCGAAACCGAGCACAGTACTCGGCATATTTGTTGCAGAAATAAAAAATTATCTTTGATCATGGAATCGGATTTGCGTACAAGGGACTTTATGTTTGAAACTGCGTTTTCCTGTTCCAGGAATTGATATTGTAATTTGAGGGGGTTTGGGGAATTATTATTTATATTTGAACAGTTTATATACTATTAACTTTCGAACATATCAAAAACCAATATCAATGAGAACAACACTGCAGATTATCATGCATGCAATGTGAATTTAAATAACCCATAATTATGCAAATAATAATGATTGAAATGACTAAAATACATTATTACAATTATTGTATATTTAATCAGTTCTATCAGTATTTTACGTAAAACATTTATCCTGTTTTAGTGTTAACAGCGATCTAAAAACTTTGTACCTTCTAACATTAATCTAGTGTTCCGTTATTTACTGAATTGTAGGTCTAAAGAAAATTAATTATACCGATATTCAATGATGTTGTACAAAGCGTTGGAATAGGACATCCCTATTCGAATCACCCTATACAGAACTATTTTAAATCCTGTTAAAATCTCGATAATCGAATGTGACAATAAGTCACGTGCTTTAACCCGCGCCAATTCTGATAAGCACATGCTAATTACGCCCACATTAACAAAGAAACGATCGCACTAGTGAATATTTTGCCCCGGAAGTGAAATCGATTTCATGGCTATCTGGGGCTATTTAAGCAATCCACCTAATGATCCCCTATTCAGCTATCGAGCAAAACGTATGTAATTGGACCTGATTCAGTTTTCCAGCGGAAAACCTGAACGTTCCACGTGTACACAGATAATTCCGTTTCCTCCTCGCCACTCTCTGTATCGTACTTTTTCTATCCCCTCCTCCTCTTTTTCTCATCCTCTTTTACTAATTAAAGATTTTCCAGGAGGCCGGTATATAATATACCTACTTCGACAGAGAAGCCGCGGAGGCAAAGTATCCTCTCGAGAATTTAGGACTCTAATATGGAGGGTCCCTCGCAAGAATATATGAATTCCCATGACGAGTAGCAATATTGCGGACCTATTCTCTAATATGATAGCTAGTATAGGCTGCCCTGAAAACGGGATGAATTCGAGAGGTCAGCTTTCCGTACGTGACCCCGTGGCTATACCTTACTTATCCCTTCTGTTTCACCCAATACACGGTGTGGAACATTGACTGCGATCCTCCTTAACGCGTTTTATGCGGCAGTTGAACTGTTAACGCCGATGCTATTACAGGTTTACGATACAGTTTGCACGATTTCACGTCCGCTGCTCTATCCTTTACTACTCAAACAAAAGATCGATATGGTTTTATACATATAAGTGCGAAATTAATTCTCTTGTCGTTTAATGCTTTATATATATAGAATTTATATATAGCAATTGCTGTTGATTCTTCAGAGGTAGATAAATGAATATTAGAAGAAGCTTTTTTGTTGTGGTTTTACGGTTATTAATGTATAATCTATGAGTTTATCTTAGGAAAGGCTATATTTGAAGTGACGTTTAAAATTTATTATTAATATATGAGGGGCTTACGAAATATAGATAGGAAGGTACGTAGCGAACGCTTCGAGTTTCTACTTTAATCTTTCATGAATTGGAATTATTGATCGATATTTAGGGGACATACACAAGTTGGGATTCAAGAATATTGCATTCCAGTGGCAGCGAATATGACAGAAATATAGCTGAAACTGTAAGAGAATATTTAAGAAAAATCGGGATGTATATTATTTTTGAATACATATGTGAATATAAGTGGATAGCTGAGAAATCATCTTATTTCTTGGCTTCACCTCACCAATCTGGTTTTACCTCGCGTCTCCAACTCACCGACGAATTTTCGTCGTTTTTCCCAACTACCATAATCCACTTTCTCATCTCGTTAATATACGCTCCTCTACATTTCATCCGCGTCAGCTTCTACTTCTTTCTCCATCTTACGTTTTTTCATCATGCAACACTGACTCTTCATTGGCATGTTAGCTTCATGGTGCAAAAACTTGGAGTACCACTTCATACTAACCAGTGTTTGTTGGTCTAATGCAATTTACAGAAAATGGGCCGTAAGCACTCTTGACGTATAGAAAATAATAGTGCAAATTCATTACACTAATATGGTGAATGTACTTAAAAAATTTAAGCTAATACAATTAATTTGTAGTAATATAATGCCTCAAATATATATTAATTGATGTAACCAGGAGGTTGACAATACATTTTTACAGATACACATAAATATACTTAATTTACATAAGAGAACAGAGTAGATATTTCTTTTAAAGCAATGACGATTCATTTAATGATTTATGTTGCTTTCGATGGAACTGTGAAATTCATTTTAGAAATCATTTTTGGTACAAGTAATATTACGTGGGCGATTGATTATTTAATTCGCAGATTATATATTATAAAATAAAGCATTTAAATTCTGTTGTTCTTATGTTGATTTATTGAGCACCTTATAATTGTACTTATACAGTTTTAATTATGAATTACGGTATTGCAAATATGAAAGACGCAGAATACAATGGTTCGGTATAAAAGAAGAAGAAGAGATGAAGAGTGTGTAGTAAAGAGGGTGTTAGTCGATTAGTAAAAACAAAAGAGCATATATACATATAAGATGACGCGGTGTATTTAAATCGCATGATTCCAACTTTGTCAGATATGGAATAAATTTATGTAATGTCATGTATAATAATACAAATTTTCCACTGCTGTTGCAATTATATAATCGACATAGCAAGGGCGATGGTTTTACAATGCTTTGCATTTTATATTAAAATACATGTATTAAATAATGAGCAAAAATTGATTAAAAAAAATCGCAAATTATAATATGCATATGATACAGTAAACTATTTGTAATAAAATAATGATAAGTAGATACATACATTTACTGCAATCCTCAATCTATAATTAAATAAACTTGAACATGGCCCTACATAATTTATACTCCATCACATATTTCATATATCATTTTCTTTTAATTTCCAAATGTATCAAACAGAAATTAGTATAAATAATGGCTTTACTATTTTACAAATTGAAACAATTCTAACACTAACTACAAAGCAATTTCTACCGCATACCAATCTTAGCGAAAGCAAATCAGTGCACCGACGACACTTATTCTTCCAATCGTTTCCCTCGTAAAAGTAAAAATTCCAAATACACGAGGGAAGCACGTAGGCGCATACAAATGAAACAAGAATAAAGAGCAAGCGAAAATGATTAAGCTCCGCGACAAGACCGACACAATGTTGAAAGGGGAGCAAAAATTCGAGAAACCTTCTCATCGAGATAGACGACATTCCGCGTCACTAAGCGAAAGATCGACGTCGCGGTGCTCGTTCTCGTCGACGTCACGACGAAATAACCGAAGCCTCGTCTCGTGTAAAAACGTTTGATGCCGTTAGCCGTTTTCCACGTTAATCCGGATCAAGGAACTTGACGGGGAGATTCTGCTTCTCGCAAACCGCGGCAACTCGGGGGCGGCGAAATAACAGCCTGCTGAAGGGGGAAGAAAAAAAAGGCAGAAAAGAAAAGAAGCAGAACTAGTCGCGGAGACTCTATTGGCAGGCTGACTGTCGGGATCCTTTCGTGAAAGTGAGCCCGAGAGGGTAATAAAAAGAGCGACAGATAAGCCGTTTCGTATTGCCATTCGATCGACGCCATATTCCTCCGACGTGTGCCGGGAAATCGCGAGGAATATGTTCCCGAAAGCTGCGATTTCGTTTGAATTTCGCCGGGCGGCGAGGAGTTAGGGCGATCGTTCGAATAACTTGTTCCGTCGTGGAAATCGCGTAAGGTTGCAATTTCCCTTCCTCGACAAATCGAGAAGGGTTTCTATACATATAAACGTTTGGAACTTCCGTGTTAGAGAGTTTAAAGGAATAATAATAGATATTCGAATAATCACTGGAGAAAGGTATGCTTCTTGGCTGTGTTCGTACGTAGTTTTTATAAAATTTTATCCCAAAAGCGTAACTTCATATTGAAATTATTATACAAGAAATACAATACGATATACAAGAAATAAAAGTTAGTTTTATTTAAGTGGCAATAATTACATAAATGTACAATTCTATGCGCACTATACTGATGAAACGCAACGCAAAAAATACGTACACGAGAATTATAAGAGTAATAAATAATAATGTTTATATTTATCTGAATAATTGAGTTTTGGGGATACTATATAAAAATTTTGTGGGTTTTTCTGAATTTATTGGCTGAGGTCTCCAAATGATATATATTAACGTTAATTTTTTTATTTAGTGTATATAACAAAAATATCATGACCATCCACTCGTCGACTTGTATAAATTAACAGCACTTAGGCAATAGAACACTTCCTGTTCTATTGCTTGCACTAATCAATATTTTAGAATTACAAATTATAATATTATACTTGTATCAATTAAATACGTAAACAAACACAAATATATTATACATATTTACATGCACATTTATTATATCTCACATAAATATAACGCCTCTGTACGCGAATAATTATAGAATGACTGTACAGTCCAATTTAGAAAATTATGTAGGATTAGAAATCGGGTATATTAAAACAATATCTCATCTAACAGATTTTGTTTTAAGCTGTTGTATCCTGCATTACATTTCTATTCTTCTCGATACAGCAATTTCAATAACAACGAGCACGAAATGGACACGACGCGTTTCTGGTCCCGGTGAAAGGATTGAAATTTCACTTCAATCGATTCTTCTTGTTGTTGTGTTTTTTATTTATTCGCACATACATAAACGTTTCGTTCAGGCAAAAATAAAAGAAACGGAATTCTCGCGTCAGAGGGAAAATTCAGTTTCAATCTTGCACGAGCCGAGATTGATTTCCGGGAACTAAATGCATCATCAACTCTGCCGATCATTACAAGGATCGTTACACGCTCGACATCTCAACAGTGAAGTCAGCAAGCATCCAGAGACAGTCATTCTAAACGTTTCCTTCCAGTTGAAACAAAAGAAACGATTGCGAGGCTTTCACCCTCCATGGATCACGATCGCCCATTGATTTACACTCACACAATCGAGAAGCTGTGCTTCGGAGTGCAATCAGGGTAAAAACCCCTACGTCATTAGAAATAGAGCAATGCCACTTAACGAATGATAAGTTGAACGCGTTGACTACCTTATCCAAAATTGGATCCAATCATCATTGCAAAATATGATTGATTTATACCTTCTCGTGTCGAAATCAAATCTAGCCCAAACCTAATTTATCCATAATTTTATCTAAGTATCTTTGCAACCTATGATTATTTTATTGTTGAACAAGTCTAGTTTAACTTAACCCAAACCTAAGATGTCCCGAATTTTACCAAAATTGTATTTAACGATCTCTGCAACTATTTATCCATTTATTGCTGTTCAAGATTTGTGAAGTACATACGATCCACGTTAATATGTTTATTATTCCAATTTCTCTTGTAATCCTCTTTGATAGTCACCAGGAAATAACAGAACGACCAGGTTAACCCTTTAGCCTTTCGATTTTTCACACTATTAAGCAGAGATGCCTATTTGACTACTTACTTCCTGAACTGGATGACAGTTCTAACGCTTCACAACTGTGGAATGCAGTGTCAAAACAAGCCCTCGTATTTTTTTTAATCCGACATAAGTCACTAATTATATCTAGATTTTTAACTCAAAGTTTAGTATTTTACAATTGTATTATATTGTGTACTCCAGTAGTCTTGCCTTTCAATTTTGGCAGGTACTTGGAAGCACGAATGTTAAGGTAAAGGAGGAAATGTCCACGTTTTCACGAATACGTACCAATTTTTGTTCTATCTTTGTCATACAAGGGAAATATTAAGTTACTTAGGCAAATAGTCTAACGAGTTAATTAATCGCTACCTCCAATTTTATTCTAACCGGGATGTACCAAAGCGACATTGATAATGAACCGCAAACTGCAAAGCGCAATTAAGAAATCCATATAAAATTACATAAAATACGACTACCCGTAAATCTTCCACCCCGAAGGGCGCTCGCAACGAATACATTACACAATCAGCAATAATTCTTCGAAACATTTCTGCAGGGCCCGCAAGACGGGCCCGTGCCCGGGCCAGAATTCACTTTTGCATTCCACAGCAACACGGTATAATACACGCGACACTGATACGGCTCATAAACTCCTCGCATTAACTCTACAAGGGAACGGACGCGTGAGACAATGAAGTATCTGCTTTCACGACCAGAGATACAATAAACGATACCGCGGCGTGCGCAAACAGATGTTAACAGGCCCCCTGGCGATTCCTTATCACGCGGGCCGATACGGGGAACAGCAGAAACCGACTGAAAGCGGCAAATTGATCAACTTTGTCTGGTAAATCGGTTTAATCGTTCGTGTGGGGCGAGCGGATCGACTCGGATCCGACCGTTAATTGCCGGCCTAAGCGTTTCGGTTAATCGTGGCTGTTATCAAAGTGCCAGGTCGAACGATCGTAACGAGCCAGAAAGTAACTGGCAGTTATCAAAGAAAGTAGCTCCTTAAATCAGTCACGCCCGTAAAAGTCTCATAACGTGTCATACAGCCCGGGATCGTTCGGTACCATTTTCAGGGCGCACCTAAATGCTAAAACATCGACATCTGCAACACCAGTACAGGCACACGGAGCGCCGCTCCCTCGGTGAACGTTTTCGTACATCTTCAACGGTCGCGTTGTGTACAGATGCACACAACTGGGGACGTGTTTCGTTCAAGAAAGGAAGACGGAAGGGAGGAGATATTCGCGGCACAGGCTTCCAGCATGATCACCAAGTTCAACGACCCGAGGGAATGCCAGGGCACAGGCAGACCGCCGTCTTAAACCGTACTCAGAGATCGCATAGATGCGACTCCGTTTGGGGACGCGTGTGCAGGTGTGCGACGACACCGTTACGCATCACTCCTTCGAAATGTGAGAGATTGCTTGGATATGTGTCTATGACTGTCTATGCACGGGGATGCCCCTGATGCGTCGACGAAACACGCGGATGAGACGTATTATATTTTGTGTGTGTATGTGTAGAGGCGTTGCGTGTGCGAGATCGTGTGCGATTTCGCCCGCGTGTCTATAAAGTTGGAGAACTTTCTCGATGCACTAGTGTTGGGGAAGGAATTCTTTCGATGCGCTTCAGTTACGAGTGATTCCAGGGACTGCTGATGGGGATGAAAAATGTGTTTGGGGTAGAAATGGGGTTTGTCGGAGAATAGTTGCGTGGCAACGATTGGAATTTCTGTGAACGATGGGATGCGATTTTGTGATGACAGTTTGTAGGTGAATTATTTTCGGTCATTATTTTTATTTGCCGGTGGTTGATTCGTGGTAATTGCTCAGGAATTGGAAATTTGTATTTCGAAGATTTCTTTAGGGGATTATAATTTTATAATATGTTGCAAGGAGAATTGCATTATACGAGATTATGAAATTTATTTATTTGATATTGTTATTTTGAAGACAATATTGCTTATTGAAGATTGTTATTTACGAGACAATCCTGCTATTTAATTTTTTTGTATATCATTATATAAATGTTCTAGAGAAAGGGAAAACGTGAAGAAAGAAGGATTTTGAAAATTCGAGCGGGTCCTGCGTGATCATTTTAATACAGTTTATATAATGTAAAATTTCCGAGCATTCTGTTTCTACTTTTTTGCATACCTTTTATAAAAAAGAAAATTCGAACCATTGCAATTTTGCAAATTTTAATATGACTTTGACTTTTATCTACTAATATCATACATGATTCTAACATACTTATTTTTATTTTCTTCTGCGTTTCGGCGTTTCGATTCTAGGGGCTTATACATATTTTTATACATATTTTTCAACGAGTTTGTCGAGTAATAACAAGAAACTTGAAATTGTTGACACGAAAACATGAAATTCGTTTTGATATATTAAAATAGGAGTACAACGATATACTTCCATTACTGGCAACTAGTTTTGCATGAAACTTATAATTATTATTGTATACACACCTTCATCAATATTTACAAACCTACCGCAAATTTTAATATACTACATAAGATATTTAATTTGCAACTCCTATTAAACAAGCATACATAGCAGACGCAGTTAAGATCACTTCCTCAATGATGTGAAAACAACCATCCCAAAATATTAAACACGCAAGTGATAAACATGGAAATCATATACATAAAATGTGAATGTACAAACAAGTAGTACCTATAGTATAATAGAACGCGACATATAAGCAAGGCGTACGTAAGAAATATGCCAACTTCTCATTACTTTCTTTACCTCGAGTCACCCCTGAATTGCACACATCAGTTCTGCAAATCAGAAACCTCAAACTTCCTCGTAAAATAAAAAAAAACTCCAATATTTATATTAACCAATACACCTTTCTAATTACCCGTCACAACAAACGAAGAACCAACATCGTTCGTACTCATTTCCCGCGAAAGCGCCAATAAAATAATACCAACAGTAGGAGCGATGATCGATACTTGCTGCCGCTGACTCAAGATTACCCAATATCTCGTTGTTCATCTGAAGCAGCGACACGGCATGGCAGGGTGAATGCACCGTGAAGCGCCAAAAAAAAGAGAAAGAAAAGCGCGGATGCAGATACGAGAAGCAAGGTGAACAATGGTACATAGGCAAAAATATGAAGACGTTAATGTGGACACGGTTGAAGTAGCAACGAAACATGTGCACGTAGACGGGACAGCGTGGAACTACGTAGGCACAGTAATGAAGATACTGGAAGACTGCAGAGAGGGTTCATGAAGGACTCCTGGAGGGAGAGGAAATTGGAAGAGGAGGAGCAGACTCGACAGTGGGTGTGCAAAAGATGGCAATCTCTGCACCCATTGAACGCGGCCTGGAGGTGTTTAATGAGAACAGGCAGCTCGCTACAAGGTACGCTTGACCTACATCATCGGCCACAGACGACGTCGTCAACGACGGCGACCACGACCGCGACTGGAATGACGACAACGACGATTGTCTGCCACTGGGAAACCCGACTACGAAGCCTCACCTATATGTACACTACCGACCGAAAGTTTGGTACACATGCTGGTATATGGAATATTCTTATATTTTGTTTACTAATGCAATGGGAACGTATTACTTCGCTTTGTTCACACATTTTACGTACGAAAGTTACCAAATGGTTGCAATATTTTCTGAACGTCGCACAGTGGTCCAGAACTGAACGCTTGCTGTTCATGGCCGCCGCGGCGCGCCTGGATCGCGCGTTCGCGTTGCAATAAACAGAACAAACATTTTCATTTCATTTTTTTTCATTTACGTAATTAAGAGTGTTGGAATACAAATGCAGTAGGTGTACCTAAACTTTCGACCGATAGTGTATGGTACGCGCATATGTCTGGACGGGTGAGGTCGTTTCTCTGACTTTCCATGATTCCACAATGGTTTCGCGGACAATGGAAATTCGAATCCGGAGAGCTGGTCAAACGGTATGTCGATTTTTATTTCCACCGTTTCCACGGCGATGTCACGGAGCAGATTAGAATTCCGATCCATGCGTTTGCGGTATTAAAGTGGACCAGAACCGGTCCTAATGTTTCATCGACGAGGGAAACGACGCGCCACTGGCGGAGGACGGGGACGCGGAATAGCCGGAAGTTGGACAGAAAAGGCGATTCGAAGCAAATTGACTTTAAGATTCTTCGACGAATTCGTTGCAGGCAAGAAACGCGAAGCCTATAAGCTGACGCTGAGTTCTGTCAACTTTTTTGCCCTTTACAGCTGTTAGAGTTCGAAGATGACGAGTATAAAGTGAACGTCGACCTCGTGGAAACGAGAGAATAGAGGAGAATTGGTTCTGAGTAGACACAATTTCATACAGAATCGACTAGTCTGCACAGTGGGGGTTATTATAACTGATATACTAATATATTATACTAATATAATAATATACTGATAACTATACTTGTAGAAACGATCATTCTTTGGGACTATCTAAAGTTATATGGTGTCAAGTTATTTGAATGCCAGTATGTTATCGTAGAAACTTTTGCTACATATTAATTTATGTTAATTAAGAGTTTAGGGGAAGAAGGTGTAATGTTACAAATACGAAGCTTCAAGTAAATTAAGTTCAAAATTATTCTATCTATATTTTCGATCAAGCAGTGATATGTATTGCTCGTGCTATTTATATGATTCTTTAGTACGTAAAAATTATTTGAAATAAAATATTTCGCTGCTAAAAGTATTGTGTATTCATAAGAATATGAGTATTCAGAGTATTCATAAGTATTCATATAGAATAAGTGTATTCATATTATTTAATATTTCTGTCCGCATGACAAATTACTTGCTTATATTAATCATTTCTATGTTTACAGAAGTAATTAATCAATCATATTAATCATTTGGCTATTTTTTCTGAAGGATTCGATTTCGTTGTAATATCAAAGAAATTGTATCGCATGATACGAGGAAGCAATGAGATAAATATTACGTCATCTCAAACCATTCATTTATTTTCTACTTATATAATTATTAATCGCTCTAAGATAATACTAAATTAGTCACATGTAAAGGGTATTAACGTATGAACGTGAAATTCTTCTCGTTTAAGAAATAGCCAGCACGATTTAAATTGAACTGTACGCAGTAATTGCAAAAGGCTTTTGAGAGAGTGAAATATAATGAGCGTTTTTAGAAGACAAACAGAAGCTACGCATGCAATTATTTCCGTAACGATATTTTACGTTCTCTAGAACATACGTTCTGTACGAGCATCCTGTAATGGTACATTCTCAGCAATGTGTTCCAGCGACACTGTCCAGATGCAGGCAAAGAACCAGAAAGTAAAGATAAAAGCAGGCTAAAATATACACCAGATATTTCTCTGTATTTCTCCTAGCAGATTCATTTTCATTTCGTTCAAAAACGACGTAAGAAATATTTAGAATGTTCTGTCCCAGACATAAAGAAGTGTTTCCCAGTCTGGCGAGTAATTCTTAACAAGACTGTCACAAAAAATATCATAATTAACATATTACACATACCTTTACAATAAATAATAGGTCTACCGGAACGTTCTGCCAGATAATGTCATTGTATTTCTACATACGTGCGCCTGTAAATTACATTAGTAATGAAAATTATATTGTTCAGTAAATATTAACAATAAATATATTATTTCCTTTTAATTCAACAACGGACCTAATATATATAAACAAATACAAATTTTACATGAATACTGCCTAGTGCCTCGGCTACATGTTGAGTAAGTTTTAGCTGAATCGGTTAACTATCCCCAGAGTTATGACCAAAAGTCCAAGTGGATCTATCTTTCTGTTCCGCACTGTATAATTACATTTATCATTACCCTCAGTCCACAGATTTTAATAAAAAATACATGCCGCCCTAAAACAGCCACGACTCCCCTAATCGCTGTTCGTACAAAGAGCATACAGTGAACAATCCAGTAGCAACAAATCAATATTTCACGCTAATGGGTAACGAAGGGCGGGTCGAACGAAATTGAAAAGACTTAAGGTGTAAATGAATGATAAGCGTTGCAGCGAAGCCACATGGCAGACTTAGGGCAAGAAGGGCTCTAACAAGAAAACTTTTTAACGAGAAACTCTCCGAGGTTAACATCGATGCATCGGTGAAGAACCCATCAGTGCTGGTCCTGGGGAAGCCGCGTCCACCGTCCCCGTGACAATGCAAAAAAGGCCAACTTTTCCACGGATAATCCGCCGTGCTGACGATCAGGAAGTTGTCTACCCAGAAGCTCGCTTACGCGTTCAGGAAGTCATAAATCGAGCGTGTTGCATTAAATCTCGTCTACGTTGGCTCGCGGGCACCGCAGTAAAGAGCTTACTGCGCTGTAAACGCGTAATGCCATTAAAAGGATCGCATTCAGCGATGAGGACGAACGGGGATTCAACTTCTGATCCACGGGGACGCTTCTCCGGAAGATACCGCAAGATAGAGACCGGTGGGGGTGGCAGGAAAAACCGGATGAATTCGACACCGACGAGAAAAAGGACGGGCAGAGAAAGAAGGAGAAAGAAAGAGTACGAAAGAGGGGGAGGGCAAAGGATACGTGGGTTTACGGCAATAAAAACGCCTACAAAGGATCTTTTCAGAGAGGTACAGGGAAACAGAGAGCGGGGAATAAAGGGGAACTGGCGGCGCGATGGAATAGATGAACAAGAAGAGCACGTGGAGGGGGCTGGAAAATGACAGCTCGAGCAATTGCGTGTAATTGCACCACGTCTTGCACAAAGGAGCCATAAGCCTTCACCGGAAGTTTCCTGCGCGACAGGTTGTCCGTCGTACCGGTCCAAAGAGGAGAATCTCATCAGAGATGCACGTCGACTTGCCACTCCGGTGATTAGCCTGCATGCGAACGTTTAGGGAGCAGGATCCTGGCGGGGCTTTGCTGGATCGTCGTGTGCCTTTGAAATTTAATGCACTGCTTCGGAAATGACGCGCAAGAATGTTTCCAATTGTGCGTGGAGTTACATGCGTATTGGTAACGAGAATCTGAGTTCGAGGGACGACTGGGGTGTGTGTGCAGTTGTTGCTGTACGGAGATTGATAAATCGTCAGGGAAACCTTCGTGCATTGTTACTGAATAGATACAAGTAGATACGATACATACGCGACACGTTCCCTTTTACTTCCAATTGGTTTTACTTGAAACATTGAGTTATTGTTTATACAATTTCGCCAATATTTTGCGTCATTCAGAATAAATAATCGGGACTCACATTTTGATATATTACTTGACATGTTTCCTTTGCAATTTATATTATCAGTATTGGGCAGGCAAGCAGGTACAGTAGGGGCGTATGCAACTATTTCTTTAATTGTGCAAATACAGTGAACACAAATTATTATTAATCGCATGAATAATAGACGTGGAAATTATACAAGTAGGGTGAGAATGTTTATGCAAGTAAATGATAACATATGGGAATATTTATGCGGGTATTAATATACATCACAAGTATTGCTAGAGGGGAAATGTTTTATTTATGCAGGTATAGTATGACGAAATATTTATACGCAAGGTGTAGGTAAGAAATATGTCGCATATGTTATTTATTATTATGATTATCATGAGTTAAGTTGTGGCATAGAACAATAGTCTTTTTAATACCATCAACTGCGAATTGAAATAACGTATCGATTAAATTGGTCAACAGTCATGTATCTATGAAGTATGTAAAATATATGCAGCATGTTGGATATGTATGCATTATTTAAAATAACACATTCACATTTACTTCCTACAAAAATAATCTAGGATAATATTTCTTTATAACATCTAATATTTGGAAGAATGGTTGTAAGTACAGTATCTCTGTACGAGTAATATGGTTAAAAATAGTTCCAAACAAACTCTTTGCAAGATATCTTAGGATCTGACAATTAAAGCCGAAAATAAAATATTATTTTTGGACATACGAATAACGAAGTGTGCAACTGGTAACTCATTTAACTTAATTAAATCGCAGTCTGAAAACATTAATTATACGAGAAGACCATAATAAAGTTTATTCATCCACTTCAGTTCTGTTTATTTATAACTGTTATAGATATCTTATTTATAATCCCTAAGAAATTACAAATATTTAATATTGCTACTATATAAATCATGTATTTCACAATAAACATTCGACTGCATTCCAAATTGTTTCATTTCAATTTTGTGATTGACCGTGAACGTGACTTTTTTCACACAAGTGACACATGGAAATACAGATACAAAAGAAACACTGCTATAGTTGAAACATTTTTAAAAATATTCGTGGCACAGAAATATTAAAAATTTATTTGGAAATATCAAATATAAATCCTATTTAATCATACATTGACAAAGTTCGTTGTTCCTATTGTATGCGAGGAATAATTTACGACGTGAATACGTGCGATAATCGACATACATTCAAGAAGATATTTGTACGAAAAACGATTCCCTGCTGACAAACTGCTTCATTCGTCTCAATCGATGGGTAGAAGTCGACAGTATCTATAGCAGCGGACGCGATGATAAATTCCCATTCATATATCGCTATTTCTTGCTGGAAGTTCTACGATATACGCGTGACAGCTCAGAAAATTATTTCGATTCATTTATTCTAGTGACCCATTCACTGAAGAAACGACCTGCAATTCGTAACGTGAACTTCCGTGGTCACAGTCGTTTGTCACTGATCACATTACGGCATCTTTTGTTAACGATAGAAACATGGACTACCACGACACTGTGTCCTACTTTAGTTAAAATAAAAATTGACGCTTCGTCGAGAATTCATTATTCACATATATTCAATCAATTTGAGACAGAACGATGATAAATAGCATCTACGTATCAGGAAATTATTTCAAAATATTATACGGAAGAAGAGAGTCGTTTATTTTTTAACCTTTAACATTTCACGGTAGGTTGTGAGAGACAGACATTTTCAATAAATTCATTTTATCCTTCAAATTAACTTCGGCATTATTAATCGAATTTTTGTGTCAATAATGTGAAAATTATATTAAGACAGCGTCTTAACTGAATAAGAATGGCAAATCCATAATTTGCATGGGAATGTAATTACGTAAGGAACGTTCTATATTAATTTATACATTAGTATGTACATTATTTTCCACAACAGGCATTCTAAACGTATTTCGATGTCGAGAAATATCAGACGTAAATGAGTTTCTTTGCCGATTCAACAGAACAGAAATATTCGTATTTAGAGGAGCAGACAGAAGGAAGAGGAGAAGAAAGTCGTTTTATGCTAATATGTCGTGCCACTGTGGAATGTGTTTATTGGATTTTTCTCCCGATCGAATTGCATTCCGTCGCGGTACCGGACCATCGATTTGATTTTGAATTCCAAGAACAGGATCAGATTCCTGCCGAAGCCAATTTCGCGCGACACAACGCGACCACGTTCAATTAATTGAGGACGTAAAAGCATTTTTCATTCGCGGAAAAACCGATTCGGGCGGGACATTCGATTTATTTGTACGTGTCAATGAGAGGAGCAATATTCAGGCTAGTAGATCACAAGGAATGTTGGATATATCGAGTATTCGAGGGAAAACTCGTGAAATGAATCAACGTTCCATATTATTGCAATTTGGTGTGTGTGCATATAATTTAGATGCATAGTTTAATTGGTGTATAAATAACATGTATGTACATTTCTTGCATACGGATAAGTAATGTGCTTAAATCATTAGCATTTAATGTAAAATTCATAAAAACTTGTTCCAATATATAAAACTCTATAATAATAAATAATAACTAATAATAAAACTCTGGAAATGGTTTTTAACAACGACGATTGGAACGTTAGATTTATTGTATGAAGGTTGCAAAGTTAATTGAGTATGAATTTTAATGTTGATAGTATGTTTAAGCTTTATTAGTATTTTTTAAATTGCTTTGATTGTGTGCGATTTTGTGAAGAAAAACAATTGCAATAAATACATTCATTATGATAGAAATAAACAGAAATTGATTCGGTGTTGTTATGCAAAACAATTGAAATAAAATATGAATCTATTTCCATTTACACAACCAGTTTAATATGCATACTATCAATGGAACAACGAAGTAGTTCGTAGTTCATACCTTGTTTATTTACGATTAATTTTGTAATATTCACTATATCTGAATTTGTATGTTCGAATAGGTTGATTGATTTACATGTTACTGGAAGAAACTGTAATATCTAAAAGTAGCTGATAATTATTTTGATCAAAACATTCTTGCCTAAGCTAACTAACCCTCTCTCACAATGTGTATCATAACTCTATTTTCGTAAATGAATTAGTTCGTACCAATGTTTTGCATGCAACATTCTAAAGGATTACGTGAAAACCTTTCTTTATTTTAATGTATAAGAAAATGGAGTGGAAAGCAAATAAGACATTAGTCTATGTACACCATTAAAAATATGTAAACTGTCTGTCTCACATCGTTGACATGGAGTACAAATAATAAAGAAATTACATAGTTATCAGTGAAAATAAAATACAGTACTAGTACAAATTGCAGAGTTAGTGACGCCAGAATTCTTGTCAAGCGAATAAAAATATTTTCCAAACTTTACACAAAGCCACATAAAATGCAGTCATTACAAATGTCGAAAATAATAATGGCATAAGCCAAATATCGTTTGACAAGCACCATAAAGGAGCCACCTTCATAAATCTTCGGTTTACGGTTCCTAATCTCAGGTAATCGTCGATCCGCAAACTGTGCAACATCTGGATACTCTGGCCAAAAAATGCAGAGCATCTCTTGACACTTGGAGAAAGTGGCCAATGTAATTGGCAATTACAGCAGATGGCTTTGACAACCAACCAGCGACACTAGAAAGTTTGTCCGGGTTAAAGGGACTGATGAAATTGTGCGCAGGGTCATTTTCACTACTGACAAATGAATTCCCGTTAGTCCACACTGTCATTCTTCTCATTTCTTTTTTTTCTTTATCGGGTACACAATTAATGTTCTCAATTTAATTCGAATTCCGGGATATGGATACGAATAAAATCCTTTTGTTTCTCTAGGAGGAATATCCATTTGGCACCGATTGCAAGTTTATGGCCAACGTATCGTGTAATCGATGAGAAAAATATTGAAAGCTTGCACGAACAAATATGAACAATATAAAATACGCTTCGAAATTGATGAAATTCTCGGCGGAATTTTCAAATTAAATACCAGATTCCACTGACAGTGAATTATTATAAATATTAAGCACCCTAAATGTATCAATTCTTTACATTTTAAATACGTTCCAAGAAAATAAGTTTAATAATTTGGTTTTTGCATAAAAATAGAATGCTGCCACACAGTTTCAGTTTATCTGGCCTCATATTTCGTGCCATTAATCCCAGGCAAATTTTAGTTTTAAAAGTGCAACATTTGGTAAAATACTGGATTTCGAAATTCGAGAGGAAATATTATCATTTAATAATCATAATAATAAATAGTTTTACAAAGATTATAACTACATTTAGAACCCGGAAATTAATATTATTATTATTAATATTGTTATGCATTTCAAAGTTTATAAGCTTCATCTCAATTATCCCGTTTAAGTAACGAATTATATTTTCCGATTAACCTAACGTTACTAAAACACAATTGCTAATAATATCTTTTACCGACAATACAATATCGTAGAAATTGTCCGAAAGTTCCATTCGGGAACATTCGAATTATTCCACATCTGAATTTCAACACAACTCACAGTTCAATATTTATTTTCCCATCGGGGCAGCAAAATTTCTCGCATAGTTACGTAATCCCTTAACAAACGAAAACTTTGTCCTCCACAGATAGCAGCGTAACGCAAGCTGAAATGAAAATGAAAATGCAAATTTCACAACCTTATTGCATTCTGGAAAATAAATATCCTCTACTTTTCCACTCGGCGTCGCGTCGTAACCAAATGCCTCATTATAATTTTCCACCCCATCCTTCAGCCCCCTACCTCATTTTCCATGCTGAACGCGAAACGTAACAATGCTAGATAGTCAATACGCTGCATTATTAATATAAACGCGGACGTTCCAGACAAAAAGAGAATAACAACAAGCGCGGCAAACAAATATCTGCAATCTCGCGGATTCGATAGACATCACAGCATTCCAATCGTGGCCTTCTTGTTTCAGATCAGCCCGTCAAATGTGTATCTCTGTGAGAAGGGTGGCCCGGCCTCGATCGTTCCGCGTTTTTATCATTCCGGCATCATTGAAAATTTAGTAAACACAATTTTATTTCCTCCGTGCAAATATTGATACACGTAATATCCGCGGAGCTGACCGATAGTAATCGAGTTTCGGTTATTTGAATCGGATCCTGATCCAGCCGCTTCGTGTAGCTTTGAGGGGGAAAAAACAAAAACGAAAGGAAGCCTGGAGTGAAACGAGCGCGGATAAATTAAAGCCCGCGTTTCTGCTAACCAGAGAAAGATGAATCGAGAGTTGAAACTGGCGATATGGAAACGGTGAAATAATCGCACGCGAATTGTCCCCGCCCGTTTTATTGGCCATAAATGCCGATGGTGATAAAATACTGTTCCCTGATATTCCAAGACGAGTTGCTTGCGTTGATATTGTTGAAAAAAAGTAGAAGAACGAAACTTTGCGAATGTATATTTATTAGATCATTGCAGGAGTTTTTGCCTGTTGGGTAAATATGTTTTTTAATGGGTTTTAAACGTGTTTTAAATCACTTCAACGTACAACTTTCTTTTGGAATGGAAATACTTTGGAGTCAATATTGATCAGCGAACGAAAATTTTTAATTGGCGGTCCATCATCAGAATTAATATTGGCAAAATACATATAAAGTATATACTGTAGCATATTTCACGCATATTTCATAAAAAATTAATAAACGCATTTGGCAGTGTTACAACATGCAATAGAAATTGTAACGAATACTTTTTTCTTCAACTCAATCAAAGACTTTTGAAATTATTCAAATAAAGCCTGAACATGAATTGGTGTCTAGAGGAACATGTCATATTTATCGCAATTATTTGCTGCCACGGAAATGATTGCGATGGTTTCCCGCAAAAGACGCCAAAATTACAAATGTAAAATTGTATAAAGCAGAGAATTGTTTCTTCTACAGAATGCTAATTAAATCGCTGATAATGAAATTAAGTTCCGTTTGCATTTGTTGCGTCTGATTTTAATTAAGATTCTGACGGACCAATTACCGACACAAGCTACAACACAAACATGTTTATTCCAGGATTCATGATGCTTGTTCACCGCGTTACTCATCCGAAAGCATCGAGATAATTATAAACACCGATACAACGTTCCGAAAGGAAGAAAACAAAGTCACAAATTCTATGTTACCTTACAATCGTTCCGCGAATGCGCGAAAATTTATCGCATTCATTCCCGGCCGAGTTATTCCGAAAAAGTGTGCAGATAAAAACGGACGAGCAGGCCTAAGGCTCGCGTTAATCGAGAAGACGGACGAAAATGAAAAAAATCGTGTGCTCAAACAAGAATGGAAGCGTTCAACTTTCCTTCATTACGCTGGATATATGATTCGTCGTGCGTGAATAATTAGAGTGCACTCAGAAATGACGCGTACAATTCTGCGTGGATTCCCGGCGAAAGATTTGTATGGCAGGAACCGCGTATCGTTTTCGCCGGAAACAGGGTGGAAACCGTGGAACGGAAAGGGGTGGGGGGGTGGGGCAGAATACGCTTTATTATCTTCTGCAAAACATCAGCCCATCCCTGCACATTCTACGAAACAAAAGGGACAAAGGACGCAATCGAAATATTACGAAGGCAGAGGGGGAAAAAAGGTTGGAGTGTTCCAGTGAGATTATGAAGGAAAAGGGAAAAGGAAAGTGGGATAAAGAATGAAAAAGTGGATGTAGATAACATGGCCCAGGTAATCGATGTTACACTTTTATTAATGGAGCTAATGTTAGCTACGTGAATGTATTCTCTTTTGCAATTTTGCAATTCAGTTTGTTCCGCGAAGTTTAATCATTTCATAATGGTACTCCCATTTGGACTCAAATTATTCGAAAATAGAAAACAAAGTAACTCGATTTTTGTACCGGTTGTACGACATAAAAGTAAGGATACGTTTATTATAGTACTTCATGATACTAGAAATATTGTATAACTGTGTTAAAAATGCGAAAGAAATTGATTAAACTTTAGATAAAATGGAGGAGGTTATTGTAATAAATGTGAATAATTTCAAATTGTATTAACGCGATGTTCATTATTGAATAGTATACAATAATAATGCATGCACAGATTTATACAATACAATTGTATAATTGTACTATTCTGTCCATTAATTTATTTATCCTATACGCTCAATAATTATTTTTCAAACTACAAAGTAATTAGAAAGAAATGTTTTCTATTGCAAGCCTTAATCGCACGGCAGCAGAAGACAAAAGTTTCATATTTCCAGCTGTGAATACTAATTTTGTCTTATTCATACAAATAATTCATCATTTACTGTGGAAATGAGCCACTTACACTGCCTCGTAAATGCTGGAAGTCGTTTTAAATGAAAAATTTCCATCATCACATGAAATACATCATGCATTTATTAGTTGAAATTATTCTATTATTCGGAATAATTATGGTAATTAGATGATTTATAGTCCTCAGTCCAATCCATCAAAGGCACTCATAAAATTAAAAAATAATTACGCCTCCCTTCGGTCTTAGATTCACAATTCTGCTACGCCAATAATCGAATATTGATCGGGCCCGCCTTACGTCAATCATACAGATATAATGTACATAATTCTCCCAACAGAATTAGTAATGAGCAGTCTCTCAAGCAGTCACAAAAATTAGCAAGATAAGTATTATGTACTATTATATAAAAAGTAAGAAAACATAAATGGTACTGGTGTCTTGTTTTAGGAAACGCAAATGATTTTCCAATATTTAAAATGTGTTTTGCTTTCGCTGTATTAAATAATATTCAAATAGATGATATACATTGCCCAGGGAAATTTTTGCACTCGTACCTTTATCAAATTTCTAACTGTAACGCAGTAAAATATAACTATTTATTTAGAAGTTACTGCCCTTATTGTTAGTTTTCTTCAATGAAATGTGTTTGATTAACAATAAAGTTCAGTAGGCCACCATATAAACTCGAAGTTACCAGAAGTTCAATATGATCACTTATTTTAAAATCTATTTCATTTTAGCACAGAACATTTCTCAGTATAAATTATATTTCATATATTTAATTAGACTAACAGTTGTGCGTTGAGGAAGTTGATCTTCTATAGCTTAGTATTAAAAGAAGAAAATTTTAATTTAGACATTCGTTGATTCAGAACCGATAGTGTATTTAAATCTCAATCAAAGTTTCAGCGAATTTGTCCCAATTTAATTAAAGTTCAATCCTGCAGCATTATTACCAGACGTTCCTGCAGCTTGCAATTTATTTCCTTGATAGATTTCTGTTTTCCCTTAATACTCGTGCGAACTACCAGAATCTTTGCATTCCATTTAATCCCCCGTTGCACATAACTTGCATCCGAATGGTATCACATGTTCTATTCAATTTTCAATTTGAGCATGAATGTAATTCAATAAACGCGGATGAGTCATCGTAATACGAAATAGCATAAAAATTGTTCCTTCATGAAACAAAGGTGAGCAGCAACTATTTCCTGCGAGTCATTTTCATTCTGCTCCGTCACGATTCTCGTCTCCTTTGCTGTATCAGTTACTCAACCGCTTCTTAAACTTCTATACGATTATACATAAATCAATACCTAATCAATTTCTGTTCTACCACGACCATGAAATAAACCTCTTTCTTTCTTCTCTATTTTAACTCGCATCTACTACATTGGTTATACATATACTACATTCTTATCCAATGACGCTTATTTTGCTTCGAGCTTTAACGTTACTTAAATTGAATTTAAAATATTTAGATACTTAATGGAAAACCATAATTCTGTTAAGATTAGAACCTTCATAGTTTGTTTTGTAATTAAACAATTGTGTGAACTGAATTTTTTGTTCAATATACAACACATATATGAATATTATATATCCTGCAGATTTTTACATACTTTTATTTCAACAAATTATTTAACAACCCCATTGATATAATACAACCAAAACATCTAGGCCACGAAATCAGAAAAAATATTCCAATACATTGCAACTTAAATACCAATAAATAATTCAAACAAGAATGTTACAAATTTTCCACATACACGTTTCATATATTTTCCATTATTCAATATATCACAACTATAATAACGCATAAACGTTCGATCTCCACCGATCTCCTTTCAGTGTCATGTCAAATGAAACTTATTATCGAGACGATCTACACGAAAAGTAGCGAGAACGGCGCAAAACGCTGTAAAATTTTATTAAACAGGAATTCGGTAATCATGTGAATCCAGATCCGGCCGAGTGTGGAATTTTAAAGAGGCCCCGCCCAACCTGGTCCTTTAACGCGTTTCATTAATTTCGAACTCGACCACGGAGACATACAATTTAGTACTCGCGTGGACCGTGCATCTTCTCGTAGAACCCTCGTCAATTACGCTTTTTATTTGCGTTAAAACTCGTTGACCTTGCTCGCGAGTCGCCTCTGCATGTCTTCTTTACTCCGTGGAGTATAATGGCGCTCTGCCAGCAAGGAATCGACGAAAATTGACAAGCTGCAAGACGAGCCGGCACAAGAGATGCGACCGTGGATAATGAACCGCGATGAAATTATTTTACACGCGTTAATTCATACCGATAACGAGGTACACGACATTTGCGTGGCGCAGTATGGTGTACAGTGATTTTTGTAAATGCATCGACGAAATAGTTATTGCCTGCCTCGAAATATCTACCATCCTTTCCTTTGTTTCACTTTGAAATTCGAATTGAAAATGTCCTGCAAAAGACTTTCCATTAGCGGGTCTTTAATATTTGGTTTATTATTAGCAGGGCTAGGGCTATAAATTTCTATTTAGGTTTTCCCTTTTTATATACTTCCTGCATAAATAATCATCCTTCTTGCTGTAAACAAAGAAAATATTTGGTACAATAAAAGTTTCACTTTCGTAACGTATCTCCAGTTAGGCATATTTTATCTGCGCTGAATTATCTTCATACGAGGGTGAACAGTAGGCTTCTATTATTCAATTGCAAACGAATAAACGTGTTAAGCATCGCATTAATGAAACTAGCCAATAAAGTATAATTCCTTCGTGCACTACCTTTTGAATTTTCTTGTACTTGCTTGCATAAATCTTTCTGTTTACCCATTTCGCATAAGGTGATCCATTTCTTCATTATGCTCTTGAAATATTTAGATAAACTGTACAGGGACCGTGTATTTAATTCCAACGAAAAATCAGAAACAATAAGCAATTCTTTCTATTTGGAAAAATATAGAAACTTCATAATCACTCAATTTCCCCTCTCAATCTTTCCAATTTACCACCTGGACTTAGACTAAAGGAAAATGTATTACAGCCTAGTCTGATGAGTAAGACAGTAAGACCTCGATTAACCGGCCCAATTGAGGAGATAGGATAAGAAGCAATTTTTCTCCAAAACAATGCTATATTTTTACTACAGACCATCACAACCCGGTTAACCCTTATGTAGGCAGCCAGGTACCCGGGTACCCTTTTCTATATTTTCTTCAATAATTTTGTAATAATTTCAATCCACGTTTTGTGAAAAAAATGTATGCAAAATATTTTAAGTAACTAAGCTTCTAACTTATTGACCATTTAGCCTGCCCACAGAAGGGTTAATCGAGGTTCTACTGTAGTTACACATTGTGAATGTCAATAGAAACTTCAGACATTACGTTAACTTTGTTCTGCAACGATAAGTAACCGATCTCACACACACATTCGCGTATCACCCATCATTTTACGCTTCGACGAGATTTAACCACTCGAAGCTTGAGCACATTACCTTGCACATCGTATTCATAGATACAAGGACTTTCGAGTTTCGTTAACGAATCTTATTCTTGTCTGACACGCTGCCTTTCAATTTCGCGGAGGCATATGCGACGGAAGCCACAAGTTTCCTGTTCCTCGCCCCTTTAAAGCGGACCTCTTCAAGCTCCTTTTGAGCACCGGGAACAGTTTAAACTTGTAGGAGCCGGGGGTACGTCGATATTAATGACTCCTGCGGTTAACCCGAGAATTCTTTGACTGGGGACACCATAAATCTGTGGTGAAAAGTAATATGCCGAAAACATTAAATTCCGCGTTCATTTTCGGACATTGCGACAAAAGTTCCGCCGGATACCTTCTGGCTGGCACGCGGGCGTTTTTAAACACCGCGATAAAGTTTCTAGGGAACATAATGAAATTTCTAGGCGTCACGATGTTCCCGTCATTTTGGAACACTGAAGTCCTGTTCAGAAACTTCTTTAATACTATTCAGTATAATACGAAGTTGAGGAGACAGTGAATGCGTGCGCATATTCTGCCCCTCATTTCGGTGAATTAATTCGATATTTTGTAAGGGGCAATTTCGGCGTACGATACAAATATTTGCGATGCAGACTGCGGAAATGGTATTTTCAAATAACTTTAAGTGCGCGATTTAATTTGTTTAATGTGAACGGTTTGGGTTAGGTTTGGCGAAGTACTTTTATTACGCGTAGAGATATTGTGTATGAAGCTTTTTAAACTTGCATTACTTGTAATTTAGTCGACATTGTAAAATCTTAATGAAATCTGGGTATTGTGTTTAAAATGTTTTGAAAATATTGTACTTTAGCATAGGGAGGAAATAATTAAATATAATTAAATATATACTCTCGCTTTTTTTAATTATTCTGATCATTTGCATCTTAAAAATTGTTTACTGCATTAATTCACAGTAGTTGTTTTTAGTAAGGTGGACAAGAAAACATGAGAAACGAAAATTAACCGAACGTATATTCATTCCTTCATCTTAATACCCATGCACTTTTTCAACAGACACTATTGCAAATTTTCATACGGCACAGCAATTATTTCTTCCAACTGCACAACGTTTTCATAACGTGGAATATATTATTATTCAGAATTCAACTTGACCGCTTTTCATCGACGTTTCAAAGCAGAAATTGGATTAAGATTTTGATTATTCTTCCAGCCTTGTAATACCCGCTAAAAGTATAACACAACCGAAGTTATTTTTCCTTTAAGCCCAGTCATGCATACGCAACGAGGCAGTATTCATTTAAGTAGTTTGTTTGGCGACACAATGAAAAGAGTACAGCGATGAGATAAAGTAAAATTCAAGCATGTGAACGCGGTAAGTAGCATTTCCCATTCGAATTTTCCTTCGAAAGATCAGGTTTACTTGCGTAAAAGGACACAGAGAGATTTGCAAGAGGAAAACTCGTGCATAAATGGAGGAGCTTTATTTTTCGTTGCTTGGCACGGTGAAGGAGGGTATAATATTGTAGTAAACGCAGACTACTCAACAGTCTGGTTTATGCTCGCCTTTCGTCTTTCCTTTTTTTGTTGTTTGGCTACTCCTCCCGTCTCTTCTTTCCCTCTTTGCTCCCTTCGTTCCTTATTTGCACGTCGTATTGTCCTGTAAACTGAGGAAGAAATATTAACGGTCCGCTGACACCAGTTGTGAACCTGCCTTTTAACGAAGTAATGACCGCTTTTTAAGTAAACCGCACAGATCGAATTTTTAATGAAGGCACATGTAAACTGGACACCATACATAATACCCTGAATGTTCCATTTAATACACGACCAACGCGGACAATACTATTGAAATATTTGGTGTGCGCCTTGCTCGTATATTTCTTATTTCGTTTCGATAAAAATTTGTTTCCTTATGCTTCTTGCATTGGCGTTATCCGCATTTCTTTTACCGAGTTACTTAGTTAGTTGTAAACATGCGAAATGTGAAAGTCTGCAACATGAAAACACCGCTAAGTGAAAATAATAAGCAAACAGGCATGCAGAAATATTACACGTCAGGCATAGAAATAGAAGTATATGCATAGAACTACATATAACACACACGCATTGGAATGCAACGTATATTCGCATTCCTGTATTACTTTTATTTATTTAAAAGGTTTGGTCAATATTAATGCTTTAACGAAGACCTGATACCAATTACCACGGCCAGTATGAAGATAATGTAAAACATCTTTTCAACATTTTTCGGTTTTTTTGCGTTTTCATTTCTAGCATTTCACGCGACATTGTATTCTACAAAGCAAACGAGGAGTTTCTTCGCATATCTTATCTCTCTGATTTTTACACCATTTACTTTTACCCCGCCGCTTTAAAGCCACCTAGAACCGCAAGTACCGCATATTTCCGCTCTATTAAACTGAAGGAACGAGCGAAGAAAATCAAGATATTGGCTTCCACCGTGAAAAGCAAAGGGACAATTTTCTACCTCCGCGTAAACATGCGTAAAATACATTGCTTAATATATAGACACGTACATATATGTAATCGAGAGAATGAAGATAAATTATGGATTATTCAAAGTAGTCTAACAAATTGTAATTACTACCTGTAGGTATGTATATGAATTTCTTTCTTTTTACCAGCTTTTTCAGGAAGCTGAAACATCATTTACTTTGTTAACTTTGAAACAATTAGATGCATGTCTTTGATTTTAGTCTTCCAATATCTTTATAATTTCCCTGACATTGTCACGAATAAGTTTAAAACATTGTCCCTATAAAATATAAAGAAATTCAAGAAAGAATTAAGTGCACGCGTTTGAATTTTGCATCCATATCTATTTTTCTGCTAAGTTTTCATCGTGACACTATAAAACATGTATAAAAACGAGCATTGATTCCCCGATATCAAAGAGTCCAACTAGCCCTCTTCGCCATTTTACCCTCTTGAATGCGATTTTCGCTTCATTTAGCTCCACAGTGGAAAGTACGAATTCTAAAGGAGTGTTAAAATGGATATACTTAAATTTGCAAAATACTCACGTTAAGTACGGCTTTGCAAGTTGAATTCTCATGGAAATCAACTGTGGACATTAGGAAACGCAGGTTAACAACAACTTTCATCCTCGTACATACAAAGCAAATGTATTTTGCATAAAGGTAAAATATGTACCGCTTCCTGTGACAAAGATCTACCTTTGACCAACCAGCGTGAAATCAACAATAGGCGGCAGGTTTGCGAACAAACCGATCTCATCTCGTGTTAAACAGTTATTTAAATGCGATCAACTTGCTCTCCATTAAATATCCATTGTCCCTGCCTCTGAAGCAGTTTATTCACTTACTTCGCGTTACTTCATTTACTGACAAAAGAAGTATTCGCGGTTGCAAACAGGAATACACATGTTCAATTCAGTTCAGTCAGTCGAGCACGTCGCGAGAAGCCTGGTTTTACGAGTGTAACGCGTCACTTGTTAAATTCCTAAGCGAAATTCTAGAATTTGTTTGACCGGCAGGCGATTCGGTTTCAAGTATGCCAAAACCGATCCGACGGAAATAATTTAGAAGGACGTTTCAGGACTTTCCTAAAAAATATACTGGCGACTTTCGTGTGGCTTTAACAGATTTAATAACAGATTTATATCTTGCTTACGTGCAATCAAACACTGTGACGCATTAAATATATTACACGAAATCATAAACAATATTAGCAACAACTTAATTGTCCACATTAACGACGCACGTTTCTCAAACTCTTTGTCCCACAAAGTCTCCCACAGCCGCACAAATTGCTCGCAGCTTGAAACCTCCGCGCAACATTTTCCACCGCGCTTAAACCAAACTAGGAAACGAAATATGTATGGCACAGCGTTCAGAATCTTTTCCATAGCGTTCATGTACGCATAATACATTAGCGTCTCGTTAAACAACGACTGAATAGGGGGAGCACCGAAAACCGTAGACACGCTGATATCTTCGGCTTTCCTTTCGGATGAAAGGGGGTGAACCGGTAACACGGGAAGCAACCGCGGAGCGTATTCATGGATATCTGTCCATCAGGGTCTAATGGAATACCACCACGACGAAAAGTGCCACGAGATATTCTTTAATGCCTTCATAAAATTCCAGCTCATAATTCTCGTTCCACCGTCACGTGCACACGATCCCCGCACGACCGTGCAGACACGTTGCGTACACACACGCAAAAGATTAGACCGGCAACTCTCTGGCACGAGTTGCTCTTGCTCGCAGGCAAATACCATATTCAACTCTGACGAAACTCCAGACCGAAATTCTGCTGATCCCTTCGGGGTCGGTAGTCATTACTAGGTTTACAGTAATAACGTAGCTTACAATAATAAACCCGGTGAACGAAGTTTATTTCGAGCCGCGAATCTGTTGTTTGATTCCCTTGCCGCGCGATTATGAGCACCGTAAGTTCGGACTAATTAGCCGAAGGAACGCAGCAACGTTAATTGCGTCACGAGCCGTTCCGCAACAGACAATTTGCCCGTTTAGAAAGGGCCTTTAAGTAAGTGCTACCAACAGACGTTTAAGGTATACATTGGTTACGTGCTCAATATCAGTGGGATTCTGTACCTATGCATTAGTGTCTGGGTATCGCGTGTTACTTTCAGATACGAAATTGGGAGAGATTTCGTATTGTCCTTATGGTACAGCTTTTCATATTTGAGGTCCCGTTATACAAATATCCCGCTTTTCTTTTTTGATACTATTGATCTCGTTGCGCCACGGCATTTTTTGGAATATGAATTCCTAATTTCTTGGTCATTTATTATAGCTGCTAATAATTGTTTTCTCTTTCAAGATGAATCAACATCGATAAAGGAAAGTTAGCCGCGCCACATGCCCTATACTAAATTCGTTTTCACCCTCCTATACTAATGAAACTTTTCTGTTTATCTAATAATAACAATCAACAAATAGCACACATTTACATAGTAAATATAAATGCAACTGCTGTAATTACCACAGCATGGCAAACAATGTCCCACGAGTATACGATGCGGGTATGTATTTAATAAATAATAACTGTATTCGAATGAAAACTGAATATTTGTCTAATTCAGTGTCACGTTCTCAATAAGTGAACTTATGAACACCAAACAAATCTATCGATCAGAAATTGGTTTCACTGTCGGCGTACATTTACCTTTCAGTAGTTATATGAGTACCATGATATAATATATAACGTGGAATTCTTCGCGGATTTGAATATAAAACTCGAGATATATCATGCATGCAAAACTGAAGAACCAACAGGGTCGGAATAGGGTCTGAAGACGTTAAGCTACGTATTATTTCGCAACCTTATTGATTCTTATTATGCTGCTAAACGTGCTGAAATAATCTGTTTGGTCGCTGATCGTTCGTGCAAACAATTACTTTTATCGATGGATGCTGTGCAGAATTTTTATATCGTTGTGGCCGCATTCTGGGAAGAAAAACATTGTCTGAAAGGGTACTCACTCTGAGGGTCTCCAACTGGGAGCGCACGTACTCAGCTCGGCTGGCAATGTCAGGAATTGCCACAGGAAACGAACCCATGTACTGTAAAGAGAAGAATAATGCTTTAGCATAATGTTTATATACATTCTTGAGAATGTGGAATCTAAAGATACGCAAACGTAAAAGTACTTACAATTATGCAAATAGTATACAACACATTAAAGAGCGACATATAAATATACATGGCAAGTTAATTTAGTATATTGCTTCCGTTTGCGATTACATCTCAGGGTTATTGTGAAAATGTTAACGTAGTACAATTGCCTTTATGTTACAGAAATTCGAACTTGAACTGGGTAAATAATATGGTACTAGTGTGAACAGTAAGATAATAATTAACAGCGTAAATGGAATCGAACTTGAATTTAACGTCTGTCATTCTTTTTGTTTCAATTAAATTAATTTTAGGTGGACAAAATTCTATTAACTGTCTGCTTCAATATTGTATAAATTAATTAACGTGAACAGGTTACATAGTTCGAGGAAGTACAGTAGTTACTAAGTTCAGAATAGAATATAACCCGAAATAAACCTGAACGCCTTTTCTAAATATTGAATAGAAAACTGGGGTAATGTAAATTTGATTTATGAACTATATTCGTTGAACGACACACAGGCCAACCGATTATGTTGCTATATAAAGCCATAAATCACTTCCACCTTCGAAAATATTGCTTTTAACGACCTATGTTTTCAAAGCATTTTTGACTTATACTTTAGTAAGTGCTATAACTAAAAAAAACCGATGTCACCCCTTTTAAAACGTTGTATGTTAAAAAAAGATGTAATCCCTTCCTATAAAATATTTAGTCTACGAGTAATCATTGGTTATTGCCGTAGTTCAAAAACTATTTTGGTGTTTTCTTTACATTCTTAGTTCCTTTATATATAATAGGAATAAATCTATATGTTGAATAATATTTTAGCTGCAGGGATGGACTAGTTACCAACTTAGAATTCTTAGTCTCATGAATAATTTCACTGCCGAAGCTTTATTTGGAATTTTAAAGTACACTTTTGGAAATTCAATAAATATTAATTGGCACAGCGAGCGAGACAGGCAAAAGCTTTTCCACAACTGAAATAGGAAATGCAAAAGATTCCATTATTTTAGAAATCAATTCTAGGAATCGGAAGAATAACTAATATGAATTATTAACCCCATTTTATATACAAATTATATTCTGCAGCTACACCTATTGACATTTAAATGCGAGGAGAATCGAATGTTTCTCGTCAAATTATTCACGAACGATGGATCACCTGCGTTCATTTGAGCACACAGGCTCACCCTAATTAACGGTGTGCCACGAACAAAGCTTACAATTCTATAGATTACTAGTTCTGTTCCTGCCTGCATTTATAAACACGTTACAATTCTATAGCTTATTATCACTGCCCTTTCTCCCTACATTTAATTGCACTGCTTTAATAAATGAGAATAAAGTAATAATTATTATACAATTTAAGAAAACAATAATTCTTTCTCTTTATCTCTTCACGGTTATGTGTACCACGATAACAGGGACAGTCTGTATAACTTTAGAATTGTTTCAACGTACAAGCTACGAGTAGCACATCTCTTTTGCACCGTGTAGAAACTTCGATCGCGCTTCTCGCATCAAATTAGCCGAGCACAGGTAAAGTTCATTTCTCTACGGCTGGGCTGTTGCAAGCGATTGCACTCTATCTCAAAGTGAAACGGGATCTGTACTAGAACTGTTACACAGCAAGGTTTGAAGGCTGAAGCGGGCTGCAAAATTATATGCCACTTGATTCTCTAGCTAGAGGTAGTCAATAGACGTCTAAATTGTTGGACGAGTTTCTCGACGACGATATACAGGGGTCAATTCTTCGTTTGCGCAGTCACGAATTCACTGGATGCTGCATACGACGTTTCAGCAAAATAGTTGCCCTTACACGGTGATCTAATTACCGAGTTTCGAGAATGGCGTATGTATTTCAGTGGGTAGCACAATCTCAAACAATGTGAAGATACTTTCGACATGACTGTAGTACACGATGCGATGCAAGTAACTCTTGTTTCGTGTGTTCATGTATGTATGTATGATGTGCAACAGCATGTGATACACTGGGTGGTGCATTTACGTACGTACATAAATGATACACCCTTTGCAGAGTTTATTTGCTATTTTTTTTTATGCAGCATTTCAGCTTTATGCAGTTTGATATTAGTTACATTGATTAATTTCTGATATTTTCGACAAATATGTGTACATAATAATTATATAGTGTCAGTTGTATTATTGTATTTTATCAGTTTCACAAAATATTCGTTTATTCTATGGGTAAAAAGCCTTATCTAAAATTCTTTGATACCATTTAGTTCACCGGTAGTTTATTTAACTGTTAGTTAATCATATATAAACTAGTCAATTAGTCTACTTAGAAATTAATTAATCTTCGATACGTTCTTAGTATCGAATAAAAGTTAATAAAACAGTGAAAATCAGAATAAACGTTTCTCTAACCGATTGAAAATTATGAAATTATAGAATTAACATGATAAAAATATGAAAGGTGATCATTCTAATCCGTTCAAAATATTTTGCCTCATTTCGTGCGCAAAGGATAACTAAAATATACGCAAATTCGGTAATTAATAAACAACTAATTAAATAACATTAACAGAAAGTATATTTCACTTTCTAAAATTTTCAGAACGCATATTATGTAGATTTAGAATATACATTAATCTTTTTATGCGAAAGAAAATCACCAAATAGGCCAGTGAATAATGTGTTAAAAGAATTTTGAAATTCAATAGCATCTTTCAAAATCTTCAATCTTCCAATCATTGATTCTAATTATTAGTCACAGTCAAAAAAATTACCGTGCCGATTAAATAAGTAGTTTATGTATACATAAATATGTCTTTGTATCTCGTAGAAGTTTCAGGGGGCGAATTAGATAACCATAGGGTCGACGAGATGACAATAAGGGTGGGAATAGCGGGAAAGCTCCGCAAAGTTTAACGGTTCCTCTGAAGGAATCCCTCTTTCATGGTGAAACGCGTCATGTGATGATCATATGGTCGATAAAAATAGCGACCCTTTCTATAACGGCAATAAATACAAGCACCCTTGCGGGTAAATTCCAGGGAAGTAATAAATAAGGATACTTAATACAATTACGTGCTTGCGGTCTGTTCTTGACAATAGGTGTGGTATTCTTGTAATAGCTATATTTCATGCTAGTATTATATGATACATTATAGTAATCAACAATTTTGATTTTTATTGCCCTAATATTTTCTTTTATTTCAATATCACTATCTAACCAGCTTTCGTAGCAATGGAAGATAAAACTACAAATTACTGTCATTACAGTATACACTGTTTGATAGATAAGTACTTACTTTCCTCCAATTTTTTTATAATTTCATATATTAGACTTATTTAGGTACATAATCTTCGGTTGAGTTTCACAAATATTGTTTATTATATATCGTTTGAAAAATATTTCTGTGTTGGAATACCTTTTTGGAAAACTTTTAGGATTAAAAAATTTCTGGTAATTGTTTAATAATAGTGGAACCAATATATGGCGAGCATAAGATCTCCCTCTCTCTCTCTCTCTCTTTCTCTCTATTGCATATTACATATAAAGTGACGCACAAATGTGAACTTATCAGCAAATATAATTGTATGTACTTGTATATGAGAAAAAGTATGTATGCAATCAAATCTGCTATTCACAGTAATACTGATCGATAATTCATTAGCAGCTATTCTCTATACTCTATTGCATGGAATATCGTACGACTTTATCACGTACATACATATGTATATCTATCATACACAGTATGGAATCACAGACCGAACCTCACTTGAGCAACATTAAATATGTCGAAGAAGCTTTACATGTAAAGGAGAAAAACAAGAACACGGTCTACGGATATAATTGTAACGCGTGCACCAGGTATAATTTGCGTTTCCGTCATGATCTCCATGTCTGGAAATCTTTTCTCCGGGCGGCATTCCCGATTCAGATGCTCGCACCGCGAAATAATCCCCGTTTTAATCCCTCCGGATGGTTCTCATTGTTGTTTCATCGAACTTCTCTCCGAGAGGATCTTCTCTCGGAATCACAGGGATTTTCCAGCGATATTATGCCTCTCTGTATGGCGGAAACGACCTCTGAAAAATCCCTGCAGTATCGGAAGTTTGGAAAATAAATAATAATAATAAACATGCTTGATGTTTCTATGGGCATACGGCACGAACTTGCACATATATGTATACACACATATGCATATGTATAAGAGTATAGAAACCATACATTTTTTATTTCAATGGTGCAATATACATTGATTCTGTCTCGAGTATAATCAGGTATGATGTATGTACAGAATATTATACATAGAGAGAATGGTTTTATTCTCTTTTTTTATTTAGATCGTATTATTTGTAACCAGGATTTAATTATTTCGTTGTAACGTTATTAGTATGGCATAACTGAGCTGCGTGCCAGCAGGTCTCGTACTAGAAATAGACCGCAGAGGTAGAATAATGTAATTAACAAATTGCAATGAAGGTAAATGTAGCTTGCGTCGGATCGTGTAATTGCGTGTCATGTTATTAGTAGTATTCGGTGATTTCCTTAAACGAATTGGCTGCCCTAGAAATACATATTTGGTGCATAGCCATGGTACTCGTTAGAGGAAAGTAGTTGTCGTAAATAATGCAACCGGTTCCAATAAATCTTGTAATAACCGTAGCCGTTTCAGGTGCATATGTGTGGCAAGGGCAATTTACTAGAGTGTTTATCGGATAGTTCTAAACGTGTGAATGTTTGCTAAAATTACAGGTGTATTGGTTATTTTATATTCACGGTGAATACTAACATTGTGTATGATCCTGTTCCTGTGGAACACGTTCTGTAGGAAAGAAGATATCAATTGAATCGTTGTAGTAACTTTGAAATTTTAATTAATTCTTCACTGTGTTCGCTGCGATAATGGGCCCAACGATCTGAGATGTAGTGACGTTAAAAGTTAAAAAGTGTAAGGATTTTGTGATCGTATTATAATGCAATATTTTATATTATTCATATAATTTATTTAATGAAGCATGAAGTTCCATATCATTAATACACACTTTAACATTTCGAAGTAACTGGCCACCTAACTATAATGATAATAATATATATGAGTTTTCACAAGTATTTTCACAAGACACCCCATTGTTGATTAATTTTAAATCGTATAATTTTTGTTTGACACCTACGCACCTCTTATCATATTTTATATTTACCCAGGGACAATTTTCTATTTCGATTACACTTTACCATTTTAATATTTTGATGTGTAATCGTTTCCTACTATACATATAAATGAATCTAACAAAAAAACAAATACATACAGAAGAAGAATGCGAGAGTTAATGGTAACAACTTACATGATTCTGGTGTTATATAAAAAATATACATATATCATATTGTAACCAATCACTTGTGCCCAACAGAAATTATAGGAACCCTTGCGAAATTATATTCTGCTTTCTACTTTCGTGCTTGGTCGATCGTGGTAATACAGTCCCAGCTTCGACCATTGTTCAATAGATCGCTGGGGATAGTTGTGCTCGAACTTTTTTCCCGTAACGATCTTTCCCCAGTTTATTGAAGCTATCAACAAAGAGTAGCAGTTACGATTATTGCAGCATCATAAACGGTTCATAAATTTCGCACAGACCAACTGCACTAGATGTTTCACTCGTAATAGTGGCATCGTTGTAGGAACGTTTCTTTTGCTAAACATTTTTATAATAGTCCTGGCACTGCAGTCAAGAATTTATAAAACGACGGGAAAACGATTAATCACTGTAGCACACCGAGATGTGGAACGTTTAATAGTTTAGAAAGGAAGCGGGACTCATTAAATTCTTCTTTACTTAATTCACTCGAAAATTTATGATACATATGTATAGGACAGGAAATATGCTGTTACTTAACGTAATTTACATGTTCGACAATGATTAATGTTTTTCAAGTCTTCAGCTATATTATTTATTCGGAAGCATTTATTTTTAAATGCGGGGGATCTTTTCCCTGTTTTGCAAGCAATTATAACACTGACGTATACTTTACACTTTTGTGCTATTCTATTTTGTTTCTGTTTAATTCAATTTATTTCTCTATTTATTATACCTTTTAGGTTAAAAACCCAGGCTAGAAGGCACGGATAAGACAGCAATATGCTAGGTAATCGAAAAATAGGATCATTCCAAAATAACTAATTATAATATGTATATTGAGTTGCTATTGAAAAACGTAGAATCACTCTTCCTCGTCTAACCCATTAAAAGTTTCATTTTAATGTTTTGAAATGCATTATATGATTTGATTTATGAATTTTACAGCAAAAAGAAAGCCGATCTTATTTATCAATTTATAAATTTGCATAAAGTGCTTATAAAAATAACAACGTGTGCTTAGAAAATAGAATATCCTTTCATTTTGAAAGATACTTATGTTATATAGAATAAGTTGCATCAAAATAAATGCGAATAAACCACGGAGGATATTTTTAATTATTAGGTAATTATTAACATTAAATCTAATAATTATTCTATAAGTTTGTGAAGTTGAACTTCTCTGTACCATGTTATTCTATGTACATTATTTGTACACAGTATAGACGATACATATTTACTTGTTGATTAAAATCATGCCATATCTAATTAATTATCCAGAGAAGCATTTAATCGCTAAACAAAGTTTACATTCCATTTCACTTTTCTAAGAATCGCAATATGAATATAACTACATCCTAGGAAAGAGTGAATGAAGAATTTTTTCTCCGTATCAAATGAAGATTGCTCATAATGAATAAGGGGAACAGGTCTTGCTGTGTCAGCCAAAGCAGAGCTGATTATAGGATTACAATTATTAAGTGGTTAGGTCATTTCTTTGTTTAGCTATCTCTTTTTAAGATTGGTAACTCTTCCAAGAATGGTGGCAGCAGTAATCACTCGTTCTTTACGACATAACATAAATAGAGCCGAATGTAAACTGTACGTATAATACGTAATAATAATAATAGTCGTACAATTTTTGTTATTTCTTTAATCGAATATGAAAATTGTGGGAAATGGAGTATTATATTTATTTTTATTATAAAAATCTCTGTTGAAACTACTTTTAACGTTCAGTTTATTATTTTTACGGTAACTACCTCTGTGCTAAGTCCTCGTGCCTTATATTTCTACAATACTTTACTAGAGCAAAATAAACGGAACAGTAAGTAACCAGATATAAATTAAGGCTATTTAAAAATGCTGCATATATTGATTTCTCGTAACAGCAAAAATAGTTCCATTAAGATGAATAATTAGTTAGTCACTCTACCTTTTGTACAACAAATCTATGCTCTAAATAGAATTTTAATTAATTAGCTAAATATAACATAATTTCGAGCAGCATGTGTACATGCATATTCGGCAACGTGTTTGCACAATTCGCACATAATATTCACATCAGATATATTAATTATGTCAACCAATCAGAATTCAGCATCAAATTCAGATTAAAATCGAGGCTTTATGAATTTAAAAGGCTTTAGAAATTGAAGCAAAAATTTCTGGGCTACAATTGCGTGCATTTCATTACGTTAGTATACCACACAGTACTATCTGGTTCTCTACAGAACATTCCGAAGGATTTATCATTAATCAATGTACACTGCACACTAAGTACGATGTCCTTAAGGGATCTTATAAATTATAGGCAATTTTCTTCCAGCCTCTGATCGTTTCTATATGTACAGCTGACAAATAGATGCGCCGAATGAAAAAAATGAAGTACTGACAGAAATAGATGAACAACGAATAAGGCAAATAGACACCACATGTTTGTGATGTTAGATAGATAAGAGAATGACGACAAATGAAATAGGTAGTGTGCAATACCAGCTACGGCAAGATCGGAAAAAGGTACAGCCATGTGATTTATTGTACAATACATTTTCAAGATATGTATGGCAAATTATGCATCATACATGTTTTTCGATTTTTCAAAGCATACACTTCTATTGTTCTCCATTTTTTTAATTTGAATGGGAAATTTGTTAAACAGCTATAAAATCGAAAAAATTATTACTTTTACTGAAATACAAACATTACTTATGCAAGTTATGTGTATTATGTAATCTGTATTAATATTTCTTAAGTTCTGACTAGATTTGGGAATTTCATTTTATTTTGTATGTACATGCACTGCTATTGCAATTCTGAGTAATTAACTGTCTACGTATACTATTTCTAGATTACACATTGCAGTATTATAAAATAGCTGAACGAATTATAGTGCGTCTGAATAATATACACACAAGTACCTGTTATACTTATTTGACTCTCTTGCACTCATATTGCATTTACTATTCCATTTACTCTTTTTACAAACGAAGACGTGAAAGTTATCAAATGTAATCGCATACTACCGTCACCTACGTATATTTTTAAAGCATACTTGCACCAAGCTTTACATATGTACGTTATTGTAATGAAAAATTTAATTGTTTTATTTATACCTACGCAAGCTACGAAGAAACAAGGAAGGAAGTAGACAAAACGATTGATTCATACATATTGCAAAGTAATACTCAAGCTAGGTTGGCAGTATGGAAACTAAATCACCCCAGAAACAGATATCTCAAAGCCCTACACGTTTACCCAGTAATTCAACGGCACAATAAATTTTATTGACACTCATTCTATCTACGCATTAATCCAAGACCACGATCAGAGCGTGAATTCTTATTAGTCATTAATTCGTTACGTTCAAACGTATCCCAACATTCACTCACTTCTAATTTTCCCAGCTGCACTGAATGCCTCAAGGTAACAAACACGCAACGGCCTACCTGTACACTGCTGAATATTTTCAGAGTGGACTCCGGCATCTTGACATCTACGTCCCCAGTTTCTTCTTCCTCCTTTCCACCCATGGATATTATAATTATCCCGATCCGTTCGATCTTTCAATTTCACATTTCGTTAACTGCTCGACGTCTCGTTCGCCAACGAACAGCCTTCTGTCCAAGACACGACACGCGGAAGTAACCATGTCCTCTCCGGTCTGTCATCGCTGCCATCCAGCAGATACACTTATCTCGTGAATTCTTTCTGAACGTATCGATTCATAATTATCCAATGCACTGTACGACTCCAGCAAAAATATTTAACCCCTTCTCAATCGCACAATAGTTAATAATAGTTAACGTCGCACCCTTTCACTGATTCTTCGCACAATCACGTCACGCAGTTCCACTAGCCCGTACAAATTTCTACGGCTCGAATATTTGGTCTCAGAACTATTATCTTGCACAATACACCGGCAGCAAATTTTTTATTCGACAAGGAATACTCTACAGATTTCTAAAAGAAAAAAACATATACACATTGCACCATAAACCTCGCCACCGGCTGAGCACAAATCGACCCCAGGGAATAATCCTTTTACCAAGAGGTCGGGCGTCGTTCCTTTTCCTTTGCTGCCTCTAGAGATAAAATCACGAGAGGTACATCGCTCCGCCGACATACGGGTCACTTTCACCGGTCACTTTTGCACAACGAATCGTTCAATTTCACGAAATAATAAGGGAGTCCCGCGTTGTTAAGCGCGCCGCGGTGCCATGCATCGTGATCACTAATCACTGTCACTTTCGTCTAAGCTCGCTCGGCGAACGTTCTGCTCGACGCCACTTCTGCACCGCGCAGACCTACGCGATCACTTTCGTGTCATTAATCCCGCTGACCACGAAAACTAGTTTCGTGGAACGCGTTGAAGCGTTTCGCAAGTAGACCTGTACATAGTCAAGTAGCTCTCGACGTGCAGCTCGAAGCAAACTACTCGTGATATTTAGAAAAAACCAACAAAAAAAAAGGAACAAATGGAACCTCGATCGCAACCTACTTCAACTTCCAATCAATTAATTACGACCAACTCTACGCAGGTAAACCATAATCGGCTTTGCTACTAATAAACCTTTCTCGTTTTCCTTTTCCCGCGGACACAATTTCTGCTTCATTCAACAACAGCAATCGGAATATCGATCTAAAAAGTGTACGGGAACATAAATCACTTTCTCCCTGATTCCTTACCAAGTGAAATAGTTCTAATTAGTTCTAAATAGTCTAAATAGTTCTCGACTTATGGGTTCAAAATAAAAGGAAGGACTAATTAATGTAAAATTTGCATATCACCGGTGGCCTGGTACTCTTTTAACCATTACCAGATAGTATTGCTATCGATTCTCGTTCAGAGCCGCATTCCAGCGTTCGAATCGAAACCAATTTGTAATTTCAAAAGCCAACCGATGGCTCGCGAACTTCCGTGTTATAACAGGGATCGTTAGAGGTGAGCTCGGGTACGGGAGGAAAGATCGAACCGGTACACTTGCATCTGCGTCGAGGGGGCAACTGTGCAATGAATCACGTTCGAAAATGGCCCGACACGCTCCAGATTACTCGCGGTAGGTGTTGTAATCAAGCAGGGGCCCACGATCGTTTCCTTCGGCCAGCCCGGTGCGTTCGTTACGTTATCACAGGTGAGATTGCATCCCTGGAACACGTTGTTACAGGCGTACTTCCGCGCGCTTACCGAACTCGGTCACGTTGCAACCGTTGACATTTTCGTGTTCCGCGTCCCGGGAGTCGTGATGAAGAATCTCGACGCAGAAACGGCCGGAACGTTGTGCGAAACGTGAACAGCATTTCAGCCCCGTTGTTCATGAATACCACGATGAGGGTTCTAGCGACGGGCATCGATGAGGTCGCGACTCCTTCTAAATCCGCGGCCATAAGTTAGCAAGATCTCTGTATCGTGTTTGCTCGAAATCCTTTCGCCGAATATTGCCCCTGGCGAAACGGGAAGCTCGTGGCCTGTTCGACGACGTCCGTTTCGACGTGGAACGAAGTTATATCGTCGCGTCGGCGGTAGAGTTGTTAACACGAGGTCGTACTTGCGCGGCGATTTATGACCCGCCCTTATCGAGAGCTGTTAATAAGCAGGACGCTTATTAGCGAAATGCTCGTTGTGGTCGTGTAACATCGCGACACGGGTAACGCGTTTCTTAAGCGAGCGAACCGATTTTTAACGGGCTAGGGCGAGTGTCGTATCGCGCGCAAAATATTCCGCGGGATCGGTTTTAATTAATCGACAATCGTTTAACCACGGCCGGTTGCCGGGTTTAATTAATTATCGCCCGTCTAATCGCGTGTGCGCGTTATGCACGCGTTTCATCGGATTATGGCGCGGACTTTAATTAGGTCGAGGCATTCGAATCGATCCCTGGCGGCATTAATAATAGCCGCGCGATCCTATTTTCAATTTCTCACGAAACGCGGTTTCAATTATTTCATCGAAATTGGACATGATTCAACAGCGTTGCGTGTATCGAAATCTCTCGTAGATAAATCATTGATTGCAATGATCTTGCGCGGAGACGGTTGCAGGTTTGAGATTTCAATCGATCGTTGCCTCCCTATCTTCGCACCGATGTTAATTAGAAATTGTTAATACAACCGTACACCGAAAAATTAGCTGTTTAAGAAGCTCTGTCGTTAATTAATTCTAATGGTGTGTTTTATCGTGTTGTTCTTCGAGCTGAGGGAAAATTGATTGCTTTCCTAAATTAACGTTCACTTAAACGTGTAAGTACTATCTGTTATGCAAGACTTATCGATCTTTTGAATCGTTTGCCATTCCTTAAATAAATCTACATCCCTCTCATTGATCAAAATAACGTCTTCTGGATATTAATCATTATTTTACTTTAGTAATTCGTTTCAGAGTTGTATAAAGCAATTAATTTAAAAGGCTATTGACTCTCACTTTTCTGTTCTTCTTAGGTAACAGTGACTGCATGTTGATTTTATGATGTTTCATTACGCAATAGCTTCACTCTGTCCGTTTCACTTTCGAAGCTGTGAAAGCAAACGTGCAAGGAAGAAGGTGCGTCATATGTCAACGATCCACTCGGATCCGGGGGGCAAACATTTTACCAACAAATTGTAAGGCAGTTAGTGTGACGTTTCAGAAGCTAAATTGCAAAGCAGCCAACTTAGACGCATTATATTCCCCTCGATACATTTAATTTTGCACAGTGCTTGCAATTTAAGCAATTCCTCGTAGTTAAAATTTTGGAGCTATACCAAAAGTGGTTTGCCGCATTTCACCATTAATGAACCAAACGATCTAAATGCCTCTTCGCGTACTTCGCGTACATACAAGCGTGAAAAAATTGAAATAAACTTAACACTGCAGCGTAGTCTTCGATTTTGCAAAACCTTTTCAATATTTCGATATCTCATCTAACAAAAACATTTTCCTTACATCCGCGAGATAGGTGTACGCTTTCTTCCAGTGAAAACCGTGCAATTACACGTGCCTCGAGTAATTAAGGAGGAATAATTACTTCTTCAAGCGTCCGCTAATAAGGCTTAATTATCCACTTATCAAGAAATCCCGTCAGGTGTGCACGGACACCGACAAAACAATTCCCTCCGTCGGCCTTACGGTGCACAGTACATAATAATGCATTTCATCACTTAACCGAATAAAGGAATCCCCCGTCGATCAAGTTACACGCCCTTAATTTCAACGCCATTAATCAAGATCATCCAATCCTTTCATTAACGCCTGTGCGAACGTCATTTAATTGTCTACTCGTCCAGAAATACCGGGCACGCATGCATTGTCGTGGAAAGCAACCCTGTCCGTCAATCTTGCGATGCCATTTGCATAATGATGCCTTTCATCGACATCGTTCAATGAGGGGTAAAAAAAGGCCCCGCGGCCTTTCATTAAATCTGCTTAACGACGTACCAACAACCGTGCGTTTGTTTCATTCGACTGTGCATATTTCACTTGAACAACAAACCGCTCACTATTGCACACCGCACATCGACATTGACACTGTCGTGCGAATTAAACTCGTTGCGACTCTCGACGCTGTACGATTCGAACAATTCTCCCACTCGTCCAACGCCACCGTCCCTCTCCAAATTATCCCTGTATCTATTATTTCCCAAGCAATCACAATCCACTATCGAAACCAACAAATTTCTCCGTTCATCCGTGAAACAGAAATACATATGTACGGACGATTGTCGACGATTCTTATTCTCGATCCGGCGACACCGCGAGCCGGCAAAGTGCAACGATTATCCAGCAAGCGAAAATAATCTGCCCTCCACGTGAAAGCGTAGCTCGAACTCGCGCCAGTTTCGAGTTCCCGGCGACGAATGTCGACGAACGACCTTCGAACGTTCACCCATCGAGAAATCCGGTGCAGCACGCGTGCATCGCGAAGAAAAAGAAAACGTGCGTCACGAGTCACCGGTGCATCAGCATCGCGGGTTGCGTATCGCGTTATCGGCTCGGGAGCACGCGTGCACGCAGCCCTCGCGTGCGGTAAGCGCCGCAACGTGCGTAATAAGACACTGCCGGCCAGATCGGGCCTGTGCTCTTGCACAGGGCCGCCACTGCGGAGTACTATGGGGACAGTCGACGGGTCCACACCGTCTTGCCTCGAGACTCCGCTCCGCGTCCCGTGTGTCAGCCGTTCGCACACACGCCACACACACACGCAGCAAGGTCGTCCCCGTCCAGGCCCCGCGACTCCCACCACTGTTGCTTCAATCATCCTACTTTCCTGGCCTGTGGGCCCTTTTACTCCCACCGCGGGGACACCCAGCCGGGCTCGAGTGGTGCGGTGGACTAGGAAAACTTCTGAATGGACGCTGAAGGATCTGATTTCCTTCGCCTTTTTCCTTGGTTCCAGTTCCCTCCGTCCTTTTTAGGCATTTTTGGAACGATTTGGTTGGATTCGGTTGTTGCTTGAGGATTGCTTTTGTCTTTTGGGGGTTAATGTACAGTAGGACCCCGGCTATCCGAGGTAATGTGGGCCGAGCCTGTCTTGGATAAAACTCGGATAATTGCGGATAAATCGCGCAATAAAATCATGAAAAACATTTTGGTAATATGATATTGCACACACATGTATTTAATTATTTTGTACAGTGCTGCTTTATTAAACTTTTGAAAAAAAGAAGTTACATTTTATTGTTTCGTGGCGATGGGAAGTAATGTATATTAATTGTAATAATTGTATTTGGTGTGATGTTAAGTCAGGACAGAGTAATAAGATATTTGTTATTGTTATTCAAGGTATCGTGTGTTGTATAGAAGGCGAATAAAAATAGCTGAGCTATGTATGTAGAAGTATTTGTCATATTTACGTAAATTTATTGTGAAAAATATACATAATAATAGTGTAAAATTCCTATACTTGAATAGCGAGCTAGAAAGGTTATTCGCAGTATAAATTTACATTCAAGTATACGAGCACGTTTCTTAGCCAATTGAAACGTGTAATAAATTTTTCAGGATCAAATGAGCAGTATTTTCAAATTTTCTAAATTGTGTCCAGTAGAATTATTCAAACTCTAGTACTTATAACATTAAACCGCTCTTTATCAGTCAAAATAAGGGAATTGATGTTATTTATTTAACGTAAAATAACCGTGTCTGCGTTACACATACATACATTTATATAAATTAAATGAGATATTACTTCAGAGTGGAGAAGTTATTATTCATTTTAATATTAAATTTATTTTACGCTTTTGAATGTGTTTAAAATATTGTTTAACTTCTGTATTCAGTTTGAACAAACTTACTACCCCCTCCAGTGATATTGAACGTCCTCGATTTACAGCTCTGTCAAACACTTTTAATAGTACATTTTCATGACACCCAGTACATAGGGACTTGATCGATCTCTAATGTGTGTGCGCATAAGTCATAAGAAACGGTATAAGAAACCGCAAAGTGCGGTAAGATGGATGTACTCGTATTAACTATACGGCAACAAAGTGTAACAATGAATAAAAAGAAACAGCGATATTTCATCCGCTGTCTCATAAATCGAGTAATCTTCATTTTCAGAGTCTTAATTGCATTTAGTCACTTTGAAGATATTATTGCTTTCAGTGCAGGTGTTTCGCCATGCATATCATCAGGTTCCTTTTATTTTAAACACATTTTTCAACCGAACACATTTGCATGTTGCCTCTTTCTTTTATCCAACGTGTTGTCGTTTAATCTACTACGTCATTTAAACAACAATTTATGGGATTACACATGTACTTTGTTCAATCTTATATTTCTTCTACACGATAATACTATGTAGGTGCTTCCAAGAATTATATGCCCTCAGAACCACTTTCTGCCATGTTGTCCAAATTTGCTTTTAAATTATAAGAATAATATATCGCGAAATAAATCGTCAATTGTCGTTTAAATGCAATTCTTGTAAAGTTAAAACTATGCTATTCAAAAATTTGGTTAAACATAGGAAGTTAAATTATTAATATGCTTGGTTTAATAACACCAACAGAGCTATTAAGGCAAAATCAGAATCAACCTATGTAGATATAAAAATATGTACGTTTCTGTACAGTAATTACTTCGTTTACAGGGCGAGCTTGGAATTTCGGTGTAAATTGAAATAAAAAAAAACGATAGAATGGAAAGTAAAAAGTGCCTTCGGCCGAACAATAGAAGGAAGCAACAAGGAAAAAGGAACATTTGCGTAACTGAAATAGTTGAATGGTTCGAGACCGGCCTTTATTCTCAACGATGCTCATCGAGGAGTGTTAAATTACGCGGACATTGTACAAGAACAATGTGCTTTCCGTATGTCGGGAGTTGCTAGAATAATGGCGAATACTTCTCGACGAGGCATAAACGCAACAATGGTCACAGCGTACACAAAAATTTGATCGTATTGCTTTACCAGATATTCAACAAAATGTAAGATAATATGGAACTAATGTTCCTGTGTTTGTCCCATCAGCGGAATTATAAGAGGAATTATTATATCTTTTTCAATAACTAATTATACGCTTCCGAATATTTTGGAAACAATTGGAATTTGTTCAGCTAATATATTTTCTGTAGGTAAATACTTTTCTGTGTAATTTTTTCATGGAAATATCGATTGAAGTATGAAACCAAGATTGTTAAATAATTTTCGATAATAGTTTGTTTGTTGCTTTGAATCAATATTACTTAATTGTTATATCAGTTTTTGAATGCGCTATAAAATAATAAGTATCTGGGATGGATGTTAAATTAAATGCTTTTCAATTTTTAAGAGACTTATGGATAATAACAATAGTATTATATTATCTTGTTTGTATATAAATAAATAAATATCACGAATTACTTAAACAATGTATGTATCTACTATAAAAAACAGCATAGCCGTTGGCGTTCCCAATTTTAATTAAAACTTCTTAATTACTTTCCAAAATGCAAAGAATATGACAGTGCATTTAATTTGTAATTAAGTGAACACTGTTCATACGAAAAATGTCTGTTAACTCTTAATGAAACTAGCTTTGCAAATTACATACGTAGAATATAATGGGCATATTATTAATCCGGAAGAATGGCCATGGCTTCTCACAGAGCAGATACAACTTCCTCTTATTAAATTTTACGTTATATTAGTTGATCTTTAAAAAATATAATTTCTACAACAGTCATTGCATGCGAAATGGACAATTCAAATTCTTCGCAGTTGCTCACAATTGTAATTGTTAATATAGTAGAATACCTATATCAGTAGTTTGCACAAAATACTTGAGCTATAAATATATGCAATATTTTTTTTTCAGCAAAATTTAGAGGCCAATTATAATATGTTGAACTATGCACAATACATTCAATACATTCAAATACATACGCAAGGTATAATATGTAAAAATATAAAATTCGTCACGCTAGTTTCTTATTACTTTGTTCATTGCGTACCAAGTTATAACATATCACACTAGTATTTTTAAATTCTGTCCCTCATAAATTACAATAGTTTATTAAGAAAATAAACAAAAGGTTATATTATTTGTAAAAAACAAGCGTGAAATATGCACGATGGAAAACTTGTATTCATGATATAAAACACGAAAGTATATTTGCACAATTGTATAATAATAAAATTAATTTTTATCACGATTCTGCTTCCTTGTCCATTTTTTGAACACTAGTTTACAGGATTATTTATATAAACATCCTTCGTCTGTTCAACAATTAAGCAGCAACGTATCAATATGTGAAATACATTCATAAGTTATAATTATATCAGATGAAATTATCGCCCTGTAATGCACCACTTCATCTAATTTTAATATGCCCATCTAATCTACATAATGATCATCACTTTTCTCAATAACATTAAATCTACTCTAACAGACACCCGATAGTTCCTCGTCAATAATAGCCGTCGAAATAATTATGCAAACCGCAACAGAATAAATCGTGCAACACCTTTCCCCACGACAGTTTGCACCCCTTTACTCTTCAATAGTCTACGATGCGCGCCTTGACACCGTTCATTAGTCAGCTTTACTCTAACGATCGATATCCATTAGGTGCTGAAAAATTAGGTGGTCCGTACACCTCCGGGCCGAATCTTCGAAAACGTCATTTGCATATATGCAAATACAGGTGTCAGAATGGTTAAATGGCGGAGCGAATCGCGAATCGTGCAAGCAGAACGAAATATACTGGGCATGCAAAAATATGTAATAAATAATAAATAGTTTATCTAAGACATCTCGAATTGCCATGGTGATGCGGGAAGAGATTGATCGGCCTTCAGTTTTGAATGATCAACTGTGCCTGAAGAATGCAGTTTTAAAATGTGAACGGGAATGCCGGTGATATGAATTATTTTTAACTGTGCTCTATCTACGATTCCGCCGCAGATTAGAGATCGACCGTGAACGATAGAAAATTGATGAAAGTCTCGAGAACAGCCCGGGGATGCTCGTATTCATATTTATTGCGCCGACGAGAGTACCTTCGTTATAAGAATTTATTGGCGGAGAATGAAGTTGTGAAGTCGAAGATATGACTTGTCCCGATTGCATGAGATTCTCTGTTTCACCTGGCTAACATAATCTTCATTATAATTGGCAGGCTATTTTCCTTTATTTTGTGTCCTTGTGAAAGCGCTATGAATCATTATTTGTAAACTCCAAGCGTATTACTATAATAATAATATTAATGATTATATTTAGCATTGCAAGAATTTAATGTGTATAATATATAAATACATTGTTGAATGATAAATATGTTTCCCCTCTGTGTTAATTTAATTCAATTTAAATAAAAAAGTCAAGCTGCAGTAGTTTCCAAGAGACCAACTTGTAACACTTAACATTGTTGCAAGAGAAAATACTCACAAACGTTAAACATTCAAGACTTCAAAGAATAAAAGTATTATATTAGAAATATTTAGTTCGGCTTAAACTCTTCATTTCTCATTCAATAATAAAGTATTTTTTTTAATCTCCAATAGACCATCATTTACTCAGACTCTATGAGCGCTAGCAGCGCAATAACTTCCATAAACACAAAAAAGAAACATGAAATGATACAAACCATAACAAAATAATGTATTTTTTGTTTTTTTATGGTCAAATCAGGAACTCTTTATTTAGTAAGAAAAGCAAAATCTTGCCAAAAGTGTTACGTGATTCTTTTATGCTCTGAAGCCTTCAACTGGAACTGAGCCTGTACCTATAGGATATATTATTAGACAAATGGAACTACATCTCCAGTTTTGTAAATATCGAATGTTTTTCTATAGTTTACCAGTATTTTAAAATTAGTATTGCAGGGACTAATAGTAATTTACTTTATTTTTATATTATTTCAAATCGAAAAAACTTTCCAATTCTAAATTTAATGTTACCAATTGCTTGGAATATCTCTTGATTCCAAACCGTTCACTAATAATACAGTTATAATTGCAAAATCTTGGTTATTTGTACTAATTTCGAATCAAATATAGCACTATTTAAACCCTCTATTCCCCCATAATGTATGAATCTATTAATTTAACTTTACAAGCTATACCTGTAAGTATTTGCATACACAACTGTCCATCACGTATTGCATTTTCAAGTCACAGTCTTATCTATCCCTCACAAACATATCCACAAATTTGTACCGTGAAATATGTAGATACAAAGAACTCAGTCTACGATCATTTCAATATCAAAGCAAGCTCTACACCAAACGCATATACTCGTGTTTTATATCTCCCTTCTGAAAAAGCTTCGTCTGTCCACCAGAAGAATTCATTCGTCCCTTTGCAACTTACGATAGCGCTAAAAAATTCCACCAAAAAGTGCGCAACAATGCTATCGTTAACATGAAGATACCCTTGCATAAATAGTTTCTCTGCAACCGTGCAAGTATATACATGTCTACATAGAAAGTAACGAGAAACCCGTATTGATAGAAATTTACATTCCCAGTACGCCAGAAGAATTCCGTTGGGAAGCATCGCGGCGAAAGGAAAATTGAAAACGAGTTTAGAAGAATAGATAGTACGTTTCCTTGAAACTTACGGACGATCAAATCGCGCGATACCTGTAGCATGCACGTCGAACATCTATTCTCATTTAGCACTTACGTACGGTGAAATCAATTACATTCCCCGCTGCGGCGATGCGGCAAGATTTACAGTGCACGCGTACGACGAAGCCGGGCAGCAAAGGAGAGGAGAAGTTGCAGCGTAAGAATTTTTATGCGCCGAAAAAAGACAGAATCGGCTGGCCGCCGGCCGTGTCTTGCCACACGCACACCACTCCCATGAGATATGCTCGATTTTGTGAAAATTTTCCTGCAAATTCGTGACCGGTGACTTGCCAGCCTCGGATCTGCATTCGGGCAATCACGAAGGAAATTTACTGCCGAAGCGTAAATTAAACCTGAAATGTAACGCGACGCTGGGAATAATATCGCCGAAAATGTAGACACCGAAGGGTGTACGATTTTTCTTTTCAGTCACGTTTAAATCGACAGAATTTTGCTTTATTCGCGAGCAACGCGAACGATAAGAAACTGGAAATCTGCGACTTGTTTCGTCCTGTGTCATGCTGGAAAGTGAAACCCGATTTCGCGTATCTTGAGTTGTCAGATATTCGTAAGATTTGTGGCGTAGGGTGTGCAACCAATTTTTACAGGTGTTGATTTTCTTTTTATACCTGCAATTTTATTTGAAGTGCACTTGTCTGATTTACGGCACAGAAGGACCTTGGTTAGCAGACTTGATCGGTTTTCATTTGAATTGAAAGGCGCGATTAAGAATTGTCAACCTTACTTCATTACCAAATTTAGGATCGGAAGATACGATTGTAAGTTGCGTGTTTAATGGCAAGTTCAAGATCAAGATTTCGAATCCAAATGGCCAATAATAAGAATCTGGATATTCGAGGTTGTACTGTATTAATTATAATTAAAAGTTATGAAATTAAAATATGTACTGAAAGGGTCAGTAAATTTTTAATATTTCTACAGAATGTGAACAACGACTCTTTGTATCAAATATTAATTACTGTGTACTTTATATTGCTGCACATAGCGGATATCAGTAACGTCGAGCAGCTTGTAACATTTTTGGCTCCTTTCACTAAATGGTCAGAATATTGAAATACTTTGCTGTTCGCCAAATATTTCCAAAGGACGCATAAAACGATTGTTTTATTTTGGAGTACGCAAACTATCTACTCCTCCTGATTAAAAATTGTGCGTTTATAGAAGAGATTCGCTCATTTTGCTGCATCTTTTTCTTATTATTTTATATACCTACATAGTTACTTATCTTAGTACATCAGATAGTTAAGCTTCTCAAGTGCTTAAGTTTTATATATATATATTTATCTAGATTTCTTAGCCCAGGACAGGGTGATTACACTAAACCAGTTTTCTGTATAAGTATATTGTTGATCGTAGTAAGTAAATACTCGTATCCCTCGAGAAACTCTGAAGAAGCTACATTTTCCTGAACTTTTCTAACTACCTATAAATACTAAATGAATGCCTTACGCAAGTTTTATTAATAAATATCATCCGTACTTTTTATCTGCTGCATTTTCTACGTTGCACGGTTCACATTGAATATAATTGGTCGTATTTATCGCACTGACAGCTGTGGCGTAAATAATTTCATAAATTATGAACCGTACGTGCCTTTCTTGGCTAGCTATTATTATTTATTTCTGAAAACCATGCAATGCATGTTCCGATGCATGCTAGTAATAATAAGTATTAAATAAATAATACAAACGACCTACGTGTTCCAATCATAGAATGGCCAAAGTTCAAAGTAAGCTTTATAATTGTAAATGGTGAAAACGGTCAATTATTAATCTAACAAATAAGTTTGAATTGCAATGAAAAATACTTCAGGAGATGAAGTTACGACGTAGGGAACATGTTCTTTGCTCGCGTGTACAGCGCGACGACATTAGTGTGGGCGAATAAGAGCTTTCTTGAAGAGCATAAGGAAGTTGAAGTCAGCGACTTTGAAACGCGGCGAAATCGTGTTACCTGGATTTCATTTTTGGTCTACCTTTCGATTGAGTGAAAGGCTTGGTCCACTCGGCGAACTGTTAAAAAAGTAAAATATAACAGCAAGTGAAAAGGAACGAAACGTTTCTATTATACATGTTTATATTTTATAAATATGTATAACCAATGTTGTGCGTCACAGCGTCGAAGTTTATGGAAATTTTGTGTTGTGGACTGTATTGGCTGAGGTAGAGTGTATTTCGGTAGAATACAGATGGATGTGCAAATGTGTGCGAATATATTGTAAGTATTGGCACGAGTACGGACGCGACTACTGCACGAATGTATTTCAATCTGGACAGTAATAAATCGTTCATTCCAAAAAATACAAAATTAGCTGTAAAGTTCATGTTAATGTGTCCATCAAGAAAATGTGACATCCACAGAACTTATGCTGAAATTAAATAAATACTTTAACTTATAATATCAATAATTCCTAGATACAAAAATACAGTTGCGCCTAAAATACGTCCAAAATTTATTCCTAACAAGGATCACAAATTCCGTCAACTGATTTGCAATGTAAAAAAATACTTCAAGTGTGACGTAACCACCATTACGTTCTCGATGAACGATTAATTTGTCATCGTTTCGCGTGACTCGTCAATGTAGCTTCGTTTAAAATTTATCAGTCCATTGGAGCATCTGGCATTGCCTTCGTAAATCATTTTGTCTAACAATCGAAATGTGTCGAAACTTATATTTTCGATGGATTTCGTTCCATTTACTGATTATTGTGATTATACTCAACGGTTAACTTCAACTGCTCCAGCCATCGATGATCATGCCTAAGTGTAACGACTGTATGCACGCAAACGGTTGGCATGCGGCAAGCAATTAAATATACGCATCTGGTTCCATTAAACGGAACCGCAGTTCTCGGTTTCCTTTTCGGACACGAAAACGAAGGGCACAGTACGTGGCGTCGATGAGTAAAGTAATGAAAAATATTTGCAACCTCTGCATCGACAAGTTAAGATCTTTCGCGACTAATTCCGTTTGTAAAGAATTTCAAGCCCAATATGCGACAGAACGTGAAAAAGATATTATGTACATAATATGCGGTGTGTCCCACGAACTCTGCCCACCTAAAATATCTTCCTTACTTTAAACAACACGCGAAAATGTTTCCAACAAACCTTATAGAATTTGAGGCAATTAATAACATAGTAATCGTATTTTTTGTACAAATGGACGCGTAAAGGTGATACGAAGTTCACTTTCGTTTTTTTTTTAATAGAATGACTTATTTCTTATACACGATATTGATAGAATGGTATATTCTAAATTTAAAAGTACTAAGGTATAGTTGCCCTAAAACTGACTGTTTCTGAGATAATTTGACTTTATTCATCCTATTACTTTCACGTATGAAAGTGTCGAGGATGACACTGTGACTAGTTTTGAATATGCTTTATAAGGCGAGTAGTAGGATTCACAAAGTCAAATATCTCAGAAACGGTCAGTTTTAGGACAAATATAGTTTAGAATTTATCATTCTATCGAAATCGTGTATAAAAGATGCCATTCTATGTAAAATAACGAAAGTGTCCTTCATATCTTCTTTACGCGTCCACTTGTAAAAAAAATGAAATTACTATACTATTAATTGCTTCAAATCTGACAACTTTTATTTGAAACCTTTTCGCGTATTCCTTAAAATAACGAAGATGTTTTAGGTGGACAGGGTTCGTGGAACACGCTATACATATGTATATGTATCCATATCTTTTAAGCATACAAATGTTAGAAGTTAGTGAAAAGTAAACAATGTTCAAGAGTTTATCTATGAAATTTGCGCAGATTCAGAATTGAATGAAACTATTATCAAGAAGTGAATCATTTTTGTTTCGTATAAAAAGTTTGATACTATTTTCCAAATGCAATTATAACGTGATGAAAATTAGCAACTATTCGAGCATTAAAACAATGTTGATAAAAGAATTTCCTATTCTGTCTCCAAATATTTAGATTAAAATTGATATTATTAATCGAACAGTAAATTAATATTTCGTTGTATAGAATAACTTAAATTTTAAACACAACTCATTTTCCATAATTCCCATAAGTAACTAAAAAATAAAAGTTTCCTTACGTATCATTAATATATTTTGGAAAATTCTCTAAATACCGATTCACGTCGTATTCTCATCTTCAGTAACATATTGCTTCAAACGATCATTTCGAAACCGAGATACATATCTAGTTGCTTAATTAATATTTTATTCAAACGAATCACTAGAACGTCTCTATAGAATTATTCTGATCATTCCCACCGTCTGATATTAGCCAAACGAAGACAGTACAAAAAATATCGCTTGATCAAAATATTTCCTGCACGTTCAACGTTGAAACCTCGTTCCGTATTGCAGATTATCCGATAAGGCGGCCCGAAAAAGACCAAGTGGAGAATAAAAAAATAAATGTTCGCGTACAAGGCACGAACTTTGCAATTACGTAAATCCATCCTCAGATTTATTTCCTTTTCGTTTTCGAACAGCGGAAAACCGAGAAGGATTTGAAAGAATGAGGACCTCCGCCGCACCAACCCATTGAATTTGCAGCATGCACACACACTCACGCGCACATACACACGTGTACACGTTCCCTTCGTATAAATGCGTAAACTTAAGCGTAAATGCACGAGCATGTGCACGTACTCGATCGTTTCGCTCGGACCATTCGGAAGAAGACGAAAGGACGGGGGATAGAAGCAAAGAGGAGGAAGGGAATCGTACATGAAAATTACATACTCGCTGGGACCTGCACTTAAAAGGCCTCGAACGTATAACCGTAGGCAACTAAAAGCTTCGCATACGTCAATGCCAGATTCGTGATATTTCGTAACCCATGCGATCAAGCAGAAGTGGATCGTACCCTTTAATTGCAAACGGCAAAGGAAAATTATTTTCCTAGGATATTGCCATTGGTGCGGCGGTTGGAAAGGTTGCTTCGACGTTAAATCTTACTCAGCTACACTTGAATTGATAGAAGAGAAAGTTTAAAGTATTATTGAAGTGTCTGAAAATTGTATATTTAATTGGGAAAACTGCTGGGGAATATGCCCAGATTTTAAAGCGAATTATTTCTTACAGTCAGCGCTATTTGTATGTTAATTACGTTTGAGAAGTTTTAATTAGAATATAATTTACAAATATAGAAGTATTGAATTGTAAAAACTAAATTGTAAAATATTTAAAAATATTTAATTTAATGTTAATTTGAAGTTAATGATTTTTCAAACTGTGTAATGCCTCTTTACTATGTCGGGGGCGAAGGTAACGAATGCTAACTAATTTCCTAATTGTCCTAAAATATACAAAACTTGGATCATGTGGGGCGTTTGTCTTGCGTTGGGAAACACTGGCATAGAATAGATTAGAATAAAATTTACCTTAGCTGTGACGAATCGCTTCGAGAACGGTTCTGCCATAATAGGTAGACATCACTTCCAACCTGGTTGCCACTGTTTCCGGTATGTCTCACAAAAACGCTGGCCACGTTAATCGTAAAGAGCATGCATGTTCGACAGCTTTTTCTTTACGCATCGCACAACACACTATCACTTCATCGGCTTTCAAGCGCCTCACACTTTTTCCAACAGTGTTTAAAATTGCTCGCACTTCTTCACTGTACATCTTTATTCCACGCAACGCTTCGCGCGCTCACTTTTTCTGCAGGCACATTTATTTGTTACCGGCACTATTTCACGGTGCAGCACAATTTTCGTTAATATAATGTAAGTGAATGTTGCTATTGATAATATACTGTTGCGTGAAGGCGATTACAAATTTTTGTGTTTCAAGAATGACGTATCACGTCCACCACTGTCGAGTTTCGTATAATTGTCTAATATTTGGGGTATTAAGTAAATCGCAGAAGCAGCTCTACAACGATTATAAATTGCATTGAAATTAAATTCCTTTTACCGGTAAATTACGTGTGGCAACAACAACGTTGCATCTGAATGTATGAAATATCAAAAATGAATTTCCCTTTCACTCTATTGTATTTGAAAATCATATTATAAGACAATGGTTAAAAAATCGATAATAAATTATTGCTAACATGCCTAATCAAAGAAAGATATATAAAAATATTATAATTTAAAGAAATTATCTAAATAGATAAATCGAGGAACTCATTTGTACAAAAGTATTTAATTAAATACCTCAAATTGAGATTATGTAAATAATTTCCATTGTATAAATTCTATCAATCAATTCTATAAATCATTTGATATAATTTTACGAATTACCATTTGAATTGAACTATTTAAATAACGCTTGTACTATTTTTTAAGTAATTTGAATCTCCCATATAGTTACCGTATTCAAAATTGAATACCCGTGCGTGATATTATATATTGAAAAATGACGTGCGAATATAATGATATACCACAATGATTGACATTTAAATCACGTTTTTGCCCTACGGCAGTGTACCGAGCACTCATGTATACTCAGCGCTCAGACGGTAGGTAACCCGTGATAAACTAAAATCGGCTTTAAATTTTAAAAAGCACACATTGTTGAAGTTTTGTTTATTCTCGCGCTGTTGTTCTTTGCAGTACAGACAACTTCAGTATGAAAGCAGTAATATGAATGACGAGAAAGATTCTTATATCGTTCAATCCTGATTGAAGCATTATAAACATTGATAAGTTATCTATTTCTCTATGAGAATATTAATTGCACTAATATTTCACAATAATTCATATATTTTTATATGTACATAATATTCTTCAAAGAAACTGTAACCGCTTTTTGTGACATCTGAACTAGAATGAATAAAAATGATTGACTGTTGAAACATCTGAGCTACTCGCGGTAATTCGAAACCGAAGGTTATCGATAGAACAGAACAAATTTTTTCTAATCGTTATAATCTCCACTGTTTGAAAGCGAATCACAGTTATCGGATTTCTAGGCCAGTTGGCGTTAAACCACTGCGACCCGATTAAAATATGTTTTCTATTACCTAAACAGAACTGTTTCATAAATGATGAGTCCTTAATTATTAAGAAGAAGGACAGTACCGTTCGGTCACGAGCACTTGAACTTTAACATCACCAAACCGCCCATCGATCATACGATCAATTAGCGATTGTCAGCGAAACTGATTAGAGGCACACTTACCAGCGAACGGGATTGCGTTTTATGTTAGCCAATACACACGTTAACAAGCTGGAATAAGTGAAATCCAGGCGTGCCCACGTCGTTATGGAAGCAAAACACGTCGCACCGTAAAATATATCACTTCACTCGATTCGCCCAACGGAGACATAATCCGCGAGCCTAGGAATCCCAAGGCGCAAAATCGGTATCGCTCCGCGGCAAGAAAGACGTTCGGATGACAATTTCCATCAAGCCGACACCAACGGTCCCGTAAGAAGCAGCAGCCGACGCGTTGTACAGCCGCTCTCGGATCACTCACAAAGCACCGCCGAGTCAGCGGCGAACGGCGGTGCGGCAAGAAAAACTTGCAGCGCAAGATCGAACGCAATGAATCCGATGGTCAGATTGGGCCCGTGGACGCCGTGGTCGATCAGAAAGGGGGCACGAGCCGAACTGGCAGCACGGATCGGTGAACTCGACGGTGTCCAGGTTATCGGGAGCGTAGATCCGACAGACGGAAGGTCGAGAGTTGTTAGACGTAATCCGCTAAATCACGTGGCAGGAGCGAAGGAGGAGGCCCGTAGAGAGGAGCAAAACGTGGGGAAGCCGCAACGGAGGCGCGCGACGAACGACTGGGCCCGCGGGACTGTAAGAGGTCCCATTATTGCGGGGCCTGATGATACGGTGGACGGCAATCGCTAATGGCCAATGGCACGGATAAGAGGAAAGCGCCCAAGAGCCTGTCGAGAGGTTAGGAAGAAGCTCGCGAGGTGGAAAAAGACGGACTGACGGGACGAACGGAGCCGGCGAGCAAGAAACAACCGGAGGAGCGTGTCCTGGGAGAGAGAATGGGCGAGGAGAGGAGTTGGCCAGGTGAGGAGTTGGCCAGGTGAGGAGGTGGAGGTGAGTTCGGCAAAGGCCGGTCGGGCACCTGGGCGACACTACATACCTCCTTTACCTTCTGCAACTGCTCTCCCGTATGCTGCTCGACGCCTTAACGTAGTACCTTTCGTTTGTGCGTCGCCTCATGCACGGATCGAGTGCTTCCTGAATTGTCGGCCTACGTTTCTTTCTGCTTCAATGGTGAACCTCGGTGTCGGACACGTAACGATGGGTAATATAAGGAGGGCGCGGGAGTTTTAGTGCGTTGGAATATGCAAAATGAAAAATATATTTAGAGTACTGGGCATTAGTAATCGGGCGACTTACGGGGCCGGATTTCTTTATCGCTTTCCATCGATTGCTTGAACGGTCCTGCTGTTAATGTATACAGGTAACACCCATATAACACGGTATCCACCAAAACGGTATCGCGCTAACCTCGTACAATACGGTTATTTCCAACACGGTTTTATATATGTATGTATACATTATCATTTTTTTGTTAATTTTTCAACTTATCGAAGGAAGACAACAGACTGTCCTCGCTAAATCTCCGCGCTAAGCCTGCAAGGCTAAGGTCCTTTGTCTGCATTTCGTTGCGTCCACGGAGGCGTCTGATATAACACGGTTTCACATAACACGGAATTTTCGAGGAACCTATCTATCTGCCGTGTTATAGGCGGGTTACCTGTATTTCTTAATGTATGCTTTATTAAGAAATTCGTCTGACACACGTTGAAAATTTTTTCTAGGTGGTTTTGTTTAATATATTACTTTAGTTTGTAGTTTGCACTTTCCGTCGCACTCTAATTGTTGCCGAATTTACTTTGAATACTATGTTAAATTACAAGTATGATCAGTCTGTACGAATGGTGTAGCTAACTATTTGTAATTTGGTAGGCCGAAAATAATATTCGGGGCTGTTTTTCAAATTGTATGATTGTTTTGGGAAACGTTTACAATGTCTACACGGAAAACGTACGTTCATTCAACCTTTGCAAGGAAACGTAAGACACAGATACATGAAAGAAAGAATATGAAACATTTCGGTTATTCGAATAATTATGTTCGGTACTGTATATTGAAAAGATTGAGGACCGCAATTTCCTGTAACATTTCGAATTACGGATTTTACTTTCTTTATATTTAGTCGTATTGTAAGTTTGATTTGTCGAAATGAAGGTAGCGAAGAAATATTTTTGTGTGAGCTCAGAATGAGTCGAAACGCGACAGATATTTCTCGGAATCTGAATCACGTATTCGGTGCAGCAACAAGTAATAAATACACAGTTTAAAATTGGTTGTACTGGTCCAGAATGGAGAGCCAGAATCAAGAAACTATTATTGATGTCCACAAAGAATTTATCAGCTCCAGAATTTCAGAATTATTTTGCAATGAAGTACATGCGCTTTCTGAAGTACTGACAATTGCAAGGTCTTTTTAATTTGATTGAAAATTTATATGCAGCTACGTTATTTTAGATGTTACGGTTAAAAGCCGGAATATATTACTGGAAAACCTAATGCATACATTTACCACATTTCATTTATTCTGAATTAAGTTTATGTTGCATTGGCACTTTGGCGTTATTTAATAATTAATGCGACACGAGCTAGAACGTAGGGGGATAATTTTAGTAGCGGAAGAGGTGATGCTATCGTGTAAAGTAAATTTGACAAAGGTTTGGCTGACACCTGGGTCACTCCATTTTCCCATATGCTGCAGCTGTTCGCAGATGCTCTTTCATAGTCATTGTTTGATGTACCCTGTATGCAACTTCGTGCGGGTTTCAGTCTATTATAGAATTATGAAGATGTATTTGCGGATAAAATGAATGTCTACGTGCCGCGAAAGGTATGGATCTCGACTAAAAAATAAGGTAACGAAGATATATGGGAACTGAGTACATGTACACATCGTCGTTCTTCAAGATCAGAAGGCTTAATACTGTAAATCTCTAATTCTCCTTCTGTGCATTACTCCTTCCATAAATCTGTGACATAATTTTTTTGGTAAGACCACCGGCCACCCAATTTTCGAGTTCATTTGCCGAGTAATTCCGTGTATCGTAAGTCAAGCTAATACATTCGGAGATATTTAGTACAGTAAATCTCTGTAAATAATGCGAAATTATTTTGCTGAGCTCACACTTGCGTATAAAATCGAAGTGCATACAAAAGTGTACAACTTTCGAGTACACCGGTACGAATAGTGTGCATGTTCTTGTACAATTCTCAGAACGTTAATAACTTGATTCCTTTTCTAAAATGTCCATAAAAGATGCCACTCATTTCTATTTAAAATTGCATACGTAGAATTGCGTGGAAAGGAGGCGCAGTAAAATGTGCGGTGAGCGTTAATTTTGCAAACGGAATTGAGATTTCAACGGAAACGACATTGTCAATGTTTACCAAATAAAACGGCACACTAAAAGTCGATATTGAAACACGCGAACGACGTTTTACACGAACCATCCGCGTCGTTATAGCGTAATAAAATCTGTTATCAGTTTAATATCTGTCTACTAACATATAACATTTTAAGAAACCCTAAAATTTTCTCTCTCGCCAGCTTCTGTAATCCTAATTGGCCCGGCTGCTAAACCACTGAAATGTATTTTAATTGCTACTACTTGCACGCAACATTCGTAAAAATTATACTTACGATATTTCTACGCGTGATAAAACAGCTGTGGCTGGATTCCGTTAATGTTTCCTTGAATGTTTGGAATGGCAGGAGGGTGTCGCATTAATTAATACGACGATAAGAAGAAATATTGTCGTTTATTCAGCACTGCTTTATATAGTTACCTTTCTAGAATAATTATGAAGACCAGGAACGTTATATGTATTTTGTAAAGTCAAATTTTTAAAATTTTTTCTGTTTCCCCTATGCGGATTACTTTAACGTTTGCAGGACTATAAAGTTAAATAAAATGAGCTTATCATTGCAGTCATCGATTTCGTGGAAATGATGGAAGACCATGTTTACTTTCGATACGATGCATCAGGCGATTCATTAAGTAGATGCCACATAATCGAGAACTTGTTGTTTCATTTTCGCTTATCACACTGTATTCATAAAACAGCGCAAACATGTACCAAAGAAATGCATAATGCGCGAAGAAAAAGCGAAAGATATGAGGTATTAAGAAAAAAAACACCTCGATTCTACCTGAAGCAACCCAAACGTCTAAATTAAGTCATCAATTAAATCGAGCACCTTAGTCAATAAATTGTAAAAATAACTTTTCCTACACAAGATCACCGTCGTTTCGAACTAATTATGAAAACCCCTGCCAATTAATGAGTTAACACAACGTATCACTAAATTCGTCAATAATAACAAAATGTCTATAAATCCGTCGAAACTTGCCAACACTGTTTCCGCATTAATCTTTATGAAATTCTATATTTATTATTATCTCCTTTGATAAAATGTTGATAATCTTTCACGAATTCGTAATAGGTACATTATGCCATCAATTTTACAAGTACCTGTCCTTCGTATCTAAGAATGACATTTTCCACAATTTCCATTCTCACATCCGGATATCTTATGCAGTCCTATGAATTTGCGAGTCCAAGAAAAGTGAGTAGCGACGATTATTCAGCCGTTTTTAAAATGTAGATAAAACGTTTCGTCGGCGGCTGCTCTTCATCCCGTCATCAAGGGTCAAGCTCGTTCAGTTCGCGTCGACCGTAAAACATAACGAGCCGGGTAGCACCACGCACGATTATCTTCGTAAGGGAGCATGCTAATGTGTCGACGATAACCACCGCGCATTCTCGTGTCCTTCATCGTTTACAACGTTATACGCGTTTATCGCGACCAACCTCGCAAAGAACGCGGCCATGAGGTTCAACAGGCGAACTTCTGCCAAACTCTTATGGTCATTCTTCTTTTGCTTGTCGTTGTTTTGTTTATTTTTTTACCTTCCTTAGTTACATTGCTATTCCGCAGGGGCTGAAAGTGGCCAGACGGTTGGCAATCAGCAGAAAGACACGGGGACTAATTAGTAGTCCCTCTTAAATAATAGTACCCTTCGGTTCACCCTGTCGATGCTTTCTTTTGCTATAGCTCCTTTCGAAAGTGATTGTTTGATCTCTCCTCGGCTATTCTCCGCACGAAAGTATCAATTAGTATGCTACTGTTTTTGTAACATTTGTGGGATGTCTATGGTTAGTTGCAACCTATAATTTGTGCGAATAACTTTGAGTAACTTCTGTCTTGTTAAGACAGATCTAACATTGTAGGATGTGGGGTCGTGATAATTGGTTACTTTCGGTGGTAAACATTTATGCGGCTGCTATTTATAGTTTTTTTTTTCCTGGTATTAAACTGTTCTGATTAAAATGCTAGTTACAGATTATTAAATGGTATTGGCTTATGGAATTCGAAGGCGTAAATTGTCACAATACAATATATCGATTCTTGTATTCCGAAGACATATCCATAGGTCGATAAACTATGTTCTTAAATTGTATAGCATTTTTACTTTAACCACATGATTTTATTTCAGGAATATTTATGTTAAGTCGAAGTGTTCTTTTTTCTATAGTTATTAACTTACTGTACAAAACAGTCTTTGGTGGCAAAAGGAGGGGATGATTTGTTAATTATATCTAAGGACCGACTTGATCATTGTGAAGTGACATTCAGAAAATTTTATTTTTTATAAACTCAGTAGTACCTACATGTAACTTACTTATTGTTAGTTCTTTTTTTATTAATAAACTAAAATACATGTTAGAATAGACAACAAATGTCTTAATAAGATTAATTACCAATGCAATAATTAAAAATGCTTATATTCCATCTTATGGTTAAACTTTTGCATAGTACAGTGTCAACATTTATAAAACTTATTCCGTCACAATTTTGATGTTAAAAAGTTAATTTTTCTTTTATTTTATATGTAATAAATACCCAACTAAATACCATCGTACTACACGTTAGATGGTGGAAATATTAAAGCTCCCATTTTTAAAACAATCCAGCCAATAACTCTAAAATGCACTTAAAAATTACTTGCTGTATCATTATTTTATTACATGAATTATAGCTTCTGCATTAAGATTTTAAGATTGTTAATCTTTAGATTTTCGGCTTATAACTTTAATCTTATTTCTGTGCGTTTCACACCGTCAAATAATTTTATTAATTTCGTTATATTCCATATCGTCCTCGATATAAAGGAACTGTAACCTCCGTCCACTCGAAACTGGAGTTATGTAAGCGTCGCTTCATTTTCATTGCTTCAGAAACTTTCAAAATTTCGCAGGACATTACAGCGAAGACATTCCTAAAGTTTGGCTCACACGCTTTTGTCCAACGTTCCGTTGATTTTCTCCGTCCTTTTTGCCGACACAAAAAGTTGATTGGTCAGTTTGCGTTGCGAATTTCGAATGACCAAGAATATCTTTGACCGCATCGAAAAGTTCACTCTTCGATTACAAAATTTTACATGCATGATATGATTATTGAAAACAACTGCACAGGGTTTCTCGGCAAAATATTCAGCGGGTTAAATATTTATTTTGTTACTAGCGAAGAAGAATACACTTCATACATCAAAAATTGTTCCGAATTCCTGCAACAATCAGCAACCAATTGAAACCATGGATATTGATCTCCTTGTGTTAAATATGTATAATCATAAATTATGATTTTGCTGAAGTTATATATAAAAATCGTATTATTACTAATTAAATTAATTACACATAAAAAGTGCATCATAATGAAAGGCAACAAAAATTATTACCTTCCACGTTCCATTCACACAATACAATCAAGTTTTAAATCCACATCAGTGCGGATTCAGTATAAACATAACACGAAAAGAATAATATCCGAAGTCTACAATACAGATTACTATCCATCGACAGAGATATAACATTCCTGCTCGCGAAACGTCATCCCGATCTTTCAGCATAGAAAATCGCATTTTGCCATGAACAATCCCGGTATCAGCGCAAGGTCGAGCCGATCGATTCGAAAGGTAGATGGGATTAAAGTTTCGAAATGCACACAGTTCGTATGCAACTGGAATGGTGAATCCGCCCCTGGCGCCATGGTGTGTGCCTGGAGATGTGCCATGGTGTGTGGTTGTTGGTTGCCGGCCGATGCCCAGTCTCCAGTCTGGCTGCAGCTGCGAACCGGTTATATACTTTCATCTGGCAGTCTTAGCACGGTCCCTAAAAGAGAATCCGATGACTATAGCCAGAGCGTACACGCGAGGAACAGAGACAAGAAAGAGAAAAGAGAGGGAGGTTAATACCTGTACGAAGGCACGCTTATGCATTGGAAGAAAGGACGTCCAGCGTCGTTTTCTTCTCCTTTTCTTCCTTTTTTTTTCTTCATACGACCAGCTACTCCTTCTGGTGTACCAACGAGCTCTTTTTGGTAATGTTCATCTTGCACTTTTTGTTTCGCTATACACAGCCGGCACAAAAGCTCGCGAAACTGGATAAATGAGAAATATGAGGAAGGAGTTATGGGCCCGAGCTACGGCCGACGTTGCTGGTGCTTCTAAGGAAACGACACGCTGATATTGGGAGATGCTAATCGCAGATTTGAACAAACTGGGCTGCGAGGACCGTCAACGATAGTAAATGCAAGTTGGGATGAAATTTGTACCAAATACGATTGATGGAATGATTATTAGTGATTTTTTTCCGATTCGCGGTAATCATTTAGGAAGAAATCGGTTTTTACCCGAAAAAGGTAAAGTAAGTTGTGCCCTTTAAATGTTAGGTCACTCCATAGGTGGTAATCATTTAGGAATATAATAATATGTTTTTTGGTAGATAAATTTGGCAGGAGAAGCCCTGGTCACGTTTTAGATTTTAAATACTAGGTCGACTTATAAGTTATGTGGCTTTCCTGAGTGCTGCTTTTAAAAGAATGTAACTCGACGCGGTTGCCATTAATTTTCTTGGCATGTATGTACATATGTATACTACTGCAAATAGGGACTACAGGATAGTCTTGTGCCAGAAATTGATGAATATATAACAGATGTAGTGCTTTAGTAATTACGAAGGTTTAAAATTGTTGCGACGGATGAACATATTTTACATGCCAGATAATGATGCAACTGCGGCGATACAAAATAACAGAAAGATTATTCGTGTAAACGAGGGTCAAAGATGGTTCCAGAAATTTCGAGCTAAGAGGCCTGTAGAAGTTAAATGAATACACTTTCAATTAAGGTAAAAGTGGAAATAGAAAAAGTACAATTATTAGAGACATGGTAGAGAATGGTAAAAAGTTAAAGAAAATACGCCATTGATTATGTTTAACAGATAGTAGCTTGTTTTCACTTAAAAAATATTTATAGAACCACCTAATATTAATATGTATGCAATTTATGTTATAATACTATTTAAATTTTAGATGCTAACTATTTTCTAGAAATAACAAGTTATTTTCATAAACGAGTTGCCCATCATTCATTTTGCAAATCGATTTATTTATAATTTGCCGATGCAGTAAAGTACGAATAAAACAATATTGCAACAAATTAAAAAATGTCTCAATTACTTGATTCCACTCTTACTATGAAATTCACTAACTGCTTCTGTTACACCTAATTTCTTAAATAATTCGTCACACTTTCTGGCATTCTACATATTTCTCTATGAAAACGTTACCACCTTCTACATTTAGCAAGATAAAAGTATCAGTGATACGATTCACAGATAAGAAAACTATGTTTCCACGAATAGTGCAAGCGTGTCAGCAACCGGCACGAGTAATAGATCGAGAGGATCACGTGCTTGAAAGAAAAGCCATTAGACTGGTACAATTGATCATGTCTGGTACATTAGAAATCCCATTCTCATAGAATGCTTGAAATACTTGACGAAAGGATCGCTCAAGAAGAGATATGACATTTGAATAACTGGATGTAAGTGCATAAGGAACATCGAACCGAGATAAATTATCGAACTATATTACGTAATGGTACGATAAGTGAAGTATCCTGTGCCTTGAATTCATTCACCTCTGATTCAATGAAATCCTAGACGGAGTAAAGAAAGACTTTAAAGATCTTTTTCTATGGGTCATCCTTGACATCTCATTCATATTCCGCCCACGGGAACGAGTTTCTTCTCTAGGTGAATATCATTGAATTTCTCGGATACTTTCTTACGCTTGGCATTCCATATAAGAGTTACCAAGGTCTACGAGTTGGATTTCACGATTGCGAGGATCACGTTGCTGTCTGCGGATTATCGCAAAAAAATCAGATAATAGAAGGGAAGATCGCTGATACGAATACGTATATGCGATTGCTACTCAAGACTAATACGTATGTCGTTGATATTTAATGACCCATCGGCCAATGAAAATTGTTCTATGCCGAGGAATGGAACAAAGAAGTCACTAAGATGAAACGCGCAGGTCAGACATGCTTTACGAAAGAAAAGCTTTATTACAGAATTATCGTATAAAGTATTGTTTTCTTCTTGTCTTCGCAGGAACATGTTAACATAATTGCCGCTATTTTAGAATTTTCAAGCTGTATTATTGTAATAGACATTTCTTATTGTTGTTGCAGCCGCGTGAGCAATTTGATGTGTCTCAAAGGTGTTCCATGAACCCTTACTAAACCTTACATAAACCCTAATTAATTTTGGGCGCGCAATTATAATGTACAAGGGGTTAACAAATAGACTAACAAACAGACTAACAAACAAATTGAATTTCACATATGTATGTGTATTTTAAAGGGAGGCGTGCAGAGTATAAAAACTGTGTTTCATCTGAAGTATTTAGATACAATAAGCTCGTTTAATTTACTTCGTAAATTATTAAATATTCCGATGGATACATTTTTTAAAATAACGTTTAGTTAGTGCCGTGGAGAGGGTAGCACTTGTGGGGTAGTGTTCCTGGAGGGAAGTTCTGACTAATGGTGAATTAATGATTACGATAGGATTCGTTGAAAAACTTTCAGGTTTACAAATTATTCGATCCTTTGCAAGTGAACAATTATAATTTTATTATAGTTCGTTTCCCTATCGCGACTCCATAATTTAAACGAACTCATAGAAAACGTTAAAATAAAATGGCATGAGTTTTGGGGTAAGTAAAGCTCATTACAACTTTGATAGATTGATATAAAATAAATCGCAATATAGAAGCTATTTATTTACTAATCTATCTATTTGCCAAAGATCTACTTATACGACAGAAAAGAATTAGTTCAAAGAAAAGCAATTAGTTTGCCGGTTCGTAGATGGTACTCATTTGTGGCTGCAAGAACGTTAAATTAAAGAAGAGAGAATGAAAAATCTTCTTAATGTATTATCACTGAATTATACAGCACGTTTTTCGTGGATATTACCATTACTAACATTTAATCTGAGATTGTCAAGGCTGATCACGTCCAGCAATGTTTGCTGGCGTTACGCCAACATTGCAGATAGGTTCATCAGAACCAAATAATATATTGAACGATATAACACCGATACTGTGTAAACTGATATAATACTGTTACTCAATGTCAACGCCCTGTTCATAGTTACTTTAATTTTTGCGCACAACAAGGTTTATAAATTGATTGATTTATTTATCTTTTTTACTTCACAGTATATTCACAGTATATTACTGGAAGAATATATTTAAAGTCTTAATATGCTTTAAAGTATTTAATGTAGTTATTTATCGAAAAGTGATACGACGTTTGGATGAACGAGAGATTGATTTGAGTGAACGGATGAAATGTAGTTGCGAAACAAAGAAGTAACAAAAGTGAAAAGTGTAATACCGCATACAAAGGAAAATAGGCGCGAAATAATTTGTGTCGAAAATTACCAACACATTTTTGAAGTTACATCGTTACAGATGACTCGATTGTGTGATTGACTCGATCAATTAATTTTGATATTGAAATGATATTATACACATAAATTGCAATTTACGCACTTCTGTGCACCCGTTTTCTAGACGTAACGCTTATGTTATTCCAGTGGTGCGGACAGAAAAAGGGCAATGCTATTGAGGTAAGTGAATTAGTGAATGGATGTAGTAAAGAAACAGGAAGCCACACAGGAGACAAGTTAGGGAAACCTTAAATGTAATTGCATAGATCACTGATCCTTTTGAATTTATATTTGCAAATCTCTTAGTTATTCTGAAAGCAACTATTGCTTATTTTAAGCACAATAGTTTTTTTTTATTTCAAAGGCATTCACGTGAAAAAGTAATACGTATTTGCATTTTCGTTATCATGGTATAGATATTATACAATTCTTCGTTCAGTATTACCCACTTGTTAAACATTTGCACTTTTCCTTTGAAGTTTTCCAATACTTCAAATAACTTTGTTCATTTCTATCGTAATAGCAACTGTTATAAATTAAATGTAGCTTTTTACAATAACTTTGACAAACTTCACACCGAATTATTGAATATGAACATTTCAAAATATCATAATGTAGAAGTTATTTTTCGTAAACCTCACGTAGTTTGGGAATAGAGGACAGGTGGTGTAATAAGACTTCAGTTACACTGATTAAATAAAACACTAGCTTTATTATAAGGATATGTCGACACACGACATTACTCAAACACACGACTCACTCACGATACTTTTAACACTCTCAACAATACTCTCAGCTCACGACACTCTTCACTCTGTTCAAACTCTCTCCTAAATCTGCCTCTTCCACGCATCGTTCATTCGTTATATTCTTTCACTCTTAGTTTCTCTTTCATTCTATTCCTCATTTGCGCTCACTCATTCAGGACACACCCCCAGTCATTCCTCGGTGATGGTCGGTCCCGACCACCCGAACCCTTGGGCCGCTGTACCCTCCATGCGCACGACCTTCTCAAGTACTCAACATTCATGCAGTATTTCCAATCCTACAATAATATTAGGGATTAATATATTGTGACTTTCTTTTCAATCTTCTATTTTGACGAATGGAAAAGAATCAACAGACGCAATGCGTAATTACTTTATTCGCTGAAACTTCGCGCGAATAAAGCAGCTGTGCAAGAAAGAATAATACAAAAGATGTCATAAAAGAATTAAACTTCGAAGATAAATAACCACCGCTTGATGTACAAGGGAGAATCATTGTGAACACGGTACAAATAAAAATCACGTACAGTTACTTCATCGTCGAGTACATAAAGCGGTACGAAAGGTCAGTCCTCTTTGAATTCATATGCACGTAGTTTTCGACTAAGGAAGCTCGTAAAGTAACATCACGTAACGCCTGCGTAGGGAACAAGTCCTGCGAGAGGGAAGACCTGTCTTCCTTAAATAAAATCTGCTCGCTATCTTGGTGTTACACGTACATGAATGTACGACCGTGAAGGCCGATCCTCTGACTCACTTAAGAGTACGATGTATTAACGAGAAATGGAACTAGAAGCCAAGACGAAGGACTTTGATTTAAGAGGCAGGGTTTCTTTCCTAGCAGTTTTTGTACGCGAATTTGTTCAACTGCTGTCGTACGGAAGTGGATGAAACGTTAATGTGTTCAAAATGGTGCTTTTAGCCCCTTATACACTCATGTAACTTTGAAGTCACATTTTCGACGTCTATATTTTGAAAATTCTAACATCATTTTTTAATAGCATTCGCCAAAGCTTTTGGAGTTGTACCATTTTTATGCAATCAGAGTGTGTATTATGCTCCATCATTAACTGTGAATTCAGAGTTGCAAGTTTTTTTTCTTAAAATAAACTATTTAAGATATTTGTAAACACACCAGTGCCATTGGTAAGTGACAACTACCTGCAGATACCTGCATTGCACCACAAAACGATGTATATATTCTTTATTTTTCCGTTCAATTTAGAATCAACAGAATTTCTATTTTCAGCTTTCGTTAAAATTATTTATTTTAATACATAGAAAGGGCCCCGGTGCTCCACGAAGGGCCACGGTGCCCCACGAAGGGCCCCGGTGCCCCAGAAAGGGCCCCGGTGCCCCACGAAGGGCCACGGTGCCCCACGAAGGGCCCCGGTGCCCCACGAAGGGCCACGGTGCCCCACGAAGGGCCACGGTGCCCCACGAAGGGCCCCGGTGCTCCAAAAGATGAGAAGAGAAGTAAAGAAAGTTATGGGGAAGTCTTAAGGGGGTCGACACGGCACGTGACCTCTCCGATTTGGAAGGTCGGTATTACAGCAGCTTTTTACTTGAAAGAATTTAAACGGAAAGTCTGCTGGTAGTGCCAGCGTTGAAAATTCATTGTACATTTTAATTATATACTTGAAATATGGTTATGCTACAATAAGTTTCGTTGCAGTAAGCAATTGCAAGTGAAACGAAAAACTATTAGAGGGGCATGGTATTGTTAGGTTAGACATTATTTTCTTAGCTAAACACTGAAGCGGAACATGAAAGTTATACACTTATTATAAGATAATTAATCGTCCTACGTAGAAAGCAGTTATTGGACAAACATTATATATAACATTGTAGGAGACGATACTGCATTCATGAATTATCATGCTGTACACGCCGGTTTGCTGTTCAAAAATTGTTCAGAATATTGATTTCTACAACATATTCAAAAATCCCTGTTCTATACATTTACCGAAATCAGACCCACTCAAATATTAGAAACATTTTCTGTAAACCGTTTTTCCAACTGTTCACAATTGACTAGTCAGTCTCGTACACATGTTTGAATGGTTATGAGAAAGTTTTGAACAATACATTGTATTATGATGACAAAAATGCAAGAAAAGATTGGCTCGAGAAATGGACTATCCCCGGATATCTGAAACTTCTTATTTGAAATGTAGCATATTCGGGATGTTTGAAAGAATTGATTTATGGACTAAAAAGTATGTAAATGATCCTATATATCAAAAGAGTATGTTTTGCCGCTCACCCGCGACGTACCGTGTGGACAGGACCGAGACTAGGACTAGGGTCGCGTCGCGTGATGTTTAGGCGTTCCTAATCTTATTCCGAATAGGAGTATTATTGATGTAAATGGATAATCAGTGAGATTAACGAATTCTTCAAGTAGCAATGCGATATATTTGTATAACAAGTGAGTGAATGTTCGACGTTGAACGTAATGACGAAGTATCGGGTGGAATCGCGATGTTCACACCTCTCGTGAGGACGGATACTCCGGAGTCCTGTAGGAGGTGTACTCCTTTACAATTTGATTCTGAACTTATCGTGTAAGAGTGTGTAAGACTGTTAGACGTGGTGTATTCGTATGGATTATCTTTTAAGACTGACTGCTGATCTTAGACTGACTTCCTCCTCGAGTGCTTATCAGCACGTCGACTCGGAACCTTTTTTGGGCACGCTGATTGGACATTAGCAAAAATGTCTAGTTTCCAATCAGCTTGTTTTGGAGGTGTGACCGCACCCTTCCTTTGCATCCGAGGCGCGTTGCATGAAGGAGAGGGTACGTCTTTGAACGCTATAGCGTAATTTCCATCGGGGACCTAGAGCTTGACCTGGCCGTGTCATCTGCGGCCCAGCTGCGAGGCCCTTTTGGAAACTCACGTTTACGACGCATGCAATGAACTGCTGAGGTCGTGCATGCCTAATTTCTGCTACCTTGACAGATTAGAGTGTAAAACGACTTCCTCAAAAACAGTTATATTACTTGCGCGTCATAAACGCCCTAGCCATTTGCACGTTGAAAGTCATTCCTTGTGCAGATGCCTAGACGCCTTTTTATGAAGGTACCGATATTAGAAATATGTTGGTTCCGCGGGTGCGCCGCGGAACAGAGTATGCTATACGCGACACGCGCAATTCATCGCCCCGATGTGGTTTCGAGTCAACTCGAGCCGAGCCGAAGTGCATCCGCGCGACCAGGCACCGTACATAGCTCAATTTTTCTACCGAAACGTTGACCGAGAAATAGTTTTCCTGACCCCCCCCCCCCCCCAAAGCATTCACATATATTCACACAATCGCATGAATCATGTCCCCAACACTACTTCAGTAAGTAATAGTTCTTCAACTGATCACTGTTCATGAGCAGAGGACGCTCAAATCAGCGTAGGATTTCTGAGTCGGTATGACAGTCACGTTGGGCCACCAAAGTCCATAAGATGTCCTGTCTATTCTTATATCTCGTCGGTGCTTGTGTATAGGGTAGTTCCACCCCCGACGAGATATCTCGTCTGTGGTTCCACGAATCAATCAGTCTTAACTTTCCAGATCGGTATGGCAGTAAAACGTGAGACACAAAAGTCCATAAGGTGATAGCACTGACGAGATATAGGAATAGACAAGACATCCAATGTATTTTTTCGGCCCGAATTTCTGGGTGCCTGAGGGACCCATACCATTTCCGAGTCACTCGCAACGTTACCAACAGATTATAGAAAACAATGCGAAAATTAAATAATTTTAAAGAGTTCTTTTGTTCTTTGCCGCAATGAAAGGCAACGAAGGATATGAAACATTTAATGTTAATTAAAAATCTTTTAATTAAAGAAACACATGATAAAAAGTTTTCTTATTTCAATTGTACTATCAATAAACGAAATAATTTCTAAAGTTATACTTTACATTATTTTCTGATAACTCACAAAAAAAAAAATGAGCTAAGAGATGTATATTTTTTTAACACCCAAACAATAATGTTGCCACAATGAAAAAGATAGTGACGATAATTGTATACTACAATTCTTAATTGTATAGTTACTAGACAAATTCTTTAATTATCTTTTTCCTTGGAGCAATTTTATCGTTAATGAAAGGCGCAATTTCTTATTTATATTCAACTAATAACAATAACGAAGTGCTAATGACCCTGGTGTTGATGCGACGTTAAACTTTAATGAAAAAAAACAAAAAACGAAGTAACTCATTTACTAATATAAGGCAATTCCTGCGATAAACGTGTCTGCAAACGATTAGTGTTCGTATTCGGTCCCGAGCGAAGTGTACTAATCGAGATTTTTCTGAAAATATATAATACCAAATTAATAATTGGAGTAAAATTTATACTCCGATTCGGAGTAGGTCCAAGAATTGGTAGGGATGACTCCGCGAACATTAACTGTGGAAAAAAACGAACATTAAGCGGCCATTAATGTACATTGTATCCTAAGTGCAATACGCAGTCAATTAGCTCGAATTATTTTCCACATAATTATCAAACGTCTCTTAAACGTTTAATAATTATACGATAAATAATCGATTGCCCAGGTCTCACCACGTGGAGGTTACTGCGCATGGAGACCCACCCTAGCCACGGCCCTTCCACCCTCCAATTATGCGAAAACAAATTCTAATATAACATGTGAGAAACAAAAATCTCCTATTATTGTCAATTTGTAGAACGTTCATTAATTGATCGTAGTACAAGTAAGACAACAAGAGGAGTACTTGGTAAATTCACGACCGAAAGCTAAGTTGAATATCAGAAGGAAACCTGAAAGAAAATTTGCAAGAGAATTCAATTTCCTGAAATAAAACTTTCTTAAAAATATATCATATGATCTTAAAAACTAGACAACGAAATATTATTGCAGTGGTGAACACTGCGGGCTTAAAAGCTAAGACATAACGTAAAAATAAACCCCACTTTCTTAAATTTTAGATTAGATTCGAATACGCCCTGCCTGACTAAAGAGCTAACTTAAGACTAGAATCACCCTACCTGGTATAACATCTAAGAGTTCAATTAAAAGAATAATTTCAATAATATCCTACCAACATAGGAATGTAAAAGATACTTTACCAAACTCATATAGGTATAAGTACGTACATATATGTTTAATTCCCCTTCAATTCATCGATATTAATCATGTGGTCCATGGTGTCCTAGAACAGACTGAAACACACACCAAAAAATTGCAGCACCTGCCAACAATTTTTGGTTTTCTAAACCCTGCCTAGTTAAAAGTCTAATATTTTCAATTCGTGTAAAACCTGCCTGTATAAAGTTCTAAGGTTGTCTGTTCGAAAAAATCCTGCCTACATAAAGAGCTAAACGTATTGATCGATCTTAATTGGGCCCACCTAATTAATTATCTAATAAATGTAGTGAATTAAAAGGCCCGGGTAGGGGCAGGGGCAGGGCGGGGATGTGGTCATATTATACGTATGTATTATCATGAATCTTCTTCTTTAGCTGATTATTTTCAATGCTTCTGAAGCAAACGCAGACACGAAATAATTAATGAAGTATTATAAAAATGACTTCTTAAACTCAGAAATTGAATCGACGAGGCTGGCTCTTTAATTTTATAGCTTCCAAACGTGCCTTTGAAAGCCCGAACTCGTCGAACAGGGCCCTGACTCTAATGGAACACTTATGATTGACAAACAAAGTGATTCTAATTTCGCGACAGTATTTCTACTGTGTTTGTGACTGCTACCGAGCAGCCCGCGAGCCCTCGGCCAGAGTCTGTACAGTAAAACGACTTAGCATCGACACCAGTTTCGATTCCGAGCCACAGAAATCATTAAGGCACGGATATGCAAGACCACAACCACGATTCTAGATTATGACCCGTATGCCTTCTGCCACCCCAAGGTGTGCTTGGCGTGGTCTAACACATAGGAATTTCCTACTAGGCGGGCCAAAGTGTCCAGAAAAGCAATCACAGCCCCACACACCGCCCCCCGATGACACTGCAACCCGGATATTGCAAGAACCGCGACCACGATTCCAGAATGGTGGATAACCTACCCATGTTAGAGAACGTAGTCTAACCGAGGGCCTCGTGACCAGGGTCCAGAACCACAGTCACGCCCCCACACATCGTAACTGGCTGACACTAAGTCCCCAACCATCAGTCCCCCGAGCCGAGAACGGAAAAGGAAACGAAATAGTTACGAAAGGAAAGGCAACCTCGGGGTCGAATGCTAGATTCGCGCGCGCCGAGGAGGAATGGAAGAATAATTATGAAGGGAAAAGGGAGCCTCGGGGTCAGAATGCTAGATTCGCGCGCGCCGAGGAGGAATGGAAGAATAATTATGAAGGGAAAAGGGAGCCTAGGGGTCAATTCGCAGTCAATTCGCTCGAATTATTTTCCACATAATTATCAAACGTCTCTTAAACGTTTAATAATTATACGATAAATAATTGATTGCCCGGGTCTCACCACGTGGAGGTTACTGCGCATGGAGACCCACCCTAGCCACGGCCCTTCCACCCTCCAATTATGCGAAAACAAATTCTAATATAACATGTGAGAAACAAAAATCTCCTATTATTGTCAATTTGTAGAACGTTCATTAATTGATCGTAGTACAAGTAAGACAACAAGAGGAGTACTTGGTAAATTCACGACCGAAAGCTAAGTTGAATATCAGAAGGAAACCTGAAAGAAAATTTGCAAGAGAATTCAATTTCCTGAAATAAAACTTTCTTAAAAATATATCATATGATCTTAAAAACTAGACAACGAAATATTATTGCAGTGGTGAACACTGCGGGCTTAAAAGCTAAGACATAACGTAAAAATAAACCCCACTTTCTTAAATTTTAGATTAGATTCGAATACGCCCTGCCTGACTAAAGAGCTAACTTAAGACTAGAATCACCCTACCTGGTATAACATCTAAGAGTTCAATTAAAAGAATAATTTCAATAATATCCTACCAACATAGGAATGTAAAAGATACTTTACCAAACTCATATAGGTATAAGTACGTACATATATGTTTAATTCCCCTTCAATTCATCGATATTAATCATGTGGTCCATGGTGTCCTAGAACAGACTGAAACACACACCAAAAAATTGCAGCACCTGCCAACAATTTTTGGTTTTCTAAACCCTGCCTAGTTAAAAGTCTAATATTTTCAATTCGTGTAAAACCTGCCTGTATAAAGTTCTAAGGTTGTCTGTTCGAAAAAATCCTGCCTACATAAAGAGCTAAACGTATTGATCGATCTTAATTGGGCCCACCTAATTAATTATCTAATAAATGTAGTGAATTAAAAGGCCCGGGTAGGGGCAGGGGCAGGGCGGGGATGTGGTCATATTATACGTATGTATTATCATGAATCTTCTTCTTTAGCTGATTATTTTCAATGCTTCTGAAGCAAACGCAGACACGAAATAATTAATGAAGTATTATAAAAATGACTTCTTAAACTCAGAAATTGAATCGACGAGGCTGGCTCTTTAATTTTATAGCTTCCAAACGTGCCTTTGAAAGCCCGAACTCGTCGAACAGGGCCCTGACTCTAATGGAACACTTATGATTGACAAACAAAGTGATTCTAATTTCGCGACAGTATTTCTACTGTGTTTGTGACTGCTACCGAGCAGCCCGCGAGCCCTCGGCCAGAGTCTGTACAGTAAAACGACTTAGCATCGACACCAGTTTCGATTCCGAGCCACAGAAATCATTAAGGCACGGATATGCAAGACCACAACCACGATTCTAGATTATGACCCGTATGCCTTCTGCCACCCCAAGGTGTGCTTGGCGTGGTCTAACACATAGGAATTTCCTACTAGGCGGGCCAAAGTGTCCAGAAAAGCAATCACAGCCCCACACACCGCCCCCCGATGACACTGCAACCCGGATATTGCAAGAACCGCGACCACGATTCCAGAATGGTGGATAACCTACCCATGTTAGAGAACGTAGTCTAACCGAGGGCCTCGTGACCAGGGTCCAGAACCACAGTCACGCCCCCACACATCGTAACTGGCTGACACTAAGTCCCCAACCATCAGTCCCCCGAGCCGAGAACGGAAAAGGAAACGAAATAGTTACGAAAGGAAAGGCAACCTCGGGGTCGAATGCTAGATTCGCGCGCGCCGAGGAGGAATGGAAGAATAATTATGAAGGGAAAAGGGAGCCTCGGGGTCAGAATGCTAGATTCGCGCGCGCCGAGGAGGAATGGAAGAATAATTATGAAGGGAAAAGGGAGCCTAGGGGTCAATTCGCAGTCAATTCGCTCGAATTATTTTCCACATAATTATCAAACGTCTCTTAAACGTTTAATAATTATACGATAAATAATTGATTGCCCGGGTCTCACCACGTGGAGGTTACTGCGCATGGAGACCCACCCTAGCCACGGCCCTTCCACCCTCCAATTATGCGAAAACAAATTCTAATATAACATGTGAGAAACAAAAATCTCCTATTATTGTCAATTTGTAGAACGTTCATTAATTGATCGTAGTACAAGTAAGACAACAAGAGGAGTACTTGGTAAATTCACGACCGAAAGCTAAGTTGAATATCAGAAGGAAACCTGAAAGAAAATTTGCAAGAGAATTCAATTTCCTGAAATAAAACTTTCTTAAAAATATATCATATGATCTTAAAAACTAGACAACGAAATATTATTGCAGTGGTGAACACTGCGGGCTTAAAAGCTAAGACATAACGTAAAAATAAACCCCACTTTCTTAAATTTTAGATTAGATTCGAATACGCCCTGCCTGACTAAAGAGCTAACTTAAGACTAGAATCACCCTACCTGGTATAACATCTAAGAGTTCAATTAAAAGAATAATTTCAATAATATCCTACCAACATAGGAATGTAAAAGATACTTTACCAAACTCATATAGGTATAAGTACGTACATATATGTTTAATTCCCCTTCAATTCATCGATATTAATCATGTGGTCCATGGTGTCCTAGAACAGACTGAAACACACACCAAAAAATTGCAGCACCTGCCAACAATTTTTGGTTTTCTAAACCCTGCCTAGTTAAAAGTCTAATATTTTCAATTCGTGTAAAACCTGCCTGTATAAAGTTCTAAGGTTGTCTGTTCGAAAAAATCCTGCCTACATAAAGAGCTAAACGTATTGATCGATCTTAATTGGGCCCACCTAATTAATTATCTAATAAATGTAGTGAATTAAAAGGCCCGGGTAGGGGCAGGGGCAGGGCGGGGATGTGGTCATATTATACGTATGTATTATCATGAATCTTCTTCTTTAGCTGATTATTTTCAATGCTTCTGAAGCAAACGCAGACACGAAATAATTAATGAAGTATTATAAAAATGACTTCTTAAACTCAGAAATTGAATCGACGAGGCTGGCTCTTTAATTTTATAGCTTCCAAACGTGCCTTTGAAAGCCCGAACTCGTCGAACAGGGCCCTGACTCTAATGGAACACTTATGATTGACAAACAAAGTGATTCTAATTTCGCGACAGTATTTCTACTGTGTTTGTGACTGCTACCGAGCAGCCCGCGAGCCCTCGGCCAGAGTCTGTACAGTAAAACGACTTAGCATCGACACCAGTTTCGATTCCGAGCCACAGAAATCATTAAGGCACGGATATGCAAGACCACAACCACGATTCTAGATTATGACCCGTATGCCTTCTGCCACCCCAAGGTGTGCTTGGCGTGGTCTAACACATAGGAATTTCCTACTAGGCGGGCCAAAGTGTCCAGAAAAGCAATCACAGCCCCACACACCGCCCCCCGATGACACTGCAACCCGGATATTGCAAGAACCGCGACCACGATTCCAGAATGGTGGATAACCTACCCATGTTAGAGAACGTAGTCTAACCGAGGGCCTCGTGACCAGGGTCCAGAACCACAGTCACGCCCCTACACATCGTAACTGGCTGACACTAAGTCCCCAACCATCAGTCCCCCGAGCCGAGAACGGAAAAGGAAACGAAATAGTTACGAAAGGAAAGGCAACCTCGGGGTCGAATGCTAGATTCGCGCGCGCCGAGGAGGAATGGAAGAATAATTATGAAGGGAAAAGGGAGCCTCGGGGTCAGAATGCTAGATTCGCGCGCGCCGAGGAGGAATGGAAGAATAATTATGAAGGGAAAAGGGAGCCTAGGGGTCAATTCGCAGTCAATTCGCTCGAATTATTTTCCACATAATTATCAAACGTCTCTTAAACGTTTAATAATTATACGATAAATAATTGATTGCCCGGGTCTCACCACGTGGAGGTTACTGCGCATGGAGACCCACCCTAGCCACGGCCCTTCCACCCTCCAATTATGCGAAAACAAATTCTAATATAACATGTGAGAAACAAAAATCTCCTATTATTGTCAATTTGTAGAACGTTCATTAATTGATCGTAGTACAAGTAAGACAACAAGAGGAGTACTTGGTAAATTCACGACCGAAAGCTAAGTTGAATATCAGAAGGAAACCTGAAAGAAAATTTGCAAGAGAATTCAATTTCCTGAAATAAAACTTTTTTAAAAATATATCATATGATCTTAAAAACTAGACAACGAAATATTATTGCAGTGGTGAACACTGCGGGCTTAAAAACTAAGACACAGGTTGAAAATAAATCCTCCCTTCTTAAATACTAGATTAGATTCAAATGCGCCCTACCTGACTAAAGATCTGACTTAAAACTAGAATCGCCCTACCTAGTAGGTATAACATCTAACAGTTCGAATAAAAGAACAATTTCAATAATATCCTATCTACATAGGACTGTAATAGATACTATCCCATACTCGTGTAGGTATGAGTATGCATATACTTAAATCCTCTTCGGTTAGTCCGTATTAATCTCTCGTGGTCCATGGTGTCCTAGAACAGACAGAAACTCGAACCGAACAATTGCAGCACCTGCCAACAATTTTTGGTTTTCTAAACCCTGCCTAGTTAAAACTCTAATAATTTCAATTCGTGTAAAACCTGCCAGTATTAAGATCTAAGATTGTGTGTTGAGACAAATCCATAAAGAGCTTAAAGTATTGTTCGATTTATATTTGGGCCTGCCTAATTAATTGTCTAACACCTGTAATTAGTTAATAAGGACAGGGGTTTGGGGCAGGGATGGGGTGACGGTGTGTTCGTATTATACATTGTTTCATGAATCCTCTTCTTTTGAATGCTTCTAAAACATGCACAAACTCGAAATAATTAGTAAAGCATTATAAGAATGAATTCTTAAACTCACTAATTGGATCGACGAGGCTGGCTCTTGAATTTTAAAGTTTCCAATCGTGTCTTTGATAATATTTCTGGATCTGTATTCTATATATTCCACTCTTGAGCCTCTGACGTATGTACTTATGTTTGTTTAATATAGCATATTTGGGTTCATCTGTGAATCTGTAACAATCTCAAGCATTGGATTAGTGACATCCCCAAGTCTCCCCATTTTATATCGAAATGAAGCTGCTTCTAATTCGTAATAACTGAATTTTAGCAAAGTTAATAAATCAGAATTGATATGGGAAATGCAGCTACTTTTTAATAACAGTAGGTAATTGGATTTCGGCCAAAGTGATGTATTCTTTTGTACGTTCTAGATCAAACTGAATGGTGGTATCAATATCATTAAAAACTTCAAAATGAAGTAGTCACATTTCACTATAATTGATTCTATTTTGCTTTTACAAAGGAGCGACAAACGATTATTCGGAAGCAAAATATCAAACTTCCACTATCACTATGCCGAGCCACAACTACGGCCAAGAACATTTTTCGTGTAAGGATTTTTGTTTACACATTTACGGATATCGCGAGTGAATTTCAATTTCTATAAAGCAAGCTCGAAAAGTTATAAAAATTATCTCTACTAAACAAAGGTAAAAATACAATTGCAACGATTAGGGGAAAATATTTAAGAGTTAAAATCCAATAATGAACAGTTACTAGTATTGAATCTAATTGAAATCTACTATCTAGAATTATTATAAATTTATCAAAGATTCTACAAATTATTTCTTTTAATTATTTCTTTTTATTCCTTTCTTTTCTTTCATTTTTTTCATTTATTTCCTTTTCTTTTCTTTTCCTTCATTTCGTCCACACGGTGATATACTATTATGTATGCAATTTTTTAGCAGTATTTCCATCAACAGACATTCCAGGTAGTATAATTATTAAGAAAACTAAATAAAATGAAACGCTGAAAAGAAAAAATACACCATGTAGAACAATAATTGACAATGAATTGGCTTTGATAAAAAAAAATGTTGAAAATGCCTGAAGTAACAGGTGGCCAGAAGGGCCGCCAACAACTTTATATTATTTAAAGAATATTTATGTAACGCAACGCTAGTATACTACTTTTAAACATTAGAAAATTCAATAGCAACACAAATTTGTAAGAATCAGACGCGAGTGGTGCTTCAATATGTCAAATAGCAACTCTAATTCAAGTTAATCATTAATAGTATTAAAAATCAGCAAAATCGCGATTGGACGCAACACTAATGAAAGAATGACTCGATGCTCTATGCACCAATTGTCTCTTTAAACGCAACACTAAACGCGGAAGATTCAGCTATGGTCTTTGGCTGATGATGATGTGCCACCCTCCAGGGTGGCTCATGAACAGGCTTCCAATTGGAAGCAGTTGGGGACTGGTATTCGCAACTCTAATTAAAAACACGATCTTTAATCAACGCAACACTAATGGGAACTCGCGATGCAATCATTTCGCTACACTATTTATTAAGGCTGATAGAAAGCAAACAGTAAATTATTTGTAATATCAAAAAGCAATGTAATTGAAGATCCTCTGTAAAGTTAGCTGAAGGCTCAAGACGCGAAAATAATTTCCGCAACACTAGAAACTTTCTCATATGTAAAATATATTATAAAATACTACAATTTAACTAACAATAACCACGGCAAAATTGCAAGAACCATCGCGGTATCATTGCGCAACGCTAAATCAACCACGATTTTCATTTGGTCGCAACTCTAATTAAAAACCGCGAGTCACTTCGCAACTCCAAGAATACGCGAGACACGTTTTCTTTTTCGCGACACTACTTGAAAAACGGCGTGGCATTTAACGCAACTCTAATTCGACCCGTTCTCAAGTTTTTCACAACTCTAAAACAACGCGATATTTGGGAGGGCTGCATCGTTGGGCCGGAATGTGCGTCGGCCAAGTACAAATAAAAATTCTACAAATGAAAATGCAAGCACAGTGACAAAGTAGTAACAAAGAATGATTCCCCATTCTTAAAAAGAATGGGGAGCCATTATTAGTTGCCCTCTTGAGTGACAGTTTGTCGGGCCTCTTCGGCATATAGCCTCTTCTTTTCGTTGGACCCAAGGGCCAGCTGAAACTTAAACTAGGCTCGAGGCTCTAATCGAAAACCAAAGAAAAACTTATAAAGGTGAAATAAAGAGTTTAAATCGCGGAGCTAAATGGAACACACGTGGCCGAATCACGATGAAATAAAATCGTAAAATTGTGATTACGGAAAATCGCAAAGATTACGATTAAAATTATAATCGTTCTTCGTTCACACGTGCAGCCTCGAGCATAATGTAACACGTTTCGTTTCGGAGCCTAAATCGCGACCACGACCGCGAAGGATTCGAAAAATCGATAGGCAAAGCCAGAGGCGAACGCATTTTCGTTCGCGCCACAGCTTCACCGTCGGCTTTTCAAATTAGATTTCCTGAAACAGGTTGAACACGCGAATGAGTGCCTACACGATCAGAGACTGTGTCAACCTGCCCGGCCCTACCTACTTATGTCTATCAATCACACCAGAAAGTATGCTACCTATCCTACCTGGACCTATATTTAAAAAATGGCAAACAGACACACCAACACACGACACTCCACGGTTCTCAGTCAAACACTTGGGCGCAAAAGCCTACACTAGGGAGGCGTCCCGGGACACCCCCGACACCCAAGTGCTGTCGCACAACTTGCACACTCTAATGTACGTACCATTTTTCTGAAATCGATTGACAGTGGCTGGGATCTCTGCGTTCACGTGGAAAATACCACGTCGCGGTTGAGATATTTAATAGATATTTAATAGAATAATTAAATAGCACCGATACAAAAGGTACTTGATAGCAATTGATAAGTATATTCGATTCTCTTTGGAATTTGGTCTCCGTCATCTTAAATGACAAAAACTTCGTGGCCCGGTATATTAGGGATTATTAATGCAGTTAATAGTAAAAATGATGTCTCTGTTTTCAATTAATGGACATCTTATCTTGGTTAGAGTAACTACGTTTTAGTACGGAACGACGCAAATCCACAGCCTAACCACACACACAATGTGGATATTACGTCGTGCACGATACACCAAACGCACTGTCAGTCGCCAACAATAAATCATTATAAACTAAATAGATATCATCGTGCTCTACCACCGTTTTCCCACCCAAGTAGCACCGGGGCACGTGAGTGGGATCCGGGCAGTGAACACGGAAAGGGATAAACCTGGAAATCCTCGTCTAAAAAAATGATGAAGACATACTGATTTTCTAACGGGCTAAATGTATACATGTATACATATATATACCCGATCAATACATGATTTTATTCTATTAAAAAGAAACTGAAATGACTCTACTTTATTAGAAAAATTATGCTATGACTCTACTTTATTAGAAGAATTGTGCAATGACTCTACTTTATTAGCAAAATTGTACAATGACTGTACTTTATTAGGGAAATTATTCAATGACTCTACATTAATATACCTTGAATGATATTGAAACATCCTCCGGTGTTCCCGTCATCAAAGCATTGCTTCTAAAATGCACGGTTGATTTTGAAGTAGATTGCTTTGATTTCGAGATCTACCGGTTCGCGTATTGTCTTCTTGTACATTCAGGTTTAATTAATATCTTGTACGGAAAAAGTGAACGTATTGATATCTCTAAACGCTAAAGACTAATATGGATATCGTATAATAAAATTATGCGATAGTCCCAACAAATTGACAAGGTAAGTAAGTACCTTTACTTTATATACATATAATCAAAGTAGTAAAAAAGAGGAACGACTATACGCTTACTAACAATTTATTATAACTGTGCAGTAATTGCAATTGACAAATAAACGAAGTCGAATGGTATTCGACTTCTCCACTACAAACTAATGCACGTAGAATACTGGACGTTACTTTATATTCATTCAATAATTAATAACTATTTAAATATCGTTTCATAGGTATTCAATTAAATACTCTATTATAAAAAGATATATAGTGATATATTTTATTCTAAATATGATCTGTTTTAAAATTATGAAGCTATTTAAAAACGCGTTGTACAAGAAGACCTATCCTCATATAATATAAAACAGTAAAAAAGTTACTACTCATGAGTATATTTCCATATACCCATGGTCACAATGCTTGCCAGAAAAAACTACGTAATTACAACCAGTCACTCGTGTCGGTTCGGACCTTTCGTCCTGCGACATGATTGAGTGACCAGAGGAACTTTAAAGCATGCCACTCACCGGTTGCAGACTCACCAGGTGTGCGGTCAAGCTCGTCGCCATCGAAGCCATGGAAGCTGCTGAAACATTCAAAAAGAGCCAACAACATTAAAATCTATGTATTTTCAGTACTTTTGGAATGTGTTAATTATCAATGATTATTTCAATACAAGATTAAAGAAATACAGAAGTACTTACTCTTCAAGTTGATGGATGAAAGCCCGAACTCGCCGAACAGCCTAGGTGTTGACTCTAATACCGGAATACTTATTGCGATAAAAAAGAATAAGATAAAGGACTACCGTCGCGCGCGTTTTATAATTGTGATCGACGAACAAAGTGACTCTATTTTTCGCGAGAGCAATATTTCGAAGCAAACACTGACTCTACTTTCGCGTATCTTTGCCACTATTTATATTTAATTATAATTATTAAGAGCGGTTGCGCTCAAAAAATAATAAGAAGAACTTTAACGAAACAAGCACTGAATTTACCAACCGCATTGCGCGCGGTCATCAAAATTTGCTGAAAGAAAATCTGTACATGTTAGTAAATGAGGGGAGGAGGTAAAAATTAAAGCAATACACATGTGATTTTATTTGTTTCTTTCTTATTTCTGTATGTCTGTTGAGGAATTACTGCTTTGGTGTTTTAATAAAGTACTACTGTATTGTTAATTGTCTATTCAAGATATATTATTATAGATTAATATAAATGATTTATCAAAAGCGTACTGTGACTGTTCTATGTCAGAGTTTTAAAAGTGATCATGATCCTAGTAAGTAAGCAATATCGCGCATTTATAAATTCTCGTAGCTGCTTGTAGAAATCAAGACTCGAAACTATTTATCATGCTTCAAGGGCATGGCAACAAATACGTAAGTACGCGGGCAATCCTGCATCGAAAATTCACTTTGACCGTACTTGTGCAAAGGCACAGAGATAATAAAAGTGTCAACAAGAACACTAGTGAAGCTATAATAGAAATCGCGACCGATATGCAGCGAAACATGAACGTCGTTCAATTTTTCGTTTAGAATTAATGAAATTTACTGACTGTATTTTCAATTGCGAATGAAATTAACGTGATAAACCTGTGCTAAAATCAGAATGGAATGCAAAGTTGCGAAAGGCCATATGTAACTGGGTATGTAAGTGACATTGCAAAGAAAATAAACGCAACCTTAACACCGCATCGAATCCGAATAATCGTGTAATAAAATATAATAAAGATTCGAAGAACCGTTCAAACTGATAAATTAGTTAACGCGATGTTACAACAAACGACTAGTTAATCTCATATTCGTTCAACAAAGGAAACTCAAGAAAGATTATAATCTATAAAGTTTAATGTACTGTTGCGATAGTAGAACGATTGTTAGTTAAACGCGTATTAATTAATAGAGGCTAATAATGAAGCGAACACAATGGTAAAGTAAAGCCTGAGGTGCTATTGCGTTGTAGAGTGAGGTATGTCGCTAACCATCAACACCGTAGACGACCTTACGCTGCGACACTCCAATTGAGAAAGAAGGGGCACGCGCCGCGCGACGGTCGACCACACTCCGCCAGCCTCCCCACTCCGCTACGCGCCGGCGCGTCAGCTGCGCTCGGCGGTATTCGCTATTTCCGAAAATTTTCGACGGTCGCCGACGGCGACCGGCGGTCTACTACCCTAGGGTCATACCTAGTGGACTTCTACTATTTCTGACCAAGTTTTAACCGGACCTACGACTCTAGGGTCGTGCCTACTGGACTTCTACTATTTCTGACCAACTTATAGCCGGATCTACGACTCTAGGGTCGTGCCGAGTGGATTTCTACTGTTTCTGACCAACTTTTAGCTGGACCTACGATCCTCGTTAAAGAATTCTTTTGTTCTTTGCCGCGCAATGAATGCGGGACAGCACAGGCGGGACGCTTGACGTGACACTGTCAATTTCATCGCCCAATGCATCGCGATGTTGTTTCGACTCAACTCGACCCGAGCCGAAGCGCATCGCGCGACCAGGCATCGTAGCTCAATTTTTCTACCGAAACGTTGCTCGAGAAATAGCTTTCCTGATCCCCCCAAAGCATTTACATATATTCAACAATCGCATGAATCCCGTCCCCGCTACTTCAGTAAAGAATAGTTCTTCAAGTGATCACTGTCCATGAGCAGAGGACGCTCAAATCAGCGTGGGATTTCTGAGTCGGTATGACAGTCACGTTGGGCCACAAAAGTCCATAAGATATATCTCGTCGGTGGTGATAGCTCTATTCTGTATCCCTCGTCTGTGGCCCAGGTAACTTGTTACTAGCTGGTACCTGCGTACGGTAAAGTAGAGAAACGCTTACCTGAAAAAGGAAATGACTTTGTATCACCTGGACGAGAATTGAAACCGTGGATTACGTATGAATTTTTGAAGAAACTCCTGCAATCATTTTTGATAAAGTCAACTTTTGTTACTTTCGTCTAGCGCTTGATATTGTAATGGAATATGAAGTAAGAGTTTTCAACATTTAAAATCACATTTTTACTCTTAGGAGAACTTAATGAAACTGTAGTTATATACGCAAAGTAAACCAATTGTTGCTGATGTAGCTTCACGATTACTTTACTTAGGAAAATGTTCAATTAGTTCAAAATAATTTAATGACGTATTTATTGTATATGTGTTGTTTAAAAAATATATAAATGGAAAATCTAATTGACATATAATAACTGCAAATATGTGCGCAATTAGGATACTATTATAATATAAAGTTCTGTAACTTTGTACGATATACGGTTAATATTTTCATGTATATTGTACATCATAAACGAGTTATTTGTGAATAATAATTTATTGTTTATACAAATATTATGCAAAGATATTAACAAAAATTACACTATTAGGAAAACTAGAGTTACATCTAACAATAAGTTACTTCAGAACAAGATACAGAATATAATACAAATGTACTCTTCTTCCTTTACGAAGTATGTATGTATTTATAATATATCTAAAATCGTACTTTAGGAAGATGTTGAAAATATAAATCAATTATAACAACAGTTCAGGTGCTAAAACCCATTCATAACATACATGTTTTTTAGTCATAATTTGTCGAATATTCAAATATATAAAAAATCTAAACAGGGTATTAGTTCACAATTGCACAAATGTACAAAATTTGTCACATATATTTCTTATTTATTTATTTATTGTGGCTTCAGGTACAGAATCTAATAATACTGATCTAATCTAAAGTCTAATGATAATTCTAAAGTCTAAAAATTATGTTTGTATGTAATGCACAAAAAATGAGCACCATGCAAAATGCACACGACTACTTATAGGAAGTGAGAAAATACATTTTTACGATCATCATACGAGAAAGCAAATTCCTGTCAAAATTTTCTTCATGTATTTCGAACAATATAATCCAGAGTAATAATTACAACAGATAATTAAACACATGAATTTGATGCGCCTTATCTGATGCAAGATCAATAAAAAGTATTTATTTATCAATTACGCTTGATTTTAATGGTTAACTTTTTCATAATAGTACGAATAGTACGAAGTTCTTCGTATTTCAAGTACACCTCTTCATTTCTCATAACAGTATACTATCGAATTTGAATTTCCAGAGATTAAAACATAATAATTCAGTTTTATTAATCCACAACTTCTTTCTGCGAAGAGGTACCTGATTGGGAGTCAATGTTTTTAACAGGTTGAAATCGCCATTCTGTCGATCTTCTCTCCGCAAGGAACCGTGAGAATCATTTCATCCAACCATTATAATGCCCTCCAATGTCTTACAATCATCCAACACGATCGATTTCGCGAAATTCGGTTTCCTGATCGGCGACTCCCCACTTTTCCCACAAGTATAATTCCGTGGACGGGCGTCGTGACACAGGTGACCAGAGGATACAAAGAGGGGAAATCCGTCGGTGCACGCCTCGGGGAACACGATGGGCTGAATTTAACTCCGACAACCGTACGTTTTGTGGTATTCTGTGTACGGTCAGTGCTCACGCCGCAGAACGAACACCAGGCACAGATCTCTACACGCCTGTCTCAGTTCTGCCTCCAGTTCGCTGTCGTGAGCCCACCTGAACAGGTGACCGACTCGATTCTTCGAAAAGCTACACGGTCCTCGTTCATTCATAGACATTTTCCCCTCGAGCTTTATGACATTTCATCTGAAAATCAATAATCAACACCAGTGAGGAGATATAGAATGTTTCAATTGTTTATTTATAATCCACATTTCTTCTTAGTTTTGAAATTTCAAATTTGAAATCATTCTTTCGACGCGAAATATAACGATAGGGTTAAGTGACAAATAAAGGCGTCGTGGTCATATATACTTTTTTGATTTATAACTGGAGATTTGGCTTTTTTTAATGCAAGAGTTACTTCGAAAGATATGAGAATAAAATTTGTTGACACTCGTAACTTGATTGGTCAGTACGGTGTCTCTAAGGGGAGTCATAAGGGTGATCGACTGCCGTGGGTAAACTGAGTTTACTTGCCGTAGGCGATGGTTCAGTGTAGAGGCGAGGGCTTACCTGGGCAGGTGAACATACCTCGTCTACTCCACAGTTTATCAGTAACACGCTGACAGCCAGCGTGAACTGTGAAAACGGGGCTGCTTAAACACAATCTTGTTATCCTTCGGTGCTGTCTGCTCGTACTTGGCAAATTGAATATTTAAATCTCTGTTTGTTGTCGAAATATGTTCGAAGTAAAGTGAAGTACATTGAGACTTTTGAATGAAGTGACATGTTGGTAGTGAAAGTTTAGAAAGAACTATTTCTTACACAGTGTTTACCGAAACGTGATTCGCCTACAATAGAATTGGTTGAGACTGGACATTAAACAGTGCAAGTATTCACGAAAAAGAGCGCACTTTAACGTAATTGTAAAAGTGGAAGCTTTAGAAGAAGAAGAAGGAACATGGTAGAGTAAAACATAAGAAACAACAGTTCTATGGAAACCGTAAGTATTACTCGTTGTCAATCAAAGTTCATAAAGTTCGATAGGCTTGTTCGTGTTACGAAAGTTTCCAAAACTCTATCGTTCGTGATTTTCGAAAAGTTTGACAGCAATTTTATACCCGCAAATAGCCTGTCTATCATAAGCAACACGATTCTGAGGACTATGCTGGCATAGAATTTTTTAATTCCGAGATTTCTAACGGCCGATTAAAACTTGCAACATACGTGCAGCACACCTTGAAAATTTCCTAACAAATTTCTTAACACAGTTGTTTACTATTCTTTTCCAAAAATAGAGTAACATTTGAATTGTTGTGCAAGCAATCAGTATGTAATGTAATTAAATGCTCAGCGTTCTACGATACAAACGATTTACTTTCGATTCTACGATATTTATTTGAAGATGAACTTTGTATGAAAAATTGAATTACAAAGCTTATGCAGGGTATTGTTCTATTAACGTTACTTCAATTGCACAATATCAAACAACAAGATTATCATTACTTCTAAGCTATTACATACTCTCAATATTTGCACGCACATATTTCTGTTATAATTGATAAATTTATCAATGCCCCAATGATTGCACAAATAAATTCGTTTTAATGATCAAAATGACGTACGTAAATATTGAATTTATGAAAAGGACATTAGGAGAATTTTCACTCCTTCATCTTTTATTCTTCTGATTGTTGTAAGATAAAAGTTCAAATACACAATCGGCAGACTGCTACTGTAAACGCTGCATGCAATTGTTGATGTCCTAAATTTCTTTTTCACGATGCAGCCGTTAATAATTAACCGCTAATAATTGTGATGCAATCTCGAATGCGATGTAAGGACATCATCGTAATCACTTTTCGCCTGTGCCACATAACACAATAACATTACGAAATCTCATCTCTCGTTTTCATTTGCGACAGAAAATTGTCCGGGTTTCTTGCTATTATTTTCGTGGGGTGTTCTCTCAGCAGTAAAGGTTCTCACGGAACACATCGCGTTTTATATAACCGCACAAAGACTTCAGTTCTTTCTTCCGACCGATTTTAAAGTAAAACGAGCAGTAGATTAAACTGCACGAAAGCAGTATGATTGATAAACGATCAAATAGGAGTGAAATAACGTAGCTAGTTAACACACATTGTTAATATACGTAAAGGTATATGGAACAGATATATTACTTAAGAATATAGGCTTGCATAATTTTGCAATGCATTATATAATGAAGTGCTCAATCGTTAACAGTTATAATTTATGGGTATATTTTTTATTATTATAAATGCACCGCTGAGCTTTATATAAACGTTATATAAAATTCAGAACGAATTTAAATTTTAAATAAAGCGCTCTTTCTATAAATGCAAAGGGCATTTCTTTAATTTAATCAGAAATGAACTGCTGACTTCCCTAATCCAAGGAGAAATATTGATTTATGTGTAATTCACATAATTCAACAACACAATAGACTTTAATGGAATATTTCATTAATACTTTATTTATTATTATAACTATTATTTTTAACATTTTTCCTTCATTACTTCAGATTTATACTTCACATGATGCTTATAAAAATATTTTTCTTGTAGCTTATACATATATTTGCTTCATCCTCAGTTCTATTTAATAAATTACACATGTAATAACTATTTAACGTAGCGCAACGTGATTAGTTATTTACAAATGCAGGCACTTTCATAGCCAATAGCTTACCACCTTGGAGACCGTAACATGATAGAAGTAATCGATATACTGTAATTAATATCTTTGCGAAGACATAGGGCACTTATTTTGTATAGTTATACATATAACTACAGACTTTTCTAATGGAACTAAATATTCATAGGAATACGAGATTCAGATAAAAGGGATTTCAATTAATCTAATATTCAAATATATACAGATTTTAATCTAATATGCAAATATAATTGCAAAAGGCATACAATCTCACTTACCTGTCCCCTAAAGTCAAGCTTCGTTGCAAACATTCATAAAACGTACAATTTTATTTATAGTAACATCGTATATTCCAGAATGCAAATTATTTTGAATACAACACATTACAGCTTATTGTTAGCATATAACTATGATTCATAGAATTAATGTGCATTATACGTTATACAGTTAATACAACAATGTAAACTATTAACATAACAATACCCCTAAGAAAATTCCTCCCTACCATTTTCAACCATCGACAACAAGAACAAAGTTAATTCTACCACGGCACATTCCCCATATATAAAATACAATGAACATTCCAATTCTTTTTCCTTACAACAAGTGTGTTGAACGAGGCTCGTCGGGTTAGTGTTACGGCTCGATGAAAAGCGCGCTGAAACGATTTTCCCAGTTATAACCGCCAACGAGGTGAACATTTTTCAAAGCTTCTCGGCACGAGTTAAAACAATTACCATCGTGGGCAGCAATTTAGAGCCGGGAGAGCAGGTGAATTGTACAGAGGGGACGACGACGGTCGTGCATGTATCGAGTCGTTCGTCACGCAACGACGTGTATCGTATGGGGTGGGCTTTGTAGCAGACGGCGGTATGGGGTGTGTCAATACCCCGTGCAGTGTTATCATTCGGAAGCATGCATGGCAGGTGTAGGAAATGACGTCACGCACCTCGGAGTATCCCTGTTTGAAACACGACCTTACTGTCTATTTTCGACGGACCACCATGCATAAAAACTTCCTCTTCTCTCCCCAAGTGAAACAGGCACAAAGGATGTCCTTGCCATTCAGATTAACACTGTGTGCCATTAATTAATGACAACGTTTGTCGGCAAATTAAAATGGCTGCTACGTTTTCAGTTTTAGCGGTATTCAATATACAGGGTGGATCACGTAAGGCGATCAACTTAGATTATACTGTAATTAGCGGGTTGATTGAATTTGTCGTTGTTTATTTGATGTACCACGGTTAATGAAAGCTGCAAAATAATTGTGGCAATTTTTCCGACTGTTTTTTTTAGAGTTATCGAGGTCAGTCTTTCATGCAAAGAATTTAGTTTAATCATTTTACAGGTCTAATTAAAATGTGCTATGCCAAGTAAACGAATTTTCGATCGGCCCAGGAACAGAATAATCTGGGTTGATCACGATTCTTGGTCCACCCTGTACAATAGTGCTTCTGCAAGAATTTATTGCGTTATGATTTTTAAAGTATTGCATTACGAGAGTAATATATACAGGGAGCGAGTCCTTTTTTTTATTTGGAAGCAAGATTTCTGGATACACGTTCAATTTGAACAGGGATAAAGATAAATTATATCATACGTGATGCATATTTCTATTGCTACGGTGTTTTGTATAAGAGTTAGGAAACATGGCTGGAATAAAATCGATTCTTCAAAGTTCACTCGTATTGATTTCTCGGTTGAAGAAGATGAAAAAGTGACGTTCTTAAAATAAACTCGGCTCGCATGTATACATATACGCGTACGAGTAATTATGCGGAATATATTTATGAACATTGAAGCACCGATCAATTTCTATTGTATATGTTACTAACAATAAGTTCTTAGTTGATCTGTGTCAAATTATATCTCAAATCTACAAAAGAATTCGACCAGGTGTCTCTCTGAAATAGATTTCAGCGTTACAAGTAAAACTATTTTCTAGAGAAACAATCTTCTAAAGAAGAAGGAACAAAATTTCTAAAGGAACGCGGTAAATATAATCTTCTGAAATATCAAATACGATGCTCCGAAGCTTCGTTAAAAATTTGAGCACAAGAATGGTTATAAAAAAACAGGTAACTGTAAATTATAATCGGCATACAATCGCCCTAGTTGCCACGTTACCTCCGTAGGGTCGTACGAAAATGGCGAACATCCACAGTGGTCCCCCATTTAACAGACTCAAAAGTCAAGAGCGTGGCCGACACACTCTGTTAGCAAGAGGAACACCACTCGGCATATATTCTCCAATGTTCTCCAAGTGTCGATCGATCTAAAGGAAATGTTTTCGCACGTGTTCTGCGAACCTATGATTACCTTAATCGTTCGTTGCACCGTACAGATGCGCTTCACTGTTGCGATCACAGAACGTTAGAATCATTTTGTTTCCCCGGCAGATCGAACATAATGTAGCACCGTAATAATATAGCATGGAATTTCGTTTCGGTATTATAGAAAGTGAAGATACAGGTGTAAGATAAGTGTGTGACAACTATTAGGTCGTAACATGTGAAATGTACATTTCCCTGTGTTGAAACGAAGACACTTCTACTTTTATTAACCTCAATTTGTTGTATGAATTATCTACTACATGGCAACAGTTATACGTCATTTGAATAGAGACGTTTTGCTGATAAATTATAATCTTTCTGATTCCATGTTTGTGGAATGCTTCACTTCTAGAATTTGTGGAATTGGAGAACAGATTTTCTATGGAGAAGCAACGATCAAAATTAAGTTTCGGCATAATTTTGTATAAAAAATATATGATTTGTTCTGTTTCAAAACGTATAAATGTAGGTCTGCTTATTTTCTTTCTAAATTTATCAGAAATATACATATGTTTCAGACTGATAATACCACTGTACTTGTATGACACCTCCTTGTTAAATTTGCATTGCTAAATTTTTATTCTTACTATCTTTTTTAATGGCCGAGTATTATGAAAGGTTGAATCCTGAACAAAAGAAAGCACACGTATTCTAAAAGAACACGCTCTAATTCTTTGTATCGTAAAAAGCTTCATGTAAACTGGCCTATTAGGAACATAACGTCTCAATACTTCTTGCCGTTTTAACGTTACGAAAATGCATGTTGTCGGAAAAACAGCGATAATGAAAAGTCGACATATCTACGTCTTCCAATTGTATCTTTTAAATGTGCTAATAACGATGGTATTTTTTAAAATACATTTTAATACAACAATATATTTTGTCCGCTTGGAGAACAGGTGGACAGCAACGAACAATCAACCCCTTGATAGTCCCCTTCGAACACTAAAAGTTGAAATATTATAATAAACACTTGTCGTAATAAAGTATTCACTCTTCCTTGTCGGCCGATCGCGTGTTGTGAATGTGTAACAATTGTGCAAAACGTGTTTGTTCCACTCATAACTCCAACCGAATCCCGCGAACTGTGACCAGATTAGACTAGCATCATAATTTCTAACATTTCGACATTTAAATTAGTATGAAATTGTAACACTAGACCTGTGGTACACGCCAGGCCCTCGCCTCCGTATGTATCTTGTTTCCACTTCGCCGAGGGGGTGGCTTTACACTTAACCACACTCGATTAACTGGCTATGCTCCCTACACTCCCTTCGACGCAATCGTGGCGCGGTGGTGTTTGCAACAAGAAACGTAGCCAGATATGAACTGCGATTTTGAAAAAGCAGTTGGCCATCTCGGTCAGGAGTTCTTCTGCAATCTAGATGCTCTTCGAGACTGAATTAATGATGTTTCGTAATCTTGCTTAACTATCTGGTTTCCGGGCATCGGCCTTGCAAACCACTGACCACGGCCGGATGCTCTTGTCTACGAAGAGCGAACGAGCAACCACCGAGAAAAAGCTGGCGAACGAGCCTTTAATGAAATCAGAGTGGTTCAACAACCGTTCAACTCTTTCCATCTCGTGCCAATCTTGTTTTGCATTTGATATTACTGAATCGTGTGGTCATGTGGTAATCGTCTGCTAATATTCATCAGACGTAACGCTCGCTGTTGCAAAACAGGTGAACGTCTATGAACAGGCGTGAAACTTTGGTAAAATAATATTTGAAAACAAAGAACACGGTTACTGTTGCGTATTCGATGAAAGTATTGTGGAAAGCTATTTTAATATTTAGTTCAAAATATTCGAACGGAATATTCTTCATGCAAAAGAGTGCTTAATTATTGTTCTGGGTAAGGTTTTCTTTTGTTTGAAAGTAAGTTTGGGTCGGAGAATTGTTTGTGCGATTATTAAAATAATGAAAGTTATATTTTTAATGCATAACTGAAGAATAGAATTATTGGATAATGTTCAATTGTAAATTTCCTACTTTCAACGGAAGTAATAATGGAAAATTATGTGCACGGTATATAGCAATCATTCCTTTGAATTATTAAATAATGTAAAGGAAAATACTTAGTTTGGACTGGTTTAACATGAAAAATGTTTACTTCCCGGCATTAATATATGCAGATAATTAAGATATCCGTCTCACTTAGTTACTTATCAAAGCAGACGATAATTTTCCTAACCGTTACTGTTTATACGATCTTATGTAGGAAGTTTAAATTATTAATGAATGAAACTTATTGTTAAAGGTAGTTATAAAAGTTGCAATATTGCAGTCAATTGAATTTACTATTTAAAACAATACATCAAACACACTATAGCAAGGAAACAATTTAAAAATGTTCTACTATTTTCATTTATACACATATAGGTAATTGTAAGCACTCGTCTGAAATGAGAAAATTAATTCCTTATACTTTCAAAGTAAACAATATCCCCAACCAATCAGATATTTGAAGTTGCTGAATAACAGGTAGTTGATGGGAATTAAATTGAACATTGGAAATTTCAGTCAATATTAATTTCAAACTCGTGGGCGATTATCAAAAGGTTCGATATTTATGAGTCTAACAGTGAGGAAGTAATTCCGAGCATTGTACCTCTGGTTTATATTGCGTTATGCGTATAATGTATACAGTTTTCATTTTTTAATTGGAAAACACGAAGAAGATCTGTTAAAGAAAATTGATCATCGTTGCAGAAAGCGGAAATACTATATACAATTATAAAATGCATTCGTAAGGTGCACTGGGAATTCATAGAATTCTTTTCATTTTGTGATTTAATTAGGAAACTCGAATTCATATTAATTTTAAATCATGTTTCAATTTTTCAACCACGATACCGTTGTAATAAATGCTACTTGGAAATTTGAAATATCTACCCTTTTTATTTTAATCAATTATTCCCGTGCTTAACTAATAAAAAAGATATAAGAAAACTGAAATGGACCTTCGACACTATTTTTCGACGGTTCTTTAGCCCAAAAATTAGCAACATGAAAATAGTTTACTGTTTTTAGAAAAAGGATGCACTTACGGATTAATAGTGTAGCGTTCAGAATCTTTGTATTTATCTACGCGTATAATTGGTTATCATATTTCCACTAATTGATACGTTTCTTGAAATATTTGTCGAATTGTCACTCACAACAGTTCATTACTATGTGAAATTTAGAGCAAACTAATATCAACCCTTCCAGAGCATAAATATGGAATTTTGGAGACTAATATTCTTACGTAAGCAAAACGTAGTTGATCTGGAAGAAGTGAAAGGAGAATTCGTAAAACGAATCATCTGTGATGGAATTCGCCAAAAATGAGGTGAACAATTGGTGTTACGAATCGGCTCCTTGGAAGACGAGAACTCACTTTGTGTTTTTTTCATGCTAGTATTACGGTTATGTGGTATAACACCGACATCCTGGGAAACCAACTGCGACTTCCGGTGCGCTTTCACTTCGTTTAATTGTCTCCGTGGTCATTCGTGACTCTTGACAATCTTGACATTGAACAGAGCGCACTTCGTTGTTGAGAGAAAGCACACGGGAAACTGTTTATCACCTGCCAAATTGAACGTAACAGTTTGAGATAAACAATACGTGGGACTTGATTTTTCGACTTAAAAAATAGCTGATTGTCGTTCTATAGTTTCGACTTTAAAAAGTCAATCGAGGATGATCCTTTGGTTTCAAGCTAAAATATTTTTATTTTTGACCTATTTTCTAAATAGAACGTGCACAACGTGGAGCGGTTCAAAATTATTATTTTTTCATATAACATTTGTAACAAATACGATGAATTTTATTTGAGTTGCTTTATGTTACGTAATCATTAACTAATCAACAATATAAGCAAGTAAAAATGGTGCTGCTGCATGTCCTCTTTCATCCTTTTCTCTGCTTATTTGCTCATATGAAATTATCGAAGTCTAATTTTTGAAACCATTTTCCTAATGTTTCCTCAATGGAGATATTATGGTAAAAATTATAGTGTCATTCATTGGGTCTCTTTATATTTCAACAATCATTGTTGAAAAAATATCTGTTTTACTATTAACAGTGTTATAATTTATGATTACCCTGTTCATTGGCGAATAACCAAATGCTGGCGACACTCTATACATTGTTAGTAAACTGTGAATAACGTATAGCAATTGCATGATAATGTAGTTGAACGAATGATTCATAAATGGAAACGGCTTCATTGCCAAGGTAAACGAAGCGAAGTATGTACTAACGGAGTACAAAAATAATTTTAGCTCCATTAATAATAATCAATCGATATGATGATGTGGATTAGTTAGTGTTCGGTATGTATGTAGTATGTAACGATGAGAATATTTCATACATCATATATTTGTCATACTTGAAAGCGCACTATTTTACCTCCCGTTAGAGCGAGCGGTGCATTTTTGCATAAATGGGCTATGTGATCATTAAAAAATGCGGTTATAATATGCACGTAGAAAAACGCATGCACTTCGCCATGTGAGCTGTGTTTGCGTTAGTAAAAGTCAGTTCTTTCAAGAAAATAAGATTGTATTGTAATTGATTAATTGAATTGAAAGTAATAATATGTAGTCGTGTTGTAGCATTCTCTTCTTATGAAGAGAAATCTCTGTTATTTTAATTTACTCACAACTTGTCCTATCTATATGTAGACAATAAACACATAAGTTTTCCTACAGTTTTTCTTATATTCTTTACAATAACCTATTGTACTGTATATTCTTATTTTAAATATACATATCATACAGTTTCTAACTTACAATTTCTCTCCATTCTATATAGTGTATTAATCAGATGAGTGTAACTTGGTCACAAAATAAATTTTTTTCACTGCGAACTTAATACATTACGTTAATATGAAATGAATGTTGAAATTCTAATGCAAAATACGTTGTTCGACTCATAAATACGGACAATCGTACCGATCGCACCCTCTACTTTCAATTAAGACAATGAGAAAGAGAACATAAGAAAAGTCGGTGCTGCAAGTGAAAACCAACGAGAAAATATTCTGCTTGATTCTTAAAACGGAGAAAGTAGGGTAGTACTAATAGAGTAACGCAAAAAGGGATAATCACAATAGAAAAACACATCCAATTTGCAAGAGGCAGCTGAAATGTTCTTAAAAGATGAAAAACTTACTTGTAAAATATTTCTGAAAAATATTTGTGTTACTCAATGAACTTGAATGAGTATATACGCGATTAATCGCGAGTCCTGCGATCCAATAATAAACACATAAATTCATATAATCATCCTAGTACAGAATTAATATACGAAAATGGAAATGACTCAAAGATTTAAAGTCAGTGAAAGAAAATACCATTGATTCGCGCTCGAATTTTCGCGAAGTCAGAGAAATCGGCTCGCACGCTACGAGAAAATCCATAACCTTTTTCTTCTTGAAACCGGTTTAATCGCTTTCCTTCTGACCGAATTACCTTTCCTGCGGGGTGCAAAACATTCTCCCTTCGATTCTAGCTCTTCGCCGATCGAGTTTTCTCCGCCCGGCCAATTATGGAGTTCTCAGAATACGCGGATCGGACGTTGCATTATTCAACTAATTAGATTTGAAGTCTTGAGCGCGGAGAATATCACACGTGAAGAATTCAATACAGGTGTGAAAGTGAAACATATTCGGAGGCGTTGCGCCATAATGAAATATAAATGTTTCAATGAAACCCATTTTCGTGGACAAGTAATTGAATTTGTTGTATTGTTAACATGTGAATAATTTGACACGCTGCTAGATAGAATTTTTCAATTATCCAATGCTTTAAGCTTTAATTTATTGTTTCATTGCGATGATATGGTTGCTTGATTTTTTTTTTCATTATGCATTAAGCAATTTATTTTGCTCCGTGAAACAGTTCTGAAATGCTGACATTGATACATACATCCATTATTTTATAATTACTTCATTCTGAAAGTATAATCAAAATTGTTTTTATTTTAATACGGACGTGATTACTCTTCCGGGTTTTTATAAAGCAATTTAAAGTAGAAAATCCGGATACCTTGTAAATGCTGTAACAAAGAATAATCAATTTTGGAATACATGTGTAATGTGTTTTATATTATCGTCGGCATGGCCATTGTATAAATTTAATGCATTTTAATTTACATAGGTAGCAACAGTTCGAAATATCATATATATATATATTGTAAATATTTAATGAAAAAATTTGGAATCTAATTGTGCCAAAAATTGGACCTAACGTTTTTCACGAAAAGAAGTCTATAGTCGCGGAAAGAATAGAATTTATATAAAATATCTCTCGCAATAAAATATTGGATACGCAGAAATTTTATTCAATTTAGAATACATTCATCGGAAAATAAATTGAAATCGGGAAAGTGATGGAAAGTGACCAATTTAAAAGACTGGTATCCAGCTTTTCCTCAACGTGAATATACCTAATCCCAATCCCAATAACTCGTAGAAGTATTTATTTTTCTTATTCCTTATTACATTCAATTGTCATTTCTCAGTAACTTATAATCAATAATTAATACTATACATATCTTTACCATAAAAATATCACTCGTGTAGAATGACAAATTATATATCGAATACTTCCTTAACTCACAATATAAACACTTCAAATTAATATAATTATTTTCATAACTAATATATAAAGCTGTAAAAAGATTTCTTTTCATTTCAGGATCTAACAATACCTTATCATCGGTACCACAGTCATCCTGAACAAACATATCGTCTTCTGACTGGCGAAAATAACCATGACAATTAAAAGAAACTTGCCAACAAGATGACCTCTACGAATCACATTATCACGTTTTCGTGGTTATTGCGGTCCTACAAGAGGTGCCGGTTCAAGTCTGAATGTTTCGCCTTCGTGTTCACCTGTCTTCTGGCGAGCTGTTCGGCCAGGAACAATCCACCACGTTTCCTGATCGACGGCCAAACGGAAATCATTCTCAGGCTGAAGGAAGGTCCTGACACGCCAGCTGGTAAGGACATATGGAACCTCGTTCTGCTTCGTATCACACAATCATGCATTTCTGTTATACATATACACGAGTGTAACCAAGCACAGTATCCACGCTATTGAACCCCAGCAACTTTTTTAACCCTTCTACGGAATTTGTAAATCTACCGTAAAGAAGACATTTTAAGTGAAAACAACTCAATCGTACATATTCACGGAAAACGAATATAAAATAATCAATATAGAATTTTATTATAGTTTAGAAATCTATAGTTTATAAACATTATTCCATTTTTTAAAATAAGTTGCTCAAGTGCTTTTCCGTTGTATAAATCTATTTAAATTATTCTGTTTATTGCATCCTATCACCCATTGTAGATTCACCGCTGCAAGTATTTTTCTTTAAATGAAGTATTTAAAATCTTTTGAACCGTGAGAATAAATTTGGATATTGGGGATTAATGTTATCAAATTTTGCTAAATTGCCCACACAGGTCTAAGATAATTAATCTTTGTCTTCAAATATGATAGTTTGCGTCGTACATTAGAAATTGAGAACGAGTAATTTCTGTCTCCGATTTGGAATCGATAACCCAAATTTCCATATAAGAGTCGAAAATGCTAGGTTTCGAAAGAAAATAAAACAGCATACAATTTTGGTAATTTTTCGTACGTGGTAGGGTGATTTGAAAAAATTTGTTTAATGCATAATAGTTTTATTGTAATGTCGATGATATTTTCACAACTATGTGATAACAACGCGAACACCCTGTATATTGCACTAACTCTTCGAAAGGACGGCTAATTACATCTGCCGATTCGTGATTTTTCAAACACGTATTTCTAAATCAGTTTAAGTATAAAATGCACAAGGGGAATGGTGATGACAGTTAATTGCATTCTATTGTTACTTTGATTCCATATCAGACGATAACAACTTTTTATTTTAATATAAGGCAGTATGTGAATTAACATAAATTAAATTCATAACGTAGTTTAGCAATGCCTTCATTTTACCCCGTATCGAAGAAATTAATTATACCAAATGATCTCAATTTTTGTTACAATTGCATATATTAATAAATTACTACTATTTATTACTTGAATCTGGTCTTAAAGGTATAGAGTTTGCTTCAGTTCGTTATTTGGACTTTCATACGAATTTTGTAATCCGAATTATTTAGTTTTGACGCAGAATGCTGCAATGACTCTCTTTAAGAAGTACAGAAGTCGCAACGTGAGACAGTTTACAATTAGAGCATTCATAAATGTTGCATTGTTCTGTTTTCTGCATATCTAAGCCACATCAATGTGATTTAATAAACTTCCTGTCGTCTCGGTATTACACAACATATCACGTAAAATATAAGTCGTAGCCATGTAAAAGGCTCAAGACACTATCGATTTCACTGTTTCTGGCTGTTACATATTTTGCTCTCTAGTTATGGGAAAACGATGAAGTATATTTTTCTTACTTTCCCACTTGTTATTTCCGATGCTTTGCGCCGGAAATAATGTAATGCAAATATTTCAGAATTATTAGCATTAAATACAATTGATATCATATGTGAAAGAATAAGATAAGAGAAATTTGATGCTTTACAAGCAAAACCCTAATTACGTACATCCTTTTTTAAGTCAACATGCAATTAATTTCAAGTTGTTAATACTTGCACGGTGAAGTAATGCAGGTTGCTGGTAAACGATATCAAGATCATCCAAGTGAAATAAAATCGTCTGATGGGAACAAGCGTACTCAAACACATGTCTGTTGTGGCTTAATTAAAATAGTAATTAAAAAAAATATTCATTTAACTACATTGTGCATCTGTGAGTTAATACGTGTTGAATAATTGTTGCTTCTCGTAAGTTACAAAATTCGACAATTAACATCGTCCTAGATTACATTAATTACACAGCGAAGTTTGGTGTTCCCCGAATGTTCAAAAAATAGTTTCTACTATGTAATATACAAGTAGAAACTATTACAACACTATTACAACGTATTCTTAAATGTCGTTTGATCTATATAAGAACGAAGCAGTCAATTAATAAAATAATTAAATAATTTTTTAAACCAACCGACATTAAATAATTGATATAGGCCAAAAAATAATGATGAGCAAATATTTACTTACCTGGTACGTGACTAGGTCTTTGTTTAAAACCATATAATTCGCATTAACTCATCTGCCATACATCTACTTCTTGTCACTTTCATTCCCTAAAAAATAACAAATTTCGCCTATTCTGTTGCAGCTACCTGCCTTCCTCATTAATAGTAATTCGGTGGGCGTAACATTTGAAATTTTATTGCAACGTTTCGCTCACTTTTTACAAACTGTAACCGTAATTACATATTATATTTCAAGTTTCCCACAATAATCATTCCTACGTGGCCCCACAGTTTTCCATGTATCCACCTGTTCACTTTAACATCCTTCCAGTAGCTGCATACTTCTGCTGAATCTCCACACTGCAATCAGCATTTCTGCACATTTAAATTAATTACGCCCTTTGTTCGTTGCCGTGTCGTGTTGCGATTCGTGCCGACTGGTTTCTGTTGCAGGCAGTTTAATTTACAGGCTTCGCGGCGCCGATCCTGACGGTGACAGCCTGGCGTTCGGCGTTAGAGATCAACCTGGCAGCGACGTGATTCGGGTCGAGAATTTCAGTTCAAACCAGGCCAATATTTACCTGAACAAATTGCTGGACAGAGAGGTAATTCGTCCCCGAGACGGTCTATTTCGTTGCAATGATTCCATTCGACCACCCGTAATATTGGTCCCGTGAAACCGCTACCACTGTCATTTAAACACTCTGCAACACCTTGAACTTGCTCGGTGTATTCCGTTCCGTTGGCAGTAACAGAACAAAGTTGGCAGTGACAATAATAACGTGACTGTCTGTGGCAACGATTTTTTAATTAGAAACGCAAAGGAAAACTGTAAATGAATTAAACAGGTACTACAAGATTATTTTTTGCAAATTGTTCAGTGCAGTGTTGTTTTGCTTGAATATCAATCGTGAATACAGGTAATAATATCGAGCGTGACTGCAGTAATCATTTTATAATTATTATTATTGCAAATGAATATAGAAAATATAATTGAGTGCATCGCGTAATGTGCTGTTAAACAAAATTATTTTCCATAATTCATTCTCTGCAATGCTGATCTTGTTCGAACTAAAGTAATATCTGTAGTAATATAATTTGGATTGGAGAGTGTTTTCTTAATGGCATAATCCTATTATGTGTAAATGAGATTTTAGGGCAAGAATTTAAACAATCCCGATAATAGGCAGATATTTAAATCAGCCTCTACAAAATCTGACCTCCGGTTGAAATAATGAGTTACACAGATTTAATTATTCAGTAATGAAGCGTTAGTAAGATATTTAAGATTTTATTGTTCTCATAATATTGATAGTCTATAGTCTATAACGTTATCTGATCATATTTAATCGCTAAATTAATCTGAAGATTTGGAATTACTTATGAAGTCTAATAATAATTTAAGCTATCCATACTTTGCACATAATATTACTACAATATAAGTAATAAAATGTAATATGTTGGGTTTAAAGAAATCATAGCCGACAGCTAATCAGTTTAATTACTCCATTTAGACGAACGTAGATTAAAACAAAATTTAATACTCATTTTTGTGAACGAATACTGCACAAAAACAAAGCGAATTCTCTTTAAAATCTTTTCCTGCCAAACAATTCTAAAGAATTCCAAAGAAATCCGCTCTCCATACTATCATCCTCAAACACGAAGAAGAACATAAGATTCCGTCTATTAAATACTACTATCACGAATGTACCAAGAAACGGGTGCAATTAAAAACACGTTAGCGCCCAATCTGTTGAATCCAGCAATTTAAGCGAATTAAGTACTCCTTATATTCCAAGTAAAGCGTACTGGATAGCCTAGAAAATAATCTTTACCTTCACCCATTTTTCACGAGAGTCGGTAGAAGAAAATAATTTATACCAACGTTCTCTTCACCGGCGTTGTGCACCTCGCACGAGTGATCCTCCTTGTTCGAAAAAATTTCACACACACTACGTTCAATCGTCGTCGCAGCAACGTTCGATGGTATTAAAGAGAAACTCGGGGACGAGCTAGTGAGCCAAGAAGCATGTAGCCAGTGATCTACTGCTGGATCTATTCGTGGAAGCTATTATTTTGCCATCACCGTTTCTCTTGAATGTAACCAATTTGCATACGGGTTAATTTCCTGCTGGAAAATATTCAGCGTTTTGTGATTATTGGTTTGACGCTTCCGATTCACCTCGATAGTACATGTCGAGATAGTTTTATACTTGTTTAGATAACGTTACCACTTTCTAAGCAACCAGGCAGATCCCGTGCTAATCTGCTTTCGAGATGATCGGCTACTCTTTATTTATTATTTTGGTTTTGAAATTACAGCCTAGGAAATTTCGTTACCTGTGCAGTGTGCTCGATTTACTTTAGCTCGATGAAGTGTAGAGGAAGATTATTTTTATTTTTGTTGTATGGCATTAAGATATACACATACACAAGTTTCTGTTTAAATCTTAGAAAAACCACCGAGTATAATATAAATATGATATTATTATGCCGCGGAGAATTTTGTAAAATATAGTCTACGCGTTGAGTATACATATATGTACATATAGTATATCTCGTTGACAGGTGCAGGGTGAAAATTACTTTAGTAAGGAAAGGTAACGATGCAGATTAATTAGCAGGATTAATTATTACCATTGGATCAGAAGCAAGATACAAAATAGCAGCCGAAATATGTGTAACCTAAATTACCAAATTTATTAATATACATATTTCCTATAATAATGTCCTACTAATTGGTAATTACAAATTAAATATTCAGTGCAAATACTAGCTACAATATTGAATACACCCACACAACAAAATTTTTCCGTCAAACCTTTGTTATCATCAGTAAAAAAATGAATAAAAATCTACTTTATCTTTGTGTATGTAAAAGTACAACAACGACATACAACGCCTGCTAGAATAAATTAATATTACCAATCACACATCAGGATAAGAAACCGAAACCTGCTACTTCCAAACGTTAAAAAATCTTCATTTACGTGAAAGCCATTTCAAAAATACAAAATAACACCTGAGGGAGAATAATTCGTTCGAAATCTCTGTTCACGTTTCTTCAGGCGAGAGACGAATATGCGTTAGTGCTGACACTGACAGACGGCAGGCTTGGCGAAGGAAATTTCATCACGCAGAGTTTACTATTGCTCGTGGAAGATATTAACGACAACGTGCCAATATTTCGGCCCCATCCGACTTCTTTGACGCTACGAGAGGATTCTGGACCTGGTATTTTAACAACGGTAGAAGCCAATGACGCGGATCTAGGTGCACACGGGCAGGTGGTTTATTACCTGCAAGAACTGGACGGGGATAATGACGTGTTCAGTATTTCGACTGTCAACGGAAAAGGTGTTATCCGCCTTGTTGGACGACTGGACTACGAAAGGAAATACTTGTATCAGTTGAGGGTATTGGCAATCGATCGAGCTATAAACGAAAGGGTTCGTATTTATGAGGGTTAAATTATATAAATAAGTTACGCTATGATAATTGGTTTAATAATGAATACAGTTAATTTTATAAGTGAAAAGAGGAAAGCAGGTGTTTCTAGTGAAATACTGGATAATGAGGAATTTGTTTCTCATGCTGATATTAACAGAATTAATATTTATGACGTCGTATTACGGAAATAATAATTTAGAATATTTTTAATATAGAAAATTGTATTGAAGTTTCATAATATACATCGCGGAACGATATTTTATTTTCGAACATGCAATTTATACCATTATCTGACTGCATGAAAAAATGTTTAGAATACACATAGAATCTTTAAACTCATTAATCTTTCAAGGCCAAGACATCACTCATTTTCTAAATCCTGCTGTAAAGTAAAGCATCGTAACTCGAATAAACCTCTACTTTTTCTAACAACCACTTGTACATTCTATAAATTAAACTATTTAATAAACCAGTGAGTTATAGTAAGTACAGAAACACGGAATACTGTTAATTCTCCTTAGGAGTTCAATGAACCATTCTATACAAGGCGCACAATACGCGCAGAAACAGATTTGCCATTTGAATTGCTCGCTTTAATATTATTCTAAATACATAAGGGCACTATCCAACCGATTAAAGATAAAATCCATACAGGTAGCAATGCGAAATTCAATTTTACGTTAAATATCACATTGCCAATGAAGCTACACAATCATAAATTAAAATAATGGACAAATACTGTATAAATAATTATTGCTTACACAATACAACATTGCTGTCAATATGAAATTTGAATTGTGCACAAGTACACTTCAGTTCATGTTCGCTTGCAATTATTTCAGGTAAATACAGGAACAACCGCGATACTCATTAAAGTTCAGGACGTCGAGGATCAACCTCCTGAATTCATAACCATGACGCCCGTTGCCAGGATCAGTGAAAATGCTAGGATTGGCACGTCCGTACTTCAAGGTCAGCCATCTCACCACTACTTAACAAAAATTGCTGCACTTAAAGGGAAGAAAATGTGGTCAAATTATTTCCCTTATAATGATTCGAGAATGTTTCAGTTCGTACCATATGTTGTGTAAATGTATTTAACCCTTGTGCGGAATTAGTAAATGTACCACAAGTAAGAAATTTTGGTTAAAAATGAACCAATTTCCCGTGTTTACAGAAAACGAGTACGAAATGGAAAAGATAGTTTCTTTGAAAATTCTCATTTAATATTCTGATATTTCTTTAAAATTTCCCACACAACAGTGCTAAGATAATTGATTTTCTTTCCTCGAACACAATAGGTGCAATCCTATGTAAAATAATGGGGAAAGAATGTTCTCGTCTCGATGTTGAGTCAGATTGACCCAAATTCCCATATAAACGTTAAAGAAAACGTTTATACAAACAGTTTAATGCTCATAGATCTAGTTTAAAGCCAAACGTAATCCAAAGAACTTTCCAGGCTACGTATTAATTCCTACCAACTTTTGCGCTCGTTAATTCGTAATCGATAATCGAAGATTGCATAATAATATTACGTGTCGCATGGTATTTGTAGCATTCAAATGTCTAAAATAGTATTAACCCATCATTCGAATGAATATTTGCTAATATCTGTGCAATTTTCTTTCAACAAGTACGAATATTTTGTGTTCTCTTTATAATAAATATTATTATTATGATTATTATAATAATATATCTGAATTTCCCATTGCATTGAAACTGTTACAGTTCGGGCAGTGGATGGCGACAAAGGTATAAATAATAAAGTGACGTACAGCATAACTCAGGGCCCCAGGTATCTGTTCGACATAGACGCGACTTCCGGTTTAGTGTTTACCAGAGCGCAACTAGATCGGGAGGCTGAGGAAAATGCCGATGGAACATTTATCTTAGAAATTACCGTGAAAGAAGTGTCGAAGATAGTGCCCGCGCCGTCTGTTTCGACCGAAGTCACTATCATACTGACTGACGTGAATGACGAGATACCGAAGTTCCGAAGTTCGAGATATCGCGCCGAGATCAATGAAAACGCGCCATACAATACCCCGGTTAATTTTATCGGGGATGCGATACCGGAAGTCTACGATCACGACTTGGTGAGAAACGAGCATTATATGTATAATCACATGAGATAATGGTGTAATTTATGGGGGAACTTTGCAATACGTTCCCAGATATTTGAATATTTAAAGTGGCGATTTGGAAAGTCACGTGACGCCACTCTGGCCTTCAGTATATCTTAACAGAAATTTTGTTTCCTTCCGAAAGTCTCTGAAACTTTATTATTATATATACGAGGACCACTAATTTATTGCATCGTTTCCCATACGTCAATACCATGAATACAAGGTTCAATAGCTTATGAAAGTTAACGTTATAAGTTTAATTGTGGACCTGAAAATTTGTTATATTTTCTTGCAGATAATTAATGTTTGATTTGGGAAAGATATTCAATTCATTTCTTTTAATCAAAAAGTAAAAATTCGAGTGTACATGGCGGTTGCATACTGGAGACCGTATTTAAATGATGTCTTAAAACAAGTGTTATTATTCAAACTTAGGATTCAAGATATTAAACTTGATATAAATCTTCATAATCAAATGAATTATACCAAATTTTCTTGATGAATAATTTTTTCTTTACGTTTCAACATGAATTATACATTTCTGGTGATTTCTAATACATAGCTTAGCCGTACCGTCTCCGAATAGTTTTACTAACGAAAAGATTTAAAAAATCCGCTTTCTACAACCGAATTTTGTATTATTGCTTTCACATAAATTAAAGTGTATATTATAATTATTTGAATCGTATGATTTCATCTTTAATATCCTAATTCATATTTTCGTGAATATACTTTCTTGACGAGGAACATTTTTTTCAGGGAACGAACGGCACGTTTAAAATTTTCATCGATGGCGATGACGGAATATTCGATGTAACTCCTTCAAGAGGAATCAATGAAACCCCGTTCCTAATACGAGTCAAAAATTCTAGCAAACTCGATTTCGAAACCAGATCAGGTACTTGAACAGTAATTACTATATACCTACTAATCCTTGCGTAGAAATGATCACAAAATTGTTTGAAGTTCAAAGAACAGGGAACTACGATACACAGTTTAATTGTAAACATTATATTATTACATCCACCTGTATATATAATATAACATCAATCAGAGTTCAATTAGATTACTTCAATTTCCCAGAAACTTTTCTTGATTATACCTCTAAGTTTCCTCAATAATACATATATAAAATTTCAAAGTTCATTTTATTTATGGTTTGTGGCCTACGCTTGTATTGCTAGATTAATGCTTATATTTTCAGCGGTAAATTTCACTTTAATCGCGAAGGAAGTAGTTGCGGTTGCACCGAAGTACAGCAAAGTACCGGTGGTTGTTTTCGTACGGGATCAGAATGATAATTATCCGGAATTTACGAAAGACACATACGAGGTATCGATACCGGAAAACTGCGTTGCTGGAACTACGGTGGCATGGGTTCAAGCATTGGACGATGATAGTGGTAATTTTGGAACAAATGGAATCCGATACACGAATTTAGGAGGCAGCATAGCGCATGCGTGAGTTCAATAAATTATTGACAATATTCCTAAATATTTATTAACGTATATGTATTACACTTTAAAAGTACAATTATGGTTATTTTTATTATTTATTACTTCACGTATCATCCGATATTTTACTCACAGACAATAATTAACAACGATAACACGTGATACTTCGTAACAAATGTCTTTGAAATAAAAAATAATAAGGCTGCTATTATGTGTCATACGATATTTTTCTCATAGAAAATAATTAATAACAATAACAAAATATTGGACAACGAATGTGTATTAAACTTTAAATTAATGCTATCGTTATTTTCAGTACTTATAATTTTAAACTCTCTTTATACTTCCCTACTCTATACTTCTCGTATATCTACTGCAAAAGAAATTTATCATATTTTAAAATAATTCTAGTGCACGCAATACTCTGACTGTTTGTTTTATTTATTACAGGTTGTCGATGGATCCATTAACAGGGGTAATAACAGTTAAGGAACCTGGGCCAAGTTTTGACCGTGAGCTGGTATCTCGACATTATTTAACTGTAGAGGCAAGAGACGATCTTGGAAAAGGCAACCGTAACACTGCTCAATTAATTGTCAATGTAAACGACGTTAACGACAATGCTCCAATCTTTTTGCAACACAAGTACGAGGCAGTGCTTCTGGAGAACGAGGATCATTTTGAATCGCCATTAATCGTCGAGGCATTTGACATCGATTTGAATGGTTTGTTCTAATCAGGCAATTCTGTAGATATAGCTTCTTCAAATTTTCTTGTACAAATCTTCAATAAATCGAAAATAATAACATATTATAGTAAATAAAGCTATGAAAATTCTTCTTATCTAAGAACCCTGCTAATAATAAATTAGCGCAATTTTAGCAGTTTTTATTTCTGACCGAAACTTAACTATAAAATAATTTTTATTTTCGAAAGACATTCAACTTTCCTTAAACGTTTCTTTCGCGCCTTTACACTTTGCATTACTCGCGCAGTTGTTAAGACAATTGAACGAAACAATTGTACAGAAAAGCACCAATTACTCTGAAGGTATCCAACTATGCGAAACATAAATAAAATTTCTACTGTGCGATGCGTAAGTCGCTATCATAGATTCTTCATAAAATTAATGAATCCTTATTAAATTGCTCACAGGCACGAAGAATAGTAAAGTGGTGTACGCATTGGTGTCCGGAGAATTCTCGCGGAATTTTAGTATCGATTCGAAGCGTGGTGTAATTACTCCGACGACACCTTTGGACTACGAAGCGTTACCTATCAGTCAAGGGCATAAAGAAACATCGGTACGCCCATTGAGATTGACGGTGCGGGCCAGAGATATGGGTACACCAAGCTTGAGTTCAGACGCCCCGTTAATTATTTACCTGAAGGACATCAATGATAATCCACCCGCATTTGAGAGGACATTGTACAAAAGAAGTATTCCTGAAGATCTACCTGGCGGCACTAGCGTAGTACAGGTATTATTGACGTTCCAGCGACCATTAAACATTACGATTATTTAAATGACAATATTGGGATAAGGGTGGGCTGTTCTAGCAAATTGGAAAATTTATTGATTTGGAGGGTACAGTTTAAATTCTCACTTGTGTTTTTTTATAACAAAATACAATTATTGAACTAATTTCTCGGATTTTTGCAAAATGATAAAATGACAATAAAATGCTAATCGACGTATTATATGTACATTATTAAATTGTTTCGTTAGTTAGCAAGAAAATAATTGTTGGGGCAATCGTGAAAACTTCAAACTAGAATGACTACATTTTCATATTTCTTGTTGCCAAATTGTAATAGCGTTATTTTATAGCAATATATTGCAGATACTAACTATTTCAATGACCGTGACTTAAAAAAAACATTTTTTTATTATGTAAAGTGATACAGAATTACTTGAATGTTCACGTGTTACCTATAGTTAAATAAAATTGATTTCATTGTACAAGTATTAGAATTAAATTCACTGTATTTAATTAAATTCAGCAGAGCATCGATTATTCAATAAGAATAATGTAAATTGTTTTTACAAAAACCATATCACTCTCGCAATGCGGAAAAATTATTTTCGTACAAAAAACATATTATTATACTTATAATACAATCGGCATGAACAATAATAAGTATTTTGCAACAAGTAGATTAAGAACGTACATTTTTTGCCACAGGTTAAAGCTTGGGACAAGGATCTATCTTCACCTAACAATAAGCTAGTTTACCGGATTCAAAGCGGTGCAGGTGATAAATTTGTGATCAGTCCCGAGACAGGTGTTATCAGAGTCGCGCCAGGCTCTAACTTAGATCCAGATCTTACTTCACCAAAAACTACAAAGTATACCTTAAACGTTATCGCGATTGATAGTGGAACGGAAGTCCAAAGAACGGCTCAGGTCCTCGTGAATATCACTATTATAGACGTTAACAACAAACCACCTGTGTTCATCGATCCCGGTACAGTAACCATCCGTGAAAATACGCAGGTATGCATGTACCTAAATATATAATTACCGGTGACATTGTTTTCAATAGAACATATGTGTATTTTGCAATGTTTCGAGAAATAAAAATTTCGTGCAGCTAATCATTAAATTGTTTATGACTTTCAAATGCTCTGGAATAATTCAATTTAAAGCACAGGGAAAATTGAGTTTTAATTAACAGCAAACATTTGCACGCAGTGAGATATAATCTATAAGACTTGTGTAAAAATATTAGTGTCTGAAATAAAAACATTGAACAATATCCAAAATCCAAAAGGAATAAACGATTTTTCTGACAAATCGATGAACTCTACAGATATTTGTGTTAAAAAAATGTTGGTACTGTTTAGCGTCAAATAAATTTCACGCTATTTTACCGAATATGTTCATACCAGTGTATGTATAAAGGTGCCAAAGGGTCGCAGCTGATTATGTTCACCGTTTCATTAGGTCGGGGCATACGTGCATCGTATCGTTGCTAATGATCCAGACATAGCGCCGATATTGCGTTATCGCATCGATCCGAATTCTTCGGAAGCAAGGAACGAGGAAGGAACGCTAATCAAGATCCAAGAGTATGACTACCTGTCCGCTTTGGAACTAAATGCCCTCGATGGTTTACTTCGAGTAGTGAAATTGTTGGACAGAGAGAGAGTTGAAATGATAAGATTGGGGCTCGTCGTTGAAGACTTGGCTGCTATTAGAGGAACACAGACTGCATTTGGTTCGTATTTTTGTTTAGCTGATAAAAAATATTAATGGAAATAGTATGTTCGAAACACAGTAACACACTTTACACAATATCCATAAAAAATGTAATCGCGTTTACTCTATAGGATAAATAGAGTAATAGATTTGCATTAAAAGAATGAAATCGTAGAAAGGGAAGTAATTATATCCTGAAAATTAAAAATATGTGAACGGAACTGTAAACGCAGACGTACATATTTCAATTATATTACAATTTGGTATAATATCTTCAGTGAAACTTCACTATTCTTGATCATAATTGTTGCATATCCTTGTATACATGGATATGAAGTTGTTATAAAAATTTTATGGAAATTCACTAAATTGTAACATTATTATTATCATCATGACACGAATATGAATATCGATTCTCAATATTAAATACCAAATTATTTTTTACAAGAAAAGCTACTCTTCAACTCCTACTAGAATCGATATCTTCCCCATTATTACATAAAATTGTACTCTAATTGCAGCTACATTAAATATAATAATCGAGGACGAGAACGATAATAATCCAAGATTCCGCAGACCATTTTACAGGCGGTCTGTAACAGAGAATAGTAAAAACGGCGTGAATATCGCGAATATCGTGGCTGATGATGCGGATAAGAATCGCAGTATTACATATTCATTAGAAAGTCCTAAAGAACTGGCTGATTTAGTACACCTTGACTCAGAAACGGGAGAAATGGTCGTTGCGAATAAAATCGATAGGGAACAATATTCCTGGCTTAATCTAACAGTTCGTGCCACTGACTCAGGAACTCCGTCTAGGTAAAATCGATTCCATTATTTCCATATCAAATTATTCATCTAGTTCACAGGTTTGGTTCGTAAATTATTTTCATTTATTGAAACCATTACTTCGGATATCGAAATTCCCCACGAAATATATACAAATCGAAATGGATTGTTTTGCAACGTTAAGTTTAAATGATCACAAATATTTTTAATATATCATTTGCTTTTCCAGTACAAATAAACGCAAAGTCAATTATTAAATAAATTTTTCATTTGTGATTAATGTTTAACAATTTGTGGTATGATTTACTAGTGCTTGTATTTTTGCATGACGAATTTTCTAAAAATAAAGTTAATGTCTTTTTCACAAAATTGTTTTAATAAATTAAGATATTATTCCATGCTTTTTATAATAAATACATTAACAATAGTCTTCTGTTGCACTGACATAACTAATCACTGTTTATAGGTCAAGCCTTTCTGAAGTGTACGTCCAAGTGTTGGACGAAAATGACAATAATCCGTATTTCGTATCCGATATTAATAATTTAACAGTAATGGAAAATGCTAAAATTGGTACAGAAATTGCCGTTGTAGAAGCTAAAGATCCGGATACTGGGGACTATGGGAAAATTACGTACCTGTTAGATAGAATGTCATCTCAGGTGAGCGCTACAGGTGTACCTATTATTTGGATCTCATTGTTCCCTACGATAGCATGTACTTAATTTAAAACTTACTTCACGAATAAGATATTACAAATTGAAATGAGTAGAAAATAAGTTTAATGAGAATGTTTCATAAAACAGGGAACGTTTGCCATTCATCCAGAAACTGGTGCTTTAACGGTGGCCGATTCAATTGATTGGGAAACTAAACAAAACTATGTTCTGGTCATAGAAGCTTGGGATAACTATCAGTTTGGTTACACAGCTGGTGAATCCAGGAATGCATTTAAACAAATCCAGTGAGGAAATTTTTCTTTAAAATTTAAACTATTTCATACACGAACGTAATCTATTATAATTAAAATCTGGTAAATATCAACATTTAGGACGTGTGTACAATATATTTTTAATTCTGTCACTTTTTGAAGATATATTGACAATAGCTTTTACACTATATGTTGCCACTAAGCTATCAGCCAGCAATTATTGACATGTGTACATTAATGGTACCAAACTTTATCTTGACATTAGTATGTACGAATATAAAGAACTCGTGTGTCTGCAATTATTATAATTTAATTTAGAATCATAGATGTAGAGACATCTGAGTAATAAAACTGTTAAACATCGCTACTGTACATAGACTTCTGAATTTATTACAAAATTGAAAAATCTAGTAGCTTCACGCATAATGAATTTTTAAAGGATCACAGTGCTGGATGTTAACGACAATCCTCCACAACTGGATATACCTACAACATGCGTCACCATATCAGAGTTCCATGATGTCAAGGATTTAATTTTTACAATTAAGGTCAGGGATTTAGATGATCCATCCACGCCGAACGGTCGCGTGAAAATTAGAATTCTCTCTGGGAATGAATTAGGTCCGTATGGGAAATTTACAATTCGTTACATTATCGTTTTCTGAAATATTAATAATTAACAGCGAAAATTCGTATTGTTGGTCCAAGTAGGATTATTCATCCTCGAGCAAACAGATTATTGGACGGCGAACGTAAAGGCTGCGCATTCAATTCGTGGAAAATTCGGAAATTATTCGCTGCATTTGGAAGCACGTGATCTTGGTACACCTGCGAATAAGGATAGAGCGGTTCTGAATATTTGTGTGACCGATTACAACGATAATCCACCAGTCTTTATTAGCCCACAGCATAATACAACTATTCGAGTACCGGAGGTGAATTTTCATTAATTTTACTATTTATCGATATTAGGTTCAATGGAAAATATTATATATCACTATAGGGTCATTCCAAGCCAAATCGATCACTTTTGGACGTCACCAATAGCTATATAGCTATTATTTTTCACAAAGACTAACTTTTTGATCAATTAATTAAATAATCTCCATTGATCTTTATTGATGTTCGATATTTTACAACCTTCTCGATATCTTTAACAAATGGTTATGCCTTTTTAGTTAAATTACAGTATTATTATTGCTGGATGTTATTAGAAAATCATAATTGCAATCAATGTCGTGTATTTTTAATTTGTAAAAATACTAAAACCGTGTAATCGTTCATGTTACATATATTTTATATTTTAACAAATATTATGATTTATAGAATGTAACAGTTGGAACGCAGATTATACAAATTGAAGCCAAAGATGCTGATACTGGTCCAAACGGGGACATTCATTATCGCTTGAAGCAAGATTTGGCAGGACATTGGAGAACTTTTCACATTGACGACACAACTGGCGTGATTTCATTAAAACTTCCGCTGGATAGAGAGATGCAGAAATTATATGAGGTAATACGAAACGAAAGTAAAAGATCCTGAAATTATAATAACAATACATAAAAATTCTGTCAAATAAAGATATAATATTGTTCCGTTATATTTGACTCGTTCATAAATGAATTCACTCCAAATTGAAATAAAGTATAATTTTCTTTGGTAAAATATAATAATAAGATACACGTTGAATGACTTCAGTTCAGCTTCGTTTTATTATACATTTTTTACAATTCATGGAACATTTAGGGGAAATTGTAAACCAAATTTCCTATTCAAATCAAAATTATAACACAACTAGTTAAAAAGACTGAAAATTCGTTCTTGTAAATGTGCACCAAATTTTACAGAAATGGCATTATATGTAATATAATAAAATCTATTTTTTTTTTTAACAGATTAGGGTGGAAGCTTACGATCTCGGAACCCCAACGCCTCTTAGCACGGATTTAGATCTGGTTATTTACGTCCGAAACATCAACGATTACGAGCCGCAATTTTTAGTAGACATTTTCAATATTAATTTCACGGAAGAACAGCTTCCCGGATCTGAAACAGTACTTCTCCCAGAAACAATAGACAGAGACGAAGTAGATGATCTCGACGATCCTCCCACTCAAGTTTGTTACTTTATAATAAACGGTAACGACGATGGGCTCTTTATTCTCGACATTTTTAAACATGAATTGAGTGTAAGTCATAATTGATACATTACACAGTAAATATTTTTATGAAAAGTCTGATTTAATATGCCACTGATAACGATTATTACGAATTACTCTAGACTGCCAAAACACTAGACAGAGAACAGCAAGAGCAACATTTGTTGATTGTCAAAGCGACAGAAGATTGTAACAATGTTCCGGCAAACGATACATTTTTTGACGCAACAAATGATACTACGCTAAAAGTCATCATAGGCGTAATAGATGTAAACGATAATCCACCAAAATTTGTTAGTAAAATATTCACAGGCGGTGTTACCACTGAAGCAGATTTTGGCACTCAATTTATGCAAGTGAAGGTAAGATGTTATATTTGATAATTATTTAATTAGGAAGGAAATAAGTACAATGAATCACGTCACAGTTAAACATAATTGTTTAATGAATACATATAGCTATGTGTTACAAGTATAAATATTAATTCAATGAGTGTGATTAGTTTTTACTAAACAAGTAAATAAAAAAGATTATTTAAAATAGCCTTTTGCAAATATTAAATAAGTAATATTAAATAATAACAGTTAAATTAATGTTCTAGGCACTCGATTTGGATGCAGGTGAAAATGCTGTGGTGAACTATCACCAGGTTGGTAAAATGCACATGACCTTAACAGAGGGCCTGGATGATATTGAGATGCAACCCTTTTTGGTTAACAAAGCAACTGGAGTAGTGAGTTTAAATTTTGACCCACAAAGAGGGATGAAAGGATACTTTGACTTCATGGTAAGTGAAATAAATTATACTTATGTAATAGTGAAATGAACATTATAAAACATGTTCATTCCCAAAAATATTATAATAGTTTTTAATGTTAATAATGCTTTGTTTCATAATTCGACCAGGTGTTAGCTAATGATACGAATGGTCTCCAAGACACTGCCAGGGTTTTCATTTACTTACTACGAGAGGATCAGAGAGTTCGTTTTGTTCTACGACAGCATCCACCGGACATCAGAAATAGAATAGAAATGTTTAGAGAGTGAGTTCAAAGCAAGCCACCCCATATTCCCATTATAAATTGATTTAACCCTTTTTGCTTTACTTTAATTACACATTCAATTATTTGATACATTAATTGTCAATTATCACTAAACGTCATATGTATCTCCTGAATCTCTAATAAATTACTTGCGACAATGTCGCTTCCAATTGTTCGCACCTGGCAACATAATTATTATGAAAAATTCCTCAATTTTATGTTGTCAATTTTCAGAACACTAGGCAACGTGACTGGAGCCATAGTGAATATCGATGAATACAAGACCCACGAGAATCACGATGGTTCTGTCGATCGAACGAAAACCGATTTATATATGCACCTTGTAAATCGCCGGGACAATTCGATTCTTGAAGTATCGGAAGTTCTCGAATTGGTGGACAGAAACATAGAGAAGCTTGATAATCTATTCAAGGAATTCAACGTTCTCGACACGCAAGCAGCGCAGTATCAGCCGATTGTTCAGTACGAGCAAGCAGGAACGACGTTCTGGCTTTTGACTTTGACTTTGTTTTTGGGAGCACTATTAATGTTATGCATAGCTCTATGTCTTTCGCAGAGAGCCTCCTTTCGAAGACAATTGAAAGCAGCCAACGCTTCTCCTTTCAGTAAATATTAACCTTCTGTATAATATATGTATACAATATTTGCTTCGACAATTTTATATTAAATATTATTATTATTATTAAATGTTACTAAATTTTCCCAATGCACGAGCCAATATACATATAGCAAGCTGAAGATAAGCTTGGATTATTATTAACATTAATAGAAAAGTAGTTAATTTGATTAAAATGGTTTTAAATTATACTGTAGATTGAAATACTCTTAACTATTACATTATATAGAAAATAAAACAATATACATATAGATGATTATAACTTATAGTACTATAGGTAATTGCTGAAATGATATTTATTAAAAGAGCAATAATTTGCAAATGAATGCACAAATATAAAATATAGCAGCAACATAAAGGGTTCGAAATTAACTATTATTATTATTATTATTATTATTATGCTTTCTTTTTTGTTTTCATTGACGACTAAAATAGAATGAATTATTACATGTTTCATACGATAATATTTATGTTTTATTTTCTCAGGGACATCAGATACTGAATTTATAAGAGGACCTGGTCGTGTTCCTAACACGAACAAACACAGTGTAGAGGGTTCAAACCCTATCTGGATGCATGCGTACGAGAACGAATGGTTTAAGAGTGACGAATCAATTAGCCATACGTCAGAAAGAGATTCTCTGGATGAAAATGCACTGAACAACGAAGAAATAATGAACGAAGCTAATGCAGACCAAAGAAACGATGATAAACCGTATTATATTGAACCAAGAGTATCTTCAGTTTCTAGGTAAATGATCCTCATTTGTTGCATATATATTTATACAAAAAGGCCACTTTCATTTATACAGAGTTTCATCATTATACATATACGTAATTAGAAATTAAATAACCGTGGAAAGGTTTTATTCATGCATGGTTTATTTTGTAAATAATTTTTGCTTAAATTGTCTTCGACACACTTAATCGTAACATGAGCGCATCATTATGAAATTGACATTGTTCTTTGAAATAGTGTAATATTTGAAAATATTATAAAAACCAATTTCTTACGAAAATTATAGAATGAAGGGATAACAAGCATATATTCTACTAGTAAATATTGTACAATTTTGTTATAATTATATGTAATGAATTCTTTTACAGTGTGGAAAGTGTTTCAAATATACCAAATGATTTTCATCGAAGTTCCCCCATTTATCGAATGCAGAATACGGCCGTGAATCCTCTTGGCAAGAAAATAGAAACAACGGAACTGTAACTGAACAACGATTGTAATAAAACGAACAAACCATTTTAAGTGCTAATATTTACGAGTATAAGCTCATAGAAAGTGTAAATGCAGGATGAACCATGTAAATAGTCAGACATCGTACAAATGGTAGTATATGTTTAATATTTATTTTGCGATATTAACAAAACATAGAAATATTAGATATACTTTCTAATACAAAATTCTCATTAGCCTATTTATTCGCGTTTGACACCGCGTTTATAGCAAACACAAACAGATGTACCTATATCTTCATTAAATATCGTTCTTAAGTACACAACAAAATAATTACAATTAATATGTATAAAACCAACTTATGATCTCTGAACACCAAGACGTTACAAACATTTGTGTACACCTTTATATTTTTCTTCCGAAAAATAAAATAATTACTTCAACGATAACCTAATTTTTCTATCTGTTTATGCGATATTTATAATTAACGGAATTTAAAAGTTTAAGATAGATTATTTTATCCACCCCATTAAATAGCTTCAACAGTAAATTAATAAAGAAAAAAAGAGTATTATTTATTCGCCTACCGATTTCATGCCAAATTAATCCAACTCCCATACAACGGTTACTTTAAAATTAAAGAATCAATGAATTTCTCCAATTGTCTGTGGTTACTCTGGTCTTCCCCATTAGCAACTCATTCCACTTAAAAAGTGACAATTTTCTACATGGTTTCACTCGCGTTCCACAATCTCGTAACCAGGCATTAGATTTCAAGGCTTCCACCATAATTGTTACTACACTCCCCCACAATTTTCCACGTACCTCTCGTTCGGCACAATTTCCCGTGCAGGCATTAATTAGGAATACCTCGATAATCAAATAAATGTGACGAATCTTCCCATTGCAAACACTGTATATACAATTATACAACGCTCTAACCTGTATTTAACCTATCTACATAGCAGTACATAAGAAAATGCTATCTCACGGTGAGCTGCTATAAATTGGCACATTAAATCCGAGCGTGCAGAAGAACCGCCCAACCTCTATAACACTCTTACCCCCTGTACGTACACCCTTAACTGGGTCGCATAATATTAAAGTGCGACGGCACTTAACCCGACCGTAGATTGAATTCTAACGAAACCGATGATCCCTTTGAAATTTCTTCAGGTGAAGTTTGTCTCGTTTAAGATCAACCAAGAAGTTTTCTGCGGAATTTTTTTTTCTTGGTCGATAAGATCGTTATCTTCGAGAAGACTATCGCCAGGCGGGAACCTTATACAGATGGTATCGCATCACGAAAGAGCAGTAAAAGAAGAATCCATTGTTTAAATGCAAATTAACCGTTCGTAAGGCTGACCTCGATGGGTCAGTCACACTTCTCGGTCCCTTTCACCTTTGTAAGCCTCCATCGCGTGGCGGGTGTTTCCTATTTAACATTTACTCTTACCCTACACGCCATCTTCCAATCAGCCACGGCACCGTCCAAATCTTAATAGCGTTCTGCCGAAAAATCTCGACGGGACGTGCCTCCGATTTCTAGACATCTAAGATTTCAATCGAAGAATAAGAAAGTTCGGATGGCGCTTAATGTAGGTATTTGTTTGATGACGACGTGGACTGAACACTTTTTATTATTTTATGTTCGTAGCTTTAACTTTATATTTCATGTTTGGAGGTTTAACTCTTAGTAGGGAGGCTTTATTGGAATTACGGAAACTTTTAATTACTTCTTGTTTTTGATAGAAGTGCACAAATGTTAGATAAATTGGTGATCCAAGTAAAGAAAGGAGGCTCTGGTATATAATATTGTATTCAATAGTTTGTAGCCATTTTTATGCACATTCGTTGTATTTTTTCGAAGAATGCTAAAGCTGCAGTGCAATTGTAATTCTAGAGAAACATTGACATGTATTTCAAGATTAAAATTGCATGGATATAATCTTCTCGGTAATAAATATAATTGCATAAAACCAGGTGAAATCGATATATAAATCAGCAGCAATATAATGGTGCTCGATTCCCATAAAATAAAAAAGGACTTTTAACTAATTAATGCAGAGGAAATCTTTCATTCAAGTATAACTGTGCTATACAATTTATGCATACTGTTAAACTAATTACATACAGTATGTGAGAAAAGTATTTGTACAGCACAGTTGCAAAATATCCACTGCGTATAAATTGCCTAAAATATTGTGATTCATTTAAATAAATACTTAAACTATTTACTTAATCTATGTTATCTATATTATCTCGATTTTATTATGCAAATAAATACTTTACAATAAATACTTACTCCTGCATTAACAGATATCCATTAATGAAACGTGCGTAAACTTGCAGAAAAATGTTAAATGTGGCCTACAGAAAATACGCAACGCTACTTGCAGAATTCGTGCATTTTTAAAATGCAACAGAATTATTCGAACGTAACGCGTTATTGATTGCATTAAGTGTTAATACTTCGTTAGTTCACCTTTAACAATAGTAACGCCTTGGAGATCATTTTCGATACTGGATAAATCATTTTTCGGTAACACCTGTATCCTAAAGGTCCCCAAAAAAGTTCTATGCTGTCTTAAATCTAATTTAGACCCTTCAAATTTCTACCAAATTTGAATACACTATCTGATTGAATGTTTACTAATATTCATTCAACAGAAACGTTTCATACACTTTATTACGTTTACGTTTACGTTTACGTTTACGTTTATTACGTTGCACGTTATTACGTTTCTGTAATTGTATGACAAAATCACGGTTCAAACGTGAAATTTAGAAATAAGTTTCAATCATAAGCGTGTACGTTTTACGCAACAGAAAATGAACGAGTCAGAAGTCATACGCGTGGCCGCTTTTAGGTTGAGAGTTAAGGTAGCCGAGGAAACGGCCACCTACACCCTTATCGTATTCGAACGTCAGCCTCGCGTGCAACCTTATGCTAATCTTTGTTGGCTGTATAAGCGACTGGTCAGTGCTCGAGTCGTACCGTTGTGCCGCTCCTTTTCAACCCTTCACCGGCCCAGACTGCCTACGAAATACCCTACCAGTGTCTTACTATTGTCTACGCTGTAGACTCTACAGTAAAATCAGTAGCGTGGCGATTGCCAATTGATTACCGGTTACTAATTCACCGTTCGAAGCTTCAAAATTATAGTACGAGTAGTATGGCAACAATTTATGCCATTGGATATCAGTTTGACTTCAATGGGGTCAATTGATCGAACTGGAACTCTACTATTATTTAATAAAATAGCTTATGGTTATATGTCGTTATATTAAAATATTTGGGCATGCACTTAAGAATGCATTATTTAAAAGTTCACTTTAGTTAGTCGCCTATACTCTTTTCACGCTTTAATTACTGCTGCGTTTATTTTCGGCTACCGTTTTAGTTACAGATTCTCCAAACTGCAAGTTTGTAATATCTAGCTATTTGGAAGCCAGAAAAGATGTTCGATGTTACACTTTTCAAATGGTAGAATATCTTCTCTGAAAGAATTACAATGCCCATGTTGTGAATGCAGTTAAATTCCCGGCATTCAAGAAAACGTAAAATATAGAAACATAGAAAATTAAAATATGAAAGAGTACGATGTATCCAAATTCTTATGACTGGTGCTGTATACACTAACAAGTAAACTATAAAATAAAATAAATAACTACTTTAAGTCAATGATTTCCAGTGAAGGAATAGAAGTAAAGGACAACGTCCATAGCGATCTGTCAGCGTCATAATTCTACAAATAATTTTGGTCTTCGTCGATCCGGGAAATAAATTAAAATTAATGATTGCCACTCGCGTGCGAGCAGTATTTGCATTCTTCCGAATACGCGCAGAGCTGCTAATCTCGTCGTAAGCACTACCCCGTATTACCTTCGCGTATTACCCCGTATTATATTCACCTTATTCCATTTAAACAAATCAATCTATGTAATCGCAACGGAAGGGTTGACGAAACATTTTTATTTAATAATCGCGTTAAAGTGTAAAAGACATATTGCCACGCTGAGTCTCTATACCTGAGACATAATTATTCCCTATCGTCGTTGACATCGGCGTTATTTATGACGTTACCCCGACACTTTTAATCACAAGGGTCTTATCTCGCCCACAGTTGATGATTAGCGAAGGAATCGAACGTAAGATGTCTATCGTGAAAATTTGTTCGCTGCTGGAGGCAAATCACGCGACCCCCGCGTTAAAGACCCTCCTTATTAGGGGCTGCGTAGCTAACTAATGCCCCGACTTCTCAGGTCCTGACTCATCGATGTTACGCTGCCCTTCGGTATTACATCGATAACTCGCAATTTCTTCGCACAAACTTGGAAATGTAAATTAAACGCTTCCGATCGAATGGCAAATCGCGGCAGTGAAACAATTGTTCATACATAAAATAGGTGAACATCGTTTCAAAGACTAGATATAATTGTTGCGGATGATTTTAGGTCGACAGGTTTGATATTATTTATTTATTTTACACATAGAATACGAACTATAATGGTTGAATATAATAATAAAAGGAGACACAGTGAGACACATTATGATAGCTGCAGCGGTGCTAGCGTTATTTTATTTAATTGAAAATTCTCATTTCAGAACACGTGGAAGGACTTCTTGTAACTAGTTCACGTATTTATAAACATTTTAAATACTGTGACTGGGGAACATTGCAGTGGTCTCAGGGCAATAATTCTTAAACGTCAGCATTTTGATTCAAGGTCCATTTGATCCGTTAAGAACTAACCATTAGCGTACATATTTCGTCAGAGTACAATTTTAGCTTCTCAGACGGTTTCACAAAATACCGTAGGATCTGGAGCAGCAATTTGCATAAGCTCTGATTTTGCATACATTAGTAATGCAACACATTTTCTCGAACCACGAGCTGAAATAAAACTACCGACGCTTAAAAATATCGAGTGTAAACTGGCTTAAAAATTTGTTCACGTGAAAGGTAATATACTCATTGGTTATTCAAATAAAATTGACCACACGGAAACGAGAACATTTCGTCAAAACAAAAAAAAAAAAGAAAGTATAGCAAGAAGACGGGCAAAGTAATTTAATTATTCCCAAACCTCCAAAACGTGTGAACAAATATATGAATCACTACGTATTAGTATACAATCTTTTCAAATGAAAATAAATACGTACAATTGCTTGCTTTCAATCGCGGTCCAACTCAATTTCAGTGACGACCTTTAATCCCTTTCAGAAATCCTATAAAGCGGGCACACGTTTCAAATCATTGACGAAAGCACAGTGACAAGGAAAGGTGGATGAGCCTTTGGCAACCTGTGGAGGGGATGGCTGATGTTACACTGTGTACACGTGACAAGAACGTACGGGGTTCCCGTTGGGGGTTGAACGAGACAACCCCTTCACATGCGCGGCGTTCGCGGCCACGTGAAGTGGTGCGTTCTTCCACAACCCTCGAAAATGTCGACTCTCGATCACGGTTAATTCTCCTAGCGAATTCCATTCTTAAATCAAAGTCGTAGAATTGTCGACACGAAACGAAAATTAAATTCACGATCAGAGACACTGGAGGGTTTAATATCATAAAACGTTTGCGTGTTCAGTGCTGTTAAAGTGATATTTTAATTGCAAGTGCCTCGTTCAACGTCTTCTGCCGTAGTTGATAATTATTATACGGTACTGAAATAATTTTACTGGTTTAGTAATTTGATTGATTTTATTGATTTTGTTGGTCAGTTGTTGAGAAGTGATACTTTTACGGAGATTGTTTTCGTTTCAATAAAAGTTTATTGTGAAAGGAAGAACTGTTTCGAGAGCACGGTCGATGCAAGTGTACGGTTTTGAATGTTGGAGATATTTCACGCGGGAAAAGTTTCTCGAAAGATGTGTTGAATAAATCGACCAATGGATGCCCGTGCAAACATGCATTGCTTCACGATTTTGCGGCGCTGAGCGATTCTGCGATCAGGTGAGAGTGTTGAGAATGACTGCACAATAATTATTATTTTACCTTAGTAGTAGCGATATAACATCATATGTTAATATTTACTTATTAATTAATCGTTTAAGCAAATTTCGACTAGAAACTAAATAGAAAAAGTGAAACTTGTAATGAACAAAAGAACCTTTAATTAAAATTTAGTTAGATGCTTCTACAAAGAAAACACATTTCAGCTAATACAAATTATACAGACTAAATAGTACCATCAATTTGTATCCCATGCCTTATATTTATAATATTCTAAAGTTATAATTAGTACTGTTCTCTCTAGACATTGCAAATACGTATAAAACATGTACATATATACACATACAATATTATTAATATATGTATTAATATGATATATGTATTCACGTTGCACATTCGATATATTGTTAAAACTTCAAGAAATTTTTTTGTGCCTATTGTGTTTAAAATTTTCCCCCTTCCTCTATTCGTTCTCCATTTATCTCCCCTAAATTCATGCATTGAATACGACGAATGAAATTGTTTTAGTTGACGCGTACTATGTGCTTTAAGCCGGCGTGGCATGTCAGCACGACGTTAAGTCCCCGATTAACGAAGATATTTGATCGTCCCACATTTCGTAACTCAGAGGGTGTTTGACCGTTTCATCGATGCAATTATTAATAAACATTGCCCAAATAGTAAATAAAAAACACCTGCCTGGAGTACACACTTTATTTGTATGCGACGCACATTTTTCCTGTTACAGACTATATTAATTATTAATATTCATTATTTGCATACTGCACATAGTACTCTAACAATATTGAATATCTAAGTGACCGAAACTTCTTTACGTGTTTGCTTGTTCTATAATCAACTTGTAATTGGACAGTTATAATTACAGAGTACAACTTTATGTACATTGTATATCGAATATAATAAACATGACGCATAAAACATATGTGTGTGTATATCGTGAATATGTATAGTGCGAATAGAAATTTATTAAATTATTACAGGAACGCGTGAAACGATAGCCACGTATCTCTTGATCCTTTAGTGTCAAGAAATTAACCCGACATACTACTATCCTTCAATTTAACATCACGTACTGTCTGTGGACATGACACTCGTGTGAATATGCAAGAGAAAGTTTTATTAACTATGAGCAACTTTTTATATCCTCCCAAATCCATGTAAATACGGATTCCACATGAGCACTCTATAATGCAGGCGCGTGTCAAACGCCAAGGGAAAAGGAAAATCACATCGATCCATCTAGAAGAGTGGACAATGACCAGCAGTGATGCTATTAAATTCTTATGCACAGTGGACAAGCTCATACTGAATGCTTCCTCAAAGACGAAATCCCATGCTTGTTTATTAACGTGAATGAAGGATCCTTAAATGTTTAACAACTGCCTTTGGCATACGGAAGGAAAACAATTAAAATTTAACGAGATCTGAATAGTTCGCAGCTGTATGCTCCAACTTCTTATTTTCACATATTTCATTGAAGTACTTTGAACCCGAGTAGTACTCCGTTTACGTGTATTACATTCATACAAATATAATGCTATTTAAACGTTATTAAATTGACTCTCAGCACTTATTTTCTGTAGTTATTGGAACTAGACTAACTAAATTGACTTAGCAATTTGTTGTAAATAGTTTAGGTTAAACAATATGAGAAAATGAAAATCGTGGAATACACAATATTTGTAATTATTACAGTTTAGTGCCTGCTTCTTATCGCATTTCTTTATATTGTGCATAGTGACAGATAATTAGTAAATCAATATACAGGTTCAGAAAGTCCCAACAACAGTTAGAAATTATACAAACATACAACTGTTTTATTTTATTTAATAACTTTCTGTTTTTACAACGAGTATAGCAGAAAATCATTTTTGACTCCCATAACTTTAATGCGCTTAAATATACACATATCCAATAGTCCATAGATTTATAACAAAAACAAGCAATTAAAACATATTTTAGAACACGTAAAATTTCTAATCGTATGTATGTATAAATAAACTTCATAATTCACGTGTCCACTATCCCAACGCGTATTAGTACCTGTAAGAGGAACATACATATAATCTATAATACTTATTCTGGAATCTATTCGTGTAAAATTATTATTCACATGTTCCCCAATTTCTTTCAACCGCCATGGTCATTTTCTTGTGTCTACTCACATTATTCAAACGAAGACTAATATTTGTTAATCAATAATAGTCAATGACCTACATTCGTTTCCGGTATTTCCTCATATTAGATATACTCCATTTCATCCCCATTTCTGCTATAGTCTACATCAGCACCTAGCGGGTTATGCCATATTATAAATTACATGGCCATAGTCTACGTGGACAGCTGTACTCACCGATTAAATCACTTCAACACCTTTGAACGATTGACAGGAGACACGTGTGAATAGCGCAAAGCAAAGCCTTTTAAAATAATTGTGAAAAGTGTTGGATTCTTGATCGCTGGGCTCATTCATTTTTTTAAATAGCGTTTTAACTATCTCTTCCTTTTCAAAATACTTGGGTCATGTTGCTTGTTAGGGTAAAATTACAATTTATGGTTAGTGAAATTGGAAACGATAAATACTTTTAGCAAGCAAATTAACAAGTGATGATAAAAGCATAAGCGAGGTACTTATGGTAATTATGTAATCAAATAATTATCTGGGGTTTAGAAAATAATTTGAAACATTTTGTTATTTATTTGATGCATTTCATTCGATAATAAATATATTTTTTTGACAATTTTCAGTCAAAACTAAATTAAAGGCTCATTTAATAGTACTGTACAATATTACATTGTTCCGTAACTTACAACAATTTCGTTAAAAACTTTAATTGCACATTTTTGTATGATTTATTAATTTATGCATTAATTAACGTATGCATACTGTTGATTGTTGATTTCTAAATGCTTTACCAAATACAGTAAACAAATAATTAACAAACATTTAACTTAGGATATTATACATTTCACCTTCAGCTTTAAAAATAACATATTACAACTAAATCTGTTAAAATTACCAGTTCTAAAAAATACCGTAAATACTCTAAATTCTTGAAAACTCCAAAAATGAAAATGAAGCACAGGGCAGTACGATTTTGAGTAGAAATTCAGAACGCTAGAACAGTAATAGTTCACCTGTGCAATGTTCAATTTATTTTCAAGATACAACTGACTGACTGTAGTTGACATAAAACCATCTATTTTAGTATTGTATCACGCCATCCTTTTACTACTGAAAAGATTCACGATTGATGTGGAGGACGCTGACTTCACGAACAATGTTAACTACATATTTTGCTTCGGAATAACGCACGGTCACAACCTCGTTTCTTGATCACAAAATCAATATTTCCTATTTTATCAAAACTCAAAATCTTTGTTAATGTAGATTACCCGTGCGTAACGGCACTTCCATGATAAGTATTAATTTTAATAACGTATCGGTCATAAATTCTAAAAGATATACTGCTCTGAATTGCGTCGATACATTACACGTATATTCATATTACTTTCTTACGAAACTATTACGAAAGAAATATATAAAGTATGAAAAATGAATGAAGTACTTTACGGGCTCATGGTACTCTTCGAAATAACCAGAAGGTACTTAGTGATAATAGATCGAAAAATCAATATTGCGGAAGCAGAAGCGATTTTGTTTTGGATACACAAACTTTTAATTCAAATTTCTAATTTAAGAAATTATTATGATCTGTTCCATGTTTGAAAAAGGTGGCCGAAACTATGGAATGTTACAAAGGCTGAGGCATTGGGAAAGAGAAGAAAGTAGCTACGTTTAATTAAACTAAATTTAGTTTAAATATTGACTGCACGTGTCCTCAAATCTATTTGACAATGAAATACACTTAAAATACTTTTCGTAACCGTTAAAGAGAAGATTACTGTAATATACGACTGATTTTTAAACGAATAGAAATCTGTGAAATAATGAATTCATTTTATAGAATAAGACATATCTATAAATTAACATTTTTTGCACGCATCCCCTATTCGTTTAGACACACCTGTGTCCAGTTCGTGTTACTATAACAATACAGAAATTTGCTTTTATTTCACGCTTTTATTTTTTTTTATCACTTGTAACATTAATTGTAAGTTATATTGTACGTACGTATAATCGTTTTTACCAAACTTCGTGCGAAAATGATAAAAGAGCTTATATCAAGCACGGATGAGGATATTAATAATAACACGTAAAGTGCAGATAATTCAGAATTTGGATTTTAATGTCCTTACCCTTTTTTTTACATGAATCATTTCACATCACTTCTGAAACGCAATCAATCCAAGCCAATAATCAATTTATTTCACGTATGAAGTGTAATAGATGAATGATAAAATACGAGGAACTCTCTGAAAACGGCACACTAAAGTGTTCTGTAATTGATTGAAAATTACACACGCAATTATATTATACTTTGTTTAAGTAATTTAATTCGTACTATCTTACATCAAATTTATTCTAATTTGTACAATGATGTACGAGTAAAATATAATTCACAAGAATAACAGAGTACATGTAATAACAATGTATAAAAACAATATTGCTAAAACGGATACTCTTGCCAGTAGTATGAAAATAACCTATTACATGCCACCTTTATCGCAAGAAAATTACGACTGCCGTGAGTGGGAAAAGGGGGTGCGCGCCCTATCACGCGGTATCGAGGAATGGCCAGCGGCTCCCTTAAATAATTACTCACTCGATAAATGGAATGGCTGTCAGTCAGCTTGAACTCACTAGGCTATCCTTGAAATATTTAGAAAAGAAACAGGGAAACTCGTTTAACGAGATATCGATTCTTTCATTAACACAGAAAATTGGTAGGCCTCGATAGACATTGATTAAGAAACTTCGTTGACTAGAATCGGTTACTACTTTGTGCAGCATTTTTAATACGTATATTAATTACATATACGTTATACAAATCAACACGATGAAACTACTCCATTTTTTAATTTCAGTTGGTGCTCCTTTTTAACTTTTTAACATTAATTTAAACGAAGTGACAATTATTATTATATTTATTAGAGTATTTATTTGTATGCATACAGTATGAGTGTAATAATGCCAACGTAACTGTTCTTGTTTTATATGCTTTCACATACTAAACACGCATGCACTATGTATTTTCAGTTAAATTAATAATTAACGAAAAGAAATAGCATCAATAATAAATAATACGATCTAAATATTTCAATATTCGTAGTTAGTTTAAGAAAAAAATTACGCCATAGTTTCCCCTCAAAGTTACTTACATGAATATTTTCCAAAAGAATGACGTGAGGTCACCCAATTTCTTTTTGCATATCGAAGTACAAATACTTCTTTGATTGAATTTTAATATGAAATTGTCATCTGCAAATATTAATTTAGTAATTGTTGTTGCTCATCTAGTGGATTATATATGATTGTGTATATTGTCAGAGGGTATAGGTATGTACTATTATTTTAGGAACAATGTACACTACTGAACAAAATTTTGGGGTAGTTTTCGCAGTTTTACAAATAATGAATGTATTGCTGGCTGCCCATTAATTGAAAATTTATATTGTATGGGTTAATCGTTATTACACTTTGTGTTCGATTATTATAGTTCGGAAAAGTCTTTGAATTTTCAACTTACAATTGCTTCCAAACTTTTGGCCAATGGTGTATGTTTCGTAGCATAAATACAAACATTATATAGTGTGAATACTTGTGAATAAATATTTAATACATAAATAAATTTCCACTGATGCAATTGGTCACAAAAGTATCCATTCACCCTAGGTATTCACTACATTTCTATTTTTAAACAAATATGAAACTTTTAAATTCAATTATGAAGCATTTTTTTATTTTTAAAAATATATTACAACAAAAAATGGACAACAAATGAATGGAGCTTATCAAGTGCGTTAAGCAGTTGCATACTTTTGTGACCAACTATATTTATTGCAATTGCAAGATAGTAGACTAGATTAGATAAATTTGCTGTTCGCAGAATGCCCTTTGCAGGAGAATGGTGCAAAGTATGGATTTATTTCGGATTCGTTTTCGCGTGGACAAAGGGTGCACGTCCACGTTTTGATACTTCCACGGACATGGGATTAGTTCTAGTTCCAGCAGACGCTGAAGTAGATTCAGTCATTTTCCGACTTCGTGCGACCGACCAGGACGCAGACTTTCCACTTGTTTTTGAAATAACTGGTAATTTATTGTACTGCTGCTTCGTATCATTTAAATACTATAAATACTATAATTGTAACTCTTGTTGCTGCGTCTGCACCATTTTACGAAATTAATATCTAAAGCGATATACGCATGTGTTTACAAGAGTCTGTGTAATAATTTACTTTTCGTACTAACTCACCCACACTTATCGCTTTGCTCATCAAAGATTCCTTATGCTTTCCAGTGGCACGTTCATTTCGTGTAACATAAATTTAATAAACTCGATGAATATTTAAAGTATTTGCGTGACTCAAGCAGCTTACGACAGAAAGTATATATTCGGACGGTTAATCAGGAATACAAGTACGCAGGAATGATTAAAATCCCAATAATTAATTATGGATAAGATAGTTATTTAACGACGTTAACCCTTTTCGGTACAGTACAGCGCAATAGAGGAGCACAGTTTTATCTTAATGAAGATAGTAGTAATTACAGATGTAGATGAGCACTTTTTTGTACCTAAAAAGTATAATCATTATAATAATACAAATATTACACTTTATTCCTACTTTTAAAATATCCCACGATATTTTTACCACATATGGTTCTTTTTTTTTTAGGATAATATATGCCTATTTTAAGCCTTTATTGTCGGATTATCATCCCCTGTGGGAAAATCCTTATGTTAGGAAAATGTTGGAAAATAAAGGTGCATTAGAATATGTTTACGTTTTAAATTATAATAATGCTTCAATTGTTAAGAAACCTCCGTTATCATTTTAGATATTTACGTACATAATGGTGCATAAAATTTCGAACCATTTTCTTAATTTACCACACATTGTATATCTAGCTATTTGCATATTAATTCGAACTCAATATCATAAGCAGTAATTATAAATAACTTTGCTTCAATATATCAAATTTTACTTGGAAAGATTATATAATTATCTATTTGAAACATTTAAATTTTAAATACAGCTCCAACTGCTTAGTTATCCCAATCTTTTGCCATTTCTGTTTCACACGAAACAAAGCTATCTTTTTATTCTGATAATGGCCGTTTAATTACCTTTAACGCGAACCATACATCTTTCTTTAAAACATCGAATATCAACAATGAATCAAATTGAATTGCAGTTAACTATAATAGATCAAACGGAAACCAATAACAACATACATTATCAAAACAAATAAAAATTATACTGACCTAGTTCCCACCCTAACTGCCCTGATCATTAACGCGCGCGAATCGAATTATAAAAACTTTCCCCAATTAATGTATTCAAATGAATGTGAGCACCAGTTTTTATTTGTTTAGCTACAATCACACCTGTTGTAAGGATCGACAATTTGCCGTGCACGCTGTACAACAAAGTGTGTCAAGCTAATGTGATCCTAACGAAACGACTGGTTCCCGGACGCCTTCACGATTTTGCTGTGAGGGTTAGGGATACGAAGGGTGACACGAACTCGATGCAAGCTACCATTTCTGTTACGAACGCCACTACCCCACGTGATAAAATATTCCCGCACATACCGTCCCTCATAATGGTACCCGAGGTAATCTTTTTATTTGATTAACGATTATTCTATTATTCACAATTATTCTATCCGTTCAGTTTGTCGGCAATTTCGACGAATCCATCGTGAGAAACGCAGTGTTTATTTTCTGCGTAAAATTTGATATTGCCTGCAAAATAATACTCGGCTATTTATTAGATCTATTCTTCGTTCTCAAACCTTTTTGGATCAATCTGAACCAAACTCGGGATAAGAATATTCGTTTTTGAGTTACTGATATCAGTACCATTCTAGCTATTGTAAGCTGGGAGAAGAGTAAGTTATCTTAGAATTGTATTTTAGTGGGGTTTAACAAAATGTAAAGATGCGAAACAGAAAATAAACTATAATTCTTGTTTCATAACAATAATTTTATAATAATGTTTGATTATTTTGATCAAAATTATTTAATTATTGTCCATTTTCATATTCCATACAGCATAGTTTTGAAAAAATTTTGAAAAGTGTAATAACATTGTACGGAAATTATATAGTATACAAAATTGACAGGTATTCCATAATATATTATGTATAAACGATCATCCAATAAATTCGTGCCAATGTTTGTACTAACATTTTCAACAATCCATTCTATTTTATGACAGAATCAATTTTACTTTCTCGTTCCACAAGTTCTGCTTACTTTTCCGGATAAACCCATTACACCATCACTGTGAAATTCCTTTAATTTTTGTATTAAAGTACTTTTGAAAACAGATCGTATGTAAATGCATCACAAAGAAAAAGTATAGCATCTCCTATTTATATTAAATGTAATTATTAAAACATTTTTAAAATATCTTTCCAATTTTTCGATGCATGCCTGCATAGGATACTAAACCTGGCAAAGAATTGGATTATCTTCTGGTAAGAGCCAATTCTTGGAGTGGAAAACCCGTGTACATTGAACTCTGGGTAAGCTATGATATAATTAAACGTTACTTGAAGTAAATTGTATAATGAATAACAATAATATCCCACTGAATGTAAAGTATTCAATATGTATTATTTTATGACCCGCTCACTAACTAAATCAGTTAGCTCCACAAAACAAAAATAAGAAAATTTATTTTAAATATAAAAAGTTAAAAGTCAATCAAGCGGTTTGACGATAGAATTTAAAATATTCAAAAGTTGGAGTTCACTGATTTATCTAATACATTACTCTTCAACTCCAATCGTGACGTGACGTTGCAAAATTCAATATCGTTTTTGCAGCAACCAAAAGAACTTTTCACCATAAGACAACGACAAACTCCCACTCAAACGCGAGGGGTAATAACACTAATTGGTGAACTAGATTTCGAAACGCAATCTATGTACACGCTCACCATGTATGCAACGGTATGCAAAATTTATGCAAATGTTTCACAGAGCTTTAAACGAAGTTTAAGTAATATCGTTTGTTTATCAGGATCCGTACACAGAGCCTGGAAAAGATACTCGAAATATCGCAGGTTTAAGTGTGGTTGTGATAGTACAAGATGTTCAGGATGTTCCCCCAATTTTCACGCTAGCACCGCCCCTCACAAGGATTAATAATTCTGTGCAACCTGTAAGTTTTACCCTTCATTGATATTCATATTTGGGTATTCATTGGAATTTTTAAATAGCAACATTAGTGAGACTAATCTTCATAAATTCTTGACCTGAATAGATAAAATAATAATGTTCACTATTTAATAATAAATCATGTAATAATGGTGTCCTATAATATTAAAATGTTTATAAAATTTAGAAGCCTCGTAAAGGGATTTCCAAAGCTAAATATTTAATTAAACAAAAAAACTGTATCTGGTGCAAAGATTTATAACAAAAGAAACAAATTTATATACGAATTTCAGGGTGATACAATAGTACGAGTACATGCAGAAGATGGAGATAAAGGGGTGCCACGTGAAATCGTCTATGGTCTCGTGTCTGAGGCCAATCCCTTTACGCCATTTTTCAACATCTCGGAAGCAAGTGGTAAGAAAATTCATCACCGTCTGTGAAACTGTATCTAGGAAATTCGTATAATATCTTACGTACCAATTTTTATTTTACTTGCTTATGTTTAGTATACAATAATGCTTAAAAAAATAATTTTACTTTTGAACCATTATATAATTAAGTTAAATAACTTTCGTTCCACGGTATGCAACAATTATTTCCAATTAGAATTATTATATAATAAAGCACACAACTCCCATTCGTTTAAACCCTTAAAATTTGTTCTTATATTCGACACAGAAATTAAGTCAAGCTAGACGAAATTTGATTAGATTAAATGTGCCCAGAAATCACAGTGATTTATAAGATATACAGAAGGTATAATTAGACTGTCCAACGTTGCTATCAGTAAACGAATTATTCACAGGCACATAGTTACACACCCCGTAAGTTGACCTGATTTCCTAAGAATTATCCACTCGATAGGTAAGGTTCTAAACGAATTTATCGCTTTCTCGCTCTCGATTCCCTATTTCAACGACTCAGATAATTATTCATATCTACAAGCTTACAATTAGTCAATACAGTCATTATGCAAATACAAATAAACTAATAGATCCTAACGCAATAAACAAATAAACGAAAGCACCCACATTGTACTTAAAAAAAAATGTATCGTTGATCAATAGTAACTAGCCATCCCCACGTTTTTCCGCCAGAAAATTTTCCAGACGTCCATAAAAAAATGGCCAATTAACCACAGGGCTATCGTTTCTTAAATCTGGTGTGTTGCACATCCGCGGAGAAAGGAAAAAGGTAGACGGAGGGTCGTGGAGCAAAAAAAGCGACAATTTACACCTGTTTCCACGTGGTCACAGCTAGCACGAATATGTTATCTAACGTCTGAGATCGGTCATACGGATATTTTCATGGAACCAAAAATGAGTCAGGCAAGAAAGTGGTCAGAACTCGATAGAAGTGGTCAAAGGAAAGTCTTGACGGTCTACAACACGGTATCGATCGTACTTAGGGGTCAGTCTCTGCTTTTCAGGCTGCGATGCTTATCATTTCGTGACACGAAGCATGCGACCTCTTCGCAGCCGTGTGTGTGTGTGGTGTGTTTAGACGAGAGCCACTAAAAAAATAAAAAAGAACGCTGTAAAAGAAGTTGACAGGGCCAGAAGCAATAAAGGGGATAAACGTGTCCACTTTGGACAGACCGTATTGCGTTCTGGAAATATTAACACAGCCGGCTATAACTTTTCGTGGCGTTGAAGCAACTGTATGCGATAGGGGATCGTCAACTTTTTAATTACTGTTGCGATGCTTGTGCTTCTTGCATGATAACGCAAACGTATTTTACACACGACATTGAAAAAATCACTTTCGATATATGTAATATTGAAAATCATTTTCTATTTCAACGCAGTAAGTAGAATGTGATTAGTGTAATATGTAAATAAACAAGATTATATCATATGAATTATTGACCACTTGTTTATTAGAATTGTTATTGTAGACCTGTTTTAACAATTTTTACTAATTTCAACGTTGGGAATATTTGTAATTTAAAAATGCGTTGTCTTAATTTTGTATTTAAACTGTCAAGTTTCTAAAACGCAAAAGCTCACAATTAAACAAAATTGTAAGTCTGTTCCAGTATCCCTCTTTTAGTTTTATAGTTTGTAAACCATGCTCAGTTAACATATGAAATAATATTCGCGTCGATCAATGAAAAACTGTAAAATAACGAAGCGTATTATACATAGGATAATTAAGCAAGTACATAGTGTAAAGACGTATTACACTGCAGTACACGGTAATAGGAGTAATTCCTTTCGTTTAGCTCCATTTCGTGATGTATTATGGAAAATTTCTAGTACTGGACATGCGTGGTTTGTACGTCATACATATCCAAGTAACAGAGGGATCATTGACCGAAATGTTTTATTCATAATTCATAATAAAAATAAGTCGATAGTAACGTACCTCGTTGCTCAGACGTGCAAAGAGTAAAAGGAGTAAATAAACAATTATACAATGTATCTCTCGATTATTTAATACCGATAAAATATTTATGGATACTATTAAGAGCACACTTGTTTCATCTATGTAAGTGTGAATAAGCGTCAGTATTCTTTGATAATAATATATTCCTTTTTAAAATAGACATTGTTCAAAACATTTAAACTACACGATTAAATGATTCTGTATTACATCGTATGTAGCCACCCCTTATATTTACAAATATGACTGCTTCTTTATTAATGAAACAAGTCTTACTTTTAACTTCATACATTTATTAAAACTTAAGGAGAAGTAAAAGCTGGAAATCGCCAAATATTTCAAAAAGCACAGAAGAATCTTTAAGAAATTGCAAATATTGTGTATATTCATTTATTTATACAAAGTTAAAGATTGAACAGCTCTTCCAAAATTAAATGTCTCGAAATTAAATAAATAGCAGTCGGTCCATGCAATATTACCTTCGAATCACTAGAAGATTATCAAATGATTTAATATTTAGAAACTACGGTTGTGATGCTAAGACTTTAAGCGGTAGTCTACATACAAATACAATACTTTACATTTTCAAGTAATAATTGTCAAAGATTCCGTTCAATTCATAGGTGAAATCACTCTTGCTAGGCCTTTGGAGGAGCTTACGCAAATTACACACGTCGGAGCACCAGTAGTACTTACCGTGGTTGCCGAGGAAATAAGAAGAAGCAGAGAAGAGCCACCAGCTCAGGCGACAGTGGTTGACGTTGGGTTTCTTCTTGGCGAACCGGGGAATAGTCCTCCGTACTTCGAAAGTGATAAGTTGGTACCTGAATCATGAGTAATTCATATTTTTCCATTATTTATAACGCAGGTATTAAAAAAATAATTGAGAGACAAACATGTATCCAGATGTTACGATTAGGAAGAATAAACGTTTTTAAATTTTGTCAATTCATGTGTTTAACAACAAATGTTGCTATGTTGCAGTTATATGGCCACGATAGACGAAAATTTAGAACCAGGGACTGTAATAAACTTCGGTGAACCATATTCGACCAAAGTGAAGGACGAAGATATTGGAAAAGCAGGGGTGTTTGCGTTAAAATTAGAAAATAACAATGGAACCTTCGAGATAAGTCCAACGGTTGCTGAACGAACTGCAAATTTTGTTATAAGTGTTAGGGATAATACAGTCATTGATTATGAATTAAACAAAGTTCTGTCTTTCAAGGTAATTATATCTTTTCAGACAAAAATTATCCAAAAACGGTTATCCAGCAAGAAAAAGTATTGCGTCTACTAATAGACTGATTCACTGTTTCTTTAGAAATATGATTATTCCCTTGGTGTAATTTCAGATTGTAGCTCAAGAAGTTGGTCCAGCTACGAACCTATCAGCGTCAGTGCCGGTTACCATATTTTTGAGGGACGTTAACGACAATCCGCCGGTATTTGAAGAGGAATCATACGAAGTAACCTTATCGGAAAATGTCACAGAAGGATCACGTGTCATCCAAGTAAAAAATATTCCATAACTTAGTACTCTTAATTATTCACTCGAATTACAATGAATTAAAATAAAAACACTCTCCTCGTCGTAATCGTTGTGAACCTTTCTCTTTCTCAAATCTGATAAAGTTCCAGTCGCCGTTTCTTTAACTTTCTTCTTCTTCATTTCTTGCCATTGCTATGATCTTCGTGTATTTGCAAAATTTTCCATGGCTTTCGAATATGAGTGAAGTAAAGAATTGAAAGCAGGCGATCAGAATTTAAAAAATTAGAACAATGGTGTTCCAGTTTGCATTTACTGGTCAGCAGCCTTTTCAATTAATAAAACAGACCTCCCCTATATTTCTTTGTTCCTGATTCCTGTTCTACTGGTACAGACCCAAACAGACATTATTTAATTCTTTTAACAGGTGCACGCAACCGATAAGGACACAGGTGTTTACAGCAGTATTCGATATACCAACATAATTGGCGATGGAAGTGAAGCGTTCACCATTGACCCCGATGCAGGGCTAATAACCGTCGCCATGGGCACCTCTTTGGACCGTGAAATTGCAGCAAGACTCGTATTATCCGTTGAAGCTCGAGATGAGAATGGCAGCGGCAACATAGGTGTCGTTCCTTTGATAGTTAATCTACTTGACGTGAATGATAACGCGCCTGTATTTGAAAAGGACACCTACGAGTTTATGCTGAACGCTGATTTAACAAATTTCACATCGCTGGCGTTTATAAAGGTATATTTGTAATATTTGCAAAATTGATGTTAAGCAAATTCTTAGTATCAATTATTCTAAATTTCATATGCACTTACTCGATGCTTTTTCGTGTTTTAAATATTGCCGGAATGAAAGTCACTGATTTATGTGAATACTTGGATGATTAACTGTACTTTTGTGATTTTTATATAAATGTATGCCTACGTTCTAGAAATCAATTGATATTAATTGATATTAATATTAATAGTCATTGCTATTAATTGAGATTGATATTAATATCAGAATTGTAACGCGTATTTGTGATTTGTAGACCACTCCACAAAACAATCGAAAGTTATCACTGAATTAGTATTATACAGCACAAGTGAAAACACTGCTTTAATCGGACAAAATTATTTATAGGCTATCGATGCCGATGCAGAGACGCCTAATAATGTAGTCAGGTACGAATTGATCCACGGTAACTACGAAAACAAGTTCTACTTAAATGAAACCAGCGGTGAATTGATCCTTCGATCGTCTATTACGAAAATCAGAAGAAAGAAACAAAGTGTTTACGATAAATCTTTGAAGATTCCTGAAAAGGAATTTGCTAAGGGCCATGAAAAAATCCCGCGCAAACAGTTTGAAGTCGCTACAAACATAAATGAGAGTGAATTATTGACTAAGATCCAGAATAAAATGAACTCAATGAACTCAACTAGAGGCATAATATCGGAAGTGAGAAAGAAAAGACGGAAACGGGCAGATGAAGATGCATTATACACTCTCACTGCCAGAGCGTATGATTTAGGTAAATTGAAAAGACATTTTTATTTTAGTGATATGAGGGAACGATGAAGTGTCTTAACTATCTTCCTTCCTATTTGGAGAAAAAACAATTTTTCTTTGTTCTCATACCGTACCCTCAATTTCATAAAATACAATACAATGTTCTTAAATAATTCATTCATTTCGCCGCCTTAATTTGTTTCCAAAAATTGAAACTCCAAGTTTTAACTATTAAATTATTTTCATAGTAGCTTTATTTAAAAATAAAATACGAGTTGAGAATGTTGAGATATCATACAAATAGTTGTACTCGGAAACTAATATAAAGACTTACTATTATTATTAATGTATAAAAATATCTCATATACAATTTAAAATACACACGAAAGTAGAAAAACCTTAGTTTAATTAATATTTTATTCAATATTGAACATCGTATATTTTTATAGGGGTGCCACATCTTTCGAGCGCAACGAAAATTCGAATCATCGGTGGAATTGCAATGGAAGCTCGGATAATGATGTTCGTAGTGCCAAGTGAACAGCCAGATTCGACAAAGACTGCTGAAACATTGGCTGCGATTACAGGTGGTCGTGTCACGGTATTAGAAACTCGCCCTTATGTTTCACAGAATCATACCGGAAGTACTGGTACACTTCCTGCAGCAGGAAAAAAGTTAGTTGTCTATTCATATTTAACCCTTAAAGCCTACCCTCAAAAAATGATTTTAACGCTTTAGACCCTATAATTATTCACATCACTGTACTTTATCATCGGGTTACTAAATCTTATACACTTGCCATGCTGTACTGAAAATTATACCCTCAATATTTTAGCATTTTTATCTGAAAGTGTATTATTATATTATTATTATTATATATTTATATGTATTATAACGTGTATCGTAGTTTTAGCTTTTTTATGTGAAAATGTATTATTTCTAGAAGTATTATTGTGGCACGAGTCGAGCAGACGGAACCAGGCACACCTTTGGTAGATGTAGAAAAGATCAGAGAAGCCTTAGCTGCTAATGGGGTTGGAATCATCGGTGGTACAGACGGAATTATGAACACGACACATGTGAATAATACAAAAGATTCTGCGAATGGAACACCTCATTCCAATGTTAACGATGGTCAAACGACTATTATAAATAACACTATCACTAATGTCCAGAGCGAAGAAGTAGTACGTATACGACAGCGAAATAAAATATTAGGAATTAACTTAATACAATTAAAGGAAATAATATGAAATAATTGCAATTCGAACAATCTGATCGAATAAATTTGAAGAAATAACTTCAAATCATTTTCATTGGGAAGTTGTAATAACAGTAATAGAATATTTCACGAAATATTTGCAGTATAAGAAATAGGAATGTTTAACGTCGAAATGAATCATGATTTGTTGCATGGCCTGTGTACAAAAAATTGAAAATTAAGGGTTGATCATTTTTTTAGACGGTCTACAAGGCAGAAAATAAAATACTGTTCTGGCTTTTAATTATTCTGGGTTTACTTATGCTTGTGGCGATTGCCGCTTTGATTATTTGCTGCATTTGCCCCGGGTGTCCATTTTACATGGCGCCCAGCAAAAGACGAGTGCATTCTTCAGAAACGTTAGTCGTTCGAGCGGATGGAAGACCAAAACGACACCTTCATCGACAACCTGCAGCACCTGGTGAAGGTAACCCGTTTTGCAACTTTTAACTTGAGTTAGTATTCACTTAAATTTGAAAACCAACTTTGAATAATTATAGTTCTTGATTCGCATTAATCAGAAAAGCGTACAGTTAATTTTCATTTAAATAACTGCTAGGTAAATTTAGTTTAAAGCAGTGCAAACTTCGAAATTATTTATTCAAGAATTCATTTTATGAGACACTAAATTATCAAGTTATTATTAAAAATGTGAAATGCTACAGGCTAAGCTAATAATTTTCATTGCATAGCGTAGGCAGTCTATTTCATTAGATAACCGAAATCATTTATTTGAACGTTTACACGATTTTTTTTTACCATTTGCACGAATCTTCCTTGTCCTATATTTTCTAATCCCTGTTCCATAGACATAATTCGACAATTCATTTCTGTTTCTCGAACATCCCTTGAATGTAATTGCAAGTTAAATATTATATTTAGTATTCCTGTGTCATGGAGTTAAAAACAGTAATAGTCATCCTAAGCATCAGCATTAAAATTAAACAATAACATTAGCTACTTTCTAGACAATCGAATATCATGAAGGATGCCTATTAAATTTCAGTATCGTGGAACGGGAGAAAGCAAGCATGGAGTGCAGATCCAACGCGAAGGAATTGGCAATTCAACAAGAGAAACGTAAAGAATTGCTCGCTGCCTGGCGATGTTGCTTACATTTCTGGACAACCAAATGACGTCCACGCTCATCTGAACGTCGATGCTCACAGATTAAGAAATGGCCTTTCCTATGGCCACTCGAGGAGAAGCAGAATGAACGAACAGGAAAGAATGTACATGGAAGATGTTGAAGGGCAGAAGATGAGAGGCTACGACACCGCCGACTCTTTGCATCAACATGAAATTGAAAGAGGTTCGGACTTGCAACGTCAAGCTTATAGGCAAAGGTTAGTGATTGATAAAATTAAATAACGCAGCTCTACATATTGCTGTCACATTTTTTGTGCAGTTGTCACAGTCTCTATATTAAGAACAATAGATCCTCAATTAACATAATTTTACAGGCAAAAATTAGTAACCTATACTTAAAAAAAAATTGTGATTAATAAAGTGGAATAATGTAAATAGCCCACTTTACTGTGACATTTTTTGTACGATTGTTGCTATTCTTATACATATAAATAGCAATAGCACTTCATTAATGTAAATTGCAATAAAAGTAAAGAAATAAATTTGAGAAATATTGGAATATAATAATTCTCCATTGATCTTCATTTGATCAGCTAATATTATCCTCCTCGATTTCACGAGCTCTGATGGCCTTTAAAAAATCGACCTCAACATCAACTTTCCTATCGATAAAACTTATGCTTTTAAGAAGTTTGAAAATTTAATCTCATATGTCACCGATAAACGGAAATCAAGTTAAATGTTATAACTATACCATACATTTATAAATCAGTACATTATCTATAAACTTAATTACAATTATTATTACTCTTTTCGCATTTAATATAAATATCATTCAGGTCTGGTCCGAGGTACATGGAACCGGAAATGCCCGAGGAAAGGGAGCAACATTTCTATCGCGACGGGAACGCCGAAGTTCTACGATTAGTAACAAGAGGGGAAATGGAAGATACGAGTCACATCCACCATTCGCATCACCATGGTCCAACCACCTTGATCGTAGATGGGAAAGACATAATCCTTCAAAGATTCATAGAAGATCAGAACTCGAGACACGACATCGAAGTACCTCGCAGCATGGAATCCCATCAACGAACCAAAGAAGTGTTTCAACAGCAGCAACCAGAGATCATTCTCGTACCAGATAGACTGGAACTCGGTCACAGACAGCACATCGAGGAAATAGGGCCAAACGTTCAGAGACTCGTGATCGATCACGGCGATTACGAATCGCATAAAATGGAAAAAGAATCACAAATTAGAGAAAGTCTGAGACAAGAGAAACAAGAAACTATAGCAGCTGGAACCTCGATGCCTGAGAGGCTACCAATGGCCACCGAGGAGAATATTCAAACGAACAACACGCAGTACTCTTTCCACGATTTTGAATTAGCGAGGCAGAATGCTCTGCTGACTAGATTGTTGCTGGAGAAGGAGAATCGTCGAGCAGGAGGCGCTGTGGGGGTGGATTCTACAAGCTACCTGGAGACTCAGAGCCTTCCTGGACAGGTGGCAATCGCCACTCAAACCGATAGAACGGCGGCCACCCAAACTGACCGTCACGTGAGAAGCAGAAGCGATAACGACGAGTCGGACGAAGAGTCCAGGCATAAGAAAAAGTTGAAATCCAGGAAGAAATACGGGGATGGAGATTGGAAGAGGACTAGAACGCTGTGGATGAAATCGCCGATCGAAGAGGAGGGTGGCCCTTGCTTCGACAAACGGTTGAGTATCCTGAGGAAGAAGGTGAAGGAGGTGAAGGAAGGCAGGAAAATTTCTCTGGAGCCTGAAGTGCTTAGGGAAATCTCGGACTCTTTGGATGGAAATGGTAGTTCGGGCAAGGGCGAGGACGATCAAACGAAACGCAGGTACAAGGAATCCACGGAACAAACTGGTATTAATTATAAAGTCTTGAATGAAAAGGAGAATGGTTCGTTGTCTTCTGAGGAAATGCAGAAAGGAAAGCGACAGAAAGGTAGCGAAGATATGGCTGACGATCAGAAAATGAATGTCACCGAGTCCACTTCTTCGTCGGAGATAAAAGTTCAACGCGAGAAACGTGGCCGGGGGAGGGTTGCTGAGAAGAGCCCGAAAAAGGAGGCAAAATCGAAGACGCAGAAGAAGTCAGGCGGTGTGATAAAGCCAAGCTTCAAGATTCTGGAGAAGGAATTCACACTGCTCACGAGGAAGCTTAGCAAATTAGGGGACAAGAAGTTCCAAGAAAGCACTGGCAGCGACAGCACGAGTCAGGATAAATCGGAGTCGATTTCAAAGGACCTGAAGAAGGACTCTGATCAGAAAAGTTCGAAAAAGGAGGATACATCGAGGAGTCACAAGCAGACAGTAGAGAGTGTGACAAGTGTGTCGAAGTCTGAACAGAAAGGAAAACAGAAGAAGGACTCGGCTATTGCGAAAACGAAACAGAAGCTGAAGTATCAGCAGGCTCAGTTGATGAGCACTGGAAGCTCAGAATATGACGATACCCTCGATAAGCCGAAGAAATCGGGCCCAGCTCGTCAGGAAACAGTGAAACCGAAACAATCAGTCAGTAATCAGAGTCATTTGAAAGTAAAAAGAACCTCCCAAGCTGACCGACGAGAGCTTAGAAGACAGATGTCTGAATTTCGAGACGAAGATTCAGACAAACGAAAAGATGGTCCTGTGAAAGAAATGGCAAAAGCTGAATTAAAGCCTGAGAAAGTAGATAAAGGGAAAGTGACGACACGGGCGACGAAATTGGCTGCTGTGTCTCGTAGAAATTTGTCTGAAGAAACTAGCACTAGTACGGAAGAAAGGAAGACTGAGAAAGGCATGTCTTCGTTTGCGGATTTTGAAAAGAATAGCAGCTTGGATCTTTCAAAAAGAGATTCGGATAGCTTTCAACGGGATCGTCAAACAAAGACAGTAATGAAGAAAGTAATCGACGGGTTCAGCGATGACTTTGTTAAAAACTCTAGAATGGGAAGTACAGAGGAAAAGACAACGACTTCTACGGAAGAAGAGCAGATAGTGGATGCAAAAATGGTTACTAAACAAGATTTAGATACTACAGGTAAAGTAACATTGGCGACAGGTGGATTAGAAAAATTTGGAGGAATGACTGAAGCAAATAAGAAGAAATCTGTTGAAGAACGTATGGGTATGGAAAAGTTAAATGATAGGATTGTAAAAAGTCTGGATGGTGAACAGGAATTAAATAAAGCTCCAATTAAGGAAGAAGAATTGAGAGAAGGTAGTAGAATTATACGTGGTCAGACAGTTGACAACGTTATGCTATCTGAAGTAGAGACTACAAAAGCTGACGAATCAAAGCAGCATGAAGAAGCAGATATAAAATCAATTCACGAAGAAACTATAAAGCAACATGTTAAGGGGGAAACAGAAGAATATGAACTGGAGGATAAAAATGCCAGTCAAACTAAAAGTGGTACAGTACAATCTCCAGAACAGAATCTAGAGAACTATCCAGAAAACGATAAGCCATCGTTTATCGACTCTAAACGAAAAACCAAAAGCAAATCGGAAGACGAGCTGCATGAAGAGAAACAAAAGCATGCAGAACAGGGTGATTTAAGCAGGCATTCGGAACAGAAAGTGGAAAAAATTCTAACAGACGTTAGAAAAAAAGATGAACCAATAGCAAAACTGGAAAAGATGGATGTAAAACATAAAATGGAAAAGATTTCAACGAAAAAAGACACAGAAGATTCACCGGTTAATATTGATATTGATGAAAAAATCAGACATGATATTCAAGATAAAAGTGATATTAAACAGGAAACGAAAGACGAATTCCAAATTCTTGCAAAAGAGACAAGTAATGGTAAAATGAGTTTAGTACACAAAATTGAAGAGCCTGTTCAGGAATGCGTGAAGACTGAAATGCAGAGTGATAGTAAACATAATATAACGCAAAAAGAAATACACCTCCCTGGTAAAAAAGAAGAAAAGCAAATGGAAGACACAACTATTCCACATGTAGATGATTCTACTAAAGAAGAGAAGGAAGATGTGATCAAAGTTGCAAGTAATGATCAAAAGGAAAGGACAAACGATTTAAATAAAATGGAAGTCCCTCGTGAAGACAATATTAGTGTTACAAAACCCGAAGAAACCATTTTACTAGATGATCAGAAGAAGTCTGGTGGAAGTTATGACACGCAAGATGAAGATACAAAATCTAGAACCGTCGATGAAATTCAAGGAAGTACGCCTTTAGATAAAGATGAAGAACTTAGCGATAAGGAAGAGGCCACTGCAAAAGAAACAACTGAGGTTCAGGAAATTAATATAGAAACAACTAAAGGGCCCAAAATTGTTGAGGAACCAATTGGAGATCACAAAGTTGTTGAACAGCCAACTGAAGCTTATGAAACTACTGGAGAATCAACTGAGGGTTATCCAATCGTTGAAGAACCAGCCGACGATCATCAAATTGTTGAAAAGCATGCTGAAGTATATAAAGAAGATGAAAAGCCAACCGAGCACGATAGGATTGTTGGAGAGCCAAATGAGAGTTTCAAAATTGTTGAAGTACAAACCGACGTTTGTCAAACTGATGAAGGTCTAAGTATCAGTCGCTATGTTGTTGAAGAACCAATTGTGTGTCATAAAATCGTTGAAGAACCAATTGTGTGTCATAAAATCGTTGAAGAACCAGCTGAAGCTTATAAAATTATCAGAGAACCAACAGAGGTCCATAAACTTGTTGAGAAACCAACTGCGAGTCACAAAATTGTTGATGTGCCAACCGATGGTCACAAGATAGCTGAAGAAGTAACAGAAGATTCTAAAATCTCTAAAGAAACAACAGAAAATTATAACGTTACCGAAAAAGAGCCTATGGATCTTAAAGATGCCAGAGATACAACTGCTTTTAGTAAGAAAGAAAAGGTAGACGAAGAAAAAAAAAAAACCTTGACTAATATCGATGATGATAGAATCAGTGACAAAGAAAATATTATCTTAGATGAGGAAAAAGATTCTTTTATGGGGGTAACGAGTATTACAGGAAAGAAAATCGACGAACAAAGTGTTTCCTTAGATAAAGAAGATACTGTAAATATTACAAACGATGATGTAAATGAAAAGAAAAGCGCCTCTCTTGATAAAGCGGAAGTTACTCCAAAAAAGGAAACTACTGCAGGGCAAGTTGTAACTGATCAATATAAAATTCCTAAGAAGGAACATATTTCATTTGACAAAAGCTCAAAAGTGTTGTCTGGCGAAAATACACAGGGTGTTGTTATAGGAAGCAATATTGTTGACGAGCATGTAATTAAAGAACAAAATGATACTACTGAAGAAAAAACGAAAGAAATAGTTACAGAAGCGCAAAAAATTGACAATGAAATTAATAAAAGAAAAACTGTACCGAAAGTACAAGAATCTGTTGATGGTAAGGTTGGTGAAAATGAAAACTTTAGAAAAGCACAAAACCTTAGTGAATGTCTTACGAGTGATAAAGACACTATTCCAGAAATATCCGAAACTGAAGAGCACACTATTTCAGAGACATCAAAAAGTGATGAACAAGAACACAATATTCAAAAAGAGGAAAAAATGTTAACAATTCAAGACCATTATGATAAGGAAAATCTTCCTTTGGATGCACCAATTTCTATTAGTGAGAAGCAAGAAACGGAAGAACCGAAAGTCAGATTAACAACTTCTATTTCAACAAACGGTAACATGGACAAAGAAACAATAGAACCTTCTACTGATGATACAAGTAAGAAGGAGAGAGTGCTTTCAGATGTGTTTAAAGTCGTCCATTCCCTAGTCGGTAAATTTAAAAGTGACAAAAAGTCTGTAATCATGCCTTCTAAAACAGAAACTGAGAAAATCAAACATTCTGTAGATACTAAAATTGTCGAACAAGAATCGTCATCACTACACATCGAAGATAAAGATAAAAATAAACATAAAATGGAACTATTACATTCAGGTGCATCATCCAGTCTACAAGTGATTGATAAAGCATCAAAATTCGCAGAAGAAAAAACAAGGGACACAGCCAAAGATAAAACTACTTGCCCTACAGATGATAAGCCACCAAGTGATCCAAAGGATAATATCGAAAAGAAATCCCCAATTAACGACATCTTAGATCAAAAAGAAAAAGAAGAAAGCACAGAGGTTAGCAAAACACCTAAACAAACTACCGAAACACCAGTCTCAAAAAAGTCCATCGAAAAAGGAGACGGTAATAAATCGTCGACCATTGAATCAGTGTCACCTACGATAGAAATAAATGAAAATCTAAAAGATCGAGAAGACGTCACGAAGGAAATATTAAAAGCGACTCTCCACGTAGACGAGAAATCCGAGAAAGTTCTAGATAATGAAACGATAGATGTTAAACTATCCCGAACTACTGAGAAGCAGGAACAGTTTCGCGAACCGCCAAGTAAAGGGAGTCCCCAGAAAAGCGAATTGCCCGAAACTTCCCTACAGACGTCCCAGACGGCAGAGAAAGAAAAGTTTCAGTTAGATTCTATTATAACAGAAACTCCCGCAGATTCTGCAAAAATACTGGGGCCCGAAAAGCGGTTGATGCCGGTGAACGAGCGAACTGAATTACAAGAAGTGGAGCAATTTGTTGGAGAAGAAACTTTCACCCCGGTGGGAAACAAAATCCAGCCACTTCCAGAGGAACAGTCACATATGGTCTCGGATGCATCTGTAACTGTCTCCCATGAAGAGAGTATCAAACAGGATATAACCAAGGAAAAAGTGGAAGAAACGATGCCATTAAAGGAGGATCTATCGAAAGACAATAAGAATGACGAACCTGTCGAGGAACAATATTCAGACGTAAGCCTGCCACTTTTTTCAACCGTAATAGTGGATGATTCAGATGACAGTGATTCATCCAGTGATATTTCCAGGAAGACCACACTGACAACCAGACCGTATCAAACACCACGGCATCACGCTCGAGAATTTCCTGAAAAAGACGGTGGTCAAGCAATGGACAATAACGATTCGCAGAGTATTGATGACGAGGAAGAGGAGATGTTAACTCTGGAATTGTTCGATGACAAAAAGACGGGACATTCAAAAACTGACAAACCATCTGAGAATATTGAAGCCATCAGCTATACATCTGTAGAAGAAACTCCCCCGACAAAATTAATCGAGAAAGTGGACAAAGAAGCTGTATTGGGTGAAACAGATTCTAAAAATGTAGAAATACCTCTCGCCAAGGAGAAAACTGCGACTGACACCGAAAGCACAAGAAACGGGAAGCAAGTGGAATCGAAATACGTCTCGGGCCTTGTTGAAAACTCACCAACTCCCGCAGCACGTTTGCAAGGCAGGAAGTTAGGGTCCGAAGCGAAACACCAAGATAGAACGATCAATAAAAACGTCCCGTTATCAGTTTCCAAAGTTGCTAAAGCGGAGCCTTCGAAAGTTGCCGATAGAAGAACGAAAGCGTGGGATAAGAAGCGTGTACCTTCTCAGAGGAAGAAGAAAAGCACCTCCGAGGAGTCATCTGAAGAAAAGGTAGCTCGCTCTCAGTGCGCAGGCAGTCAGGCGCGATATCGAACGCGTAAAAAGACCGCGGAGGAACAGCTGAAGGAAAGAGATATCGAGAAAACGAGACAATCGAGAAGAATAGAGGAGGAGTCACGAAGAATACAGCCCCAATCGAAATTGAAAGGTGCCAGGGATAAAAAATCATCCAGCAGTAGCGAGACGCATCAAACACCGCCGAAAACCGGGGAAATCGATACCAGTAAAGCGCAGCCGAAGTACATGGCGTGGTACAAGAAGAATCGCGAAGAAATGGAAAGGAAGAGGGCAGAACTAATGGCGACGGATGACGAAGAGCAGCTTCCTCGTTGGCTACGAAGAAGCATGAGAAACCAGAGAGCAGAGAAAGAGGAGAAACAGGCATCGAGCCAGAAACCCATAGACACGACACCGCGAATGAAACGAAAGGTTAAACCTTTGGTGAACGTTGAGTCTGAACAATTGAAGGCAATAGTCCGTCAGGGTAGGAAGTTGAGGAAAGCCGAAGGTGGTAAAAACGAGGACCCACCTGTACAGATATTCGCGACGACGCCGCCAGCGATTTCGCAGACAGATCTCAAGCATCACCTGGTGCAACATTCCGAATACAAATACGAGAAAGCACCCGCCCCCTTTTATCTTCACCCACCGCCAGCCCCTCATCCCTCGCCGGAATTGTCGCCGGAGCATTTCGATATGCAGCCGTCGATGGAACGTGGCCGTGCGGATGAAGATTTCGATTCGAGTATCGCCGTGTCGTTGCAGGGTGGTAACAGGTTGCGACATCAACAGTTGTTGGAAAAGAAGAGCGTTTTCGATATCGCGTACAGTGAAGCTGCACCCTCGCAGCTTCGCTCTGACAGTACCACACCACCGTCTTAAATTGGGAATAAGTTTGTTCGTTAGCATTTTTGTGTTTTTTTTAGGGGGGGGGGGCCTTATGGAATTAAAGATAGTGTCCAATGTTATTTGGAATGGTTGTGGTTATATGGTTTAGATAACAAGCAGCAGCGAAGTTTTGTACTTGTAGGAATGAAATAGGGGAACATTACCGATAAAGAAGAGACTTTTGCAAAAAGGACAACTGAGAATTGTGGTATTAAATGAGGGTCATAAAATTGTGGGAGATTCAAACGAAGTTTAGGAAGTAATTGGACAACCAACTGAGGGTCGTGGAATTGATGAAAAACGAGCAGCGAAGTTTTATATACTTGTAGAAAAGAATTCTTGAGTGGAGTCTGCATAAAACTTCTGGAGCGATGAATAAGTTAAACTTCTTCATGCTCCTGAGTTGGGTACTTCGGAAAGGTTGGAAAATGTGAACTGGATTCGAATGGTTTAAATTACGCACACAATGCAGGGTTAATTTTAATATAAATTAGATTTGTGAAACTGTTGTAAGATGAATCATAGATGTCACGATTTACATTTTGGTAGAGTATAACTGTGAAAAAATATTCATAATGAAATAATTAGAAGGAAATGTAATTGGACGTGAAATGATTAATATTTATATACATATACATACATATGAATATTTATTCTAAAAATGGCAACATCAAAAGGATGCTGGTACGATCTAATGAAGAGTTATCTTGTTTTGCACTGTAAAATTAAATATACTATGGAATACATTCAGTAATACAAAAAAGAAAAGAACAATAACTGGTTGTAAATTGAAGAGTCGAAATATTTCATATACAAATTACGATTATGTAGGTATGAAATACTTGCATATCCTTATCGAGACTGTATAAAAATGTATAATTTGTGGAGTACAGCACTCGAGGTTTAAAATAATAACCAAAAATTAAGTTTTATTTATTTGTGAAGGTTATAAAATTGGGCAATAATCTAAAACTTCATAACTAACAATAAGTAGTCAAACTAAATAAATTATGTTGGCAATACATACAATTTGGAAACATTGAGAGTACAAACTAATTTTACTGAAAATTAGCTTGCATTAACTGTACTTTCACATTTGCTTTTTAAATTAAACTTTTCGTACGTTACTTTACATTAAACATTTTGCAAACGAAAAATATTACACTTTACAAGACTATATATATATATATATATGTATATTTATTATAACTGTTCGCATTGCTCTATCAGTATCCGGCTTTGTTCAAAGCAAAAATAAATACAAAACATCTTGTACTTCATTTTTCCTAAATACATATTAATTGCATAATATAGAATTTTAAAGGACAATTTTGTTAATGTTACAGCCGTCCAAAAAGAAAGTAGCACGTCGATTTAATGACCAATTTTATATTACGACTGTTAATCCAATATTATGATGTTTATAATTATCTTGTAAATACATATGTATAAAATCTCAAACGTTTTCTTATGTGTACGTTCAATTCCACCCATTCCAAATTGTATCTCCTTTAATTATCACAGACGATTCATTATAATAGCAGTCACAATGATATTGTGTTTGTATTTTTTCGTAATGTTTTTACATTGCAATATTGTGACAAAGGCATTGGAACATTGTAAACTATACGGAATACGAAAAATATTATTTTATTTTATTTATATTATCATTTATATAAAACAATAAATTTGCCTTTGTAACTTCGTAATAACAAAATGAATTCTATCAAGGTTTTCCTCCTTTATGTACTTTTAACAAAAATAATTTATGTTAATATTTGCCTGAACAACTGATGCCCCTCCATTGCATTTCACATTTAACTATTTAAGATACAAATTATTTTACATGACAGCTGCATACTATTCTACATGTAATATTATAATCAACACTGTTATAATTTTAATCATTTTGGTATTAGTGTGCACTTGATCGTCACACTGCTTGATAACATGACAAACATCATTTAGGGTGAACAAAACTACTGTAAGCATCATTATTACAGCGATTATTATTATATTCACTAGAATTATGTTGGAGTAAGCTTCTGCCTTTCCTGATATTCTGCTACAAATATATCCTTGGTTCCGACTTTACCAGCTTCGCTATCTTTTACTAACCAGTTTTATCTGAATTAGCTGCGCCTGATATAATAGTCTGTCTGATAAATCGATTTTCCTTATCAGTGACATTATATTGCAGCAAGCATTAAATTGTTTTGGCTCTTCGCACAAATCGTAGCTATATTCTTCAATGTATTTATAAAATCAAATTAATGTAGTTGCAATTATACGCGACTTCGAAAAATCTTTCTGATAACGTAACATTTTTTAAATACAACACTTTTAATAAAAGAATTAAATGATAAATTAAAGTCTAAAGTAAGATAAAAATTACAAGGAAACAAAGCACACATCGACTTCCTGTTACCATAAATTTACAGGAAAAGATATATTAACAGGAATTTTTTATTTAATTGCGTTCTCCTATACTCTATATAATCCTCTGCATTATTATTAAAAATTATCCCAGAAACCATATTCTACTTTTTACTGATTAAAAACCGACGAAATTGGAGAAGAGCAGTGGGCAATTTACATCAAAGGTCATGGAAAAAGGTCAAATGAATTTACATAGAAAGTACAGGATTAAACTCGTGTTCTGAAGTATCGACCTTACGGCAAAAAACCAGTGTTTTCTAGCGTCATCTGTGATTTAATTTCATATCCAACAGCTGAACCGAAGGTGGGACAGTTCTTGCCTGTGGTATAGTGACGTAAAACGTGACGTAATTCTAGTTCATCGGACAGCATGTAGGAACTGACGTAATCGGTACTTCCGTGACGTCTTTTGACGATGGGCGTGACGTGACCGATGCAACTAACCTACCGTAATCGTGAATAGAATCGTGCATCAAACATAACCGGAGTCTGGTAAATCTTTGGAATGGGAAAGTAGAAACTAAATGTTGGTCGTTCGACCTCGAGTTGCTGACGCGCGAAAAGCGCATCATCGTTGGCAACATGTTACACATTTTGCATGAAAACAGAATTTCTTGTACTTCACGTAATTAATCAATGATAGACGATTGAATATTTGTAATTGAATAGTATCATGTAATTGAATAGTATTGAATAGTAATGGATTTTATAGAACTTTTGTATAACTTTTATTGAGCTAACAAAGCTTCAGCAATATTCTTGCCTTTGAATACAAAAATTATGAAATGCCTATGTGCTGGTCAACAAGAAATAATTTACGTGTAATAGAGGGCAAGTTATTATTAACATTAACTGGGAAAATAATAATGAGAATGATAATAAGAGTTCATTCATTTTGTTCATTTTGGAAACGAAAAACAAAATTTAAATATTTTAACGGATATAATATATACTTGAAGTGGAGTATAATATACTTATATTATAATGTTTGTTTATGTGCTCGGAGATGACATTAATATGTGCAATAAATTATTCGTAAAGATTATCTAATTATATCATATACAATTATTTAATAAGTTAATACCGTGGACCAGTTTTTGATTTCAAAGGTTGTCAAACAAATGCATAATATTAAAGCACAAAAGATAATAAGTTTGTGCTTTTAATGCAGGCGAACCATATGTATGCAAATTTATTTAGATGATTTATAATTATGAGATTAATATTTCAATATAAATGGTATACGAAGAATAATAGAATAAGTGCATTATGAACTAGAATTAAATGATATTACTATGTATGTACATCTAAAACATATCAAATGTATATTTGAAGATTGGTTGTGTTCAATTGCTTTACATACAATACTTAAACGTCTTAAACCGATAGATGCAAATGTAATAATTCTGCTAGTAGTGTTTATAATGAAATATATTTGTTACTTAAATGATAGTGTGTAAACTCGTCTTTTTAGCAATAACGAATATCTACTTCACTATTTAACGCAATACCAATTAATAAAGTTATCTGTATTATTAAATAGTTACTATAATATAATATTATGAGTATTGTAGCACTTTGCTGTTGGAATTTATTAACTAAACTTTTTGAAGTTTAATATCGTTCAAACAAATGTATTTAGCTTTTAAACATAGCTATAATTAAATGGTTATTTATCACAACACAACACAAATGATAAAATTATTTACCAATTAATTTCCTTTTACATTATTAAATGTATAACACATTCAAGTTTAACATATTCCATGATAATAAAAGAGGTGCAGATACCATTAATGTGAAGTTTTAATGATGCATACTCATTATATTTCAAATGTGAATATCCATCTGTGTAGAAGTAATTAAATAATTATAAATGTGTTGCAGATTCCAATTTAATTATTTTTTAATAACATATTAATAATGTCTGAGTCATATAATTGATTTCTTTGTTAGTCGTATATTATACTTATAAAAGAAACTTAAGTTTTCCTCGCCTAATTAACTTATCAAATAATTATTTCTTCATAATAATAAGAAACAATTGTTATAGTACTTTATTTGTTTCGACAGTGAATCGGAATATATTAAAATCTTTGCATCAAGGTGCAAGATATTTGAGGAAACGTTGAGAAATAGTTATCTATTAGATCTCAATAATGGAACTTAATAATCTTGCATGGCAATTGTACTGAAAAATAATCATATGCTAACAGACAATTCTAATTTCGATTTTACTCATCTTACAATTTAGAACCGTCAAATAACACGTGAAAAGATCATTGTTAAGCTAGATCGTTTTTGATAAAAAAGAAGATACCAATTTCTCTAGATGCGCTCCTATTATCTAGAAACTAGAAACTGATCGGCTAGTTGCAACAAAACACACTGTACCCTAAACTAACTGGTAATTTATGTATAGCAAAAACGGTTAGATAATTTAAGATAGTACTTCAAACTAATGAACGGGACTTTACACATATTGTTTGCCACTATAACTAATAAGAGTTAAATAAAATGAAAACTTACTAAGTTAATCAAACAAATGATTATTTAATTTTCTTCTATTAATTTTTATTAAAAATAGTAGCGCGATACCATTTATAGTTGCATTATGATAAAACAGTTACTTTACTATCACATTTCTCATAAAATTTGCAGACTTATCCACTGATTAAACAAAAATTAAATCAGATCTTATTTAAAAGATAGCAATTTAAACAGATGAACGCATTATTTTTGGTTTGTATTTATGCAGAATCAGTTATTAAAATTCTGTGATTTAACTTTAATGTAAGCACATATCACAGAAAATGAAATTAATGTATGTAACATTTTATTATTCAATATTGACTACGACATAATCAGAACATTTTACTTAAAAAATAGAAATTTAAACAGATAAACGTATTATATATGTTTCTATCTATGCACAATCAATTATTAAAATTTTCTGATTTAACTTTCATGCAAGTACAAATGATGGAAAATGAAGTTAATTAATGTAACAGTTTATTATTTAATATTTACTGCACACGTAGAACGTCGCGCGAATAGAGTACATGTAACAGGAGACCTCCTAGGGCTTACAACGTTACAACCCTCATTTTGCAACTGACACATTGTTACAAATATTACAACAATGAACAATGAACGATTGAGGCCTATGCCTTTCGTAGAGCCTCGTGCCATATTGAGCATTTCTCACCTCGGATTCTTCTGCATTGGGCCGCAATTGAAACACTAAACAGGGTAGATAGTATCAGCCGGTAAACAATAGAAAGATGTTAATTGTTGTTAATAAAGAACACACATGTTGCTGGTGCAACGGCGAACAGAGCCGCGGAAGAGGCTGCACCTGTAACACCAGTACACGAAACGCAAACACACCTGGAACCTTTGACCTTTTCATCGACGCTCGGTACTACCCCTCACCCTTTCCCTTTCCCTACGCCAGCTGCAGTTCGATGAAAATGTTGCACTGCGCGCTATGGTTTAGCGTACAAATTGGCATCTACCTCTTGCAACTAGAGGAAAGGTCAGCTTTGTCACCCTGGTTTCATTGATTATTATTGGTTCAGTCCCTTCTCCAGTTTCTACGTTGCATTTATTCTATCAAGGAAGCTCGGCAATAATATTACTTGATGTTAACCAAATGGAACCGAGAAAGAATGTTCTCCCTCGCGATCGTCTTCTAAATAAAATAAATACATATACGCAGCTTAAGGCAAGGAAAATATAAGGCCTTCCCGAATGGTTACGAAGTAATCGAATTCTGTAATTTGTGCAGAGGACTAATTTATGAAATTCAGATTTCATAGTTTCATAGATATCAAAATATAACACCTTTGTTTCGAAAGTGATATTATTTAAAGAGTTGATTTACTTCGGAAAATTGAAAGAACTATTTTAATTTAGTTGCAAGTTTTAGTGGCAGTTATCGACCAGATGAATATTATTGGCAAAAAGAAGATATTTGTAGGAATATTATCAAACTGTCACTTTTGGAATATAGGAACAAATGAGAAGAAACGAAAAATTAGAGAGAAATCCTTTTAAGTTTGTGACAATTTTGATATTCCTTTGGTAATTATAAAACTGACCTATAATATTTTCTGCTGATAGATAAATTAATATTTATCCAACTTTTTCACATTCCTTAGTAAGACAAAAATCACGTCTCTTCAAGTATATTAATAAAGTATGTAATAAATATAATTATTTAATAGTGGAAAAAATTGTTGCAACTTTATGTGAACGTTTATGAAACTGCTTTATGTTATAGACAAGCTAATTTAAAGTGTGACACTTTGGAAGGATATTAAAGTGTTTCAAGATTTTGTTGTTCAGTTGAAGGAAAAGCTGCGACGAATGGAATTGCCAACGTCGGGCACTAATTGTAAGTAAGGGTTAGTTAGTGAGTCGTTTATTAGACGCAGGGTTTAGCCCAACAGATTCAATGATAACGACAGTTTTGGGACAAGAAGAAAATGAACGAGACTCAGAAGTCATACAACAACAACAACAACCAGTTGAAGGGTTGACTGGCCCTACTGGCAGTACCAACGACTTCTCGAGTGTCCGAAACGGATTTATTACGAAGAGAAGGAGATTTAGCTGAGCGAGAAATTCGCATCCTTAGAAGAGAATTGGAGATGTGTTTGACATTTTTTGGCAGCTTGTTAAGGTTACGTCTTACCGGTGTGCATCTTATGCATGTGCGTGGCATCGGATTTATGTGTAACGATCTATGTGCAACGAATTTATGATTAATCAGGGTTTGTCAAACCTGTAGATGAGAAACATTTAATTACGAGAAAAAAGGGACGAATGGGTCCTTGGCTTAAGTTAAGTTAATTAAGTCAAAATAGATGTACTTTGTTAACATAGGTTTTGCAAAATTGTATGTACACATGTGTAAGCAACAGTTCCGTTAATCGAGACGATTAACTTGTCAGGATGACCGAATTGTAAGGATATTTGTCATATGTATAACCGTTTCATATATTTTTATTGATTTAAATTTAAACAAATCTGTTGTTACGTTATGATTTTGTTAAGAAACGTCGCGTCGTTATTACGTTGTTATTTTCCAACGAGCGTTCAACCAATAAACACATTTTGCGCCTAAACGAGCCATCTTACAATATCTACATTTGTCTCATAAACACACCGTTCTTCCTTTATTTAAAAACCCTTTCAAAACCAGTAAAGATATAAAATCTCTAATTAGGTATTACAAAGCTTGTAATACAAATACTTTGCCACATTTGGAATCGCGTTCCTAATGGAACTGCAACAAAAACTATCAAAGGCAAATGTAATTCAAATTCACACGCCGCACCACGCTACCCCAATAAACATACCAAAAATTGAAAACAATAGAACATAAAATTGCATAAAGATTTAAACACTAACCATTCAATTCACCGAAATATATTACCAAGATTAGGCAAGGGGTCCATGGACTGCTAGAGCCGTTCCTGTTTCGTCTCACCCATAGTACCCACACACGGGCAGATTCGCAACGCGAAAGACACCTTGGCCAGGTATTTTCGCATCGCGAAACTCGCGGCCCTTTCTGAGAGGTGGAGATTGGCCCGAGTGTCAATAGCCATCAATCATCTGAAAATTTCGGCAACGCGCTGGACAACACGAGCGACAGGGTACCATCACCAAAGTAGAGTTCTCCAGGACAACCGAGCGCGGCGAAATGTTGTGGAAAGGGGTACGGGGCTAGGGCGGTGGGACCAGGAGGAACGTTCGATACCACAAAAAACGGGGACCAACTCGAGGTGCACAGCCAGCACAGCTAGAATTCGGTCACCGCATCTACGCTGCTTCGTGTATGTTGCGCTGTGATATCAGGATTGCTCGGTATGCGCGGACGTACGAGACATAGAAATGGAGCAAAATTGTGATATATCCGAACGCATCACAGTGCGGCGAGTGATAGGCGAATGTGCACAAAAATAATATTTCCTTCTTTTTAATTTGTTCGTGCATGGTAACACAGAAAAGGAATTCAGGTCGGCATTTGAAGATAAAATTGGTCTGTTAAAATGATTATAAAAGCTTTTTTTAATTTAAAAACTAAAACTTAAACTTAAAAATTAAACAGTTGCTAGATTTTCATATTATTTCTGTATTTAAAATAGCAATTTATAAATGTATTGCTTCCTTGTAAAAATATTGCTATTTATTTACATTTCGTGCTTATTAAATATCAGAAAGGATAATAATAATAATAGTAATAGGAAGAATTGGAAGAAGCATTCAGTGACAAATTAAACTATATATAATAATTATTTTCTGTATTTACGAGTGCTGTTCTCTCTTTATTTATAAAATCGTTTATAATAATTCAATATACACGTCACTTCACACTATTCTCATGTACTACATAAATGAAATTACTAGATACCTATAACTCTTTTTAGGAATGTCAGTTTGTAATGCTACATTTCTATGGTCGAGTATAGTATGTTACTTCCAATTAGTAACCAATGTATTGACTCTATAAACTATTATATGTATGTACAATAGACCACTATCTATTGTATGTTTATACATCCCGAGTTCAATCTGACATATTTGATTGCACGATTTAATTATTCCTTGCACAAAATTAGAAAACTATTTCACAACATGTTCAACATTAAATTAGTATTACGTTAAATATTTCTCTTACTAAATGTAACGATAACAATTAATAATAATACTCCCTAACACTATACTATCATTAACTCGGTGCAATCTTAATAAAGATACAACAAATTGTTGCAGAACTGTTCATTTATTTTGATCAAGAGCTAATTCGCGCAAGGTAACATATTTTTATTAAACAAACATTAAGTAAACTACTCTAGTGCGAGTGATAATGAGAAAACTGTAGGTCAAGGAGTTAGTAAGAGGATTAGTAACCTTCTTCACGCGCAACTGACAATGAGTGACCCTTCCACGAATACATACACGCTTCAGCGGCCAGGACGTGTGAAGACCTACTCGGTTTCATAGTACTCTAGTACAAAAGCGACAATCCGCAGATGACTCGCGCAGTTGGCGCGCATGTAAACGCAAGCCACACGCGGTAAGAACGTGACACACCGATTATACGGTAAGGGCGCCATTTTTATACAACAGGTAGGTGGAAACAGTAGGAACAAGCGTATGAAGGAAATATAAGAATATTTAATATGCACAACAGGTAAAATCAATAACGAAGGATGAGTGACAATAACAGGAAGTGCATTGTTTACTATAATAGTAAACTTTATTTTGTAGAATGTAACCTTACATTCGAAAATGTAAACAAAATCATTAAAAGATTTGTATAACGATCTGAAGTTTTTGTTTTCATGATTTGCTTGTAATTTGTTATAAAGTATTACGATTGACAAAGAATGACGAATTATGTACGATATTAACGTTATTTTAGATTTTACCACCATTATTGTAAATTGTATATTAATATGTATTATAAATAATAGTGTCTGTTCATTGTTGTTTAAACTAAATTTGCAAATCTTATTATCTCTATTAACAGCTCATAACATGCTATTTACAACTTCTTAAGTTATTCATAACAATTGTATACCCATTGCGACTACTCACTATAATTTAAATAAAATTTCTGACTTCCAATACTCCCTTTCAATTTTTCTTCAGCGTGTTCCCATTTTTACGGAGATTAAACTCGACCAGAATAAGTTAAATATTGCTAAAACAGTATCTATATGACAATCATTAATTGTATACGATTTATTGCATAAATACCTATTCACTTTATACATAGGAATTTCAAATTATGTTAGTTTATGAACTCCCACAATCGGCACATATACATACTTAACTGACCGCATTTTTTTTCGTTCGTATGCACAACAGAATACATAATATGTTGAGTGTAAAGTGTAGAACCATTAATGAATAATTCACTGACAAATGACAAATACATCTTATCCGTATATACACTAATTCGTGGTAAGTTCAGTTAGTACAGAATACATACATGGTGGGGAGAAAGAGGATGCCATCCGCCTACAACCGTATAAGGAACCCGCGCATATACTAGGGATGTATGCGAGTTAAGTTAGTAACGCGTTACTAACTACCTTCCCTGAGCGCCTGATACTATAGCCACGTGTTTCGCCGAGACAAGACAGCTCACCAGCTGTCTGCCACAACGAACGACCACCAGGCGCTTCATGCGAGCCTGGCATCCGGAAGTTGAGATTAGAATGCACGTGGCTACCTTCCGGAATGTCGGTTGACGCCATTGTCAATACTACTTCTGATACCCTATACCCGCAAGAACTTCCGAAGTAAGCAAATTATTTAAATTCAAATGATATTTTTTGTGTAAGACCGTGCAATTTTACAGTTGTATCACTCATATTTTCTCTGTTCTATATTTTGTTAACAATTAAGCATGCTACGATATACTAACACGGTTCGGTACTAAGCTGATTAGTAATAAGTAATAAGTATTATCGTCTGTAAATATTAAATACAAGACATACTTTCGTACAAAGGTAGGGCCAGCAAGAATTTTGCGACTTAAAATTTACGAATACGTGCCGCTTATTTATAAATAAAAATCGTTTCGTTAAATCTAGTTTAAACTTTTTAAAGTTTATATTGAAATGCAAAAGATAAGATGTCTAAGAAAGTTAAGATGAATATATCAATTATTATAGCTGTCATTAGTGTAAAGAAAAGTTAATGAAACTATGGGAAACACAATACATTCTTTTAGTAAATAAAATGTCAGATGATATTATTGTGAGACGATAAAGGAAATACGATGCCGAAAACATACATTGAAAATATATTGACGAAAAGAAACAATATTATATCTCTGTTCTGAGATAAACATATTAACCGAACGTTAGGAACGTATGTAACAAATAAATATATACATAATTCCCAACGATATTACACATTGCCGGACATGCAAACGCACATGATACGAATATACATAAATATGTATAAAGAAATGAAAAAGAATTGAGGATGTAGTAAAATCTAATTTTATCGACGACGTCTTCCAAAATTAAATCACCATGTACTAAAGGGTTAAGGTAAACAACAACGTGCAGCCGTATCTAGTTATTCACACTTTCTGCAATATGATGAGTGCCTGGTACTCGCTCCGCGAGTCGCGAAGTCCTTGCAGCGGTATTACGTATCGTTTCCCGAACGTAGCCGCGTTCTTGTCCGTGGAAGGCACGCTGAAAAAGGCGAAGGCTGGTCTTCGGCCACGATTACGTTCGATGCATGCGTATATACATATACGATCGTTGACACTCGCCAAGACTCCTCACCTGCCCATCAAAAGACGTAAAGTCATCCACATTGGCCAACCGAAGAATAGGCTCGCATGCAATAGAGAAAGTTACACTGTATGCTAGTGAATAGCGCGCGAACAGTATCATGCACTGTATACTAGTGCTTCCTATGGTTTCATGTTCGCCTGGTAGTTACTTGGCGAAATGTGGACGCCTTTCGGGAACTGTTTTTCTTGGCACCCTGAAGTGTACCCCGGGTGCTTCCAATTACCTGTAAGGGCATATTCGGTGATAGAAGAGGCTGCAGCAGCGCACTTCGACAATGACATCTGAATCTTGGCAAGTAATCGTCAGGAACTGTTTTATCTACGCGGACGGCGGTAAGGTAATTTTCTGTATATCATTCCATCGTGAAGGGAATTTGAAGTGTTAACAGTTTGTTTATACGTTTAATGTCGGAAGTAAAGTACAAATGTCTTTCTTTTATTTTCCAAATGACTGCTTTCAGGAATCAGGATAATTGACATCACTTGTTTGATAAAAAAAGGAAACATTTATTTTTGTTTAATACTCCGTAACAGTGTTTCTTTCATACGGTATACAAAAATATAGAAACGGATTATATAAAATAAAACACATTACATGTTAATGGATAAAAAAATAAAACTAGCGCGGATAATTGTTAAGTTTTATAAAATCGTTTCATTTTATTAATCGTCATCGTCGTTGATAACTAGACTGCGAAGTTTATGCAAATGCATATTTTGGGGAAATAGATTAAACAAATGGGACTTCGACAGAAACAGGTTTCAGCATTAAACGTTTTCAAAAATAAATTTTTTTATTTTGCATATTGCATATACATTGCATATGCTGCATATATGTTGCATATTCTGTATATATGTTGCATATTCTACATATATGTTGTATATTCTGCATGTATGTTGCATATTCTGTATACAGGGTGTCACATCACATAACATGCACACTTCAAATAACTTTTAAATTACACATCTAATAAAAAATTGTTAAATAAAATAGTTATATGGTTTTGAGGGGGGGGGGGGGGGGGATGGTGACGTCTCAACTTATTTTGTACGTAGTATAGTTTCCGAAATTTCAAAGTCAACGTGAAAGTTTAATATTTATGTTACATAGTGTTTTGTATGTTTAGAAGTTTAATATTCATGTTATATTGTGTTCTGATGGTACAAGCTGTATAATATAATTATTTTTTATAACAGTTTGTGTAATGCCCATATATTGTGAAATACAGTAATTAATGATTAAACATAATTGTCCAAAATTTTCTAGTCTATATGCAAGTGTATATTTATCAAATTTACCCTGCATATACATTGCATATATCTTGCATATACTTTGCATACATCATGCATATACTCTGCATATTCACTGCATATCGTAATTGCATGAACTTCCGCAGTCTATTGATAACAATACGAGACGACCTTTGTTGATTATCTTGATCTTGTGCTGGTTCTTCTTCGTCGTCGCTAATTCTCTTTGGTATCCTGAGACGTTAATGGCGCCCCTTTTTCTTTTCGTTTTTTCACCATTCCGTTCTCTTTGTCCGAACTGTCGGGCCTATTTCTTTTCCCTTCATCTGAAGTTATAATATTGTATATTATATAACTAACGACACTACGCTTAAGCATCAGAACTCTTCATAAAAAAAATTCATCCGAAATAAAAAATAAAATTGTACCTAACAATGTATTCTTTAGATAATAATTTTAAAAATAATTACCATTTCTTTGATTTAGACAAAATTTTAGCACCGTGCTTTAATTTAGTAAATATGAAATTGTTCGTTAACGGAGCACTTATTAGTAATTAATAAGTGTAGAGAATAATACTTTGTTGCGTCTATTTTGGTCTGGAAGAGTTTTTAACTTGTAGAAGAGTGTGAACTTTTCCATATAAAATTAATAATGCCTTAAGAAATTTTTGTACAGTTCGAAATGTTTTACTGTTCCCAGCTTTTAATCCTAGTATATACAGTTATTAAGATAAAGATTTTGTTTAAAAACTATACTACTTTTACTTACCTTGAGCTGTGTTAACGTTGAATTCTATTTCCGGTTCGGAATCGGACGAAACGACAAGTATTTTAGCTGGATCTATTGATTTCTTCCTTCCTGATTGTGATTGCTCTGTGATCAATAACGTTGAGAATGGTAAAGTTAATTTAAAAATTCGATGTAGTTAACATTTATACACGAATTGATTGTTGTTTAAATTTGTTGGTAAATCTCTGGAGTTCAGAAAGTTTAACCAATTGCGTCAACAGAGGGCATGTAACTGTCTGTTAGGAATAGAGAAATACATACCGACTGCTTGCGAATTTCCTGCTTTCTGTTCCTCTCGTTTTATGGTTTTTCGAGTTCTCCGCTTGGAGTTTATATTAATTTTGGAATCAACGTTCCGAGAAGTGGATGGCTGTGGCTCCGCTAGAAATGTAGAATCGTTTTCATTTCATTTGTATTTGATTAAGGAGCTCAAGAACAATTTCTTTTTAAAACCATATTCGATATTTTATTTTATTATCATACTTGTAAAAGAATAAATTGTGTTGTAACAAATTACGTTAAATTTATATAAATTAAATTAATATTAAACACCAGGAAACTACCGAAAACTTAAATTTCTGTCTCCTAAATAATATTATTCCAGTAATATATTTTAATGTCGTATAATAATTTGTATATAAGACACGAGTAATCGAAATTGCACTTAGGAATGTATTTCTAAAAATTACTTACACTTAGAATTGGAATCCTTTTTAATATTTTCTAAAACATTATCGCTATCAGTGCTTTCCTCTTCTAGATATAAAGGAAAGAAACAGAAAATAAATTTCATGGCCATGAACTGCAGTCGCATTTCTAAACAAGTGTACTTTTAGTTAAATGTTCAATTATATTATTGTATTTTCTAACTATACGTATACAGGGTAACTCCCGTAACACCCGGAAATTGGAGGTAACCGGGGTGACTCTGAACAACTTGTTACTAAAGTGTTGGTTGAAGCTTCATTTTTGCATTATTAATGAAAAACACTGTCCAACCACTACAGTGTTGGCCCTCAACCGAGCTCGGTCGTGGTCGTGAACAAACGCATTGGCACAGCGCACACTGGGACAATCGCCCAATCTAGGTGGAAAAAATTCATGTCGCAAAACAGCCGTATCTTCATTTATTCTTGTTAAGGAATGTTTACTGACACTAATAATGGTCATAATAATTAATTAAGTAATTATTTAAGTATGGAAATCAACCTCCGAAAACTGCAAACCTGATCACGACCAAATCGTTGGAAAGAAAATTATATGACAGGAATTAGTAACATTTTTTAAACTTCTATGCATTGTGGAGTATATTAGCATAAGTGAATGTTCACATAGCAATATATAAATTTGTGCGAATGGGCGTTTGTCCCAGTGTGCGGAGTGGGTATCGAGGGAAGCGTGCGGCAAATGTTCCGTCGTCGTAAATTGACAATAATGTGGAATTATTCGTCATTCGTGGATAACAAATAAACTAATAAGCCGTTTAATAACTGCGTTATTAAATACTTATACGGGTGCATACCCCGATCTCGTAAGTGCCGGTATATCGTCGTCTGGCTGACACTAAAACAGAAAAGTACACTACTATAAGAATTCCATTTCTATTATGAAATGTTTATGCATTTGAAAATTTAAACTTACCCCACCCGCCTGCTAATCTCCGCTATACTCTGCGCGCCATCACGGTCGCGCTCTGCGAGGGCTGCTTCCAACCGTGCCGTGGGGATTCGACACGATCGGCCGCTATCTGTTCGAACGCGGTGAAACGAGCCAGTCGAATACAGGCGGGTAGCCAAAGCACGGAAGGTCCGCGAGCTAGGTGTTTGTCTGCCGGGATGTAACTCCCGATACCGAGCAGCGGCAGCGTTGGAATTGCCATTGCATTGCGCATATGTGAAAAACATGTTGTAGTACTCTGCGTTCGTATAATTCATGTTGCTCGTAGGAATATCAGTACGACTCTGCCAGCTTAATTGTTTCTTGAGTCGTAGATGTTCGTTCGTTAAGGAAGGGATATTTTGTAAAGGTGTGGGGGTACCCGAAATCACGGGTTCGGGGCGGAACGGAAAAATTCGAATGGGATCGGGCGAGATCTCGATATGTACTCCTGTAATGCTCGGGATCCCGAGTGTTTCGGTACGATTCGAAACAATCAAATCAGTTTGCCAATAATCGAATGCGATCGATTTTTTGGAGATCGGAATACTGCAATTTTATAAGGAAAGGGAAGGCGATCATAATTAGTAAATAAATAATGAACCATAATAGAAAAGGTAGAAATAACTAAAGCTAGACATAAAAGAACAAATGTTTCATTTTCTTAAATTATTATGCAAAAATCATAATTGTTATACACTCTCCTTGGTCTTGTATTAATTACAATGTTTCCGGCAGTGGAAAATAAACGTCGAAAAATTTGTTCTTTCATATAGGGATCGACGTTAACACTGTATTTTTAGCTATTTTCATTTTTCGTGATTCATTATTTTTTATTATTTATCACTGCCTGCCCTTTCGTTATGCCATTACAGTATTTCAATCTTCGAAAACTCGATTGTATTCGATTTCAATCGATTGATAGATCACATTCAAGCGAACTGAATTACAAAAGTACAAGGTGTAAAGAAATGTTTGGTCTTGGCAATCATAGGCGTGTTCTACACCTTCTGATCGGTGAAGATCTGTAAAAAAAAGTTGCCGCAAAATTGTCCTTGACCTTGAATTTCCAGGTCAAATTTTGTTTTAAGTGCATTTTATTCTACGCATCATGGGGATAAAAAGTGTCAAAGGAGCCATGGGTCAAAACACGACCGTTTCCCCAGAAATTGATGCGGAAGTTTTGTCGGCTGTAAGATGAATTTTATTCATAGAAGTTGGACATTTCAAATTGAAATGCTAGCTGCTGACATAAACACAGTCATAGCGAAAATGTAAACACACCGCTACAGCGTTAAAGGCCACATAAACACAGTCCATTAATGTGTGGGCAGCTATTCTAGGAAACAGAATTATTGGCCCCTTTTATCTTCCAAATCGTTTAACAAGTGAGAATTATCTCAGGTTTTTACGTTCACGATTGTTGACCGAACTGCGTCTTACAATACCGCGTGAGAGGCGTCGTTATACTTATTTTATGAATTTTCTTTTTTAGATAGTAGAATAAGGGGTCAAATTTTTTCGAAAGACGAAAATGAAATTATCAGAATAGAAATTGATCCACCTCTAGTGCTTAAAGTTAAAAGAAAAATTACGCAAAGCTATTTAAGAAGTTTTAGGACTGATTTCGGGATTCATAATTGACCCATCATTTGTTTGATAAAAAAAGGAAACATGTTTATTATTTTTTTAATACAGGCAATGATAAAGGAGTACATATGTATTGTCGTTATGATAGGAGTGTTTCTCTCATACGGTACACAAACACATAGAAACGGATTATATAAAAGACAATGCATTACATGTTAATCGATAAAAAAAAAAATAAAACTAGCGCCGATAACTGTTAAGTTTGACAAAATCCTTTCGTTTTATTAATCCTCATCGTCGTTGATAAGTATACGAGACGACCTTTGTTGATTATGTTGATCTTGTGCTGGTTCTTCTTCGTCGTCGCTAATTATCGTTTTATTGCGTTTCTCCTTGGCATCCTGAGACGTTAATGGCTCCTCTTCTTCGTCACTATCCAGTAAACGACGTTTTTTCACCGCTCCGTTCTCTTTGTCCGAACTGTCGGATCTATTTCTTTTCCCTTCATCTGATGAGTTAGTGTGATAATTCAATTAAAACGCTACACTCCAGACAATATTGTACATTATATAACTAACGACACTACCCTTAAGCGTCAGAACTCTCTATAAAAATATTCGACCGAAATAAAAAATAAAATTGTATCAAACTATGTATTCTTTTGAAAAAAATAATTCTAAAAGTTTGTTGATAACATGTGCACTTGATTAATACTGGATGCAGTTGATTTCGCTGCAGAGATCATTTTACAATTAGTCAGACTTTGTTAAAATCCTGCAAAACAAGCTTTGATACTACGCGGTGTATAGATCTATTTATAAGCACTTTTGAAGTCATGGATTTTTCTACTGCTAATCTACTATTATATTTTACCTCAGACAATATTTAAAATAATTTTTCTTGGAAGCTAGGACACGGATGAAAATACATTTTTTTAGATTTTCTTTTATTATGCATAATTATCATTTCTTCGCACATATTTTAGTACTGTTCTTTAGTTTAGTAAACATGAAATTTTTCATTAAGTAATATTTCATTATAAGTAATAAGCGTAGAGAATAATACTTTGTTGCGTCAATTTTGCTCTGGAAGAGCTTTTAACTTATAGAAGAGTTTGAACTTTCCCATATAAAATTCATAATGGCTTAGGAAATTTTTGTACAGGTCGAAATGCTTTACTTTACCCAGCTTTTAATCCTAGTGTATACAGTTAATAAAATAAAGATTTTGTTTAGAAACTATACTATCTTTACTTACCTTGAGCTGTGTTAACGTTGATTTCTATCTCCGATTCCGAATCGGACGAAACGACAAGTATTCTAGCTCGACCTATTGATTTCTTTCTTCCTGATTGTGATTGCTCTGTGATCAATAACGTTGTAAATGGTAAATTTAATGTAAAAAATCGATGTAGTTAAGATTTATATACGAATTAATTGTTGCTTAAGTTTGTTGGTAAATCTCTGGAGTTTAGAAAGTTTAACCAATTGCGTCAACAAAGGGCACGGAACTGTCTGTTAGGAATATAGAAAATACGTACCGACTGCTTGCGAATTTCCTGCTTTCGCTTGTACTTCCTCCGTATCGATGTCTCCCGGGGACTCCGAGCGTTTTATGGTTTTCGGAGTTTTTCGCTTGGAGATTATATTATCTTTGGAAACAAAATCGCGGGAAGTCGATGGCTGAGGCTCGGCTACAAAATGTAGAACCGTTTTCATCTTTGTATTTGATTAGAGAGCTCAGGAACAACTTTTTTTTTAAATTCATGTTCGAAATGAATTTATTTTATTATCATACTTCTAATAGAATAAATGATCAAAGAATAAATTATGCTTACAACATAATATTAAAAATTAAAAATATTAAATTCGAGAAAACAACCGAAAAAGTTAAATTGTTGCCTTTTAAGTAATATTATTTCAGTAATATATTTTAATGCCGAATAATAATTAAAAAGATGTAAGACACGAGTAATAGAAATTGCACTTACGAATGTATTTCTAAAAATTACGTACCTTTAGAATTGAAATATTTTTTTATATTTTCTAAAACATCGACATCATCACCGCTATCAGTGTTGTTCTCATTATCAGACTCCAGCTTGGCTGGAATCGCCTTGGGGTCTAGATATAAATGAAAAAAACCGAAAATACATTTAAAGGCAACGAATTGCAGTCGCATTTCTAAATAAGTGTACTTTTAGTTAAATATACAATTACATTATATATTCTAACTAGGTGTATATAGATAAGAGACAATAGAATCTATTTATCTAATTTGATTGTAGTATGAATCAAAAATGCATAACTGAACATGAATTAATATATTAATTGATTATGCGATTTTGAAAATACATTTGCACTCATTTGGAGCTTACTTTTGTAGTCAAAAATATATTTAAAAAAACAGATTAGAAAAGACTACAGGTACTAGAAACTTACTCAGAAATTGATAAAGCAAATTCAGTCCACAATAGCATGAACTAGAGTCGTATTCATAATATAAATAAATGTCGAATAAAAGTTCAAAATTAATAAAATGTAGAAATTAAAAATTCCGCAGAATCATTTTTAATTTACTTGGGAAGGAAATACAGATGAGAGAAATATTACCTTCGGCAATAAAATTCCCTGCCAATGCAGCATCGATGAGATTGCACCGTTTCTGAATCATCGAGCTAAGCATATTAGCCGGTATACGCCAATAAGATTCCTGTTCATCAGCTGGAGGTGTGACTCCCATAGCACGAAGAAGCTTTTGAAAGCTCGGTGAATCCATCGCGGCCGATGAATAATCTGTCAGCGGGACTAAGGGGATACCTTCGGAGCTTTCCTCGTCCCGATCGTCCAGAACATCCTGCAGGGATTCCTTGATCCATTCCAGTGCTTCTTTCATATCTGATTTATCAAAAGACTGTTATTACATTTTTTAGTAAAAAAAGTTCCTACCTAAGATGATCGCTTTGGGATAAAAACAAGCATTTATATCAACACAATACAGTCCGCTACTGTTTTATTATAAAATCTTTCAGAGTCAGGGCGTAATTTGATAGAAATAATATTAATTTTAAATTCTTGTTGTCTCGAAAAGTTGGAACAAAATCAAATAATTAATAATATTTTCATACAGGAATATTTTATCAAGATGTTGTTAAAAAAATGTTATATATTTATAAATTATAATATACTATATTACGTAATGTATGTAAACAGGTATTGTATGAATTGTATAAATAAATATATTTAAGTCATTTATTTTGCTGTGACACTTACGAATATAATGGAATTTTAAAACTTCTGCTGGTGTCTTTCTTATTTTGTGCCATTTTATTAGTTTTTTCATTAAAAATTTCAAGTTTTTGTATTTGTTATTCAGTATCTAGTACAATATCACACAGCTATACTTTAGTGCGTTTAAACAAAAAGTTGGATAATCTTACATTAGTATCCATATTTCAAATTTTGATAAATTTAGACTGCATTAAATAAGGCGTAAATGAAAATGTGCATATTTTCTTTTTTCAACTTGCTGTACGTTGAACGAAATGTACAAACATTTGTACACATCCTTTTCCATAAATGAAATAAAATGCACAAACATGAGCGTTGTACAGCTAATAAGCAACGTTGAATTTTGAAAACTATACGACCTGAGTTTAAAGAGCCACAGACTTGGATGGTCTAATATTTAATATTAGAATATTTAAAATATTTATATACTGTTCTGTTTCAATATAATGACAGCAATTTACGCGTTAAATATCTAATTCTTTACACCACTTGTCACTTCCAATTAAATTTTTCGATTCAGAAAAACTAAGTTAAATAATGTCTAAAAATCATAACTGAATGCGCCTTTTTACAACAATTTCCCTAGGATAAGTAGAAATACCCTTGCTGTTCCGCTGCCACAAAACCATATGCACAATGATTCAAAAAGCAGAAATATAAATCTTCGACGATGTGGGGGGAAAAAAGCTGGATTCACGCACATTCGAGGAAAATATGTCAGGCCAGCTTTTAAGTGTCAAAGAAAACGGCGACCCTTCTAAAAGAAAATGGTATTCTGATAGGTGACAAACACATTGGCTTGACACAAAAGGGCGGCATGATCGTTTCTTAACGATATCTTCGCCAAAACCCGCAAGGATAAACTGGCACTTTCAAACGCGTTCCACATTTGTACCATAAGCAGCAGCCTCTTTGACAAGTCATTACTTTTCCTATTCTGTGTTTTCTTTCGCAACGATCAATTCGGATCTCACGCCTTCAAAAGACATTTGTCCCCTGGATACGTAAAGGAGGTAAGAATAAGATTCGAAGTAGTTGCCGCGAATTTTATTCCCATAAATCACTGAAACGTCCTTTGATGCTCATGAAAGAGGGGGTACAATGTTACTCACTTTTTTCGATGACATCCTTCAGAAGACCGGATAATTGTGCATCCGTGTAGAGCATAGTTGGCTGTTTCTTCGCACTCTTCTTTGTCCCCTTGTTCGTTGGTTTATTGGAAGCCGTGTTCTTCCTGCCTGAGGATTTTCCAACTTCTTCGGCGCTATCTTCATCCTCGTCGGAATTGCCAGCAGATTGCGTTTCCCACGATGATTTACCTTTTTATAAAGTAATAGGAATTGAATATAAATGTTTCTTGGTATAGCTTTAATGGGTACCGTGTATACGCAAACAAAATATGTACAGTGGGCATGTATTTATTTACGTGCATGTATGTGAAGCTTTTTGAATAGAAATGTGGATAATATGGCATTAGATAATATATGTTAATATAGTTTCATATATTAGTTGCATTTAATATTGGTATTCTCTGAAAACTTTTAAGCTTTCTATGACAAAATAATGTATAATATGTGCTGGAATATAGTTATTCTGTTTATATTAAAGTTATTATGGAATTATGATAAATTATATGGGAACTAAATAGGTACGACCGAAATATTTTATTCGCGTTATTCTATGGCATTGTACAATTTATTCTATAAGAATAGTCCTAGTGATTATAGTAGAGTCGAGGAGGAAGTTGCATATGTATTTAGTATTCAAAATTAAGTAAAAATGCACAGTATCCGTAAAAGTGCATAGAAAACTAGTTAAAAACCAGGAATGTATTATTGTTTCTATAATGAGATCACTTTTTTTTTATAAGAAACAGAAATTTTGATTTTTATAGGTAACAAAAGTTAACAAAGTTAACTTTGAAATAAAAATACAAACATTTTTAAACGTCAGCAATTAAAATATGAAAATAATATACCGTATATACCAACGATGCGATCTATCGCGACGCATTGAATACAAATAAGCGAACGTGGAGTAAAAGAAAGAAACAATAACAATGATAAATATGAAATTCCTAGCGGCGTAATGGTAGGAAGGGACGAGTGATATTGCCTCTGGAGTAGAAAAAAAAGACTGGAATTCCTGTTCTTCGATATTAAATAACAAGATTTGTATTCCGCGTCAATTCTGCCATGGGCTACTAGAATCGCAAATATTGTTTCAACACCGGTCTCTACACTCAGAACTCAGAACTCGTACTGCCAGTTACATATATGTATGTATATACATGTACATATCTTATGACCACTTGGTCAGTAATTGGTAGACATACCGTAGCACTGTGTTGTTTATTTATCAAATTATTCAATTAAACGCACAGAACTTCGTGAAATCAGTGAATATTAAATTGAGGTAAGCACATACGTATGCTAGTATCTATGTATTCAAATCGCTGTTATTGTATTAGTAGTGGATACATATGTTAGTTGCATATTTATAGAAAGAAGGTAAATGTTATATTACATTCTGATGCATACGATGCATGTACAATATACATACACAGCAACGTGGTGGAAATATTATTACACTTTGAATACAAATTTGATTGGTTATTGTGATAAAAATTAACTATAAAAATGAATGGTCCCAATCTAGTTGAAAGAAAATTAAGTCTAAGAGAGGAAATTGGTATCCCGAAATTATTATGAAATTTATAAGTGCTAATATATTTCGCCGAATTCAAATAAACAACTAGTTTCTGTATCACAAAATTTACATTCACGTACATTTGTTTTTAATTTCCTGGCCGAATAATGATGTAAAACAATTTTTAGTTACATGATCTCTAGTTTGATGTTTCTGCCCAAATAGATCAATCAAGTTGTGAAAGAACACAATAAAAGTATATTAGAATAATCTTAACACGAATCTGATCTGGTTACGATAGAAAGCAAATATTAAGGCATGAGTAAAAGCGCGAGCATCCGCATAATATCAATGAAACGTTAATTAAAAATCAATTACAATGACGATAGAATTAAACGAATGAAGGACTGCACTAAACAGTATTCGTTTCACCTAAAATTACCAGACACCTAACAACAAAACTATTAACCTCAATCGTGCCGACATACTTCATTGCAATCTTGATACGAATTCAATTAATTCGATAATTGGCCTTTCTCTGGGGGCCAAAAAGCTCCATATAACCCACCCCCTTCGACACTATCGGTGAAAGATTACTTCTTCATTCAGAAGAAATCAGAAGAAATCAGAAGAAATCAGAAGAGGGTCCTGCAGGAGGATTCCCTACAAGTCGATCCCCCCCCCCTCGTTTCTTCCCTATCCCTCCCACACGGTTTCTCTCTACTTCGTTGCCAAGTGTCACTTCCTCCATCCGAAAAACTAGTTCACTGCATGCAGTTACCGGCAATCGTGTTAGCAGGAGATAGATCAAATGGGAATAGTCGCCGAATCTAAGGATGGCAAGAAAGACGGACGCGAATGGAATGGGATGGGATTGGCTGGGACAAGGGGTGCTTCAGAACGGCTCGAGAACGGAGAAAGGGCTGGAATGGAGGGGTAGCAACGAGAGGCAGGCGGCTATAGCACAAGAATGCGGAAAAAGAGAGAGTGAACACTTTACCCGCGATGCTTTTTCTGGATCGCTTCTTACGCAGCTCCTTGCGATCCGCAGCCAATCCTAATTCCAAAAGCTTCTCCTTGATCTTTAGCTTTGGCCGCTTTATTGTCAGCCCATTGAAGATCAGGTCCACGGGATCTGTTTGTATACAACATAAACCGTTATCGGCATTAATTCGACGTTTAAGGGGATGAAATGTTCAATAGGACCGGAAATTCCATACGCCGCGGCGGGTCAAAGGGAGGAAATTAAATGAGGAAAATTCTGTACCATCTTCCAATAAGGGATGTACAGGATTTTCTTGTAATAAGAACTTTTGGTGGCAATATTGGAAAGCATTTGAAATCTCTATTAACGTTCGATAACTGCCGGCTTTGAAATTATTTCTTCTTCAGTCAAAGACAAAACGCGTTTTGCGCTAAATATAATAATGTATTCCAAGAATATAATGTAATTATTTATTGCTGAAACATTGAGAGCAATTTCTTTGTAGAATCGATCTTCTTTTGCAAAGTACTTTTTCCATGTCCAATTTGGGAATTATCTTTCCGTGTCAGTGAAATATTCGACGAATTATTAATTAGAATTAATTGATTAGAAATTTTCGTGCGCTAATAAAAGCAAGCTAAGTACCAATGAAACATTTATATCAAATGCTTTCGCAGATAAAATTCGCCAGTATCACGAGAGCTATGTCCAAGATAGAAACACTATTTCAAAAGTTTCGAAAGGAGATGGAGGGCAGCACGGCGGGGTAGTTTTGAAGAATTTTCGTGGAACACCGCGGGGTGAAAATAATTTTCGACATTAAAGTCGTGACGGCAGGATCGCCTTACGAAAATGAAGCAAGTTTTACAAGACTTCTAAAAATCTTTCCGTCACAACGGATATTATTCTTCGCCCGTCCCGACGGATGCCGAATTATTGCTACAGGCAGCAGCCTGCCGTCACCGACGTTCGGCGCTTAATTAAATCTCGAGAATTGTCACGACTGCTAATGAATTCTCAGGCGGGCGTTCGTAAAATTCTTCGACTGTTTCTAGGCAAATCCGGCCAGCCATCGTGTCGTTCTCTGCCGAATTATACTGTTTCACTGAGATGTTCATCGCTTTATGAATGATGAGACCTAATTGGTGAACGATTGTTGAAAATTACCGTCGTCATGTTTCAATTCTTCCCAAAGTTCTGTCAGTTGGGAGACCTCCCCTTCGGACCATTCCTTCGAAAGTCTCTTCTGCACTTCGCTCCGCACGGCCTGCAAAAATTGTTTCTATAGAAATTTTTGTGCGAAGAGTAAACTAATTTGCATATGTTTCGTTATGTTGGATTAGTGGATACAATTGCGCAGAGGAAAGAAATTATATACGGTAATTAATCTATCTTAGATAACATATCGTTTCATTCTCTTGAAAAGTTTCAGCCTGTAAAGGAACATATTCTGCATTTATCTTTCTGTAGTATTCAAAAAACGTTGATTTCCTGAGTAATATAATGATTCGATGAACGCTAATAATGTCGTGTGCAAATTGCTCGTCACTGTAGCTATTTAAAGTTGAAAAGCTATCAACAATCATTATAATATATATGTAATCAGTATTAATCAGTTATTTGTAACAATTTATTCCATTTTCTTTCCTGCGTTCTATTTGCGTATTATATTTCAACCCGTCGTTACAATTAAAATCGTTAATTTATACAATCAAAAATCGTTTTATTCATTAGGTAACAATATACTTTTCTGTTCAATACAATAAAGTTTTGAATGCTCAGCCCTTTTACTTATATTACTAATATTTGATTGCAGTAGGATAAATCTAGGAAACGATTTTTCTTCTCCTTTTTTATTATTTCTTTCTGTCATCAGCAATGTAGTAAACAATTGTAAGAAGACAGAGAACTAAACAGCATGCAGAATAAACTTTGAATGAAAAGTATAACATCTCAAATCTGCCCCCCAAAATAAAACTATGCATGTTTTTATGGAAAAGGGCCACCCTTGCACCCTCTTGAACCAATTTGAAATAATATGCTATATCTTACTTCGAGGAATTTCACAAAGCTGTGTCTGCCTGATAAAGCGAACGTCGTACACTCGCATATACACGTATGTATTCTGCGACAACATTGTCATCTGCTTGTCGTGTAAACGAGGTCTCGAAGAACATCTAGCATCTAATTCCTGATCCTAAACCCCCGTTCCCTTGAAAGAAGATAAGCGGGGAAAAAATACGATGTTCGTTTTCCAACGATTACGTTTCACCCTCTATAGGGATTCCTGTTGGTTATCCTAAATGGCCGTCGCGCGGCTTCACGGACTAAATGAATCTCAAATGAACAGTCCGACGTAGTTTGGCCCGGTTCAGTTGTGAGGGGCGAACGGTATCCACGCATGAAATTATTTAAATGAAACGCTTTCACGACTGAGCCCTCCATTTCATGGATTCCGTGAACGAATCAATAATACGTTTCATGCTTTTTTCCCTCGCTGTGCACTATTTCTTGCTGGTCATTTGGGTGCGCTGTTACTTGGCCTCCTATGAAACTACGCTAACTGTTTGCGATTCATGAACTGCCAGATTCATTTGACGTATGTGGAATGCACGATTCTATTTACATATTCTGAAAGACGCAAATTGTTAGGAATTCATTGAAACTTTTCTTGTGAGTACGTATCTGAGTAATTACTGCGAATTATAAGGTAATGAAATAAAATTATGAGAGAAATATAATGTGTCAAGGAACATTTGTATAATGCACGATGAGTATCTACGATAAGACGTTTGTTTATATTGAAATGTTAAGGGAAGGCAAATAAAAATTTTATACTACTGTATGTATGTTGGGTAATTGTAAGTAATGTCTCTACATAGCTTCCGTTTAATATTCTGCTAATAGCGTAACTACATTTATAAATATTTAAGGGAACCGGCAATCAAATTAGTTATACATGATATAAAAACAGTCGGATATTTCGAAATGTTGTGCAGCTTTTATATAGTGCCTACAACTTGAAATCGTTGATTCTGGATTTTGAGACTTAATTGAAGGACAACATTTACTGTAATTAATTGGGCGTGAGATAAACTTTGGGGTACCCCTCCGGGAGGAATTTGTCAAGGAATCAATAATATCCTGCGCAATCCAATCAGTCGTTGCTTGGGGTGACACGGCAATCAGTCCCTTTTCTACCAGGTAACTCTGTATTTACTAAGGAGCAATTAAACTTCGGATCAGCGGGACTTCCCAAATGTATGATACCATGACCTATAGCCTTGATTTTTTGAAGCCGAAGAAAGACAACAATAATACGGGGCAGAGAAATATAATTCAAACTTTTCTTTCATCGCTCGAAGTAATGGAAGAAAATAATTATCGGACAGACATGTTATAAAATAAGAGGTGAAAATGTAAAGTGTACAATTCAAGATAAACGTACATTTACAGTGGCGGACATAGGCTTACGAACATATGAATATGTGGTCACAGGAGAACAGTGTGGTCACAGAAGAACAGTGTGGTCACAGAACAATATGTTTGACCACAGAAGGACATTGATCAAAAGTTGTATTCACTGATGAAAGTAAACTCAATCGTATGGGATCTGACGGAAAAATTTATGTAAGACGCCGTATTGCTGAGGAATATAGTGCAAAATGTATTAAACCAACCGCTAAAGGAGGTGGAGGATCGGTGCTCGTGTGGGATAGTATGACCATGAATGATACTGGATCTATTCATCGTATTGAAGGAAGAATGGATCGTTTTGTTTAATTAAACATTGTTAAAAACATTCTTTTGCCATTTGCCGAAGAAAAATTGCCGCAGATTGGATATATCAGGCCGATAACGATCCAAAGCATACGGCGAAAATCGTGAAACAATTTATAGATAACAAAAAAATTACTGTATTAAAATGGCTGGCACAAAGTCTGGACTTAAATCCAATAGAGATGCTTTGGGTCGGTGTAGCTAAGGAAATAAAACTAATAGAACCGAAAAATATTAATGAATTATACAAAATAATAGAAAATGCATGGAATTCTATTTCTATTGATCGATGCATCCATGTAATAAATTCTATGCAATGACGTTGTGCACTTGTGCAGCAGTTATTAAGACAAATGGCAACACGACGAAGTAAGATAAATTAAAATAATATTTGGTCTAATTATTACTACTAAAATGGAAATATCATATCGAAAATACATTGTTCACAAGTATATGTCCCCAACAATAACGTACAGTTAAGATAAAATGTTATATACAGCCTATAATATTAAAGTTATAGAAGCGATAAGGCACAGTACAGTAGCATGTGCCTCAAACGTGTAAGAAATGTAATAAAATGAATTATAAATATTGTGCATACCATAATATACAGAAGGAAATTGTAATTATTCATATGTTGGTCAGTCTATGTCCGCCACTATACATTGTCTGATATTGTATAATAAATTTGAATTTTCATATACCTATATATGTATGTTTCTCAGTACTTCAAATAAATTAATGTGAATTCACTGACTATATAACATAGTTCATTTTAAATTTCTATTTTTGAAACATAAATAATAATTTTAAACAATAAAATATCTAAAATAAGTCCTCAAGAATGGCAGTAAAAGAGCAATTGCACTTTTTACCTTGATCTAACAACTGTGACGGATTTTAATCAGGTGTACGTTTCGGGAAACCAGAATGAAAAGTTGATGTATGAATATTTTATATTATTGATTGAAATGATTCTGTAATACAGTAATGTATAACAAAATAAATAATGTAGTATGACATGAGAGGCAAACGAGAGATGTATTTTGGCTTGTGTAAAAACATACTGATATTTTATAATAAACTCACATTTAATAAAACTGAATTATTATATTCAAGCTTTTGCCAGAAGAAATTCAAAATGTACAATACGCTTGCAGGTAACGCAAATGCACGCATAAATATCAAAGATTTCGAATAAATCGATTATTATATCCAACAAAAAATTGGCAACATGGCTGCCCAATTAACTCGTCTTTTCCAATTAACAAATTTCGTCATTCACGCCGCACTGCCAATATATCAGGCCTGTCATCGTTAAAAATAACGTTACATTCAATCAGGCACGAATAATAATGAAACTTTAGCAGAAAAGTTGCTCATTAAATTCCGAAAGGACAATTGTACAGGTATTCGAACATTCTGGACCTATCGAGAAATCAATAATATCTCGAACCACCAAGTTGGCTCTCGTCCGAATAAGCGATAGAAGGTGAGGGCAATCAGCCCTCTTTCCTTGCGAAGCAGCGGGTGCACACCTATGATTAATCGTCAATTTCGAAGTGGGGTAATACCGTTTTAACGGTACTCAGATATATCGCCGCCTTACCCCCATCTATCGTCCTTACTTTCCCCCTATTCCTCTTTGGCACACGTGCTTCCAGACTCCTTCGTTGCCTTAAAGCAGGTGTGTCGCGAGATTGTCGTTATAACGCGTTCTACCTCGATGTTGTCCGATGGCTTTTCGACAAACAGAAGGGTTTAAGAAAGAGGGATGAGCTAAATTGCCTATCTTCTTACTGTCAATAATCACTTACGAACGTGGCGAGACTCTTGGAACATTTTATATTTACCGCTTAGAAAGAAGAATGTATACGTCCTGTCAATAGTTAGTGTTTTATTTAAAAAGGTGAATATTGTTCGAGAATGGAAAATATTTTGGAAACGTTTGTCATTTATTATAATTAAATTGCTGACTCCTCCAAGCGGATACACTTTTATTCATAATATTTATTTTATTGCACTTGCAAGTGGGTGAAAGTAGTGTGGAATATGTGCAAGTAGGTGCCATTTCAATTATGTAATTGTTCATTTTGCAAATGAATATATTTATTAATTAGGAGCTAATTTATTGTCGTATGAAATTCGTTCTTGTGATTGTTTAAATTATGCAATGGAAATGAAATTGACAATTATTTGTAAATGAATCTTGCAAGTTTGTTTTATACAGCATTTTATTAAACAACAGGTTATAATAAATTATTGTCTACAATAAAATCATTTGACATTATGTATGTACCCACATGAAATTCTTGATGCTTTAAAAAATAGAACACGAAGGATTATTTAAGCATGTTTGGTAGTTTGTTAACAGTAAACCTTTTAGTACAATAATATAACAATCTGAAAATTAGCTTATAATACTCTAAGTCTAAGTTCTACAATATTATCTATACTACTATCTGTAAGTGTGTATACAGAAACATCGATGGCAAAAAATGATCGAAATTGTTTGCTGCTATGCCGGTACCAATGGTCCCGCAACGTTTTGCCGTTATAAATTTTAGAATAAGGGGATGTTAAGCTGGTGTGGCGCGTGCTTGGTCTTACCTTCGAGCTCGATACAGATGTTTATACGTGTCTCGCAGGGCAAAAGGCAAACAAAGCGATAGTTTCTCGAGGCTCGAAGAAGGGAGCAACGCGGCAAGGGAAATAACGTGCTCGAACGAATAAACCGCGATAGAAACCCGTGAACGGAAACTTTAATATTACCGCAACAATTTGAAGGGAGCAAAAGAAAAATTTATCGTGGACGTTGCAAGGCAACGGTAAGCTCTTCGTAGAAAAAGTAATGCCGTTAAACTTGTTTCCCACGAAACAAACGCGAACGTTCGTATTGGAGTCTTATTTTCTAGCGCATGAATTATTGTGAATTCTTCTCGGACTTGCTTTTGCCGCTGGTTTTGCTTCTGCAGTTTTCTTGGCGGGTATTTCTAGCTAATTGAATATTTTTCGCTTCGTTGGAAGGGTGAGATTGTTGTACAATGAAATTCGGGTTTTAATAACGTTAAAATATTGTTTTGTTACCTCTTTGTACGCATATTAAGATAATAAGTTAGTGAATTAAAATGGGTTTTGGAATGGAGAATTTCAAAGCCCTCATTTGTCTAAAAATGTTTAACAATTTGAGAATAGTTAGCTGGAATTTTAAGTACTTGAACTTTTTTTTCTACAATTTGTTCAAATTTTCATTTCTAGACATAGTTTCAAGTATTTGTAATTTTCTCTGTTGAGGAATAATTCATGTTGAAATACACATTTAGAAATAAATTTGCAAGTGAATAATTCAAGTTGCACAGGCGCGAGCCGTATATATTTCGTTGTATGTATTGCAACATATTTTATTCCGTTGAATAAGACAATATGAGGCACTGTTACGTGCAGTTACGGAATAATAAATCTTTGTTCACTAGAGTTTCATAAATAAAGGAATTGCATTCTGCATTGAGAAATGAAATTAGGACAGCATGTAATAATGGTCAAACAAAGATAATATATCCAGATATCTTTAAAGTTAACCACTTTCTGTACATCATGTTATGTAGATAAATTTATTGAAACTAACTTTTCTAATTTACTGATATTCAAAATTAATCGTGTATTCGAAAACAATCATTCAGCCTAGAACAGTTGGAATTTATTTTTAGAATTGGATTTTTCTGGTACCCTTAACGTTGCAATCCAAACGATACTGACAAGTCAAAATTCCGTACACCATTTCTGCAATATTTCAAATTTAACTAAAATATATCGATCTTAAAGCTCCAACCTACTGTCAGACGTCAAATCATTCACTGCCGGTTGGTCGGCCTGAAAATTATTCCTATAATTATATTGTATCTCCAAAATCTATAAATTTTTCTCTATGATTCTCCTGACACGTTAAAAATTTGTACACTTATACCCGCAAACATCCACCGCATAAAAGAAACAGAAACGAAATTCGATTCTCACACATGTATCAAGATAAATCTAATGCAACATGTCTGACCTGTCTGCTGTCTGTACATTAATTGTGAGTCTTTGAAACCGTTCCAGAAGTGTAGCGATTGAAACAAAAGAAGAATAGCAAGAGCAGCATAACGGCGCCTATATGTATAGACGAACCGTTCATCCAAAGTTAAGGGGGTGTCTTCTATTTATGTGTCTGGCTTTCCCCCGAAAATCTTCATACGCCTGTTGGAAAGGAAAACGCAAACAAAGCGATAGCTTTTCGCGGTACAACGAGGCGCCGGAAGACAGCACTTGACAGGAGAAAGTCTTGAGATACATCCATCGCCGAACGAAGGAGTAGCAAAGGGAGAAGAACTCTTGCTGGCACAGCGGAAGTCGTGATCCGCGCAGAAACAAAGAAAGGCCCTGGTGCGAGTAGAGGGCCAAGGGAGAGCGGAGCTGGTGGAAAGCTCCTCTTAGAAATTGTCTCCGGAGAATTTACAGTTCCTGCAGCAATTCTCTGGCTCCACTTTTTGCATATGTTCACCCCGTCAGCGACACCAGTCCAGAAACTTATTTTCGAGCCTTGAGCCACCCTACGTTTTCTCACGCTCCTCGTAAATCAATGATTCTGTCAGGGTGTCTACGGCGAAGGGTTCAAGGAGGTAAGACTGATGCTTGGAAGCATACTTTCCGGGGAGTATTTGATAACAGTTACGATATCGGTCCTGGTTCTTGAAACAATTGTGAGAACCGAAAAAGCTTGATAACTGTTATGAATATAACGGTTCTTACTTGTATCGGTTTCGGTTTCGGTTCTTTAGAACCGATATTATATCGGTACCATACCGGCTCTATAACTGCTATTTCTTGGTTTTGGTTGTGTATCAGTATCTTCAGTATTCTTCAAGGGTCTGCTTCATGACACCCTCAAGTATGTATCTGCAGTTTTCGATCGCAGGATCGGGCCCTGGTGGTGACTAAAGCCAGATGACCATACCGAATGCTCCAATCCTCCGTATTTTCATACAATAAGTATCTCTCAAAGACTAAAAACCAATATCGGTGTCCACTTATGTTACAGTTTACGTTACCAGCAACCCCCGTTAGCACGTTGATTCATTTTTAAGTATATGTAACTTTTCGTGAGAGAATAGAACAAAAGACAATTATTGTCTCGATCTGCATAGGCGACACAGCAGAAGTTTAGAATTGAAATATGTGCATAATGTTATAATACTCTATTTATAAAACTATTAATAGTTCATTTATAAAATGATTAAAAATATAATTTAATTTTTGAATATCAGTAGTAATAGTTAAATATATGTATAGTAGTAATAATTAAATAGTTTCTAGTTAGTAGTAGTGTGTTAGTGTTTGTATTAGTGTTAATATTAATAATGAAGACAACTAAACTCTAAGAACCGAAATTGGACCGATATAAGAATATATTACATTACATATGATACCATCATGTATATGATAGGATATATGCTCGGTTAAACGGTGGAAAGTAATTATTTTTATTAGCAAGAGACTATCCTGAAGCGATAGTCACTGATTTGGTGGAATATTGCAGAAAATTAGAAATATTTCTGACTGCGTGTTTCTTTATTTGTGTAAATAATTGATTTAATAGAAGAATCCTACTCTTCGTTAAAAGATTAAACGAGAATGAATAACGGAGCAGACATTATTTCTATATTGCTGTGAAAAGCTGTTTGCGCAGCCGGATTACTCGTTCAGAAATGTCAAATTTTTTTAGTTCAATGGCGCTCGTAATTTGAATGGCTTTTGAGATAGTGCAGGGAATATTTCACCTCTTACTTGAAAATTCATTTTCATTTCACAGATATGAAGGCTTGATGAGATACACAAAAAAACATGTGTCGAACATTTTTCTGAGTACCATTCAGTATGAAATTTTTTTTCAAAATTCTCTTGAATGATAAAAGTATCGTATACGACTCGTTTTATTTGTGCCTATTTTTTTATTTTCAACCGTGCAGACTGAAGTCTTCAACAATCTAAATTAAAAATATGTATAACGTTTCGTCGTACAGTAAACAATGTTATTTGTACAATAACATTTTCCATGAACACAATTAATAATTGTGTAAGTACTAATATAATAGTGAATAATAATTTACAACCGATATATTCAATTATTATAACATATTAATTGATATTTCATTTATAGTTCGTATTAATCTAATTTTCTTTCGAATAATTTAATGGTAATTTATTAATATATAAATATTTCAATAAATGCTATTTATATTAAATATTGTGTTTGGTTGTTACAGTACGAAACATATTAAACTGCATAAAATGTGAAATACGCACTATAGAATAGAAACGATAAAATATTAGCTCTTGTATATGAAATTCTAACACATAAAATATCCATTTTTTTTTCGCATGAGGTTCCAGAACAGTATGAAGTACCTATAATAGATACATATACATTTGTATCTTTCAACGACTCAAAGAATTACACAGCTATGGGGTGTGTCAGGCTCGTAGGGTCCATAGATCACGGAGGAAATAATCTCCACGTAGTACAGGAAGTATATTTTTTTCGTAGACGTCTTTTTTCAAAGTCTGCGTCGTTCAGGCCTCTTTCAGCTTAATTCGAAAAATAAATTCAGCAGTATTCTTGTCGTCGTCAGGTTTGCGACGATACACGGTATAAGTAAAACGGATAACAAAATTGTCTCTCTACGCTAGAGTAGTTGAGATTTTTCAATATTTTAATTGCGTTGCCTCAAGCGGCAATAATAAATGCTTATTTGCTTTCGTTTAAAGGATAGAATTTAAAAATTTAATGTTTGCTTCAGTCTATACTCATTTCGAATTATGATTAATACAAAATCTACCGAATTGCTAAAATATATTAAACACTACTGCTGAATACATCTTAATTTTGTAAGAGATTTTGTATATTCAAGATGGGCAATGGGCAATTGCTCTGATGCGATTGGAAAATTGTAGGTCTCTCTATGAATAAAAGTATCTATGAATATAAAATAATATAAAATTCTCTGCGATCAAAAATCACAAAGTCTTTATATACTGGCAAAAATGTTCAAGTAAGATTGCTGCTTTTTCATCGTTTTTAGTATTGGCAGTAATAAGACAAAAATAGCGAAATTTATTAATTTTTAAAAGGAAAAAAGGAAAGCATGCATTAAAGTATGTCGTTCGAAAGTTGGTGAAGCTTGCCAAATTATGCAGTATTCTTGTTCACGATATTTTTTCTATTTTTAATATACAAACTACCTATTTATATGTATACCAGGCCTATTTTAAATCGTTTGGTAATTTGTTATTTTAAACCAAATTATTATTGTTATATTAGACAACAATATTACTGAAATTGAAAGTTCAAATAAAGAAATCGATGTAAAGAAAAAATAATATAGATGTAAATTAGAACATACTTGTTAAAGAAAATATGCAGACTTACAAAAACAATCACTAACCTTAGAATTAACAATCAAGCACATCTCTTTGAGCTTCTTCATAATTCCGCGCCGTGTTCGTTCTTGATTAATATTTTCCAACATCCAGTCGATGATATCTAAATAATAAAATACAAAGACACAAATATACAATGTAATATAAACAAACACATTGTTTTCTAATATGTTTACCCTTTATTAAGTGTTAGGAATAACGAAATATACAATAGATAATTGAATAAAATATATACTGAGAAGTGCAATTATTATATTGCAAGTGAAATTAATTTTCTTTGCTTTGCTCATTTTAGATAGCCACGAACGAAAGTTGCATCGATGGTTTACCGAAAACTATGAGTATCTCAGCTATTTATACTCAATAAAATTATCTGCGAATTGATTTGTAGGGAGAGAACGATAACTGGATCACCGCAGGAGTACGTGATTCAGTTAGCCCACAACCGAAGACGTTGTTACCAGTAGGTTAATATTATCAGTGATTCTTGCTACCACCTATAAATTTTGAGGTGAAGGATCTTTCAGATTGAAATCATGCGAATTTGTTTAAAACAACGGGCTGCATTTGAAGCAACTTTTATAATAAAGGTGAGTATGTTTGATTCTTGTAACTTTCTTTTGTACAATATTAAGTTATAGCACAGTATAAATATTTATATACTGTATCGATATTATACTGCAAAAGTGAACTACAAAATTGTTAATAATATTTTCGCTTGCATGTGAACCATCTTCATAACGTGTGTAATATTCATTGATTCATTTTGCCAGATAATAAGGTAAGAGGCTTTAATACAATCCATCGCTGTAGTTTATTAATTCACTTTCGATATATTAATAATTTAATTCATATTCCTGCATATAATTTGCAAATATAGGCCGAAAGTGTGAGTGACAAAGTTTAAGTGACTGAAAGAAGTTACATTATATTTATGTTTAAGTTAACATTGTGCAACAAATAGAGTATCCATCTTTTTCGTATTATTTTTATTAATATGCACGTTAAGAAATGTCTGCAGAGAAAATTCTTACCACAAGACTATCATGTTCATTATGACTAGAAATTTTATACAGAATGTAATTAAGGGATTTTTACACATTGTCTTTTACAACACTGGTCATTTTTTACGGTACACTTCCACACCTCTCGTTACGTAACTTTGTGATACGTTTTAAAATGTGGCCTCATTAGATTATTACTTTCATCTTTATTAATAATATGCAGTATAGACACCACTATACTGTAACATATATCTATTATCCTTTCTCTATTTACTGATTTCTTTAGTTACCTTTGAAGCCAAGATATATTTACTGAATATATATATCTATTGAAATTTCCTCGTTTTCAAAAATGAGTTCCACGATAAAACATTTACCCACCCACTTCGAAAATAATTATCGTTGCAATGCGATACAGCTAGAGGATTTATAAAACTTCGAATTTTCTCCGCATATGCACATTTTCAAATATATTAATCATTGAGATATAAATACTCTTTTAATTTGAAAAAGATCAAAATTCTATTTCATACATATTTTCTGCCTGGTATTATAGCATACATATATTCACAAATTTTCGCGCAGATTGATGAGCATTTCCCAAGCAAAATTAATAAAACAGTCATATATCTTGCCATGACGATCAAACAAATAGACATGTACAAACCTTGCTTTCCCAAGTCAAATTCATCATCCAAAAGCATAAACCCCATCAGTTTACATCATTTTATTATTTGTAACACTTTTTTGCGATATTAAACAAAATATGTTATGCACCATTAATCTTTAAAATGATATTAACACCTTCAACATAGACGATTGCAAATGAGGAAAACAAATATCTAATATATTCTTGACAACTACTTTTTCCCAAAGTTTCATCAAAATCGTTATGGTACATACGTTATTATACATATACATATTCCCTCGCTAGTCGTGAATCAAACGAATCGATGTATGTACAGTGAATCATATATTCGAACAAATTGAAATATACCCATTATACTTGCGACCTAAAAAACACTTGTACGTCATAGGATTTAGCGAAACGTAGCAGGGCTGACGCACCTTTGGTATAGTTGTTAGTCTGATGCTCCATAAAGAGCGTGCGTAACTCGTCCTCTTCGGCTTCGGTCCAGAGGCTGCGCGAAACTTTCTTGTTATCCGTTTCCGTGTTATAACCCTCGACGACCTCGGTCGCGTCACGAGTGGTCTTCCAGAAGAGCAGCTCCATGTACGCTTTCCGGTTCTTCTGCGCGACTTCGATGAAACGGCGGATTATGAAGACTGCAAACTTTCGTAGCTCCTGCAAAGGGGACCTGGTTTTCATGGCTGGAGACAAGCACGCTTCCGGCGGCCATTAAGCAGAACGCAGAAATGTAAATTCGATGGTAAAATCCCTCGACTGAAGAGAACAATACTTATCCACGGGATTTTGTTCGTAAATTATATAGGGTTAAATGAATGTTTGAAAAACTTGAGGGGCAGATCTTGGTGTACCGTTATTTTAATTTGGAAATTTTATTCAGATGTGGAGGAGTTTACAGAGTAATACATAGATGATTTTGGTTGCATATTGAGAATGGATAGTATAGTTTATGGTAGATATGTACATACATTTTTTCTGGAAGGTATATGTTGGCGTCAAAGTATTTTTAAGGAAAGAAGTAGGGCTGGATGGTGAAGTGCTATTCATTCGTTTTGAAGAATTTATGATAGGGACTTAGCCTGCGTGTGGTCAGAGAGAGGGTTTTGAGAGTATGCTGGGTGACAGACGATGACTGGTGACCCAGCGCCATTCAGCTATTGGATGTCGCAGGATTGACTATTGAATGTTTAGGAGAACACGTGAGAAAGTTAGGGGTGGCAAGCAGCCCGACGTTACTTTTCCTTAATGATTAGGAACATTGTTCTCTCTAGGAACTGGCCACGGAGTGGGGAAGGCGATGCCCTCTGCTAAGAGGGCTGTGATGAACCCCATGGCACTTACCCCAGAACCTTGGAACTTATCAGACGTATTATTGTATTCTTGAGCTCGTTTACATTGACTTTAAATTGATATATCATATATATTTAAAGATCTTGTACAATTTCATAAGAGAGTATTTTAGGTATTTATGTATTTATGTAAAAATAAGTGTTTTCTACATATTATATGAAAATAAAATTCGAAACATCATTTATTTTTTCAAATGAGAGGAACAAATTTAATTACTATCAACATGTCTAATATTTTTCTCACTGCTATTATATACGTTATACTATTTACTGTTTAATAATCGTTCTATTCTTGAAAAACCTGCCTATTGTGTAATATTTCTCCAATCGTTTGGAGTCGATAAAGGTTATTTAATAAAACAATTTGAATATTTGAATCTGACCACATTTCACATAGATTTACAATAAGTAATAAATTAACGCGTGTATTTTAAATATAGAAAAGGAATAAATAATTGAAATTACAAATAATTACCATATGACGCGGTTGCTTAGACTCCATGATTCTTTGAAACACGCGGAACATCGACGCTTGGAATATCATTCCTGGCATTTTGCAATCCCATGCTATCCGATGAAGCATTTTAACAACGTAATGATTCACTTCGTCTGTATTCTTCTCAAATTGTTGCAGCAGAATCAGCATGGCCTTCACGACTTTTACGTTGGCAAATCTTAAACAAATATGTCCCGTGCAATAACCAAAAAGGAATTACGTGATTAATATCATACAATTATTTATTTCATTTTTATTACCTATGAACGAAGTCAGTAAATTTGAAATCAGTTTCTACGACAGTAGAACGTTCCGCCTCGGCCTCCTCGTCCTCTTCTTCTGAAAGAATATATATTACGAGACACCTTTTCAAATTATTTTTATCATATTTCATTGCACAGTGGAAATATCTGCCATTTTGTTGTTGTTATGTTTCACCTGAATCATAGTTAAGAAGATTCTCGACAGTTCCTTCCCCTTTGTTTGTTTCGCTTTGGGTAACAGGAACCTCCTCGACCACTGAAAGCAAAATAAAATTTCTTTACTTTTCTTCATGTTCTGCGAAATATTCTATAAAGCAGAGAACTGTGAAAATTTCTTTCACATTACATACTAGATTGCAAACTATCAATAAGTAAATCCTTCCTACCTCAGACAAATACTGAAAACGAAACTCGATCAAATTAAATAAAAACAAATCTCAAACAATTAAAAATTAATTGTTTAGAATGGAGAGTTTTACGAAGATTCTTTCAGCTTTTAAAAACCACAAATCTTTTACAGTTTACAATTCATTCAGTTTATTATAGAATTGCACATCTCGTTTATTATAACCGATTCATATATTGCAATACAGGGTAATATAGTAGTCGCGGGTAACCATATTAAGTGCACGTGACTCATATAAAATAAATTAAAGGAAGCTGTAACCACTTGTTTACAAAATCATCTATACAATTCTTCACTCCGTCTGTAAAACTCTGCGAAAGCCTATTTATTGCAATAGCTGCTCCTATAATAACATCTAAACGCATACAAATACTAAAGTAAGCTTCTACAAGTACAACAAAGTGATAAGCGACTGTACATTCCGTGCAAATGTTTCCCCGCACCTTTGTCTCTTTAGACGAACCAGAAAAAAAGAACGCACTGTTCCGTAACAAATGCAAGCTAGAAATAAATCACGGCGTACGCTGCAGTGTCTGTAAGCTTCACGCAAAAGCATGCCAACGACACGTGCAAAATTCCCAAATGCGCGACACATTTTCTTCCAACGAAGAAACGTGAAAATTTCCGCAGACAATCGCAAGCTCCTTCGACGTACAGAACCACCTGAACAGGTGCGCAAGGACAGCATGAAGCTCGAATGGAGACCGATCAATGGACGTCGGTAGTCATTTCGCGGATGCGAAAGATCGTACGTGGTGGCTGGGTTTACCGAAAGTGGCGATCCGCGAATCGTTCGTTAAAACGTTACCGCCGAAAAATCGGGGAAAAAATCGGGGAAAGAGCAAAGCAGCGGAAGAGGTCGCGGTTGGATTAATTTAGGCGAGAAATTTCGAAAACTGCCGCGGACACCGAAAACGAAACAGCCAGAGGATTCGCACGTTGCACGTGGTAATCCGATCGAATCCGATCCCGTAGGTTTCCAGTTACCTCGTTTTTTCCTCTGCAGCGACCTGGCCGGCGAATCTAGCGGCCGTGGAAAGACGATTACATTTTCGACGAGTCTGCCGAGGCTGGGCGAGACGAGTTTCCGAGAGCACGCCGAATATGGCCGGGGAAAAATTGCACCCGGTGAAACCGACGATTGGATCGACACAAAGACTCGTTACGCGGCAAATTTTCTAAGGTGTCGCGGAGGTATTCTTTCACTTCTTTTTTTTTTTGATGTAGAGAAGTTCGATTTACGTGCGCGATATTTTGGCTGGTCTACGCGATTGTTGTTATGTATTCTGAAATATGAAGGCGGTTCTGGTAATAGTCGACTTTTGTTTCTTTTCTCCTTCTTATTGATCTGATATTTCCAATCATATGTATGCGACTATTTTTTTGGGAGGCATAGTAAACGTTTTGCACGGTGCGCTTTGTTATAAGGTCTTATTGTTAGGGTAGGAAGGATAATAATATATTAGTTTGCTTTTCTTTTGTTAGTATGTTAATATGTATTGAGATAAATTATATATTTTCTAGAAATCAATTGAGGATTCTAGAATGAAGTATACTTTTGGTTCCTGTATTGTTGTAGAATTCTCATTTCTTTTTCTCCGTTATTATTTTTATTTCGTATCGGACTGGTTACTTTGAAGAAATCTTCGCACAGCGCTAAACATTTATTACAAACGACTTGCTTGAAAGGGACAGCTTATTCGTAAAACGAGAATCGTCTACGAGCATCTTATTCCAATTAGTGACACGAGACTTTTAACCGGAGATGTTGCTGCAAGATAGATATTTTAAATCATAGCGCAAAGTTCTGTTTTAAAAGCGTCGTTTTACCCTGGCCAAAGAAAACTTTGTCGACAGCCGGAAGAATCCAGTTTGCTCGAGTGACGTCGACGACGATGCTATTTCAACTTAAAGTTTTAATTGTTCCCTTCTGTGGTATTCTGAACTCGCTACACTGGTATGAGATAAAGCAAAACAACCACGGATTCGTGACATTTTCATCTTCAATTAGGAAATTTCACTTTAGGCGAAACAAGCAGGAAACGTCCTCGCGTGCGCTGACGGTAATTCGTTAACGTATTGAACAGAATGCACAAGAATGCGTAAGAGTGCTCGCAATTTTTCATTAATTTTGTAACAATGTGTAAATAATTCTACGTCGGATTTGAATAGCTTTGGAATTTTTATACATTAATCACTGAATACATAAATAAATAATATAAGGTACTTAGATAACGATATTCATTTCAAAACATTGTCCACGTGGAGACAATATTCAAAAATAGAAATTTGTGTGCAGTATCAGTAAATGGTAGTATTTTTGGTTGAAATTTCTATATGTACGGGGACATATAGTGATGTATATTCTACACCTAAACAATGAAATACTATCAAGCCATAGAATAATGGATTAGAAAGTAATTTTCCAAAATTTAACCCATGGCCACAAAAGAATTTTCGTGATTCAGAGTATTTTTAACATGGAACGATGATAATGCTGGTGATAATTCTTTCTGATTTGAATCAAGTTCTTAAATGACTGTAAAACGTTAATACGGGAAAAAGAATGCGTTGAAATTTCGGGTTTGAAAAGCACATTTCAAAACAGCGACAAGGTAAATCAATTCCCCGTTTGAAGATAATATACAGTAAAGTGTATCAAAAATTAGAAACATTTTAATTTGCACGTTATTGAAACCGTCACATTATTTGAATAATTGAAAATTACATATTAACGTACTCAGAAATATTGCATAAAGAAAGATCCAAATATTCCACTCGATTCACCGATTGGGTACATATTACGATTAAAATTTGTTACCTTCTTAAAGCAGATCAGACAATACTACCATTAATCCCAATGTGTTCATATTTATTTGAAAATAATTAACGAAAATCCACTCTACATATTATAAATATACAATTGCACCGCCGCTCGCAAATTATTTCTCCATCAATTAATTGGCTTAATTGTACATCAAACAATCCAAGCAAATAAATAACACCGTGAAAATTGTAAATCTTCGGGCAAAAAAATCTTCGCGTTTCAGCGCCTGTAATCGAATCAAGCATTAATATCGTTTGTTCGGCCGCTCGTGCGCGAAGAATTTAATAATGTCCCATCCCGTTTCGCAGAAAGCACCTGTGTCACGAATTAGCGACGCAAAGAGACGCCGCTGAAAATATATCTTCGAATGATGGGGGAGCAATTCGATTAATACGTTGAACACGATTTCATTGTTAGCACGGTTGCTTGCTCGGATTAGCCGAGTGTGTGTAAGTTCGATTTCGTCAAGGGGCGGCATTTATTCTACCATTACGCAGTGGAGTCGATTCAGAGAGTCAATACCTTGAAATATTTATCGCCTCGATTTGTAGTTACCTGGTGAACGCATACATCAGCCGCGAAATCGGATTAAAGCTTTATTGCCGCGGGAACGCTGTGTCAGATATTCATTTCTGATTGCGAATTGTTTCGCAGTTTAATCGTTTCTATCAAGGATTTACAAGTATGTGCAGCGTCAATCGATTTTCAGTTGATAGATATTATTGAACCTGCAGGATTATTAATGGTTGACAGTTGCTTTATGTCAGCCGTTATAGATAGGGAACCTTGTCGATATTTTATATCGGTGCGAATAGTATTTTTGGATTTGGAGCAGATTTTTCAGTTTTGGTGAATTTTTACGTGCGACAGCAGTGAAGACAGATAGTGATAGTGAAGGAATAAAAACAAGTTTACTGAAAATATTAAATATTGAATAAATGGATTGAGATCATTGCCGGAAACTGCTAGTGGCAAGATATAAGACAAATCAAAAGTACAAAATATTATAATATTATATAATATTAGACAAAATATTATAAATATTATACTGTACATAAATTCAATTTCAAGACCAATTTTACCGACTTTTTTAATATATAAAATGTTAATTGGTAATGTAGAAGTTATTTTCTGTAAACCTCACGTAGTTTTGGGAATAGAGGACAGGTGGTGTAATAAGACTTCAGTTACTCATTAAAACACTAGCTTTATTATAAGAATATGTCGACACACGACGTAACTCAACACACGGCACTTTCAACACTCTCAACAATACTCTCAGCTCACGGCACTCTTCACTCTGCTCAAACTCTCTCCTAAATCTGCCTCTTGCACGCATCGTTCATTCGTTATATTCTTTCACTCTTAGTTTCTCTTTCATTCTATTCCTCATTTGCGCTCACTCATTCAGGACACACCCCCCAGTCATTCCTCGGTGATGGTCGGTCCCGACCACCCGAACCCTTGGGCCGCTGTACCCTCCATGCGCACGACCTTCTCAAGTACTCAACATTCACGCAGTATTTCCAATCCTACACTCGACCATCCTAAAAAAAAGATATCTGGCCTCAGATATTCCTACAAACACTCTCTATCGCTTCAGCCCAGTCACACATCCATCCACTTACAATTACAATACATATTCTAAATCAGGACTCCGCTGAGTCCCTCTGTTTACAAACATATTTTCAATTGCGTAACGCTGCGCGTCTTTACATTTTCTATTGAATCTAACTCTATTTTCCCGTCGAACCCTCCGCATTCCTTCCTGAATACATTTCTTAACTTCATAACAATTATTATGGAAAACTCTATCACGCCCTTGCTTCAATATTTTTACCTGACACAGAATCTTATTAAATTGCCCATCCTCATATAAAGATCTTTCGGTCTTACAGCATTTACCACTACGACAATTTGTACGCGCACGCTTAATCTTCCCGAACATCCCCTTTTCGTGTTCAAACCCAGCACCGTGCCTCACGGACGACTCTGCTTTACGGTATACACCACCGTCCACTCGTGCTCGCTCACTCACATCCGCTCGCCAATTCACACCTGACCGTAACGGTTGCATTACATCTACTCTAATATTGTTATCTACATCCTTAGATAAATGATCGCTACGCACGTAGTTTTCCTTGATCGAATTAATAACTACCGGACATGAAGACATACATTTTTCAATTACTATTGGCGCGGGAGACTCTACAATTTCTATTTTTTCGACGAATATTTCTGGTTCAATTGGTTGCACGTTTCGATTTTCTACTACGTTAAACACGTCGGCTTGAAAAACATCTACGACATTGGAACTCTGACAATTTGCTTCGGGTATTATTTCTATTCTTTCGTTACCGTGCCCAACACTCGGTTCTATTGTTTCTGCATACCCCCCTGTCGAAGACCGTGCTGCGGGTTGATGCAGGTTTATTGGGACCGATGACATCCCCGGACAGTTGAACGCCACATGTCCGTGTCCCTGGCACGCATAGCATTTGGCCGCCTGTACCCTTGACGGACAACCCGCTGCCCTGTGTCCTATTCCTCCGCAGCTGTAGCACCGTGGCACCGCCGGTCTTGCCTCTGCTACCTGCTCCGCGTACTGCGCTCTCCGTTGCTCAGTGTCCCACCTCGGCGCCCACCGTGCCTGGCTTTCGTCGACCGTCGGACCCAACGTCACCCTCTCGAAGGCGACCAGCATTACCGCTCCGCTTGCAAAGCGTTGGATACGCGCCTGATTTTGTAGAATTAGATCCGGAATGCCCTCGATCAGATGTTCAACCATCTCGTCTTCAGCGACGGGCACCCGATTCGCCAATATTACTTTTTGGCGGTAATATTCGCAGAAACGCTCCCCTTGCTGCCACTGCAGTTCCTCGAATTCTCTTCGCCGTAAGACCTTGTTCGGCACGAAAGAGAACATGGCACGCATTTCGGCAAGGAATTCGTCCATGTCCATGACGATATGGTCCGGTTTGGAATGAAACCATTCCACAGCCTTACCCCTCAGTCTAGAAATGACGAGCGTTTTCGCCTCTTGACCACTAAGCTGATGCGTGTCCATCAACAGTCGCAGCTGTCGTTCCCATTGGCCAAATAGAACACCATCACCATCGAAGTAGCTTAGCATGTTGGATATCAATGATATATCCGCCCACGGTCGCGCAGATTGAACATCCTGTACTTCTTGCGTGGCACGTCCCAGCTTCTGAATTGCGCGCTCCTGCCGCAACACCTCAAGCTGCTGACTGACCAGCGCCAGTTGTTCTTCCAATTTCCGTAGTGCCTCTGGACCACCAACATCGCTACGATTTCCCGTACTCATGGCGAAATCACAACACGCACAAACTGTTACCTTTTAATAAATCACAATAATGGACAAACTCATTGTCGCACACAGCACTGACAATCTTACACTTCCTGTTACCCCTATCCCGGACGAGCCCCCAATTTGTAGAAGTTATTTTCTGTAAACCTCACGTAGTTTTGGGAATAGAGGACAGGTGGTGTAATAAGACTTCAGTTACTCATTAAAACACTAGCTTTATTATAAGAATATGTCGACACACGACGTAACTCAACACACGGCACTTTCAACACTCTCAACAATACTCTCAGCTCACGGCACTCTTCACTCTGCTCAAACTCTCTCCTAAATCTGCCTCTTGCACGCATCGTTCATTCGTTATATTCTTTCACTCTTAGTTTCTCTTTCATTCTATTCCTCATTTGCGCTCACTCATTCAGGACACACCCCCCAGTCATTCCTCGGTGATGGTCGGTCCCGACCACCCGAACCCTTGGGCCGCTGTACCCTCCATGCGCACGACCTTCTCAAGTACTCAACATTCACGCAGTATTTCCAATCCTACAGTAATATTACAGATATGCACTTGTCATGTGATCGGTGTTGCAGAAAAGTGTGTTGAGGTTTAATTGTTCGTTTTATTAAATACTTCATTTTCTAAATGCAGAAAAATTATTAAACTTTTATTAATAGGGTCAATTTTGGTTTTATATGATATTTTCGGTTTTCTGTTTTGGAATCGCACGGAAAAGAAGAATTTATATCAATGAATTGCATTGTTACGTAGGGAGCCTCCGTTTCCTTCGTTTACTTCGTTAATCCCCATCCGCGATAACGCAATGACTTGTCAGTCCCTTCTGAAGAACCTTTGGACTCCCATGGAAGATCACGTGCCCCCACCATTTCTTTAGACTAATTTTTGAGTATAAAAAGGGTATGGAAACCACTCTCGGGGGCTCAGTATGGAATCCACTAGCTTCGTACCATGTCGGTGCCAGCTAGCCATACTGATGCCCAGCGAGATCGGGTTTTAGTCCCTTTCGAGCAACTACATACATATTACCGTACAGTATATAAATCTACTGTTAGGCCACTTTGAATATAAATTGTTCTCGTTCCGTAAAAATTGAGAAAGGTGGATACTAAGTTCCGCGACAAAATGTACAGAACGAATTGCAAAGACCATAGAATTAAGAATATAAACTTTTACTTGAATCTTGAAGCACATTACAATAATTCATTTCCTATACCAATCATTTGCAGTAACGTCCCACAAAAACAGACACTCTTTAACAGCTCAAAGTGTATCGACATATTAAAAGTTTCGAGGTTACATTATTAACAATCCTAGTGGCTCCCAGTTCTGCAATAAGCTCTGGTTCCTCCACGAATTCTAACCTTCCTAGTGGCTCCCAGTTCTGCAATAAGCTTTGGTTCGTCCACGCATATCATATTTTAGCGGTTCCCGTTGATGAAAGAAGCACCGGTTCGTCCGTACAATTAACAAACTCTTAAACAACCGACCCTCAGCTCCGTAGCCGCGTCTTTGCCCTCGGCTCGTAGTAGCATTAACAAAGTTAAGTAACAAACAAATAAGAATTCTGAGAATATATATAAACATATACCGAGGCCAATGTTTTCACTATTGACATTAATTTGAGAAATGTTATGTTTTTAAAATGGAAAAGTAATAAAAAATATTTTTACTGCGAAGGAAAAAAGAGGTCAACGTGATTTCCATATAAAGAAAACCTAAAAACTAAATTTCTTCTATTCTCTTGTGTCATGCTTGCAGCGATTCAATTGAAACTTCTTTCGCTTAAAATTGTAGAAGATAGAATAAACATTGCAACGTAAATTGCTAACATTTCATTTTCCTACTCATCGAAGAAGATTAAATAAAAAAATACTGATTAACTTAAACACATTTCCGTTTTGATATTTTCTAGTAAGTAACCATAATTTATCAGTGTACATCTAGTCAATTCCACTCAGATTTTGTAAAGCTAAAACGAACTGATTTAATCCTGAAGTATAATCTTGCTAGGTACATGAGAGTTATAATGTAATTCATAGATACGAGAACTGTGAGGGTTCAGAACTCTATCTAGGGATTGCACATCTACACAAGTGTGCCGAAACTGAACACGTTCGACGATGTTCCATCAAGGCTCTTTGAGATATTAGAAATAATGTATACATAATACATTTCATATATGTATAATACCTAATACGCGGTACAGACTGGTTCCAGAATGCTTCAAACCAGTTTTCTCTACATGTGCTTTCCTTTCAGCGTGAACAAGGGAAAGTTATTGTACATTTTTTTTAACTACTCCTTCGCTTCTCCTCACTGCATATTCAATGTGAACAATTGTCATGTTTTAAAGTGAAATATAAGCATTAATATCTTCAACTCTGAAAGGGGAAAACACAGTAATGAACATTTCTAAGGAACTTCTTAAAGTAATTATACCATCGATTGAAAGTTTGGGATCACTGCCATAGTTTTACGAATATTGCACCCCTTGTTATAATTATGATTATTAACCCTTTCGTGACCAGTAGATCGTACACGTACTACATAAATACTTCGATAAATATGAAGATCAACTTAGCATTCATTACAGCAGCAATAATCGATACACGAACAACAAATTCTTAAAAGGAAATAATTTGATCACAAAAGGGTTAATGGAATAGCAATTATACTGTACATCTTCATTTACATTGATATGTTGTATTTCAACCATATTAAATTTAATATTATTTCTTCATTCTTACAAATAAGAAAAACGCCCAGTAAAAATTACATACTTTCCGCCAAGCCTTTCAAATTTCAATGGAAGCAATGAAACAGAATTAGAGTGGAAACTACAAGGTATAAATCGCCATTGTAAAATACACAAGTGTCGAGTTCGTATAGAGGAAGGATCAGCTTAGTAGAACGTAGCAGCGTCGCATTACCAAAGACCTGCTCATCTGATAGATTAACCACTTATGTACATGTATGTAGGTTCTCTCGGATCAACGATTACCAACGGTGCATGGCCAAAGTCTCCCGATAACTCAGGTTATGTCTCGTTACAGGCTTATCGATCGACCCTACAATTCTATGGCGACGTGTGCACAGGTGTGCGCTGTGTGTACGCGTGCACGCGCACACAGGTGTCTGAACTATACAAAGGCCATTTACACGCGATTACAATGTAGCCCTTAGCACTTCACGGTGACAGAGTTTCGATATATGTACAGACTGATTTACGTTCTTATTCTCGGCTGAACTTCTTTGGTTTCATTTTATCCTGTGTTTTATTTGTGAAGAAATTGCGATAGTAAGGACTATTGTATTATAAGTAGTCTGGATTATCGCCATTAGACGAGAAGAATGTGCAAATTTATTGCTTGTATCAAAAGATTATTTTAGTTTTCTGATGGATACTGTAAGGCAGTAGCGCAACTATTCTTTGTGTGTAGGAATTCAGTTTTACCTCAGCACAGAATTTTTATTCCTGAGTTCTAATTCCAGGGGATGAAGTGCGGTATATTTTATGATATTATAATTTGGTTTTGGATAGCCCGATTCTCTTTATGCTGGAAAATTAAATTATATGATTAAAGGTTATTTTATGTGCCCCTGTTTTGAAATTTTAGTAACGGTATAACAATTTTGGCTTCAATATTTGTATTTTATTTAATATATGCATACTTTATATTTATTTATAATATTTAATTAACGATTCAGTTCTGTACAATTCTTCACCAAAATTTAGAAGGTTTGTTACATTCGTTCGTGTGTCACGGCTGCATTTGCGCATACAAATATGTATGTGTATTTGACTGTTCAAGGAATGTAACGTTGATTTACGTTCATTGGCAATGTCGCTGGCAGAAACTGGCAATCTCGTTGAAGACGTTCATTTAATTAATTTAGTTTTAGAATAAAACGTAACAATAAAATGTAGTTGTAAAGTCCCGATTACTTGACGTCTGTACGTATTGTGACAGCGAAAAGCAAAGCTATCGCCGCGTAATTTTGTGGAATGACACTCTGAATAAATAATAAATTAAATAATAAATAATCAAACATTGTAGTGCCGAATAACTCCCTCCCCTAAAAATGTGTAATTTCCAATAATTTTATTTGGTACAATTGATGAGAATGATGCAGATGTATAGAATATAAATATTTTCGTAAAAAATAATTATTTTATTTATTATATATTGTTTTTGTTATTGTTCATATACAATAATGTATATTTAAAACATTATTTTAGATTAGACGTACGTGATTGTCGTAATAAAATAAGGCAAACTGAAATAATAAACTAAAATAATAAATTGCAAATGGAAAATGTAGTAATACAAGTGGCATTTATTTGTGTCTCTGCTTCAATTTGAATTGTTAACAATGAGAAACGCAGAAAAAAAGAAATATTTAAAGTTTGCAGAGTAAATTCTTCTGGGTGAAAATTCGATTCACGTTTATTCAATGGTAAAGTCAATAAAACATACTAACTTTGACTATGAATTGCAAGAAGGCTTTAAGTACGTCTACATATAATCTAACTATGCAACTTTGCAGAAGTAATATATACAGTTATCGGTAATTTACCAGTTCCTGTACCATCGATCTTTTGGAATGAATGTAAGAACTAATTCAATTGGTAGAGTTTAATCTAAAACTTTGCCCTGTTCGGAATTAATCCATTTATTCCGATGTAATTAGTCACTTGAAAGTAGTAAACAATACAAATTTAATGTAATTATTGATTAAAATGATTGGGAGATTTCATTTCGTTAAATTGCCTTTTATATAACGAGACTTGTCCTGAGTTGCAATTAAATTGTGTCGTATATTATAAAATTTGAATTATAGAAAGTAGTATAATTACTACAATTGAAAGTAAACATTTCAATGAATAAGAATGTTGATACTAATTGGTATTACTTGGAATGCAAATGTTTAACGTATAGCAATCTAACAACTTTAGAAAAAAATAAATTAACAAATAAATCTGTTCTTATGAAATATGTTTGTAGTTTGTGTTGTAATAATAGACGAATCACGCAAAGTTTAGATTGTTTATTGTTACGTTCAAAACAGCCTGGTAATGGAAGCTTTAATCTCTTACGTCTGACCAGTAACGGTATTGCACTACTATACACAAACTGCTGCTATTGATGTGTACTACTCGGGGTAGCTGGAGTACACAGCGTTCAGGAATGAAATAACAGTTGATTGATTAAACCATGCATATGTATAGTTTGTCTTGCTGTAATTAATCTATTCCATTGCCGGTGAAATTGCAATTGTAAAAGTAAAAACAGTTATAGACAACAGATGAAATGCCACCAAGGAGACATTACAATAATACACAATAGCTTGAAATATTTATTATAGAATCAGGAATATTATATTCTAGCAGAGTACACAATTTCAACTTACTTTTACAGACAAAAAATCACCCCTTTCTCGGTCGTACCGCAATTACTGCGATACCCTGTATAATATTCTATGACAGCAAATCAAATTAGCATTCTCAGCGCCCTGTGCGCACTTGATACCGATCTCTCGTTACGCTCACGATCTTGATCCCCGAAACATTAAATTAGGCGGTATCGCAAGCGCGAACACGAGGCTGCTGCATTATGCGATTGCGTTACTTGGGTAATAAGTGTTACCTAACGCACACGGTGGCCAAGTAAATAGGCTCGACGCGACCTATCCGAAGTTCCATACTTGAAAATAAGAGACCCAGGTATGAGAGAGAAATAGGCAGACAGGGTGGCAGACGAGGGGTGGCTAGGTGCAGGGAGCGATGAAGAAGGGTAACTCGGTTTATTGTAGTCAAGACGAAAACTCTGGCGCTACGCCCCGACGTAATTTGTGAGGAGATAATAACCGTCGACTATGGCTCCAGGTATAGGGGCTGTTCTCTTTTTTATTCACGCCATGTATTGCATTTAAAAAAGGCAATCTCCGAAATAATTCGCGCGGTATCGAGTGGCCGCTTTTGTCACGCGTGAACGTGTAATGAACACGCTTCCAGGGAATACCGTGGTAGAATAAGTGGTGGAGGCATACAGGAGCAAGGGGGTGAAAATTTCGGTCGTAAATAAACGGTTTTAATTGCTATTAATAGTGGTGCTGTTCTCCTCAATTTCGTTTATTGGTTTTATTTGTATGTAGAAGGCCTTCATCGAGGTGCTTTTGAATTTGGTTTTCTCTTGTCTGCTGAGGGAAAATATTAATTTTAATTTAGGAACAAGTTTCTTTCGATTTGCAATACAATTTTTATCGAATACTCAAGTAATAGTAGTAAGTGAATCGAATGCGTGGTGTTTATATGAACATTGTAGAAAAAGGCTTAAAAGATGGGTACAAACGGTTAAAAAATTGGTGAATGATAATTTCTTTCCCCCAATGCAAGCATTATTTTCCAAATTCTTATATTGAGCGCAGTCTGCAGTTTAGTTCTCAGGAATTGATGGAAACAGATTGATTGAATTTTCTTTTTTAGACACTGGAAAAAGGGGTCGAATTTTTTCGAAAGACGAAAATGAAAATTGTTCCACCTCCAGTGCTTAAAGTTAGAACAGAAATTACGCAAAGCTATTTAAGAAGTTTCAACATTTTTAGAATTGACAACAACAAAAATTGTTTCGAACATTTTTTATTTATGGATTCCCTCAAACGGGCAGCCAGAAGGGTGAAAGGGTTACACAATTTATCATACTACATCAAATAAATTGAATTTCCTGCTTGTGCGATTCTTCTTGTGAGATTTTCCTTGGCATAATTTAATTGCCTTCGCATAATTAAACGGCGGGTTCGGTGCCTTTATACCTTTATTCAATGGTTCGTGTTAATCTTCTTAACAAATAAGTGTGCAACTCATTCTTGGACCATCTTTCTTATTCTCTGGATAACCTGCCGGCTATAGTAATCTGAGGGTGGCAGGGCGTTATTGTTATGACCGTTAGGTATAAATCTCAAGGGTGAGGGAAAGCTGTGCACCTTGACTGCACTATCCCGAGGGGTGAGTTTATGGCACGTCAATAGTTATTCAAAAGCAGCGGCAAGGTACTAAAAGTTCGTATGAAATTCAAGATTTCTTGGACTCGAATAGACTACGTCAACCCTGAATTCCATTTAACATACTTCACCGTGAAAGAACATATGTATATAGTTTTGTACAAAATAATACGATTAGATGTCTGAATAACTGTTTTCACGTACGTGAACAGTTGGAATAAAATTAGAGTAATTTGTTTATTATATACAATACATTGCTGCTTAAAAGAATTGCCTATAGATGTGTTAACAATTTTCATGTATTGTTAAGTTAACAGTTTACTATTTAGTAAATGCTCCGTAAGAATTTAATTTAGTTGAATATTATGTGTTACAAATACTTCTTGTAAAACCACTTACTAAATCTTAAAAAGTCTGTACGATTAAAAATATATTTAAGTACAAATAATATGAAACACACTGTATTAGCAAACCATAGCTGGTTTAAAGAAATTTAATTAAATAAATAAATAAATATTCATCTTGTATCTGTTGAAGTCCCATGAAGGGACGAAATTCTTTCAGTATTATTTCAAAATGTCTCGCAGTAGGAATAATTATGGAAGAAGCTGTTTGATTATCGTTAATACCTACATAGGTAGAAACATAAACTTAATTCTTAATGGAAACGCATCACAATTATTTACATACAACACTGTAAACAAATAACACTAATTAAATGTACAAAAGTAATAGAAGGGATGCTTGTATGTTTCCGTCATCACTAACAGAGTAGAACGTGTCGAGAACGCACCACTTTCATTCTATTTTTAATATCATTAGTTGTAACACAAAAAATATATACATATGCATATCTCTAACTAATTTCGTGATATTTCATTGACATAGCCATAGATGTTTCCAACATAAACGCTACAACTATGTGCCAGCAAATTCCAGCCTATGTGCGCATATAATCTCCCAATAAATTTACAATTAAACGCGAAATAACATTCCACTATTTTCTGTCAAACTAGCGGTAAAAGAATTTTCAATGAAACGAAATTTCTTCCACCGATCTCACAATTACGACATTAAAAAAAAAAATACCTCTTGCACCGTAATATATGGTTATATTCAGGAAACATATACAGCATTGCAGGGAACTCTGCGGCAATAAATTTTTCTATAGCTCAACGATTTACCAGTCGTTCAAAGGCAATAATACCGTTTTATCTTCATCGATTGCTGTCCTAAGTATCTGACCTTAATACCTTGCTATATTTATTAGGAACCGCAAGTACGTAGCGAAAAGAGGCAAAACTGATACAGAATTGAATAGGATGTCCCCTCCTACTCCAGTTCCCGTGCTTCAGAGGATTACTGTCGTTAAAGGCTAGTGGCGGTCCGTTTCCTTGAAGGAACCACGAAATGTGCACACCCTCCCCCCCACTCGCTCCCGTCCTTCCGTTGAAGAGAACTGATCCTCGTTATTATAACGGTAACGTGGTTTCTGGGCAGGTACAGTTAACCAGCTTATTAACGTAATTAACGCACAGAGGGTCCTCGAAAGGGGATGCTTCCGGTGTCGTCGCATGAAGAAAGGGGGTTCTCGCTCCCTCGCAATTTGATACGCGCCACAAAGCGACCGGCAAGATGACGTTCTGTACTTCTTCCACGAGACGTCCTTAGAGGACTTTTTAGAATGCGCGCACGATGGCTGCTCTTTGCCCGTTTATCACGGCGCGACGGTTGAAGTTAAAAAAAGCTTTGATGTTCGCCGTCTGCCAGCCTTTGAATGCAAACGGGGAGCTGAAGTTTTTCCATGCAACATTCTGCGGACCAATGTCCCCTAAAAGGACATTTCTTCAATTTCTCTCATCTATAAAATCTTCTATTTACGCGTCCCGCACACTTGCGGGAACCTCTTGCTGCGCTCTCACGATCGACGGGCTTCCTGGGGATATTTAAGAGGAGAGCCGGGAAAATGGTTGCTCATTTTTTATGGTATCGTTGAATGTTCTCGCGTGTTTGTAAGGTACGTTTGTGTGCCGCTTCGAGAATGGCGCTACTGATATTATACATTCGTTCTTCGTATTTATCTTATATTTGATCCTGCGATTACGAATAGCGTGGGTAGTGAAAAAAGTTTGTGTGGATTTGTTTTTACTGCAGCGCTTTCTGGAAAATAATATTTCTCTAATGCAACTTTGGAGAAACAAAAGATCGTTTCCTCTAATTGTAAGATTCACTATCTATATTTAAAGTCACAAGGAGCAATTATTTTCTAATTATGCCAAGTAGTCTCAAACTAGTTTCCAACACGTATGCATACCAAAATAATTTGACAAAAGATTGTGAAACCAATGTTTCCGACTAGAAATCTCTTATCGTCGATTTCTGGCAACTTGCGATTTGCTCATTTCTGTGGACGCTTGCCGTGCAAAATATGGAAATTGTTATAACATACCATCGGAAAAATTGTTTGCACTAGACGAGAACTGCGAAAGAACGAAAGTACGAAATTGAAAGGCAAAGTTGCTAGAGTGCGGCAAGTTTAACCGCCATTTGCGAAGTTCAGAATTTAAAAGCAGTAAATACGAGCCCTGTAAGTCGCACTCGAGCTTGCAATTTGATACGACTGGCAATCTGACAGCTAAATGGGTTATACGAGTAACTTTTATAGTCGACCTGCTGAATAACAATCTCGTGATTTTATTATTGCGCCGGGATTATATTCTACCGTTTCTTGAAACTTTCCACCTGTAACGAGAAAAGAAACTTCTCCCGCCAGGACGAAGACGGTAGATTCCCGTACCAAGTTTCAAGAAAGTAGTCTGAACTATGTCAGTATTTTTCTTTTCGGTAGCACCGAGCGAGGAATGTTATTCTTTTATTCTGTTTATGTCTGATAAAGAGTAATCAACTCTGTCGATTACTTAATTTGATATAGATCCTTGGAATTCCATTAGTTGGACTTAAAATCGGTCATTTTTCTAGGTGAAGAGGACGAAAGTAAATGTCTGAAAGACTAATCAATTTTTCAAATGGAAACATGGCAGGATATATGGCATCATACATGGATACATGGCATAATAATACAATCAAATATAAGTAAAGACAAATATTAACCACATTTTAATTTTATTAATAAAAGAGAAGACAACTAAAATAAAATAATTCATAGAGACAGTTCGATTGATGTTAAATGAAATTGAATTGCAGAAATCTTTGCGTTCTCGATAAGACGAAGAGAGAATTGAATAATAGACAATTTACACTCTTCTTATTTATTATAATTAATATATGCTTATAATTAAACACTGCCCTGAATGTCTATGCAGAGAACGTTGCCATAATCCAAGCAAATCTTAATCAAATGAAATTGTATATCATTGGTGCGAAGAAAGTCAATTGACAATAGTAAATTTACCAAACATAATTTAAAAAAAACATAAGCCACGTTTCAAATTTCATCTCACAGTTCTCATTCCTTCTGTCCCCTACCACAGTCGTAGAAAGATCTCGACCACTAACTCGTGCAAAGCAAGTACCAAACCCAACAACAAATTTTCTCTTAAAATTAGCTCTTTCACGTGCAGCGATTTTATTGACATTTCCCCAATCACAAAAGGCCAGGCGAGTAGTTCTCATCCACCTCGCGATCTTCCGCAAGCTGCAGCTACTGGATTAAAGGCGACTGATCTTATCCAGCGGCGTGTTAAACCCTCTCGTAGCCGCTTGATCGCCAGAGCAGAAGAAGTCGTCGTTATCGAGTTTTCAATGAAACCCAATTCTTGGTTAATACCGGGTCGAAATCGATTATTCGCCGACCGTCGTTTTCGGTAATGGACGCGTTGAAAAGGACCGACCAAAGTGCAGACTAGAGGATTTTCTCATGCGGGTCAGCCGGCGATTTTTAGAAAGAATAACCGGTCCGATTCTGGTTAGCCGCAAGTCACGTTTTCTACTTTGGCCATTGTTATCGGCCCGATACGCTTGATAAGTTAAACGAATAAAATCTCTATCCCGAACAGTTACATCATCAACCATGGCGAATCGTGTCGAGGGGGGAAGTTTCAGCTTCCTATTATAGGAGAAATCGATTAGCCGGACAAACGATGACTCTTTAAGATGTCCGAGATAATTGAAGAGGTCTGACTATGCACGATCGCGCGTGATACTTTACTTTCAGAATTTGCAACGGAAACAATTAATTAATACTTCCATTCGCTAATAATTTGATTCTGTTTATTTTCTGTAATTGTTTTGCGGTGTAATTCGATAATTGTGGTCGAAAGGAAAATATGTTCCAGCTTTGAAATTAAATATTTGAATAAAATGAAAAGTACTTACTTGCAGATCGGTCTAGTTACTAGTTCATTGCGAAGTTCGTTAGTGTATATATTTTGGTTTTAGGTTCACTATCTGGAGCCAGGCTCGTCGTCTGGATCCAAGAGGTTGATGACAAAAAGAGAAGGAAATATAGACCCCGTTATTTTACGATGCGGTAGGTTTACGCGATTCAGTAGTATAGCCCGTGACTGTTCAGACATGCTATTTCATGAATCCCATTCAATTCTCTAGCCTTATGCGTTTATTTCCTTAGCATATATTTTAGTTGTTTAATATTGAATATAAAATGTGTGTTTTATAGTGCCGTGTTTACTGTGTCTGTATACTGCAGTGTTTTATAGCTAACTATAAATATAATTCTATTTTATGAAACTCGAATAGTATTTTCAGAAAAGTAATTTCACGTACTGAGTTCACGTGTACTTCGAAAACTATCTGTACTTGATGTAATAAAACAAATGTCCCCTTCTTTACAAATAATGTCTCCGTTTGAATTACAATGAAAATCGTTAGTAGCACGACATTTAGATACGTATCGTTATCCGATTACTACTTGAAAGAAATATTTCTAATTTCAAATCGAACGCATACTATAGATAACGGAAATCTGTTACGGATCAATACAGCTTGTTCCAGAGCGAAATTTCTCTCCGATACTGTTTGCGATACATCTCAGTAAGAAATACTTTGTTTGTTTCATGTTTCAATATCGTCCTGGTGTGTTTGGTCTTTTCGCCGTTCCGCGATCATTAAAAATTTGTTTACAGGAGAAAACGGAGTTTATTTTCCTCCATTCAACCGAAAACAATGTTGCGTCAACAATCGAAAAATTTAGTAGAACACTGCCCCAATAATTGCAGGTTGGTTTTTAAATAACCAGCCGGAGTCAACCTACACTCTATTGTTCATCGATCAGAGATAACTTATACATTGGCCGTTGATTTGATTAAACACTGAACAACTACACACGTCCAGTTCGACCTAGTTCGAAGTTCAGTTAAAACTAATGACGCTTCATTAACGTACATCAAGCGTGCTCATATCCAACGTGTCGCATGAAAACACTCGGTCTACTTCACATTGGTTTAAAAAATATAAAAACTATATCCTTCCAAAATGTAATTTAACCACTTTTATTGCAACAACGAGTGTTTCTCGCGTTGCAGATTGTTTGGGAAAATTGAAAACCGCGAGGGTGACTCGTAGCACTGGTTCAGATTCAAATATGATAAATACCTGGGTGAATTGTGACAGCTATTTGCAAACATTCAACTGTTGTCAATTTTTGCTACTGTCCGTTTTTACAATCAATCGTACAGTCACACAATACAGAAGTTAAATAACTATGACACATGTACTGAGCCATCTCGTAAATAACAGAATTTATTGACGAATACTTTAGGTGAAAATAAACAATTATCTGTCGGTAAATCAGAATGAATCGAGTCCAACCTTTTGACTAATTTTTCAGCAATTTCTCTTGGCCTTTGTGCGCCAGTAACCCATAAAGCGTTCTCCATATAATTCATCAGACCTCTAGACTGTAGTTTCTAGTTTAAAATTTCTTAATCAATATTTGCCATTGGCTGACACGAATAATTTATTCATGCCCCTCAATTATGTTTCGCCCTGCAGCATTTGCATTATTCCCTTTATCAAACGCATTTAACATAAGCTCCTCTATCACGTTCAGTTTAAACGTCTGCAATAATTGGAACATTCAATCTACACTTGCAAAATCTCTACACGACATTATCTAAATCGTCCAATCTACAGCAGTCCACACGTTTAACAGATTACCGATGAACGTGACGGCTGCAACTGTTTGAAACCGCACGGCAATGGGAAAAATTTCAAGACATTAATCCATCCAGCATCCCGCCGCAAATTCATTTTGCACCAAACAAATTTGCATATATATAGCCATCGAGTCCTGGGTCTACCGCTTTACAAGCAGACTCCTGTACGCTGCAGGGCACTTGCCTCTACCCCGCCAAGGGAAACACATTGGCAGCTCGAAATAGTGACGACCCAGCCGAGGGACGAAAACGTTTTACAAACCCCGCGGCTGCATACGAGATAAAGTAATAAAACGGTCGAAGGATCTAAGGTGTTTATGGTCGTTTGACACCGCGAGCGCGACTCCAGGGGGCAGTGGTCGCCCTCCCGCAGGGACCCTCCCTCGTTCTGACCAATCTGCTCGTCCTCGTGGCGAGCTGAAAATTCTGTATTCAACAGCCGTCACGGTCCGGCACTACTATTAGGCCGGTAACTACTTATTCAAACTGGATCGTTCGGAACGTCCCCTTTCTCCCTGCTAGTTGTCAACGCGGGCACGTCCCACGGTAGGATCCCCATCCCTTTCCACCAACACCAGATGCGGTACTTCCCCTGGCATCTCGCTATCGCTAACGTCGGTGTCGCCGCAGGTACGGCGCAGTCAGGATTACCCCAGCGATGCCAGCCAGGGTATCGTTATCGCAAGCTAACAATAAGACTAATGTTGCTAATGTCACCGCTACGGCCGTCGCTTCTGCTAACGACATCATTATCGAACTATCGCTGCAGTTATTGTTAGCGGTAACTTTATTAGCCGATGGGTGGACCGTCCATTGAACGTCCCCGATATTGACGTTGCAACTGCTTGGGATTACGTACGCGTTTAGCTCGGCTGCTCGTCGATGCAAATCGGGATTTAATCTTAACGTTATAGGCTATCGCTATGATCGCGCGGCGACTGCCAACACGAGTACAGTTCGACGATATTATCAAAAAGATCTGCGATCGTAGTTATTATTGCCGTGACTATCGCGATGCCACTCTCGGGACAATCGCTTGGGCACAGTTATCATCGCCATGGCCGTGCCCGGGGAGCGGCCAGCTTGGAACAAGTATTGCTATCAGTTGTGCAACTACCATCGTCACAGCGATCACCTGACCTAACCTTTTTCCGTAACGATTCAGCTTCGACCTTCTGTGTCCCGCACAGTCCTCTTCCATGCGCTGTGTCCCATCGGATCCTCTCGTCTCTGTCGCGTTGTTTAGGTGCAGTTTTATTGTCTTCGGCCACCCGATGCTTGGTTCCCGCAGTCCCGGATGCGCGACGACGCACTCCAAGCAATTCCTGGTCCGGAGGAATGGCCAACGAGATCGCAAACATGGTTCTGGACTACGTGTCCCTTGTGTATATCGGAACGCTACGTTCCAACCCGCCCCGTCCTGACTCTTTCTGTTATTTCGCCTCGTTTGCCGGGCAGCAGGGCCACCAAACGCTATTGCAGGATTCCTTCTACGATGGTTTGCAAGTTGTTCGCTTCTGCAGCGTGCGCAGGGGATTGGCTTTGTTAAGAAACGATCCGATGCCAGGCTGAAAGTTCGGCCTGGAAAGGTGAAGAGGCTGACGGTCATTGGGTAGAGAGCACGGAAGTAAGAGCTTTTACTCTAATGGCTGCACGATGCGAACGTGCTGTGCAATGTTGAGTAAAGTTGCATTTGTCGGGTTGAATGTAACGAAATACCGGTACCCGGTTACGTTTAAGAGATATTTTATTATGAAAGATAGTCATAGTTTATGGCCGTAGAACGAAATAAGAGTTTGCTCGACGGGAAGATTTTTGAAGCAATCAGTAAATTAAGTTTTCGTTAATTAATATTAATGCACATGATTTTTTATTAACTGTAATAGGTCTACTGAATCTAGGGAATGTTAATTAGTAGGGCGCAGAAATCATTTACGCGGGTTCATTATTATTAACTGACGAGCATTTTTCAGAAATGATAGGGTTTAATAGTAAAAATTAGGCTCCTGTAATTTTACATATACCAATCGACCAACTCAACATTCCACGCGACACAAAATTATTTTCCGATACCTTACAGCTACCATATGTCAGATTTTGTTCAATCAAATTACTTTTCTAAACAGTTTCATCTTGTGCCAGCTTTAATATTTTGATATTCATTATTACAGTTTACCAACATATGATTGCCAACCCATTGGTGCTAACAAAACGTTTAACGTTTCACGAGTTTGTAATTCGGAAAAACTTTGCATTGCCTTACGACCAAACGTTCGTTGTTAACATAGGCGAATTGGAACATTGCGATCGATTTGACCTTATTGCCACATTGTTCGCGGTTCTCCGTGTCTAACGCAGTAATTAGCGTGGATATCCGAAAGGTATTATTGGTAGTATCGTATGGGATTTGATAGGCGTTGATCAGGGATTTCACAGTTCATCCTCTCAAAATCCCCCATACTAGTTAGCACTTAGTTACGTTACACGCGTATATTTTCCGCGACTAATTATGCGTTAAACGGCTCATTCTGTTTTGCATCCTATACAGAATCGACGGCTACATGTTCCACTTAATAGGCAAACGGTGCATAGTCTGAAAATGAAAATGTACAGGCTGTTGCGTTAATAGAGGTACTCGAGTAGTTCATTTTAAAATCGGGAGGAGCAGAATTGTTATGTAATTTGTTAGTAGTAATATTAATAATTCCTCTTTTGTATGCAACGTTTGTCCATGACAATAATTACTATTTATTTTATTATTTTTTGATTATATTATTTGCATTATTCTTCAATTAATTTGAAATGGATTTCGGTTCGTAATTATTCTTTTGCCGCAACTCTGCGAATTTGCTATAATCTTGATTGTAAAAAACCTTTCAATACTTCCTTTTCGGCATATCCTTTCGTACATTTAATGTGCGTAATACTGAAATTTCACTTTTAATTGTAATGAAATGTACGTTGGTTCGTTTTGAGTTGCTGTTTTGCAATGACTAAAAATGTATATTAACATGATATATTACGAAAGAAAAATTAAAATGTTAATAAAGCAAGAACATATCACGCTCTATGTTACAGAGCGCCCAAATACCATGACTTTGTTAACTAAGGTAGAAGTATAATTCATTCCAATTGTGTAACTCATTTCGCATATGGGTTGCGGGCGCCGCGAGCTTACAGTCGCATTTTATACAGTCTGTATAAAAAAAAAGATAGAAAGTTAAATTAGAAAAATAGTGAGAATAATAAAAACGTGCATCCATAAAAAATAGTATTACAGAGGATTTCACTGTTTCACTCGGATTGAGGAGTTTGCTCCAAGTCAGGCGAGTTTTTTAAACCAGGTACCCATAAATTGTATGGATTGATTTTGAAACTTTCCTGTCTATAAAACTTTTATGAATGATTCTCTTTTAAAATCTTGACGAATTCGAAAATATCAACGTTGCTGCCTTGAACAATTTCTGCTGAAAGTAAAAAAGAAATGGTTGGAAACGAGGAAGCTTAACAATTATTCATAAACAAATAAAATTATACGCTTGCTTTTTAAAAGATCCGGAATATTATAAGAAACATGCAAAAAGCTTTCTCAATAAGATAATGAGGTTATTATTATAAATTGTAAAATAACTGAAATACCTTATTTCATTTGCTTTATGTTTAAATAACATTGCCTTATTTATTACTATATAATCGCACTATGACCACTTACATTCACTTATTCAATAATTCACATCAAATTTCGAAATGCATTATAGATGAATTGACGATTAAATAATTTAATCATTGATAATAATATAAAACAAGTAAAAATGTTAACACCATTCCCACTGTAACTATTACTTGCAGTAAAATCTGCGTGTACCTTTTCCCTTTACTCATTGTCTGCAGTACAATGGTACATAGAGAATGAACATATATATATTCGTTTGCCTCCAGAGTAATGGGCAATTATTATTACTGCAGTAGATCATAGATCAATTTGTTCGTTCCGATGCAGAAATTGTGCAGGAAACTAGAATAGTTAGGAAACACACACCGTGTATAGAAACAGATCTGCCAATTAATTATTTATAGTAATGTGATATTGATCCGTCTGGCTAGCTTTCACCAGACTGACCGCCCCTAAACCCCATATGTGCTACCCCACCGTCTGTGAAACGTATGTATGAGCCCCCACCATTAATAGTGGCCATGTTGTGTAGTTATTTATTGTTAAATCGGTCGAGCAATTCCAATGTAAACTGTAATTACTCGACATCGTCTATAAATTATGAATTATTTAGGAATAGACAACAGTTCCCCTACATTTTAAAACATTGCTAGAACTATTATATTATTCACAAAATCATCAATGTAGAAAACGTGTTATTCTCGAAACCATACATTCGTATTGAATTGATAGCATGAATACTTTAAAATCGAATATTGACAGAGTAGTAATTTAACGAAGCCGGCTAAATAATTTCTTAAACATAAATTGATTAGTATTAGATATTCAATACTGCAGTCGAAACAAAATGCTTTCGTTGTTAATATTAATCAATATACAAATATAAAATGTGAATATAAAATACAAATTTTGTACTACTATTCTGCTAAAATAATAATTATTGACAATAGATAGGATCTGTAAAGATACATGTCAAATCGTACTTTTAACTTCGGTTTAGAATTTTCCAAGTAATCAAAAAGTCGATCATATTCTTTAAAATCCGCGTTCTATTTTACACCTTGAAAACTTAGTAAATAATTTTCTTAACGACACTAAAAAAATCTGCAACAGTATCGATACGTCTAATATCTGCATTTATTATAACATTCTACATGCCAGGGTTAAATATTTACACAAAAGGGCTATTTGAGCGCAGTATAAATTCATTGTGGACTCCTAGATATAATGAATCGCTTCATAAATATGAGTTGGTACTGTTAAAATGAAATACCTGGCGACCTAAACGTAATTATGCGCAATCATTCGCAATTATCGAAGATAATTAATATGGCAGACAATAAATCCATATGCTGGCATAGGTGATAATACTCGGTACTGATAGTGGGATCCATAACAACAAAGTGTCCAAGCATTCAGAATCCTTCAACAATGAGTATACATTCCGCGTGAATATTTCTACGTCCAATAATAATTGAATGTCACAGATGTTATAAATGATCATTCGATGTGTATCGTGCACGAGGAGTTTAATCAATTAAATGCATTGGCCATCGACAGCCACAATTCTGTCGAAAATTCAAAAACATTTTCGGAGAAACATCGTCGCAATATTAATACAGCAGGCAATTAGAAATGCATAAATGCACTGCATATGTATATTAACTATGTGTTTAAAATTTCATTTCAGATATGTACTTGGTAGAATGTGAGTCGTTAATGTATCATGCGTAATAACACAGTATTAGAGTATAGGAATATTTCGGAAGCCACTGTATTTTATCACATTGTAGCAATGAGGTTCGTGAATGTGTTAACGTGTTAACGAGACGTATTGTTAGCGAGTTTCAAACTGTTATTTCATAGACAAGTTGAAAATTAAAAGGGGAAAATTAAATAGTATAATTCCATTTTCTTTTTAATTTTTTGCATGTAAAAGGAGATAGAAATTCGTTGAAGTCGTGCAGAAATAAATATTTTTGGGGTATGTAGTGGCTTAACAAAGAGTGACATTTGTTATAAAGTGTAAATAAAATTCGTACATAAAAAGACAATTATGTAATTACATCAAGTAGATTGCATTGTTTAATTTCTTTACGTCACTGGGGATATTTTTATCCTTATTTGTTACATCATCAGAAAACCTTTTATGTAATTTAACACGAACACGTACTGATAGAACTCTTTGTATTTATTATGCGTTTCAAATATCCGGCAATATTTTATGATTCACATGAAGTCAATGCACGTACAAGCATTGAACGCATAAAATTTAACACGATTCGTTCATTAATTCCTTTGGAAAATTTCGGTAACGTGCTTCGGGGTTGAATGCACGCGCTCGAAATATTTTTAAACAAGGGGTTGCGAAAAATGGTGAAACTTTTGGCCTGTTTTTTTCGTAACGTTGAGCGTTTTATGCAAAAAAACATGCACGGTTTACCCCAGACTAAAGTTCGAGATTATTAATTATGTTCTGTATGCTTGTGATATATGTAGCATAACAAAATCGCTATGTACCATAATTAATAAAATAATTCTTTACTCGACATCAAAACTTGGTAAGCCCGAGATCGAAAATGACACTGAAAAACAATATTTCAAGTAGAGCAATAATTATATTAGCAGAAACAGCGCGTAATTAAAATTTGATAATATATTATATTTTTAATATTGTATATAAATATATGCATCTGGTATTTGACGTTATTACAGAAAATAATACAATTAGGCATTTTGTAGGATAATTTATGAATATTGAAATTTAGTATAAAGGCTTTTAAATGGTATTCTATAATATGTTATAGTGATTAATTACTATCCTCATTCACATGTGTAACTCATTAATTCATGTCAGCTTAATTGCGGGTTCATATTTTAATGCATGAATGTTTACATGTTTTACACGATTTAACGACGACCATTCTACGCATTCGGATTATACATTTTTTATATTCTACGTGAAAATATTCTTTCATTTACTTTTAAATGAAATGATATATTTAAAAATGAATATTCTACAAAGACTTATCCAAAGTAGTGTAGTATTTCTTATTTGAATACTTTTCAGATGGGATGTGTGAAGAAACCAGAAGCAAATTAGTGAATAGTTCATTTGTTTAGAATTATTCATGTTTATATATTATTTTGTTAACACTCGTAATAATTGGTTAGTAAAGTCATAGTGGTGTAAATGTATCTTCACATATGACGGAGTTTGCTCTTTACGTTTGCTTTTCTCTAAAAAAATGTATGAATTCGTAATTTAATTCACATTATTCACGCATCCTGCACAGGCAAGTTCCATGGCAAAGCATAATTTTAATTTTCAGCAAATCTGGTAGTATAATTGCATCGTGTACTGTTGATACGCCTTGTCAAAAAAATCAATTATTATACTTCTTTATAAGGAAATTTAACCTTTATGAGTATATATTAATTTGTAATGTAAATTTATAAAAAATACATCTTCTAATATACAACTTGTTATTGTTGTAAATTGCAGTTGCAACTATAACACCTTTCGAATACATTAATATACAAACAATATGTACGTATCAATTATTATAACCAATTCATGTATGTTACGTTCAAGATGTCGAATTTATTTCACTTTGTACTACTGAGGTATCACAGTATGTTCAGCACTTATTTTTTTTACGTCGGTTATTATCAGTTTAATCATACAATATACAGGCATCTACTATTATATTATATTATTTACTACTAATTTATTATATTACTATTAGCTTTCTAATTATAATTACGACAGAAGATAAGAAGTGGTATTTCAACATGATCAGACAGAATGATACCAAACTATCGCTGTTGAACGATCTGAGTAATCTACTGTTGCACACTATACCACGTGAACGATAAGTTACATTTTATCGTCGTGTCACATTCTGCCTTTATCTGAAATTAAAACGTCACACGTTGCTGTGAGCCAGCTCGATATCTACAGCCTTCATGACTCTTTTCCGTATTAGGAAAATATTTGAGCGAGACGAAGTCAATCAAGGTGAACAAACATGTATACGATCGTTTCTAAAATTCCAGTGATATTTCAAAGCATAAATTCATGAATTCGTGATGTGTAGTCTATGACTCGAACATCGTTTGTAGTATACATAAATGATCAAAATATGTTCCCACTAAAAAAATTTGACAATAAAAAAAAGTTTGCATCGAAACTATTCTACTCATTGAAGTATTTGAAATATTTCACATATCCCCGGAAATCTCCAACATTTTTGACTAAATTGGAACGAGTTTCATGTTACACAATCGTGATATGTGATGTGCGCTTTCGAAAGGAATGTGGATTAAAAAAAAATCGATATTACCGTGATTATTCTCGTCAGGAAATCTCCCGTAATATCTGAACATACAGTACGAAGGGTCATGTGTGACAATTGCTCCAATGTTACAGGGTTCCACGTGGACGCGGGAAATTTTATCTGTCCGCAGGGAGTTATTTCACTTTTATCTGAAATTAAAACGTCGCTGCGCAATTTCTAAAAGGGGTGACATTACGCGTGATATCTGCGATCTCCACGGCGGTTTCGCCCATTAGCGGGCTGCGCACGAAGCGTGAGCCCGCGAAAACAACTGGGGAAAAAATGGTACGGTGAATAGAAACTGAAAACACGACACCCGCCCTGTGATCTCAATTATTCGAGTTAATTGGGCGACAACTAACATGAACAATTCGATCTGTAACAAGTGGTTCGATTCGTTTGATTGTACATAGTGCTACGTTCAACCAGAAAATTCTGTAATGAATCGAATCTGGGTTTTTTTCTGCAAACAGACGAGTGCACGTTTTCGTGTATGACTTAACCATTGCATATAATTTTTTTTATTCCGCCCCAGATTAAAAATTGAACAACTTAATCAGATAATTTGCGATCGTGAATATTCATACAAGTTTAGCAAAAGTGTACATACAGACGCAATATTAATCGCGAAACGTAAATGAAAATAAAACGCTGCGAGAAAAGCCACAGTCAAAGTGATCTTTGTAGCATTTTCGGCCCAAATTTGTTTATTCTATGTGCCCCAATTTCAAAGACTTTGATCTTGAATAATTTCACATTTATTAGTCATTATCAATAGAAAAATCCATGACTATTACAGGTAGAGAGACTTTAAGCCCAGTAAAATTAAAACAAATGTGAGAAGCAATACTCTATTGTGTTCTTGACCGTATTCCCTTTTACTGTATCTACAATTTCACATCTGAAATTGGTTAAACGTTGAACTAACGAGGACGATATCAACATTATATAGAATATTCTACTAGCATCGTTATTCGGGCACAAAATCCTTTGCACATCTAGGATACACGAAGAGACAGTCAGTTCGAGCACTGCTACCATTTACCTTGCGAATAGTGGATTTCCCTTCAAGAGAGCACTCAAAGTTTCCTCTTCATCTGACAAGGGACCATCCCGTAGCGTCAATCACAGATTTTAATGAAATTGTAGCATAAGGTAGTACTGAACAAAATATTTGACACGTATTTCTTTTTATTGGCCATGATCCACATTTATGGGGTGAAAACCACCCTAAAGGTTGGGGATGGTGAACCAACTAGGCACAATATCTCGGAAAATATAAAACATAAAAATCTCTCTGACCACATTATTGACGTGGAGTGTTTGAAAGACGCGTCTGACCATATTATCGACTGTATCGTTGACCTGTACTACTTAAATCATATCTATTACAGTAATATGTATATTCTGCTAATTATAAGTCTATTATTTTCGCGGTGGCACGTGATTTCTTGGTCTTGTTACTGTAATTACAAGCCTCTGTTAGGATCTTTACGGCATTGAATATATGAAGTTGGAAGATATTAAAGCTATGCTTCATTTATTTGCACGAAAAGAAATATAAACGGTATTGATAAAGGTTTAAGTATTTGCTGCATACTAACTAGCTTCTTCTAAAATCACAGTTTTTTTATATAATAAATGAATTAAATAATATGATACATGTATATCGATACAAATACAAACACACCCCGTAACATTATGCACGTGTTAAGTCTTTCCCTATCTTTATTTGTCCTTTATTGATGCCACTCACATTTACCTTTAAACGTTTCATGATCGATAAACATTTTTACAGTAAGCATAAAAACTAAATTGCTTTACTTTACTGTATGTCATTAATCGGAGGAACTTTTTTCCAATCCATTTGTCTAAGTAAATTCCGTCTTTAAAAAAATGAAACCCACAATTTACACAGCCCGCTATCTCTAATATTTTCAGAGATACTACGCCAAATGTGATATTGATTTTCATCCCCCAAATATGGACCAGGGCAGCAAAAAAACAACTACGCACCAAATATTGTTTTAAAATATTACCTTTTGTCGAAATATCAGAGAAATCGGTGATCGACATTTCAAAATAATTCCTTGTGAGATAGAAACCACTCTTTTTTCGCGGTTTCTTTCAATGCAATAAACGTGCAACTCGTCAAGATTCCATCCTAAATTGATATTTATTAATTGCATCGGGGGGTGTCCGTAAAAAATCGGACGAAAAATTGTATCCTGGCACTGGTTGACAAAAGAGCCCTTTGTATTTTACTCCGCAGTGGCTCCCATAATAACCACAGTTGTCGTTCTTCCTACGTATTCTCTGCAAGCCTCTTTACGACTTTTCAGCGTGTTTACTGCGATACTAACGACCAACTAGCGGCCACCGCCACCACCGCAGATTAACTCTCGGCATTCCCATCATTTTTCTCTATTAGCCGAAGATTTACGAGTGCGTTCCGCGCAAGTCCGCGATACTGCGTGCAGCTGGAATCGCGTAATTGGGCGTTTGCCCGTAACGGCTGCATTAAAACGTCGTCAATTCGTGTACGACTTTGTGAGTCGCGCTAAAAGACGAAGCAAATTTGGTTGGACGTTTATTTATCTTAATTGATGGGTATGATATGTAATGGACGCATGATATTATTATTAATTAATGATGCTTAGAGTGGCAGGTTTCGTTGTCCAATTTTAAGTGAACTTTTCAGATCAGCGCTGCAATTTTTTCAAATTGTCAGTTTGGACAGTTTGGAGAGTATTTTGTAAGGCATTAGTGAGCTCAGAATTGGAAAGTTCTCGGCAGTCGTTTGATAAGAATATACATTCGTATGTGCAGACATGGTGTATTAGAAAAGGACGGGTAGACATTTTTAAGCTAAGTTTAGGGACTTTATGCGATAGTTATTTAAATACCATCAGCTGTTTAACTGTAACAATTCCAATATTGAAATATAATTAAATTTGATTTATAAAGTTATGTTCATTACCAACGCATATTCTACTGTAAATTTAATATGTTAGCAAACTATCAACAATAGCAGTTTCATAGTTGTAAATATTATAAAATTGACGAAGCACAGTTTCTTTAGTTGGTCAATGCAATATTTTATTGTATCTTTATAACTGATAAATTTTAATTGTTACACTACATTTACAATCAATTGTACATTAAACATTTATAGCACTCAAACAATTTTCTTTTGTTGTGTTCATTTCCTTTAACCGTATATAGTTTTTGTACCTGACTATTTGGAAGGTAGGAAATGATAATTTGTAAAGTTTTACTTTATCAGACATTCTGCTGAAATCGAGTTTACAACTCTTTGTTCTTTTTGAACAAGTTATTCGATTATATTGGAATATTTTAAAGATACAAAAACAGTATAGCATCAGGCAAACTAGCAGATTAAAATAATCACGCAGCCCTGGTTATCATCTGTTTGGAATTGCAAATTAGTTTTGAAGTCAGATGAGTTGTTGTTAAAGAAAAGTAGATGCAGAACATATACGTTTATACATACTCTATGTACAATAGGTACAGCGTAACATCGATATCATATCATGGCATAAAAAATTGAAAAGAATCGTCAAAGGTTGTAATTAGACTGCAACAATTGGGCAAGTAATAAATAATATTGACTTGTGATTAGAATAAATGTTACTTTATTCGCTGTATTTTTTACCCAATTGGCAATAAAGTAATAAATTGTATTAATCCAGAAAACTGAAAAAGGTACCTGCTTTTCCACTGACACAAGTGTACTTAAACATTTTATTACACAATTCTGTATGATACAGACAATTATGCGTGTATTATACACTTTCACGTTATTACAATTCCGTTCATTAAAGAACCAGAGAATTGTCCAACAAAGTAGTGTAGGATTGGAAATACTGCGTGAATGTTGAGTACTTGAGAAGGTCGTGCGCATGGAGGGTACAGCGGCCCAAGGGTTCGGGTGGTCGGGACCGACCATCACCGAGGAATGACTGGGGGGTGTGTCCTGAATGAGTGAGCGCAAATGAGGAATAGAATGAAAGAGAAACTAAGAGTGAAAGAATATAACGAATGAACGATGCGTGCAAGAGGCAGATTTAGGAGAGAGTTTGAGCAGAGTGAAGAGTGTCGTGAGCTGAGAGTATTGTTGAGAGTGTTGAAAGTGCCGTGTGTTGAGTTACGTCGTGTGTCGACATTACCTTATAATAAAGTTAGTGTCTTTATGAGAGTAACTGAAGTCTTATTACACCACCTGTCCTCTATTCCCAAAACTACGTGAGGTTTACAGAAAATAACTTCTACAGTAGTAATATCGAAAGTGACACAGTTTTTTCCATCCGTCGGAACAGCAAAATTTCCCCGACTTTTGAGTTCTCGATCCCAGGAGAAATTACTGCCGCGAAAACCACAGCTCGTATCACTTGCTCATGCGAAAATCGAGTGAAACCAAGTCACGATTATTTTTCCACGAGTGTACTTTAAGTTACGAAGGTAATTTCGTCGGGCGACACTCATCCTGCCCGCGTTTGGAGCTCTTCCAAAGAGAAGGGGACGGGGTATGCCCCGATAATATCGCTTTAGTGACATAAAACGTCCCCATTATCGTGCGAAATGAACTTCAGCTCGATTCCAAACGGCATAATAAAGAGGTAAAAGTTTGGCAAGCCTCGGTTTTTACTTCTTCCTCCAAAAGCAAACGCCTCCCGGCACCCTCCACAAGCTACCCTCCGACGTGCGGAAGTACTAAATGCAGACTTCAGAAGGTGTACTTCATCGAGCCGGCATTACTCGTCGTCGTCGCTGTGCGAAAAATCGCGGAAAATCACGGAAATTTCGCGACTTCGTGTACGATAAGAGGCGACACAAGCGCAACCATTTAAGGGTCGAAGGAACATCCACGTATCATCGCTATTGACCAAATTCTGGCTTCTTCTTCCCCTTTCTTCCCGTACTCTTTCCATCTCGCCGTTTTTTCTATATTCGTCTTCCTTTCCTTCGGAAGAAAAGAAACTAGGGGGGGAAGTTAAAAATAAAACACGAGAAGAAAAGACACGGGCGGGAAAGAGACGGTCGGTTACTCTATCGCGTGCACAGAATCACGATATTCGAGTAGAGGGAAGTTTCGCGTTCGGCGTATAAAATACCCGCTACTCTCTGTGCCCCCGTCGGCTTCCATCTCCACGTTCGTTTTTTCCGGCTGGCCCTCGAAACGTTTGCCAACAGCTATTTATCGCGAGACTGCCCCGGGGGAAAAACGAGAAACACACCGTCGTTGGTCGCGTTGCCCTGCATCGTCGGCGAATCAAAAGTTCGGGATGACAGTTTTCGGCGGGGCAAAGGAGAGGTCGTAGCGCGGACAGGAGACGCGTGACAAATGATAACGGCCAACATCTGTTCGCGTGGTACCCACTACCCGATCTCCTTGTCCCGTGTGCCAAGAAGTAATTAATGGTTAAATGATATTGTGAAATAATAGTGAGCTGGAAATTCGCAAAGGATTTGCTAAAGACCGAGAACCGTGGAGAACTCAAACGTGGATATAATCATTTTGAAGATCTCGTTAAGTTTTGTGGTTCACACTGTATATACACCCTTGGATACCTAGTAACTATTCGCCGAAAATTTTTGTAAACGTCCTCTACAGCAGTACATCATTATTGCAACTATTTGTATAAATTGTGCCTCAAGTAATTAAATAGCTCTTCGATGTTAATTAAATCTGTACCGTCTTGTGCATCGAGGATATTTTAATTTTGTACGATACCGGAATGAAAGAGTTAAGTTATTGCTAGTTAACAAGTACGTCTGTACAAATTTAAAAGTTAAAAGATTTTATTATTAAAGTTCACCAATCTGGTTATTCAGTTTTATTAAATCATCAGAAATGAATGAAAATTCTGAGTGGCCATAATTTGATAGCCAGCAGCCGTATTATACAATAATATATTGTATGTCACGTGTAATTGATGCAGACGCGTGACTTACGTCGTACGCGTTTTTACGAAAGCGTGGCTGAACAAAATTGGCAATTCAGGTTTCACACTCGTAGATATGCAAATATCGTGACAGTTTGTTTTCATTATTCGAAGGGTCGTATTTCTATGGGGACCGTAGAGATCGAGGGTGTTTTATTTTCCGTGTTTTGAGGGGTTGTGCAGTCTGGTAGGACTGCTCCAGACAGAAATATAGGCGTTCATACTTCACATCCACCTGCACTTAACTGTGAACATTTTCCTTTTTTTTCACCTATGTTTCATTTTGTGTTCGGCAAGGGGAGGGAGGGATTGTGCTGCTGTATGAAAAATGTAGCGCTTTTATTACAATTCTCGTTATTAAACTCAAATTATATTCGTTACAGTTCGGCCCGAACCTTATCCTTTTTATATCGAAAGAATATTTCTAAATGTACCGTGTTTCACACATTCCAAATGATCAATTGATTGGGGGTAAATTGGCAAGCTATAACTTTGAACAATTACATGAATGTATTTTTCGTTTAGGCATCGTGAAACGATGGAGTATAGTTTAGCCCTTTCGCTACGCCTGAGCTGGACGCAGAATTTCGGTTTTGTGATTTTGATCACGATATTCAACAGTTTTTAAATTCGTTCATTCTGTTCGTGTAATTTTCCAAATAATATAGAAGATCAACAATATAAATGTTCGATAATGTTGCATGGCATTAATCTTAGCTTATTTCTCTGCACAAGGTCTGACTCAACGACTTCGACTTCCTGCGAAAAATTGATGTCTACGATTTGTATGTAAAAATCCAATACAGCGATTCTTTGAAATATTATGCCATTATTCTATCGTAAATGTCTGTCACGCTTTCATGTTCGTCTTTTTAAATGTACAATATTAAGTTACAAATTGAAAGAATTTTTTATTTTTTTCCAACGGAAACATAGAAATACTACTCTGAATGAATGAAACTAACTGAAGTGAAATAGAGAGAGCACTACGTATTTAAAACGCACCTCTTAAATAATTAATTTACAAATGTTAATTAATGTACAAAATGTTTGGAAATCAAATATTATGCAATGGTTATTCGGCACTTTAGACCTGAAATGTCTGCGTATATCTGAACTGGTGGTGCAATATCATCAGTCCACATTAATTTAGAAGATTATAGTCCACTATTTTGTTTACAGATTTTTCTTTATCTTCACTCAGGAAGAAATTAAACCATGTCCCAGTGTGCAGAGTCACTCTGCATAAAGAAGAGACCGGTATACGTGTCCAGCGATAATTCCGCGTTTGGTTGGATGTAAATGGGCGACTCAACTTAAAATATTCAGCAAGGCGAGGTGGAAACGTACCGTTACCGTAGAATGAATTTTTTAACCTAAGAAGTAAGTGCATGCTAAAGACTAACGAGGAAAGGAAAATGTAGAACGACCCATCTTTTCTACTACGATTGTTAAAGCTATACAATTTATTTTAGGACATTAAAACCAGGATATTTCTGAAACATTTTAACAAGAATTTCGCAAAACGATTTACCTCATTTTCTTTTAACCAGTTCACTTTAAGATGTACCACTTTCTCGGGACATATTCAAATCATTGTTTGTTGAATAATTATTTACAAAAACTATCCCTGGAGTAATCGTTGCCAAAAGAAATTCTACGACACGATTTAATCAAACACTCCGGTATGAAGTGAACGGATGCCATGTTCTTTGTACCTGTACCGCGCAAAAAAGTACCCTGCTCAATGTAATGAGGCTGGCGACTGCAATTACCCCCATTTGTAACGAAAAGTGAGACAAACGTTCAGCCGTTTAAGACGATAAGACGACATTACTCGGATCTCCACGGTTAGAAAGGTCGACATTCTTTTCAAGATAGCGCCCCGTTAAAAACTCCGTCATCAATCAAGATTTAACAGACTAAGCGGGCATGCCCTTGAACTTTGAACGTCTGGTATGGTTCACCGGTGTGTTAGAAGTGGCTGGTCTTCTATTGTCGGTGAGATCGATTGGACACCATAGACACTAGGTCTCATGACATCGTAGGTAGTGCTTGGCAAATCCGGACGACGTTATTATATGTCGCACGTAGCAGGCGTCTATCTTGATTCACGACTGGAATTTTTACGAGAAACAAATGGAGTAATCCGTAAATACGTCCCGTGTCGCAGTGGTCGTTTTGTCAGCTGAAATATTCAAAGAGATCCTCGCAGAGCGATAACCCTGACAGATACGAAAACATACATCGAGCTTTTGACATACGTATTTCGTATTCTGGAGATGGAGCGTGAAAATGTTTCTCCTTTGGTGAGTTTTATTGGGTATAAATGGTGTTGTTAAGTGGAGTTTGATGTACGAGTAATCGGGGTTGAAATACTTCTGGTGCTTGATATCAATTTAACATGAATCTAACTGTATCTAGTTTCTCTGGAGTGACAGGAGCTTAATATTCTAATGCGCATATTTTGAAGAGGTTTGGAATAAGCGACAAGAGTAAATGGAATTGATTGGTATGCAATTATTATTAATTGTAATGGTCGTTAAATACTCGTAGCTTCGAAGTCCAAAAGTTTTTAACACTTTGTTATTTCGAATAAATAATAAATATAATCACCGTTAAAACATAATTATAAATGAGTAATCATAGGGGTTTTACACGTAAGACATTATATTTATGGTGAAAATAATGGCTTATTTAATTATTGATTTATAGGATTTCTAAAAAGGTTTATTATACTTTTTTTTTAATAGATCGTTACATTAAAAATAAACTTTAACATTCGAGACCATTTAATTTACGAGAAAAAAGATTGTCATCAACCCAGAGACAATAAAAATCGTAGACGTAATTTCATTATATGGTTCACGTTATATAACAGTTTAAATAAACCGTAGTTTACGATCTTTCAGAGTTGTAGTACTTAATAAGTTGAGTAAAACGGTAGTTGCCTGTATAATTTTATTATTACGTCAAAAGTGATTAAAAGGTTCACTACAGAAACACTACAGTATAGTCTAGTCCTCGGTAGTTAATTAAACTACACCTTCAAATACGAATTAAAGTATTTACTCAAAGCTTTGTTCGGTATTACACCTGGGCAAAGGGAATATTATGAGAATTAAAGAAGCAGCCGGTCGAGGATCGCATGAAAAAGGGGGAAACGATTGCCTGAGAGTGTGAAATGAAAAAAAGGGGTAAGGAAGAAAGGAGAACGAAAGAATGCTTGAGATGAAGTGAGAAAAAGGGACGAGAGTTATAAGTGGGGAGAAGCAAAAGAGCGTTGCAGTGTGAGAAAAGTGAGCAGTAATTTTGAGAAAATAAAGTTTGCGTTCTCGGGAAGAAATAACAATTTATTTTGTTTAACGACATTGCGTGTCGTTTTAATGCACTTAAACTTGATATATTATTCTAACGTCAGAGAATCTGACAGAATCAAAATTACTTTACTGTTTTCCGTATTTCCAAAGGGTATTTCCGTATTTTGAGCATTAAATATTGCCTTTCCAGTGCCACTCTTTTAATTTATTGCTATATACATATCTTTAGTCGTTTGGGATAAATTAATTTTTCACTGATAATTGCTTTTTTGAAGTTTTTTATAACTTCCACATAACAATTGACTTATTTGTTTCTTTTCATATAATTTTATAAGTAAAGGTGAATATATATATATTCAAATTAAATTTATTTAAAAATGGCAACTATGTTCTTATTTGTTTTCCAATAATTTACATTAGCGTCTACTTAAATATTGAATGCAATTTTATACACATGCAGATTCCATTGTTACTAGAGTATCAATGTTGAGAATAAACACAAATACGACAAGCGAATTATTTCTGCTATTCTATTGTTGGCGTAACAAAAGGAAATCGGATTAATAAGGAATATGTATATACACATGTATATTAGCCTAATTTGTTGTCATAGTATGTTAGATTTATCTCCAAAATAGGGTTCCCATGTTATATTATACTCTGTGTAATGATGGTAATTTACTATTTATACTAGTATCTCTCTTTCACGAATGATGTGTGTAGATCTTTGCACAATTCCATTTAACAATAATCGTCTATAAAACACATTAACAAAACTTCATTAACTATATCTATTTATAATTCACGTTTTAATGCTCATTAGTTATATGATTATTCCCTTAATTTATCGTGCTCCTATTTATTAACTGCACATCGCTAAAAGTATTCTGCACACAACTTTCAATAAAATATTTGCCAATGTTTCAAAACAGGCTCTGTTATATCTGGGTGATGCAGCATAAAAGTAGTCTAAACATTCACGGTATCCAGAAAGATAGAGAGAGAGGGAGAGCGTAAGATTTCAATTTTTCACACGAATACAAATCTTCAAAATTATGTAGGAGCTGTTGAAAAAAATATGAAATGAATATTCATGCATTACTTGTACCGAGTTGCCATTGAGAAGAAATTTGTAGACGTAAGATTCCTCGATCTTTGTGCAAAAGATGCGCACCTGCCTCTACCAATTCAGCGTTCTGGAAGCATGGTGTTCAATCTTACCGGAACCCCTTTGATCATTGTGGGCACGAGCAAGCCATGATCATATCGGTATTAGAACCAAATTCTCGTCTAGATTGGAATTTCATCCGATACTATTACGCAGAATGAAAATTCTCACGGTGAAACACAAGGCAACAAGCTTATTATTTATATTGTATGGAATTTAATGGCAAAGAATGATCTATATCCATTCACTTATTGAGGCTCGTTATGTTTTCAAAAAAAAAGAAGCCCTTAAAAAGTCGTTAACAGGAAGAAAAATGTAGTAAAAATTGAAATTTTGTTCGAAATACTTTTCTCAACATCTGCATATTATTTTTTATATTAATATAGACAGATAAAAATTGAACAATCTGCGCGTGAGTTATATGTCCACTGAACAGTTAAGTAATTGTATTAGTCTGTAATAATCTAGAAAGAAAGAAATCCGTCTACTTATATCTTTGATCTTCCAATAAAACTTTTCGCACTGTTTCTATTCGAAAATCTATTGAGCCCGATAACCCCCTCGGCCGTCCGTTGTCCAAACCCATTAATAGGGTTATCAAAATCAAGGGTCTTAAGGTAGAAATTCACTACCACCTGAGCTCTCTTAAATCCAGCAGACCCATAAAGCTTGAACGACCCCGGCTCCTGATCTTCGAATGAAAAGTATACAAGCCTTCTAAACAGATTTCTTATCGCGTTTAACGAACTGTATACTTCAATCGAACTGTTCGATCAATTTCTACATAGCAATCGAATTTCCCCCAACTAAACCTCGTGGATAACGTCGCGAACGATTGACCCTTCTGGTTAACCAGCATCCAGCATCTTGCGTTTCCTCGATCGGCCAAATATGGGGGACTAGTAAATTACATCTCACGAGCCCAGCGTCCAGCATAATCCCAAGCAAATCCTGGTACTCCGTGCCCAGCGTGAAAGGGGTCTCTGCGGCGTCGGGGTTCCAGAGAAGGGAACAGAAGAGGGGTGAAATTGACCGCCGTCGTTGCCACTTGAGGACCAGCCGGCAATTACGAGCTATCCCCATGGCCCATTGCCATCGCCGGTTGGCAACTTGGACACCGTTGCTTGGCCGAACAGCCGGCCGGTTGTCTGTCCGTAGATATACATACCACTCAGCATTGTTCCTGGAGGGGACGCGCGTTTACCCGTTTCGTCCTGCCATTTCTGCTACAACAGAGCGCGAACCCCTTTCTCCCGACACCGTTCTACGCCCGAGTTCTAAATCACGGCTATCTCCTGGCTTAACTAACAATGCATCCGCCGGCACTGGCCTGCCCTCTCCCTGTATGCATTTCTTCCTTATTATCGCGTGCGCTTCGCACGGTTTACTTCAGCCCGGCGTTAATGAAAGATCCCTCGATATAACCCCGACGCACCTGTCGACAGACACTTTTGGATCTTGAAATCGTTTTTCTGATGTACGAAACGCGTTTCAAAGGGTTTTTTTTTCTCCTGAATTCTTCTGATTTTTTCCTTTTTTTAAGGGTGCGATTGGTTGTGTGTGGGTTTTTTTAATATTTGTCATGGAGTGTCAAGTGATTGGATGTAGTTGTGGGATTCGATGTTGCTTAAGTTGTACGATATTGTGGTTGGTAATATCAATAGACAGAAATTAATTCTGTTACAATTGACTTGTACGAATATGTTTTTTAATTTATATATTTAGAAAATATTATGATGTATGGTACTTTAAATTATGGCATGTGAGATAATAGAATGATTAATATCCTGTGAATATATGTGCAGAACATTTTCCGATCTGTCTGTGTATGTGGTATGAATATATTTTGCATATACTTTGCATGTTTGGACACATTACATATTTACAAAGTTCCACAGTTTAGTTCCACATTACCAAGAGACAGGTACATTGAAAACAGGTAATAATATTGAAATCAGCCTCGACACAAAACTTGTAAGAAAAGTTACTCGAAAACATTGCCACGTGTACACAACAGTCTTTCGATATTAAAATAAAAATAAATATAATAGCACTATCCTTACAAAGTTCGGTAAATCGAAAGTTTCGTTACAGCTGTCGCAATGTACTTATTCTTCTTTTTCACGACACTGAATATCTTACACTTACATTCTGTTTCCCAATTCTTTCAAAAACATGGAGAAACTAATATTCTCGCCAATATCGACATTGTTCCATAAATCATACTAACGCAAGTACTTGGCAGACAGACATTCAAATTACATTTTTATAAAGGAACAAAAAAAAAAGATATTCCAACAGTTTTCAAATCATACTTCCCATAAAACTTATTCCAGTGACTAATCTCCTTTTTCACGTACTTTCGTGTCCCCTTTCTCGGAGACAACTATTTTCCCAACTAAATGCTTAAAGGTTCCCTTTCAGCAAGTACGTATTAGCACCGGTCCCCCATTGTCCAGTGGCATTTTCATTTTCGACCCAGTTTTACAGAGTTTCAGGCAGTTGATTTAAATTACGAGTATTCCACCGACAATTCCACCGGCCCATTTCAGAACGCAGCATTGTGCCGGCTTACTATCTTTTTACACGTTTGACCTGGATCCCCACGCTGAAACCAAAAATTCTCGCCACTTTCCTGCGCGTTCCATTCGCTAATGCCCTCCATAGTTCCCGGAATACGTTTCGCTGAGCCCGATACTTTGGAATATCGCGAACGGTGTCGAATTTTTCTCACCAGGCACCCTTCGCGGCCCACTCGCACCCCGTCAACCCTTTATCGAAATGTCGCCCATTTTTGCCGCAACTCCACACGAATGTTCCTATTTACACCGGGTCTTCGTGATTTACAACTGTTTATTTGAAGTTCGCCGGAGAGCTCTCGCGATGCAATCGCAAAAGAACGTGCTTGGATAAGCGTTTTTTTCCACCCACGGTAAATACACTGGGGGTTATTATTTCCTGGCTTTTGGTCCACGAAAAATATTGCTGACGTTTTCTAGAAACTGTCCGCATGATAGTATTAAACGTGCTATTAACGATCAATTCTTAAAGGATTTTAATTACTCGAGGGGGTTATGATCTGCTTGAATTATTTGTTTTTAAGGGGACGCATTATTAACCGCGGAAGATGATGCAAAATAGTTTTATTGCTGTAACTGTATACGCCAATGGAAGAAATGATAAAACATAAGAGAAGTATATTATTAGAGATATCCAATTTAAAAATCTTCAGTGAAGGATATCATTGTACTTAATCGGGTATTCTACATTGACTGATCACAAAATTTCTTTTTGGCAAACAAATGAAAGAATTTTTTATTTGCCCCCATAAAACATATTCAGTAGGTGAGTCGTGGTAAATATAATACGTTCTATAGTGAAAATACTAAATTGGAGTACAGTACAGGGTTCCAGCTTCGCGAAGGTGTTAATAAAAAACGGAGAATAACTTTTCTTTTTCCATCGAAAATCGATTTTAATGTTCTGCGGGGAATGCATGTACATATTTGGTTCAGAAGTCCTGACCGCGTGGAGATAGATATACACCTGTTGTTATATAATATAGTGGACCTAGCATCGCATTGATGTAAGCTAGAAAATATATTAAGCGAGACAAGATTGTCAGTTTCAAAGACCTCTATTGTGTTGTACTATAAATTTGCTGAAACGTTGCTCGCTTTATGACGCACATATGCATGCGGGTCTTTGTAAGTTACTGCTATGAATCCTTGATAATGTGTCCGTAACTCATAAAATCTTAAATGCAAGAAAAATGCCTGTCTTTACGAGCTTGGCGATAAACAGCGAGACATAATCGTGCTAATTTATCGAAATATTATACATGCAAGCATAAATCATATACTGTGAAGAATTATCCGCGCAAGCGTAAAAATTAAATTTTCTGCATTGAAATTACTATGCATAACAGGGAGGCCGGAATTTTTCGAATAAATTGTCAATATTCAATTACACAGTGAAAAGCTTTTCCAGGATTCAAATATATTTACATGAAATCAATTGCCAATCAGTTTCTGCGATATTAATTTTGAATTACTGGAAGATTATTAACAGTAGTATATCTCTAATTTTAAACGACGCAAGATTTTAGCGTTAACAACAACGCATACAACACCTTTAATTTCTACATTCTAATTTCATTCAAAATTACTCGAACACTGAGCTTCACAAAGAAATATATTCTTCACGTTTGCGTGGTCGTTTTATATCGAACCACATAATGCTTGTAAAGTGTTACATTTTCTGAAAACCATTGCCTCTCGAATTTCACATAAACAGTCTCTGCTCCAAAACTAATTTCCCACAGTTGAATAACTCTGTCGTTCAATCACAAAAACGCTCCATTGGAACAATTTGACTGGGATCAAAAGCAACGAAATTTTCGAGCGAATACGTTTGTCCTCGCAATGTTCACACGCGACGATTTACAAAGCGTTACAAGTAATCGTTGCGCGTCAACAATATTCCTCGTATTGTCTCGCAACCCCCCTTGTTACTTGTCTCGCCGTCGATGGTCCGCATTGATCATTCAACGGTCTGAATCCGACATATTGAATTCGGCGCGTTGCGAGTCGTCGATACGAATGTCAATCACGGTTTCACGGAAGCCCACTCATGAGCGACGCTGTAGAAACGTCTACATCAAGATTAGCCGTTTATCCGCAATTTCGAACAGTTGGTAATTGACAGCGCGGGTCTTCAAGTGGCCACAATACGACGGCAGAATTCGGCATGCTTACAAGCCCACCAGGGACAGGCGATGAAAACATATGCCATCCGGTATGGATGATCTTTAAGAGTATTGTTTGCGTTGCAGTGACGCTGTGAGGGAGTAATTAAATTAATTATAAATGAAGTAATTGTCTTTTAACGAATGGGCAAGTTTTGATTTGCAATTATTCAGTTTTGTACAGTCTTTTTTTACAGCTTGCTATGCCTGGAAAAAATAATTACTATGCTGTATGCGTGGTTAGTAAAATGCTACGATCTATGTATAAGAGTTTTTTGGAGCTTTGTTAGTCATCGCAGTAAAGATTGTTCTTCGAAAGTTTAAATTTTCTACTCGTCAAAGTGTGGTCGATTAATTGGAATAAAATACATTTGACAAAAATAAAATTCCACATTCACGAGAATCTATTGAAACTTATTGGCCAAACCCAGTGTATCCGTATCTTCATCTTAATAATTTCTTCACAAAGTTCTACTAAAAGCGTAGAAAGTATTGAACACATATCTAATTCTTAGCACAATCATAATTGGAAAATTATTTCACGCAAAGTTTAATGCAGTTTCGTGCATTTCTTCCGGCCGACAATTTTTCTACGCTTGATTATAGACGACATTCTATGGATCGCTGTTACTTTTCAAATAAGGTATGCATCAGATAGCAGGCTTAAGCGACATACTATAATTTTCCATGGGCAGTGATAAACACTTCTTATACGTGACAAGTTCTGTATTCAGGGAAATCCGCAAGAACCTTATCTATGTACCCATACTAACAAGAAATGCGTAAGTCCACGGCAGCTTTCGCAAACTTGGTTGCTATGAGACGTGAAGCTACATACAAAATATCGCATTCATAAACTGAACTTAGAAACTTCTCGGAATATTGAAAGCGTTTCAGTAAGAGGGCACTAATGAAATATTTGAATAATCAACGAGAAGCAACTTTGGTAGATTGAAATTCAACACCGAACAGAAAAATATCACTCCGTTAGTTTGTTTATCGAATTAATAAATTACAAATAAATATATGATATCAATCACTTAATCACTCATTATTATTATAAAAATTGTAAACCATTGTGGACAAAGCATTAAATATTTCCAATAATATAAGTACAGATATAATATACAGTGTTCTTCAACAGTAGGTACTGCAGAAGAGGGAAAAGAACGAAGATAAAGTAGAGTTCAGAAAAAAATTGTTACAAAGGATATGCGCAAGAACATGCAACAAATTTTCATCCTCAAAATTATCTGATTACATTGTACATTGATCTTACGTTGTACATAATTTATCGTATCACACATTCATAGTATTGGGACGAAAAAAGGAAGGGTATGCTTTACAGCTATACCATTTTCCACCACAGTAAGAGTTTCAAGACATAGAAGCGCAGAATTATAAAAAATGAAAGGAAAAAAAGAATATGTAAAAATCATCCTTCAAGACTTAATGACGAAGAGGTTTTGTTTAACACATAGGTTTTTAATTAACACAGGTTCCACAATATTGCACCTTAAAAATCCAATTAAGTGTTATATAGAATATTATAGTGTCCCAATTGTATCGCCTATCTTCTTTATTCTTTATTGCATTGACGAAAATAAAAAGTCCTGAGCAGCAAACGCGTAATACCGAGTACTACGACATACGAGTGTAAACGTCGCAACGTTTTGCCCCAAAATCTTGCTCCCCTGGCCAAACCAGCCATTCGTTTGGAAATGTCTGTTACCGGTTAAGACGGACTTGTGATATACGCGAAGAGAAACGCGTACTAGACAGATAAGATGGGCTAATATAAATCACGAGAGCTTAAATTGAAGAATTAATTACCTCTGTAGTGGACGTACTAAGCGTGTTACAAGCTTCTCGAAATAAATCCTTTCTTTCCAACGTAAAAGACGAAAGAATCAATTCAGATTCGCGGACAGCTCCCGTTTGCTGTGCAAATTAAGCCGATTTGTCTTTGTTTTTACTTTGAATTTATTTAGTACATCGTCACAATAACGTTCAAGCCCTGTTCTTGAAAATAGGTTAAAACACTGGCGAGGATCAGTGTCATCTATTATATTTTAAGACGGATTCTTTTGAACTCAATATTTCTTGAGAAGGCCGAAGAATAGGACGAAGCATTTTCTAAAGATCGTTCGAAGAAGCTTTCTTTAAAAAGAAGATTACCATGATGGGAAAAAGTAGTTTAGAAAGTAAATCGATTCATTCAGAAGAAATAAAAATTACACGGAGGTACATAACTAAACGTGTGATATAAATTTGGTTTTGCTGCTAGTATATTCTTGAATTTGATTAAATAGTAGACTTCAATGTAGCGTGAAATAAATGTTGAGTTTAATAATTCTAATAGTATCAAAGTTAATGTATCAGAAACTAACTAACTAATTAGTTAATTACATATACCGACTTGCGATTGTGCTAAATAAACAAACAGGCAAACCTAACCCAAACCAAACTAAAACTGCAGCTTGTTTCGTTAACTTTAATCTGAAACATCGTGGATAACAAAATATCCAGCAGGAGTCCAGATAATTTCAATTTAAGAAATTGGAACGCGTACTGCCATTTTTCACGGACTCGGCCAGCACCGTGAAAACTCACTTTTTTGATTACACTGTTGAATATTTTAAACTGATTTTTCTCTGCTTCTACTTCATATTTTTCTGTCAAGGCAATCTGAAATTAAACCTTAGCATCCCAATTTTAACACACTAAAAGCTGAATTTAATAGCTTTTTCAGTTAAAAAGTTATTAACAATTGAAGAAATCGCAATTAATCGCAATAAGCTTTCCTCGCTTATTTCTCTTTTATTAATAACGTATTAATACACTTATCCCCAAGTCGGTTTCATTCGGTACACCTAGTAGGTACTTACAACGGAGAATTTATAATTTATTACCTTTACAATGCCATTTTATGTAGAGACGTATTTCAATGAACATTCAATCTTCCTCGTCCACTATAATTTCAAAATACAATAGTGTCAATAAATGTATTGTATAATATGATTCTAGTTAACCGTCCCCCTAACGAGACCAAAAATTCTATTTTGAATTATATAAGAATTATACTTTACGTAATTAAGCAGAGTATCTAAATATTTATACGCATAGCATTCCATAGCATACCATTCACTTTTCAACATACCAGAGAGAAAACGTGAATGCATTCTCACCTTTAAGATCACCTATAATAATAAACCCACATTTCTCACACTACAGCTCCTTCCTCATACACAGCAATATCAACTGCCACGCACACACTGTATACGACATCACATGTTAACAATTCACGGAACATTACAACATCAGACGGAGAAAAAATCTTCAATTCCCAAAACTCGGGTAATTCTATTCATCAGGCGGACAACTTTCGCCAGGAGTTGCAGCGCGTGCAGCGTGTTAAATTTGGAATAACCGGCCAGGCGTAAAATGGAGACCACACCTAATTAATTCGAATGAAATTCGCGCAACAATTCAATAGTTGGTCTCGCGCTCTCGAGTTCCTAAGTTCAGTCGTGGTGCCGCGCCGTCAGTAGCGCGATTTACCAAATTCAACTTAACCGTGATCGCTTTGAAACGTAGATACGCTTCCGTTCTATGCGGGTATACCCGCGCTAGATTGGCTGCTAAAAGGACAGGCGATTGGAATTGATCCGGCAGGAAAAATGAAATCGTTTCCTCGCGGTAACTGGATCCTTTATGGCGGGGCTCGGAAACGGGAGGGAAACAGAGACGCGGAAGGGTAGTTCGTACTTCGTTTCCCAGTGAAATACGATAAGACGCTCGGTCGGCGTCGCGGCGACGCGACGCGACGCACAGAGATCGGATAGGAAACGCGTCTACCGATTTTTCTGCCAGGATCTGCGCGCCTATGCACCTCTACCCACGGCCCTCTACTTTCAATTCGCTTTGGAACGTGCACGTCGGAAAATCCACACGAATTGTATTTCATCCCCGCCGCTGGTTCGGGCCAAAATTTTCGGGAGGATTACGTCAAACGCAGACTTCTTAAACGAAGTACCGCGGATTTGTGTTACGTCGGTTCAGTCTTTGATTCAGTTGGGCTGATTTGTGTTTGCACAGCCGTATCTAGGATATCGTTCAGCACCACTGGCGATGCACGAAGGAGTAGATTTATTGCTCGGCTTGGAATTGGGACGGTTTATGTCTCGAAGGACAATAGTAGAAATTGGCCAATTTCGGACCTGGGTGGGCATGAAAATTTGTTGTCAGATATCAAATGCCCAATTGTTTACCCTGGAGACGGTGGGAAAGTTCTGAAAAATAAGCTTAAACTTCGGAAGATTGTCGTTAATAAAACTCACCCTAGTAATCGCCCTTGTCTTTATCGGATGATAATCCGAAACAGAGGTTGGACTGTCACTCGTAATGTGAACACGTCCATTTGAAAGAACGTAACGATACTTGATCGAACAGGGAGCGGATCGATAGTGCGGGTCGGGCCTAAGACAGTCAATGTCAATTGCGTAACTTCGATAATTAACAGGTCAAGATACTGATGCTGTTTGAAATTCGAAATCTGCTATCTTGCGATAATAAACGCTATACTCTAGCGGTGAGAAAGAACTATGTATAACTTGAATCGCCAGACTGATATACTCAATCATCTTATGGCAACTGTATGGAAAATATTTAATTCAAGCATTGTTTGCGATTGTCGATTATTGTTATTATAATTCCGGAATAATTATATAGACATATAATTAGTATCTTCTATAATTGATAAAAATGCCGAATAAAAAACAACAAAGAAATACAAATTTCGACATTTTTATATTTTTCCATCTATGTACCTCTCTGCGTCGCCTCAAATACATTATACATTGAACGTCGTTAGTCCATTAGTTTCATTAGTCCAAATGCACTTAAGGCCTAATAACAATTTTAACCGCAGTGGGATAGTACTTGAATGAGCTCGCATTACACTTTAATACCATCGACTTATTACGACGTCAATTCCCCTTGCAGCGATAGTTGTAACGAGTTCCTATGAAGTTAAATCGCTTAAGCGATTGAACAGTCATTCGCGAGTCCCCTGAGATCCATATAATAAATGCAATGAAGCCGTCTTTACGATTCGCGGTGAAAAGAAGTGGATACGTGAACGTGAGACAGGAAGAAGCGAATCTCATTTCCCAATCGACCATCCACAGTTGGATCTCGTCGGCGCCGGCGGTGCATTAATTAATTAATTGCGAGAGTGACTAGACACCTGTAGCATTAACCGTGGCCGAATGATAATTTGCCAATTGCTTGAATGAATTAATGACTGACTATAATATCTCGCACGTTTGCTCGATTTATCGACGAATAGAGGCGCACGTTAATTGAGAAACGAGCAGGAGTGGATAGAACGTAACTGGTATATATGTACTATTAGTAAATACCTGTACAGTGATTTTGGTTTAGTCGATGGGATCAACTGGAGTCCTGCTAAAAATTAACATGTACACGCAAAATAAATTGTTGGAAAATTTTGGCAAAAGTTACTTATGTGGTTACTAATGCGGGACGATATATTATTAGAATGTTTGTCTTCCAACTGGTCACATGGGTCGAAAAAAGGTATTCCAGATGAGGAAATATACGTGTATAACGAAATTGTAGAGGAATGAAGTTAACTTTCTGAGTAAATTGACGTTGAAAGTTTATTCAGCTTATGAAGCACACTGTATTACATTGCAGATGGCGAAAACTATTTGTTTATCACAGTAGCCACCGGCTCTATAATGTGACTGAAAGAATGATTCCTCCTGTGTAATTTGTGTGAATTTGTTTAATAAGGACAGTGAACGTAGAAAAGTATATAAAATGTATAAAAACAATCTTCATGTTAAATATCTTATTTATTTCGTTAAAAAACAGAGAATATCACGTTTCACCATTTATACGTTTCAAGTGAATCAAGTAAAACACGAAAACTGGACACAGTTCTACTATTTATATAAAATCAATTTGTTACATGGCACCGATATATTATTCGAAGCAGAATCGGTTGTTTCGAGGGCTTTCGAAATTCTATTGAAATAATTTTTGAAATATTGATCTTTGCTGGTACAATATCTAATACGGGTAGAAATTTCCGCGAGGACTAGAGGGTGTAATACTAAATTCTGTATAAAGCGTTGTCCCAAAAGCGTAATATAAAACCTAATTTCATATTACATTCCGGATTTTGAGCTGGCTGAGCTGGATATGAGCATTGGTTATACATATAACGTGGGATTATCGAATGGCTTCATCGAGTCATACATGGGTATGTATGGATAACTTATCACGGACAAAGTAAGGGAATCATTTTAAAGAAATTGAATATCGCCAAAGTGTATTAAATAATAAGATGCCATTAAGCGTTGAGTTTAGATATATCTTTTTCCCAGTCAATTTTGACAATTGTATCTTGCTTGAGTCTAGGCATATAATTATTTTTTCGGCCTTCGAAACACTAAAAAGAATGCGGCTTATATAAGAGATTTCAGTTTTATATAGAGAATTTAATAAAATATATATGAATTTTCAATAAGGTTGTTATGTATTATGCACTATAATATTTGATGCGAAATATCAAGCTAAATAATAATTCATCAGATTAATTTGTAGATTATATATTAAATTTCGATTTCAGCTAATCCCTTTCAGTTAGAATGTAATAATAAATACATTAATAGTTAAAGTATAGTAATATTTGAAAAATAAACCTCTTACATTTTTTATATCTACCTCATTCTTGTCGAACAATTTATGGTTACAATTATTACACTCAATTGTACTCGCCGAATTGAAACGAGCAAGTGAATCGAATGGACAAAACTATATTTTCCTTGTGATCAACTGTCTACAACTTTTATAGCACCAACATTAGTTGGGATATCACCGAAAGTAGCATGGGGTCGTGAATGGCCCGTGTCGGATCCTGTGGCGAGAACAAATAACACCGATTCCATAGGACATAGGAGTTCGAGTCAAGCGAGGTTTACCGTGTCGGTAAATGGCTGATGGATAAGACTACTTAGACCGCCATCATAGATCAGGAAGATAGACGTCTTGAAGTGGAAGTTGGATAAAAGGTTAGGATTCAAGGATTCAGACATTGGCCATCTTTAGGTCTGACAAAAGCGAACCTTCGACGTTTAAATTCGTTTCCATAGCGTTTCTATAAATCTTCGCTCGAAGAGTTTTACCTGTCCTACAAATGTAAAAACGGGGGACGACATTTCTCTTTAGACCGACTTTACATCCCGACTCACTGTGAAATATTCATTCAGTTTAATAAAAGGGTTACTTGTGAATCGTGTAAAACACGTTATCAAATTACCCAATTTTTTATTATACTGTTAATTGTATTATTAATTTGAAAAGGTAGCAACTTTGTGTGATATAATCTACAGAATTATAGTTTTGTCAATCCACAGTAAAATAAGTAAATCGAGAAATATAGAAAGGTAAATGAAATATATTGGTGACAAGAAAATATTAATAAAATATCACAGTGGAAACCTGATACACATACATAATATCTAATTGTAATATCAATTATTTTAAAAATTACTTTTCTGTGTCACGAATACTGCATTTTAATCCAATATTATTTTGATGTTACTGAATTAAAGGACTGTCCCTTTTCACAAGATTCACGTGATTAATAAAGTTAATCTTAATTATAAATAGATCCTACCGAGATACGTAAGTGCAACTGTGTTTTTACAATTTTTATGTTCCATTAAAATTGTATTTTTTACACAGGAATGCAAGATGGTCTACGAATACATTCGTGTCCAGGTTTATTTTTCCCAATGAAGATACAAGTCAGGGCGAACCTTTCGAATGAAAGACAGCGCGTAAAAACTTTTGTCTGCTGTCTTTAAAGTCTCGTTAACGTCGAAAAGCGCTAAACAGGAAACCTGACAGACGATCTTTATAACAGAAACTTTTAATATCCCATTATATCTTGAAACGAGCAAAATGGACGTGGATTCAGGGCACGTGCCTGGACAATTTTTGAATGAATTAAATAGCGGATATGGTTAAATTAACAGGCTTTAACTCAGATTACTGCCCCTTAATTTCGCCTATAATCTTCGTCTTCTATTTATTAGCCGTTCAATTCAACGTCTTGGCATCGCGACATTATTCGTTTCTTGTTCGATAATATTGAAATAATATAAAAATAACCTATAAAATATTCAGAAACTTTCAACAGAAATTTTTCTCTCGTCCCTCTCTCACATTACAGAGCACAATTTACTTTCTCAATTTGTTGCATCGTAATCCAATTTTCCGACCACTCAGTTGCACTCGTCCACACGTCGCTCCGCAGTTCGATAATTATTTAAATCTATACTGTACAAATATTTTCGCAACGATTTATTTATTTATCAATCGTCCGAGAAAAATTGTCGACTGCATTGCAATAATAATCAAATACCAACAATTGTCCGGTAAACAATAGAAATATTACTATGCATAATATTGCGTTCGATATTAAAATCCATTAAGAGAAAATCATCGCCTCGGAGAACAATTACAGGCATTCGTTTTGCGTATGGTCGATTGGCTATTAGAAATAGCTACTCGAACAACTAAACCATTTCAAATAATTCACCTACGAAACATGAATATGCAGCACCACCGAATCCTCTGACGAATTTTTCCAAATGGTTCCACGTTCGATTGTCAATATCCGGGGATATCAAAGTTTCAGAATGAAAAAAAGTGTGCCGGATAAAGGGGGACAGAGGGATGAACGATCGTGGGACGAAACACTTGACGGACCAACCGGCCAATTGTTTGCTCGTTAAGGCAATGAACGTTTCACGGACGATGTTTAGGGGTATATGCATTTAATTATCGGAGATCTCGACCGTCAAACATCGTGAATGACTAATGAAACGTTAAGTACGCCGAAAATCCAACCGACCATGATTTCCATCTGCGTCAGTTTGAATTTCGTCTCCGCTGGCCGCGATAGAAACGAGTCGCTATTAATTGCCACGATTGGTCCGCGAGGAATCGCAGCAACCGACACGTCAGGCAGCCGTAACGAACCATCGACATTCAATGATAGATAATGGATTTACAAATTTCGTTAACTCTTACGAAACTGTCCCCTTCGATGTCTATCGTCCATAGCCCGGTTTTAGATTTATCTTTACTGGAACGGTATTTTTTATCCTATTGCTTTTTACCGTTTACGGAACAGTGGAGGGAAGTTACTATGGCCACTGTGGAACATAAGCAGATTCATTATCTTATTTTTTGAATACTGATAAATGTATTTATATTATAATTTGAAGTATTGGAAAATGTTGTACTTCGCGTAAGTGTTCGTAATATTTGCAAGGGTGTCGTAGGTGTGATATAATATAATAATAATTAGTATAGTAACACGTCGAGAAATTTCATTGCTTCGCGAGACGTTTATAATTGTGCACAATTAATGAAAAGCACATAATGTGAGACAATGATAAGGAAGTATTTAATGCTTAGGATAAAAATTATTCTGTTATTTTAATTAATTTATGTAATAGATACATAAAACTATTAATCACAGTTTTATGGAGATTTACATAATTTATTATTTGCATACTGTGTTGGATGTTACGTTGGACGTTTTTAGTTTTTAGGCAAAATACGGGCAACGGAATATGTTTTTGTTTCGTACAGCAAGGAAATGCAATACGATGTATAGGAAAATATAAAATAAAAATGTAATATACAACCATTTAAAATTGGTTAAAAGTATGCAATACACGGTAGCGGTACAAAATTTAGAAGCGATGAAAGAAAAATATCTTTCATCCACTTTGCAGACCTTTTGGAACTTCGGCCTATGCGCGTGAAACGTAAAATATTGTACTTCTTTTTCAATAATAAGAGAAATACTTTAGGCAGTGAAGTTTCTCGACGTTAGAGCTCGTCAAAAATGAGGAAGTGATCAGTGGAAAATATTACGGTGAAACGTTGTGTCGTCCAAGTTTCTCACTGAATCTACTGTTTATCTCTAGACCGAAGCAACTTTCTCGACGAATTTTCGGAATGAATGTTTTGCCCATAAAAACTTTTCAACGCATATTGATGGTAATCATTTTTCATTGAAGAAATTTAAGTTGCATGATACATATAACGTTTGCAGCTTTACTTCCGTTTTGAAGACGATCGATTTTCTATTTTTGTTTTTGTTTTATACTATATCTTTCTCTGTTCTTCGATTCTATAAATTTTGTAATATCAGAGCATTGTTATTCTCATGAAAGTTCAATATATTTACAAAAGCCCTCCATTTTTGCCATAGTGTAATAAGTATAAAATACATTACCAGTCAAATTGAAAATGAAGAAATGATATGGCCACCATAAATACGTATTAATTTGTTCGTAAATACAGGTATACATAAATTCGCAAAATATAATTTTTGTTTCAACGTTCGTTGGAACAGCACTACCAGAATGCATCTGTAAAATTTCTGTGCCTATAGGAGTAACGCAGAGGATAAAAAACGGATAATTCACTTAACAACTGGCAACAGAAACTCTAGTTAACAATTCGGGTTTTTGTTTAAACCCAAAAATATTTTTTCCTACAATTTTTCCAGGTTGACGATTTTTTAACAATGAATTAAAGGAGAAACTCGTAACGCTACATGCGGGACGTATGAAACCGCGAGAGCGAATTTTCGTTTCCAATATTGCAGGAAAAAAAACGAATCCCTTAACTGGATTGCTAAACCAGAATTTAAACCCGAATCTTTCATGTATTGAACGGCTGCTGGAACCGTTGGATTATTGAGTCCACTACTACATTCATGCTCACTAATCCTAATATTTGGAAATGATTGCTGTTCAAACACGAAGAAAAATGTTGTTAAACAGAACGTTTCGTCTAATTCCAATTTTATTATATATTATGCTATTATGGACTGAAAAAAAACTGCAACTTTCACTAACAATTTAGAGAATATGCTGTGGAATAATAACGATGAAAATAATGCATAAAACTACTGTGCATATACTAAATAGTCTTGCTATGTGAATTTTATTGGAATATTTCTACGATTTATTAATATAATTTTTTTATTTAATTTGAGTCATTTGCGTGCCACCTATGACATAGGTCTTATGTCACAAGACATAAAAACGGAAAAACCAGATTTAATTATATTTTTCTACCCATCATACCAAAACATAACTTTAGTAAAAAGTTGACAGGTTCCAATTTGGAATATTATAGGACGCTTTAACACTCGACAATTGGTTTATTCAAATGTCCACATCAAGAAATAGTGGCTAGATTCAAACGTATCATTTAACTTCGATTAGATTTCACGTCCAGAACGTTCACTTGACGTTGGCTGTCGGATCTGTAAACGTTTGAAATGCAAGTAAAGCTTGTTGCAAGTTCACGAAGTACGTATGGGAGTTTCCAAGTGTTTTATATGCGATAACTTCTGACATGCTTCAGTCGGTGATATGTGTTTAATAGTATATTGAGTTAAACTAGTTTACTACTCAAGTATGCCAGTACACAGACGTCGATATTCTAATATTAGACTATGTCCTGTGAAAATTTTCCTGTACCATAGCATTGACTGTGACTTCTAAATAAATATAATATTACATACAATGAAACACAATATAATAACTTTATGTACGTATTATCAATCACTAGTAAATCTATATATTAAAACAAATCATCAATAAGCAACGAATCTTAAAATTAATAACACACGTTATGGGACTCAGTGGGTGTCATATCTTTCTTTCTTCAAGACTTAATCTTATACTAAAAATTGTTACCCCCAACTTCTGATTATTGTTAGTGTTCACGCCGATCACTGAGATTTATTTGTCTATAATACATAGCTTCGTGCATAGCTTTTGCCACGGTCCGTGTACACTTGCGTGATAAAGTATGCTGATAAAGTATACTAATAAATAGGGGGACTAATCCCGTAAAAGGATGGCGAATAACAAGGGATCTAAAATTGCAATTTTGCATCAGACTCGTTAGCTAGCTTCGGAAAAGCATGGCAGTAAATTTTTATTGCTACCTTACGACGATAACGTCGCACGGATGCCAGCGAACCGATCCGTTTTCGTATAACAGCACCGTAAATCACATTTCTCGATAACTATACCGCATTATCGCGACCGGTCGGATGTAACTGAGAATTTCGCCCTGATGGATTTTTCTGAACACCGTGGCATCTGGTAATTCCACAGCCAGCTCACAGAAAAATCGTGACAACTCGAATACAGATTGTATCTTACTTACGCACGGTTCCCAACGAAATTATTCACCAATATCTAATATTGTAATACTAAACAATACGAAATTATCAGTAACATTTTTTGTATAATATTTACTGTACTCGTGCCTGTGGAAGCAAAAAGTGAAAAGAATTTCCCTTGTGTTGCTAATATTTCACTAAAGCTTTATTTAACTAAAATAATAATAAATATATTGTGCGATGATGCGACAATATTTTATTTGTTGCCGGGCGACGTATAATACTGCAGCAGCGTCGAATGTTACGAACTGAATGGATTTCGTGCCAATTCAATCTGAACAACAAACATTTTTGCGAAACTCCATCGATGGAAATAAAATGGAGGGATCCCCATTGACTCCAAGTTCGAAAAGATTAAAATCGTCAGGCAGAAGAGTGGCGACTTTCATTCTCATTTGGGGAAACACCGACTTGTAAGTGTAAGCGAAATTGTCGCGGATTCAAGGGGAGCGTTTAGAAAGTTAAGTCGACGTTCTGTCCCATCCCCGATTACATTGCTCCCACCTTCATTTTCTACCGGTTCTCAACGTAATTACCCGCTACGGATCACAACTCCTGCGCGTGCATTTTCCATGGTTGCTGTTGAAGAGGAAATCATAGGCGTCGCTTGTGAGGCCAAAAGGGGTACCTGTTAAATTCAAATGTAAAACTTGTAATTAACGGGTGAAATTAGTCAAAGCTCTGAATGATCAAACTTTGTCGGATTGAGTTGGTTACCAGGTTGGGAAAATCAACTTCCTTGTTCCTGTCCGAATCACATAAGCCAATTCTGATAAAATAACCGGCGCGCAGCCCTTTCTGTGCACACAGGTGTTACGTTTCGTTACATTTCCCTATGCAGCCCTGCGTGTTGTTGAAGCCTGTTATGTAGGTGCTTTCTGTTAAGAGCATTAGTATAATACTGCTTGGATTATTTAATTATCTGGTAGAAACAGAATTTCTTTAATGTCAACATTTATTTTGTATTGGAAAAGTATATTAGAAACATGTGCAAATAAATATATAAACGTATAAAGTATATTAGAGCAATGATATCAATATACATACAGTAATGATAATGTAATTAAATTTTTTTTTCTCAACAGGATTAATTCATTTTTAGGCGGAAGAAGCTCTGTTAAACATAATATTGAAATATTGTTCAAATGTTCTGATTTTGAAGAGAAGCAGTTCTCTTTGACTTCATTATTTGTTTACGAGCTTCAATTTTTTAATATTCCAACGCACATATTTCTATATTGAACCTACAGGAAACATTTGCTTGCAGATATAACACTAGCCTATACATACTACTATATTCAACGCTATCTAAATCGAGTTTTTCCGTTTCAGGAAATAGAATGTGAAAGAAGATGCCATAAGAGATAGCGAAAATCTGAAAAATAGCATATCATACGATGTATCACTTTTTTAGAATAGTACTGAATGAAGGAAGGTGCCGCAAAATTCGTTTAGCACAATGAAAATTAACGTTGAAATGTTGTTTCTTCCTATGTATTCTTCTCGATGAGTAGAGAAAAAGTATGAAAGCAAACGAGGAATCATACATCTATCACAGACTGATAGAGTTTCATTTACACCGGTTGTGGTTTACTGTTCGCTTGTCAGTCGTTTAGTATTCTATTCTAACTTTGCTGGATTTTAGTATCGGATTTCGTGATCATGTGATCTAATTTACTACAGATAAAACAAAACTTCAAACGATTTATTTGACTGAGGTTTCGCAAAACAATTAATTGTACAAATAAAACAAGAATAATTCTTTGCACGATACATTTACTACATTCATTCGTGAAGAACTAAGAAACAGAGAATAGAATAGTGCGATAAAGTTTATTTAGTGGTGCTGAATGTAAGCACGAGGTGTTTTTATTACTTTTTCCTCCGGTTAATAAAGAAAAGTTCTGTTTATCAAGGAAGTTGCAGAAGGTGGTGCGTAAACACCGGTTTTTATCAAGGAACCTGTAAATATTAACAGTTGACCACCAGCGCTTATTAGATGCATCTTTCAGCGCCCTAATATTTTGTACACGACATGGAAAGCTTGAAAACGTTTAGAGGCTTACAGCTATAATTCGTATGTAATGTAACAACGATTTGTACGTCCACAATTCTCAACTCATTATATGAATCTGTTCACACGAAATACTTGAAAAATAAACAATTGTAAATAAACCTTCAATCGTTTAATGTATAGTACGAAATAAATTCTCAACTCCAAAGAATTCAACATGTTTAAACTGCCTATTATCAGTATTATTGTTATTATTAAGCATGTACATAATAGTGAAATTTCTGCAATATACATCGCAGTTCGTCGCAAATAGAAAAAAGTACGATCGATCATAATGTTTATATAGACACAATATTGGCAACGAAATTCTATGCATCTGATTTTTAGGAAAGTTCACCTGCGAGCACTGTATTCAAAAGAAACGAAGCGTCGAGTAAAAGTGTGACCAAAAAATTCCCGTTGAACTGTTGAACTTTCTTGGCCGGGCGATCGTGGGGCTGCACAAAAGCACAATGATTGTGGGACAATGGCGCGGAATTAACGGTGCTCGAGTAAATTTCAGAATCAAGGGCTATTTGCTCTTTGGAGATTTGGCGTTCGAGCAGCGGATATTCGGCGCGTATCGCGATGAAACTGCAGGGGGAAGCGTTCTTGAAAGCGTTGCGAGCAGATCGTTAAAGTTTGCGGCAAACAGTCGGCCGCTGGAATTTCCATTATATGAAAAGGTTTCCCCTAACGCCTTAACAAGGCCCAAAATGAAGGAGAATCTTAACTACCGTGTAATTGCGCACAGACATAATTAAGCAACGAGCGCTAAACGAACGGCGAAAGCACGGAAACGGTAGTTTCATTTTTCCACTTGAGACGTGCGAATGAAAGAGATGGGAGTATCGTGGAAAAATAATGGAAATACTGTGCGCTTCTGTACGGGAGGCAGACAATTTCAAGATAATTGTGAAGATTCTGAATATTCATTGTGTATTCAATTTGTTTTTCATGATAATGGAGATTATTCGGAGTTCTATATTCTTCATAAAAATTATTCAACATGAAATTGATATACTCTTTGCGTAATATATATGTATATATATGTGCAGTTGTAATAATAATAAGGGAAGAATATGAACGTATAACAGATTGTGATATGCATGCTCAATGCATATGTTAACATTTTTATTTGATTCTACTTTTCAAAAAACAAGAGGATAGAACAGTTACACATTTTAAATTAGAACAAACAGTTAAACATACAAGCTCGATACATAACAGAGAGGATAAATGTATTGCGGTAAATCTATATTAAATATATTTGATTTATAATAAATTTAAGGGTGAATAAATTTCGAAATCAACGGAGATATTATAAAAACGTGATACATAAATTATTTATCCGAATTGGTCGAACTTTGCTGATCGCTGTTAGTTGTTAAACGTTGAAGGGCGCCCGAATTTTTTTAATAAATTAATAACGTGGTAACGAAATACAAAATTATTGTTACCCCAAAAAAGCATTGTTCGTAAATTCCATACTCGCATGTATAATAAAATTGCATCGATCTGCAGGATATTTTACAAAATTCTCAGCATATAAATTCAATAATATACAGCGCTGCATTATGCATTCATATATGTATTTAGAATTTACAGATATTGCGTCAAATATAATGCGATGCATATTTATTCGACCGCAACGCCTCCATTCAAACAACTCCCTTTGGAAATGCTCGTTCCAAAATTACTTAAACAAACTGTGGAAAATGTAATCACTCGCATATCTACCAATTAATAAAAACATGCCATCCCTTCCACAAAAAGAACCAACAAAGAACGTAACACAAATATAAGAGACATTCCCCGTATATAACAAAAAGAAAACAACCAAAAATTGGATTTCCTTCAACCAGAATTATAGCCAACCGGACACTTATCGAAAACGCTCGATGTTGCACAAACAAATTGCCATAGAATTCTGTTTTAAATTCGCGACAATTTCCGTCACAGCGATCTCGACAGCGTTTTATTCCCATTCACCAGGCGGTGGCCGTAAATCCTCGTGAAAACTGCCGATAGCCTCGTTACTTGTCGAATAGTTACCAGCGAGAAGGGAAACTAATGGCAAATATTAGGCAAGAGGAATGCCCGCACAGCCAAGCGTAATTTCTCCATTGGCAATACGTTTTTCAATTCGTGGCCGAATCGCGAAATTCAAAATAATCCAGCCAATTGTGCCAGCCACCACGTCGACGTATCTCCCAATAAAGTTAAGCCCAGCGCTGGATGTATTTTATTCCAAAGCGATTCCATGCGTGGTAATTCGAAGCTGGTCGCCTCCCAACGCCACGCCAGGACAAACGCCACACCTCCGCGGCATGGAGCCGTTTGATGCCAGCTGTTTCAACGTTTCGTAATCGCGACGCGGTAAAGCGTGTACACGACCGTTTATTTCTCCCTTTTTTCTTTTAATACACTTTGTTTGCGATATCATTGGAACAGAGGACCCAGTGACTGCCGTCCCTATAGTAATTGTCTCTTTTTTTGTCTGTCCAGTCTTACTTGATCTAGTGATTGTAGGCATTTCGTTACACTGTCCTGCGAGGTAGCAAAAACCAACAAACAAAGGGGCACAAAAAACGTATCGATCCATCGAGGAAAAGCAGGCCTGTATCGCGGATCGATTTTTTGTTTCCATTGAATCGGATTACGCAAGTACCCAGCGACCTTCTATCTGGTTTATTCATATTGGCCCGCGTAATCAGTTTTTGCCCGGCTAGCCGCAGATTCGCGAACAATGGAGAAATAATACGAGGATATTTACATTGATTAACCTACGCCAACGGAGCCGAGCAATATGTCTCCTTTTTTCCCCTCGTGGTCTGAATTCAGTTCTGTCCGCGCGTTAAATTCTATCGCAGGGGAGGAACGTTTTTGGTATTGGTGGATTTACATTTGCCCGATGAAGTGTACATAATTTACCTTTCCTTCCGCGAATGCTCATGGAATTCCTTGATTAATATCATAAAGCCTATTGTCCCGTGAACACGTTTGTTCTCGCAGAGGATTTCATTAGAAGCACGAAGTAATACAAATACTCGAAATGTATAAAATTCCGCACGGGTAGAAGATATAATAAAAACGAGTCCTCATTTTTGTCAACCAAAATGGTTAATTATTATAATGTACCCGTTACTTTATGTGATGTGTTATAATTACTGCATTTTCGTAGAAAAGAGAATCTAGTATATCTAGTAAGTTATTTAATTTTTCCACGTAAATTATTAGTGTTAGAAAAAATTGATTACTTCACAGTCAATATTCGTATGTTATGACATGCAATTTAATTCACTCTTAATTTATGTAATTCAAATCCAAGATGGAAATGTTTAGCCCCAAGCTTCACCTTATTAAAATAAATATGGAAATATAATTTATATATGCTGGATTGCAACATCAATATATGAAACTGTATCTTTGGGGAGTTGCAGTTAATTCCTGATGTTTTTTAATATTCCACGGTACGTTCGAATAACGGTGAATCAACATAAATGGAATACGAAGTCAAAGCTACCCCGATACAGTTTCACAGAGAATTGATCAGGTAGCTGTAATTTAATGTGCGGTACATTATTTTGTTACTGATAAAGTATGCTCTCATATATAAATATTTTAAAGAAATTTCGCAGTTAATATTTCATCGAAATTGAATATCCTTTCATATACGTCGAAAAAGTATAATCAAATTTCAAAAACTGTACAATATTTCACGCGTCTTGAAATTTTAATATCCATGCGCTTATTTCGACGAAGTGGAAATAATGACCAAGATTAATAACTTTAAATAATTTACAGAGAAGAAGCCGCTTTGAATAGAACTCTGAGAATTATTAATGCCTCCGGGAAATAAGAATTCTTTCAACTGAAGTCCGCCAAAAGGATACGAAGTGTACATTATTAAAATTTTCAATGGAAACAATTTTCATCGACTGCGCAGATGCCACTACTGAGTTTTCCAGCCTTCAGTTTAATTATAAATATTATAATTTGAATTCTTCTTATTACATTGAATCACACATCAACAGTTTCTCAGTAACTTTGAATTACGTATCGTGGGCAAACGTAACACAGTTATTACGTCAATTTTTTGCACGCATATTAGTATTTCTTCTGTGCAGTTTGATCATATGCACTTCTTCTCAAACTTATAATAGCAAATAGTTTGTCATAATAGCACAGGCGATATGAAAATAAATTTAATCGGCACAAAGTTCCCGTCGTCTCAAAGACGACAATGTTTACAACGACAGAATACATAAATATCAAGGGGTTAAAATAAAATTTCAACCCCTAAAGAAAACAGTTCCGCAACAAGTAGATAAGTTCCTCATCCTTATTCCCTGGAATGCAGGGAATTTTACTTGCAAAGACACATGTGCCGCACAAATAGTCAGTCAAAATAAAAAGCACAATAGTCCGTCAAAATAAAAAGCACAATAGTCAGTTAAAATAAAAAGCACAATAGTCAGTTAAAATAAAAAGCACAATAGCCAGTCAAAATAAAAAGCAGTGCAGCACGAACGCAAGACCATTCAACGCGCGAAATGTGCGTGCAATTTCAATGAACGCTGGTTTCTATCCGGGCCGTTTATCTGATTGTTAATTTTATGCGGCACACAGGGAATTGGCAGTCCTTCGTGTACGATATAATAGTCGATCAAAATTACACAAGGCCTCCTCGGCTTGGATGAAGCGGCACAAAGTGTCCTGCCACGCGCGCGTCAAGTCCGAGATTGTTTCTGTGAACACGTCTGCTGGCGCGTATTCGCATGCACGATCGGATGTGCATACACATGAATGACGTGCAAGTTTGTGCATATGATTACCTGCGAGTATCGACGCCCGGCATCCCGGAGTTTCTGATATTTCTGCAAAATTTCCAGCTCGATTACGCAGAATTATGGATGATATTAACGCTGCCTGGGCCGCGATAACGCGTACGTAACGTTAACATGAACATCGGGCGCTGGTGAGGCAGGCAGGTACTATACATGCACATATATAGTTGGCATCTGCAAATTTTCCAACGTTATTCTGTTACGCGCACGAATTATTAGGCTAACCGGAGGATGAACGAGGGGTTGATGCAGGTACCATAAAGACAGCAGAAATAATGTAAAATTCGTCGATACTGAACATTTTAAAATAATGATATGCAGGGTGTTACCTGTATCGCGAGGCGCGATTTTTCAACCACTTTCAGCCATCCGACAACAAAAAGTTTAGAACAAAAGTTGATTTCTGGAGAAATTAATTAACTCGATTATTGAAAACATGGTTCAAACATATATCAACAACCAAAATGTCCATGGTTGTCTTAGTACGAATTGTATGGGTACCCTATACATTCCGCGCTTGTGTATATATTGACCTGTACTACTTACAATTAAAAATATGTCTATGGCTGGCCATGGGAATGACTTGTACTACTTAACAGTTGTGGTACTAACAAAAATGTTTATTTAAAAGACATATTCTACCAAAAATATAACAAATTTTTAACATGAATGTGGAAAAAATACTTGAGTATTTAATTAATTATTAACACAAGGATGGAATCAGACATATTTCCTTTAAAGGTAGTACCTTTATTTTTGTGTTTGTAACTTTTTGTGAGCATAAAAAGAAGTTACCCGCCTAAAATAATCCTTTGGCAAAATACCTTTGTACTGATCAATTTTAGCAATACGCATTTATTAACATACCAAGTGTCGTCAAAATCTTATACAGAAGATATTTCATCAGACATCGTTGTTATTGCCCAAGAATAACCCTTTCTCTTGCTATAGCACAAAAAGGATAGTTTCCGGACAGACCTTCAACTATTTAGACCGGTACAATAACATTACAGTACTCTCATCCATCGTACTTTATTTTAAATAATCCAACAAAAGCTGTCCACGAAGTAGACGAGAAACCACAAGTAAGCAACTGTCTATTTTTGGCACACTTTTAGCAGCTTGCAAAGCCGTACGCGCGAGCAATTAATATGCAGCAAGTGATAGGAGCATTCTAATCAGTATGCGGGACATCAAGGTCTCTATGATGGTATGATTGTCGGGCCACTGGCGTCTCGATCTACTTGGCCTTCCCCTACCCCTTTATTTGCTCCAAGCCTGCTAGCCCCTTTCCGTAACAGTGGTGGAACGCATCCGACTAATCCCCTAAGGAAGCTCGTCCCTCATCAGTAGACTGCGGAAGTTTATGCAAATGCATATTTTGGGGAAATGGATTAAACAAATTGGACTTCGACAGAAACACGTTTCAGCATTAAACGTTTTCAAAAATAATTTTTTTTATTTTGCATATTGCATATACATTGCATATGCTGCATATATGTTGCATATTCTGTATATACGTTGCATATAACATGCACACCTCAAATAACTTTTAAATTATACATCTGATAAAAAATTGTTTGGGGCACTAGGACCCCATTTGGGGCACTAAGACCCCTTTTGGGGCACTAGGACCCCATTCGGGGCACTGGAAGGGGGCCCTTTCTGGGGCACCGGGGCCTTTTGTGGGGCACCGGGGCACTTTGTGGGGCACCGGGGCCTTTTGTGGGGCACCGGGGCTCCTTGGGGCACTGGGGCTCTCTGGGGCACTGGGGCCTTTTGGGGCACTGGGGCCCTTTGGGGCACTGGGGCTCCTTGGGGCACTGGGGCTCCTTGGGGCACTGGGGCTCTTTGGGGCACTGGGGCCTTTTGGGGCACTGGGGCCTTTTGGGGCACTGGGGCTCTTTGGGGCACTGGGGCTCCTTGGGGTACTGGGGCCTTTTGGGGCACTGGGGCTCTTTGGGGCACTGGGGCTCCTTGGGGCACTGGGGCCTTTTGGGGCACTGGGGCTCTTTGGGGCACTGGGGCTCCTTGGGGCACTGGGGCCTTTTGGGGCACCGGGGCCTGTCTGGGGCATCGGGGCCCTTTCTGGGGCACCGGGGCCCTTTTTGGGGCACTGGGGCCCCTTTTCAATCAATTATTTATCGTATTAGGTAAGACAGGGATGTGAGTGGTACCTACATTCAGACACCTGTTTATAAGTAGCGGTGCTATAATTTGGTTCAACTGTTCCCTCTTTACTTTGGTACTGATGCATTGCTCCCGTTTTAATACATTTAGACCTTCCATTATCCCATACTTACTTATATATAATAATATACAATTATTTTGCAAGAAACAAACTAGAATAATTACTAAATGTATAAAGTGTATAATCTCAGACGCAGTACAATTATTTCTATTCTTCATTATTATTTTATATATTCCATAAATTATTTATCCCAATAAACTAATAAAGCTGGTGGTCATAAGTACATTCACTTTTTACCATTGCGTTAATAAATCTTTCGGGTGCACAGTGTTACAGCACGTAATTAAACACTCCTGTCACTTTAAGTTCACCAAGCCAATTTAAATTTCGATAAATCTTACAAAATTCAGCGGTCTCGTAATTCAGCTGAGGGTTCGAATTTTCTTCGTCACCCACATTTGCTCACCATTTTTCCGTTCCCCTTTGTCTCCCTGTGCACTATAAAATCTCCAGCCCTGATCATGGAAAAAGTTCTGCAAAACACCCGGGCACAATAAATCATGTTAGTCTTTTCTCCCGAACAATGGCCTTTGCTGACTCGGCTTTACTGCCTCTCAAATTTTCCGATCCACGTTTTATACGCACTGTGTATGAACAGCAAAGGAACGAGCCTCGCTTCTACACGCCGGGACGCGCACAGTAATGACCATCTCCTTTTTGCGTGAGCACAATGAAAAATATCCCCCAACGTACAAAACTGCCGATGCATTGTCATGGATCATTAAATGATTACCACCTACGTAATACATTACTTCAATGATAAATGTCGGTTGAAATAAGACGGGTGTAAGCAACGTGTTACATTTGATCGATATCTAGTTTTTTACTTTAAATGGGGAACGCCAGATGTAATTTTTATTTAAGGTTCGTGTATTTTGTATTATTGATAAATGTTGGAACGAAGCTTGTTTACAATTAATTTATTGAGCCTGCTTTTTCAGGATTTAATAATATTGGGTGTTTAAGAAAAATGTTCCACTGAAATTATACGATTCCTTATCAAATATTTATTAATTTATTTCGTGCACATCATAGTCCTTTCACGAAAACAGGAAACATACACCTGCATCGTGAGATTAATTTAAATTGTGGAACATTTCACAAAGTTCACTATTAAAAAAAAATGTCTGTTAAAAAGTAACTTATTCGAACACTGTGAAAATCATTAAAGATGAAGAATTTTAATCGTATATTGATACTTTCACCACAGTGGGTCACATTTGCGGTAAATTGAGTATTATTTTATTTCCACACAGAAAAAGCTACCTATACCAAAATAAGGACACCCGAAATAGGCGTCGCGTTGAGAGCAGAAATACAAAATTGAGACCAGAACCGAGGCCTGGACTAAACAATCGAGACCGCATAGAATCCCAATATTACGTTGCTCTAATTCATTTAAATGCTCTATTGAGCCGAATACTCGGGCGGTATGGCGACTGACAAACCGGGTCATTTATTCCGCAGACCACGATGGTCCATTCCGTCCCATCCCATGCTTCAGTTACTCACGACCTGTTCCAAAACCTCTGTTACGTGTACATTGTACATACACCAGATCCTGATGGTGCAATGACGATTTGTAACGAAACCCTGTGTGCGGGGATCAACTGAAAACTCAAACGTGCAACGAAAAAGCAATAGAATGGTGGTTGCTCGCGTGAAACACATTGGCTTATTCATTGTTACAGTTAGTTCCAGCGATTGGTCATTCAAGTTTTTGTTTTTCTTCGTTTAAAGTTACGTGAAGAAAAAAATTATGTCGTTGCAAATCTATTTCTATGAAAATTTGATAGTCAACTTTGCATTCCATGATTGAAATTATTAATCTTTTATATTACTCTCTGTAGTTCATTTTCTTTGTAAAGAAGCGAAAAAGAAATAAAATCTGAAGTGGGATTAAAAATGTCTTTCAACAAATGTCTCGATTTGTACTGTTACTATCATTGTTCCGTATATCGCAGTGCGTGAAAAAAGCAACATTTCAAAAGATTAATGTATTGGCTGTCAGTAGTATCTCAAAGAATTAAGAAATATTTTTATGCACGTATACGTTCTACCCTGAGTGTATTTTACCAAAACGGCATCAATCAGTTTTATGTGTACACCATAAATCATACAGCATACGTATTGCACTGCATACAATTTTTATTTATTTACGAGAAAATTATTTAGTGTGCTTACAAGCTAAGTTAGCAATTAATATTTGCGAAACAATTACTCCAGCATTTCAATACGAATTCCACTATATTCCTTATTTTAGATACAAACATTTATGTATAATATTTAAGACAATTTCTCAACATTTTTATACCAATCAACACATGTATATGTTACTATCATTGTTAATGAATTTATGGAAGAAGATCGATTATTCCACGTATTGAAATATACCTATATCTTTTTCGTTTGACTAATAATTTCTTTCTACGTGCAATTATTTAAAATACCAGTAGGTTTATTATAATGAATTGCTAAGGCGAGAGGAAACTCGATAATAATACGCAGGAATCGTATATTAGCAGATGGCACGTGAAAGCCAGATCGAAATGCCAGGCCCGTGACTCCAAACCAAACTGAATTGCACAGAAAACCGCATAGTGCGATATGGTGGAAATGTGTTCGTGTCATGCATGCAACGTACTGTATTTCACCAGTGGTTTAAAAAATGTTCGAAACAAATGAAATTCAAATAGCATCTAACATATAAAAAAGCGATAAAACTGTAGTTTTCCAAAAATGTACCTTTCATACGCCTAACACTAAAATATCTGCCACTGCAATTCTGAAAAAGGACTGAAAAGTGTACTGTACGAAATAAAAAAATAAAGGTGAATGAATTGGCACGTGACAAACGTTACTCTCTGCTTTGCACAGTAAAGCATATTTCTTCGAAACGCTTTAGAAATAAAGTGATCGTTAAGTGTAACAGAATATCAAATAAATAGAAATTTGTATGCTGAAAACAGTAGTTTCGTAATTTACAATTGACCTAAATACTTTAGAAAAGTATTGAACCAAATATAATAAAAATTATTCGTAAACAAGATCAGAAAGAGTAAGAGTAGTTTATCTCTATCGCTAGTTTACATGGACGACAATATTCAACGTGACAATCACCAGGATTTTTAGGATTTTCAGAACCCTCTGGAACGTCATGTAACTTGACAACACATATTTACAGATTATATCTTTTTCAGCCTTTTCACAACTCCCAATATTCTAGTGATATAGTATTTTATTTTAAACAAAAAGATTGCTGTATATACTGTAAGAGCTGTTGTGATTTCAGATTTGGTGATCCTTTTCCCAACAAAATATTTCAAAAAATGTGAGAATATTATTAATTCATGTCCTCAGGTCAATGCTCCATACTACCATGCTATACAGTTTTTTCAAACGCAATCAATTTATTTGTAACGAGTTAAAAGCGAGTATAATTATTTTAGAGATTAGAATACACAACGCACCGACAAACTACAGAATAGAAATTCTGTAGCACTACTTGCCACTATACACAAATAATTGTGCTCCTTTTAAATTTTACCGAAAAAGTTTTTTTTACACAAAATAAGTAATTTATCAATCCACTAACCCTCTTTCCACGGAATAACCAAACGATGTTAACCGCACACGGATAACTACAATAGCTTTCGCAGAAGCATACAATATTAAAACTCTGCAAACAATAATTCTCATAATGTCTCTAGAAATCCTACTTACGTGCAACTTTACCACAGTATTACCGGTAAGCCGTGTCCCACAATAGTAAAACAATTTAAATCCTGCAACGCGGGGTGAAATATCGCGACAAAAGCTGTCACCAAAATAACGCACAGTTGAAGCACAGTACGTACATATTTCGTTTCCAAGCGCGAGAGCGCGCGTTACAATATGATTGAACCAATCTAGAGAACGTTATTCCGATCTTTTGATCCAGAACGCTGTCCCAGTGGCAGCAGTTGCGCAATTTCGAAACTTCCATAATCAGCATCATCAACAGCGACGAGCAATGAAAAGCATTTGGAGTACCCAAACGATCCTGATCGAAATGTGGCTCGAGGTTTTATCCTCCTGCGAACGGACTGTCAAAACGAGTCGGTACTGCTGACTGAACTTTCCAGCGGGCCGGAATTGCCACGCAACCACGAAACGTTGTCACAGCAATTCGGAACGGTTGCCGGTAATGCTGGTACCCAACGGGTTCGGTTACGATGTACGATACCGCTTTGCAAATTGCTCGACCGACGGTCTGCGTATTTCGTTCGGTTTGGAATCAGTAAAAAGGCTTGGTCGTGAACAACGACGCTCGCGTGCACGTTTCTATGGCCGGCTCTGGGTTGAAAGGGTGAAGATCGAACGGAGAAAAACGAGGGAATTTGTTTTTTTTAGGATCTCGTAGTATAATAGATCCGTGAAATGGGGGATGTTTATTCTGGCGTATAAAGGATGTTCACGCTACTGCTGGAAGGGTTGGTATTTTTTTTTTATTTTTATTAATGGTACGTTTTCGAAAGAAGTAGAAGTGGAGAACGTTGTACTACCTTTGTACAGAGTATTGTGGATTGAGTAAATTTGTTGGATGTGTAACAATCTTTTCGTAATAGAAATGACAAACTCCTTCGATGTATTTTCTTTGAATATATTTTTTTTGTGCGACTGTCTATAGTTACTATTAGTTTGTAGTCGGTATTAGAAGATTACTATAGTTGTCCAATTAAAAATATACAATGTTACCGTTATTATGGGAAAACTATTGCAGGAATAAAAAGAATTACTCAAGTCCCTGGATGTCATATAAAGAATACTGAAATATTTGTTGTTTCCATTTGTCTCGTACGCTTACTATTTCTGTGAAAATCTCTGGGGATTAATAGAGTGAACGCCGTATATAGTACGATGAGAAATGGCGCAATTTATTTAATTAATCATTTTTAAATTTATAAATCAGCACATGGGAATCGTAAATCTATAGGTAGATTATTTTGAAGGTAAAATATAAAATTTATTTTCACGTAGAATTAGAAGCGTTATTATTGTTACAAATTACAATTCATAGTGTGAAATTTTATTTAATGAGGAGATCATAAATGTAATTCGAGTATTCTGAAGTTATCAGTACTAAAAAAAATATAATTAGTTAAAAGGAAAGGAAGATGATATTGGTAAAATGTTCTAAACTCTAAACTATGCTGATTTAATTCAGGATACACGTATACATATACGTTTACAAATATATACTCACGTACGTTTATTAAATAATTTTTATCTACAGTACTTGCTTCTATTGTACGTAGATTCCATGAAATAATTTCAACACTTTCATTGCAATTTGTGTACCAAACATGCGTGAAACATTTAATTTATTTATATACCAAAGGTGTGAATTCATGAAATTTTGTAGTAATATTACTGCCCACTCTGTTACGAATGTTTGATATAAACCTAAATGTTAGAAACTTTATTTTTTTCATTGTCTCCAAACACTGAATGTGTAAGCTGTTATTACGAAACGATGCAATAAGAATAATTACTGTATTATAAGCACAAGAAAATTAAATGCACTATCAATACAATCGAATATAATCTATACTATACTTATAGTATAACAGAAAATCGATAGTCCAACAACAATGAATTCGCGAGTCAATGTAGCAATTGTCAAATTCACTTTACTACATTAATATGATAACTATGAAAATTACAAGCCAGGTGAATCCATCGATTATATTATAAATACGCGACCAAGATTCCTGGAGGCACAACACTTCTACACAAAGGAAGCCTTAGTTCCTGCCTTTATTATATTACACGAGAAGTTGTTAATATGTAAGGGCAGATCTGACAGAATTGGATAAAATAAGGGAGAGTTCTGCTACGTAGTTGCATTTGTTTGCTCGCCTGTCCAACTTATGATTGTCTCTTTCTTCATTCTGTATTCATTTCGCCTACTTTCCTTCCTTCTTATTTACCTTTACTTACCTCGTTGTTCGCGCTGTGGCAGACAGTTCCGAGTGCTGTGCGACCGTGTTTCTACGATCGCGATATAAATAAATAATTGCGACACAGAGCGTGTCCCAAGCTTGGCTGTTCTTGACTCGGCCGGTGTCGTTCGGCTTCGAATTCTGCACTGTGCTTCTGAATATTTCACGACGCTCCTGGCACAACCCTCTCACGAAATCGTATGACCAACAGCTTACGAAAACTCTGTATAAGCGTTTCGCCAGGCAGGCGCATGAATTCGCATCTCTTAATGCACGTGAAAGAATCATTTGAAACATTTCCATAGTCATCGATTGATTGTTTCTAAACCCGGGAATCATTTTTCTTTCGCACGTTTTCTTCTTTAATGTACAATTCATGACTGACCAAATTTCGTTAACGTTTTTAAATAACGAGTTGAATTGGGAAATAAGACTGATTTGTTTGCCTCGAGATTTCTGTAATGGGGAATATGAAGAAACATTTCCGACGTTCTTTGCCAATAAAATCAAGTGACAGAAAGAAGTTTTTTGGAATTTGGGCAATGAGATATATTGGTCGCAGTGTTGTTGCAAGAATTGAGGAATATTCTTCGAAAGTTATACATAATTCAAGCTAGCAGTGGTATACGCAATAAAGGTTACAGAAAGAAAAATGGAACGACGGAAGTTGACTTGAACTTCAACGAATACCGTAAGAAAATGTGGAAAATGTTTTAATATGTCACGGAAAACACGTTGGATATTTTTTTAAAAATATGTGTGTGAAATGCTTTCTATGGTATAAAAACGAGTGGAACGTACAAATTCTGCTTGTATTTTCTTAACGTTGCTTTTTTCTTTATAAAATATCCAAAACTGAACACAGTTCTATTTATATAAAAGTTGTTTCTTTGAGTAAATTAATATTGTATGCAATAAATTTTCGAAGTTCCTTTTAAGTTTTCAATTCATTGATTGATTATTACTATTAATTTAATTTAAAAACCGAAGACCGATTTTTACATCTCTTATAAAGCTTGATTAATCTTCCTAATATTCAGAAGCTTAGATGAAGTATCTCCAGAAAGAAATGGGATTATAAAAAATTAAACATCCTTTCAGAAAAAAGAATCGTACATTAATTTGGACAAGAACAAATGATTGATATAGTACACTCATATCGATGATCAATTAATGGTTTCAGATATTTCAATTTGATTCTCATCATTTCTCACCCTTTCTAATTTAACATGAATGAAGAAGCACAATGTCTTCCTTCAATGAATATAGAGGGCCATATTAGCTCACCATGCTAAAGATAGAAGAGAACTTAAAAGGAAAAGGGTGTGCACAAAGGATTAAGAGTGACGAGTGAAAAGGGGTGTCTAAATAAATAAACATATTCAACGATGCAATAATTAAAAGTGAAATGAAACGAAGAGGTGATCCTTTAAGATAAGTGCTTTCCTTACTGGTCTATCAAGTATTCTTCTCTAGATTAATAATTCAAAACTTATACAACTAATTTAAATGGAAATTATTCTATCTCATACATAGAACTAAAGCTTTATGGTGACGGTGGACCTTTTCAAAATAATGTTTGCCATCAAGTAATAATACCTACCTGAATTATTAATTTGCTTATATGCAAATCCAAACTATTTTATAAAATTTCCATATCAGCTGTATAAATTTGCAATGCCATTCTAACAAACTTTGAAATTTTTACGATATTATATAAATTGGGTTACTTACTTACTACAAATATATGAATTATCATATACATATTTATCAGGACGAAGAACCCCTTCGAAATAAAATTATGCATTCGAAAATAGAAATATTTCTAATTACCTTTTCTATCTTTAGCACAATCACGATATCATTTCAACGAGAAATCTATTATCGTCGGAAATACCATCTGATTCTAAACGAGATAATTTCTAATTAGCAATATTCAAACGTCAACTTGAAAGTTGAAAGCTCGAAGGTAATATTACTGTCTTGATAGAAGTCATGAATGGACCAGAAATTATATTATTTTGGTTCGAAACAGAGCACAGGAAAAGCAGAATTGTATTAAACCTGTATTAGTTATAAAGCTGCCACGGCGGCCAATCGTTTCTCGGCTACAATCCCTGCCAGCGCTCGTTGTATAATGGATGATTAATAAACGAGTTCTGACGTGGCGCAGGACGAGCGTGAAATTTATCAGGGCACAGTTTTTGCCTCCTGACCCGCGAAACTGTCGCCTCCTAGATGGTAAAATTTCATCAAACGTCCGTCGGTGGAAGGAGAAAAATTTTCTCGTTCGACCCCGAACGCCTTTTAACTGTTCCAAAGCGTTCTTTCCGTACGACGCGAGAGCAATACAATTTCAATTACCTTTAAACGAATTAGAGCAAGAGAATTGACTGGATGAAATAATTTTTCCATCCCTCCAAAGACGCTCCAATTTAATGTAATTGAAATTTAATTATTTCCAGAGATATATTTCCATAATAAAATAATCGGAAATAGGTTAAATAGCGTGAAGAATTCATGCTGGTACTGACGAATGAAAGGAAAGCTTGCATTTTCGGATATTAACATTACGTCAATAGATCATTCGTCGTTCATTCATTGCACTATTTAGCAATCATTATTAATCGGTTGTTACAATTATTAAGTACTGCGATCGATGAAAGGAACAAGACCATTAGAATATTACTAATGTGGGATTGGAAACACTGCGTGACTGTTTAGAATGATTCCGAGGTGTGAAAGATATGTGTTTGGAGCTGAATACCTGAGAAGATCGTTTGAACGGAGGGTGCAGCGGCTCAAGGATTCGGGTGGACCCGACTGACTGTCACCAAGGAATGTCTGCAGTATGTATCCTAAATGAGCGTGAGCAAATGGGGAATAGAATGAGAGAGTAACTAAGAGTGGAAGAATATATAGAGTGGATGATGCGTGCACCAGGCAAAAGAGTTAAGGGAGAGTTGAAGCGAGTATCGTCGAGAGTAGAGAGTATTGAGTCGTGAATATTGTATCGTGTGAGAGTCGTTGTTTGTAGAGAATTGTCGTGTGTCGACGTTTTATATTAATAACGTTAGTGTTTAATTGAAGGAGACTGAAATCTTATTACCCTACCTGCCCTCTATTCCAATCTACGCGAGGTTTACTGAAAATAACTTCTACACTAAGAAATTAAATTATATAAGTCTGGACACGGTATCGAGAAATAGATTACCGTCGATTCGTCGCATTTGTAACGTGAATTTTTAACGCGAATGCAAATAAACTTTATTAGTTATGATTCAATAATATTCTAGTGCACGATATGGTTAGTAATAGATGCACATATTTTTATTAGCTTTATGATCTGTGATATTTTCGGCTGACAGAGAGAAGATACTATTTAGATCGCATTTTGTTCAAAATTGGTTTGAGAAATCTATAAGCACAGAGTTTTCTCGAAATCAAGGTACGCCCGTGAAAAAGAGAAATTGGATGAAATACAGATTTTGTGAACTAATAATTCTGCGTTCAAATATACGTGTGTAAATTCGATTTTCTTAACAACAAAACCTTACACACAAGAATTTCACTTTACATTTTCAACTTATTCTTACGACGATAAATGATTCAATCAACCCCGCTCCGTATACTCAATAAAGCGTTCCAAGTACTAATAAAAACTTACCGAATATTTATCACCGCTTGAACCATCGAAGTGCAATAACGAAACGGGACACGAATAAAATAAATCGAAGGAGGGTTTATCGAACAGCGCTCAGCTGCAAGTTGAGAAACATCACGTCGAAAAGGGAGTTACAAACAGCAGAACGGTCGTAAATGCTACAAATACCTTTCTCGAATTAACAATAAGTTAAACTTGCTACGGTCCCAGAGTGATTCCCCGACAAATTCGATCGGGCTCGAAGATGAAATTCTTGCACGTTATCCGCTCCCTAGGTGAAAGGAAAATGGAGCTGGGGAACGGGAGTTGAAGAAGCCAGAGCCGGAGGAAGCAGAAGAGAGGATTGTACCAAATCGAGAAACCTCAAACGTGCTCCGTGTGCACCAATGATAACACGGAAAGTCCTGGGAATTTTGAGAATTCTCGTAGCCGGGGGATCGAACACCGTGAAGGGGTGATCGAGCTTTAATAAAGGCCGGACTCGAAAAGTGCCACGGAACATTCCTTTATCGTTATTGAACGTTCGAAATAGTTCACGCACTCGGCCGCGGTAATGAGCTTTTAATGAGGGTGTGATCGGTTATAGTCAGGGCGAAAGGTTGTCGTAATTACTGGTGCGTGCGTCTGAACGGGGTTTAATGAAAAGCAATATCGCGGAAATTCGATAGAGCACGGGTGCCGAAGGGAGGGGGGCTAAGGGATTGAGAGGGACCGACAGATACGCCACTGCTTCCTGGAAGAAGCGAAGCGCGAGAAATATTAATGAAGCCTGGCTACTGAAAGGATTCGCGGGGATGGTTATCAGTTTGCCAGTGCTGTTCTTAATTAATAGAAAGCCTCCGCGATCGCGAGCCACGTTGGGGAACGGTTACGCTGTGTCTATGTACCGGGTCGGCCAACAAACGTTAATTTAAGGGAAAGAAATGTTCTGCGGGATGCAAAATCCGTTGAACTAACCAGTTTATAACGAGACAAGACATTGGTATTCTTTGGTGTCGCTAGTTTGGGTTTTGCATGTTGTATACTTTTAAGGGCTAGCGACTGAGAATCGTCGGTTTCCCATTTTTATGTATGCAAATATTCCAGTTATACATCTGAATAGCAATTGACGTGTTGCAAAGCTAACACGTGGAAACGTGGTATTAGGAAGGTATTAGGCGGAATTTTCGTGATTTTTTGGGCTGGTTTTCTCGAACAAGGAAAAAATGGGGAAACAAATTATCTCCAATTTTCCAGACTTGCACTTATTGTTACAGGAATCTGTCTTAATTTTCTCAGTGGCTTTTTAACTTTGACGGCCCGAGAATTTTTAACTTTCTCAATATATTTTGAAAAGGAGGAACAGGGTATTAGTTTACACTGCTGTAGTTGGAGTTTACAATTTAGTCAGTTGAGAAAGATCAAAATTAGCATTGGTGTTGGAGTAGGGGAACATCAGACTCTCTAACATAGACTAGTATAAATTTACTTTTTTTATATTAAATCAGCGCTGGTTGGAACACAATATTCAAATGTACCTTTTGCCAATTAAAAGGGAAAACAATAACACTGCTGGCAATTATTTATTTATTACAGTTATTTAATACAGTTAAGTATTTATTTTCGAGTTTTCTATTTCAACTATACTTTCGTATCGCAGTAACCACCGTTGAGGTAACAATTTTCAATATTAGTTAACTGACGCGCATAGAATTTAACAGGTAGATCTCTCATTTCAATTGTACCACAAACGCGTAAATACAAGCCTACAACGCAAATCGATACACGTCATTCAGAAGCAATAGATTGTTAAAAAGTTAGGTAAATCACGTAATTAATACCATAAATAAATACTAGTCAGTGCTCAATAAACATTGTGCATGTTTTATTTTTATGTACATACTTGTCGACGAAATTGGGAAAATATTCCAATAACAAATTGTAAAAATGTAATCATAAAAGGCTAGTAGAGAGGAGAATGCATAATCTATTAACGAGGAGATTAAGTAATAATATAATTTTTAAGCTCGTAATATTATGTAAAATATTATATAAAAGAAATGAATAAATAAATGTGTCTCACAGTTACCATTCAACTCGACGATCAAGAAGGCATTAACTTAACAGATAAAAAACCGATAAAGTAATAGCTAATGAATATCCCTTTAAGTTACTCACTTTATTGTACTACAGAAATTCTTATTCTGTCTTATTGTATCATAATGAAGGAATATATTTTGAACAGACGTTTAATACTTCATCATATTTGTTTTTTATAAAATAAAACGTCAATTGAAATAATATATTTTAACAATTGTTTAGCTCATCGAATCAGCAATGAATGCATTTTATTACTGAACTGTATTTAACGTACCTTTGTCATATTCGTGTCCATGCAATAACTATATCTAAGAATTAAAAATGAAAGTCATCATTGAACGCAACGTATTACTTCCATCTGTCACACTATTTTATGATTACTGCAAAAAGTAAATTACGTACTTTTGCAATTTAGAAACATTTTTATCCTCGAGAATAATAAGAACGGAACAGCTGTTCAATTATCTTTTTATAGGTGAATTTCAAGAATATTCCTGCCCTTTGGGCAGGTTCTTAAAAAGCTTTGTTATCAGAGCACGTTTCTATGCAGCTGCCTTTCGTAATTTCACTCTCCAATTATTTGTGAGACGCCTCGAGGTCCGAAGCTATTCGACGCTCTCTGCGAGGCTGATTAAGGGCTTCATTTTTAGCGAAGGTCACCCACGTAAAAGGGTCTTGACTGTAATTTTTTTTCCCCAGAAAAGGAAATATGTATACGCTATGCCAGAGGAACTGCGGGGGAGGTTCTTGTTTATTATGCAGGAAGATAAAGTTCTGTGGAAATAGAATAGAAAATGAAGAAAATGAAAGGTATGCCTGGTGTCACGTCTCCCCGCATTAGCGCTAACTATTACGCCGTTGTTGAAATTCTCAGAAGAGAAGAATGAGTCTCCTTTTAGGTCTTTGAGATCAAAGTCAAATTTCAAGGGAAAGTAGAAACGTAGCTTTCCTCTTTTGTTGAAGTGTTCTGAGAATGCATCCTTTTAATATTAATGTGGCGTATCTTTTATTATTTCTATCATTCTTATTGTTGTTACATTATCTGCGGATAATACGTAGGTACAATACCCGTTCATATTGTTCCTATTTCTTGAAAGGTGTGCACTAGGGGGATTATTAGCTGATCAGAAACTGTTCTGCCAATTTTTCTATTTTTATTTTTAAAATGTCTTTCAATCCATAAGAAAATAATATTATAGTTATACTGTGCTTAACGTGCTTCCATACTTTACAACAGAAAGTTTATATGGTGCCTGTACGATATGCACGACTACTACGACAAGAATGGGAAAAATGTGCTCCTACCTGAGAACTAACATGTTTCTCTAATATTTTGTCAGGTAGATATTTGATAGAAATTCATCGTCCATTAATCCACTATAGCCTGCTGTGATTTTCAAGTCAAGTATATCGATATCTCGTTGATATAATCCAATTTTTGTTACCAGAACGCAACGTGGAAAACTGTTTTAGGGAATTCCATACTTTAAACTTCTACATACGCAAGTGTCGATGTTGTAAGCCGTTGTAACTCCAAACTTAAAATATCAAGAAACGTTCCAGCATAATAACGCCCTTAAGTTTTTTCTCATTTCTAGTTCCACAGAGCAACAACAATTTTACACTACACACATTACTTATCGCGAAAGTATTGCCATGCCTTCGTTGCGAATGGTACAATTATTTTTGCGAAATTGCTACGTACATTTCATATTATACGGATCATGCAGGACAATAGCATTTCTACCGATCATCAATTTTCTTTTACGTAGTCAGCTTTCCAAGATACAAAGAGTGCTCATACGACGAAGTAGTACGTATACAGTAATTTCGAACGGGGCCGATAGGGGAGAAAAATACAATTACGTGGGACAAAAACAGCGCGGATCATATAAAAGGAAATCGAATAAGAGATTAGAGACAGGCTACCGGAGAGCGTTAATAAAAAGCAAAGGGGGGGGGGGGGGCGAAAGGAAATTGGGGTAGTAAAGCCAAGATTTTACGAAGGGTAAACTCATTTGTTGTTTCATGAGTCCCTGCTTTTTCTTTGTGTATCCTTTCTTTTTCCACTTCTACCCTTCTACCCTTCGATATTCTCATTTCTATCACATTTCCTCGAGGCTTTGTAAAATGACGAAGACAGCACAGGGCGACGGGATTGAAAAATTCTAATAAAAGCGATTTCGCTGGCGTCTGACCCGGGAAGATCGAAATCGATTTCTTTTACGAGGACGATTGTCGAGGGAGAAGAAAGACCCGAAAGTTGGGTAATGGCGTTGCACGATTTCGCTTTCTTTTCTTCAACCGGAGTCATGGGATTTGCATCAAAATCGTGATTTAGAGGAGAAAGCCGTAGGATACTATCTTTTCCTTAAGAGTTGCCACAGTTTATTGTTTTATACTGGCGAGCAACACAAATAGAGTGAAAGTATCGATATTCCTTTCCTTAGGATATATCGATCTTTATTTATGTGGATCTGATGGATTTCCAAAAGTAGTTTCGATCTCCCGGAATTTATTTGCTTATTCAATTCATTATTCGCCTCTTCAATGATTATTGAGATACGACGAAAGGCGCAGTGTAGAAATATGTATAATTACTTCGAATAAAATTTAAAGCGCTCGATTTTCATTTTGTAAACACTGATTTATTTTGAATCACATAAAATTGATTGGAATATTTATAGTGATATGTAAAATGTCATTAATGTTAGACAGTTTTCATTATATTAAACTTGAAATGGGACACTGAAGTATCACCCTTCTTGTAATATAAGCCTTTTACGAAGTAATAGAGTTTCCTCGAAAATAAAGTAGATAAGTTTTGTCATTAAACTCGGGTATCTCATATGCCGATATGCCGGTGAACACTTTCCACAGAATAACGTAACATTCTATGGGCAAGAACCACTAAATATGAACCAAGGATATACATATGTAAATTAACTCTACATAAATTACAACTACAATTAATAATTTTATAAATTACATACGTGTTTTCTATATAAAATTTACGGTTGTGAACAAGGGATCCTTTAACGCAATATTTCACCATAATATACTGCATTGCAACTCAATATGCAACTCAATAACAATACATAAAAGGCCAACGCTTAGCAATCGTAAGATATGTATACAAATTTCCAAAAATTAATCGATCCATTTATCAACTCCTAATTTAAAGAACTTCGACGGAGCGAAAAGTATCGAATAAAGATGTTCCATCCGCGTCATTAAAAATTATTCGAACAGTAACGCCTTCGATGACCAAAACTAATAAAGAACAAGTTAGCACCACATTTTTAAATAAAAAAAAGCAACATCCAGGATCCATAACAAGCGATAAAAATAAAAAAACTTACATTCAATATTTCTACGCATTATTACTTCCATCTCGCTATCAAGCCAAATACCTCCCTTCAAATCCTCCCCCTCGGTGCCATCCATAATAAAGTAAGACGTCCGCCCTCGTGCAGGCGTTTCTCCAAAAAAACCCGCCGAAACGGCGTACGGGGGTCGCGTGGCCGCATAATGGCATCCATAATCATAAAATCGAAAGCGTGCATCGCGGCACGAACAGAATGCGTATTAGCGGCATATCTGGAATAATCGATGGTTCGGTATTCCCTATTTAAAGGCATTTCGCGTATTATAAGGAGGGAGTCTCTATGCATCTCCCCCTCTTTCAGACCCAGCAACGGTACCAATCTATCTACGCCCCTGGCCGGCATCCTCATTTCTCTCCTTAAAGCTGCCGAGTACAACCGAGCATCCTAATCGCTTTATCGCTTCTGTGGAATATAATCGGTCGGTCGAGGAGACCAGCACGGAAGAACGATGCGGCCAACCTTCCAGCTGCTTGATCTTTAAACGGCGAAGAATCGCCGCCGGAAGATGCCGGCCAAGGATCCGGTTACCCCTCTCTCGGGTATACGGACGGAATGCGAGGCATTCCTGGCATTTCCGCGTTGAAAAGCTGCAGTGGCCTCTTCGGTTTCATATCGAGTGGTGGATACCTTCTCCCTCCACCCTTGATGCACTTACACGCCGGTCGGTGCCGCCCGGAATCGCAGAAGAAAGGCAAGTTTATCTTGCTGCAAAAGTATTTACTTGCTGTTCTGTTGGGACTTCTCGAGTTTAACGGCCCGCCCGTATTTCACTGTCCCGCGTGAACTAAGCAACCCATCGACACGGACATTTTTTCGATCCGTCCGGGCTTCTTGTTTATACACAGCCGGCTGGATACGGGGAAGTTATTCGCAGGAAGTAAACAGCGATAAATTATCGGGCGGGGGACAGAAATGTATCGCGTCGTTATTAGCGTCGGGAGATAAGCTTATTGAAATAAACGTTTAATGGGGCGTGTCGTTTGAGGGCCGCGGGGCATTGCTAATTAGTTTGTCGTTAATTTCTTGCGATGATTTATGATTAATAACGGGGTTATTAACAATCGTTGAAACTGCAGAATTCAACAGCGCTGTGTGTGTTTGAAGGGATATTAGATAATTGTGAGCGAATCAGTGTCCCGCGGTAATATTGAAGTGACCGAATGTTTAGGGTATCCGCGATACAAGGCAATATTAATTATGCGGACGTCATTTGCGGAACTATAAACTATGATGGAACGTTTGATGTCTGCTTAAATATTTATTGGCAATAAGTTACGTTCAATTAGCCGGTGCTCGTTATCAAGCAATGAATAATAAATGAGTGATGAATAAAAAGTGGTGTTTTTATTATGTGAATTTGAGAAGGAGATATAAATATTAACAAAGTGGAAGATTTGAACACTTACAGAGTGATGAATGAAAATATTGCAAAGTTTCGTAATATGAATACGAACAAGTAATAAATCCAAAATGTTTATAATTTTAGTAATAACACACGCCATTGCAGAAGCGATGCTAACCATCAATCGTGACGTTTGTATAATTCAATGAAATGGAACATTCGAAGTAATATGGAAATATTATGTTAAATCTCGTGCACTGTAGTGAACAATATTATTGAAATGAAAACCACTAAAATATTTGAAGACAAATATTTATGAAATTATGAAATATGCTGCGAGGATTACACATGTATTACCATATTCCCATTAAATATGAAAAATAATATCAGCAAACTACATTTCAATACTGTAAAACCTACGTTTAAACGCTCTTTACATCAGCATGCATATTTTGAATTGTTAATCGATTTCCAATTATCAAATAGTACTGGGCTGTACTAGACGTGAAGAGCCGTGCGAAATCGAAGCGATTATTCGAAATTGAAAATTACGTGAAGCGATGCTCTTCAGTTAATGCATCGATGGAAAATTAGGAGTTGTTGAAAGGTACTGTTTCGTGTAAAGTGGAAATTACGGTGGTCAATTGAAACCCGTGGTAACTGTTCCGATGTATCAAATGAAATGTTTCAATGCTGTAGTATCAGTAAAAATATTATTCAACACGGAAGAGGAATCGCAGCCATTCATGCAATAACTTTTAACATTTATAATATCGTCGCGTAAAATAATGCTTGTATTTATAATTTTCATTTAGAGATCATACTCCAAGAATGTAAAATGTAGGAACATAAGTTTACAATAATGGTACGATACCTGTTTCAAATTTCAAAGGATTTTGTCGGGCGATATGACGTTCTGTCGCTGGATGCAATATGTGTCCGGCTACAGCCAATCCGTTACCACTTGCACCTATGTCTTTATGCGCCACCGTTTCTTATTGTCCACTCTATTCACAGGATTCCCTTATAACATCTTTTTATCGTCTTGTAAAGTTTAATGCATTGGTTATTACGAGAGACAGACTACTATAATTTTGATTACCAAGATATCGACATATTTATAGTGATAATTATTATTATATAACATTTAAAACTGTGAAGTTATACGAGTTGTAATCGGACCGAGGAAATTGTTGCAGATAAAATCTATTAAAATATGCAAAATGACTTCAAACTATATGAAGGCTATATGTAGAAAAAATATAAATGACATTTATACTACTTCACTTATTGTAATTCAAGTTGTAATATATATTACATTACAATATAATTCTAATATATTAAAATGCTTTAATGATTAAAGTAATTCAAAATTATGTATATACGAAATATATGAACAATGTTTAAGTATTATACAAAATAAAAAATATATTTTGACAACCTTCTTCGCAATAAAACAAATTATTCTCAATACTTTACTTCTTCACTTACTTCCTGAAAATATCGCCTATAATAATAATGGCATAAAAACCTGCTGTGCAGTAATAATCTCCTTTAAAATATGTGAATCGTAAAAACGAAGATTCCATCGCGAGTATATTCCAGCGAAGTTCCATTAACAATATCTTAAAGGATTTATCAGGAAATCGTACTACTTATGTGCAACGGCATTGATTTTAAAATCCCAGAAAACGTATACCGTGTGCGCGAAAGTTGATGGTGTTTGTACACCGTACAACTGCGACTTCTTCGTTCGTTTCCATATCGGCAAATTGCCAGCACATTTCCATGCAATCCTGGCAAAACGATCGAAAGATTTCCCTATCCTAGCCGAGGACGGTAAAACGAAGGACCAAGACGTTCAATTGCCAGCCCAAACGGTCGTAACAATAATGTTCACTGCAGACAGGTTGTATTGATGAAAAATAGTTATTTGTATAACTACGACTAAATCTCGAGGTATTCTGGATAAATGATTCTTCAAGGCTCATTGAAATACAGTATTTTCTGGATTTAAAGTAATAATTATTGGTAATTATTGGTATTTCGTGTGGCTGTCGGTATTTCTTGCTACTGTTCGACGTGGATAGTTTCTTTTACGATTGTTACAGTTATCAGGACTGAAAGTACTTTTATTCTGTTTGATATTTTTTGAATAGGTCGCACAAATCTGTCGCATAAGACTGAAACATTTTATTACACGAGTATTGTGTTAATTATTATGTATAAGTTATGTATAAAAATCGAACACAACTGCTTTTCTTCTATAAATTTAAAGTTGAACATCACTCGTAATATCGGTGCAGTTTTTGTACAAGATATAGTGACAACATTTTTTAATAAAAAAGTGCGAACTACAGCGAGACGTGCCAATATATGTAACATTTTTTTTACGATGAAAAAATGTATTGAAAATAATTATTGTTTGCAAATCACGCGTTTATTAACAAGATATGGGAGAAAGCCTTTGTTAACAAGACTGTTCGTCGAAAGCACAGATGACTTACTAGACCACATTTATAATTAGTGATACAAGTAATTGCTGCTCTACCTGTTTCCCTGGCAATCAAATGCTTCTTGTTTCACAAACGGTGTTCATTGTCGCTGAAAATGGCTTGCCGTGTCCGCTTTCGTCGCGACCCTCTGTTTAAAGTGAAACGCTAATGAGCACCGAATAGGACTGAATATTTTATGCACGACAAATTGATACTGTGAAAACAACTGCGAAAGGTATACGACACCGATTTCAGATTTTTTAATCGCTTAATTTTATTTATCCGCTGCACAATTATTTGGAATTCAAAATGAGAAAGAATTTGTGCAATGAATATTGTATGACAGGCATATTGCAATTCGGAGCAAGTTGACTGTTCAAAGTGTGCTTCCGAACATACCAAAACAGGAAGAGATCGTTAATATCCTATGGAGCGAATATTATGCAGCAATAAAAGCAGACTTTTCATTTCTGCGCGGAGCAGATCGTAAAACAGAATCGATTCTCTAAAACGGAGAAACTAGAAATCTAATAGTTTCCAATATTTACGACGCATAAAATGTTTGTATCAAATTGGCAGATGGTCCAATACAACGTTCCTCCGTGTAACGATAGCAACGACAGCGAATAATTGAATAACGCGCTATAAACGTCGATCCAACGTCGATGAAAACATTTACCTCGTTGTTGTGTAAATCACGTCGAATCTTTTAATCCGTATCATCGATAAGCCAAGTCCCGTCTCGCCGGTCGGCAACACGGCCGTAATAGGGCGTAGACGACGGCAAAAGTTGTTGTAATTCATGTGAGCAGCCCGAATTATTTTCCATAAACCTACTTGACTTCTGGCGGCGCTAGCACGAACTTGAACATAGTTCGAGTACGGCGTACTTACGTAAGAAAGTTCAGAGAATGAGGGAGCGTAGTTCGAAGTTCTGCTGCCAGTTCAACTCCGGCAACATATATCACGGGCCCCTCCTCTTTATTCCGCCCGTAGGTGGCCAAGCAGCGTACAAAGAGCAATAAAGACGATCGTAAACGCTCGCCTGAACATATCAATTTTTCGTGTACACCGGCCAGGAATTAAATTTTGCACACGCCCATAAAAGGTGGGAATTTAATTGGACGGAAGCTCTAACGCCGAGTTTCATTGATCAGAAATGGTGGCTTTCACGCCGCGCGCCGCTCTGCAAGCTGAAAATTAGGGAACTTTGGATGAAACGATATCTTCCTGTTAAGCGGCTGACGAACGCGACGAATATTTCGAAACTTTTCGTCGTTCCATTGAATATTAATTGAGGCTTGAGGACCACGTTGATGCGTATCGATGTAGCACGCGAATCATTTCAACGCGTATGAAATAGGGGATGAGCGTTGCTAAATTTGGTACGAACATTATCAGATTGAATGAGAAAGTTTCTGGGACGTATGTATAGCGTATTCTATTGTAGAACTTGGGTCGGTAGAATTATCTGTTAATTCAGAATTAATGAATTTTGTTAACAAGTATGTTATAAAGAGTTCTCGTACGCTAATTGCAGGATCAACACCGTACTCTACGCATTAATTTCCACGGTGTTAATTAATATATTACTTAATGTAATTGTTATAATTTTACTGCCATCATATATGTACGTCAGATGCATGTTTCAATACTGTTATCTAGGTGCTACATAACTCATTATTTGTTCTCAAAACGAAGAGTGTTCTGTGCATTTAGTATACATATGTTTACACTACATTTACATTTCTGCAATACGCAAATCTCCAAAATAGTTAGAAAAGATAGTGAAACTTATACATTTGTAGATTTTCTATTTTCCAGTTATCTTTAGAAATATTATTCTGGGACATCCTTCAGTCAGTTAATTTCGAATTAAATGTACAAGAAAAAAAATTTTACAAATTTGTAATCAGTGATTTTTCAAAACATTTTGGTTAAATGATATATCACGAGCAAATACGTTCACTATTCTTAATGCTGTTCCAAATAACAAAGGTCAGTAAAAAATTGCTCACAAAGCAATAATTTCTGTTTCTATAGAACAACAGATTTTCTATTATTGATCTATAATTTGCTCCCAATATACGAGTTTAAACTTGGACAGAATACAATAGACACTGCTTTCAATATCCATGCAGCTTTTCGAGAAAGCATATTAAGTGAATGCACAATCCCTCACTAATTTAAAAAATATACGAGCAAAGAGTGACACGAGTCACAGAAATTAATCATAAAAACACCGTGCAAAGTATATCCAAAGGCTTTCTCTCACCGAAGAAATAAATTTTTAAACGGACTAAAATATGATCTCAAACTGATTTCACAAACATACATACGACTTTCTACAAAGGCTAGATATAAATGGATCAAGGCAACAATAAGAGAATCGCGCGAGACAAATTCCACAGAATCAAACCATTACAGATACCTTTCCCCGTAAAGAACGCTTTCCTCCATAGCACACGGGGCCATGGGTATTCACGCTCCTGTTCGAATATTTCAATGAAGAACGAAAGTATATACGTTCGTAGCAGAATAGCGGGCTATCGGGACAATATTCAAAAGCGATCTCCAAGCGAAGCGCGTAAAGGAAAATACGAGGCCAGGGCAAAAATACAAAAGGCAAGTAGCTATACCGAAAGTGCCTCCCAAGGGGACATCAAACGTAGAGCGAGGGCAGGGCAAAGGTCGACCTTATTTCGAAGTCGTACACCGCAGACCGTACGACCATGGACGTTTTTCTTCTTCTTCTTCTTCTTCTTCTTCTTGTCCTCCTCGGGACAAAACGAGGCGAACGTAAGACGAAATATGCAGTTATACGAGCCTTCCGGGAGGTCGCTTTATCGATAGCCGGATTTCCATTCAGCGACCGATATTTTGCTGACAGCAATTGGAAGTTTAAACTGCTACGGGTATTGGCAGCGGGAAAACCGATGCTTGCGGCCCCTGAAAGACACGGCAAAGGAGAACGACGACGTGTTATACAAACACGCGTGTAGGTACATCCCTTTGTTTGCTCGCTGCATACGCTAGCATCAGCGCTCAATCCTCCTGCGTAGAAACGGACGTTCCATGGGGATGGCTATACTGCACGAACAATGTCTCGATCGAAACGCACGTGTGACGGGATATTACGTGGCGAAAGATTCTGAATAGAGCCTGGGGTTTCGTTGAGTCGGGATGGAAAATATGAATTGTTCGAAGTGGACGCATTTAGTGCTGCTGAATGAAGGGTTGCAAGAGATCTTAATTTATGAATTATGGATTTTATGGAGAGACGAGGGTCGATATTTTTTATTCGGATACTTTTCGTGCGATGCAGCTTGCGAATTGTTAATTCGAAGGGCAAATGGTATGCTATAGTTCACATTAGTTCGTGGAAACGTAAATGTGAAGGTGGACTGGCGGAAATGGTTGCGTTTGATCGATTGCATGAGGAATAATCAGAGACCAGGCAAGGATGATAATTCTCTTCTATATGTAGTAATGACAGCGTAACGTGTACAGTGCATATGATTATTGCTGCTCTTCAATTAGGATCACTGCAGCTAGATTTTCGTAAATACTAAAATTGCTAACGGTCTCCGATGATTACTGTCACAGTCATTGGTATAATTGGTAACAAGACTCGAACACCACCTAAGTGCTATAATATATCTACACATAAACTTTATGAATTTATAATATCAACATATCTTGAGAATATATATAAGCAATGTTATGAAAAATATCAACAAAAATATTTAATTAAATTAATCTAGGAGATAACTGCATACTAAAAATGTTAAGATTAGGAAGAACAAATCTTGTATGCACGTATAATCTTTTACTTTAATTGTTGTATTGTTGCATTATGTTCTAATTTTAATACACTTCGCTCATTACAAGGGTTGAAATATTCTTCATATACGTCCAAAGATATTTCACCATAAGTTTGCGATGCGTTTTGGTCCCATTAAACCGGTACTGGATAAACCATGGACTTCAGGCATGCCACAGGTAATAATCGAGCACATTTAGGTTTGAGATGCGGGCTGAATAGCATCTCCATGATCTATCCATTTGCCAGGAAACCGTCCATTCAAATAGCACCTATGTGAACCGCGCTACAGATTTAAAGGATAAACAGGAAATCGATACCCAACTATGTTATCTGTATTTGCAAAATACTGTTTTAAGTTGTACAGCTGACATCAATTTGCAACTATCGAAATTACGTGCGCATGCTTCGAAAAATAGATTTTTATACACGGTCAATTGTCTTTTACGAGGACAATTTTCCGCCTCTGTTTCGATATTTACATAAAATGTCGCAGCGTATACGCCGCAGAAAAATATTATTATAAAGCTGACAATTTGTATAAAAAGTATCATATTAACTTCATTCAATTGTAACCATATATTCTGCAACAAGTACCCTACAGTCAAAATGCTATTCTAAAAGCGTTGAAGAACTTCAGCATCTCCACAATTATAGTACTCCAGCAGAATAATTAATTTTGATATTCGCGAGAACAATTGTTCAGATTGCACTGCTTCTCATTTACACGACGGTAGATAATTTTATGCCGACTTATATTACTTACATAGCCAAAAATGTAACACGATTTTAAAATTTATCGATTCGTTTAACGGAGAATTTAATTATACGTCATCTCTTATTAATTATATTACCTACACTTATCATACGCTAAGTTATGTTTTCCATTGTGTAGGCGATTTTTAAAAATAACTTTTATTAATTTCCGTAAAACTTATACGTCCTACACCTTCTACGTCTTATAGCAATCTGAGCATTGCTGTTATCAACCGCGTAACTAAGATACTTATAAATAAACTAACTTCTTAATATTAACAAAAACGTATAACTAATCAATATCCAAAACGAACACACAAACATAACACACATTAACATACATTACAATACTAATACTACAATTGCAAATTTCATAATGAAAACCCGCAATCCACTTTCAGCGAACCAAATATCCCTCGCGCCATTGTGCACCCATAATTTTCAAAAACCTCTTCCCATATGCAGAACCTCGAGAAATTCCAATCTACTTCGCCCAGCGAAATCACCGAGTTTTCACTCCTCCAATCCCTTCCGACGTCTATCAGCTCGCGATTACGTCACGCTCCCTTCGACACACCGCACGAAGTACCCACCACTTAAATCTTCCAAGCCAAACAGGAACAAAAAGCAGCGATGAGAAAAAGCTGTCGAGTTCCTCGGCGTACGCGAGATTTCGTCGAGAAACCATCGGCGCGGGAGCAAATTTCAAGCGCTCTCCACAAGTTCGCGGAAGCACACCGCTCTGAAACTTTTGAACGGTACTGTGTACCTAAGAGTACCTAACGGCGACGTTCTTGCTGTGCAAGCGCGCGCGCGCCCGCGAGCGTCCTCGCGGAAGACATCAGCCAGCATTACGGTCTGACGAGAAATTCTCCTCTCCATTTCAGTGTCGGATTGATGCTTTTCATTGTTCACCGAGATGAGCAGGATTTCAGCCGGGCGCAAATAACGCGGCAGCGTCGAATGTGCTCGAAGCGTCGCGTTCACGAGCCCTTTGACCATCTTGCATTCAGGATTCCGACATGGAGGAAGCGGAGCGACGCAATGCCACGGTGCCAACGGTGTGTACAGGGAACGGCCTCGCTCGTTAACGGGAAATGGCGCGTGCATGCATGCATCGCTCGCGCAAAGAATTTTAACAGGCTGCTGTTTATGGTGCAGTGGATGGCGGAACTTGTGCGCGTGTTGGGTATGGGAAATTCGGGGATCGACGGGGTATTCTATGGTATCCGTGATGGATACGGAAGGTTCTCAGAAGTGCTGAGGGGGGTGATCGATAATCGTTCACTGTTACGTAGACACGGCGAGGGACGTCTAGATTGTTGGGTCGGTTTTGGTTTTATTACTTGTGCTCGTTATGGGACGTCGTGTCTGACTTGTGCACGCATGATTTATCGACGCGATCAGGGTATGAACTATTTTTGAGAGGTCTTCATCGACGGGAAGTGATCGATTTAGTTTCTGCAAAGAAATGGGCCACTGAGATAAATCCCCCCGAGGATCTGTTTGGTGGGGAGCGAGGGGCGGGTTGGTCGGTGAAGGGGAGTTATTGCGATGCAATTTTCAATGATCGCTGGTGTTTGAGTATTGTCAGAAGAGATGTTATCCGGTTCTCTGGAAATATGAATGAGTCCCACTTGATTTTAGTTGAACGCGCAAGGAACAACTGAATTAAGTCGGAATTATAGACGTTTGATCGCGTAAAACTTTGTGCCAACTTGGAAGTTTGACCGCGTTTCATTGATCTTGATTGAGCAGTGGCTACTGCTCTAGCTCTGGTTGTTAATTTACAATTAGCGAGTAACTTTTGATTGATAACCACCCATTTGTCAAACACTTGATTTACGGGATAGGTACCTACTATATTTTATACCACGGTTACGTATTTAACATATTTTTGTCGTTATCAAGGGCCAGTTAAACGAAATTGTTAAAGCTTTGTGAAAACTGAAACTTGTTAAAACTGAAAGACACTTTTTAACGTGTTTCGAATATTTATTATATTATTAAACGCAACTGGCACTGGACTTATAATGTTCATATTACTTTCCTATTTATAGTAAGAAAGATCGTTATTTATTTGATTGACTTGAGAAACGAAATGACAACGTGATATTGTCTGCAAAGTATGGAAATTCAGAAAAGTTATACTAACAATAATATTCTATATTTTTCGAACGCAATTTCAGACAAATTGACTTTATCATGTGGATCTGTTGCAGTGAAATTTGTGTTCCAATCTCGTCCATCCACACCTGATCTACATATTATTATTGAATTAAGGATATTACTATTCTGGTAGCAACTCACAACTGTAGATGTAATAGGAGTTTACTGCTTACACATCAGATTGGTGGTACAGAATGTAATTATTATATCCATAACTTTTGGAATATTTTAGATTCATGCTGCTGAAGTCTGTACAGGAAAGTGAAAACTAATAATTTCTAATTCTCATTTTAATAATTATGATTGCTTTTACAGCAAGTGATTGATTGTTTGATTTTCAGCTAAAAAATATAGAGAGCAACATATTATGAGCTTCGTTATCAAACACACATCCAATTTAATTTAATTGCTACCTGTTTGTTTTGTTCCGTTGGCTCCACAGATTAATCACTAAAGGGGTTATTAAGTTCTGTAATTGCTTACGCAACCATATAATGAATATTATGATAACAATTACGTTGATTTGAAAGCAGAATATTATATATACCCATAGAAGAGTATTTTTTATATATAACTTTATTTATTTACTTATTCATTATACAGGAAAGTATACCCATTGGTACCTCGCCTGTATATCAGATATTAATTGATTAATGACAACATCCATCCATAATGAACAATAACATCGACTCATAGATAACCAAAACTATAAATAAACAATTATAATTCACGTCATCCTAATACACCAGTCTAGCCTGCCTAGATCAACATCAATGTTGCAAAAATGAAGGACTAATTCTACCCCATTAGATACCCTACACCCTTACCCAAAATTATTTCTGTACCTTCCAATAAACTTAGTCATGCTACTATGCAGAAACCCTTCTCCCCACCCTTTCGCGGCGTAACACCGGAATTGAGAACCACCTAATAACGAAACGTCTCTAGCGAAGATTCAAGTTTACGAAACAGAACGCAAGCGATTTAATGAAAAGTCGTAGAACATCTGTCGCTGCGACATGTTTCGCGAGCAACCAATAGGTACCCTGTCTTCTTCAGGGGAACGCGAGCTGGCGCAACACGCTTCGCCCAGCACTGGCATATAAACGCGCCTGTATCTTCGAGCACGTACATATATACATACATTACGACTGTGCACAGTCGCGCAATCTACATTCGTGACTCCATAAAATGGGATTATAGCTATCCGTGAAGGAAAACAACGGGTGCGCTAACGTTATTAGATCTCCCTTCATCCGTGAAGACGGAAGGTGCATCGACGGGAATGGGATGTGGGTGGGTGGACGCAGGGTGGAAGTTTGATAAGTCGAGGGATGGGAAGTATGGCAGCACCGGATTCCGCTGAAGCGGACTCGAGGATAACAGAAACTGAAACGTTTATCGGGATCGTTCCAGCAGGTAAATAATTCTGATTGCTTTAATTAGAAGAGTGAGGATGCCGAGCATCGATCCAAACGTGGAGAGGATTAACGAGGATGCTCTAAATGTCACTGAATCAAACAAGCATCGTATTAACATACTGCGTATTATTATTTTGTTATTTTTGTATTCTTCAGTAGTTATTAGTTGGTCATATTAACTATTTCATAGTATGTTAAAACGAATATGTTTTTTAATATTGCAGTTTTTTTTTGTTACTGTATGGACACAACAAGATGCGATGCGCTGTGTATGCAGTAATAGGCAATATAACATTTCTTTCAATTCATATCGTTTCCACCCTCGTTTCGGATGCATGAAATTGTTCGAGAGTTAATAGAAAATATGGCGCTACGCTGAAATTGTTTGCCGAATGGCATGCGGATTGCAACTTCTATAAATGTATAATAATAACGCTGGAATGAGTACTATTGCTGTTAGATATGAGTTTCCTAGGGCAGACCGTGAAGGCTTTTGCAATGATAACGGGAAACGAAACATGAATTTGTGGCATTGTGAATCCCGTTTACTCGAATTAACATTCGGTACGAATTCCCTGCAAGCGGAAGCACTTGTCCCCAAATTGTATCCGCCTCCGTGCGATACTTAATTTTAAATAAAAATTTCACTTGACTCGGAGAAATAGAATTCTGTAGACAGTATTGATACTTTTAATAATTATTAAAAATTCTGTTCAAAATTGAACTATACTGTACCGGCGCGAAATAGTTTTCTGCTTGAGAAAAAATTGAGTTTCGTTCACGTTCACGATTTTCGCGATAAATATTCATTGCCTTCATAACTGGTTTATTTATTTAATCTCTTGCGCTATGCATAAACGCCGTTGTAAACAGATAGTAACTTCAGAGAATACCATCCGAAAAGTTTCGTAATACATTGCAAGGAGTACGTGTAGGGTGCATAAGAGTTTCCGCTGAGCACGTAGTTTAAAACTTCCTAACCATGAAGATTATTTTATATTCATAAACGCCCGAACAATTCAACAGATAAATTAAATCGAACCGAGCTTCATTCGAACACCACGGAACAACCTTAATCGTGCTTGTCTAACCAATCTAATTTATACCATAGCATTTCCGTTTTATGCTTTCTCAAGAACTTAACAACGACCTAATAAACGGAACATTCATTTCATTTGACGTATATACCAGTTAATCGGCGCCGTAACGCATAACTTTTAATCACAAGGCAACCATTACACGGGCCAACGTGAATTAACTTCGGAATGCTGTAGCAATAAATTGTATTTCTATCATATCAACGCGTTGTCAGATAACCAGACTGTCTTCTCGAGCAGAAAATTGGCAGACAAAAATTGATGAAAGGGCAGGAATTATATTCGAAGTAGATACTTCATCCATGGCGAACAATCAAACGTGGTCTCAGCGGTAACGTGAGGGTGATAATCGTGCCGGATACGTTCCCCATCTATCGATCCGCAAAACGTAATCTGTACATCCCCTCGGCTCAGGGAGTTAACCCCCTTGATATGTGACGCGCATTTGTCTCTCTTCCGAACACAGGCATAACAGTCTTAGAGCATCTTTACGAGATGCTATAAATACGAACGAAATTGTTGTTACGTGAGATGTTACATGCTGGGCGAAGTAGAGTTTTCTAAATAGCGGGTGGCGCTCTTTTGCGGCAGGAAGCGTGGTTTGTGATTTCACGATGCTGTAATTGATAGTGTTTATTGCTTCCCGTAAGATTCGGGGAGCTGACTCCCAGGGGAATAACGTGCACTCTATTTAATTTTGGAAGTATATATAAATAAACAAATAAGAGGGTTCGTCGATAGGGCGCGGATTATAATATTTACGATACTGAGGATATAAGGGTTGGTATATAAATGTGGACGATACTTGTAGTATGTGAATTATTTATGTTCTTCACGTCTTTGGTAGCGTTATTTTAATCTCGAGTGCCATTCATTTCTTTATTATAGTTCAAATGCGAGTTTTCTACCTTTATACGAAGTCTGTACAGTCGATGCTAGATTTTTCAGCGAATCAGTCGAGATTTTTGACACTTCAGTGGTCTTTGTGGATCCTTCAGCTTGTCCACCTTGATAGTCTCAAGGTGGTGCAATGAACAGTGATTGTGGAGTTGTTTTCAAGAACTAGAATACCGTATGCCTGCCTGATTACACCTGCCTTTGGACTTGGGTACGTGATATGTCAATTGCTCGTAGTTTCAGAGTCAAATTTATTAGGTTATATGGTGTACATAAATGTACATTTTCTGCAGCCATAAATGTTTCCTAGTTCTTGATATATAGCCAAGACAGTCATGAAAAAATGTGAACCTTTCGTAAAAGTAACAGGGCGAGCTGTAGATAATACTTGTCGCAAATCCAGTTATCTGAGCAAGTTTTATTGGATTAATATCAAAGACAATTATGTTCAAAATTAGTTACAATATCTATATAATTAAAACCATAAAGTATATTATACTGTCTGTTAAATAAAAGTAACAGATGTGTATGCATTTGGTGTGTTTTGTGGAATTTCTTGCAGAATCCCGAGTAATATCGTGCAAGCAAAACAAGGTATACCCGAGATAAATATGTTTTAAAATAATATTCGGAAAGTTATAAAGAAAACTGGCACTAGAGCCAACGTGAAAATATATCGTACTTCGATTGTTGATACTGCATAACATTAGACAGAAGTTAATGTAAATGTAAAATTGAATTCTGTGATAAAAACGGGGGATGGAATTTATGTTTTGAATAATATCTGCACAATAAGTAGTAGGATTAGGTATTATTTCAAAATTTGCCATTTACTTTACTGTTACGTTACACTATTTATACATATAATATACGTATATAAACGCAATAAGAATGTTTGCCTAAGGAAAGTACCGCACTGGTGCAACAAAATACAGAAAACTTTGCACAATTGTATAAAAATAAATGTACTTTGAAATACAACTAATACTAGAAAGTCAAACGCAATAACATTTACAATTCACTTGAAATACTTTAGAATTGCATAATATAATTCTTGTCAATTTTAGCATTCTTTTAACCAAAGAAGACTACCAAACCTTATTAAACCTTATTAAACCAAACCTTAAATGACACTTACTGGAAAATACATTGCAGTTTAAAAAACAATATTTTTCTCATATAAGTCGTGACAGAAAAAACCAGCCTTTCCCCTTTGAACAACTAGAAGAATTTAAGAAGAATTTAGAAACCGTATAATAAAGTACCCTACTTCAGTTGACAATAGTTGCAAATTTTACTCGCGATAAAACTATAACCATAAACCAATAACACATTCGTGCAATTCTATGTACATACGTAGTGCTGTTTGCTGCTTCTAGGATAGCATAATGATTGTCCGTAGCTGCGGCCATTTCACGAATTTATTTCGACGATTCTCCGCCGTTATTAGCTACTTGCAAAGCCGGAAGCGTTCGTAAACAAGATAAAATCGCGAAACGATCGTGTACCGGGAAGATTTTTCGAGCGATGGTCGTGTTTATTCGCGAAAGTCGCGAAAGTACGGTCGCTAAGATGATGAGGAAGAACGACGCCAGCGATCAGGCCGATGTATTTTGGGGGATGAGTGCACGGGCCAGCCACTTGCCCGCTCGAATAATAATATTCCACCCTCTAGAATCACCGGCGATCTCAAAAATTTATTTCAACATTTACCGCCTTTATCAAACAGTTAGCAGGCTAAACTACTTGGTAAACAAGATAAACACGTGAAAGCGACGGTTAAGCGCGATTAAGCTTCGTTGGACAAAGTAAAAACAGTTTGATCGATTGTCGGAGGAGTGAGAGGTGTGGTGAATGTCAGGCAGTATCTTGGTTAAAAAGTTCGACGAAAACTTTAAAGAGGAAGAACACGGTGATAAAGCGAAAATTCGCAGGAACAAATCGAAATTGCGAGCTGAATTGTTTTTGTACTTCATTTTGAGTAGGGAAAAGTATATCTTTTGCCGATCGTAATAAAGTATACCACGGAAATATTTAACTTAGCTAGCCTTATTATTATATTATGACTAATTTTTATATTTTACACTTCTCATGAACAGAAATGAAAGACAAGAAAATGGATAAAAAGGTTTCGGGCAAGTTGGATGTTCACATGAAAACAATGGGGAATATATGTATAGAATCAGTACGATCAATGAATTTGCTTCATGCAACACAGTGCTATAATAGTGATTACAGTTATGCGAGTTTGCAATTTGCCACAATAGTAATATTGGAATTAGTAGATTGTACCCGTCATAATACAGACCATAGACTAGCCAGACTTAATATTGGATTGTTGTCGCTAAAATCGTTATTCATCTAGCAGGCTGTAACTCACGATTAATACATTAAACGTCATGCTGTCCAAATGTTCAACCCGCTGAAATAGCCAATTAACTTGTTTGCGCAATAATGAAATATAGTGGTATACAAGCACGTATTTGTAAATGCACTTATAACGTGTTAATAATTCAGTCAGCTAGAGGACTTCCTTAATAAATCGAGAGTATTGAATCTTTAATCATATTTTCTGGCATCTTCGAAGATATTAATATTAAATATTCAAGGAATATAAATGAACTCTGAAATATATTTCAATGTTCCACGAAGCTGTGGAACATTCTACAAGAGGAATGGAAAAATATTTACAGTCAAGTTATAAAAAAAGGATTAATTTCTAGGATTCAAAAATTAGTAGAAGTGTGACATATAACTTGTAACGCACTTTTGGTAACACGATTTAGGTAAGTGTTCTGCACATATTTTGTATCGTACGGCCAATTGCGTAAACTACGAAGGAACACTGTGCCCTGATAAATATATTAACGTCTGCCACAATTTTCTTGCGAGAGGACGTGTAAGTACATCTTCAAGACATTGTATCGATTCGCCAATCCAAACATTCTGTCCTCCAAAAACCACACAGCTTCCTTGAAAACTGCCACCAGTAGATTCACCAACGAAATCAAAGAATCCCGCAGCGGCAGTTTTCCTACAATTCACTCAACAAACAGACCGCCGTTAACCGGCTATCAATTTTTCGTCGCCTCCGATACTTCTCTCCGCTCCGGTACCAAACTTTTCCATTATCCCACATGCGGTCGAAACGATGGGTGTAATATCGGCGAGTGGATGGCGCGTCTAGATTTCACCGGCGAAATCTAGCGATTGTCCGATCTGCGATCCCCAGGAACCCGGTTCCATGAAATAAGGAAGTTTGGCAGTCGTGAGAACCGGGAGGAGCGGGCGAAGAATAGGGAATGGTCGCGCGGGCGGGGAACAGAAAGGGAAGAGGCAATAGAAGAGGCACGGGATGAAGAAAAGAAACGACACTGCGCGAGCCAAACTTTCCCCGAGGCAATGAAGACTGGAGACCGGTCCCGTAAATCGGGCGATAAATCTGAAAGTTCCGCGTTCGCGTGTCCCCGAAGAACCGTCGAAATCGACGTGCCATGGGGCGAGATTCCCGTGGATCAGACCGCCTATCGTCCAAGGAGGAGAGCGGCGCACGGACAGGCCATTCGCTGACTAAAAGAGGAAGCTTGGAATCAATATAAGAGTCGACAAGCCCTTCGTAACCAGGTATTTACGGCGGGTAAATACTAAGGGTTGCCCTCGCGAACCTCCGCCGTTCTTTCATCCCTGTGCCCGCCGCCGCCGCCGCCGCCGCCCTGACGTAGAGGGTGGCGGCTTTCAAATGCAAATCCATCGAGAAACCACCCAGCCTCTTGTACCGCCTCCCGCCCTCACTCTGCCCGATTCCTTCGTGGAGAATAGAAAAAAAAATATATAGCCGGATGGTCGGGAATCGTCTTGGCCAGCGATAGGAGACTGGATGTCTGATGAAAGGGAGTCTGCGAAAATACCCGGGTCCTGCACGTCCGACGTTTTCTGAAAGACGGGGTTAAATGTACCCTCCTGCCGGCTAGACGGGACTAATTTAATTAGACCGGTTACCCTTGCGTCGCGAACGCCCCTGTAAATTTAAATGGCATCACGCGTGGTCGAAGTATGTAGATACATGCATGCGACCCGCGTTTTGCTCGCGCAGTGCACGCCGGGGTGAAAAGTTGATGCACCCCTACAGGGGGGAGAATATTTTTTTTTTTAGGAGAGAAGTGATGAAGGAGAATTTTTTTGCCGGCGCGGAAATTTTATTTGCCAGAATTGTAATGGGGCGTTGAGAATTAATTGCCAATGTACAATACAATGTGGATATTTGGTTTTTGCAACTTTTGGTCGATGATTGGCGAATTCGAGAATCTATTTGTTGATTCAGTATTTTCTGTTTGTTAATGGTAGGTACATGTTTGCTGGAATGTAATTCATTTAGCCGTGGTAGGATGATAGTTTTTATATTATTTGCCGACTGCAGACTGCGTGGTTAAAAAAGGACACAAATAAAATGCGGATTAGACATTTTGATACTACTGAGGAAAGTTTCAAATAAAGCCCGAAATGAAATATTCCATCCGCTTTCAACCTGTTAGAAGATCCCTCAGCTTCTTTCAATATTAATTGCAAAGATTCCTGCTGCACTACCTTCGCCAAATCGGTAACAAATTCGTAAATTCGTTTCGACGCTATTTGAATTACTTTCATCCCCAATTAAGCTCCCAATATTGTGTTCACTTTCAAGGATTCATTACGAAGGCAGTTACGATAATTATAACACTATCGACTGGTCTGGCAGTGATACATCACTTGTTCCACGGAAAGTTGTTGTATCATCGTAATAATCCTGAAAAATGAGCCGGGCGTTCGTCTCCGTCAAACTTAACACTGTCGCATCGGGAACATCACGCGGGATTACGTTTACGCGCTACCACGTTTCATAAATAATTACTTCCTTTGACAAATGACCCTTACAGGCTGTGCTGAAAATCGCTGGGTTAATAATGCGACGCACGGTCCGCCGATGACAGGCCGCTAATTCGTCATCCTGGCCACGAATTAATCTTCCCTCCATCCGACATCCTCTATAGCATCGCGAAAATTTTCTGTACTTTTATTTCAACTGGCTGCAACGCTTCTCTTATTCGTTTCAATATGCCACATACAATACGTAACCGGGCATTGTTATCTCGTTCCCTTGCGTATTCCCCAGGATCATATAGGGTGAGTCTTAAGAAAATGTCATTCCGAGAGATGTTTTATGGTTTTCATTTGCCTAGAGATAATTTCAGATAATATTTAATATTTAGTAAAGTATGCTGGATGATAGTTTTCGTGCAATTATTTTCCCTTGTGTCGTTAGGAGGATGATACATTGTAGATAAGGATGGAACAGTTTTCAATAATACGGAATAAAATGTTAATATTTACGGAACAGGTTGCAATACATGGAATTACGTTTTCTATCTGTAATAAATTCGACGAATAAAGTATTGTTAATCGAAATTTAAATTGTGAAAATCGTACAAAGGAATGGGAGTCACAAATTAAATGTACATTACACTTTTTGAACGTGCAATACAATAACAGTTGTAATGATATCACCCAGTAGTGTGATAACAATTTATACATTTAAAAATCAGCGACGCTGCAATGATGTACTCTCTTAAATAAATTCACAAAGGAGGACGAAAAGCATCCTTTAATTATAAAAATCAAGATAAGATTTATAAGATCTATATTGCCTTAGTTATTTCGCAAGGACCATTTCTACGACAAGATACGTAAGAAGTTACAGAAAATTATATTTGATTCTGCTTTATAGTGAACCACCCTGTATACAAGTTCTCACCTCGCGTATCCACGCACGTATGGGTATACGATATTATGGTGTCAGCGTAGCGATTGTACAAGTTGGACATTATGGTGTATAGACTTACGACAGAAATGCTAGAGAAGGTGTATCAGTAGCTCACGGACTCCGGTAACATTAAAAAAATTTCCAACTTTTCCTCCCGCTGTATAGAATCCAACAGAATTAAAAATTGCAAAACAAAAAAATTAGAATTAATAATGGAAAAAGTAAGAAAGTAAATTCTCCCTCAAAACGATAACATGGATATACATATGATACATACATTGACGTGTACAATAAATAAACATAACGAAACAAAATATTCTTTTCAATGGTTGAACTTTCACCGGCATTTTTATATTAATCTATATTTCTTCAAGAAATTCTCCAAATATTGCATTTTCAAGTGCACAATAGAAGAAGGCTGCTGTATGAACGAAATCGTCAACATATCTGTAGGATTGGAAATACTGCGTGAATGTTGAGTACTTGAGAAGGTCGTGTGCATGGAGGGTACAGCGGCCCAAGGGTTCGGGTGGTCAGGACCGACCGCCACCGAGGAATAACTGCGGGGTGTGTCCTAAATGAGTGAGAGCAAATGAGTAATAGAATGAGAGAGAAACTAAGAGTGAAAGAATATAAAGAATGAATGATGCGTGGAAGAGTCAGATCTAAGGGAGAGTTGGAACAGAGCTAAGGGAGAGTTAGAGCTGAGAGCATTGTAGAAAGTATCGGGTGTGAGTCGTCGTGTGTTGACGTATTTTATAATAAAGTTAGTGCTTTAATTAGAGTAAACTGGAGTCTTATTACCCCACCTGTCCTCTATTCCAAACAACGTGAGGTTTACGAAAAATAACTTCTACATATCTAAACACACGTGTAACAGAAAGTAGTTTGAAGTTGATGAAGTTATTCGGACAATACAGTCAAGGTATCGCGATGCAGTTAAATACCGTAGAGAGCATAGTGAAATGTCAACAAGAATGTATGCAGTCGTTAGTAAGCAGAGGTGTCGCCGAAAACCCCATTAGTCACTAACAATCGTAGATTCAAAATACAATCAGAATACAGTCATGTTGTGTTTACGGCACAGCATTCGTATTTACTGTCATTTGTAAACAGTAGAATCTTGTTAGGCCACCCTGTAGTAAAACGACAACAGGGTATGTGTTACATGAACATTACTGCATTGCAAGGGCTGTCGGTATCTTATGATACCGAATTGAATGTAATGTTTCAGCTCGAATTCAGTACTCATGGTATTGCAGTAATTGTACTGCGATTGGAAACCAGTGTCGATTCTTGTAAAAAATTCAGTCGAAATTCGGATTGAAATGTACGGGAAAAGAGTCAATGGATTCATTAAAAATACGCACCCTTTGGAACGGATGAGCGTTTGTTTCCAATTTTATTTCTAATTTAAACGAGTGACGTGCATTCGAATGACCAAACTCTAATTTACCGTACAAATAAAGTAGTACGTCAGTATTTGTGACAGGGGCTAGTTCTCAAAACAAAGCAAATAAAGAATAAAGTGCAAATTGAACTTTTTGTACATAAATATACATTTGTAGTCTACATTTCCAATCACGACGCACAACTCAATCCTGCCTCAGTATTACACGCCATAATTTACATGTACAGTTTACACGCAGAAACTGCACGTGGAGGGCGATATGGGGGAGTCTCTGGTTCTAAAAAAAATTCCAATCAAATCGCAATTTATTCGAACTGCTGGGCGCGGAAATGATTTTTCTGTTTTACAAATCCGTCCGACAGGGCTGCGAGCAAACGCGACGAGATGTATTTTGCCAGGGAAAAGGGGAGCGCCTGATAATTAACAGTCCTTTCTGTCCGTGTTTTACGGCCAGCAAGGATTCAAAGCGCATCAATTTCGGCCGTGCGTGCGAAATTGCCGTAGCCGACAACCACCGCCGGATGTCACAATGGACAACGGGCTTGACAGTTTTCCCCGCATTTAGTCACCCGTATTTCACAGTCTCGGCGACGGTATAATACCTCTTTAAAATAGTTTCGACGCGGTCGGTGTAAATGGGATGAATAGTTAAAGCATTTGATATTAAATAGAAAAATGACGGAAATCTGGGGAAATGCGATCAATGGGAATAAAAATTAGGTGGAAGTTAAGTTTCAATGGTGGTCCAGTTCACTGCAACGGACAGATTTAGATGGCATTAACCGTTGCATGGAAAATTGGATCCATCTGACCGAAATCGGGGGGAGAATATAGTTTTTTTTATTTGCTAATGTGATATCCTCATTATTATTAGTATCATTATTCTGCGAGAGGCAACAAATAAATTATCTTCAGAAATCTTAAGAAATTAACTTAATATTTTCGATTAAAGATTTTTCTTTCATATTAGTTCGTTGCAAAATTACAGAATCGAGGTGCCTTTATAAATTCCGTACAGGGATTAAATATTTAATGTATAACTTGAAAGGAACTAATCAAAAAAGTCTGTGCGTCAATGGAAGCGCCAATGCGGTAGGAATACCTGATTTTTCTCATTGAAGTAATGGAATTTTAAAGATTTTCCATCTATAAATGTCAGTGTAAGATACGTCAGGGAGCGGTGATTTCTGGAAAAATAATTTCCTGACTGATTAGCTAATTCAATGATTTTGTAAAATATAGTACAAAAATATGATACAATATGCGGTATTAAAATAGACGTCACTTGGTGGGCGCTACTTGCAGCAGGTGATAATATTATTACTATAACACTGCGTGAATAATTAAACACCAGTGCAATTTAATTCAACGCGAACTTCATCTAAAAAATAGAGGAATTAAATGTCACTATCAAAGCAAGGCATCAAGTATTCAATTTTTGAAAATATATTATAAAATCTATAAAACTTGCTTAATGGTTCGCTTATTTGAATGACCTCAAACAATTAATTAAACGAACAACATACGATTAATATAATTCTCTACTACAAAAAATAGAGCGGCGGAAAACAGCTTTCCAATATAAAACCTACGTTAAAGAACAATTTAGGAGGCAAGAAATCAATACAGATATTCCACAAAAATATACATATGTATATGCTGAAATGTATTAGACATTAGACCAATATGTTACGTCTACAAAATGTATCTTCTATAAATGTAATTATTGAGTCATTAATATTATATAAAAATATGTGTAAACTATTTCCTAAAGATTTCAATTTCCCACAGCATTTCATAATTTCAACTATACACAATGAACAACAACGTTCACTATTCTATTTCTCACCTAAAAATAAATTCGTAACTTCGATTACTCACATAAAACTTCCCAACTACCATCGAAATATACAGTGCCTCACTTTTTCCGCATAAAGCTATTACAATCTAACATCATGCATATATCCGTTCGTTTGAAAGATATAATCTCATTCCCAATCAAAGCAGAAACGAGAGGTTTCCATTAACTAAAACGAAAGTATCAGAATAGAAATATGTACTTACATCTGGTCTTGACAAGGGATGAAGATAGAACCATTACCCTTAAAACTTGCAAGCATAAACGGCTCTGTGACTCATCACAAATATTACTAACCGCACCTACTACAGAGCCGTCGAAGAACCCAACCATTTCCATGCACATACTTCAACAGTTTGCCCACCCCGTTACGTACAAATCGAAAACTGAAACTCAATATCCCTCTTTTCGATACAATTAAATTTTCCGTAGAAAGAGGTCCCCGTTGGAACGGCTCGCGTCACGGGAGTCGGAAGAAATCAGTGTCAGTTTGTCTCGGAGACACGTATGCACGGAAATCAATTCGCAGACAGTTTACACCTCTCCGGTGCGCGTTTGTGCGTGCGCGAAAAGTGTTTAGCTTGCAATCGGATGCCCTTAAAGTGACGACACGGGAACGAAAAGGCGTGGGTATCGAGCTGTTACACCCAGGTTCCTGATTTCATTCAGCTCTCTCGCCCCTCCCGAAGCTTCAAGCTCGCTGTTCGCCATCCGGCGATTCCGTTTCCGTGCCACCGCCTCCCATGGTCGCACTTCTCAAATGAGTTTCCTATCCAGCGTGTTCGAGCCGTGGCATCGCCGGGATTTGAATAATCCGTTTCCCTTGGCTTTAAGTGTTTTTCAAGATTAGGCGGATATCGTCTTATAGGCAGCTTCAGGAGTCAGTAAGCAATTTATCTTCGTTCGCGTGTCCCTCGTGTCGCGGGCGATGGAACGAAAGGCTATGTTAATGATTATAAGGTTCGCGTTATATTTTCGTCCGTTTTCAGCCGGAAAATTGATCTCGTGCTGTCGTTTCTTCCACTTCGAACGATTATTAATGGACCTGATTTTAATCCTATTTATCACGTCGTAGAGCTTCTTTCAATGTGCACGACTGACGCGGGCTCATCATTCGGCGCTGTTGTATAACACTAATGCGCGCAGAGGTTCGTCTATCATTACAAATACCTTTGTAAACTGATATCTGGTGAATATAAAAGGGAATACACGAGAAATCGTTTTCCTGCTTATCATTCAACCGTGAATCATACTTTTCACATATTGGAACATATTGAGGATTTTTGGTGGACCGATACAAATATTCTTACGAACAGAAATAACATTTTATACACTTTTATTCGCCACACCTATTTCTATAAACGTAATGTTTCTTGTATAAATGAAGCTTTCCCCGCGTGCTTTTGAAACATTACCCGCGTTTCACAGAACACGCTGTAAAACTTTCCTGGACACCGTACGCTCCATAATTCTGCTAAAAGTTAACCGATCGTCGCGAACAAATAACATCGGGTAGCCGTGATAAATCTGTGGAGCCATCTCAATATGCTGAACTCTTGGTCCCGTTGCCCGCCGCATTTGAACAACGTCTGCGAGCGTAGTTCGAGCCGAAATGATTCTTCGTGTTCCATGAAAATTTTACGAGCAGCACCCCGCGGCCATAGATCATCCAAACGGCGATCACATCGTAAAGCCGGCACAGTGTCAACCTTGGAAGTCCATTCCGCGTATAAACGAACCGTGCCAGTATACCAACTGCGCTCTATTCGCTCCGCTAAGCGAAAGGTTCGACGGTTTGCTGATCCCACCTTCTGATCAATCGCTATAAAACCCGCCGTTCCTTTCAATAACGTTCTCCCCGTCGCAAAGATTGCGACAGCGTGATCCGTGCAGCCCCCTAAATCCCGATTAACCCCCGCTAGCTAACGTCGTACGACCCTCGGTTCTCTCCGACGCTTTTCTCGCGAGAGTCGCGATTGTTTCCCGCACCGATCTTCTGTTTCTCGTTTTGTTTGTATTTTTTTTCAAGCCGTCCCGTGTTCCGGCCTGCTTCCCGCAGCGGCGAGCACTCGTCGAGTCTCGAGGCTTCACGAATGGTTTCGCTTTAAACGGCGGGATTTGGCGCCCGCATCTTCATCAATTTTCTTTTTCTCGATCGCGTCGATGCCGCCTCACATTTTGCTCTCTCGCTCTAGCCACTTTCAACCCCCGCCCCCGCGACTCTTTATTTATCGACAGAACGGCACTATCTGCCCCTCGCCGGCAGCGAAAATGGCTGACAGCCGATATCAATACTCCTTGATCGTGGAATCTACGCGTCGTTCCACTTTCTAATTTACTGTACGCCAGACAGATCATCGCTCCTCGAGTTTCTGATAACAAATTGTTTACTGTCACGTGTCATAATTCACGTTTCCGTTTTCTGGTTTCTATTGCAGTAAGCTCCGCGCGGCGGTTGGAACGGAGGGCGTTCGGTGTTGTTCGTAAATGCAAGGTAATTGTGAAAGCTGAATATAATATATGGGGCTCGATTTTTTGTATAATGTTTTATAGAATAAATTGGCTGTTTATTCGAGTAATTTAATACACGAATTTCGTGTTCATTTTTATATTTTCAAGTAGATAAGGAAATTATATTTTAAGACTTGTCAGATACATTCTGTAACTACATATATAGCTGTTATTATTTTCTGGAGTTATGGTATAATTTGGAATAAATTGGAATTTCGTGGAAAACATAGAAAACGAATACCATTCGTAGTTCATTAAAGCACAAACTTAATGAAAGATGAATAGAGCACATGCGCATGCTTGCACAGTAATTTGCAATTGACCAATTAAAGTACCACATTAATTGATGTCTGTACACTTATTTACACCCCCTTCGAAAACCAATACATTTGTACAACTATTTTTGAAAGTAGAACAATCAAAGTACGAACGTTCCAACGCAATTAGCCTACGCAACTAAAGTAAGATGTCTACAATTTATCTCTAGTTTTTACTCGTCCATCAGTTTGTTATCTATCTACACACTCCGTTGCGATGAAACAAATTTAAAACATATTCCAGTGTTCCTGTTTAGCGACTTAAATCACGATCCATTCGACAATACTGTTAAATCTGAAAACAGGAGCGAGAAATTAATCGTTCCCCGAGCTTCTAAATCGATCCACCGATTAATCACTCCTCGCGTTTTTGCCCCTACTGTGCCCCATGCCGGCATTGCTGACACGAAGGAACATTGACCCGCAGTGGTTAGAGAAACAGTCGAGAACTCTGCTCTTAATTCTTATCTATTCAGTGGCGTTACCAGAGATGGATTATTCCAACCGTTCTTGTGTGTCAGAATCGCCAGATTATAAATCGGTTCATAAATCAACAGCATCAGCGAAAAAACGAAAATTTTTCCACGCGTACTCAACCTTCACCAGATAATTCCAGAGCCCCGAACTTGCGTTATCGCCTGGCCAATAAAAACGTGGTGCGTTTATCATTTTCATAGCCACAAAGGTTTTTCTTCGTACAGAAACTTCAATCTTTAAATATCAAACTTGAAGTTGTACAAAAGGTTAAATAATTTTTGTATAATATTCTACAGAAACTAAGTACGGTGGAGCTCCATTTATCCGAACTCGAAGCAGTTTATATCACCAGGTAATTTGTGCAATAGATGTCCACTGAAGGTTTTTTGTCCACGTAGTTTATATTGGAATAAGCGTGATCGAGTCCACACTTGTTCGCTGCCTTTATAAATATTTCAAAACGTACGAATTTAGAAATGAACATGCGAGAATGGTGATTTCGATAGGTAATAATAAGTGAATTGAGGCTCAATTTATATTGCAACCAAGATAAATGTTCTTTATATTAATTACAAAGAAACTGAGCTAGAGTCCCCTCTACCTGTCGCAGATATCCGCATAACCGCACTCACACTAGGCAGAGTAGTTCAGATAATAGGAGCTCAGTAAACGTTCAGATAATCAAGCCCTAACTAAAATTTCGCTCCCATAAATGGAGTACAGCTATTATAGCCTCGCACATAGATCAACAAAAAGCATCTGAACTTTTACAAAATAGCTTAAATGAAATACAGGAATGGCTCAAAGCTAATGCAGAAAAATCAACACATGTACCATTCATTCTTAGAAAAGGCACATGTCCTCCTGTGACATTAAACAGGGAAGTCATACCTGCAGCAGACTCTGTTAAATACCTCGGAATGCATTTGGACAGTAAACTCAACTGGCGAAAACACATTTGGCAAAAAAGGAAACAATTAGGTATGCAACTACGTAAGATATATTGGCTGCAAGCACCCAAATCCAAATTATCAGTCAAATATAAAGTCACATTGTATAAAAGCATACTGAAACCAATATGGACATACGGGTTGGAACTATGGGGTACTGCATCCACCTCCAATATTGAAATATTAGAAAGATTTCAGTCTAAAATACCTAGAATTATTACAAATGTATCATGGTTCATCACTAATGATGCGCTACGAAAAGAACTTGAAATTCCTTCACTTAACCACGAAGTTTCCAAATTTGCAAGGAACTACTCCAAAAGGTTACTTCAGGATCCTTACAGAGTTGCTAAGCGACTACTCGAAGAGCCAACAGATCCACGAAGGCTCAAACGATTTAAACCATCAGATATCGGGAACCGATTTCACTGACCCGCAGAACAATAAATTATATCGTAACACAGAATGTATGATCCAATGGGCTCATCACCTACTTATGTTCACATGTACCCACAATTAAGGAATTGGTTTATTGTTGCCTAATAACAGATTGCAAATAAACGAGGAAATTATAAAAAAAAAAAAATGTAGTTCTACTCCCACTTCCAATTAAACATTTTTCGACTCGTGAATTCGACGAGCGTCCACTTTGCTCGTACTACAGTCAAAATTCGCAGCCTTTTTAATGGTCTGCGCAGATCAACGGGGTCAGTTCGCCGAAGTGAAGAGGAAAAAGGAACCCCCTTTTCTCCCCCTTTATTTACGACAGACGAACACGAGGTCGTGTTTTGCAGTCAGCAAGCGACGCCTATCCTTCCACGTTTTGACACGTCACGATCGAAAATTCGATGGGAACCGCGATGGGCGCTGACCACGAGTTATAATTCAATTCAGGACACGATTGAAATGGAAGGGTCAACGGTGAGAACGGTGGAGAAAATGTGCGGAGGAGAAGGAGCGAACGAGCGGGTGATCGAGTTCGAACGGGGTTCGATCTTATTTCCTTCCGGATCGATAGCCGTGAGCGCTGACACCGTATGCATTATAGAGAAGAAGTACGATTGTCTGTCGGAAGAGAATAGCCATCGTTGCCATTCCTGGCGTGCCACATTGTCGACGATTTATGCCCTCTCGCAGGACCGCCGGGCAGCTGTAACTTCTTCGGAGGAAAATAGCGCGGGCTGTTCCAGATAAGAATGTTTCTTATCAGGCGAGGCCGAATATCGCGGTGTTATTGCGGGAACAATGAGCGGCGCATAATACACGAAGTTAAGATCTCTACGAGGAACGGGCGTACAACTTTCGTCTGGAATTGTGCTCGCCTCAGTGGTAGTCTTAATTAATGTATCACTAAATTTGATCATTAAAGTAGCAGAGGTTTGCGGCTGGGAACATTGTTGTTCCTTGAATTCGAATTTTGTTTTAAATACGAGATATATCATTCGATTTAGGAGGATTTTTTTATTCTTAGTTTCATGGGGTGAACGAGATGTGCTGACCGATTTGGGAACTTTCTGCGGATATCATTGTACTTCTAATGCGAAGGGAATTAAATTTTAATTAGTTATGAACAGTTTAATTAGTTACCGTTTAAATCTTTCGGGTACTTTGACCAATAAATCCTTTAACGTTACTTGTACACTGAATATAGTTAAATCTGGTTTTCCATTTTACTATTTTGACTATAAAGAAATATAATTACTCCTTTTTTTACTGGCATTCTTGTGTTGAGAACATTCACACTGGTGGCGCAGCTTTTGTGCCATAATATAATAATTGTAAAACAGATGTACATAGTCAAATAATTTATGGTTTACAACAAATACGGGTGAGATCAGGATAAATGAAGGAATGGATGTGGGGATGGAGGGAGAGTGAATGTGAAGAATGTGAATAATTAACCAAAGAATACGGGTGAGATCAGGATAAATGAAGGAATGGATGTGGGGATGGAGGGAGAGTGAATGTGAAGAATGTGAATAATTAACCAAAGAATACGAGCAATAGATTAGAATTAAGTTAAGTTAAGTGTGTAAATAAGAGTATAAGCCAAAAAAGGCATTTTGTAGCCGGAAGGTAAAAATTACAAATAAATAATAATAATACAATAGTTGCACAGTTCATGGAAACGTTTTGGCACCATAAAAATATGCTCTATACAGTCTACCACATCACCACGGTATTATTAAATTATCGATTAGTTGCATTTAATGATTCTACGAATTATATTTCATAATTCTTGGAACGAATTAAGTATATCCCTTATAACTGATACAAATATTGTGCAATTTTATATTATTATTCCACCATTCCATGAAAATTTCGCGAATACAGCTTGCCCGCAGCACATACATTTAAAGCACAAAACAATTTAACTGCGAATCAGTTCAGTATCCCATCCTCGTATACCTCGTTGGGACGTCGAATAACTCAAGAAATTAATAATTGTATGTCGCCCAGGAGTGTTCCAACCGAACCTGACATCCTAATTCGACGTGTCTCATATATTGAAGAAACCTTTACAACGTCGAATAATCTGATCCCATCGTTGCACGAAATTGCCGGCCAGTGGTAGATCGCCATGTAGATGCGAGGTGAACAGGCCCTCGCTCGATATCGATTACAGTGCCTGCAATCGAAGTTTTATCGAAGTCGACAATGTAGCATGTTTGAAGATCGTATCTAAACCTGCCAGGAGCACGAACAGCAGACACTGGAACACAAACTATCTCTGGGAATCAAGCTATACCGCGTCGACGGCCAAGTTTACAGACGAAACTACGTCTTGCACGCTGTTTACGAGTATCGGTGGCAGGGAATTCTCGATGCGCGATGCTGCAAAGTGATTCACTGGGGCTAGGGCGAGGAAAGTACCCTTTCCCGGATCGAACAACGAACGTCCCGTAATGAAATTCTGAACTACAGACTCGCAGAAGCCTTCCTGCGATACGTCGAATCCTCTGTCATCCAAAACTGTTGGAAAATAGTTGGGCTTTTACTACCTGGAGCCTATGTTATCCCGAGACTAGGTATAATTTATTTTGGATACGTCCAGGCGTAACAGAGAGGGCGAGAGAGAGAGTTTTGGAGAGATTGAAGAGAGGACGAAGCACATTTGCGGTTGAGAAATCGGACGAATTTTATAATTCAGTTCATAATAAATTAATAATTCAATAATGTTTCTAATATTTCTTGGACTTTGGTTTAGAGAATTGCTCAAAGTAATGCTTATCATATCTAATTATGCTCATGCTGGCCGTTTAAAGATGTTAATAAACGTAATTCCGAAGTGCCATTTTAGCACGAGGAAAGGTAATAATATATTGAAGAATTATAAGTAACACAGATAGTTCATTTGGGGACTCAGGTAGCAATCGATACAGAAGTAATTATTTTATAAACTGTTAAGAACCGGTACGTAAGCGACATTCAATTTTTAATTTATAAAAGTCATTTGAAATTATATAGAATAATAAGTGGAAAAAAATATGTCATTGATCATCCCTGCGAATAATTTACAACACCCTTTAAAGCCACCATTAATGAATTTTAACAAATAGTAGAACATGCTTTATAAAAATGCAATGACAACGCTTCCGCTTTATTCGCGTCCCGCAACTTCATTTAGCATGTGTATTGATCTTCACATGATACAGCAACTAGTGCGCTTCGAATATTCGGTTAATTGTGAACGATGTTTCAATCAAACAGACTATTAACGAACCAAGTGTCGAAATAATTAATTTCTTCTTATTGCGTCGAAGCGCCTCTAATCCCCGGTAAAGCTGTGTTGTCTTTGTCCGTGTAACTTAAGCAACAGATTCGTCGTTATATAATTAAGGACATTGCAATTCGATCTATTCTATAACGTGCAAAATTATTGGGTGATCGTGAAATTATTTTAGCAGGACCAAGTGGAAGTATATACATGTACTCCAATGGTTATCAAATTCAGAACTTAATTATCTGTTTGAAATTTAATAGTAGACTGTAATTAATTGAATAATTATTTAAAAAGCCATGCGGTAAAGCAGTGCCTTTTAGAAATATAGGGTAGTTTTTTTACAATTGAGTTCCAAGCCACCGACCGATAGAGTCTGAAATAAAAACCTTGCCTTAGTTTATACATATTTATGAGCTGATGTCAAGGCATGACTTGGGTCTTAATTGAAAAACTGGACCTAATTGTGAGTAATGGTTACGTGGACAGGACTTTATTTTGGCTGCTTCATTCTGTGCAAAGTGGCTAAGAAAGTTTTTAAGGTTCGCCAAAAGATCAGGAGGAAGGAGGGAAATGGGGCAATGTCGAGATGAAGAGAAATAATAAATTCAGATTGCGCAAAGAGAACGATATCGTATAAAATGAATGCAGTGAAACTATACTATAATTCACATGTGTTCTGATGAATTTTAGGGAGAACATTTTGACATATTGTATTATATTTATATTATAAAACTGCTATGAAATTGTAGCGATGTTACACTACAGGTTCACCTACGGTCTAGTAAATTTCAAACAATATTTTGGACCATTAATATTGCAAGCAAAAATTATTTCGGCGAAATAAGCTGTCATATAGCTGTCAATTCTATAAAAATAGAAAAATGGAAACCATCGTAAATATCATTCTATTTTATATAAGGCTCCGTATTAAAATAAATATACAGCAATTAATAATATCATGAAATATATGGAGAAATATAACACATGACAATAACTGTACATATGTGTCTTTATTGGCACTGCATTTGTAGTATTCCAAATTGTGGGAGGCATTCTACGAAATATTTCTGCTCTCTGAAACAACTAAATACATTCATCATCACAACGATTGAGATGGAAAAGCTTGGGCCGATCATAATTGAATATAATTACTATACATTATTTTGCAGGCGCAGGATTAAACAGCTCAATGAAATACGCCTCGAGCTATAAACATCCCGTCGGGAAGCAAGGAGTTAAGAGAAGTTTATTGCTGCGTGAACGTGCAATTAACACGGACTTAAGCATAAATTTTCAGCAAGAACTATGATAAAGCTGGTGGCACGTGGTTATTTTAACTAGATCGTATCCCGTTACGAGATTAGACTGTGCATCTACTATGCCAGTTGAACCATTAATTTTTAATCGATTAACTGTCCAGGCGATTTTGCGACTACGGTTATTCGGCTGGCATCCGAAGCTTAATTATCGAATGGCAGTAAATTAAACGAAAAGTAAGTCGACCGACACGGAAAAATTCATGGGAATAACTTACTGATTGACTAGAAAACTGACAGGTTAATTGTTATATTTTCCTGTGAAATATTTACCCGGATTCGTGTTTTCAACAATTTTGCACTAAGGGGAGAAGTTAATTAGCAAGCATTAAATAAATAAAAGATATTGCAGTTTCAAAAGACTCAACTTACATAAGGCTGTCGAGTTTTATAAAGAAATAGGAAATAATTATTTCTTTTCCTACTAGTAAAGGAAGATCAAACCTTGTACAAAATTTGTAAACGTTTTACTATTAAGTCGTGTGACAACAATCAAAATAGTTCACAGGTTTTGTACAAGCATAACACTAGTGTACCTTAACTGCTCACTGAATGCACATATATTGACCTGCACTACTTAAACGTGTATCTGCATAGATCATGAACGTTTACTACTTAAATTATATTTTATTAAAAATGTTCAAACATTACGCATTTGCAAGGAAACAACATAAAATAAGAAAATCTAATTTATTTGAGAATTTCGGATTAATATCTGAAAATTATTACTATATTTTCTACACTACAATTCTAAGATAATTTTTTTTTCTTTTACACGATGGTTAAAATGGTACGTTAATATATGAAAACCAAGTAATTTAGTATCGTGAGAGGGTTTAAAACAAGCACAAAATAATTTCAAACCATTTGTGAATACCACTTTGGTTCACAAAATCTGTTATTTCACTTTTCTTCATATTCTCGATTCTTTTGCATATCCGGAACTCTGTACCGTTTATTATTTATTGTCCAATGCGTTTCATTAAAAAAACAATTTCGCTTAAAACTATTTAACTATTCGCAAAAGGAATTGACATTACGCCAGTACGTAATAGGGTAGACCGAGGCGAATCGGATCATTTTTTATTTGATGGTAAAAAACAATAGTTAAAATTTAGGAACAGATTATGCAGTACTGCAAAATCATAAGCGTATTTTCGGACGTTCTTCGGTGTTATGCCAAATCCACGGGTTGCTAAGTAAATTAAGCGATCAGCCAATTGCTTTTCTGCTTCTTCGTCCATGATTGGCTGTCCACCACGACACTTAACAACATTTTGATTTGAAGTGATTCTCCTTTGCAGAGTTGTATATGGGATATTATATGTTTCTGCAGCTTGACGTATAGTCATTTTTTTGGATTCAATTTTTATTGTGGCTTCCTCCATATTTTTTGGATTTTTAAACGATATGTTCCATAGTAATATAACAAATTTCAACTAAATTCTTATTTCGATCCGATTCGCCTCGGTTTACCCTATATGTGATATCTCTTAATTCACTAAGAACAGCCTGCTAGCAAACTATTTAAAATCGGACGCCCGTTTGGCTCAAATTCTTCGAAACTATACAAGAAATAAATACCATGGATAAATCTTTTCATCGAACCTTCGATTCCTCTTCCCTGCACCAATCCTCAATTACACGTTGTACTACCAAATGAATCCCAACAAAGACCCTTTTCCCAGATATTCCCATAGAATAAGTCCTACCCCACCATACCTTGCCAAACATCTCCGCGCCAATTGATCGTATCAAAACCCAATTAACGAAGGCCAATTACTAATTACCAATTACTAATTCACCGAACCTACTATCGAACCTGTCGATTCTCCACCCAGGTTACAAGAAACATGGATACCCGTTCGAAGACAAGTCCGTTGGCCGAAGAGATTTCAGGGAAGGGAGCGCGAAAAGAAAAATGAAGATGCCTCGACCAACGTCTGCCCCCAAAACTCATCGAATCGAAGCTGGATGCACGAAAGATCGGCTACTTCTTAACGGGCGGGCCACCTTCGAAAGGGAGGCGCCCAGGACGGTCATAGATAGGAAAAGTTTTCCTCGCGGAGAATAAAAGCGTCTGGAGATAGAGAACGACAGGGCGAATGATTGAGAACAAAAGAGACGAGGAGCGGAGTTCGGCGCAGAGACTGACGACGAGAGAGAAAGCATAAAGAGAACGTTGCGGCGTGGGATCTTCACGGTCTGATCGTAGATCGCCCATTGTTACCGAGCGCCGCGGCGTTTCAATACCCAGGTGAACCCTTGATCCCCATAATAACGTCGCTGTAAGACCTCCCTCCAACCCTCGGTTACGGTGTTCATGGAGTGTAACGCGGCCATGGTGTTCCACAGCGGCGGCGCACTGTCGGCCAGATTGACAATTAAGTAGGCACTAATACTTCATATTTTACAGGTGTCATCATTTATTGATCTTAATTCAATGTTATAGGTAATATTACTACACGATACTCATCTAAGCTTGAGATAAACAAATTAATTTTGTTATTTATTTATTTTTATAAAAATCCTACTGAGTTAGTAATGAGAAAGTAATGTGATGTAAAAATGTATGACAATATAGGGTTAAAAACTATGGCTCAAAAATAGCGCTACTTTTGACTATGTCATAAACCTGACAACTGAAAGGGAAAACGTTACAGTACAAGAATTAATAGATTAATTTAAATAACTTTGGCTACAAATAACCATCACAAACGATTTAATTGCATTTGGCCATCGATATACATTATCGATTACGAAAGTTTCGTTACGATTATAACTGTTAGGGCCCCTGGTCCTCGCACCTATTTTTGTTGGAAGAAACACATCAATTTCTCAAAAGACGGATGCGGACGGGTGTTAATAATTAAATTTTGCGAACTTGAATCTATCTACAATTATGATATATGCGTGAATTTACAAACAAACGCAAACAATTTTTGTTATTTAGAAAAATTTGGAAAACGATATAAAAAATGATAATTTGGTAGCAAAATAGTGCCAACGTAAATGATTATAATTTTCATTAGAAGAAGAAAGGTATCTAAAACCGTTCCAATAAAACTTGAACCGCTAACTACTATATGGAAACGTAAATATAAAAAATATTTTAGAACACTTTCGAGAGTTTAAGACAATGTTAGGCTGATTATGAGAAAAATATGGAATATATTCATAAAATTTGACTACGTATTTGCAGTATAATAATAGAAGAATCGAAAAATTGACATAAGAATCCAGGAACAAAAAAATTATTCTTTGAAACGTGCCTAGTATTTTACAGTTTCGGCCCACTGTTGCGTCGCGACGCTACTCGAAATTCACCTTCCACCCACGACGATGTCCTTTCTGTCCTGCCGTGCCCTTCGCACTTGGCCCACGCACCGGTCCTCCGGTTATCTTTCGTTTATGAGTTGCGTCGCTTTATCGCCGGGGGGCATGTTTTCGTCGTAAATTTCGAACTTTCCAACGCAACCTCGCCAGCCGCCGTGAAAGATGCTAGACTTACAGAGTACGCACGACGTTGTAATCCTTCTGCCACACGTACGTTCATAAATTCGACGCAGCGCGGCTAGTTTTCGCGTGTAATGCTTCGCGTTGCTTGACGGCGCGGCGTCCATTTGAGTGTGCGAAACGAGCGAGGATCACGAATAGATGCAGCTGTCAAAGTGTGCCTCGTAAAGGATGCGGACGAAGGATTTAATAAGCGCCACACGCGATGGCCAGTTCGGGCTTATCAACCCCTATCACGGTAACACGTAAAGTCCTGTCGGCTATAGTGTGTTACGCGTAGCGGGAAAACTCTGTACAGTGGCTGTTGGAAGTTCCTCTTTTAAACCGCGCCGAGGGGATTTTTATGGTTAGTTAAATAATGTTATATTAGTGGCTGTGAAATTATTAAACCAATAAACAGTAAAGTAAATTGGTTTGGATTTTTTAGGATGTTTCTAATAAGTTGCTTTTTTTTAAACGAAAAGTATTATTCGTATAAGTACTATGTATGCGATTTTGGTTTGGTCATGAACTTTGATAAACTTAAAGAAATATGCTTATTATACGCGTCTCGGATATTACTTAGCTCTCTCACGTCTGAGGTCGGCTAATTCGTTTCTGTCTCAATTCTCTTTCAAATCTGACTGGGCTCTTACTCGACTCTGACGACTTGCGATTTCCACTTCATTTTACTTTGCTGTTTGCATTTTACTTTGCCATGGCATAACAGTGCATAAAATCTCCTGCATCTTACATCAAGCGTTTCGAAACCAATCGAGACGCAAGTGTTCAGAACGTCTTTATCGCTAGATCTGCAAACACGTCAACCACCATTACTCTCACGCAAATTCCTTCCAAGTGTAATAGAATAGTAGAAAAGCACCAAATCAATCCAGACAATCAATTCAGCTCCCAAGACTATCACGCCTATTCTCCCGATCTCGATGTCCAATTGCGAATGCAAACTGCAACAAGGACTTTGCACAAGGCCACTGCACAAGCCGCTCATTATCGAAACAAAAGAGATCGCTGCCCCGCCTCGTTAATTCCCGAAGCGGCGAGAAAACAAACGAGTGAAACGCGTGACGAAAATCGAGCCGCCTACATTATTCATGCGCCAGGCGGAGACACGCGCGTCACCCCGCTCGTTTAGAAGAGAAACACCGGTACGCGAAGGTAGCGTAATGTTTTCCACGGTCCATCGCATCCCCAAATTGATCGTCGGATACGCGACAAATTGCGCGTAGCGTCTAGAACGACACCGATACGGTAACAACCATTTTGAAACTCCACCAATTTCACGCTGTATGACAGCCGCTTCCCGTAACTTTTATGAGACAGTTACGCGACACTTTTCAGGAAAGTCGTAAAGCTGCAAAGGTAACGCGTTTTCTACCAGGTAGCGCATCCGTTACGCGACGTTGAATCATATTTTTCACTCTTTATTCGCGATGCGCACGAACGTCACGAGCGTGCGCGCCACTTGTATCGGGCGATATCGCTTGGAGGCTACGTTAAATTATTTCTTCGTCGCGAGATTTATGTCCGCGTTGCGTTTGTGCATAGGCGTGTCCCACCCGGTATGCTGTCTTCCTTTACGCGCAACGGAGAGAGATTGCGCGAAAGACGTTTCTGAAGGTATTGCAGCGAGAGAAAGCTCCTTACACGTTGTTTGGCATAGCGTTACTTTTGAGGCAAATGGGAGACATTTGGGGCGAATAATTACATTATGGCGATTTTGTCCGTGCGACCTGCGACACGGGATATAAAATCCTTAATGCGACGAATCTTATCGTAGGGGTGCGCTACTGTTTGTACATTGCTTCTTTTTGAGAAGTGTAGAAACTAATTTTGCTGAGAATGTAGATAAAGTAGTTTTTCAAGTATACTTCTTTTTAGCTTTGCTTTGAACATTTTTGCGTATTTGGATCAGCGTTAATGTATGCAAAACCGCACGAGGAAAATGTGCGGAAGGTGGAGGTTTTGTAGTTTTCTTCGGAAAGAAAATGGAATTTTTAATCTGAAACTGTGCGCGTCCATTATTTAAAACTCGTTATTAATATCTGCATATTTTTCGAAGCTCGTCCGAAATATGAAAATCTTGTTATTTGCGAATGCATTACTTCTATATTTAATTGCAGTTCTGAGCAATAATTGCATTATTTGAATACCAATATGGATAAGCTTAGGATCGCTTGTGATTACTTGTGATATTGTTACAAGTTTACGTCATTTATAACATTAAGGAAGGGCTTCATTATTGATCAAATGAATAATGAATATTTATGAAATAAATGAATTATATAAATTAATAAATAGGTATAATAAATTATGCTTCTATAAAAGAAATCTTTTCACATTTCATGTACAATAATTATTCAACAGTGTAAGCTGTCTGAAAAGAAAGACTAATGGAGTGATTATACATCAAAAATGTCTCCTCTACCTCTTTTACAGTTTCTTTAGAAAAAGGATCTTAAGCTCGGATGATTTATGACCATATTTATGTCAACAATTTTCATGACATTTGCACCCTCGACGCTCCTCATGGAACGCTTTCGCAGAATATTCAGAAAATCATATGAACACTGACACAATAAATATTACAATAACAGCGTTACCGATCAAATTGATTACACCGTACTCTATTATAAGGTAACTATTAATAGACAAAAGTAGAAAACGAGAAATGTACGACTAACGTAAGCAAACACTGAAAAGGTTGAAATCCGAAGCAAATTCAACTTCACCTAATAATTGCCTCCAAATTAATATACATTACGTCACTAAGATCGACACAGGTGGAGCTGAAAAATCTTCCCTATCCTATAAAAACAACAGAGAAAACCAAACAAAAGTAAAATGAAATAAAAACATTAGTGAAGTAAGTTCACCGAGGTAGTTCGAGGCTAGAATACCAGAGCACGTTTCGGTAATTCTTAAAAATCCCGAACGAATACCGTTCCTGAAAGGAGAATGCAGCTCCACTCGCACCTGAGAGGACGCCCGCGCTTGCAAGAAAAGAGCACGAGCTTTTCACTTAAAAAGTTTCCCTTAAGCAGGGTCTAGGGACGAGCGAGCGGAAGGGGACCGTCAGAATTAGATTTTACACGAGACACCGTTTTCCTGCCGGAGGAAGAGACTTCCGAGGGGGGTGAAATAGTGTTATCGAAGCTGAAGGCGGAGGTATTTCTGGAGGGATTCGGCCGTACAAATAATGGTCGCCTTGCCGGACACACGTGTGGATTCGTCGGATAAACTGGATAAGACACAAGTGAATGCAAACAACGATACGCGAAAGGCGCGTGTTAAATGAAGTTGAATATATGGACGGCTCAAAAATCAATCAGTGTAAAGTCCAACTTTCCCTGAACATGAGTTTCGTATTTCAAAAGCCTCTTTATTGTTAAAACTTTCAGATGAAAAATCAATTAAGTCACTATTTTCATACGTGGGCAATAGATGACGGGACTGGCAGTGTCATTTTTTCCCAAGTATTTTGTAAAAACCTTGTTTATCTCGGTTTGAATGCTAATGGACTTACACTGGTTAGCTTCTGAACTCTCCATACATAGAATAAGCCACAGTGAATTAGGACTTGTTACGTCAAGTCGTCAAATCGTTTTTACATGTTTTTTTTTTAACCATTTCGATATGTGAATCCTATTTGCAAACATTGAGGCTAGAGAAATACTGCTAGACGAAAACCGTGTTACTGCATTCGAGCGAGGATCGCCGTGTTACACGGGGGACCATTGTACAAGAGTCTTATATTTTGAAATAATCTTTCCACACATCTTAAATTCAAATATTGTGTACGTATAACTTCAAGGGAATAGATATTATGAGATATAGCTTAAAAAATAATAATTATGAGATTCTATTTCCGTTGTACTGCAATTATTGGAATGAATTAACTAAATCAATTAATAAATACATTTGAATTTTATTACATCTCACTAGAATGCAGTGGAATACAAAATCTTTATAGAAAATTGTAGATCGTGAAATTCCTTACTAATACCAATGATTGCAACAATAAAGCCAGTTTATTTTCTTGAAAGAACAAGATAAATCGTTTATAACTCGTATTGCTCTGATTTAATCAAACGTCCCGCGAACTGAATGTTCAATTACACAAATATTCTAGATTCTACGAGAAATGAAAATACGAGGGAGGCATTGTAACATAAAAGAAGAAATGTAACAAAATTGAAAGAGTGCTCGGCATATTTTCATAAACGAAGCATATTTCTCGAAAAGCATTTTACTGTAAAACGAAAGTCACTGCAACCACAAAGAGAGTCATTTTACGATAACTCACAATCAGCGTGTATACGAATTCAAAAATACGAGGATCGATGTTGGAACCATTCACAAATATGTTGAAATGCACGACGCGTGCGCGTATGCTGAAGGATACAAGGAATACAGGTGAATATAAGGGTGCAGGTTACGAGATCTGCCGAGTAAACGGAAATGCATTCATAGAAAAATATGGATAACCTAATACACCGTAGGTAAATCTTCGCATATGAGAAAATGGAGGGAAGAAAGAGCTTTACGAAATGCATGCACGCGAAAGAAAGCAGTGCAGGGTTACGAAAAAGTATAATTCTTTTTTCAACATTTATTACTGGAGCAGAAAAGAATAATTTTTACAAATAATATACAATATTTCATCCTTAAACAATATTTAATTCTTTCCACACAGAAAATGATGTCAGAAGGATTCCGACGATATTTTTTTAATTCAATTTTCTAAGAAAGGATGGAATGACAACCACTGTCCTGTTAATGGACAGGAACTTAATTTTCTTTATTGCTTTCACAGTATGGTCTGCTAGGAACCAAAAATATTCTGAAAGTCTAATGTTACGAGGGTGGCCACAATGTTATACGTAATGGCAAGAGTAGACCAGGAGCACGAACTTCAATAGCAGCACTACTATTTCCAGACGACTAGCTATTTAGTGTTTACGACCTTATGGAAAATGTCTATGGCAAGATAACCCATTTTAGGGAGCGTAATATTTCGATAGAATAGGATATTCATTCTTAAGCATTGACTCGTGCACTATTGCTAGATTTCAAGTTATTTTTTTTCTGGATAGTATCCAGGATCGGAGTCTGGAAAAGACTAAAATTTCTCGAAGACAAATTTATACTACTGCTATAATTTCGGTTCAACAATATCTTTTCTCCTAACAATAATTTATTAATTACTGTCAAACATCATTTTGGAGCTGCTTGCTAGAAGTGTCGATTTTTGAAGCTGCTAAAAAATATAGGGTGATAATATATATTAACCACCGTTTGCAGAAAATTCGTTGCGGTGATATGATGGTCTACGTTTATATAATACTCAGATATTATTTGAACTAAGTCAGCATAGACTGAATAATTCTGGCAACTGCAGATAATACAGAGGACACTCCATTTTTAATGGAAGTTTTCGAGGATTTAAAGAGAATATTAATGCTGCTGCGTGTACAAAAAAAAATAATACACATATGTATATTATCGTACTAATTGTAGTGATCTAAAAGAACGCTAATTAAACCCATGCTATTTTCACAGTAATTGTATCAACAATACTGATAGAAATCAACTTGCCTCTATGTCGAAAATCGACATTACTCTCCCATAGTAACTCCCAATTGAATGTAAAGTGTCCCAACGAAAGCTTGAAATTTGAAAATCCACTATCATACAAAACAAACCGAAAACATTTAATTTCCCAACCGCTATCGAATCACGTAACTTTACCCAACACCTACTACACAGTGTCAGGAATATAAAAAAAAGTATTAAACGTAGACAATGCGACACACTAAGAACCTGTACAATGTCTATATCGTACGGGGCGAAAGGGTTACGCCAGAACAGATGAATCCTACAAGCCTGTTAAATAACGGCTAGCATAAAACTAACACCCGTGTACATGCACAACTACCATTTCCAAATTTTCTATTGTCCAACACCGTAATTCTGGCCAGCGTAAACAGGGGATCAAGAAACTAGACGCACACGTATGTACATAGCGGGCACACACCGGGGATAAACCGGTGGCGAAAACCTCGAGGTAGCTGTTAAGCTCCTGATCTCCTTTTCACCCGACTAAGTGGATACACCTGCGCGAATGGGCTCGTTTCGGATACGATGGACCTTTTAAGTTAAGCTCCAGCTACAGTCCCGGATTCATTGTGCTGAGGAGCGGCAGGAGATGAGGCGAGGCGCGTCGAGGAGATGGCGGAGGGGCAGAGAAAGGAGGCGAGCAAGGATAGCGATGGCGCGTTACACGAAAATCTACTATGTCGACAAAAAGCGGCCCGCTCTTTCTGCAGCCGTGATAGCCGAAAGAGGTGGCCACCGGGAAGAGCTGAAAAATTCACCAGCTAAACACCATTCCCGGGGACCGACCTCCTGGAGCGGAACATGGGACGCTTTAAATATCACTGGCGATTATTTCGTTCGGATGCTCACACTTTCTGCGAAGTCGAGTTTCCTTTCGACGATCGAGCGAAATTTTTGCCTGCTGTCATTCCTACGGTACTCGCTGTTCGATCTTTCGAAAACAGAATTCGCCGTCTGTCGGCGGAAAAGATGATTTCTCTGCTCGTTCTGATTCTTTGCTTTTTATACCTGTTCTCCTGCATTAAAAGCGACCCGCTCCTTCCTTTGATGTCGCGCGATTTTTCTGATTCGAGGCAGCGTTTTATGATGAATCTTGCACAGAGAGCGCTGAATTTCGTGTTTGCGCGGCAGCGAAAAGGAATTTCGTACTTTGAATTAAATAGAGGGTCCATATGTCGCTCGTACAGCTTACGGAAATTACATGAAAGCACGGGGGGACACGCGATTCAATATCGCGAGCCGGGGGAATGAATATCGTAATTATTAATAATGTTGGTTGATCAATAAGCCTGGGTCTCATATTGGAACACCGTTGGCTATTAATTAAAACCTCGCGAAAACGGAAGCTGAATGCGGTTTTAATTATTTCTTAGCTGAATAATGAGACTCCATGAGCTGTTCGGTTAAGTTAATGCAAAGGGTAGTTTAGTGATTGCGAAATTTAACTTCATCCGAGGTGCTTATCCCCGAAGTCTATTCTCGAAACGTTGCCGCGTTTACTTTGAAATGAATTTCGCGAGTTTTCTGTTGAGGATTGCGTCAAAGGTATTGCAGCTGAAGAGTAAACCAGCAGGTAAAGGCAAGGTTAAGGAAGATGTGAGAATGAGAAAATTAAATTAACTTGCGCTACAGCGAGAAAGCATGGAGTGCCCGCAGGAGAGCAAAGTCTTGTTTCAAAAATAATCCATGTCGAATTCATTTTCGTTCTGCGTGTTATTCTTACTCTTAAAAAGGTTGCAAAACTGTAGGACTTTTTTTTATATGCGTCGGAATTTAAATTGAACATTAATCTTTAACGAACGAACAAATTTCGATAAAAAAATCGAAAGAAAACGAACCTAATATCAAATGTTAAGGCTAACATAGACGCATAACAAAATTGACCATATTACCCACAGCTATAACAACTTGACAAAAATTTATATTCAATATGTTAGAATATTCGAGGTACAGGCACGGCCGAGGCGGGCCATGTACATTTTGCCGGTGCACGCTGTCTTTGTCTAGCGTAGATTTCCTTTGGGGCGAACCCTAAAATGGTTAAAAAGGGCCATGGTGACGTGGGCGTCCTCACGACAAAGCTTTTGCCAAGGAAAGGCATTCTTGTATAGACTACGGTCGAGAGAGCACAGTTTTAATAAACAGAACACCTTTTAACATTACACGTCTACAAAATCATTGTAATACCTAATCGAGACAGAGAGACTCCTCTCATTCGATTATTATTACAAATACATTTAGCAACCTTCGCTCAGACTCATTTGCATGTCCACTCCAAGTGGCCTTTCGATCGTTGAAATATAGCAACTTCGTCGCACCTCTCAAACTTCAAAATTCATTTCCACGCGAAATTAAATTGCAATTACACAATAACACAATTAGCACCGACGCATAATTCGTAGTCACCAGCAGGACAGACTAATACGAAAAAGAACAAACATAATACCATCTCTGCCTCGTCTAGTCACAAGCTAAACGAAACCAAAAGCAACACCTGTTACGTGAAAACGTTTCAGCCTCTGGCGCCGGGACGCGCCTACAATTGGAAACCGCGTCGACCGTACAACCACGTGACAAGAAAAAGAACGCATCCGGGTGAAGCAAAGCGCATCCTATTTAGCCGCGACCGCAGACGCGCGATTTCTGCCAGCAGGACTCCCGCCATAATGAAATTCCTGGGCCGTTAATTAAAGCGGACCGCAAATCAGTAACGCGATACACCGGAAGTGCGTGCAACGAAAACGCGGCTGCGACGCGACGCCCGTTCATTTGTCAAACGGATTTAATTGTAGCCGGGCAAGAACGGTTCCCGGCGTGCAGATCGAGCCGATCGACGCGGCGCGTCGCGACGTGACAGGCCACCCTCGACAAATGGAAAGCCGCAGAGAGAAAACGTATGTCCTGCTATTTCTTGCCTGCCAGCACGGCGGTTACAGAAAAATACACGTTCCAGCATCGCTGTTGGTTCTTCCGCATTCTTCGAACGATTCCGCTGCACAAACTGCGAGGGACTCGAACGGATGTCCCCGGAATGAAAGATCGAAATTCGTCAGGACCGTACGTGGCGTACATTGGTACATTGTAAGAGTAATTTCGCCGGGCTGGTATGCGAACGGCGTAGACACGACGTTCTTCGTGGCTTCTTCTTACTAAACAGTTCGTCGAGTGTCGACCGGAGTGGAAGCGGAAGCAATGAAATAGCTGGTTGAAGAATTTGCAGGAGTGCTTCTTGGTGAACGGTTACTTAAACTTAAGACCCCCGCTTCACTTCGAGTTCTCGACGAACTGCCGCGGACGCGAACGATCTGCGTTACTGTGGAGAGGTGTGTGTAATTCGTCATGTAAATAGAAGTAAATGCAGGTGTTTTGTTGAATGGGAATTTTTGATGTGTGGTTGGCTTTTGAGAGAATTGAAATTGAATATGCGATATACTTGGAAACACTATTATTACTGTCATATTCTGTAATCTATCATTTCGAAGTTTGTAACATAATTATTGAAACTCTTTACATTACAGTTTAAACGGTCTCAAATCGTGATATCTTAATACTGATTACAAGCTCGAACAGAAATAGTAATGGATTGTCTCGAAAATGGAAACTTGTGTAAAGAAATTGTATTCCACATTATCGACTTTCTTAATTTGAAGAATCACTTCTTTTCCGATCGCATAATTTCAGGAACACAGTATTTGTATTATTATTTTTAGAAGCTGCAACATATCTCATAATTCCTCTAATTTAACTAATGTTTGTAATGCAGTTCTGCACATGCACTGGATTCAATGAATATATTACACGATCTCATAAAATATTGCAGTACTTATTAAGTTATTCGTGTGTATTTATTACATACTTTTGCCTAGGCACATTATATGTGTGTTTTTTACAGCAATGAAATAATAATATCAAGGTTTTTAAAATTGATCTACGAAAAATACTCAAACAATTATAAACCTTTTGTCGCTAATGACCCTGGTGTCGATGCGACGTTAAACTTTAATAAAAAAAAAAAATTATAAACCTTATATAATTATACAATGTCAATTGTTTCAATGTAAAATAGACAAACATATGCAAGTGCCCCTAACAATTTGATCGCCCACAGTACCTTGCTATTAATTCAGCATCCCTAAATTTACACCGACATCGAGTTTCTTAAATCTACGTACTACATTTTCACTCGACGATCATCGTTGACCGATTCTTCTCAAGGAACACGAAAACGTTCCACACTAACCGTCGCTGGAAAACAGCAAGGGATCTATGGCAACGTTCATTTCCCATTGAACCATTGTTCTCGGGGAACCAATTTCTCATTCATACGCGCCATACGAAAGGGGGCGATCAGCGTGAATGCGCAGGAATGTCGCTGACGTTTGAACCATTGTTCGGGCGTATATCGAAATTCCGAACGAAATTTGCCGAAACAATAAAGAATATGAACGGAGTTTGAAAATGTCCCCCCTGTCCCGCAATTAGCCGCGATGTTATCGGAATAATTCGCAGCAGGTGATGGAGATTAAACGCGGGCCAGGTGCTGTCGATATTCTAGCGATATTTTCATAATTCAACAGCGGGGTGATGTTCAGTGGAATGCTGTCTGGCCAAACAGAAAATAGGAATGGCTGGTTCTCAGCGTGTATGCAGTTTCCGCTTTCCCGTCCGTGCCTTTGTCCTAGACATCTAGATGCGTAATAGGGATGAGCTCGCGGCCAGGAGCAACCAGACAATGCGTGCGCCACGCCCGATATCGCCAATACCCACCGATTCGTTTCTCCACCCTCTTTCGACCTCCGGGCGTCGGAACTCGAACGCCTGACTAACGGTTGCGTCGCTTCCCTATCTACCACAGTACCAACACCATCGCGTTTTTGTCACTACGTCTGTATGTAGGTTGGTAGTCCATCTTCCTTTTTTTTCTCGTTTCTATGGCGAACAATGAGACCTGTAATGAACCCACGCCGAGATTGCATCGGTATTCTTCGAATGGACCGTCTCTGCACCTGTTCCCCGTCTGTTTTTGAACGTTTTTTCACATTTTTTTTTATATATTTTTCACCCTTTTTATTTGGGCAGTTTATACCTACAATAGCGATGTTACACTTCACGGTAAATTAGTACGAGCGCTGGTTTATGTTGAAGAATTTGTTGTTTGCAAGTGCTATTTTACGTTTGGATTGTTTAGGTGTCTTGTTTGCAAATGTTTTATCTACCGAGGAACTCTGGTCTGCTTCGTGGTGAAATATCACGGGGTACGATCTACGAAAAGACTTTCAAAAAGCAGCCCTCTTGTGCTGTTATAGTTTTGACATTCTCGTGCTGGATACAACATAGAACTATTGCACATTATGGAGACAAGTTAGTGCACTTCTGTTAATAGATACGGTAATGTTTATTTAACATGTTCCCGGCGATAACTGGAAAATCATGCCTCTCGAGTTGTGTAACTTTCGAAGCAGGGGTGCGATATAATCGGGGCCTTCATTCCAAGTGGTCTTCCATTCAGCCAAGTAATCCAGGTGCGCGTACTTCCATTACCACCGAAATTTCCAGTAGCACAGCGAATGTATATGCACATTGATCGAGTTAGTCTTGATATATTTACCGAAAGCACCGGAAACTGGGTTGCTGATTGAGTGCATAATGCAGGAGCCAGTGGCTGCATAAACTGCTAGACTACATGATCGGCTGAAATTGTTATTATCGTTTGCGGATAGTTCGAGATACTACGGGCCTTCCACAATTTCAAGTCGATCTAGCACGTTTACCGGAGATAAACGGAATATTTCGACGCCGGCGAGTTATCGATACCTACGTCCTGAATTATTCCAACGACTTCCTGCTGCTCCATTGCGTGTGAATTTTCAAACGGCCGGAAAATTGCTGGACGATCCCTGCCAAGAAAACTAGGAAATTTATTTACATCCATGTCACGTATTAATCCTCGATTTTCTACTGCTCTGAATATTAATTCGAACATTTTAGACGAATATCGGGCAATATTTGCTACTTACAATTAGTCTTAATTTCTATTCGTACGTGAGTCATTATATTTTTCATGAATCCAAACGGAGGAGAAAGACAGGATCATATTGCACAGAAGATCGACGAGGTCGTGTTTGTTCGCAAAGTGCTGAAACTCGTATTTGAAATTTAGAGGCTGCGTTTAGAAAGCTATAATTTCAGTTAGAAAATTATTATTCCACGAAATGGATGTACTTAATATTTCCCGAACTCAGCGAGTCCCCAAAAATTCATTCGAGACGTTGGCTCGCGCGAAGCAAACGTATCTAATAATGAAGTTATTTGACCGTGGCTTTCGACGCGGAACAGCGACAACTGGGACATTCTGACACGCCGCTATTCATTAACGTCACGTCCCGGTTTCTGGTTCTCCGCTCACGTAAGCAGAGCCCTGGAGCCGGCTGCACAATATCAATCAATACGTTCTCTTTCCGAACAAACGTGTGGACAATAAAGCGTTTAATGAACTGCCGGCGGGATCGCGTACGTAACGTCGACAAGACGCCTTCATTGTGCATAGCCATCCTGTTTCAAGTGCATCAATTGAACCGGTATGAACGGATTGGATATTGCACCTTCGGGTGATTCGCTACTATAGCTTCATTCCATGGATCACTGCTGTCGTTCTTATGGAAGGACTGTTGTCGCGAGATTCAGTCTGAGCTTCGATGGAAGCGATGCTCACTCTACTTGACACGCCACTTCAACGGAAACGGATATATCTGTGATCGATTTTCGCGACGAAATTTGCGAGCAGAAGGCCTAGCGATGGAATAAACTGGAAGGATGAATGAAATGCTGTCCTCAATGGATACTGTACATTTATTTTGGATTGGAGAAAATCGGTAATGATTGAGTCATTCTCAAGGTGTTTATATTGTTATATTGATGGACGTCCATGTCAGATGCTTATTTTGTTATAATACGTTGAAGTATGCGCAACATATATAAAAAGATAGACAGACGATGTATAGTAGAAAATTAGCCACATATATTGTTTATTATTTTATGTGATGTAACGTAAATAGCAGTATATCATAATATGTAGCGTTTTTTAAATTTTGTCGTCTATAAATTGTAATAATTTATTGTTGAAATGAATTGGATGTTATGTATGCAAGATGGAATTGTATGAAAACAATGATGAAAACAATGTATGGAAATTGTTACGCCGAAAGGGAAATTATGTTTTCACAATTGTCTAATGAAAACACTACTGTCTACGTTCTTCTTCTTTCTATATTTTTTGCAAAACCATTTATAGTAATAATTACATAAACATTCACCGTCTAGTTCTTATTATTTGGGACAGAATCGTGGAACTATTTCATAAATAATATTTAACAGGGAAATAATATACGCAAGTAGTATGTGCCAAATAAAGAGATGCAAAGTTTCATTGACTTCTCACAATGTTTCGAATTCTTTATTCAAAATATTTTTCTCCTTTCTATTTCTGTCGTTGCCTGAACGAAATCCATATCTGTATACGATTCCTAAATTTGGTGATATATGTATGCATACAGTATTTCTCCTGAAAATTGTGATTCGCTGTTATAAATACTTTGTGCAGTGCATTCAGCTTTGCAACAATAATTTTTCGCAAATTATTGTTCATAGTACTGGGACAGACTTCTATACGATCCCATACAGTTGATTTTCGAGCGTCCAAATCTCTTTGCCGAATGTTTTGAATGATATCTGTGCCATACATTTATATGCAGAATGATTTCGGAATATTATGCAAATAATTCCGAACGATTCCGTAACTTCAGTTCCCAGCCTGAAGTTGAAGAGCAAATACGACAAATAACGACGCACCAAGTGGATATTTTGAAATTTTGCATGAAACTGTACATGCTAGCAACGATTCGATTCCTCCATAAATCGTACAGTTTGCACAATAATACATAGACATTCATAATAATTTTCACAATTAGTACAATAGAATCAGTATGCGGACAACTATAAAGTGATTATGGGAAACCTGTCAGTAAACTAAATATATCAACTATTTGCATACATATACTGACACACACTTTGTATAAAAAATTATTATTTGTATGAGACGTTTTTCCAAGCCACAATATTTTATTTATTAAACGCTTCTTAACCGTGGTATTATCTGTGTCTAACTACCTTTACTTGAGACTGCACACAGTAATAACACATAAATATAACTAATAAAAATGGTTAAAGTTATTGGACTGGTAATATCTCTTGTAGGGACTCATGTAGTGTATAATGTGCACATCGTGTATAAATTAAGCCAGCTTATCTGAGTTCGTTAAAAATAAAATAGGACATATGTAGAAGCAACCCATTATATCCATGAAATATTCACAATGCCGAATTTACTAATAACATATTTAAAATTAGTGATAAAGGTGGCGATATAGTTTTCAGTCAAACCCTTCAATGCTTGGAAAAATCCTTTCTCTTCAAATTTTTAATTTAGCCTGTTCTGCCTCGCCATTGCGAATATACTGTACGTAATACATGCATTTATTACCACGAATTCCATCATCTTTAAACATATAAACGTACTTTATTTCCCTATTATCGCAGAGCAGATACAAACGTATACCCTTCTGCCTTCCGTTCAGTGCTGACGCTGTCAGCACAAGACACCTCTCTATAAAATTACCAAACATTTTTCTACCTGCACAAGGATAACGAAAAATAAAAACGCATTATGCATTCGCTGGCCATGCACCAAACGAAAATGCGGGGGCAACACTATACGCAGGAGCACTGTGTACACTGTAAATTTCACCGAAGCACGTTGTTTACGCGTAACAATTTCCAACCCGAACTCGCGCAGAAGAAGAGGAAATGAAAGGGCGGAACAACAACATCGTTCGAAGTTCACTCGCGATACCGTTGACGAGAGAGCAGTCGGATAAATCACGAGTGCAGTCGTCGGCGAAGGAGGAAGCAAAAAAAAAGGAAAGAAAAAGAGGCAAAGCGGAGAGGAAATAAACAATATAACGCGCAATGTCGTCGGTGCATTAAAGTTTAGTTATTGGCCGGGCGGCGTCTTGACGCTGTGCGTTGCGTCGCATCGTAGGTCCGTAATTCTCGGTGTTATTGGGAATAACCGTAAGAACGATGGCCGGAATATTACATAAGAGTTGGATCCATTAAGTCCGTTTCAGGAAAAGGAATTGGATTCGCGGTTGCAACGGGGCTTTCCCCCTTCAAATGGCCGTAGATCGTGGCGGTGCCTCCCTCAGGGGTATAAATTAAATTTTACAAAGAAGGCCAAGAACCAATCCTTCCTGTGGAAATGGAAACTCGATAGGAGGAAAAACAAAGGAGGGTGTTCCCTGCAGTAGACATTAAGATTTAACAGTGCCTCGTACAAGTCAATGTACCCGTAAAAATACAGGGCTGCCCGGTGAAAGAGGTAAAATTGTAAATGGGATTCTTCTCTAACAGATTCTACTTTATAGTCTGGTATAGATACGCGTGTATCTGTTTGCATATTAAGGTTGATGCTTCTCTTTTTCCTTTTCTTTTTTTTTTTTAGAACTTCGAGTCAACCAATAACATGAATATTTAACATTGGAGGGAGGGTTGGAAGTGTAACATTGTATTACACAATGACGAACGCGTAGAATGTGCAATTAAACCATAGTGCAGATGAAACTGATTTATTCATTTCGCGAAAAGGGGAAACGTGTCACTGTGCCAAGAGTCACGGAAACAAAGTCATTATAAATTGCTTTTACTTTTAAACGCGAAGCTCGCCGAACGTATTACACGCCAGCGTTCGTTTTTAACGCGCCGAATAATATCTTTTTCTAACTTCTGTTGGTTCGCATGAAATCAATTACTGTTAATCCGGAAATAATGGTCCGTTAAAACACGACTGCGGCAATGTGACATTCAATCCATTACGAAAGATAGGAATAAAGTGAATGCAGAATTAAATTGAAATGTTACATTTAAATATGCAAACTGCACTTTGAATGGCGTTCATAGTGGACGGTTGCAATAATTAAAGTTATGAAAAAGCAAGTACGATTGAAATGTTGCTTTATGTCGACGAGTCCTTGTTAAAAGGGAAGTCGTAATTTTCGGTAAAATATAAAAAGAAGTGCATGTCGACGCTATGAGAAAATGTAAGGCTCGGTAATAATTATTCATTATCACCTAAGCATGGAAAAAGTGAAAGAACGTCTTTGACGTGAAGCACCGCCCGTGCTTTCCAATAATTAATTAATGCAGCTGTTCACATAGAGATCCTACACGAAGTTGGGGCCACGTATTATATATATATATGTATAAGCAGCCATTGAACAGTTTTGAACATCTACTATGCAGACTGTTTAATTACTTTAGCTCCTTAAATTCGAGACACTAATTGTTTCATTGTGAAATGAATTAAAAAGGTGAAGAAATGAGAATATATTCCGCATTTCACGATACAGAAATTTTGATAAAATTATTAAGATTATTGATATTACTCAAAATGTCAACGCATTAAAAGAGAATTAATTATCTGTTAAAAGTAAATGTTTATTGTATTTATATAAAATTATTGGATATGTGGATTACAATATTTAAATATACTTTAACACCAACAGTATTTGTTTAAGTTGATTTGAAAATAAACGACAATTGATGTTTTTTGCAAAATTCATTGAAAAGGATTTTCTTCCGAACCTGGCATTTGCAATTCATCTTACGCAGAAAACACGAGGATAAGTTTCAGAATCCCCTCGTTGAAAATACAACTTCCTACCATTTTGCAAATAACAAAATTAATTTATTTGCTCAATCTACACAGCACCATAAAGATTCCTCACGAAGAAGGTTTATTAATTATTGTGATTCAATAAATTATGAAGATTCAGTTAATCAAAATAATACATACAATTCAAATAATCAGGAAAATCAGATAATACTGAAGATTCAATTTTTTTTATTCGTACTCATAAAACTTATTTGAAGCCCATATATACCAGAGCTTCCACTCGAACCCAAGGGGACCCCCCCCAGTGGTGGGAATGAAGCGTAAGCTCCAGGACTCGCCGAGCATTCTTCGATAAATTACTGTACCTATAGAACAATTTTGAACCGAAAAAAGAACGATTTGCATACTCGTGGTTCTGGCATAAAGGGGGTCGATGTATCTTATAGAATATCAAGATATTCCCGTAAGCCCAGCGCAAGAAATGTACCAAGTTCCAAGAGCAAATTCCTTCCAGTTAGAAATCAATAACGTGAAGCTGTTCAACGTTAATTTTCAAGGAAGTGGTATTTAACAAATAATCACACCCTGTATGCGCCGACTGGTTCAGTAGCTACGTGAGAACGTTTTAAGTGGGGCAATATGCCCGAGCCAAGGATGTATGTACGTATATACCTTGGCGAGCGACGATAGCGGAAGAGAATGAATATGGATGACGAGCCGCAAATGAGTGCCGTTATTCGTGTACGATGGCGCGCAACTAGGGCGTAAAATGAATTAATTTCAACTTTGCACGCATCCTAAAGACAACCGCAGTCAAGTCGCCGTTGAAAGTTACGCGTTTGGACAGCCTCGTTATTCATGGTATACGGCTACGTTAAGTACCGAATGATTCTTAAAACGATTTCGTTGCGGATCACTCGGTCCGCTCGTCATTGAGTTCCGTGAGTTTCAGTTTGCAGCCTCGTGACGGATTCCATTAATCCGTACGCCTTGAAGGCATTATGGTTTCGTTATTAACCTGCTTAGAGCGTTAGGCAATGATAAATGCAGTACTGGTGTGTCAAGGGTGTATTAACCCTTTCGTCACGGCGAAGTTGGATACCACTAAGCTTTCGTTGTTAAGGGACAGGGAAGACCAAATGCATCATTTCATTTTGTATTATTACCTAGATAATTTATTCGGTTTTCGATTCCAGTTATTCTGAATTGGTTAAACTAGTTTCTGACATCGAGAGTTAAATGTCTAAACATGAGTTTTATTGAGCGATGTGTATATTGACACCTGAAAACAAAGTGTATGAAAAATGCACTACCACGGCAATAAATTCTATTGTATTATGATCAATGTTTTTTGTATCTTGTTATTCACTGTGTATTCGTAGACACCACTTTTTTTCTTTTCGTTTGAAAATGATTTCCTCTTAAAAAAAGAATTATAATATAAACTTGTAAAGTTTAATATAAAAATCGGAGAAACTAGGCACAATCTATGTGTTACTACGACTGTTTGATGAAGTCGCTTTATAGTTATTTATATTGCTGATATCATTAAAATATTCTGCTGGCACAAAATACTGTACAAATATTAATTAATACGGAATGTAATATGATCAAAAAGAACGAATAAAATCGATCCTTTGTTTCCGGTTTTATGTATTCCAAGATTCAGAACGGAAAGAAAGATAGATGATACCAGAGGGCGGTTTTCATCTCCCAGTCGATAGTTTGTGGACTCTATCGTAGTTTTCTCTATCGCTTCACTTCCCGCGAGATTATTCACGAACAACCATCTGAATCTACAATTTCCCAATGTCTTATGTAAACCACGAGTTGAAAAGAAATGGAAAATTCATAAATCACAAAGTCAATGTCATTGAAAAATGACAGAACTACTTGCTGAACACTTCTAAATCATACTTGTTACATTTAATAAAAGCATTCATGAAAGAATATTTTTAAACAAATGAAATAATCCTTTAAAAAGAGATTAATAAAATATGAAATAAATGACCGCCATAAAAAGTTTAAAATTCAGCAAATTTCTATTCATTCCTTTAAACAAATTTGTCCTCTATATTCTCAATCACGAGTACGATGAAACTATTTTGGAAGGCGAAAGTCCCATCATGAATTAATACGTCTCTGGATGAAGCTTACATTCAAGATCACATGTAAGTACGGCCAGATTTGCATAAGGACGATTGCGCTAAGCAGGAATTTCCGTTTGATCCTTAGTGTTTGTGAATTCTATGGCTCTCTCAAAGAAACTCTTCATCCTAGCAAGCACCTGCGTCGTCTTTAAAATTATCTGCTGCATACCCGAATCCACGAAACGTGTCCGGCGTGCCAAACGAATAAAAATTAACGTTTCGGCTGTAGAAGTTCTAGACTAGAACCCACGGAAGTAACGTCAAAAACGGAAGGGGAAAAGGAAACTTTGTTATATTATGCTACAGGAGTGCTTTCACAGAAAAATCCAAAGAATTAAGAACAACTTTGATACGGTAAATTTATTTGGGGCTTAATAAACGCCGGTAACAAAATGAAATTAGTGAACATATGACATTTATATTATTGGAAAAAAATAAGCTAAGCATTTCCATTCAGGTAGAAAATAAAAACCGCACAAAAGTTTTGAAACCAGCACAAGTTTAACTGGAGTATTATTTTGCATACAAGCATTTAAAAGGGACAGAAAATTCACAAAAGTATTAAATGAAAAGCCATGTACGTACAGTTACTGCCGTCGATAAAAATGTCGAAGGAAGTAATTTTAATAAAAGTTACAAATCAAACGTTTTATAGACTTGCTTTTGTAAAATATCCTGTTGCATTGGACAAAGGGCATAGGGGTTCATAAAAAGTTAGTAGAAATTGAAAAGTGTTTTACGTGTCCATTTCCACCTCCATCTGCATTGACAAAGGAATTTGAAATTAAATTTGAAATTGAATTTGAGATTGAATGAATATTATAACTTCGCACATATTTCAAGCATTTCCAGAGATCAAACAATAAAAACTACTTCCGGCCACCAAACAGAAATCACGTAACTCATTGTCAGTTCGAAGATTGTGTTGAGGATCGATTTCGTAAAACTTTCTCGCAAATCCATTCGACTTCTAAGACAAACTTATAAACACTGGTTACGACTTGTGCTTTCACATTAGCCGCATTTCTCTGGCTAACAGATCTATCCAATTCCATTAAAAGCTACAATTGCCAATATCTCGCTCACCCAATGCATATGTTGATTGACTAAGTTCGAATATATTTACTGAATACGATGGAAACTAGGTTGGCAGTCGTGAATGTAATAAACGGCCCTCTACCTCTGTAAACTGTCCAACTATCTAACTGTATGAAATTGTTATTATTGTCTTGGGACAATGGCATAATTCAGATAATACTGTGGCAGCTGTTAGAAATCAACAACACAGCCGCATTAAAGATAATGTACCCGCTTGCACGCTGTTTGGGAAATCGTAAATTAATATCTGCAGTTTGGTGTATGAGGTGTTTCATACGATATACGAAAGGAGGAAAAAAGGATTCGAAACGTGTTAAAAACATCTACACTTTTATATGAATATTCTTCGGACGTTTGGAAATGATTTATACATATATGCATGGTGACAGATATTAAGAATTTTGATACAATCTGAGACAAGACGATCTGTTATAGAAAAATAATTCGAAATGGCGAATTTGATTTCGTATAAAACTTTGATTCTTTTCAGAGAAATAAATATTTAAACAAATAACTATCCTATTCATTTACGAACTCAGTCCAAGAAATCGTAGAATGTGCAAGCCTAAGTGTAGAAAAGTTAATATATCTTTTTATCATTGATGTCTCGAAATTTATCAATAGACGTTACTTGCAATCAGAGTAATGTTTCTAAAATACCAGTAAGTAGCTTATAATTACACGGATGTGTATTCAAATATTTTACACTGATAAGAAAACTTAAGAGATATAATTATTTCAAGTAAATGTAATATTAATAATACACGTTTCAAAGTATCATGAAACAACGTGAAAGTTCTTTAATTTACCAGGTTAGCTAGAGTAATACGAGAACAATTTGAAGACTGATGATGCATCCTGAGAATAGAACTTTGAATACGCCCGGGGCTGAAATAATCAAATTGGGTCAAAGTCAAAATACCTTAATATTGAAACTGAAAGTAAAAATCTGCATACAGGATGTTACGCGATGAAAGCGTCAAACTTCGGTAGCTTGCTCCGTGGCTCGTTTATCGAATCGTGCAGTGAAATGCTAATACGATATCGATATTTCACTGCATAGAATTTTATCCGACAGCAAATTTAAATTCTCGTGTTCTTGTTATTTTATAGCTTCAAGAATTGAAAAACTGTAACGATTTAAACGTTTCAAAAAGAAGGTATTTAAGTTTTTAATTCATGCAATTTCAATTAATTACAAAATTCTCCTTGCGTTATCAAGAATATTTTCGAACAAGATAATTGCAAAACTTCCAATTTGCAGAAGGTTCTCCCTGCAGTAGGTAGATGAGTTACCTATCATTATGTCCAAGATAAACATTAAACAACCATCCTGATATATGTATTTACCAACATGTTTTAATTGTCATCTTCATTCCACACTGTTCTATTCATATAGAAACACGTAATTAAAATGCACAGAAGACACACTTTATTGAAATACACCCGAATGTCCTCCTGAGATATGCAGGATATTTTATAAACAAATGTCGCAAAACACGTCAAACTTTATTAGTAAATAACATAAACTGATGCATGGTTAGAAATAATTTATCAGATTAACCACATTATGTAACAGAAATACAGAATATATCATTTATAAATATCAGTGCTGTTTTTTACTACTCGAAATTGAGAAATTGGAAAAATTGCAAATTACGTATGGTACCGGAGGGAATATATTCTATATGTGTAGTACGTTTCTCGTTTTGTAAAAGTTTCTTGTCATATCCGTGCAGCATTGCATTGAAATTTTTAATTGAAAACCAGATTTATACGGATGGCGAGTTACGTGGATGGAGGAAATACCGGTATCAATTAATTACTGGCGGAATAGAAAAAGCCGTATATGCATCGGATGTCAGCGTGTTGGACAGGAAAAAAGGTAATATATCGCGAACGGTGGCTGAAAACTGACAGGAAGGGGTAAAACTGAGTACGTGAGAATTAATGGTCGTCAGAACTACATACAGTGGTATCAAGGAAAGTGTTCATAACAAAACCGTAAGCCGAGCAATAAGCTTTTCGTTCTTCATCGCCATTTTCATATTCGTATCCTATTTGCTATCGTACAAGTTTATCGTTTGTCCTCCAATATCGTATTGCGATAAAATAGCCGCAACTTCGAATCCATTTATAGTTATTATTATATGGTAGAAAAATATGTATTTCTTTTCAATTTTAAAAATTAATTAACTACTATTTTATACATTTATATCGCGTGTTTGATATAGTAGGTACTTTGGTTTGCTTATTTAATATCGTAAGTCGTTGACTTATTTATTGTTGGTAAGGTACAAGAATTTCTCTTCAGTTTTCATTATGAGCTTACCGATATTTTCTGAAAACTGATTAATCTATTTTTGGAATTTTTATAACCAAGTATATTACAATTATTCGTGGTATTAAAGTCCTTATTAAAATTAATGTTTGAATGACATGTATAAGATTCAATATACAGTATAAACAGCATGTCTTGTTTGTGTAGAACATTAAATTGTCATTAAATACTATACAATTTGTTCATAAATAAATCAACAAAGAATTTACTGAAAAATACGAAAAATGTATGATGTGTTTGTTATTATTTTATTATAACCATTATATGTGATACTCACTTTTGTGGATTTCCACGCATATTTTTGGTCAGCTACCACGCCATAGTAAATCATGGTACCCGTCAAAAGAAATTGAATTATTTACAGCACCTACTACTGAAAACAGAGCGCCGCATGTTCAATCCATAATTTGATATTCGTATCTTGATTTCCATTCAAACAGTTTACAAAAAACCAAACGACATCTTCGCAAATGAAAATATCTACATTTCTGTATGTACACTACATTCTAGACCCCAAACGAATTTCACAGTATACTACACAAGTATAAAAAACCTGCCATAAGTTTTCAAATCTGTAACTATTGCATTAAGAATATAAGTATTAAATAATTCCATATGAAACAGTCGATTCTCCAAGCGTGTACAATTTTTAATTATTGAATCATTAAGTGCGCCCATAGAATTTAATGTAAAGCTTGAAGCTCGACGTGGACAACATGGTCGATGGTTTCGAAATAGTTCTGCCTTAAAATGACAAATTGTGAACCGGAAAGAATCATAGATAAAATTCGAAACGGGCTTCTGAAATGCATTTTAAATAGTGTTTGTCAGTATACTCTCAATATAACTGTCGAAGAAAGCATAATACACCAAGTGAGCACATAATCTTCAAAATACGAAGCCTTTTTTTAAAACAAAAAGCTACTACAACCTGTATTATCTTGATTTATAAATAATTAAAATAATTAACCTGCATAATATTTTTCAATGATAAGATTAAATTGATTAATAAATATTATTTCCCCAATACCATAAGATCATAGATCACGACAATTCTCGAATTTCCTACTCCAACACTCTTGATCGCTAATCAGATTTCTTTCATCTTAAAAGAATTACGCAGAGAACCATCCGACACCTCGATACAAATATCATAGCAATATAAAATAATGTATAATATGATATACATATATAAAATAACTGGTACCCACCCGATGTGTCAAGAATTCGACAACAAAATCATGGCATGTTGTCCCCGGGAAATTAAGGGGACGTAACCCAAGCAATGTTGAGCCGAATTCACTGTGTCTTGCACTACTCGTTCGAAGGCTGAACAATGCACACGACGCGACGCAGCCATTGAGGCTAGGATTACAATTACGAGTGAACCGCGTGTTACGATGCCAGGTTACAGCATTCCGGACGTGAGCCGGGTTCACTATCTGTGCATTTCCGGCGAGCCACCGATAGCACTCCCTCGCAATGGATTCGACGTAATCTGCGATTTGACCGCCGAACGCGGCCAGACGTTACGTTTATGTTATAATTCCACGGTTTTCCGTACGCCAGAGGCAACGTGGTCCTAATGCAATTGATGTTATCATTGTGCACAGTTTAATAGTAAACGCGCGGTTGGAGCAGGGAAATCACTTTCGATCGCGTCAGACTTCTGTTCAATTCATCGTGGCCGTTCTATTCGTTCGATTCTACGAAGCAGCGCTGAAATTCATTAGCAGAATATTATTTCAGTGAAAGATGCGTATTAGTATTCACGTTCGAAATAAGAACAAGAAGTTTGCGCGCAACTTTTTTTAATTAATGAAAGTGTTTGCGTGGTTCGAAACTCTTAACCCTTTCGGTACTACAAGCTATTATAGTTGCCTTTGCTGAAGGGTTTCTTTATGGTGAAACGTACACATTACCAACTAGGAGTTTGAAGTAGGTAAAAACTGCAAGTAGATTGGAAATTTTCGGAGTAATTGGCGAGATTAAGTTAAACACTGACAAAGTCTTACGAGCTGAAATATTAATTTCCAATTAGTGTGATAGTGTTAACAGGCCCGATGCATGGAAAATGGATGAAATGATTCCAAATATTTGGTCGGTGGTGTATGTATATGTATGTATGTATAGTAGTTGTGCTTTAAGTGGATATCTCTGGTCCATATGATATTCAGTATCTTGTTGTAAGAATTACTGGATTTTATTAACAAAAATTAAGAAAATAAGTGTTCTAGTATTATTTATCTGTAATGCCTGACGGGTGGTAAAGCTTCCCATTAACATATGCTGTAGCTAAAAAGTTAGGGTTCTTTCCAAGGATACTTTTCTATTAGTAGAAACGTTTCAGAAATTAGAAAATTAATTACCTACATGATTTGCAATAACTTGCACTAGTCCAAAAACATGGTAACAAATAAAATATAGTACTTTGTTTCAAAACGTCATGTTCCGGCTAAAAAATTTAATTTACGAATTGCCTGTTATTACAGGCAAACATACGTGCGCTGCATAAGTGCTTCTTTGAAAAAACGCAATTTTTTTATATAAAAATTTCTTGAATAATGCATAACGTAGAAACTGCTCAAAGTGTTAAAATTAAGTCAGATACGTTCTATTCGTACCACAGATAAATTGCAATAATTAAACTTACTGGAATACAGACTAACGCTAAGTCAGCTTGAAATAAGTTCCAAGTGAAGTATCTGGTGGATAGGATCAAGCTTTACTTTCAAGAAGCAAAGGAGTACACTCAATTCGAATACCTGAGGAAATAGTAGAAGGAACTGCAAAAAATGAAACGCACTCGAGAACTGCAGCACCTTGCACAACCAAGTGAATTGCCCCCTATCCAATCTACAAAGTGACCTTTGAAACCTTCCCTGTAAATGTTTCGTAAAGTGAGTATAAGTTGGCTTCAAAAGAATCTATAAAATATTTTTATTCTTAATACCACGACTATTGTATCATTTGCAATGTTCATTCTATTATGCTATGAATAAATATTCTGTAAAAGAAGAAGAGCATTTTTGATATTCATTTGAGCAGCTAATTCATACTTTACAAAGTAAAAGAAATTGTATGCTACAAAATTCTACATTACATATTGACACTGATCTACCTCCACATTAATTCTGCGAATCTGCGAAACTGAAGAACTACATATCTTCGACTAAACCTGAAGTGAAGGGAATGATAATTATTCACAGTGAAAGGAACATATTGGCGCAGTTAATTAAACGATGAGAGAGAAGACGAACTACGAATGCTCCTCAATTTAAAGACATAAAAGTGCCACGTATAATTTTTCAGCCCGTCTCAAACCTCTCCTTCCAAATTGAACAAATACAAACAACCAAGATCATTACTGAACTCCCTTATGTTTATACGTAATGCCAGCTTGCGCGTTATCCATTCGCGTGTTGCGTATTGAACAGAGTGCCCTAGAGTCGATTGTCAAGTTTCCATACGACCGCAGATAACGTATCGTCAAAGTACACTGAACGTGCGTGCGGTTTAACCAATAAATGTTTGCACTTCTCCAAACATTCTGTTTATGTTGTAATTCCTCTCTTTCTCCCAGCCTGCTTCGGCCTCTCTTCCTCAAATAGCCGCGTGAATGCACGCGCGCGTGCCTGTGTGTTACAGACAACGCGTTTCAATTTGTTGAAACGATTCGACCGCGACGCGCGACGGAATAAAGTTCACCGAATGCTATAAAAAAAAAAAATGATTTAGCAGCTCGTAGCGAGTATACACGCGCCAGATTCGGTTTATAAAATTGTTCAACAATAGAATTGATCCGGACGCGTGTACACAGACTGTCGACGCTTCCATGCGTTAATTTCTATCGATCTCTGATTTTATTCGATACCCCTCGTTCTTCATTTACCTGCCAGAAATCGTGTGCAACGGTGTTTTCCAATTTCCCGCGAACTTGTGCAACGTTGTTAAATTTTTATGTTGCGTCCGTTAATGCGACTCGGTTTGCCCGCCGCCGAATTATGCATAACGGTAATTGTACGAAATAAGGTATTAATTGCACGCGAACCGCGGTTGCAGTCCAATTATTTGCGTGTTTAAATATTAACACGCTGGGTGTTCTGACCAATAGACACGCGGTTCTATCGACAAACATTTGGAAAATATCGAACTCCCCATTTGTGGTGTAACTTATCACGGTTGCGCGGTATTCAATCGTACGTAGCGGACGCTACGTACCAAACCAAATCACAATTACATTAATTTTCGTAATGAAAATACTTCGTTAAAGAGCCGCACATTAATTATCTCCAGTACATTTGACGACCATTTTCAATGCATATCTATGTTAAATTTCTCAGTGTATTTTGAGTTTGTTTTTTAGTCTTTTTGAGAATTTGGACGATACATGAAAATCAAAAAACTGATTTGCAGCCGCGCGTAGAACTAATTAGTAAGTATTAATTGTTCGCAGTACGTTCTGCAATTATTTGGAATGCTTATTATATTTTTCATTCCATTTTGAGACCTTCCTACAATTTGGACAATACAAGATAAGAGAATTTAGCAGTCGCAGCAGGTAAAATTGATTATTGATTATTCCGACAAGGGTCTGCAAAAGTTATGAATGCACATTTGCCCTAAATTGCTTATTATGTTTAACAAACTTTTGTTAGTTCTTCCTAGAATTTAGCCAGCATATAAATTAAACCAAATTGAGCTGCAACAGCGAGTACAATTGATTGCACCATTGATATTGATGAAATAAAAGGAGTCGACGCATTCAAGGAATGACGTGCTTTTATTTCAGTGGTCTTTTCTCCGGTTGCAGCAGAGAAAAAGGTATTTTCCCACATAAAGGAGCAGTTAGAGCCACGAAACAACTTTCAAAAATTACAAACAATATAGAGCCCCGATGCACCTCTAAATAAAATAGCGCAAATGCTGGCCTCCGCGAGCTTTTATTGAGTACGCAGTGCATTGCATGGACAGTTGCCACAATGGCGCAAGTATTGTTTCCTCGAATCGTATTCAACGTAACGAAACAAAGTACGCAGCCTGAAAATATAAAACATAAAATACTGAATAGAACAGATCGCTTCACGTTGTTGCTACTGATTTTATAATCCGCGCCTGTTCCACGCAACAGCACAACAACAACAACAAATAATTGGACCATGGGGGTGGTAAAATTTCTAACATTACGTTTCTAATTCTTAAATCTGCAGCGCTGTTTTGTCAACACAACTAATACATTTGACTTCACCGTACATGAATATATTTTATTAAATATTTGAATACTAATTTTTTTAGCGGAGATTCGTTAAAATAACCGTTATGAATGTAATGAAAACTAAGCGTCGTTGATGTTGTTTTAGTTGCCCAATCGGAGAATGTTTAACTTCTAAATGGATGCAGGCTTTCCTAAAGCATAAATCTCGAGAAAGATTGTAACTACTAAACTTTGTTAACGTTTCGCAACTTTAAACATGTGCAACTGCTGTTTGAAGTTAATGTACGCAATACGAAATGCACGTTACACGTTATGAGTGCAAGTAGAACAGCTGAAATTAATCAGACACGATGGCAAGTAGAACACCTGAAATTAATCAGACACGACGGCAAGTAGAACAGCTGAAATTAGTCAGACACGATGGCAAGTAGAATAACTGAATTTAATCAGACACGATTCAAATATTATTGAAGCAAGTAACTAACGAAATAATAACGAAATAAAGAAAATAAAAGTAGTTAAACAGAGATACAGAATAATTAGAATTAAGTTATGTCTGTTAAGTAGCAGAACCATTTCAATCAATTGACGAACATAAATATTTCAAGAGCTGCATTGTGACGGAAAAAACGACAAATCGACGTGAAATGTACGATGAAAAAAGCCAAGCACACGGCTAGGGGGAAAGTCGGAAACGTCAAGGGTAAAAAATGCCTACCCTCACGGAACAGGAATGATTAATGGATGACAGAGGATAAGATCGTTGTGAGCTACCACGATCTGTTGAAATGATTCCGATGAATTTCCGATGAATTGACGACTATGAAAAAAGGACATGACGTTGGCGTCATTTGTGTGAACGGAATTACCTGCGATTTATGAGTTTTTTGCCAATGAAAACGGATTTCTTAGCGTTCCATTTAGAACGTTCTCAGAGTGAAATAGCGTACGTTGTGAGTGTGTGATATTGTTAACAACTACCCAATAAGGGGGTTCATGATAAAACTGCAATTCCACGCTGTACACGTTAAACCCTTTTTTTCATAAAAATTAATAGAAAGCTGCGAAATGGGAAATAATATACAGTGTAAAACAACGATTTTCATAATCTACGTTTAACTCCTACAGGAAACTTTCTGCAACGGATACACTGAATTCCATTTTTTGTCTATAACACTAGAACTACCAAGCAAGTCGAAATGACTTGTTTCAAATTTCTTGCTTAGAATTATTAATATATAGGTATCGCTGTAGCAATTTATGATGAGTTTTAATAAGACAGAATGACAATTATACTATATTATTCAACGACTTTCGTGTTCATAACTTGTCTGACGTATGCTATCTGAATAGTACCAAAATCTATCGATAGTTCTAGTGTTAAAAATCCACCATGGTGGTTATAAAGTATAAAGTGAATATACAAATATACTTCTTCGTCAGGCATGCAATATTAATTTAGAATTATTGAACAGTCTATACAATAACTATCACCCCAATTATTATTTCACTATCATTCCATAAAACAAATTTCACCATCCTTCGTTCTCGCAACTATCAAACAAATGACATTGAAAGTAATCCAAAAAAACCCGCATCCCCTTACAATAACCCCGAAAGGCCATTTTAAGCATCCCCATCAAAACAACTAATATTCGGCAGGCCACAAAATGTCCACGTGCCATTATCAAAATAACTTTTCTCGCTTCCCTCTGCTCACGGTCAGGCAGTGAGTCAAAATGTTAGTATTTCCTTCGCCAGCAAACAACAATAATAAATTTATTCCCAACTTAGACTCCTTAACGCGAGCAAAAAAAAAGTTCGCAAACTTCGACGTGAGCATTAGTTATCGGGACACCCTAAGACGGAAGTCGCGTTTCTTCTCCATCGCGTTGCCTATTTTTATTGGCAAGTAAGATATTCGTAAGGTCAGCAGTCGTGCGTGGAGAAAGTATGCTTGCGGTGGCATTGAGCCAATATAAACGAGCTCGCGGAATATCGAGAGGGGAGTGGTTGAAAAAGCATGGTGGATCGAATGAAAAAAGCCAAGACGACGGGCAAGAATACTCGTTTTCTGCGAGCACGACGACGTGAAAGACGGAGGTAAGGGTGATTTCTTTCCGGATGGAGCCTCGTTCATAAGGGAAAGCAGAGAGTGTTTCGCTTATTTCAGAAAAGCGACGGGGACCCAAAAGTTTCTGCATCTTCTATTTTCCTGTTCCATTGTTTCGTGGTACTAGACGAACGGCATTCAAAGGGGAGACATTTGGAACAATGCAAAGATACCTCGGGGACATTTGTAATGAGAAATAAAGATTTTATGTCGGCCCGTGAAACGAATGATATTCCAGCTAAATTTCTATAGCCTTTGTTGGAAGATCGATTTATTGCTTTGTCTCCTTTTGTTTCTTCTTACTAATATATTTGATTCTTATAAATATTTCATGTTTGAATTTATTCGCTGAGAGTATTGTTGAAACAATCGTGTGTTTGAGTAAACTAAAGTCTAACTACCCCACCTGTCCTCTATTCCAATCTACGTGAGGTTTACGAAAAATAACTTCCACACTACTTTCCGTTTCTTCGGAGTGAAAACATCCCTTAAAAGTTCTAAAAAAACCCACTTCCTGTTTTACATCAGGTTTCATTCAGATCTACATACAGCAGAATATACATATACAGGCTAAATAATTTAAGAATTGAGGAGAAAATACCGAAGTAATAAAGAGAAGTCTTTCTCCAGACACTGAAAGCCTCAACTGAAAACCGTATTACCGTCTTTATGACTAATTCTCGAGCCAGAAGATACGATTATAAATATATCATTAGGATATCGGTTCCAAACGGTGGATAATCGAGGCCGCGGATAATCACGACCCAGTTAACCGAAGTTTCGCCGTATATTAACTTCTCACTAGCGGCACAATTACAATCGCACATATAAATATGTCATACGTGTCAGTATTCATCAGCACGACCCATTTTCCGCAGTTAGTTTACACAACAGTAACAATATTCGACGTGCGAGAGCAGAACATTTAAAAACTAGATCAGCGGCGCACCAACGGAACAATAAAAATATCGACGACCTATTTCAATTTAAACAAATACAATACCGTTATCGGGGAACAATGCGCCTCACTGAAACGTGCATTCCTGAACGTGTCAATTTTAAACAACGCGATAACCGTATTTCCCCACACTGACGCGCATAAAAGTCCAACGGAATCGAACGAACCGCGACACTGATACGCGTAAATAGAGCTGAAACCGTATCATTATCCCATTGTCCCGGCTACAAGTGGCCGCAGAAACTGGCCGTATCGTTGATCGGCATCCCGACGAATGCAACGGCCGCTTAAAATGCATGAAGAATAAAGGCTTTATGGGGCATAAAAGTTTCGCAGTTGTGCTGCGACCGTCGCACCCCGCCGCTCCGGGAAAGCGACGGTTCACGCCGCGGAAATTACAACGCTGCCTTCCTCCCGCCTTGTATCGCGACGGGCGTAATCGAGAAAACGAGAGGAGGACGGGGGTGTGCACGCCGGAATCACCGAGAACGTGTCCCGAAAGATCCATCAAGTACCCAACGACCGCGAAATGGCTCTCGACCAATCTACCGTTAAAATCAGGAAATCGTGGGCGGGCAGGCAACAAAGAAACAACACCTATCTCCGGTTACTCTTCGGGCGAACGTTCGACGTATTACGGCAGGAACGATATAAACTACTCTCCGCCACTCCGAAGGCGGCGGCTCCGTGCCGCGTGGAGATTGAACCTAATGCAAGAAGGATGAAATTTTACTCCACCCGAGCCGTGGGATCAGGCATGATACGTATACCGGCTGGAAAGCATCAGCAGGAGGAAGCCGTGCTCTATCGCGGGCGAGAAATAGGAACGGCGGTGGGCGCGTGTGTGCGCGTCGCGAAAATGGATGGGAACGTGATGTGCGACGTGTGGAAATAAAACGTGCAGATTCCTGTGCTCGGATTAGAGACATCGTGGACGGAAGAATTGGAAGAAATAAACAGGCCTTCCTTTTCATTTTAATAGTGCTTGATCAATTTTCGTATCAATTCTTTTTTTTTATTAAGGTTTAACGTCGCATCGAAGCCAGGATCATTAGCGACAATTTCAAATTGTTATCCTTTGGTTATATTTTGTCATAGAGCTGAGTTTCTTTGAGGTAGTTTAGTGTGTGAGAAATGTGGTCCTCTGATGTCAATACGGTGTCAGGTTTTAATTTGTATTTGGGTCTTTGAGATCCATATTTCAGATGTTTGGTGGTTATAATCTGGTTACATGTGGAGTAAGTTGGAGGTTCTGTCTTTTTTAGGAGGTATTTATGTGTGATCTTCGTGTGTCCGAGTCTGAGTCTCGTCATGATCGACTTTTCTTTTGTGTTTAAGTTGAGTGTGGGCATTTGTTGGTAGAAGTCTTTTGCTGCCTCGTGTATTTTTGTTCTTTTCGTCGTGTTCCATATCCTGTTCCATTCTTCTTTTTCGGTATTGAACATTGGCAAGAGCAGGTCTCCATACGGGATTGGTTTATCTTTTGAGATTTGAGGATCTAATGTTGCTTATTTGGCCACGGTGTCGGCTTTTTCATTACCAGGTATGCCTTGGTGGACAGGGACCCAGGCAAGTACTATATGTTTATTGCTGTTTATAAGATCTGAGCAGGTATCCTGGATGGTTTGTATGATTTCATGTTTCCTTTTTGAGCTTATGGAATTTATTGCGCCGATTACGCTCATAGAGTCTGAGTAATTTTGTTTACGTTAAATTAGTTGTACTCTATTATATTTGAAGGGGAGTATTGAGCGGCATTGAAAGTAACATCTGAGATTTTTAATTACTTTCGTATTTTCGTGTTATTATAATGAATGTACATACTTGTAAAAAAGCTTCACTGACAGGCAACTTACTTTCTCTTTTGTAGCAAATGGATATACAGGGTGAACCAGGACACGTGATTAGATTATCATATTGCTAGTAGGTTGACGGGTTAAAAATTATAGGGTATAATATTTATACCATATATATTTTTTATAATAAAACAAATTTATTATAATCGTCTGAAAGTTTTAATTAAAAGATGTTATAGCAAATAAACAAAAATTCCATCGGCCCACTAAAACTGTGATCTTTGTAATCTTTTGCTACTCTTGTCAAAACACTAATGTAGTTTAAGTATTGCATTAGGTTGGCGGCTAGCTGAAAATCCCTTTGACACTTGTGTACTATCTCTGATAGAAATTAGCATAGTCGAACGCTGTTGTGATATGGTTACTGAATTGCAGATCTTATTTGAACAGTTGGTTGATTGAACATGGTTGAATATCACACGTAGTATCGAAACTGTTGGCATCTGTACGCGTTGGAACATTGTTATTCTCCCGTGGTCATGGGCTTGACTTAATGGATACATGTATATTTACAATGCTGCGGTTAAATGTGGACGTGGTGTTTTCGGCGAAAGTAGGATAGGTTAATTAATTGTTGCTTCTTGACGTGCAAATTATCGATCGATTTGCTGCAGGAATTTCAACGCGCGAATAATATATTGACAGACTCCTTAGCAGTAGTAAATTGATACAAAAGATATACAATTGATAGGAAAAGATGATAGAAATAAAGTTTAGACTTAAGACAATATTTTATGCAATCGTTAAATCAAGAGATACAGAGATATTAATTTGAAAAAAAGAATTACTAAGGTTTGGAATAAATAGTACGAGCTCTGAGGAAGATATTAATTTACTTACAGTTTCCAAAATTTTAGCCAGCATAATTGAGAGAAGGTCAAAGCAAAATACATTTTTAAGATCCGAGAAAAAGTCTGCAATCTAACACAGGTAGTACTAAAAACAGTTTTCTGTTAATACTAGCTAAAAAATTATTCCCCGACGTGGAACGTGTCCGTACATTCCTCTATTAGAAACTCACATAACAATTTCTTTAACAAACAGCGTCACCTGATACTAAAGAACTTTAAAAATCTTGAATGCCTATTTTCCATAAAAATCATTTCCTGCGTAAAAGGAGCAATAGAAGGGGGTAATACGATCTCCAAAGCGAGAAAGAAAAGGAGATATGCCGTGTACGATATAGAAGATCGAATGCATCTCTGATTTTCGCTGGCTCGCAACGGTAGAAGGGTTTCGTTTCTTAGGGGGTAGTAAAGAGATATCTTCCCGATAGCGAATGGGTGTTTCATTCCAACGAGAAAATAGATTCGTGGCGCATTTAGAACGGAAATGAGGGTGAATTCCAATATGTAAGTATCCCCCTCGTTACGATTCTCTATCGCATAAACAAAAAAAATATTGTGCCGCTAGGAAATGTGCACGCCGCTGGCACGAGGAAATAATTCCGAGCCCTGGGAATTCGATTCGAGGCGGATGGCCATATTCAATAGTACGATTCACCCGACTTGTGCCGCTCTCAATTCTGTGGATTCCATCGCTGGTTGCGTCAGGATGGAAAACTGCAAAATACCGGAAGCCACAGTATCCGTAGAAATCCGGAAAAGAGGAGAATCGCGAAGGCAGCCAAGAAAAAAGCCGGACCAAGGCATCTCGACCGAAAACACTTATAACCACCCCTCGTATATCATATAGTATGTACGTGGAAGCAGAGATTTTTAGAATTCTGCATCGCTGGGCGTCCACAGATACTACTTTTTAACAGAGGCAACCTGTTTCTTGGATTATTAGGGCCCTAGAGAGTGCTTAAACGTATCCAATTTGATACTTATTGCATATGTACCGGATTCTCTGGGGTAAATGGAAAATAAATAAAAATGAATGTCTGGATAGTTTAAGGGAGAACCTGTGAACTCAAATGATGAGGTTTGAATGATTTAAATGTGTATATTGCTTGAATTTCTAAAGGAGTGACAGGGTATTTGTTTATTTAATCCTCAAGATCTCCAAAGGACTTGGGGATGAATAGTTGTGCACAGTATTGATTATAATACTGCTAGGGATGTAATTTGGAATAATTAATTGGCTCGCAATATTGAGGGACATTATTAATAATACAATTTTGCTTAAGAAAATGAAACGTCTAGATCGAATTAATTGAAATGTATAGAAGAAAATATGTGTTTCATCTCCAAACATATGTAAGTTTCATTAAAATCAGGGCATGACGACACTTGTTAGTCCAAGATAAACATTGAATATTTACTACATGTTCACAATAAGTTTACGTACGTCGATAATATAACAATAAACAGCCGCGCAGACATTCAACTCACTGCAATGTACAAGAATATAAAGTGGTATGAAAGATTCATTAAATATTTATAGGTATTATGCCATCAAGAAAACTCGACGGAACAGATATTTCAAATAAAACGTTTCAAGTGACACGGTGGAAGCGATAAATATTAAAAACTTCTCACTGTGCTTTGATGAAATATCAATAAAAATTAGGTTGGGATTCTATGACGTATGTTGTTGTTAAAAGCAACACGGACAACGATTTCGTACGCTCACAGATATATATGTATCGTTTGTACGAGTAGTCCTTTGAATTTCAGTTAAAAGTACACCGATAGATTTAAGAATAAAAACAAAATACTTATTCCTGGTTCAGCATTATTATTTCACTTCGCTAAACGCTTGACGTTACATTAAACATTCTGTCGTAGTCTCCACGCTACTGATGTTACGAACTTCTCGACATTAAAACAGTTTGTTTAAATTGAATTATAAGGTCGTATTGCTGTTGAATGTGTTCTTTTATTGATGGAACGCAGCAACGGCTGTTGTTAATTGTGAAAATTTAACTCAGCCTCCGATTATTGCCTCTCCATAAAATATATGCGTACAACAAGAGCAGAGAAACTCGCCATTTTATTTTAACTTTTCAGTTCTCATTTTAAGTATACGAATGAACGTATTTTAAACGTAATAGTTAAATAGCACACGCGATATTTAATCATTCAGAACACGATAATATTTAATTCAATGCAGAGAATATTTATATTCTTGGCTGTATATTTAGAAGTTACCTATGTAGAGATTATGCGATTCTTTATGGTTTATTTCATTTCAAATAATCGCGATGCTGTCATATAGGTATCACATTAATCTCACTTACCGCAATTAAAATAGGTGATATATTGCTAGTAAAATTTGTGTTGTGAAAAGTAATTATTTTTCATAACATCTCATACGAATTTCCACGGTCTCTGTTTATTTATTAAAACACTCGATATAACTAAAACCATTAATATTCGTGACATGAATTTATGTAGGTGCATAAACATGCAGACCTATAAAATATCTTAATATCTTTTTATATTGGTACCATATATTTACATTCCTGCAGATATATATTTGTTTCAAGATTAAACCCGATTCATGGCCAATAAATCTAAACGGCTATAAAAATAATAAATGTCAACTGTTCAGTGCCGCGTACATCGAGATTTCTTTTCAATTATCAAAATCGTGCAACATCGTATGACCCAGTTCCTTCGCTCGCCATTCACCTAAATCCATCCATATATTTATTATTCACAATGCCCCGCTCTCTCTAAACATAGCCATCCTTCGATGCTGCCTTACCTGAACAGCAATTGTTTTATTCACGATCGATAATATTAGGCACACCGGAATTCGCGCGGAACGCATTTAATCTTAGTTGCAGTTGAAATACCACCACCGTCCCTGCACGTCATATTTGCCTGAACTACGATATGCCTCGGCTTTTGCATTACTAGAACTCGGTGAATTCGTGCGGTGTGTTGGCTTACAATCACGTACCACGCTGCATCTGCAATCCTTTGAACATCGAATTCGTGGATCATTATAGCCAGAGACCTGTCTTTCCGGAGGATGCACGTTAGAGCTTCATCGCGAATTCGACTGTGTTCCGGCTTGCATACCACCGGCTGAACGAGGTCGGACCAATCTCAAAAATGATATTAAAATTTATATTCCCCTTACCGCGGGGGACTGATGCATTCCATTATCGCGCCGATAAGAACTGAGTCGTATAAAAAAATCAATTCCTTTTATCGTTTCTGCGGCATCAACGGCACTCAATGGTGAATATTATTCGCCTCTACTTATTGGAACATCGGTTGAAAGGGAGCCAGAATAATATTATCGATTATCTGGTTTTCATGCCGATTATATTGTTGATTTAATTCGACGGAGATATAATTTGATTGATCCTCGAGGAAACGAATGTATAAGATATCTTCTGTATTACGGATTACCAATGAATTAATTGCAGCCCGAGATTGTACATGGTTGATAATGAGAAGTCTGATTTCCTTAAGAAGCACAAGGTGACCCTTAATAAAGGACTCGTAATTCTGACTTTTCTCAATGGAACGTCTCCCTTTTGAAGTCTCCTGTCTTATTTTGTTTACTGAAAGCCGCCATTATAATTTCATGAAGGCAATCGTGATACCTTCGTATGATGAATTTCTTGACAAAAGGATGTGGGGTCATTTTATTTGTAACCTGCAAAACCGTGGACAATTTTAAATTTCAAATACGGAGTAAAGTGCCATCTCTTTATTGCCGCGCCGACCTAGATTCGTCAGATCTTTGTCACGCTGCGCAATATCTAACCAGGAATCCCTTGAAACGCTCCGAGCATCTTGTGCCCGGGGTAAAACATAGAAAATGCAAATGTTACCTGATGCTAACGATCCTCGACATCTCGGCAAGTTTGTGCATTATCGTTCGCTTATTTCCATTTCTTGAAGCAAAGAAACGGGAGCAACGTATACACATATGTACACGTATCTACGTACTTGATTCCGTGTTCTCCTGTTCTTTTCAAACGTGACATCTGTAGTAACGCGGTAATCAAGACCTTCTACAAATTGAACAAGTGCAATCGATAACTACCTCTACGACCTCGCCAACTGACAAATCAAACGTTCTTCATTCGATAAAGCTTCTACCTCGTTATCTCGTAATCATTCTTTTGTACCTGGGAAATGATCATTTGCCTTATGATAATGAACGGGTTAATTGTTGAAAGGACAATTGGAATTTGTAATTTGAATGCTATGTTTCATGATATATGTATGATGATACATGATATATTGTATTATAGGCAACGGTAGATATTATGTCCTTGAATTTTAAGATACGGGAATGGGAAACGTTGTAAAATTTGTAACAATGTCTTGTAAATTTTTATTTTATGATACCGCTGACGATAAAGATCAGAATGTCTGTAAAAAGTTATATCCCTAGCAGTAAACTATTATTGGTAATGTTTTGATACGATCTACTTTAAACGTACTACTAAATGATTAGTATACTTTCGCCCAACCATTGGTACTCTTATTATAATGTCAGTAACAAATAAAATTGTTGCATAACTGTCAGGAAAGGAAATAAAATATTGAAAACAGATTTTCTATCGACAAATGAAGCAACCATTCATATCCTTGTACGAAATTTGTGAATATACCACGAATAAAATAAGAAACACAGTTCGTTTAAAAAATCTTCACATTCCATCCTAAAGTCCAATTAAACCTCGTTCCTTTTTTCCTCGAGTACAACAATTGAAATGATGCATTGAAAGATAAGAAATGTCATGTCACAATTTTTTATCAGATTGACCCAATTTCCGCGCAGAAAATAAAGGAAAAAGAGGAATACTCGTCCCAAGATTAATTCTCAAACAGCAAAAACCTTTACTATTCACAAATGGAACGTAATTAGACGCAGAAATGGAGCTGCTTTTAATTTTAAATCGCGGGGCGTAAAACCGCGTGAAATAAAAAATATGCTAAGTATATGCTAAGCCAGAAAATGTTTCGCTTGCTCTGCGAGTCGCATCCATCGGTAGCCCGCGGTAACTCACAACCCCGATGTCGCAGAACGCCAAAAATCTTTTGAGCCCCGGAGGATTCGTGCATCAGCGTAGAGATAAAGCGTTATCTTCGTTGCGAAATAAACATTAAACCGGGCAGACCGTAAGCGCGACATAAGACTTCCGTGCACGCGTACCGTCGAAGCGGAATGGAGGCTGTTTCAAAGAAGGATACACCAGCGTATCCATTTCCACGGTGGAAAAACGCCAGCCATTCGCATCCGCCTCTGCATCCTCGACAACGACCGAGTGCCTCGTTTCAAGCTAGGCGTTGGAAAATGTGCGGACGGGTATAAATAGAAATCCAGAAATAATGAACATCCTCCATGTACTCCATTCCGACTAACCCGATAATCACGTCACGATTCAAACTGTTCCTCGGTGTTCCATTGTCGAATTGTGTATAATTCATGCGGGCAGTGCGATTGAAAATTAGTATACGAGACGAAGGGGGGGCTTAGAAAGAAGAATTAGAAATATAAGGTATTGGATCGGCGATAACTTCGAGGAGAGATTCTTGCATTTTTATAATAATTAGGTGAAACCTTGGTTTTGAATATTAAATTATTGCAGATTTCATGTCCACGAAATTCTATTTAAGCCTTAAATCTGATAATCCGTTACGGGACAATACAATTACTTTAAAACTGTACAATTTTTATTTGCCTACAGTGCTGTCGCACCAAACTCTGATTATTCTTCAGCGACAACTTGCAATATGTACTGTTATAAAAATATGCATGCAGTAAACGTCATCAGATTAAATGGAGTGGAATAAAACATTTATCCAATTTAAGCGTTATTTAAACAATATTCTAGATCCTGTTGTACAAAGTTGAATTAAATTCCAGGGCAATTTCTAAAATGATCTTTCTTCAAATCTTTTCGCATAAATTCAAATTTTTCGCATAAACGTTCGCAATAATAATTTTCGCATTTATTCATATTCTTCTAACTGATCGATTAAATCTTTTGGGATTATTTCCCTCACTCGCGTAAACATTTATAAACGCCTGTATACATAGACGCGCGATATTCATATCGATACATGCGTGATAAATTACCATACCCTATGGCTATTGACGCTGATCGCGATTCAATTGTTTTGCAAATAATAAGCATTAATCTCGCCAGCGTTAAATATTGACGAAACACTGGTCGATCATTAATCCTTTCACTGATATCGATACCTATAGTTCTTCAATAAATCCCGTTGTCATACGCTCTATTATATTTGAAGGAATAATCTGTAAAGGTATGGTACAATATTTAAAAAACTGATTGGAGGATTTAATTCGGTAGCTTTTGTGTAACCTTTATGTAAACGAAGTAGTTTAATTGTCCGAACATAATCGAAGACTTTCAAAGTATTTAAAAAATGAAAGGATGAAAGAAATGAATGATACTGGTAAAGTTAGAAATGATAAAACTAAGCCAAGATTATATACATATACAGCGAAAAAGTAGGAAAATATTTAGTCTGACGGAAAATGTCTTAATGTTGACACGAAAATACTTGAGAAAATAATCTCCTGTCTCATTAGAACTGCACAGCATCCGAATTACCTTTTACGTGGTTCATTCATGACGTTAAAGTTCGCAAATAACTAGAAATAATATAATTTCATTTTTAGTTCAATTATTAAGGTACGAACTGTGTGGGATCATTAAAAAAATTCCCTTCCACTCTATGATAGTTTTTAAGTAGCAAGATCCCAAAAATACAGAATATGTAACTCCTAATGTACTAAACGCAGAATTATTTTAACTTTAAAATCCAGAATGAAATAAATCTTTCGAGCAAATGTGAAGATAAACAATACAAGAATAATTATTCTCAATACTCTTCGTCCATGGTAAATATTTCACTGTATATTTAGTATCTAATATTTATCTGACACAATGAATATATAGTATAATTTATTGCATAACACTTTCATTGTGAGACTATGATTGTTCAATTTACATGTCAATAATAATTCATCTTTAATACGCAAATTTGCAATTTACTATTAGCGTAAGAATATCCCTGAGATCATTCCCTGAGAATTTTCCGAACAATGCGACAAAGTCTGATATAAAATCTCCACGAACGTACGATATCACCGATAAAAGTTTGATGTGCAACATAAGATGATACATATTTCCTGTCCCTCTCTCTGGACTTACGGTCTAAGACTTCGGACTTTCGGTGCAAGAACATTATCGTTCAGGATCGGCTCTTGGCCCTGCTGCACTCCTACCACGATAGCACTTGACACGAATTTTAAAAAATTGTACTGCGCATCTCACTCCCTTGGCACGTTCTACTTTCCAGCTAAGAAGTCTTACTTCGCCAGGTCGCGTGAATATCAAGGAAGACCCTTGAACATGCCATCGACGTATATTAGAAAATCTTCGACTGAAATTGCCACTCCAATATTTAATTAGCAAAATTAGAGCAACCCTTGAATGTTTGACGAATAAACGCAATCGATGACATCATTTTTATCTATCACGCTTGCAAGATTATAAAATTACACGATACATAAAGAAGTTAAAAAAGCATCATAAAAGGTTCGATGAACTTCAATTTTCTATTTCGTTAGCTCGCGAAGAGGAATGATTGAATTTCAAATATTTACCTGGTCGTATACGATACAGGAAAGGTGATTCACTGTAACAATGATGAATTAAGTGTTCGTTAAGAAGGACAGGAAATGCCTTCTGTGCTAACTAGTGCTTGTACGTACATGCAAAAACTTTACAGGTCGCCAGAGTTCATTTACTCTCAGAGAAAGAAAGAGTGTCGCATCGTTGAAATATTTGCACGCTGAGTGGCTCGTGTTCAAGGACTGATACTTTTAGTCAAGTATTACCGGGGTAATGTTATAGTGGGAAACAACTTCAAGAATAGGGCGATCGAAGTTGCAGCAACGATAACAGAAAAAGAAATAATAAAGAGTATAAAGGTTTCGAGAACACCAATAAACAAGAAGCTCGACAAAGGTAATTTTTTATTTAGATTCACGAGAATACAAATTGTTTATTAGTAAATTAGTATATATTTTCTGTATGACTCCTCTTTATGGAAGCAAAAATCTATGCTATCGATTCACGATTCACATTTGATATTTTTTAGAACAAAATTTGCGCTTGGCTTTTCAATTTATAAACCAATTTTCCATTCCCATGTTACCTTACAGAACTGGAGAATATTTATTTGTCAAATCTGACTAGTTTCTACATTTTCACGTATTACAAATTCTATACTCGTCGTAACCATTCACTTATATTCAGTACATTGTACGGAAATTCGGTGCAAAATATAAATACGATATTTGTCTAGAAATTCACGATAGTTCTATTGTAATATTGGAAATGTAACAATTTGGGAGAGCATTTATGTTTCACATCATTGCCAACTGTGAAGATAAAATAGATGTTTTAGAAGTGTTTAAAAATATGTTACTTAAAACAAATAAAATTAAGTAGCTGAAATTTGTATGGTACAATACAGTAACGGCAAAAAGATATTTCAGCTTTCATTGAAACTTTCAGGAAGCAATATTTACAAAACTGCAGCAGTATTTGAAAATGGCAATCACTTAATGACAATCACATGGCGGAAAGTCTATCATAAATTCGTAGAAGAAGTAATGTATAGAATTCAAAAATTCGCCCGAAATATTTCACACAACTAGGATACAAAGCACTGTGGAGAAACACAGAATCGACAACGATTCATCTTCACGATCTATACCACAAAGATATATGGAGGGCTCAGAAGCCAATCAGTGTAAGTCCAACTTTCCCTGAACATAACTTTCGCAGTTCAAAAACCTCTTTCTTGTTGAATCTTTCAGTTGATAAATCAATTAAGCCACTATTCTCATACGTAAGCAACAGATGACGGTACTAACATTGTCATTTTTTTCCAAGTAATTTGTAAAAACCTTATTTATCTCGGTTTGAATGCCAACGGACCTACACCGATTGTCTTCTGAACCACACATACGTAGAAACATTTGATGACCAAAATATAATTTTCGAACGAGCCCTAGACAAAACTGTCCCAAATCCGGCGTCACTTGAGCCCAGTCACGAGATTTCAGACCGTGAGCCGTTGTCCTCATTGAAATATTTACCAGACGAGTAGCACCGCTGCACGCGCATCGACCTGTGCCCCGATCGGAGTCGAATGCAAGGGCAGAGGTGCACAAGCGGGAGCCAAAGAAATATATCGGTTGATGCCAACATCTGTGGCATCGAGGAACGGAGCAGTTCGAGAGAAGCCCGTTGGCAAGAGGGAAAGACGATGAATCCACGTGGCCCTCTTACCCGTTGCCTTCTCGAATACCGTTTTCCTCGTCCCTTCAGGTTTCCACGGCGTCTCCACTCCGTAGCAAGAAGAGACATTTGGTGCAGACCATTACCCCAGTCCCGGGTGCCATCGGCCATCAGCAGCGCGTTAAAGCCGCTGCAATTACAAACTCCGACAGTCTCATCCCCTTTACTTTCCAACACCTCTTCCTTTCCTCTATTCCCTTCTCTCTCCGCCGATCTCGTTCTTCCCGTTCCTACCGCCCACCTTTATTCTCTCGCTCCTCCCCACCACGTTTCCATTCACTCTTTCCCTCGTTTCACCCTTTTCCTCAACGCCGTCCACTCTCTCTTTCCGTCGTTACGGTTCCCTCCTTTGGTCTTCCCGACGCCGTTCCCATTTACATTTGGCCGGCGCTATCGTAAAAGTAACTTTGTAACCGGCACGGCCAGCACCCGCCCAGGATTCCGTCCCCTATTTCGGCGAAATTACACGTCGCTTGGCGCCACAGCCACGAAAGATTTTCCTTATCAAGCGACGCTGCCGAAATCCGTTCTCTTTTTCTCCCCGTGCTTTGCTACGTTCGCCTCTATTCGCCCGTGACCGTTGGCTGGAGTAGAACGGGCCTCGTGTAACCCTCCCCGCCGCGTTCTCTAATTCCTTGCCGCGACGGGGGCGCGACGGAACCGCGAAACTCCGGAGCTAGTCGGGTCGGAATTGTTAATTTTATATACCGCACCGCTGCATCCGGGCGACCTACCTGCACGGGGGGTTGTTCCAGCTGATTGTGAGGGACGCGGCGCGACGCGACGTCTTTTGTCTGTCCGTGTCGTTGATGCAGCGACTGATGAAGCTCGTGTAATTGGCCACGCGCCGCACGGGCCGAAGCGCTGACTTGGTGAGTTCTTGCTAATCACCGTTCATTACCGTGGAAATTTCGAGCGCATCCGGAATCGTGTTTAAGGGAAAGTGAAATCGCGATCGGTTTAGTACGAGCGCCGCTTTCGTCGACGATTTTTCGGGAAATATTTTGGACGGAATTTGTCGACGGTCCGACAGAGTGATCGCGAGACTTACGACACGTGTCTTGGGGCGTGCAGTGGTGATATTGGGTAGATAAGTTAATTCCTATTCTTTTTTTCATTTATTTGTTACTTAGTTCTTTATGCAAGTCTCGTGACCGCTTTTGCACAGTTATTGAGCCGCATTAAATTTTTAATGTATCGCTATTAATTGAAGATGAACAACAACAGAGCCATTAAATTGTTGCTATGAATGTTACTTTTCACATGTGGAAGTTATTATAGTTATTATATAATTTTATTCATCCATGCAATACACAGAGGCTACGGTCTACCAAGTTTGTACAAATTTTATAATACGGGCATTTAGGTCTCGGTACCATTGCAAACAAATATGCTGGGTCACACTTCAAGAAGGTTGAGAAACGCTGATCTACAAAATAATACTCGAATAGTACAGTATCTGAAGAGTGAAATAACTTCATTAAAAATTGTTTTCATGCCTTTACATTCTAGAAAATTGAGCAGCTATTAGAATTGAAACAGTTATTGCCACTATTACGTTATAAACACAGGCAATCTAACAAGATTTAACTTACAATTAGTTGGGGAACTTGTGAAAATCCAATTATCCTCGAACTTTAGGCCAGTCGTACAGCTGTATAATATCGTACAGAATCAGCTTCTTATTAAATATCGACTAATTTCGCTATTAATTTCACATTTTCTAATTTAACTCCTTTAAAATTAATTCGCAGGGAAATTTTACCGATTATATATTTAATGCAACGAATATTTCTACGTATAAAATGTTAACTAAGTTGTTTCATTAAGCTGCCTCTTAATTGGTGACCGAACATTACAATCATTTATATCTACAAGTGAATCTTTTTAATTAGTATTTCGTTTCATCAATAAACTGTGGAATATCCAATTTGAAATTGGATCTTAATGAAACATTTCATTGTCTATAATTAATCAATTGTCAGGACATTTTAATGTTTATATCTTTCTTAAAGAAATTGATATTTCTATATTTTCAATACCGACACTTAAACGCAATATTAATTTTATGGTATTCGCGTTCTATAATATTTGATGATATTATATTTTTAATGTAATATCAAACTCTTGCCAAGTTATTATACCGATAGAAATTTCCGCGAATTTACTAATGACGTAGGAATAATTATCGATTCCAGGATAAGTCCCACATTAGCAGTGAATGAGATGAATATTTCAATAGCTCGAAGAACAACGAGATCCTTGGAGTGCATTCGATTACTATTGGAATTCGTTCCAAATTTTCAAACTGTTGAGCTAGTCGAGAGTTTCAAGCGATTGTGAAATTGTCGCACGAATAATAACGATTTATGATCATTTCGAACGATTAAATCATTGTGCAGACTCTACAGTGACGAGGATTTTCAGGTCAATTTACAGAGCACTCGATCGAACTGATGTGTTTGAAGTCAGCGTTTGCGCTCGTCATCGAATCGTTTGTTTCGAACGGACCGGTAATACAGGGACAAATGTTGGCTGAGTTATTTTACTCCGATACTTTGTATTTGCCGGCATATTCGGCTGCAATCATGTAAGTGAAACTGAAGAGCTTTCAAAACACAATCGACGTGCAATGGATGCAAAGTAGAAACGTGAATAATGGAATATCTTGCCCCGAGTTGAATGGTACGATGATAGTTACATTATTCCACTTAGCGCGGCGATATGTCTAATAAAGTGAAATTCGTTGTGAACGAAATAGCAACACCGTAGCTGGACAAATGGACAATAAATTGAGCAATTCAAAATAAACAGAAAATAACATACCGAATTATAAATATAGAATTAAATTTTTAAAAAAAAAAATTTCTTTTAAAAAAGAAAGGTGAAAGTTTCGGTTCTTTTCCGGCGTAATAGGCGTAGGAAAAATGTGAAAAGGAGAGTATCTTTGCGACGTTTGATGTGCTTGCACTGGTAATGCCAGGTATAAAAATATTATGCACGATCTTGGATATTTTATAACGATGATTCTGAATCGTAATAAATTTTTACCATATTAAACCATTTCTCGTTCGGTCATAAATTAGTACCAGCGTAGAAAAACCAACAATAGAACATGTTAAATTAATCAATAAAGCTAGACTGCGCATCATGCGCAAAACCTATGGATTGAATCGATGAAAACCAGAAATAAAGATGGTGTAAAAGGGTGTTACGAAAACTAAAAAAATGTTCGAACGGATTATCGTTCGAAACTGACACAGACAAATGAATGGCTCGGATAAAACGAAGCAATGAATAACAATGTGAATAATTGTTCCATAAATCTGTTTCTAAAAAAAAAATAGCACTGCAGCAGAAATGATTGTCTGCGATAAGTATTTTGATGAAGTCTTGTTTATTCAATTATCCGTAGCTAGTCATGCACTGACGCACTTATCGGTCAATTATTCTATGCTCTTGTTTGTATTTTGTTTTTATTATGCAGTTACTCCAGAGTTTAATACATGTCGATTAATTTGATTGGCCCCGAAATTTATAACATGTTTTAAAAGTATCTAAGCAATCATTATAGTATTACATGTATCGAAGCTTGAAATTATTTTTCTTTTCTGTGGACTTCAGATAAGGTCCACCCGATTTTCTTGAAGGATACTATATTTCTTTATTACAACATTTTATAGTGACCCGTTTCTTGTTGTAACTTTATGATTGTAAAAAGCAGAAAAAACTGTTAGAAGTAAATGGTTCTGCAGCAAATGAGATCCATAAAAAAAAATAAAAAGTAGTATATTCCTCTATCTTGGAAAACGGTCAAGCCCACCTCTCTCTAGACGAGTGGCGACATTAACTCACCTATGTACAATAATCCACGAGCAATAAAAATTGCACAATTCATAGAAAATATTTGGTAAAAAGCACTTTTTATTATGCACCCTGAATACTGATTTTAAATTCTTTGTTTTCCCCTCAATTTTGTATCTTATTTTCAATATTCTGTGTGTAATATTTTGAATTAGTTGCAGACTTTGTAATCTTTTAAACCTCTTTCTTTAAATGTAACCTAGAATAAAAACCGAATTCAATACTAGATCGATCTGTTGGTTTTCACTTTTGACTCTAGCATACAATGACCTATTTCACTTTATTTTAAATATATAATAATCCATAGATAAAAAAGATATAATCTATATATAAGATATAAATCGTAATCTATGCAATGCATATAAATCATAATGTATATAGTTTACATTATACATTAACAATAACATCTGTATATTTGATCCACGTGATCTATAAGACGATTCCTGAAATCTCGCGTATTAATGTGTACACTGCATATATTATTCACCAAAACAAGCACTTAATCAACTAAATATTGTAAACTAATATTATAAAAAAACAACGATGGCAACCCTATCTTCGAGTATACTATCACATGCCCGTAAACTCAAAGTAAACAACCAATATTGAGCATTATACTTAGCCAAATTCTATCGAGGTTGCGCAATTTATAAATCTAACAAGTTCTCAAACATATCGTGCACACTGAAATATCGGCTACGCGAGGGAAAGCGAGGGAATCTGTCAAACAGATGCATCTCTGTATAAGCGAAGTTTCATCGCAGATGTTTCGAGATATTTCATCCCAGAGATAGAACATAGACGGGGAGAGGGCGGTGTGTCTCGCGAGCGAGGGCGATGGAAAGTTTTCAGGCAATAAGTTGGCAAACGGAAACGGCGTTTAACCAAGTCGAGGCATTCCTTTAATCAACGCCATATTTATGGTTTCCACGTGATTGACAAGCACGGTCTCGTTTAACTTGAAACGTTCTCTCGGCGTCGGCATCTGTGCCCGAAGTCGTCGATGAAACGGCTCTCTAACGAACCCCCGTACCAAGGAAATCCACCTTTTAAGTCCGATGGCTCAAGTATTTAACCGCGGCCGACGTTAACTTGGCCGGTGATCGTCTGCTTTGATCGAACAGAAATATCGTGAGCACTGGAGCTGTTCCAAGATCACGTTCGATCGCCCCGCAAGTCCGGCAAGTAGCGCAGTAATTCCCAGGAGATTAGATACGCGCGGCGAAACTAATTTATGGCAGGCGAAATTCTGCTTGCAGGCGTGTAGCGTGTATGTATGGGCACACATGGATGCCGATACACCCCACGTGTACGCACGTGTACGTGAACACGTTTACGATAGGTCTCAGAAGTATTTGAACATTTACATTTAAACTTTTGATCCAATACAATATGGAGTAGGGGGAGAAAATTAAATGGACAGCGAGTGAGTTTGCTAGTGAAGTTTAATCGAAATAGAAGTACATAGCTGCATTAATGCAGTCGTTTTTTTAATTGGTGCATGAATAATAATATTTACCATCAGAGCATAGAGTAGATCAAATTTAAGTTAATATCGATAGAACTGTTTTTATTGAATTTGAGTAATAATATTATTTATTACCAGTCTACATTCTTTTCCCCCCAATTATATAGATACTGCACTGATTTCGAGGAAATTTATAACACGTTAACCGAAGGTAGTTGTAACATTGAAAATTATTCGAACACTGAATATAATATTTACGACATCGATTTTTCAATACTTTCGGGGGTGTCTCGAGAAAATGGATAATTATAAGAAATGTGAATTGAAATTAATATTACATACGATATTAGATTAAAAAATAACTTTACTTATTCAATTAATATTATAATAATTTAATAATAATATTTTAACGATTCCAATTGTTCAAAGATTGAAGTGTGAACATCTACTTACTGTCGTGAGTGTACTTACTACTTATTCCTTAGAAATGGAGTTTCGAACTTTTCGTGCAGTTGCGTCACAAGAAACACAGTATGGATGTACTTATTTGGGAAAATGTAAAATTAAAGAGCATTGTAGTAATGGCTGTTCCTAATTAGTCGATTTTAACTTGATTAGACTATTTGAAGGAAGGATTTAAATAAATCCTTGTTTTGAATATCATTAATTTTCTACATGTAATAGTACGAAGAGATTTTGTATCCTCTAACTGCTGTAATTAAGCGACTATACAATTTTAGTAATTATAAAATATCATCTAATTACAATTAGTGGAATTTGCTTTGAATCAAAATTTCTTAGTGATTTCTTATCAGTATAATGTCATCAATATAAACAAAGAAACAAAAATTTTACAGAATTTGTAAACACAGGGAACGCATAATTTTATCACCATACACACACATGGTTGTCAACTTAGTAAATATCAATTTCGGCAATGAGAATAATAGAAAAGTATTTAATTCGGCAGAACGTAGACGGCTCAGTCGGTATTATATAACAGGGAATCTGAAATTAGTCAAGAGTAAACCTCCTTGTCCCTTCGTTTCGAGTGCTCTATTCAATCATTCTCTTCTAAGTAGGATTATACCAACACAAGCTAAAACAATGGCTTCTTAGGCGCACAGATTAGGCTTAAGTGGTTTGAAATTTGACTATACAAACGATACGGAATTCCGACTGCATCCATCTACTTACTCAGTCAGCTTGATTATTCCGTTCATTGTTTGATAAAATTCTATTCCATATTGACAGGAACATTTGTAAAATAGAGTAATTTAAAAACCCACATCTAAGTCTCTTATTCCAATTGCACGATAACATATGTATAATAATTTCATTCATCGAATTTCATCAGTATAATTCCTAACATCGGTTTGACAAAATGATTGTAGGCAGCGTAAACGGTGTGATATATCTCCTCTAACGCGTTGCAGACAATTTTGTACAAAATAATCGCATCGAACGAAATTCTTTAACAGGATAGAAGGTGTGCGTGCCGAGAAAGTAGCTGACCTCTCACCTTATTTCGCGAGAACTGCACCTCAGCTTCTTTGTAATCCCGGAACGTGAATCGAATTTAAGAAAGCCAATGGCCAGCAGCTCGCAAAGACTGGTAGCGAACTTTTAGTTGGATTACAGATATACTACGTGATCATTATTTGAACAAATCGTTGCGATACGTTCACGTCTTATTTACCAAACGTAATTCACGTAACGTGCAGAATCAACGATTAACACATCAAAACCGCGTAACTTCAACGAAATACTCGAATCGCCAACAATCACTAGCTTTCAAGGGAACGTCCACGACAACGAACCAACCCCAAATGCAACCGATCCCACTAAATATTCATACCGACCGCGTTTCATCCTCAACTTGAGAATTCGTCTCGATGAACGCGACCGGCGGGCCGGGTCAGAAAACAGCCAAGTCGAGAATGCGACGATAATTTCCGCCGCTATCCGTACGACCCGCATTTACCTGCCCGATCTCGGCAAGGGGAAGCACACCGATGAGTAGAAATACGGGCATCTCTGAGAAGAAGACCCGTTCCATTTCCTTGAGGCGGATACCGCCGTGCCGTGAATGGTTCCCTTGCTCCACGGTAATGCCAGCACGCGAATCGAGTTTAAGAAAGTCGAGGAGAGTCAGTCAGTCAGGCAAGCAGCCAGTCAGCCAGTCGTCAACGCGGCGGTAGTTCGTGAAATCGCAGGATGCCGGCTCTAGGCGTCACTACGTTGTCAGAGGACGCAAGCGCGTTCGCGCCCCTTATAGAGTTCGAGAGCAAAAGCGACGGCTGCCTGTGGTGGTAGAGGCGTACATCTATACGGTGTGCAGAGGAATGGGTGAGGAGGGGTGTTGGAGGGTATAGAGTTGACAGGAGCGAGAGAGCAGGCACGGGAAAAGGGTGGAGGGTTGTAGGTGGCGGCACACAGCCGGCTTGGGAGCTGAAGGGAGAGAAATAGAAGCGGCCGAGGGTGGAAGAGGAGAGAGAGGCGGGTGCAGCTACGAGTCGGGCTCCGCAGTGTTTGTCAGTCCTTCGTATGGACATCACGTCTGACGCGGCTGATAGTCTACCCGCGCTCTGGCATTCGTGTATAC